>JAWZYV010001543.1:0-1315531 GCA_038373885.1 Cheiracanthium punctorium
CATTTGCGCTCTGAACTGGAAGATGGAATTCGCGTCCTTCCGTAAGGACGAAAATACAGGATATCCCATAACTATTGCTACAGAATTTAAGGGAAGATAGGGCATCTAAGGAATCAGAATCACATAGGATTGTGGGATCAAAAACCCCATTTCACTCACCTGTTAATAATCACTTTGGGAAAAGTGCTGAAGTGTTCGTCTAATTTCGTAACCAGCTTTCATAAACAATCGCCTTATCTCCAGAAATTTCATCCTTGAAATGAAATTGAATTTTTAAACTATCAACTTTTAGCCCTTAAAAGAAATCATCCCTTGTTCAAGATGCTGATATCAGAAATTTATCTATTATTGCTGGTATTAGTAAAAATAGAAGAGAGTCTGAAAAATATCCGGGCACAAATGGGTTAAGGGTTGGTCATGTATTTTCTGTGAAAGAGACATTAATTTTTGGCGAACCATGAGCTACAGGATAGCCTGCATATGCTATGAATCATGTCATATGATTCACTTTTACGGAGAACAATCTTTAAATTTCAAACTGACATAGGAAATTCGACTTATGCTCGAATACTTTTGTGAGATCGCACACACACACAAAAAAAAAGAACATATTCGAATATAAGCAGAATTTCCTATGTGGAGTTTGTGAATAAATTTTATTTTCTTCAAACTCACGTAGCACGTAGCTGAAAAGAACCTGTAGAACAATGTTTACCTTTAAAAATTTCCTCATTATCTTCTTTTATGTGTGATACTACCAGGCCCCGATTACCTCCCAGGTGGTGTAGTGGCTTAAGGCCTTGATACGGATTAGAACCCCTTAGAAAGACCCTCAGATCTGTCCTTATGATAGTCACATTCGCTCCAGTATCAATCGCCATATGGCATGGAGAACCATTTACGTATTCGAGTACGAAGAGTCTATTCGTCATGGTACATCACCAACCTCTCTAAGGGCCTTGGGAAGTATGCCACTATATTCCAAGCTGAAGTTCTTGCCATCATTCACTGCCTTTTACTAAATATTAGAAAAAGTTACCGCGGTATACGGATTCTGATTTTTAGTATCAGTCAAGCTACCTTAAGGGCTCTTAATTCATTCCAAGTTAAAAATAGGATTGTTATGAAATGTAGAAACCTTCTTAGAGAACTGGCAACCAATAATAAGGTTTCCCTTTTTTGAGTGCCAGGACATGAAGGAATTGAATTGAAGGTGCTGAAAAGGCGGATGAACTGGCAAAAGAGGAATCGTTTTCTAATCCTGTTGGTGCGGAACCTTTTTGTGGCATTAATATGAAGAGGTATCATAAAAGGCATCTTTCTCAAATGGGGAAAACAGGAAATGTAACCCTTCTGGACTGAAACATGCGAAAAATATGATCGCTGGATCATAGGCGAAAGTTGCTTCTGAAATTCTTAGTTGTTCTAGAATGAAGGTACGTATTATTGTAGGCTTCATCAATGGACACTATTACTTCAGGAAACATCTCCATATTATGGGACTTATTCAAGACACTAAATGAAAGAAATGTCTTCAGGACGAGGAATTGGAGCATCAGATCATTTTGAATGTGATGCTCTTGCCACCATTCGTTTTACTACTTTAGGAATCATTAGGAATCAGATAAAGAGCTTCACCTTAGTTGCATAAAGAGTTTGTCTGTTTTATAAACAAAGTGGATTGTTCCAATTGTGTTTTGTTTTCCAATTTATTGGAACTAGGAAACTTTGGGCTTGAGGCTATGGCACAAAATGCTACTAAGCAAAGGTGCCCAGTACCATACAAACGCAATCACAAGAAGAAGAAAATGGCTAGGAGAATTAAATCACGTCAATTTTTGCAACTGAAATTGAAAACGCTAAAACTTGAGCAAACTCAAAAATGGACACTAGACACAAATGTTTTAAAATTAGCTAAATTAAATAATTTAATATACTATATCGATAAGCTTAAAAATATATTTATTACTTTTCATGTGTTTATTATTCACCTTGTTATATTCTCTATTTTCTGACTCCTATTAGTATTTATTTTTTTATGATTTGTACTGGATTTTCTACAAGTTCTTAAATATTTTGCTCTTGAAGGAGGCATAACCGTTGTGTCTGTTGACACTTAAGTGGTACACCTTTTTATATGCGAGTTTTAAAATAACAATAATGAGTATCTCCTTCTGAAAACTATTCAGTTTTAACTTTGTAGAAAGATTTGAATTAATCTTTTTTTTTTCTTTCCAGTATGTTTTTAATTGCATTCTCAGTTAACAAGGTATACACACAATTCACAAATTATTATGTTATGTAAGTTTTTAGAAATTCAACTTTTTAAAACTTTTAAAGTAAATAAGGAAAATATTTTGAAAGTGGTTAGAAAAAATGTGCACAAAACGAAGTTATATTTGTGTTTGTTTAGTATAACTAACACCTATCCCGTGCATCTCTAAAAGTTCAGTCTGAAATTCGGTTTGAATATGTTTTACATCAAAATGCCCTAACAATTTAAAGTGTTAGATTAAACTCAATGTTTAAGGTTTTTTGAGAGTGTAGAGAAAAAAAAACTTTGAGGAAATGAGAATTTCTAAATTTAAAAATAATTAAATTGTCACTCCAGCGGTTAAAATATAAAAAGAAGTAAAAGAGAGAGAGTAAGGGAGATGTTGATTAAAAAAGCACACTTCTCTCTTCGGTTGGTTTTAATTTAAACCGCAGCAGAATTAATCAAAAAATTAAATTAATTTACTGCAAATCAGCAAAAAAATATAAAAAATAAAGCATTTAAAGGTCGTCAGCAAATTTTGCGCCAGTGTGCAAAGGAAAATTCAAAAACAAATTCTGTTTCAGCATAATCCAAGTTGCCATGGTAATGTTATCTTGATGTAATCTGAAACTGGCAGAAATCGAAAATTCCAGGCTTCAGGCTGTTTTCAATACGTTGTTGAGAAATAATTTGTAATTTCCCAACACAGGCTTTTAAGAAATGAGAATTATACCGGTAAGTCCTCATATTTTGCAACAGTTGAAGTGGTGTTTTTTTTTTATTATTATTATTGAAGTATTCGCAAAAGGAATTTCTTTCAGATTAATTGGAAAAGTCACATGCAGTAGAAAACAATTATTCTAAATAATTTTAACTCTGTGTTGCGACATATTAACATTGAGTGATTTTGTTTGGATAGATATTTTTCTTCATTACAAGGAGGAGGTTGGGCATTTTTTTTAACTCTTAAAATAATCAAACTATAAGTTTTTAAAATTCTATATCTCGATAATGCAGTGCATTCAGTTTTATGTGCTATTATTCCAATTATTACTATATTAAATAAAATTTTAACTAAACATGCATTAGAAAAGCAAATACTGATGTTGGAGCATACTTGCAAACGTGTCGAGGGATCGTGCAAACCCCATCAGATATACCAGACATATTTCAAGCTATTTGACTTCTCAAGAGTAATCTAGCTGTAATAATTCACTTGGGAAATATAAAACGCACTTAAACCTATGTTCACGGATACGTTTGTTTAAATTTTTACAGAATTTTTTATTTATGTTTTAAACTATAATGATTGGCATTTGTCATCTACAATCATCGAGGTTAATAAATATTGTTCGTTGTACAAAAATCAAATAAATGTCGAAACGCATTTCAAGTCTCGCGGGAAAGGGCGTTGAATTGTTGGCATCATTAGAAAACGAATTAATTTTGACATCACAATGCGCAACCAATGTCAGCATGCCTTCTTAAAAATCCATAAAAATCGTACAATTAATTAATAAGTTATTGAGTTATAATATAAATTTAAATCTATCGTTCCCGATCTGTCACCTGTTATTTATTTATTGAAATGTTTGGAATGGATACTTCAAAATGTGAAATAAATAGAACAAAAGAATGCCAGTTTATTTTTATCTCAAAACAATTTTTATTATCAATTATTGCCATTCGCTGCATTCCCAAGCATTTTCTTAAGCAGAACTTCAAGGAGTATGCGCACGTAAGCTTTTAATCTTAAATGCATTTATCTTGTTCTCTACTAAATACTGTCATCCCTGCTTGGACGTTTTCCTTTCTATATCAGGAAACACATTTATAATTCAGGTAAAAGCGTTACAAAATATTCCCTTCTCATAAGAGACATTATATGCATTTTTCTCAATCATTTCTCCCCCCCCCCCATTTTCTTAAATCCCCCTCACACACACATATCCCTAATATGTTTTTGAAATGTGATTTGCATGCCGAGTTACCCGCGTTTTTCAGAATGAAAGATTCCAATTCGGAGACCCATCAGTGTCAAATTAAGCATGGGACACACTGGGCTGGAGGGATTTATTTTATTTTTTCCCTTATTTATCCTCTTCCCCCCTTTCCTTCATTGTTCGCCTGGAAAGAAACCGTTCGCCTAAATCTCTGGGGAGCAAGGGAGAAGAAACATGATTTTTTTTTCACTTTTATTCGCCCAAATATTACGTTGAAACATCTGAAGGATTCTCAAAAATTGCATAAATGCGAGTTTTGCATGATTTTGAATTAGTTCTCGGCGATCGGTTTTTATACAAACTAATCTCTGTTTAAAAAAAACGGAAGTGGGAAATTTCTTAATGTGATTTAATCTATTTTGCAGTGGATGTTGGAGTGAAATGCTCATGCATTTCTCCCTGGAATCCGAATTGAAATGATTGTAAATGGTTTGTAAAATTGCTCAGTGTATGTATATCATTCATAAATGTAAGCATAAGGGAATGATCATGCAGCCCATGCAGTTTCTTAAAGTAAGTACCCGCAACAGCTGTTGAATAGTATTTATTATGATATGTAGAAAATATTTATTTATACTTATTAAAACAGCATTACTTATCAAATTTTTAAGGCTGTAATTTCTTTCAAAGTAATGCACATTAGGAACATTTTAAAAAATAAACTACTTACGTTAAAGAAATGTAAATGGTTAATGCGTCGCTTCAAAGGCAGTACTGTGCCAAATTACAAATGTTAAGAAAATCTTTACATTCTCAAAAAATCCAAATTTTCATCACTTTTGAAATAGGAGGGATAGCCATTAAAAGTCACAAATTCATATGTATAGTAGACATATATAGGTCCAAAGAATTGAGAGAGATGTCAGAACCACAATAGCCGTAACCAACCTGCACTAGCCTCAAACGATTTTCATTTGTTCGGTGCACCAAAACAACGTCTTGGAGAAAAACACTTCAAGACGACGACGACTTTCAACCAGGAATCCTACTGTGGATTATGCTATTAATGTTATGCAGATGAAATTCGGACACTTATAAAAGAATGGGATAGGAGCATAAAATTGCTACAGATTATGTTGAGATTACCAAGTGATTATAATGGTAAATGATTTTCTAATCTTTTGTGACTAATTCATCATGATTTTTTTTTTCGTAACTAATTATTTTTCTCCACTTTCAGGGGAGGGTTATCCAAAACGGCGACATTAACACATTTTGACCTGTGAAGAAAAATACTTTAAGAAATAAAATTCAATCTATCTTCTTTGTAGAATAACTCATGGACTATCAGAACCCCGGGTAATTAGTTCAAAAAATAATTAGGGTGAAGTAGAAAAATATTTTTCTGAAAAATGAGCAGTCTTCACTTTCGACTACCATAGATGTCCTCATTTCAGCCGAAGTAATATATATATTTTGTTAATGTTGCATCTCTGAACAGGTGTTAGATAATATACCGAGAAATGTATTAAAAGTTAACTTAAATATAGAAGAATCAATGATGTAAATACCAAACTCGAATATTATAAGGTGACTTAATAGTCCCAATACAGTAAAAGGTTCAAATCAGATAAAATATTTGGAAAATTCCCACAAAAGAATAAACAGTTAAACATGCCAACAAACAGGGTGCGAACTGAACATTTTCTCCAGATGGGGACATTTGAAAGAAAACATTCTCCAGGTGGGGACATTTGAAAATAAGAAGAAAAAAAGGAGGGAATATGCTCCACTCACATAAACTATTAGGTGTTATATGACAAGACTCTTAGGTATTATTTGACATGTCTGAAAAAGTGACTTAAATTCAAACAAAAGTCGACAGCCGATTTTCTATGCACATATATTCCTGCCTTCATCGATTCAACGCCTATCCTCAAATTCGGCTCGCGGTAGAGCAGCACATGTTCGTTCATTACAAAGTCTTACTTTGAAACCTGACCCCAGTAACAGAATGAGAAGTGGCATCAGGCATGTGTGAAAAAATCCTCATCCTTATTTCAAGGGATTTTCGTAACTTGCTCCTTCGTCTAGTAAACAATAGAAGACTTTTTATTCTCAATACTTAAAATCGATAAGTACCGTTGAATTTGTAGGGACAGAGACTAATTTTAACATTTCTCCAGCAGGGGATAAATAGTATCCCTGGCAGGGACCCATTAATATTTCTCTAGCCAGGGATGTTACATTCCTCAGCAGGGGACAATCCCCGGCATCCCCCCCCCGTCAATTCGCACCCTGCCAACAACTGAATTCAGTTTGGTGCACAGACGATAAGTTATGATGTAAATGTATTGCACCAACGATGACAATGCAAATCAATGAGAAACTGATATCAGCCGCTGTCCGCATTTCAGACATATCTCCCCTATCTTTCCGTTAAGACACCATCAAGCAATAAAGCCTTACTAGCTTCTTCAACTAGCCTTCGAAACAGTTGAGCTTGCAATGTGAAATCACCAGAACCTTTCTCGTCTTCATGCAATTGGTTACATTTTTCTAAGATTTTTTCGCTTCACAAATAAAGTGGTGGCGAAAACTTGTTCATAAAACATGCAAAATACATTATAAATGCAAATTAATGTGAAAAAAATTGGATATGAAGAAACCGCTCAACTTCTGGAAGCAAGATGACATGTTTCTATTGGCCGAAATATTAATTTCGTCAAAAAATAAAAGAGCAATCACGACCTATTACTCGCGAAATTGTTTGCAACTTCAAAAAGCCACCAACCAATGTAGTTTGAGCGTTCTGGTACCAAGCTATTTTCAATCCTCTAAGAACATCTTATTCTAATTAGGAGACAACCCTAATACATGGATTTTGACCCACGAGGTTCAGCTCAAAAGTGATGTACGTGCATTTGTGACGCAAAACTTGTCGTTTCGTGAGCCTTTTGAACAAAGCCGTATACTATTGACTTTTAACACATTGTTTTACGAGTTCTTAAAAATGTTATTTGTAGAACTATTTTTACAAGCTTGTTTTAAATATTCTCAAGTTCTGAAAAAGTTTCGAGAAAATTGTTCAATCACTGAAAGTATGACAATTCACTTCATAAATAAAGTCAAACATAATTCCTTGTTTACCTTGAAATTTAAAAGCTTTGTTTTAAATCAGTGAATATATTTTATATCCGTAACTGTCAAAAATAAAGGTGCATTCGCAATAATCTAGCATCTTTAATGTGAAAAATTTTATCCTCCCTCTTATATATGATTTGCATGTTGAGTTTTAGATCAGGACAATCAAACAAAAATCCATTAGTATCAAATAGTGTGAGGGGGAAAATGTGTTTAGGGAATCTTCACTCCTTCATCGATTCACCCATTCGATAAGATAGCACCCATTTCTTCTCAGTGGGAGGTTTTTTTCCTCTTCCCAAAATCTAGAAATCGAGGCTGTAATTGCATAGTAGAAAGACATTTTCGAAAATGAGTGCTTTGCATGTGTATGTTATAAATGCTGCATTTTTATTTCTAAATGTGTTATTCATAGACAAAACACTATTTGACGATACAGTTTTAAAAATCTTAATGCTATGGATAAATTAATTTGGGGCGCTTTGACAACACTCAGCCTGTGCCATTGGTGCAGCTAGTTTTAGATTTAGATGCTCTCATAAGGTCATTTTTTAAACTGAAATTGGTTAACCTTTGTTCTTAAAGTCAACTTAGTGCAGTTGAAAAGCTAAATTAACTGAAACATGAGCTAGTTGATTTAGTTTTCGATTGTTTGTTTACAGTTCCTTTCGCTCTGATAGTATGTTTTATGAGGAACAAATACATCACCTAGGAAACGGAACAAACTGAAGTTATTCTTAAAGTCAAAAGAAACTAAGGCCACTAATAACACCTATTTCAGTTTTTGCACGAAAGCTAGCGACAGGAGTTAATTTGTTTGTTTGTTTGTGGGATTACGACCGATTAGCTCCGCATGGGCTCTAGGTCGAAGGGTAGGATGCCCTCCGTGGGCGTCTTTCTAAGGGGTCCTAACCCGAATTTACGCTAAGTTTCGGAGAAAACCACGGAAAACTCCGAACGGTTAGGTCGACGGACGCGCGATGGGACCCGAACCCGGGACCTTCACACTTCGCCCGTCTACCATTTCCAGTGATATAACCACTGTGCCATGGTGTGGCGACAGGAGTGTGTGTGTGTCAAAATAGAAAGCACTTTATAGTATTCCAAACTGAAACAAATGTTGAAAACATTTCGACAACGGGCTAAGAACAATGGGGCAAGAGAGATATTGCTCAAACGCAGAAAAAAAAGCTAGTTCCACATTTTACAAATACGCAGGAATTGCAAGAAGTGATATCGTCAAGGAATCTGGTGACGTCACTATATTAGCATCCTTCTGTTTTTAGATAAATCACCTTTTTCTGTTCCAGGACTGTAACATAAACTTACTTTACTGAAAAAAAGCATGTAGATATGGAGTGGATAATTTTAAGGTACCTGACTACGTTGAAAATGTCAATTTTGGAAAATATTCACATTTTTGCTTTCTAAAGTAAATCCCTAAACTTAGATATTCTAAAACTGCTTTTATTTTAATTCTATGTGTTGTAGAACACTAGTTATGGCCATTTAAATAGTAAGAGACGGCTGTCAAAATTTTAAATGCTTTTATTAGAAAACGGCAGTCTTTTGCAGCTACTGCACGAAAAACATGATTTCTCAAGAACTCATGTTTATTGTACCTATATGAGTGTAACAGACTGCAGGTTCTGATGGAGATCGATTTTATTATGTTTTACAAGTTTTTATTCCATAAAATAGAATAAATCTCAAGAAAAAGCTTATTCATTACACTGGACTTATCATAAATCCTAAAGTTTTTAAAATGCAACTTAACCTATGGTCAGTTACATTAACAGCAGTTAGATGAGTACACATACAAAGCGTCATACGATTATTTTGAAAATATTTTATCGTAGGCCGTTTTTCACCAACGATGAAAATTTCTTTAAATTTTTCAATAAATTTCAAATTTTAAAAAAGATGAATATAAATGTATAATTCAATTTGTTTACTTTGAAATACACCCAAAAAAATATTCAGCATGTTACATATTACTTATTTTCAAAAAATGGTCTCCGAACACAGTCGGATACCTTAAAGTGGTTTATAAATAAAAAGTAGATAGGGTATTAAAGAATTATTCCATTTTTCTTACGTTTACGCGTTTCGAATTCTCTAGTAAAAATAAACCGGCTCTGAGGCACTGAATTAGCGCTAGTCCATTCTTTAAACTCAAATCTGAAATTTGTTATATGCTTTCTTTGTAAAGTAAGAAAATTTGTTTTTTGAGAATTTTCCTAGGGGTTTTTCCGCTGCAGTCTCAAATGATCTTGCATTCTTATATTCTCGTTTTAACATTTACTTTTTTAATAACATTCATTAACTTCAGAAGAACATAACTGAAGTACATCCACAGGAGAAAGGGAAGGTGACAAATATGAGTTAACGGGATTCCAGCTTTATAGATGCGCAAATCCTCACAACCAGGGGACATAGGACCCCCTTAACCCCCCCATGCGGAATTTTTTGCCATACAAAATGTATATTCTTCACTACATTATCACAAACACGTATACATATATATGAGTTGTAGTAGTCGTAATCCCCCCATGAAAAATTTCTGGCTACGTCCCTGCTCGCAACTAAGATTTACTTATATTCATAGAAACGTAATTTACTTGAATAATTTTACTTTATAGTAAAACTGCAAAAGTAGATTAAATTTATATTATTTCAAAAATTGATTTCGTTTCTAAAGTAAAAAATGGTTGAAACGACATTTTTTGGGTGTATTTCAAAGAAAAACTTAACAATTTGAATTATCTTTTTAAATTTTGAAATTTATTGAAATATTTAAAGAAATTTTCATCGTTGGAAAAAACGGGCTACAAAACAAATCTATTTAAATGATTTTTTTATTTTTTAATAGCTGTAGTATTATTGGATACATAAAGAAATGTATTATACTGATCAAAATTCACTACGATCTCTTGAAAACAAAATTTTATCAATAGCGCAACAATCAATCTTTCATGAGTTCAGAAAAATAAATAAAATTTAGAAGCATCACGAATCTAATTAGTACCTAGATAAAGTTTCAGTTTATTTAATTAATATATAGCCCAATCAAAATAGACAAAACATTCTTGAAATTTCGTTGAAAAATTGTCATAGAGCTGAAAATTGGTATCAACTTTAAATGCATCATTATGAACTAAATGTCAAGCCGCCCAAGTGATGTAGTGGCTAAAACACCATTCTATCATGCTTTGAGTCCAGGTCCGATTCTCGGCTTGGTATTGGGCTTTAAATCATCATAGGTAGTAATGTTGGCAGCCCATTGGGTTCCCCCATAATAGCATAGTCAATACCGTCTGGATGTTGTTGTGCGGAATCACAGTTGGCAAGTGCCTGACCGTTATTTTTAAAAAATTTAAATGAAATGCCAGTTCCCCACGATTGCACTACTGCTAAAAATTTTACGCAAAATCAAAGGTCAAAAAATCTCTTCAACGTTAAGTTTAAACAAGGTTAAAAAGTGTTTATGATTTCGGTTTATCCGTCGGTCCTACACTCTATAAGGTTAGAGAGAATCATCCTACAATTCGTCCTGTAAATCCTGTAATTCGAAAACGCAAAATCATGTTCGCACTCCAATGTTGAAATGAAATGAATTTCAATTCATTTCATTTCAATGATCCTAATAAATTACAAAATATTTTATCAAAAAAGTCCTGAGTCTACGAAATTAAAAGTGAATCACTCTGTAGTAGTTCGTACTGTTTAATTCGCAAGCCCGATGTCATGTTCGTATTCAGTGTTATTTCAATTCATTTCATTTCGATGATCCCAACCAGTTACCAAATATTTTATCAAAAAAGACCAGAGTCTACGAGATTAAAGAGAATAATTCTGTAATTCGTACTGCTTAATTCGCAAACCCAATATCATGTTCGCATTTCAAACGCCCTTCCAACTGCCACGGGCAGGTGTCGCGCCAAACCAACATTTCCAGCGGAAAATAACACGGAATGCTTCGTAGGATATCAATCCCGGAGAAATTCTTTGGACATTTTCCAGTAGGTATAAATCATCGGTACATTTCGTCAGCGGTGAAAGGTCCCCCTTTTCCAACTATAGTGACCTTAGCAGATGGCGAAGTTTTTTCCAGCGACGGAACAGGGAAAGGGCGTTGATTGTGTTCGCACTGGGCTCTGTTCATTTTTCCCTGAATTCGTTCGACTTATTCAAACAACGAGACAAATGAAGTAGAAAAGGATCAAATTTGATCTCTGAACTGAGATAGAGAGCAATTCGTGTGCTTTTGTTTTCCTCGGATTATGTAAAGTTTGTATTTACAGATATTTCTAGACGATTGTGTATAAAACAATTTGTAGTGTACTTAAGTAAAAAAAGAATAGTTTTGTAAAATTTGCATAGTTGGGAGTGTAAAATTTGTGCATACATATTATTTTTACATACATAGATGTTGGGATTATGTAAAATATGTATGCATACTGTTGGGACTGTGTAAAATTAACATTGTTGGGATTATGTAAAATGTGTATGCATATTGTTGGAATTGTGTAAAATTAACATTATTGGAATTTCTAAAATTTGTATTGTTGGGATTAGGTAAATTTGCCCGTATAGATATAGGCTTATGTAAGATTTACTTTGTTCGGAATACGTAAAATTTATACACACAGATGTCTGGATTATGCAAAATGTGTAAGTATATTTCTGCAGTTATGTAAAATTTGCATTGTTGGGAGCATATAAAATTTGTAGTTACAGATGTTGGGATTATGTAAAATTTGTATTTATGCTGTTGGGATTATGTAAATTTGCATTTTTTGATTATGTGAATATGCACGTACAGATATTGGGATTAAGTAAAATATATCTGTATACGTTTTCTTTGGAATTATGAAAAATTTGCATTGTTGGGATTAGGTAAATTTGCCCGTATAGATATAGGCTTATGTAAGATTTACTTTGTTCGGAATACGTAAAATTTATACACACAGATGTCTGGATTATGCAAAATGTGTAAGTATATTTCTGCAGTTATGTAAAATTTGCATTGTTGGGAGCATATAAAATTTGTAGTTACAGATGTTGGGATTATGTAAAATTTGTATTTATGCTGTTGGGATTATGTAAATTTGCATTTTTTGATTATGTGAATATGCACGTACAGATATTGGGATTAAGTAAAATATATCTGTATACGTTTTCTTTGGAATTATGAAAAATTTGCATTGTTGGGATTACGTAACAGTTCTGCTTGCAATTAGTTTTAGATAATTGTTTAAAAAACAAGTCACAAATAAGTGTATTTAAGTAAAAACCAATTAACCCATTAACCCCCAGCGATCTATTTTTAGAACGTGGCGAAATTTGTAAGTTACTCAAATACTTAAGCATTAATTTATCTTCCTAGTTTAATTTTTGAATAATAAATATGATTTCCACGAAATACTCAGCGATAACAAGTTTAAATGAGAATATTTCCCTGTCTTCTTAACATTTTCAGAAAAAGATTTACGTTCTTCATACTACACAAATGTCGGAAATTTATTTATCATTTCTGGCACCAACATAAATTTGAGAACGTGCCGAAAAAAATCTTGGGTGCTAATGGGTTAAGTCCTGTTAAAAGTATACACTGATTATGCGTCAGGCAGTAACGACTAAGTTGTGTTCAAATTCATTTTATTAAAGACAAAGATGAATTGTTGTGGCAGGGAGTGATATGTTTTTTGAATAAATTGAGTGACACCACACAACTTACGACAAAAGTCAAGTGTTTAAAACCAAGCCACAGGGAATTAATTCAAGGTTGGCCTGTGCGAATACAAATTTACACATGTAACACATTATCTTCAACCAATAAAAAATGTAAGGTAATCATACAAAACGACGAAAAAAAAATTGAAAAACAGTTTGAATCACCCGTCTCTTTGCCCGTGCTTTAACTGATGTAAGTAATATTTCGATTTCTGAAAAATTTATATATGCTATTGCTAAGCATTGTACCATGTACCGGGCTTCCCAAAAATGACTGATGGATTTTGAAAGTCAATAAAAAAAGACTGAATGTGATAGATATGTATCGTTTGAGGCCTTATGCTTCGGAAATCAGGGAATTTTATCCCACAAAATTTCAGATTTAGTTAACCTTTCTACCAGGAGATGGCGCTGCAGGCAATCTGTGACAGGTATGGTTAAAACGAAGTATTTCAGCTTGCCATACTGTAGTTCGTCGTCAAACTGATAGCGTGCTGTTGAAATTGCAAGTCCTCTCTACCAAAATGTTTTTTTCCGTTGAATAGCGGGTATTTATTGTGTTAGTTCCACCGACTGGAACACAGTTTTGTTCAAACAAGGCGCAGTTTCCAAAGAAAATTTCATGTGAGAAACGTAGAGTCAGACAATGCGATAAGGACTCTATCCTAGAAATTCGAACGAACGGGGAGCGGGAATGATGACCGTATTGGAAATGTCGGCCGGCCACGCCTTTCAGTTACAGAGTCGAATGCTGAAGCCGTACAGCAGGTTATCCAGCAGCGGCCCCAGACTTCCGCACGCCGTGTTGCATCTTGTACTGGACTCCGAAGAATGAGCACTCAACATCTCATGCGCCAAAGCCTTCACATGTTCTCGTACAAAATCCAGACTCACTAACCCCTCAGTCCAAATGCCATTAATGCACGCTATACTTTCGCGAGCGCCATTCTGCAACTTGTGGATGACGGTGAACTCGCTGTTGGCAACATATGGTTCTCAGACGAAGCGCATTTTCACCTCGATGGTTATGTCAACAAGCAGAACTCGCGAAATTGCGCAAGCAAAAATCCTCATATAGCTGAACCTTCATTGCTGCATTCATCAAAAATAATGGTATGGGCTGCGGTTCCCTCCAAAGGAATAATAGGGCCATTTTTTCGAAGGTAACCGATAAATGCTTACGATATCTTGGGATTCTGGAAGAATTTGTGGGGATTCATACTGCTTTGGAGGACTATTCGAATGCCTCCTGGTACATGCAAGATGGTGCTCGTCCACATCGAACGTCTGCAGTATTTGATTTCTTGAACGAACATTTCAGTGAGCGGGTCATTGCCTTGGATTACGACATGCATACCGGAAGTGGTGTGACATGGCCTTCTTATTCGCCAGACTTGACGCCCTGCGAATTTTTTCTTTGGGGGTACCTGAAGGATTTTATATTCGGCCAAACTCCACAAACAACTGCGGAGCTGAAGCAGCACATCTGTACTGAATGTGAAACAATTCCAAGTGACATGTTTGAACGGATGTCTGGAAATTTTTGCCTCAGACTGCGCCACGTTGTTGCAGCAAATGGGTGTTATATTGAAAATGTCATTGCTCAGTTTTTTGCAACAGTCCTTTCAAAATTTTCATACCGGTTTTTATTTTTTCACAGTTTTCAGCGCCACCTGTGGGTAAAATGTTAACTAAATTTGAAATTTGGTGAGATTATATTCCCTGCCTTCTAAGCATAAGGCCGCAAACGATACATATCTATCGGATTCAAGTCTTTTTTTTATTGAATTTCAAAATCCATCAGTTATTTCTGGGACACCCGGTACTTTATTAAAAATGGTGCATATAGCATGAATAGTTCTTTACAGGGAACCCATAAGAATTATAATATCTTACTCTGTAATAGCAATTATTATTCGAAGTATATTTTAGAGACCCAAACAAAAATCATCTGAATCAAAAATGGTGATTCTAGTATTCATACTTATTTTAGTACAGCACATAAAAGAATTTCAATGCATTTCAATGTATCGGAGCTTTGAAAGTAATCATTCTCAACTATAATGAAAGCATATAGATATTTACTAAAGCTTATTACCCTTTGAAAAGGCTGTGCATAAAATTTGTATCTGTTTCACAGAGTCTTGCAAATTCGAATGAAAAGTAATAAAGCACTGAGGTTTTGTCCAAAATCTTATCAAACGTCAGATTGTTTAACGACTTTTAATGATATATCCCCATGTAGATCCCCTAAAAATAGCTTTGTTAAACACGTTTCATCTTAGTGTTATAATCTTAATTAGTCATATCTTAATATTAACCACTGAAATATAATCATCCTTGAATGGCGAACTAATTGACGGGTTTGTATGCAGCAAGATGTAAATCGCTGTTTCTCCCTTTCACTATTAATTTTAGCCAACGTAACTCAGCATATAAACCGCCAAATTCGTAACAGTATTTGGCGGTTATGCCATAACGCTATCACAATCACAGCCGCTTTATTGACTGGGATTATGATGGCGTTATGCCGTTACATATGTATTCAAAATGAAATGGTTGGAAAGTTTTATATAGCCGATGCCTTTGACGTCTTTTTCGTTTTTCTTTCATATCCAATACTGAAGCTGTTACTTCCAATAACTTGCTGACCCCAGTCTTCATTATTCAGTACCAAGGCATACAAAGATCAGAGACAAAGCTGAGTGCAGATGATTAGTCATGAGCTGAGGGACAGGGGAGGGTAATCAACAAACTGTTTATCCCGGTTTATATTATTTACGCCATTCCTGAGCTACTTGATGGATAAAAAGGTCCTGATATCCACTTGTTCTTCTAGCCGATTTAGAAGAACAAGTGGATAAACTGCCCAAAAGTGAAAATGAACAGCAGCAGCCATCGCTCAATTTATCAACCAGCAACATGGTGGTGAAAGAAACACCAATCGCATCCCTGTGTCAAAGACGTTCCCTGTCTATGTGGCACAAACTGGCGATTCGTTCGACGCAATGTTGTAGTTATCCCTTTGAGGCGCAACCCTTTCCCAATGCTGAAAAAAGGGCAGCTGTTGCCATCGCTCGACTTAACTACCAGCAAGATGGCGGACGATCGAAACGTTCATCGCGTGCCACAGATCTAGAGACCACTTTTTGGCAGCTGGCTGTGCGGCACAGCCAGCTGTCGTCAAAAAAGGGTCTCTAGATCTGTGGCACGCGATGAACGTTTCGATCGTCCGCCGTCTTGCTGGTAGTTAAGTCGAGCGATGGCAACGGTTGCCCTTTTCTCAGCATTGGGCGATCTATCCAGCTGTTCTCGCATTCTTCCATTTTTCAGCAGATGTCAGTGCTGTTAAAAATAATCGTGACAATTTTTTACGGGAAATGACGTGCAAAAAAGTAAAGGATTCTCGTGGAGCTATGTCACCCGCAACTATTTTTATAGAAATCAAATCTATTCTTCTTGACTGGCAACAGTCAAAACGTCAGAGTTTGGTGTTCCCAGAGCTGGAACACTGCGCGTAAAGGGTTAAATCGAGCGATGGGAAATGGCTAAATGGGGACGCTTCCTCGTCGGGGCCTTTTTGGTACTCTTTCTTGTGATTTTTCTTTATCGGTGAGCAAAAACAACATTACACTTTTTTTTTCAAGTTAATTATTCTGTGATTACTATAATGAGCTAATCATTATCAGAGGGCAAAAACTTTTTTTCAATGTCTCTGTGATGGCTTATTCACTCGATGTTTTGAAAATCAGATTACATTTCCGTTCATCTCCAAATAACTAATGCATAGTGCAAAATATACTTCTTTTCTTTTCTACAGAAACAAAGTTTTTGAAGAACTTTTAAAAACAATGAATAAGGTTTAATGATTTCGCTCTCTGAGGAACAGGAGTGCGTACTTCATAAAATATAGATTCTTGTAACATCATTATTTATTGATTCTTAAGTAAATATTACGAGAAGCAATTCGACTATAAGTGAAAGCTCTCCAAAATCCTGGAAAGCTCTTACCAGTGCGAAGCCATAATGTATATTCCTCGGGACCAAAGCAGCTGAATTTTTAATTCCAATTGATGCCACCGATCCCGAACGTGAGAAAGAAGTAGCTTAGAAAATATAAGCGATGAAGAAAAAGGGTGGTCGTTACTTTTTTACGTGATGCAAGAATTATTAAAAGAGGGATTTCTTCTTTGCAGGCAGGAATCGAAGAACACTGATGGGCATTGCATGGTACTCTGAAATTATGTTTCATATCCATTATATGCTGTTTATTTTTTTTTATTGTATTAATTTACAGGAGGTTTAAATTCTAAAATAATGAACTGATTCAATTTTGATTGACAACAATTTAGGTCTAGGGAATGCAATCCCTCACTGTTTATTGTGTCATGAGATTTCGGGATTGAGATTTGATCCCATAAGCCCGCGGGATTGACATTTCATTCAATTAAGAATTCATTTCAACAGAGCAAATTAGGAAAAGTAAGCTTTTAAGCGCTATGAACTTTAACTATAAGAATTAATCTTACTTGATGATTAATACAATAGCTTACAGGAATATGAAAATTATAGTCATAATATTCAGAATAATATACGATGTTATACCTTAGTTGCTAAAAAAGAAGAATTTGAAAAGTAAGGTAAAGAGTCACTTATCTTCCTAATCTTGATCTAATTTTGATAGAGAATATAAAAGCATTTGACAAAAAGACTATTTTTTTGCATGAAACTCTGGGGGAGCCATACATTTTTATATGGTTAACTGAAGTTTGCCTTTTAAAGACATCACTGGCACGGACACTCATATGTTTTTTTGTGGGAGGGGGCACAAGTCAAGAGCCCTACCCCAGAATGATACAATCTTTAGCATTGAAGCGCTTCTGCGTTATACCAGTAAATAAATCATAATACGGTAGATACGGGTACTTTGGCCCCTATTTTCCCATAGGTATGGGCGCTCTTGATGACTGAGTCTTCATCTTCTCTTCATCACCCTTTCCTTAGACGCTGATGAATTGAGAATGCAATCCCTCATTGTTTTTTGTTTCGCAGGAATTTGGGATTAAGATTTATATTGAGCTGGCTGTAATGCTGAATCCCACTGGAACATCGCTTTACAAACTTCAGAGGAATATTTTCCTGAAGCTTAAAATTAATTTAACAGCTAAATGGAGAGAAATAAGAAAAGGAAAACGATTTTAATATGAAGTAACCGAATCAGCCATACTTTGGACTAGCGCGCGAATTTTAACCATTTTAAATCAAGCATTTGTTGCTGATAGATATACATGTACATAGATACGTAAAATAAAATTGGAATTTTTCACTGTATTTTAGAATTTTTTCTAGAAATTTTTCGATTTAATTAGAAAACTCCTTTGTGAATTTTCTCATATTTTTTTGGTAAATTTTTGTCCCTCGATTGATTTTAATCCTTGCAGAGCCACACACTGGCGGATTGCTTGTCCGGCTCTGATGAAAACACGCAATAGGTTTTTTGCACCTAATTTAACTTCCAACACTATTACAGCCAAATTAAAATGTCAACTTTTTCCCCAGCACCGTATATTGCTGGCATGTCAAACTTAATTTTTGGTAGTTTTGAAGTATAGCAATTCTATTGAAAGCAAAATTTACGAACGAAAGTTGTTTATTTTCCATCTCCGATGGGCCATAAAAAGAGGTGAGAATGAAGAAAACAAAACGAATTCTATACAAATAGTTAGGTGCAAACAACGTTATTTTTTAAACAATAGTTATGAGGATTCAGTTATTTGTTTTATCAATAGACGTACTTTTGGATATCCCCTATGGATCCCCCAAGAACGCTGCCGCCAATGACTTGAATAGGACCTGAATTTTCATTCGAATCTTTTCATTTCTCTGGAAGCTTTAATCTATTAGTCAGTTCTTCAGTTCAACGAAAAAAAAGAGATGAAAATCCCCAATAGACGAGACTGACATCGAGAGAGATGCGAGATGTCTTCTTATGATAGACTTTGCTTACAGAAATAAAGACTAACTGTTATATTAACTTCCTTTTTTCTTTTTACTAAAAGTACATTGAAGAAATACATGCAATCCACCAACCATTTTCAGTTGACAGCCAAACGAGTTAGTCAGTTATATCACTGAGGTAACATACTTTTCAATTAACTTTTGAGCGAAATTTTTAGTTCAGTTCTACCATTTATAGTTCTCCTCAAATAAAGGTCTTTTTACTGCAATTTCCTTGCATGAAAAAAAAAACCTTTCCATTGAAATTTGGAATAAATTGCAGAAAAAACCAGTTTATAATTTCTCTTTTGCGTTGTCTAACAATATCGAAGCTAGCCGAGTAAGTATCGCGACTGCAAAGCTAAAATTTCTATTAGTGTGGAATGTGCCACCTTTCAAGAATTATTAAGTGTACCTCTACATTGAAAGAGGTTCCTGTCATAATTCAGATAACTTTATTGTACAAGTTTTCTTATTGAAAACACATTTTATTGGAATATAAATCCAGTTATTAAGGAGAGTTAAAATTTGCGACTTTTTCAATGTATTTCTTACTCTGCACTTTCCAGAAATATCATGTAAAATTTCAGGATATGATGAAAGTATTCTATTTTATCTTTATTAAGTCTGGCTCATAGATTTTCTTTTCAAGCACCTTTTTATTCAAGGGAGTCCAACTTTAGCAGAAAAACATTTGATCGGTTGTTATTAAGAGTGATTTCTGGGCGAATTTATTTATACTACATACGCATGTTATCATTAGCAAGATTAACTGCAATACATATCCAAAATGAAAAAAAACAGAGAATTAACCAGAACTTTACCAAAAAAAGTGCTAACATAAGCTAAGAATTCTTACGAATATTTATCAGGCAACTGACTATTTCAAAAATGTTAAACTAAAAATAATCAATATCACCTTCATTTCAGTCCAGAAACATCCCATAATAAATGAATGGACCAAACTGGAATAAAAAATGCACAGACACATATATGAGTATAGATAAGATAAACATATATTTAGATTTAGAAAATTCTTTGCACAAAAAGCATTACAGAACCCAGAGGAAATAGAGCGGATAAATATTACCTATGCGAGCATGAGACGTATCTCATAAATATATTCGATTGAGTGGACACAACTTTCGGATATTTTTCTCACAATTACATTTCAATCTTACGTCACATATTCCGCCATTTTCCTCCGTCCGCAAAACCCCACCGAGTTTCACGTCCCCCGGTCGTCATAACCTATTTCCAAATCCTCTCGCATGAAATAACATACAAATTGGGGAATTGTGGTCTCGAGAGCTCCATCGCTCGCATGCTGGGAAATCGCTCTGCTTATTCTGGATGGCCGGAAAATTCCGCCGCCACGGAAATCAAAATAATTTTCATCAAGATATCCCAATTCCCCTATGAATCCAGTGGGGTTGATAATTGTTGTGTCTCAGAGACATCGCCGGGAGATGCCTGCAACTGGCACTTTCTCGTTTTGGCGGAATCTTTTTGAAGAATGTTTTTCTTGGCTTGGAGGTTGTTGCATTTCATGCAGGGCTCCGTTTGAGCGGAACCGCCTCGTTTGATTCACTGGGAAGGCGAACGATATTCTGGAGCGATAGTTTCTTCTGTGAAACGATAGACATTGCAGCACTTTCCAACAGTTTTATAAACAAACCAATGAAGTTAAACATTTAAAAAATGAATGATGCATCTTTATCAAATGCATTATGCGTTGACATTAACAATGAACCAATATGGCTCATGTAACTTTAAAAAAAAAAAAAAAAAAGAAATTCAAAAGCACAAAATTAGCTTTTGAAAACCCTGAACATATTAAGCCGAAGTGTTATCTGATCAGGGAAATATGGCAGAATTCCGTACGTTTAAGACTTTTTCTTAAATTCTTCGTAACACTTATAGGTTCATTGTTTGCGGTAATCGTAAGTAGTACAGTTTCTAAAGAGACTGTATTCTAAATTCTTTTGGAGTTTGTAGCCCAACTGTGCTTTTTAAAAAGTTGCATTCCAAAAGTTGCCTGATTTCTTAAACAAACAACTTTGGGAGAAACAAAAAAGATAAACCATGACGAATGCATCGATTTTGTCAACATGATTTCAATCGCTTATACCAAAATTTTTACTTTGTGACTCCATCCAACAAAGGATATTTTACGATTTCACATGTTCTCAACGTACATACAGTTTTTTATTCCGCAACAGTGAACATTCAATCGCCTATTCCACAAAATAATGCTATCCGTAAAGTCTGAATAGACATTTTAAGCGAAAATAGATATGCTTTAGAGTTAAGAATAAATAGGATGATTATAAGAAACATGCATTGTCACTTGCTCTTAACCTGTTTCTCTCGCCCCCCCCCCACCCTCCTGCAAACGTTCTGCGCTCCCCAAGAGGGGTGCTTCACCGATTGGGAACCGCTGGCATATACTTCGTAAGGCATAGTTAACCTGTTCGGTCCCATCGTTCCAAAGACGCCACCGCAGCGACCCCCTGCCCCTGAGCGGCAACATACATCGAAAAAGGAACGCTGCCATCACGTCTTTAGAACTGTGATAGGGAACATGTGAACCATTCTTAAATTGGCAGCATAAACGCATAGGAGGCTGCCATAACTTACATAACGAAGGGAGGGGGAGAGATTTAAATACATGTGACAGAGGTAGGTGGGAAGAAGTCAACGACGTTGTTACGTCACGCTCGTGTTATAATGTATTTTCAAATTTTCGCATCACTTCTTACAGTTTGCGTATTTGTCCAAAATCATCCACTGTTATAGCAGATAGATACACAAAACGACACAAAAGACTTAAATCCAAAGCTGCAGAATAATTTCGGACAGCGCGGCATCCGAATAAGCAAAGTAAAATATTAAAGACATCGATTTCTGTTGATGTTCTTCAGCGTTGCCAAAGCTACAGTGCTGGCCTCAGCATAGTAGTTTCAAAAAGAAATATTTACATTAAAATGTGTAAATTTTGCATTGAAATTCTGTGAAAGTGTTTGTAAAAATGATAATTAATTTTCTTACGATGAGGGAAAGGGGGATCAGGTCGTGTTACAAAGGTTGACATAGAGGAGGGAGTGGTCAAAATTTACCGAGAAAAGTGTTTCGCTATTTATATATAGTCTCCCGTAAGTGCAAATAAGATCACGTTGGAAAGTTTTATACAATGCATGTGTTTTACTTGGTTTATCTTCACTGTTTAGCTAGCATTATGTATTATATTTTGAGTTTTTTGAACGTTTTCAATTGCAAGAATTTGAAACTCATGAAAATGAATATTTTTTCATTGAAATTACTTAAAATAATTTTTTGATAAAACAATAAACTTCATTAACTGTGAAACGGTGTAAATAACATCTCAGCCAAGCAGGTTGCACACGAGTTGTACAGTATATTATTTGTTCCTAGAATAATAGTAAATAAACAACATGTTGACTATACAAATTATGTAAATTACTAAGAGGGATCACGAAAGCTTTGTCAAGCCACTGAATCCAGAATTTCTATAGTTTAAGTTATTGTAGATGATGAGCATTTCCTAGCATTGACGTCTAAAGTTTTTCCATTTAAATCACTACAATAAAATTAATGAAACATTTCTAAAATCTCTTGCTTTTTCTCATTCCCCTTTTTAATGAAGCGCATGTATCTATAAAATTTTTTGGTATTGAAAACTTACTACCGAAGCCTAAATTGGATGAAATTTCAAAACACAGAATAGCATAAATAGTTTTATTAAGAGTACTTGGAAGCATGCGTTTTCCCTAACTACACGTTTTGAAAGTAAATCATCCTCTTCAGAAAAGCTGTATGCATGCAGTCACCAGGATTCCTGATATCTATTCAAATAAGGCGATATTTATTCAAGAAGCTCCAAAAATATTCTTCTTCTCGACGTATTTTTCCTTTCAAAATACGAGAAATATACTCTTTTTTTAAATTTATTTTTCATAAGATCACTATTCAGTCGATAATAGCTTAATCCTTTGAGGCGCAACCCTTTCCCAATGCTGAAAAAAGGGCAGCCGTTGCCATCGCTCGACTTAACTACCAGCAAGATGGCGGACGATCGAAACGTTCATCGCGTGCCAAAGATCTAGAGACCCTTTTATGACGACAGCTGGCTGTGCGCGCACAGCCGGATCAGCCGAATTAAACATCCTTGGATTTTTTTCATGTGAGGTTACGTCATTGTTTACAGGACTACATATCCTAAAATACAGGAAATTAAGCTCATAATCACAGCTGCTATTTATTCCAAAACACTTCAGATGCTTTCAAATACTTAGAATGAAATCGGACATCGCTGAGATGTTGTACGAACCTCCCAAGATTCTCATAATACAAAGAATATAATTAGTTAGCAATTACATTTTAATGCTGCTGTGTTTTTTTATTTATGTGTATTTTTTTATTTTATTTTTTAAAAGTATCCAATAATTCTCAGGCACCCTATACTTGAAACTGCGCTGTGTGAAATGTTTTACAATCTGCTTGAGGAAAATACCAGATTTATTTATTTATAAATTTAAATAATTTAAAATATCACATACTTTATAAATTTCAAGACAAATACGAACATTATATTTTTTAATTGATATTTATAATTTCATTCAATAAATAAATGTTAATACTAATTCACATTAGAATGTTTTGGCTAAAGTAATAAAAAAGTACATGGAATATGATGATTGATGAAGATAAATCTATAAATTTTTGCTCATTTTTTAAAATCCATTTTATTTTAGCTATTGCACACATATTTTTCCACTCAATAAGTAATTTGCCTATCTAATTTCCAAGTATAATATTTAGTTATCTGTATAATATAATATAATCAGTTTCTTTAAAATGAAGAATTTCAATAAGCTAAAATCTTTTTTACGATAGAACACCATTATGTAAAGTAATGTTTATAAGTTTTGTCTGTGATTTTTAATACACAAATATTTTCTCTTTCAAAGAAAATAAATTCAAGAAATCG
Source organism: Cheiracanthium punctorium (assembly GCA_038373885.1). NCBI lineage: Eukaryota > Metazoa > Arthropoda > Arachnida > Araneae > Cheiracanthiidae > Cheiracanthium > Cheiracanthium punctorium. The sequence goes on from JAWZYV010001543.1 coordinate 24,089, forward strand.
AGCAAACTATGAAGAGATTTCAATGTTATGCTTTTCTCTCATTTTGCCTCGATCACTAACTTGAATAAACACAAATTTTTTAATTTAATAATGATCAAAACTTATTTCCAAAGCCTAAACCAGGTGAAAATATAAAATGCATAAAGGCATAAACCTCTTTTTTTAAAAACGATACTTCAAAGCATCCATTTTTCTGTAGCTATAAATTTTGAACGAGAATTATGTTCTTCAAACGCTGTATGTATATTGTCAGCTGAATTCCTGATATTTATTCAAATAGGTCCATATTTATTCAAGAAATTCTCAAAAGCATTCTTTTTCCCTACCTTATATTTCATTGTAAAATATGAAAAATAATTTTTTAAGTTTATCTTTCATAAGATCGCCTTTCATAGGAGAGATTCTTAAAAGATTTTGAAAACTGACTGTTCATATGATGAAAAATTTTGCATTCCTTTATAATAAAAATTACTAGTTTGTACCAGTATTTGTAGTTAGTAGGTTCTTTATCTTTCAAACCCTGTATGCATTAAATTATAGCGTATTTGGTGGCAAATATTAGGTACAGTTACATGTAAAATGTTTACTAAAAGTTATTCTAAAAGATACGAGTCATTTCTAAGGTGTGAAACAGCAGCTAAAGTAAGTGTGAGCATATTGAATCCTTGAGAATATAAAAAGGGATTACTTTTATAAAAACTTTCAGACAAAGTTGAAAAGATAAAATAATTAAAATTTTGTAAAATAACACACATAAAAGGTACTTATCAATCTGGACACTTGTATCGGGCGAATAACTTTCGAAACGTCAAAAGTTTTTCGCCGGAAACACGCGTCCAGAATGATAAGAACCTTTCACGGTCTGACCACGTTTTGCGTAGAATATTGGCAAACTGCCATAAAAGCGAATCGAAATGAGCTGGTTAAGGAGAGGGGAAGCAAGCACAGGAATACGCAAATGCCGTGCACGTGTTTGTTTTTAGTGATTCCCAAGAGTATGTCTGACTAAAACGTCTTGCAAATAATGGATGGGTCCGTTTCCACCTCCAAACCGGATGTCACGTATCTAAAAGGTGATTGAACAATATGTGTGTTATTTTATAAGGAACTTGAAGGAACTTTGCTATTTATACTCCTAAATATGCAACCCCTCCCCCCCCCCCAAAAAAAAAAAAAAAAAAAGTGTGTGCGTGTAATCTTTAAGCGCGATTGAAGTAAAACTTCTTTGACGTTGTATTCAGCTACAGCCAGATTCATTTTCTTTGTGGTGTTCATCCCCTTTTCTTAAACCGTTGTTCCGTCTGGAGTTGGGTTAGAATCCAGGGAGTGTCCATGTATTATCCTTTAACTGTGTTCTTAAATCGTTTGCAGCCGGGTTTGTTTCTTTGTGGTGTTCCATAACTGTGTTCTTAAACCGTTGTTCCGTCTGGAAATTGGGTTAGAATCCAGGAAGTGTCCATGCTGAGTATTATTCTTTAACTGTTTTCTTATGCCATTGTTCCGTCTGGAGGTTGGGTTTGAATGGGGGGGAATGTCCATAGTCTAGTATTATACTTTAACTGTGTTCTTTAACTGATGTTTTTCTCTGTTTGTTGGGTTCTAATACAGGTAGTGTACATTTTTTTGTGTGTTTTTCTATCACAGTGTTCTTAAGCGTTGATTTCGTCTGTTGATAGGTTTCAAATTATTATTCTGCATCCGTGTTTTTAAACTGCAGGTTCTGTTTATTGTTTAGGATTGATTGCAGCCAGGGTCCGTTTCTTTGTGGTGTTCCATCCCCGTGTTAAACCGCCTCCGTCTTGAGGTTGGGTTAGAATCCACGGAGTGTCCATTTGTTATTCTTTTATTCTGTTCTTAAACCGTTTGCAGCCAGTGTTTTTTTCTTTGTGGTGTTACATACCAGTGTTCTTAAACCGTTGTTCCGTCTGGATGTCGGGGTAGCATAAAGGAGACCATACGTCTTCGAAATTCGAGGCCAGTCCCCAAATATAGATTTTTTTTACTTTGTCCCTAAAAATACCTTGACTTCTTGGGGACGCGAAAAGTCCACAAATTTAAAGATTTGTACTTTTTCCCCCTGAAAGTTTCCGTTTAGTTTATTCCTTTCAGAAAAAATTGAAGAAATAAGAAAAATAAAATAACTAAAAGCGCCTTCTACTCAGAGAAACAATGAAATTCGATCTCTGAAAACGTTTGTTGTCATTGTATGTGTAGCGTGTACGGACATTCAATAAAGTATTCGACTATGAGTCAAATTTTCCATTTCAGTTTTGTTAATGATTAATCACTTTTCAGGAACAACCATGCTTTAAATATGAAATTGAAGTACGAAATTTTTCTTGCACTCGAATACTTTTTTTAGAGGGTGTAAAAGGTTTCATGAAAAATAATCACAAAACGAGCCAATGTAAAAAGCAATGTCTTCTGAAAAATACAAATACTATGCCAAGTATTAAATTATGAATAAATTGCAATATTTCAACATGGTTTTCCTTTCGTATTTCTGGTTTAAATAAATATTTATAAATACTTCCATTAATTTACTAGAAATAAGAATACACAATTGATATAAAGAGCTATTAACATGGTAATATGTTGTGTCCCCAATAAATCCCCAAAGATATTTTCTAGTGTCCCCAAGTTTTCCTTGGATTCCAGGACAATGCTTGATTTGTCCCCAAAATACTGTTTAGAAATATGGTCACTTTAGGTTTAGCATCCAGGAAGTGTCCGTGTTGAACTATTATTCTTTCACTGTTTTTTTAAAACATTTTTCAGTAGGATTTGAATCGAGAGAATGTCTATGTTGTGGTATTTTTCTTTAACTGTGTTCCTAAACTAGTGTTTTCTTCTGTTGGTTGGTGTCGAATGCACATAGGGTCTATTATTGCGTTTTTCTATGGCAGTATTCTTAACCTTTGTTTTCCTCTGCTATTTTTGTTAGAAGTATTATTCTGTTTCCGTACTTTTGAAATGAAGTTTTCGTCTGCTAGTTTGGCTTGATTGCAGGTTCCATTTCTTCATGTTTTTTATCACCGTGTTCTTAAACGGTAGTTTTTTCCTGCTGGTTGGGTTCGATCGCAGGCAGCTTCCGCTTTTCCAAAACCACGTGAGCGTTACTTCCGTCAGAAAAACATCTGAGTTACTCTCTAGTTGCGCCTAAAGAAGTTTTACTTCAAAAACACTCCATGCTGATACTTTATAGAACTTTACTATAAAAATGAAATGATATCAAGTCACGTGAGGAGATAGCTAGCAAAAGTTACATATTTAGCAGATTAAAGAGTTTAGGCAAAGCACGTAAAATAAACTATCTCGCGAAGCCAAATTGGCAGCAGTACAGGTTGAAGCATTCAACGGCCGCTAAATGAAAACATTGACTTTTACCATTGACATGGACGGGTTGGAAGTAAACAACTGAAATAATTTTTAAAATAAGACTCATCAGATAGGCAAAAGTATGTGAGTATTGACACCTAGGTTACCTTAGCGTTAAAGCGTGATAAATTCACTGAAGAGCTGTTTTTATATCAGAAAACAGACTGGAAGATACTAGTTGCAAAGAATTATCGTATCAAAATCGGTTGTAAATTCTACTTACAAGCTCTATATTTTAAAACTAATTTATGAATGATTAATAAATGAACGTTCTACAGTAAGATATGTTGGTGTATTGGATTGAAAACTAGAGGCCAGTAAACAGAATTTTAAGTTTCAGCTAAGCTAGTTTCAGTTAAGTTTCAGCTAGTTTCAGCTAGTTTAAGTTTCAGCAAGACAGTTAAAATGTAAATGTAAGGACTCTTTTGTGGCAGACGTATGTGAATGAGCATATTTTATGTCAAATACGAAAAAAAAAACCGTAAACAGCACCAATAAGATAATTTAAATAGCAGACCGGTTTCGGCATGTATGACATTCCGTCGTCAGTGCGAGAATGAAAATGCCCAAAATTTGCTCTTTTTATATAGAAAAACTCGGGATTGGAGATAGTGTCTGCGAAGACCAATAGCATAGAAGGGATTCAGAAGAGGGTTTTATGAGGGTCAATAGAAAAACAGGGAATTAAAATGGCTGAGAATAAAGGAATTTGAAACATTCGGAAAGGGGAGGGAACAGCTAAATTAGCATTGACAAGACTATTTATGATTTTTTGGATATTGAAAGATTCAAGAAAATCTAATTCACTGAGGGGCTTGTAAATGAGTTTAGCTGCACTAAAGTCGAATGTATGCCTGGCATCGCAACAATGTTTAGCAGTGGCGGACTTGGCGGGTTCATGTTCTTTAACAAGAGCTATGTGCTCTTTAATTATAAGTTTGAGAACTCGTTTAGTTTATCCAATATAAGACAAACCTCCCTGACATTTGATACTGCAAATGCCCAATGCACATAAAGTTTCAGTGGGGTCTTTGACGCACGAGGAAGATAATTTGTTCTTTAAATTTTTGCCATTCTCATTCTAAAATTGACAACGGCATGTCATACATCCCGAAACCGGTACATATTTTCCGCCTATATTTCTACATACTATTTTTCTACATCGTTTCCGCCAATGTTCAAACACTTGTCGTAGTGGGTTATCAGCTTTTTTTTACCTTCTTGATAGAAACTTCCTGCCAATGACGATAACCACGACTAGGGCGAAGAAAACTACTGCCCGCATTCAAAACAAACGTGAACGAATGCTCAGTAAAGGAATTGTGTTGCTCCATGACAATGCTCGGCCTTATACTGCTGGTGACACACAAAAGATGATTCGACAGTTTCGTTGGGAGAAGTTCGATCACCCGCCGTACCGCCTAGGCTTGGTACCATCCGACTTCCACTGGCTCCTGGTCTGGTCATGAAGAGAGAGCTAGGTGGCAAGCTCTTTGAATCTGACGATGAAATGAAAAATGCTGTGAAATCGTGGTCATCGCCATTGGCGGAAAGTTCCTATGAAGAAGGTATAGAAAAGCTGATAACCCGCTACGACAAATGTTTGAACATTGGCAGAAACTACGTAGAAAAGTAGTCTAAGGTATGCTCTTTCATGTAAAAATAAAATCGGCTTAAAAATTTTTTTTTTACTAATTTTTTTTTCAAAACGAACTTCTTTTCGAATAACCCTTGTAGATCATCCATTTGTAAACACTCTTAAGCAGTAAAAACCCACGTCACTGCCTTTATCGAACCCTACCCCTTCCATTTACCAACTTCTTGCGTACAATATGGCCCGCTGACGTACGTTCCCAACGTTGAAGAGCGGGAAAGGAGCACATGTGTTAAATGCGGGGAACTTGTGGAGAGTCCGTGCCTCATTAAGCCGATCCCCCTTCACTTACGATCATAACACTTAACGAACCCTCAGAGAGCAAGATTTGAGTCACGAAATCAATTGAAAACTAGTTATGTCTGGGGATATATATTATTGGCTCTGGTGGGAAAGCCCCCATACTCCCAGAATGTTGGTCTGCGGCGGACCGTACGTGGTGTGGTAAAGCAGTTTGGCTAATTAAAACGGTGTTTTATGTTCGGTTATTAATATGTTTTACGCACTATCCCAATAACTGCGCTATTAAAGCTCGGTGGTCGTACGATTGAGGAATTTGGACGTTGAGTGAGTCAGACCGATTGTGGGTTTGAAATAGTTGGCTATTTATTTGAGCAAATTTCTAGGGATTAAAATAAGTTAATGTATAAACAAGATGTAAATGCTTGAAAATATTTCATAGTCTATGTATGTATTAAATGCTCTTAATTATATAAACAGTATTTCACAGAGATCTGAACTAATATTGAATACTAATCGTTGCAGAAAAAACTCTTTAGACTTAAATTTACACAATTGTTTTTTTCTAATTTTCTGTATAAATTTTAACCTTTTTTAAAGAGACCTCTAATTTTTATTATCTACTTATCTTATTTATTTTTTTACTTAGCTTTAAAATTTCGAATAAAATAAATATTTGTATTTCCTCAATACAATTCTTGAATCTCACTGATTTCAGATATGAAATTTCATGATGTACTTTGGAAATTGAGTGATCTATGATGGTTTGTGCTTTTGAACCTTTGGCAGACTTAGAATTAGTAGCCCACTTTCTCGGAATTTCACAAGCCAGTGAAATTAATTTTCTTTAAGATCCTAAAATATTAGCATTATTTTACACATTTTCTGACGGCAGTATTCCCATCAGTATCTTGCTATACCTTTGTCAGATATATAGTCAGCTGTTTAACTTTGCTTTATTTTGAAGAAACTAATGTCTTAAATGTAACATACAGTAATCTAGTATCATCATTTATCAATGTCAGTTTAAGAGAATTGATGTATTCAGTTTGCTTAACTCGAGCTTTTTAGAGATTATCAGGATTTCAGAAGATAAAACTTTCTATATCAACTAACTTCATGGAAAAACTTTTTGTCAGAAAAATTCAAGTTGTGGCAAATAAATGTAATCTTATACTCTTCTAAAGCACTTTAAATTTTTAAATATATTTCATAAAATGTATGGGATTCATGGTATCTTTATTTTTTCAGTTGATAAAGGAGACTTCTTTAAGTGATTCAGACCGGCCACAGCGAGAGGGGAAAGGTGCTAATGTAGCAATGCACTCGGACACTGACTTCAGAGGGACTTCCAAATCAAAGTACCTTATATAGTTTATATACACCATAAAGAGGAAAATTTCGGAGATTTCTTTAAATTATATAACGTGATTACTAGCGTGCATTTTTAAGAACTAAAACATTTATAAAATTGTCTTTTTCTACGGTGTGACGTTATACTCCAATTCTATTGAAATGTCACTTTTCACAGTGGGAGGACAGAAAATATTGACTCCCAGGACATTTAGAAGATACACAATTGTGTTGAAGATAAACAGCCGTCTTCAAGACACACTCCTTGCGCCATTCTGTTTGTTGCTAACAGGTTTTCTCGAAATTATTGGATCTGAGCCACTGGACATAAAACTTAAAACGATCTCAGATATAGTTCTCAAATTCTTTCCAAAAAATAGCAACCCAGGAAAAGGACCTGGTAAGAATCTCTTATTGTCAAAACTGAGACCGATAAATTTCTTCGAAAGGGGAGGGGGCTTATACAGACGAACCTTGTTAACTTGAATTATGTTTTTCACATCTGGTATTAATTTCGGAGAATAAAAACCTGTATTTGATTATCTATGGAAGTATGAGAAAAAAATTTGTTGTCTTTATCTGATATTCGTACAAATGCGTTTGTCAAATCCTGTATTTTTCAGCTACTTCTGCTTTCAAAGTCACTAATCTATAATCATAAGAAGGGTGTGTTTGTATTAGACTCTGTATGAGTTTATTATAATATGCGTGTTTGTGACTTACATACATGCATACACACACACACATATATAATGTTTTTTCAGAGATAACTTGGATTTTATACGATTTCTCCGTTTCACATGCCCAAACATGGATTAAAATTTACTAATTTTATTCTCATATTTCCTATTTTTGAAGAAAGGTAAGTCATAATTTACTTTATAATGACTCTGATTGCAAATAATTTGTTATTTTTAGTTAAAAAAAACTTACTTGTTATACAATTTTACATTTATAAAAGTTTCATATGCATTTTAATAGTTTCCGATGCTTATATTTATCCCGATAGTAATCCATATACTTATTGTCTAGTGATTAAAATGTAGGCATTGTATATATACCTGTGTAGAGGGATTAAAAAATTGTATATGCAGAATAAACAGAATTCTGTATCCAAATAAAACACTTATTTTAAACTCTAGTGCTCTTATAAAAAGTCCTATATTAAAAACTATGTTTATTGATAATTAGACAAAATATTTAAATAACGATAAAAAGTTTCAAATATAGCAATCTTATTTCCATCCCTAACGTAAGAAATTAGTCAATCGACATAATACCAATTGAAATTAATAATTGATTTCGAATATATGTTGCCGTATTTTATAATGGAATTCTCATCCTCAAAATGGTACTCGTTCTAAATTTTAAGATTTACAGTTATAATTGCGGACAAAATTACACATGAAATTAGATGATAGAAATATGTCTCAGGCACATAACTAGAATAAAAATTCGGATTGGCACAAGAGATGGCAAAGGTAGAAAGCTTGATTGTTGACATCCAATTAAAGAAAGTCCGAATTTCGAAAGGAGCGGAGACCCCCTGGAGCAACCCCTGACTACATCCCTGATAAGTGTTGTTCCTTCATTATCAAGTCGTATTTTCTGTATACAGATCAACGTCTAAGCCAATTATCTTAAAATTTTCATCCTTAAACTGACCTTTCTAAAGCAGCACTAACTAGTTTTAAAATTTATAAAGTTGGAAACAATACTCCAGATTCTTTAAATCTCTTTTAAAGCTTTTGGCGAAATATCGCCCAATTAAGCACCAAAAGCAAATCTTTCAAATTGAACCCAGCTTGGCGATATCTCAAATATTTGGCTAGAAATCGCTAAACCTTAGTATAACTGTAGTATTTTATCTCTTTCACACAAAATAATTTTAGATGAAGTGCACCGAAAATATTTATGATTTAATAGATTATGTATAAGGAAGTCATGTGGTGTCCAGATTTTTCAGTATTGGTAATGCAGGCTAACTAAAAACCAAGATAAACATCCCCACTGATTTAGGGTGTTCATTCAATGTTCTGCAGACGTGAACCTTAGATTTTCACGACTATTAAGGTGGTATTAGAGGTATTTTATCGAGTTAATTCTAAATGTTCGCTTAAAAGCGCACCCATGTTCATTCATGAATTTTTAGCATTTGTGATTTTGGCAGCCCCCGGAAATGATTGCATCCGAGCCACTTGAAACAGAAGGCCGGGCCCTGCCAATGTTATTCAAATAAAAATACAGTTCTTAAAAGGAAATTTTATTGTCCTTAGTCAATGGTGATTTTCACCACTTGATTAACTAGATGCCTTCCACTGAAACGACTTTTGCCAGCTAATATTTCATTGACCAAATAAATTCAAACAAATTGTAAAGAACATATCTTCAATTATCCATTTACGTATCTACTTAGTTAATATGATTATTTATTTTTATTTTTAATTTACTTATTTTATTCTCTATTTCTTATTTATTGATTTATCTTTTGTATTAGAAAAAAATAATAAATTACGACTTAAATCACACATACCAGTTTCATTCTGCCTGAAACTATTATACGAATTATAATTTAAACCGTAGAATTTGTTTTAAATATTAGATACCCCGTTTTTAGCTATATACAGTTCATTCACTATTGTTGAAAATAGACTAAAATTTGTAATTTAAAATGATGAAATTATTTAAAAAATAAAGTAAAAATCGTAGGGCAGCTACAAAATTTGGGATGTGCTACAATAAGTGGACAACCCTCAAACATATAATTTACTATACACACTAATACAGATTATTTACAGAAAAGGAACTCGTCTTCATTTAATTAGTATGTCAATTAAAATAAAAAATGGGCTTTTTAAACACTTTTTTTTCTAAAAGTGTTTATGATTTAGGTTTGTCTGTCAGTCTGTCCGTGCTCTAACAGACGTAAATATGCATCGATCACTGCGAAATTTAAATATGTTATACCTACGTAAAGTACCATGTACCAGTGTTGGGCAAATTTTAATTGTAAGGACAATTAAAGATTAACAATTGATTAATTGTTAATTGTGGCTGTAACAATTAAAAATTGATCAACTGTAATTGTCAAAAATGGCAATTAGCAGTTTTTTAAATGTTAATTGTAGTAGTAGCAATTAACAATTAATTAATTGTCAATCGTCATTTGCTACAGTTAACAATTAATTAATTTTCAATTGTTTTATGAATTTAAATAGAAACTAACAATTAAAATCTGACTGGTGTGGATCTCTTCATTTTTAGCGACAAAAAGTAGGATATGCCCATTCTCGAGGTCCCATAAATCACTGCACTAAAATTCATCAAAGTCGGTTCAGAGGATAGGCGTGAAAGGTAACAGAGACAAGCTTAATAATATAGTTTGGGTTGAAACTCATATTAATAAAAAGTAAGACTAATATTAATAATCATCAATAACTTAATTTAAACATGATTAGATAGGTAATGAGTAACAGGTTTAATTTCTTATATAGATTGCATTTTAATAAGACTCTCTTTTCGAACATACTGTCGGACAATTTGTGGCTATTCGGCAGATTTGTCATTGTCGCAAAAGAAAAAAGGCGTTCAACTGCAGCTGATGATGGTAAAGGTGTGTTGTATTTTATAAAAACATTTTTTTTATCTCAGGATATCTAATGAGGAGTTACAAATCGTGACTTTCTTCTGCAAGTAAATGCGACATTAAAAGTTCTGCTTTAGTTGTTGGTGCATCGGAGGAGCTTCGGCTTGTTTCTGTCGCTGAAAATGAGTTGGAGTCAGCGTCAAAAAAAAAAAAAAAAGCGTTTTGGGGTACTTTTTTTATTGCCACTGTTGCTACAACATATTCATTCATTTCAGGGGCGTAGCCAGAAATTTTTCAGGGGGGTGGGGTTACGACTACTGCAACACACATATATGCATACATGTGTGTGATAAGGGAGTGAAGAATATACATTTTGTATGGCAAAAAATTTCTCATGGGGGGGGTTATGACTCCCTAACCCCCCCCTTGGCTACGCCCCTGATTCATTTGTTTGGAAATACTGGTTTTGAAAACTTTTAGAATTTTTGTACGATCTGCAGGCTCTAAACAAGCTGACTATTTATTTTTAAATCTGGGGTATGATATTGCGGCAATAATCACATTTTCCACTTCAGGAGTGCTGACATCAAACAGTTTTTCAAACCTTTTTTCGACACCCTCTCTGTATGTCTTGATCAACGGCAAAAAGAAAAGTTTTCTTTTCCATTTTCAGTATTTTTAAATTAGCGCCAGAAGGCAGGGCAGAACTATTCCGTAGTATGCGTTAGTCTCACTTGGCATAATGTTTAGGGCTTCTGCTACTGGCGCAATACACGTGAAATACTCGTGTATGTACAATTCGTTCACTTTGATAGCATTTTTTATGTTCAATGACCTATATAAAAAAGCTTTTTTTTTAATTTTGAAAATTTGCTGTAGCGTATAGAAACCAGGGTGCGTAGCCAGGGGGGGGGGGATATCGGGATATATCCCCCCATATCCCCCCCCGAAATTTTTGGATTAGTGATGAAACTCCGTCTACTTATACACATATAAGTTCATATCCCCCCCCCGAAAAATTTTCCTGGCTACGCGCCTGATACAAACTATATATAAGTAAGTTAATTGTTAGTTTTAATTGTTTCATAGAATAATTAAAAAAGTTAATTGCAATTATTTTAATTGCGAATGATGATTAACATACATTAATCCAAATAATTTAATTGCAACCTGCAACTAAAAGTTTAATTGCAGTTAATTTAATTGTAATTGATTTAATCGCAATTACTTTTTTAATCAACTAACGCGTCGATTAAAAAATTAATTGATTAACGCCCAACACTGCCATGTATCCTATTGAAAATGGTATTATGAAGCATTTACAGATCTTTTACAGGAGTACTCAGATGAATTTCAATACATTACGCTCAACGGGCAGTCACGCTTTAAGGCCTAATATATAGATATTCGGGTATTTCAAACAAAACAGAATTGATATATGTTATTAAGAATTACAAAATTAAGATATTCCTCAAAAGTAGAACATCTATTCTTTATAGTTCTTCTGCAGGAGTAATAAAAAGAATTCCAATGCATCACTGTCACTGGCAGTTTTACGGACATTCACCCATTTCAAGCACAATACCATCCTACTATATAGTTAGCTAATGGCAGGAAGGTCGTGTGTCTCCCTCAAAAATTGTGCCAAATGTTGCCAGCTTGGCCACTTTTGGAGTTAAACTGCCAAATATGATACGACAAAAATGTTTCGAAAAATCAACGCAGCTTTTCAATACTTTCATTTCTTGGCGGAAAATCAAAACAGTCCTAAATTGATGGCATTAGGGGATGGCGATTTCGATGGAAATATTGAAAATCCGTAGTTCGACCTCTAATTAACCGATTAATTTGGTGCAAAAATTATTGTATTAAAAAGTGTTTAAGTTCAATGCGTTTGTATAGCAGTATCCGTCTGTATAGCAGTATTTTTAAAACTAAACTAGATATTTTCATTTTGGACATCTCTGCAAGATCGTAAACACATGCATTGTATTATTAATTCCCATGAACATAATCTACAGTAATATATTCATCTCTAACCATTACTCAATTCGCATATCGCGCACGGAGATGCGAACAAAATACATCACTCTCATCATCGTGAAATTCTCTATATTTGCTTGATAAATCTAGCTCCCGCAAAAGAAAAGGTGGGGGGGTATGTGAGGGGGCTGTACACGCACCCCTGCTGGGGCCAATATACGCCCTTTTCGTGTCGCGCCGCTCCGTATGAAGCGCCATCTGTTGTGGTCAGTTATAGTCCGGGGCCACAGGCCCGAATGAAAAAGTACTTTGTTGATTTATTTATATACCATGAGAAACGATTTTGTACCCCATCGATTCCTGGGGCTCCTGTTTTGTGTTTAAGAATATCTGGAAATGACACCCATGTATTTATGGCGTCTACCGGACGTAATTTTTTTTTTTTAAATGTAATCGTTGCGTAAAATTGGCAACATTTCCTGTTGCAAAGGTCGACAACCGTATAAGTTAAATGTTAGTTATTTAGATACCTACTGAAGGGAGCCAACCCACAAATTGGCTTTACGAAAGTTAAATGTTTCACATTTTTACTTTCAGCGAGATTTCGAAAAGTTAAATGTTTCTAAATCTATTGAAAGTAAAAATTTGAGTATAGTATTTAATAGAACATTCAAACTTTAACGAAAATCAAAATAAACTTAACAGAGGTCAGTACAGTAAATTTTTGATCAATAACTTACAGAAACAAAAAATTAGATTTCGTTCCACTGAAATGTAAAAAATAACAAAGACAAAATGTTAGTTATGAGTTGGATAACTCCTCGGTAACAATTTTATGTGTGGTATGTGCTATGTAACAATTTTATGTGTTAAATATGTGTTCATGTACTACTCACTATTATTTCTCTGTTACCCTGATTCACGTAATTACGTTACTAGGCAAAATCAGGGGCACACACGGAATTTTCTCTTTGAAGGTTTCCAATCCATATCAGATGTGACTGCAACCACCTGAAAAATGCGGAACAAAAATCTTTTCAATAGACAATCTTTTTAACACGCTTTTATTACTTTCACCTGTACGTATCAATCTAATGGAATCTTAAATTCGATTTTCACATACTTCCAGACATCCAATTAACTTTAAATTTTGCAGTCCTATAAAGAGTCGATGACAATATAATAATATTACAAATAATGTACTTAGCAGTTATAGTTTTTTACAGGAGCTCCCAAAGGAATTTCAATGTATTACGCACTATGGAAAGGCATTGTTTAAAACGTACTTTAGAGACCTTAATCTATTTCAAACAAAACAAAGTTGATACTTGTTATCAAAGATTACAAAATAAGACCCTCACTCTAAAATAGTGTATGCAGCATTTATAGGTTTTATAGAGGTTCACTCAAAAGAATTTCAACACATTAGGGTTATCGCAGTTTAGACATTCATCTATTTCATGCACAATATAATATGTATAGAGACATTTATAAAGGTTTCCTTTTCATTTAAAGGATGAAATTCTGAAACACCTAATTCATGACACCCCCAGTTTTCATAATATCTTTCATTGTTATGATGAGTATTTTTTTATAACTTCGTAATTTGATTTTATCATTTCCTTCCACTTACCTATATTTTGGTTTGCTCTCATTGTTTGCTCTTAATTTGCTCTCATTTGGTTTGCTCTCACCTTCCCATTCTACGCAGTTGTCTTTGATTGCTCGTGTCCCAGAAAAGATTGCAATAGTTATACAACCAAAAAAATAAAGCTACAATAAAAATAAGTTTTAAAATTTTTTAACTGGTACTAAGTGATAATTTGGTTCTTAAATACTATTCAGAATCAACTTCTCCATTCAACACCAGTTTTTTTTTTATGTGTAGATGAGTTTTCACCCCAGAAAAGTGTTTTGTTCAACCAAAAAACTATTTTATTCATTGATAGGACTTTTGAGGGAACTAAAAGAGTATCTTGTTTCATGTTCCAAATTTAGTTTTTCATTGAGTGCAAAATGATGTTTTTTTTCTTTTATGTAACTAAAACTCTTTAGTGATTCAGAAAAGCTTTCTATTCGAGCTTTTCATGCCTATTTCACTGCCTACAATAATATTTTTAAAAATTTCTTTTGTTGTTTTGTTAATACTTTTTGTGTAAACTAACAAAATGCTCTAAAATAAACTAAATGGTTTGCAAACAAAATGATTTTTCTTGGTTATACAAATAATTTGGTTATAAATAGAGTTGTGATTTTTTTAAATTGATTCAGTAAAATCTGATAGTCGAGTATTATTTATCTAAAGGAATATTTTTCTAGGAACATTTCATAAACTTTATAAAAAGATCTCTTTTCAATATTTATAAGCATTTATTGAAGGCTAAAATTTGCTACAGAATACTTTAATTATTATCCTCTTTCTGTGGGTGTGTTTGTCTGCGGGTCTATCTTTCTATATATCTATCTATCTATAGCTATATATATTCATATTTTTTCTTGAGTTTCTGATTAACCCCACTCTTCTACAGACATTCCAACGTACCCTATAAATTAAATTAAAGTTGTTATTTTTTGAATTAAACTCATATATAACAATTAGCTTGTCTTCTAGTACTTTCTTCATTAGCAATCTAATCTCACCGCTTTTTTCTAATCTTGGAAAATCACAGACGGAAGAAAAAAATACATGATACAGTACACTAAGAGCAACTGCCCCTCCCCATATGCTATTTGTCTGGAAACAGTGATTCACCCTCAAATTGCTCCCAATTAACATGTTGTCCTTGGCTGATTCCCCTTAATTTGCTCGCCTTTTTACAAAAGTATCGAAAAGATCGCTTAAGTACATTATCTTGAAAAGCATTGGAAGAGAATAGTAATAAAAAAAAGACAGGGACGGTGAAGTAAAAAAAAAAGTTTTTACCCTATGAATATTAATGACAGACAATGCAAACAGTGAGGGGCTGTGTAGAAAAAGTTCCCGTGGGGAGGCTCCATGAGGGTTCGTCTATGCTCAGAGGGGAAAAAAATCGGTTCAGAATATTTGATCAGTGTGATTCACTGCGATTCTAACATAAGGCATGATACGATGAATTTTATCGCCAATTATCGCCAAAAGAAATATAATTTCTAATGGTACATCTCAATAGCAAGTATTTCTTTATTGCTTTGAAAATGATTCTAGGGAATATGTGCATCATACAATTAAAAAAAAAACCTTACTATTGATTTAGGATTTCGGAAATGTATTACATTAAATTTAATTTGCATGTGTCAAGATTGATATAATATTGTTATTTAATTGAATATGATATGTAAATTAAGCGTTTTGAATAATATTTAACTCTTAAATGCCCAATCTATTATATGTATGTATGTATGCATGTAGTATATATAAACAAAAATATGTGAATTTATTTATATAAACTTCAGTAAAATAAATACGAATTTTATGACCATAATTTTCTATGGGAATAAATCTGTGATAAACCTCAATATATAACAATTTATTTTGTTTTTTAAATATTAGAGGAACTATTATCTATTTTGTATATGTCAATATTTGGCCTCACTCGAACTGCTGAAGCTAATAATACAAAGATTTGGAATCATGTTAGATTTGTAAAGAAAGTGCTAGATAATGGAGAATTTTACAAAATTCATAGCCCATGAGGGATAGGAGGCTAAAACTAAGGATGGATGCGAGACGAGAGGAGACAGAGATTTACAGCTCTTATGCTAGACGCGATAGATTTTTTCTCATTATCATGCAGGCATTTTATAATAAATATATGAAAACTGTTTATTCACAGAATTTGTCCACTCAGTGGTCGAACTAGCCTTCAAAGAATGTTTCTTTAGTGACCCGTTATAAGCTACGAAAGATCCCGGAGGAGCATCATTCCACAAACTGAGATTTGCTTTTGATAAACATCTGTAAAGATAAACACCATTGAAACAAAATTGCTCTTTACTTGCTCTTTATTGGATATTTTGCAAATTAAACAATTTATTTTTCGTTTTATAAATTATAAAAGAAAAGTTGAGTATAACCAAGAACTACCCGGTTTTGTCGAATTTCAAAAGTTTCGGTTTTATCCGACGGTATCATTTAACAGAAAAGAAGGCATAAAATATTTTAAACGTGATGAAATATCACATGTCCGCTGTTTATATTCTTCAAGGTAAAAGAGGTGTAATCAGATGTTTAATTTATCTGAAATAAATCTTCAAAACAAATTAATAATGCAGAGTAAAATTTTTCGAAACATTGACGTCAGCAAAAAGACTACCTACACTGTTTTTCATTCGACTCCAAATAACACAAACTCTCCCTGAAACTAGTTATGTATGGTTTTTGACTGACAGCTACAGTAATCTAGTCAAAATACCAAGTCCCGAATACATCCACATAACCAATTTTAACCAACTTTCGCAGTCAATAGACGAAAATAGGAATTCATAATCATCTGCAGGAATTAAAATTGATACAAATACTATTTTCGATAAAAAGTATGATTTTATAGACCTAAATAGACCTCTGTAATCACTTTCTATTATTTCAAATACCTGAGAAAAGCAAGTTAAACAATTACTGTAACCTTTAATATCAAAACATTTTATCTACTTTTGTAAAAGAATCTTTATTGTTGTGCATTTCCAAAAGGTTACAGAATGTACAAGCACATGAATATAAACTGCATCATAATCAGTCCATCCCTATTGCAAATTATTGCCTGTCAGCGTACGGACAGACAAACTGATAGGTTTTTTTTCCAACAGTATTTTTTTTAATAAATGAAATAAAATGTTACTCCATCCTAATCGTAAGATTTTATGTATCTTATCAAACATTTTTCTATTATAAATTTTGTAAAAGCTTTCGCTTCTCTTTGACGCTAGATGATATCATAAATCATGATATAAATTGTAATTACTAGATTATAGCTCTTTTTGAAGTTTTTTTTCTTATTTCGGAAAAAAAAACTGGTGCCACTATGCCCAAGTAGATAATAAACTGAACATGGTAGATGGTCAAAATGTGATGGTTCCTCTTTCGGGCCGATCTAACGATCTGTAATTTTGTTTGATTTTCTCCAGTTGTAAGGTGAATACACGTTAAACCCCCTTAAAAAGCTACCCGCCGCCCACCCAAGACTTCACTCTTGCAAGCAGATGCACCTCATGGTAGCTTGCCATAAACGAAGACACTCACCACCCCTAGAGAAAAACTTTGAATGAATAAAATAAAAATAATAAAATGCCGGTCTTTTTTCTGTAATCTTATTTCACGACCTCCTTATATATAATTAAAAAATCTGGAGTGACTCCACTCGACTTTCTGAACACTTACAATTAAGATCATTACCAAGCATTTAAATAAATTTTAATCAATGAATAATTCAAACATATATACCAAACTGAAGCTCAATCGAATGCCGTGCGCCGTTTAAATGCTAGCGCACTTCCAAGAATTTCTCCCCATAGGCCATAATGTAAAAGAAATCTTTGTCGTAGCTCTGTAGAAAAACTATAAGTCCTATACACATCAAAATCAATACCGGTCTTACGATGGTGATTTATAACATGTATACCCAATTTGAGCTCAAACGAATGCCCCGTTTAGGCGCCATCGTGTTCACTCACATACACACATACACACATACACGCATACATCTCGTAAAAATAGCATACATGAATTCAGAAGACCTCAAAACGTGTCAATACACCAAAATCTCGAAATCGAATTTTTTCATGATTACAATACTTTCCTTACATGGTACATGTTCGGAAAGTAATAAGTAACAGTAAGCATAAACACACGAAATCTTAAACTATGAACAGCAGAGTGTGAGCTAAAAAAGAAGCAACACAGAATCATTCTTCATCTCGCCAAATTATAGAAGAAACCTCTTTGAAATGCCAATAACCCTGTTATTCTCCCTTTTTTTTCTAGAAAAAAAAATTTACTTAGTCCGTCCCTACTCCCCCAATGGTTTGACACAAACCAGAAGTTTTTGCATCTTCCTAATGGTCCTTTGGGGAGGGGGTAAGAGGTGGTTTTCAATTTTAATTGGAGGGAGAAGGAAGGGGGGACAGAAAAAAAAGACAGGGTCTTAAATTTTTGACTGTCAGTACCCTCCATCCTCAAACTGGTGACCGCTTTATTTGAAAATAAAATAAAATAGAAGTCTGAAATTTTAATGCACTTCCATTGTCATGCTAAATTATGTATACATCCACGGAACCGGAACAGCGAAAGCTTCTGGACAATATAGCAGCTGGATAATCTTCAGTTAGAGGCAATGACCTGTGAATACTTTCAGGAGCAAAAGAAATGAAATACTTGGGAATGAATAGTCACTTAACCCTTTAACGCGCAGTGCTCCCGCTCTGGGAACACCAAACTCTAACGTTTTGACTGTTGCCAGTCACGAAAAATAGATTTGATTTCTATAAAAATAGTTGCGGGTGACAGAGCTCCACGAGAATCCTATACTTTTTAGCACGTCATTTCCCATGACAAAAATGGTCGCGATTATTTTTAACAGCACTGACATCTGTTGAAAAATGGAAGAATGCGAGAACAGCTGGATCGATTGCCCAATGCTGAAAAAAGGGCAGCCTTTGCCATCGCTCGACTTAACTACCAGCAAGATGGCGGACGATCGAAACGTTCATCGCTGTGCCGGCACAGCCAGCTGCGTCAAAAAGGGTCTCTAGATCTGTGGCACGTGATAAACGTTTCGATCGTCCGCCATCTTGCTGGTAATTAAGTCGAGCGATGACAACGGCTGTCCTTTTTTCAGCATTGGGAAAGGGTTGCGCCTCAAAGGGTTAGTGCAAATTACACGTTGTGTACGAAATTATTCTAGAACGATTATTTGAAATATGGCTTTAACCTTATGAGTGTCCTGTAAAAGTGCAAAAGTGTAAAGTTGTCACGATCCAAAAAAAAAAGTAGTTTTGTAATATGTGGTGTAACCTTTCCTTTTGAAAACATATATTTAACCCATTCTCTGTAATAATTCTGCTGCAAGTCCATCTCAATTCTCGTGGAAACGTTGAAAATTCCCAACGCCCACATTTGCTTCCTGAATTAGTCTGTGAATGTCTGAGAATCAAACACTATTTTCGAGCTATAAGAAGAATTTCGAGCTGCTTCAAAAGAAGTTGTTAAGGATGTACATGAGCGTGATTTATTTTACAAAAAATGTAAATACACTACCAATGGCGGTGATATGAGATCCACAAGACCCCGACAGGTGATCAAAAGTTGTT
This sequence comes from Cheiracanthium punctorium, assembly GCA_038373885.1. Classification (NCBI taxonomy): domain Eukaryota; kingdom Metazoa; phylum Arthropoda; class Arachnida; order Araneae; family Cheiracanthiidae; genus Cheiracanthium; species Cheiracanthium punctorium. The sequence continues at coordinate 43,564 of JAWZYV010001543.1, forward strand.
TTTTTTTCTTCTTTTTCAAGTACTAAAAAGAACATTTTTTTTTTCGATGACTATCCTAGGTTGGGCTAAGATTGGACCTGAAAAGATTATAACCCTAGAAAAAGCAGATCTTATTTACAAGAATAGGATAAGGAGTCTTCTGGATGGGCTTACCTTCCCTCCAATTTGAAAATATCCACAAAGCCTAATCAGTTACACCAATCACTGAGGCTGTCTGAACTCCAATTTTGCAAAATTGTCACACATGCTGAGAAGGCTCATAGACGATCATGAACTTGCTTAGTAAAAGTTCATCAACTCTGCTTTAAACTTGTTACTATGTTTGTGTTTTACTGTATGTTTTCAGGTGAATACATGTTTAACTTATAAATGTCTGAAAATAAATGTGTGTGGAGGGAGGGGGGGGAGGATGGCTAGAAACACCACAAGTAGCTTTTACAAAAATTTGAGACTAATCACGTTACTTAAATCTAGCCACAAAGTGGTTGAACTGGCAAACGTTTTAGAAGTGTTTCTAAAATGATTTTTCATTGCCTGTAAAACTACTCTTCTGTATAAGGGATTACAATGCCATGAAATGTAAACAGCCATATAAAATTTTCCTGTCATTTAAAATAGATTTTTCTGCGTCAACATTATTTTATATTTTTTTACAAGATGCTTATAATTTTTTGAATGTGCATATTTTCTCAGTATCAGCACTTTTATAGTCAACTAGCTGAAGTACCCGTTCTTCGCACGGGAATGAATGGACTTTTTGATATTACGATTTGTGGTGATTACTATTCATTGTAATAAACAGATATAGCAAAGTGGATATCGCGTTATATTGTGTCCAATAATCATGCATACCGAATTGCAACGTAATCGTTTGTACGGTGCAGAAGGCCATGCGGCGTAGCGCAATCTAGTGGCGAGTTTTAGCAAAACGGATACGTCGAAATATTTTTCGCATTCAGATATCGATGTATACGAATTTTCATGACTATCGGCTGGACAGTCCTGAAGTTCATGTGTTGACGCGACATCTAGTGGCAAGTTATAGGAAAATGGATAGCGCCAAACTCTTCCCCGTGTTCAAATATCCATGTATACCTATTTTCATAGCGATTATTTGCACAGTCAAGAAGTGATACACTGCAGGGCCATCTAGTGGTTCAATAAAGTAATGATTTGCTACAGCGCCGTCAAGTGGCGAGTTATAGCAAAATGGATAACGCCAAAATATTCTCATTGTTCAAATAGCTATGTATACTGATTTTCATAGCGACCGTGTTCAACTATCTATGCATACCAATTTTCATAACTATCATTTGCACAGTCAAGAAGTGATACACTGCAGGGCCATCTAGTAGTTAATTAAAGTGATGATTTGCTACAGCGCCGTCAAGTGGCGAGTTATAGCAAAATGGATAACGCCAAAATATTCTCATTGTTCAAATAGCTATGTGTACTGATTTTCATAGCGATCGTTTGAATGGTCAAGAATTTAGCCTGCTGCAGCGTCATCTAGTGGCGAGTTAAAATAATAATGCATTGCAGTGTCATCTAGTGGTGAGTAACATCAAAAGTAACGCAGTTAGAATATATTCTTCGTGCTCAAATGTGTAAGTATAAAAAATTTGATGCCGATCGGTCGAACGGTATAGAAGTTGATGCTTTGCAGCGCCATTTAGCGGCAAGTTACAGCAAAATGGATAGTGAAAAATATTCTCCGTGTTCTAATATTCGCGTGTACCAAATTTCATCGAAACTGGTTGGACGATATTCGCATAGCAAATGGCTAAAAGGAATAGAATTCGACGTTCTGCTGCGCCACCTAGTGAAAAGTTAGAGGAAAACGGATAGCATAAAAACCTTCTCCATGATAAAAGACTTAGGTGAACCAAATTTCATGGTGATCGGTGAAACGGTGCTGGAGTTTTTCAACCTCCTACACACATACCAACATTCACTTTTATCTATAACCAGTCTTATTATACGTATATACCAGTCTCAAGTAAAATCCAGTTTCAAATCTAAGCCTCGCCAAAGTGCCAGCATACGCCATTTTGCAAGAGTTTTTTCAGGGAATCATTCGAAGCATTGCCTTAGCAGCAATCAAAATGGGAAATGGTTCGACCGCCAGGCATTTATTTGAAAAGTGGAATCCCTTAATACAGCCGCATTTTTTAAATTATCAACTATAACATGTTTTATTCATCGTTACCTCGATGTACTAAATGCGAAGATTTCAATTTTCTGAAATTTGGCGGATTTCCCCCAAGTTAAATCAATGTGCTCAATTGGCGAGAATTCTGAAGCTACATCGCTTGAAATGCCCTAATAACTGCATTTTTTTTTGCACGGATAGTTAAAATTTAATGCTGTATTCTAAGAAAACCTAAACACTTGTTTTCAAAATTGCTATTCCCTTAAGCTCTCAGTAAATTGCGCCAAAAAGCCTAAAACTGTGCAAACCGCTAGAACTCACTCTCTAAAAATCGGCCTAGCAGCCATTTTTTTTTTCGCCAAACTAAAAAAAATTACATATTAGTCTCGGATATCTTCGATCCTCATTGTTTTGCGTATAAAACATTTCATTCCTGCTCTCATTTCTTATGCGCACACGATATTATAATTAAAAAAATAACCTAAAAAAATAAACTAAAAAAATCATTATTATTCTTTTATTTTTACTTTAAGAATTTAAAACATTTTATTCGGCAAAATCGCCACACATGGCAACCAAGATGCTTATTTCACACACTTTTTTCACTACAGGGGTTAATATTACGTAAAGCTTTCTGCGTGGAGAACATAAAAAATCTCTTAAATTCCGGGAACGGAAATAAAGTGGAGTTTCAAAGTTTTAAAGTGGACTATCATTTATTCTATATTATTTTACATATCTGTGTAAAATTTCAGGGTGACAGGTCCATTTTTGTGGAATTGTATACTACCCAAATCAACAAATTGACAAACAGAATTTCATTTTTATTTATGATAACCTACGCTTGTTTTTAAAAATACCCTCTCATTAAATTGCGCCAAGCGCTAGAATCATAGAAAATCTGACACACTTTCAGATTTTTAAATACGCACTAAAGTGCTATATATAAAAAGAGTTATAATCCATGGGTCTTCCCTATTTTCGTTCCTTCTTTCATTAAGTTGGAAAGTGTATCATTATTCATGAGTGTGATTAAACAAAATTAAAAATGATATTTCTAACATCCTTTTTTCTGGATGTAATACATTAGATGCAGAAAAGCTGCTCAGAAAAATGCACAATTCCAACTGAATGAAAATTTCAAAAACTTATACGCAGGTCTATTCATAACCCAAATAGCAGACGATTAAATTACGATAAATAGCGCCAAGCGTTAGAATCCTCCTCAAAATCGCGAGAATGCTGAAGATAGATCGCTTGAAATCCCTTAATAACTGCATTATTTTCGCACGGATCATTAAAATTTAACGCTGTATTCTAATAAAACCTTTGCACTTGTTTTCAAAAATCCGTTTCCTTAAGCTCTCAGTAAATTGCGCCTAGCCGGAAACTGTGCAAACCGCTAGAACTCACTTTCTCGGCATTTGAGCCATTTTATTTTTTCGCCAAACTAAAAAATTTTAACATATTAGCCTCGGAAATCTTCAATTCTTATTGTTTTGCGTATAAAACATTTCATTCCTGCTCCGATTTCCCATGCACACGATATTATAATTAAAAAAAATATAACCTTACGAATATAAACTAACAAAAAAAAATCATTATTATTCTTTTATTTTTACTTTGAGAATTTAAAACATCTTATTCGGCAAAATCGCCACACATGGCAACCACGATCCTTATTTCACACTTTTTTCACTACAGGGGTTACAATTACGGAAAGCCTTTTGCGTGCAGAACATAAAAAATCTCTTAAATTCCGGGAACGGGTGGACTTTCAAAGTTTTAAAGTGGACTATGATTTATTCTATATTATTTTACATCCACAAACAAACAAATAAACAAACAAACAAACAAACAAACAGAATTTTATTTTTATTTATAAGATAATCTATTCCTGATAACATTCATCATTTGAGCATATTCCAGGAGCAGCTTTTCTTTGCCTGTAAAACTACTTTCTCTGTCTAAAGTAATATAATGCAGGAAAATGTAAATATTGCCCGATGTTAAAGTTCGCTATCATTAACATAATGTTTTCTGCGTCTACATTATTTTACATTGTTAGTGCTTGAGTATGAATATTTTCTTGATGTCAGCAATTTTACTGTCAATTTCTCAGTTTCTGATTACATTCATCATTTGAACATATTTCACGAGCAGCCTTTCTTTATCTGTAAAACTACTTTTACAAGTAAACAGTTATAATGCAGGGAAGTGTAATTATTGCCCGATGTAAAAGTTCGCTGCATTAACATATATATTTTGCTGCGTCTACATTATTATACATTTTGTTGCTAGATGCCTATAAATGTTTGAGTATGTTTATTAGCTCAGTGTCAGCAGTTTTACAGTCAAAACTCAGTTTCTGATTACATTTATCATTTGAACATCATTCATTCTGTCTTTACCTGTAAAACTACTTTTACTGTCAGAAGAGTTATAAAGCAGAGAAGAGGTAAGTATTGCTCGATGTAAAAGTTTGCTGGCACTAACATAGATTTTGCTACTTCTACATTATTTTACATCATGCTATGTTACTCGATGCTAATAAATTTCTAATTATCTATACTTTTTCAGTATCAATAGCTTTATAACTGATAATCATTTTCTGATTACACTCACCATTTTTTTCATGTGTGTTTTTTGTATGAAGAGATACGATGCCAAGAAATGTAAAATACTAGTGCTTCGTATTATGACCTGAGACCGATAGAAGCGAATAGGTGAACCCGTTTTATAATTGCAGTAGGATTATTCTCAAAAGATGTTATAATTTCTAATTTTAAAAACAGTTAAGAAAATTTGTTTTTCTGGGGCATTTAATTATTGCTAGTGCGTTTTATTGCATTTGCGTTCATAAAAATAGATTTAAAATAATATTTTATTTCAACAAGGACTTTAACCAGTAACTATATTTAACCTTGTATGACAATACATTTCAGAACAATTGGAGGAAATCTTTCTTAACTAATTTGTCATGCTCATACAAAGTATATACTTTCAAACTTTGCTTTTAATGAAGTCATCATTACTCATCTTATTACATAATTAGCGTTATTGATACCAACTAGCTGTAACCTTCAGCAATGAATAATACTCAAGATCGATATAAATCAGGATAAAAATACCAACACTGTGCAATGTCCCCGACTAAAATTAATTACTTTCATATTGTTTCCAAGAAAACTGCAAGAGAAATTTTTGGCATTAAAACCAGGTAATATCCATACAGAAACTTCATATTACTTATGGGACCATTGTTATTGAAAGCATATCCAAGGATCTCGTTTGCTTTGTTCCGCCAGATGTTAGTTTCCGAACGTCATTCGAGATATCTTCATTAAAAATGGATGCTGCTTTGATGTCTGGCACACGAGTGTTGCCATGCCTTCTATAGAAACTTCTGTGTTTCGGGTGGAGTTATGACATCTGAAGTGTTTTGCATCGCACGATTATTATATAATATTTCTGCCGCAGTTATAGAAAAAAGAAGTCGTCTGTTATTGCTTTCTGGTATGACACGTGACAGATTCACACAATTTTCTGCACGAAAGAGTGGCAGTAGCAGTTCTTTTTTGTCTTGTGATGAGTTTTGACTTTTTGTTATCCATCAACCCTTTTCTCTTGAGTACTAAAATAGGACACAGTGTATTTCGAAAAAATATTCGTGCTTGGTGGTGATAATACAAGTGTTTCAGTCGTATTTTTGATTCATGCACACATATGTGACAAAAAAAAACAGCACACAATAACGTACTATGTTTACATTGTTCTTAAATATGTTTTATTTCTTTGGATGTTGTAAAGCTCAAATAAAAGTAATTGTTCTCTAAATTACATGGTTTAACATTAAAAATATATAATAAAAGTTGTTTAAGTATTGAGAGTATGTAGCAAATTCAAACATACCATGTGCTCTAAAAAAATTTATGGAAATACTTCATTTTGAAGTTTTAAAAATGTTATACATTTTGCGATATTATTTTCATGATACTTCAAAATATGTATTCTTTGTGTGGATGTTACTAAAATATGTCCCAAAAGGTTATAGACTTTAATATAATATATTTCGTTTATCATAACAGAAAAGCATACAACCACCCATTACAAACATGTTTATTCAGATCAAATGTGATTATCATTCTGGTAAATATTTAGAAAAAATAACAATCCTCATTTCAGTTATATAATTAAATAGAAATAACAAGCGTTTTATATTGTTTACAAAAAGTAAAAGATTTTAACAAAAAATGTTCAATACCGTGTTCTTAACAGTTAAAAAGCCTTCTATTCTTCGGTATAACATCGTATACACTTTTACTTCTAGAACCATAATTAACCCAGGCAGCACACCAGTGTTCTCTGAAGGTTTGTTATCGTTCAAAAATCATTGTTCTGCTGCCTGGGGAAGTTCGTAAGATTCACTGTTTTCAGTTACGCCTTGTACTTTGTTGTAAAGCATTTACTGAATAAAATTGCCCTCCTGCGTTGCTGGGAATCTTCGGAGCCATTATGCCCCAAATTTTTTCCCACAGAGATTGTCTTAGACCGACTCCCATTAGTAATCATTCAAGATGAGTGGCATTTTGTAGGTTTGGAAGATGGATGAAAGCATTATAATAACGTTACACCGTTTTTTCTTAACTTATGATTTCTCCCCACAGCATAGCCTGATTTTTTTGTTCTGTTTATTTAGCGGGATTCGGTCAATCATTCAGAATTCAAAAAATAAATTGATCGTTGAAACCGATAGCTACCATTGTTTTGAACTTCAAAATTTCTATTTGACATCACAGAAATTAATTTTTTTTTGTTTTGTAACTCATGCATTATTTATTCATTGGTTCGTTTTGTATTTTCTTGATATAAGGGAAAGAGGGGGGGGGGTCACAGTGGGACAGTTTTTTTTCATAATAATATCCTTTCCTTTAATTTAAACTAAAAATTAAATAAAAACCAATATTTTGACAACTTTTAGCTTCCATTGTAATTTTTTGTTCAGTATATATCCTTATTTTATTCCTTGCAAAAAAGGTAATTTTCAAAAGGTACTCAAGTTATCACATTGTGAACCTGTAAGAGGCTCATTGGAATAGCGATTGAGGTACAGTAGGACAATGAGAAAGGCACATACAAAAGCAGCTAAATTATGACAGCTAATTATTATTATTATTATAATTAAATACATGTTTAGATATTCAACACAGAGTATTCGAAATTGTTTTCCTACCACAAGATATAAAAATATTTAGAATAATTAAATACATTTAAGAGTTGCGAAATTCTTTGATGAATACTGTTTGATGAATTTAAAAGAATAAAGTAACCTAAAATCAAGCAGTAAAATGTAGCAAAATCTCTTTAAAAGTTCATTTTATCGTAGAATAAGATCGAAAGTCTACTGAAAATGATAATTGTGTTATTGTTCTTTCTCTTCACCCACAAACCGTAGGTCTACATACAGTGAGGCTTTGTCCCACTGTACCCCCCAAGAAGTCTTGTTAAATCCAAACTGAAAAGTTGTGCAAATTTTATCATTAGATCAAAGGATACTGCATGGATGCAATTTAGAAAGTTTAAGCTTTAAATTAAAGTAAATATATTGATTATTGGAAGAAAATTTTCTGATCAAATCCTAAAAAGTTCCTGATCAAATCCTAGAGGGAAAAAAATCAGATGATTTTTTCCAACGGTGATAGTGGAAACAAAAATGACAGCAACTTCCCTTCAAGATGAATTGTGACAGTAAAGAGTTTCCACCTTGCTGCATTTGATGTTAACTAAATCATTGCATATTTTTGTAAGTTTTGAAGTTTTGAATCACAAGGAAAATATCTATCGGCCCACTGTTTCAAATGACAAAATGTACCGCCCTTTCCCCCATATTGAATTAAAATGTTTAATTTTGAAATTCTGAACTTAGTGTTATCAATGTGTTAATTCAATATGTGCATAAAAGTATATATATATATATATATATATATATATATATATTTGCATCATAGTAATAAAGAATATTTACTGAAGTAAAGCGATTCCTTTCTTTTGTCAAATCAATTAGAACTGAGAGTGACTGGATATTTTCTATATTGCATTCTTCTATTAAAATCGTCAAAAATAGATTTCGAATATCTATACAGAATTTTCTTTCCTTCGCGTGTGTGGCAACAGGCATTTTCAAACAGCCCGGAGCCGCACACGTTCATTGCGTTTGCCCCCTACCAGAGGCAGCACCATTTGGTATTGCCGAGATAATCGGGGCCGCCTTCAGAGATTTGCCGTAGATGATGTCTATCCTTCATATTTATCCATGGTCTCGGTAAAAATTAAAAAACAGTGACGTCAGTTGTTCTACCTAATCGCATTCTTAGCATGTGCTAAAATTGGGAAGTATGTGAGTAAAAAAGGGGAAGGGAAAATTCATCCAGGTGCTTCTGGGTTCAGCTGCAAGGCAGATAAAAATCACGTGAGTTGGGGGAGGGTGGAACATCTTCCCGCTTTTCTATATTCTGTGTTTTCCTGAAAGCGACTGAGTGAGATTTTCGCCATATGTCGATTTTCTCTCTAAAAGCTGGTTGCATTGATTAACACCAGACACCAATATCAAATATTGCTCGAAAAGAGCTGACGACGAGCTCGTTTTCCTACGAGCGCCAATCGATTGCCGAATTTTCTGATGTGGGAAAGATTCTAATTTTCCCTTCTTTCTCTCTAAGGTTCGGCTGACACTTATTAATAAGTCTAAATGCCGGAGAACACTTAGCGATCGTAGAGGACGGGGTGGGGGAGGGAGAACTCTGTACTTCATCTTCCGAAGGCAAGCGAGTGTTCTTGTCAGACGATTTTCCCACGAGGCAATCGGAATGGCGTGGTTGCTGGAACGGCAATAATCTATCGATCGCGAAGAAGATGAAAAAAAAAATACTTTTTGTGCCTTGCAAGCAAGCAGGAAAGTGTCCACCCAACTCGTGTGTGACGGTGACAGCTAATAAAATGCTCTTCGTGCGAGATGAAAGTTTGTTTTCAATGGGAACACCGAAAAGAATGGGTTTTCGAACGGGGCTTTTCAAACGACGAGAGGGTGGGAAATGTGCAAGAGACAGTAACGTGCAAAGTTGTTAAAAACACGTATTCAAGTCGGAAGCAAAAACTCTGAAAGCACCAGAGTATAAAAGAGTCTTTTTTTTATGAGGAACGTTTTTTGTTTGACACATTCAATCTCTTATCGTTGTAGTTCTTTCATTTTTATAGATCTTTTATTTTAATACTGATTATCATCTAATATTATTCTTTAATATCAATATTTTGGGATTATTAAACACTCAAATAATTATTTATTCACTGTTGTGAAGTAAAATAAAATATTTTCTACTACATTTAAAGTTAAGCGCCTTATCTTTATTTGTAAGCACAATATTTTAACATTTCTCAAAATATTTTAATGTTGAAATAGTTTGCTAATAGAAGGATCCGTACATTTCACCAACTGTCATATAAAATGCACAACACTTGTGTTCTATTTGCTTTAGAAATAGTACAATTTTGTAAATGTTCTTAAAGTTTTCTTTTAGAATTAGCATCATTGCATTGTATACTGTTTTAAATGGCAGCATAATAACTTCTTAAAAATAAATTTTTGACAACATAAAATTTATTTTCACAATAAAACTGTATATAGTTAAAAAGTTTACATAGTTTTCAATAATAAATTTGTATTTCTCTGTTCTCATTCAAATTATATATTTCACTTTATTGAAATTTCTAAATTTTTATGCAAGAAAACTTATTACACGAAACCAAAATTATAAATTTCTTTGATGTATTTTTTAAAATAAAATTATATTTCTTTCAATTGAGCAAGGAATGCTGCTGTAACTGTCACGACAACAGGAAAGGGTTCGTGGATAATGCTTTATTACGTTTCAAGAAAAAGGAGAAATACCAGAAAAATCTTCAACAGACAAATAATTTTGCTGTTCGAGGCATCCTTTGAAGTAGGATCATTTTGAACAAACTAGCCCCTTTTATACTAAAAAATGAAATGTTAGTCTCATTTTGCATTGCAGCAAGGTATTTTGGCAATGTTACAAAAGTATCTTATTTCTATTACAATAATGCTTATTTTAATACAAGAAGTACAAACAGTACTCATTTTTATAATACAGCAAACTTATTTCTAATACAAGAAACACAAGCGGCACACATAGGTTCTCTGAACATCTAGTATGCTCAGGGACTGTGTGTGTGCTTCTTGGTTAGCTTCACTTTTTATAATGCCCTCCTAATAATTGTGTGTATAAATACTTTCGATAGAAACTAATATAAAATTTAGTCAATTAGACTGTTAAGAATTTTTAAGAAAAAATAATAAATATCTCAGATAAAATGAAGAAAAAATAAAATGAATAACACCTCTCCTTTTGTTAGTTGACTATGCAATGTAATATACAGTAGATGCGTTGAGCTTGTACTACTTACTTTCAAGACAGCTTGCAATTACCAGTCGCACTGATCTAGCTATCAAGTCTCACTTTCAGTTCTGAGAAGTGTATTTTCTTTTTTTTTAAGAATTATATATAAGTTGCGAACGCTAAAATATTCTCCCAAATTGAGTATAGCTAAAAGTGTATATTACATATTTTTACAAGTCATTTTGATATGATAAACACACTTTTATGAGTTATTTTTCACAAATAAAAAAATTTCACTTCCTTTCAAATCATTTGCGGCTAACACCTACTAAAAAAAGTCCTTAAAATTAACTGCATCATCATATTTTTGTATTTTGTATTACTGAGTCTTATAAAAAGTATCTTTGGTTTCAGGCATTTCCATGCATTAAAGCTCCATTGTTTGAATAAATACGGGAAAATTCTTAGGATTGTTTAACGGAAATATCTCTTAAGTCCTTCTGCAGCCCTTCGGAGAAGCGACACTTCTGCAACTGTGTGTTGACTTCTACTGAAGATGGCTGAAAACGTTTTCCGCCGAAACTCGCGTTTAGATTGATAAGTACATTTTTATGTGTGTTATTTTAATTTTTTTTAATCTCATATTTAACACTGATTTAGTTTTGAGTGTTTTTTGTTATTCATTATAGTTATTTCTGCGGGCGACTCTGAACTACAATGAAATAGAATATTTTTTCCCTTGTTATTTGGAAATTAGCCGCAGATAGGTATTGATGCAATAGTAAATACGTTTAACATTCTTTCCTTTTTAGCAGTTTCAGATGATACTGAAATATGTTTTTACTTCTTTATATCAAATTAAAATTTGAACAAAAAATAAATCTGAAATCGAAACATTAAAGCGTCATATATGGTATAACGCCCTAGAAAAGTCTGAAACTTTAATCCGTATTTCAATCTAGATAATTTCATTTACTTAATCTCATTTTCTTCCACTGTTCAGTTCGAGAGGAACAAATTCGTGTTCCTGCAGTGAAAGAAATAAAAAAAGGGGAAGTGATTAAAAATAAAAAACTTCCTCAAATTATTTTTAACACAAATTTTGCAAATATCATTTAGATATTCGACAAATTGTCATTTTTGGCAAAATTTTAGATTTTTGTTTTGCTGTCCCAAAATTTTGGTCTGCTTTACAACAATTTAAAACACTGTTCGTTAATTTTATGCGGCGTAGAATGATAGCTAAATCCTTTTACATTTCCAGCAATAACTGTTAAAGCATGTAAACCGAAAACTTCAGAAGTATTTTTCGTTTTTAAGTTGCTCCCCTTTATTGAGTCACTGTACGAAAAATAAGGGATTTACCTAGTTTTGCGGACATGAAATTGAACTTCTATGAATGTAATAGACCCTCGGTTTTGTTTCAGACTCAGTTAGTTTTGTTTTATAAATTTTCTTTCGTTCAAACAGCGAATTTTGAAATAAATGTCTATGCATTTTACTCGATTGATCATAAATCCCAAACATTTTTAAAATATACCTTATCCTAAAGTCTACTACATTTGCAAAAGTTTATAGAGTATAAACGCAAAGCCAAGTATGAGTATTTTGAAAATTGTTTTACTTAACGTGTTTTTCCAAGCAAATTTCCACTAAAATTTTCAAGAAGTTTCCATTTGTTTTAAAAAACAATTGTAAGTGTAATTTAAATTGGCATAATTGTAATTTAAATTGGCTTTTTTCTTCAAAATACACCCAAATATGAATTCAATATGTTCTATAGTAATTAATTAAAAAAAATATCACTGGACGTTGTCCGATAACTTAAAAGGATTAACTACTTACCGGATTTGTCCGAGCTCAGCTGAGGCAGGTAAACGTTCTGTTTCGGATTATCCCGAGTGTAGTTCGGGCAGTAGGAAATTTTTTATTTTTCACATAATCTTTTCCGAATTATTTCGTTTTGCTTTCAAACACTTTAATTTACTTTGCTACCCACTAGATGGGTTCACTGTACATGATTTAGGAAATCTTATATGAGAATAGTGTTATAATGTTTTACAAATGCATATAAATCAAAATATGCATTTAAAAAATTGACATTTTTTTACCTTCCAACTGGAAAAAAATTGAACCGGCAAGGGGTTAACGAAACGCTTAAATTGATATCATTTGAAATTGCCTTTTAACAAAGGCACTCACGAAAGTAACGTCGTACAGCTACTGTTGGTTTTACTGTGTATTCAATAAATATTTGTTACTTTGTAATACGTGTTTAGAAGCCCCTTGGAAAACACTCTCGATATGTGGGGTACCTCCTTTTCCTGACGGAATTTCGGAATGCACAGGCTTCTTTGGAGTGTTGGACAGTGGAGGTTTTCTCATTAGGAGTAATAAGCGTCCACCTAAGGAGCCGCACTTTTACAATTTTTTACCATTATTAAATATTATAAAAAATAGTAAAAAATACGTCTTAAATTTTTCGAAATGTGCATTTCAATTTTCATAGTTAAAATGTTCGCAGCATCTTGCTGATTTGTCAATTGGAAACTTAATAGAGCTTCTTCTTTCAGTTTTTGTATTTTTGTAAGAAGACAGTGATAGGTCCAAGTAATATATCGAAATCGATCATTGATTTTGGACTCTCAGGATTTCCAAGGAAACTTCCGAATCCGCCGAGTGTAAAAGTCTACGTGCAACGTGATGCAAACAGTTCACACATCTGTACAATGTTTCAACTTTCCAATATTCATGGTGGAAACTTTCAGTAGTCGTCTGCAGTCGGATGCCGTTACTTTTACCCGCACACTGTGCTGTAATTACCTTTTTTACACTATTGCTGGAAGACAATAACATCAAGTTGATGTTTTGGTTGAAAAAAGCTCCTGCCATTAGCATATCGGACTGCTTATGTTCTCTTGCTTGAATACATTGTATTTTCTGACAGAAAAAAAAAAAACAGTTTTCGGATAGTTCCCTAAAAGATGCACACGACCGGAGGATGTAGAGTTTCTGAACTTTTCTAGATTTTTTTTTTTTAAAAGGTACCAAATAAATACAGTCTCAAACCTTATAAATATCTTGAAGACAAGTTTATTCATTTTACTTTCAAGGTTGTACTTTTGCAAGGATGGAAGAGAAAAGTTAAATCTGGGTTGAAGAGACGAATTAACCCCCACAGGACTCTTTGTAACGCTTATGGCATGAACCCTTTCCAGTCAGAAATTTAGTCCTTTCGCCTGCTTAAAACTATCTTCCATCAAAACACCTAGTAGTTTTGAAAAATTACTGTGTCCCGAAATTGCCTAGTCGCCAAGATTTCTTTCTCATAAGAACACGGATATTAAACCGAGGTCGACCTTTGTCATCACTTGGAAGGGTGACAAGCTCTGTCGGTTGGACTGCTGATGAACCGCGTACGCTAACATGGAACAGATGCACGTAAAATATGTTTGTGGCTCCAATGTCATCCATGTGCAAACGATACCACTGAGGATACCGATCCAAGTGCTAGGTCTATTATCTGGAATCGGTTCAGAATTAGAGACTCCAATGTAAGTCGGTCTTCCTCACACTGGAGCTCAATAAATTTGGAAGCCGTTCCATTTCGCCCGTCGCTGTCCTATAACAAAGTCTTTAACTCGCAGGATTTTCTATCGCACTTTTGCTCCATTCATGAAACATCATAAGAATTTTAAACCCCTAAATTATACTGAAAGAATGCTGTTTCACTTCATTTCAAATATTCAAATTGATTAAAAAACATGAAAATCATCTTTTAGCGTGAATATCCCTAGTTACTCTTATTATACTAAAGAATATCAGGGAATAATAACTGAAAGATAGGCATTCCACTTCAAATAAAATAACAATTTGATTTTTTAATAACATTTCCAAGAAGAATCAACTTTAATTTCAGCATGAAAGAGACAAGAAATAAATCTGTCCCAAACATATTGTTAAAAATTTGTCATCCCCGCTGGACTTATTCATTATTCAATCTCTTTTAATAGTACATTCTCCCTCCACTTAAAATCACTTTTTGGTCCCGTTACTTCTTTGTCCTCGTGGTCCATTCTACTTTTCGAATCCAGGGAGTGAGGAGGTGCTCCTGCCTGTTGCGTAACGCCATTTTATTGTCCCGCGCACGTGCCTGTCCTGGTTAAGAGCTCAATAAATCACAGGACAATGCGACTCCTTTTTTGTCCGACTTCCCGTGATCTGATTATAGGTGTGGTGAAGAGCAAATAGGCAGAAAAAAAAATGAAGTTTCTTTTTTCATATATAAAAAATTGAATGAACATTTGATAATACTGTTATATCTTTTTTTTATGTTTTTATTTTGATAGAGTGTACTCAAGTAATAATGGTTTTTCATAAAAATGTTCTTTAACATTAATTTTAATTCTGATATTATTTTTATTCTCTTAAAGAATGAAAAGTTCAGGTTTACATTAGTATACATCGTGATTGTTCCATTTTCTTAATATAATATTCGTCCATATGGATGACAGCTAACTTATAGATTATTTGAAGAAAATACTGTGCTTGATGGCAAGTTACATAATGCTACATTTTGTTCTTTTTAACCTTTTTTTCAATCAAAAACTCATTAAACTTTTATAAATAGATGAAGGTGTTCTGGATCCTTCTTAGAAAATTTTCTCAGTTCTTATATATATCTTAGTGTTCTTGTTTTAAACTAGCATTAATTTTCATGCTACATTTATTCACATCCATGTAAGGGAGGATGGGGCGATTTGAATAACTTTTCGCCTGTTTATATAAATGACGTAAAAATGCTATTTAAATAAAATTTTTGGCATGTAACGTAGTAATATGTTGTCTTACATTCGCGCGTTAACATAAAAACTATAAAGATTTTTTTCCATATTGAAAATCGGTTTTTGAAGTAAAACTTCTTTAGTGGCGACTAGGGAGTAACTCAGATTTTTTTTATGACGGAAGTAACGCTCAGTAAAGGAAGTGACGTATATGTCATACTCCACGCCAAGCGCGCTCCGAAAAAGAAGACCCCTGTAAAATCTACCTTTTCGACCTGTTTTCGCCGTTCCCCGAATTCATCCTGTAAAAATACGCGGAACCTGTTAGGGAAAGAAACGGCGAGAAAAACAGTCAAGAGCCGTATCTTTGAGACATCAATAAGCGTTTTTAAGGTACATCCAACCAGGGGCGTAGATAGAAATTTTTCATGGGGGGTGGGGGGTGGGTTACGACTACTGCAACTCATATATAAATGTATACGTGTGTGTGTGATAATGTAGTGAAGAATATGCATTATGTATGGCAAAAAATTCCTCATTTCCTGCCTGCAATCGAATCGGAACAGTAGATGGAAACGTCAGTTTAAGAACACTTTTCCTGGATTCTAACCCAACTTACAGACAGAACAAGGGGATGGAACACTACAATTAAAGGGACAGTGGCTGCAAACGAACCTTAACAGCAGAGGGAAATTTTCGTTTAAGAACACTGTTGTAGGATCCTACTTCGATCCCACGAAGGTAAATTTATAGGAGGGGACACTTCTCTTAGAGAGTTGGATAACGCCGTTGTTGCAAGCAGATGGCGCTACGCACAGTGGGTAACTGCGCATCTTCTGCTTCTGAGCATCTCAGGTTGTTTATATTTCCATCGAGGTGAAGTAAATGGAGATCGTTGAATTACCAGAACTTCAAAAAATTAAATAATAGACTTATGAACGTGATATATAGTAATTACTGGCTTCAGATATGTTTTAATTACATAATTGTCTTAGAATACTATTTCGTAATGAATATAGGCAATAGATTCGAAGCGAAGTGATATTATTATTTGTCAAATGCCAGTTACATTGGCGTTAGGCCATTCAACTCCATTAAACTCCTAAATATTATGTACAGGGTGGCCATAATTAAACTGCAAGTGTTGACGAGGTGCTGGAGAGAAAACTACCGAGAATATTCCAGTGAAATTTGGTATCTACACGTTTCAGAACATGTGAAAGTCAAATATACAAAAAAAATCGTCATTTTACCCCGATAGATGGTGCTGTACCGTATTCCAAAGCTCACCGGTGGCATATACAACTTCCAAAACCGATAGACAGAGCATAGTGACATTCTAAGAGGCATATAAACAATGTAAAACATCATTTACAGTTTATCAAACTTCCATACAATTCGCTTCAGTAAATAAATTTTTACAGTAACATGTAATCAAAAATTAACGTAAATTAAGATCAAAAATTAAACAATTCATAAAGACGCTTTGGAAAACAATTAAACTATTATTTATTCTCATTGACACTCATTGGACCTCTTCTTAATCGTTTCATACGCCGGTATTCTTTCATAGTAGCTGAATAATTGCTACCATTCTGATAGAATATCTTCACTAACAATGCACGTTCCTTTTTATTCAGAGTCATGATTGACCATTATTCAATGTGGTCTTGTTTTTACACTGTTCGTTGGGCTTAAAATTTGCATATATGACGTCCATAAGCATTTAAACACGATATAGCGCCATCTATCGGGTGAAAAATGGCGATTTTTTTATTGCATATTTGACTTGCGCATGTTCTAAAACGTGTAGATACCAAGTTCCATTGGAATATTCCTGAAAGTTTTCTCTCCAGAACCCCTTGAACACTTGCAGTTTAATTATGGTCACCCTGTATGTCACGTCTGTTATTATTTTGCCCAAAAGCAATGGTTATATTAAGAAATGTTAGTAAATTTAGAAGAATGTAGTTTGTGTGAACGCAATATTTATAATGATATATATATAGTGTAATGATACATACATTTATATATAGTAATGATATATATACAACGGTTTAAGAATACGGGTATGTAACACCACAAAGAAACAAACACTGGCTGCAAACGATTTAAGAACAAAATAAAAGCATAACAAATGGACACTACGTGGATTCTAACCCAACCTCAAGACGGGGCAAGCAACGGTTTAACACGGGGATGGAACACCACAAAGAAACGGACCCTGGCTGCAATCAATACCAAACAATGGACATAACCTGCAGTTTAAAACCATGGATACAGAATTCCAAACCTACCAGCAGACGAAATCAACGCTTAAAAACACTGTGATAGAAAAACACAAAAAAATGTACACTACCTGCATTCGAACCCAACAAACAGAGGAAAACATCAGTTAAAGAACACAGTTAAAGTATAATACTAGACTATGGACATCCTCCCCCCATTCAAACCCAACCTCCAGACGGAACAATGGTATAAGAAAACAGTTAAAGAATAATACTACAACATGGACACTTCCTGAGTTCTAAGTAATTATCATGAATTACCGATGATTCTTACTGGAGATTTTAATGTTAATTTTCGTTCTCAAGAATCTCAGCGGTTAGTTGATTTTTTAAATGAAAAATTAGATCTACTATGAATACTTCTCGACTTCAATCAACAACGCGTTTCGGTACAACGATAGATGCTGTATTTTCAAGAAAATTAGCAAATTTAGAGAGTAAAATTTATGTTTCTCGTTATAGTTACCACAAACCTATAATTTTATACATAAAAATTATGATGACATTCAAGTACCTATTTCCAATGAATAATATGAATATAACATTTATATAATCTTTGTAAAGTACATGAATAATAAATATAATTAAATTATAATATGATATTTATTTTAAGTTAAAATTTAATCACTTCAGTTATATGTGTCATAAACGTCAAGGAAGTTTTACTTCAATCGGGCGTAAAGATTACACGCGTACACTTTTTTATTCAAATTTGGGATTACACAACTTACTGCATAGCGGAGTAGGTTGCAACAGGCTTTGGAGTTGGTTGCCCCATAAGCCTACTGCACACCGCAATCAAAATGTTCTTGTATTGATTCCTACACCTCGCTGTTTATCAGCAGGTGCTAGGCGTAGAAGACTTTTAACTAGATCGTTTATATGATGGATGTGGTTATCGTTGTTCTAGGGGAATGCAAAAGTGAATTTTTCAACATTTTTGGAAAGCAAACGAGTCATGAATTTCGTTTCAAACACATCAGGCATATTTTGTCATCTTCCTGAGAAATATTTCACAGAAATTTTGTCTAAAAATTTATCTAGGATGTGATCATCGATCTCGAGGTCACAAGAATAAGTAAATTACGGATTAGGTCGATCTAATTTAATGTGAAATATAAATTCCATTCTTTCATGTGTTACTGCAATTCCATTCTTTCATCAGTCACCTTACAGTTTGCTCAATCAAGCATCATGTTTCATTATATTCAATACGCTGCACTTTCTAATTATATATGTATAAAAATTTATTATCACGTATAAATTATTGTTTTTCAATTTAAAAATACACTTTATTTAGCTCGTTTCCTGTATTAATCCTGTCTTTGTTTCAATAAAAATATTTTCTGCACCGTGGTATATCGCCTGGAGTAGGTTACCACATCGTGATAAGCTATTCTCATTACATATATTTGTTTACATTCATTATATAGGCCTAAAAAATACTGTATGTGTTCCTAGAAAACTACGTAATATTATCAATATATAAAACTAAAAATAGTGTTAAAGTATTTTTTCGTATTCTAAAAACATTAAGTACCATCCAAAAAATAATGAAAATGAACATTTTTACATAAGCACACAACTAGCCATTAAAATTGCCACACCAGGAAAAAGATGCAAAAAAAATAGGTGATATTTATTGGACAAATGCATTATACTGGAAGTAATAACTGATTAAATTCTCTGGAAATTTGGAAACAGAAATCTTGAGAAATAAGCCCCGATAGCAACCACCTCTGGCAGCAAAACTGCTCTAACCACTGTATCAAAGATTGAATGAATTCTTTTGGAGAGAGATCGTTAGAACTTGCTGTCCAAAGCAGCATCCGGACATTTTCTGAATCAAGAAGGTGCGTACAAAGCCGGCAACATGCGGTCGTGTATTATACGTATCCTGCTGGAAACGTAAAATTTCGCATAGCTCTAATAGAGTCACAAGCCTTAACAGACCAGAAATGTAACGGCCACTATTCAAAGTGCCTTATACGCAAACAAGAGATGACCGAGAGGCGTGTCCAATGCCACTCTATACCGTCATTCCAGATGATGGGCCAGTATGACGATGTCAAATGCACGTGGCAGTGTGCCTTCTCTATGATGCCACTAAACACGGATGCGAGCATCAAGATGCTGTAAACCGAACGTGGATCTGTCTGAAGCGATGATATCACGTCATGAATGTATCCAGATTAGTAGATCACACCATTGAAGGCACTTTCATCTATGAATTTGAGTCAAGGTAGATTTTGATAGGGCCGACCGAGTTGTATGGTGGGTAAAGCACCGTACTCCAGTTTCAGATTCAACTCCCGGTGGCCGGGGCTCGATCCCCGACTAGGCGTGGTTGTCATGTCCGTCCCTTCATAGGGGTGACGTTGGTCCACCTAAGGGTGCCCCCATAATAAAGAGACCAACAATTCCGGACTGTTGTGGCCAAAGCCTTCAAGGCAGAGGCCGGCCATTAGAAAAAAAAAGATTTTGATAGGTAGAGGAAGTCATGTTCCCCGAACTGACAGTCCACATTAATACAAATGTCGTCGAACTATTTGTGCAGGCACTTGCCTTTTTCCAAGCGACCCTATTTCTTGACTCATGGTTTGTGACGTGGCTGCACGATCCATTAAGGGTAGTATATCTGTTTCCTAGTGTTAATGAACCATTAAATTCAGCACGGCGTTCCGTACGAGCTTCATGAACCCAGCGATTCCACACTTTTTAGAAAGTCATGGGATCTTGACCGACGCGAGCAGCGACTCTGCGATACGATAAACCGCAATCTTGGTTGGCTGGAGTTTGACCTCTATCAAAGTCAGTCACGTGTTGGTAAGCATTTCCATTTCTTACACAAGTCATTACGATACAACATTCAAATGTAATCTGTGTATGGGAAATCTGCAGAGTAATTTCTTCATTTAAGCACGTTGTAGGTGTCGCAACGGGTGTCCGCTTTGCATGAATGCGGCAAGGCTAATCAATTTTCTTATTATTTCTTCTTCTTATCACAACTTCTTCTTTCTGTCGTGTAAATTTCATGTGTGTAGCGTTTCACCTTCTTGGTGTAGTAATTTTAATGGCCAGTAGTGTAAATTCCAATTAAAAATATGGCCTACCTTTGCAATCGCAGCTTCGCTGTTTTGATTCTAAGATAAAGATTTTGATTGTATTGAATCAATATTGTCTACTTCAGACAATACTTATCAATCTATACTGTTAAAAAATACATGTGACAATTTACCCCATCTTCTTCTACACTATCTGGCCAAAAGTATCCGAACACCCCCTAAAAGGTGGTTTTGGTGGGTGACGCAATTTGATGAGTAATCGAAAGCTATAAAAGTGTTGGTAGTGGTTTGTCAGGGATGCCACTTTTGTGGAGAATCAGTTCGTGAGATTGTGGACATTCTACAGAAACCTAAATCCACTGTGGGTGATGTAATTGTGAAGAGGAAACGTCGAGGTAGTGAAACTGCAGAAAAACGGTAGTAGGCCGAAAAAACTTAGTGACCGTAACCGCAGAACTCTGAAAAGGGTAGTGAAAAACAATCGCAAGTCCACGTTGGTGGAAATTTCTCAGGAGTTCCAAAGTTTACCAGGCGTGACTGTTAGCAGCAGGACTGTTCGTCGAGAGTTAAACAACTTGGGATTCCATGGTCGTGCAGCCGCTCACAAACCGAATATCACTCCACAGAATGCGAAACATCGATTGCAGTGGTGCAGAGATCAACGTCATTGGACTGTGGACATGTGAAAAACTGTTGTTTGGAGTAATGAATCTTGCTTCACAGTCTGGCAGTCAGAGGGCCGCAAATGAGTTTGGCGGATTCCCTGCGAACGTTTTTTGCGTGACTGAATTGTGCCGATTGTTAAGTTTGGTGGTGGCAGTATAATGGTAGGCGGCGTTTCTCGAGGTTTGGCCTGGGTCCGTTAGCTCCTGTGGTTGGAAACATGAACTCTGCGATGCATGTGGTCATTCTGGACAATTCTGCACTCCCAACTGTGTGGCAATATTTCGGGGAAGGCCCATTTCTCTTCCAGCAGGATAACTGCTCCATTCACATATCGAAGCTTGCACAGACGTGGTTTGACGAAATGGGTTTTCAAAAACTGGACTGGCCTTCTCAGAGCCCCGATCTAAATCCCATGGAACACGTGTGGGACGAATTAGAGCGCATATTACGTAGCCAGCCAAATCGACTACCCTCACTGCAAGCACTCACTTCAGTTGTGATGGACGGCTGGAAGTCAAATCCTGTGGCCAAGTATCAAAACTGGTGGAAAGTCTTCCTAGACGTGTGGAGGCTGTCATCGATGCAAAAGGGGGACCAACATCATATTAATATGTGTCTCAGGACGCTCCAAGTCCATACCACTGGGTGTCCGGATACTTTTGGCCAGATAGTGTACCAGAAGAATCGGAAATTAACTTGTCTTGTAAAAATATTAGACTTTAATACAGATATATTTCGATTTCTATGTGATAAGACCCAAATTTATATGCCATTGGATTGTTCATAAAGTTAAAAAAGGCTTAAAATTTTCCAAGTTACGTAAATCCGTTTTAAGTTGGTAATTCAGCAGTCTCCAGAGCCTTATAAACGTATTCCTGATTTACGTCTCTCAAAATTTCATGTCAGACTGTATTCACGCTATGTGAGAAACAACCTCGCACGGTGAAAAAGTATAAGAAAAGCTGCCTATGTTTAATAAAACGATTGGTGCAATTTATATTTTATTCTTACTATCGAACATTAGTTATTTCCTGCACGAGTAATAAGCTGTGTTTGCTCAAGGAAAACTGGGTGCGTACACAAGTTTGCCAAATTCAAGTGATTATCCAGATTCGTTTGCAGGATATTAACAAGTTTGCTTACTTTTTTGGAAAAAAAAATTTAAATAATAGAAAGTGGAGTGAAAACAAGATCTTTCTTTGATAGAAAACTGAGTATGCGAGTCTTTCTTTCCAACAAACCCATAACTACAGGTGGTCACAGTGGCAGCTCCTGGATTATTTAAATGAAAGTTCACAAAATAAATTTCGAAAATTAAGTGAGCAAATACGACACAACTTACAAGTTGAAATATATTTGAGTTTTCAGCAATAAAAGGAAAACAATGCATGCAACTTTTTAAAAAAATAATCTCTAGTCTTACATTTTATCATATGGCTAAGTTTTATCAAAGATGTTGGCTTGAGTAATTTTATTTAAATTTTTCTTTCCAATGTTGAAAAATTTCATTGTTTTAGCTCAGAAACACTTATTTTACTGCCATCTTAATTATTTACACTAGTTTGTAAAAAATGTTGCACTGAATAATAATAAGTATAAAGAAAATAATAAGAAAGTGGGAGGGAAATGGATTAACTAACCGAACATAACAAACCAAGGGAGAATTCAGAAGGGATAACCGCAAAAAATTATCCGTTCGCACATTGACAATGTGCGAACGGAATGTTATCAGCAGTTCCTTACCCCTCCCGCAACTCGATCCGCTTCTGTTCTCAGAAAGGGGTTCAGAAGGGCATTTCTTCGATCGCGCGTGTGATCGAGGAAAGACATGATGTTTCTGCAGTAGTAACCTACAGTACAGTGCATTAGCTATGATAAGCGTATTTAATAATAGTGTGTGTTTGGGGGACGGGGGACTCACGTTTTAAATTCACAAAAATCTAGAAGTGTACTTAGTATTTCCTTTAAATTTAATTTGTTAATGTGTTCATTTTTTTTTTTTTTGGTGTTCACGTGCTCATATGCTCACGGCGGTTGCTCAATAGGGGAGCAACCGCCACTGGGTGGACATATTTTCAGTTATTTGACTTGAACAACAAACAGTTAGTAATTAACAGTAAACAAGGGATGATTCTCCTGGACAGAGAATTTATATCACGCATGTAAACTCTCATAGATTGCTTGTCTCTCCTGGACAGAGAATTTATACCACACATGTAAACTCTCATATAGGTTACTTGTCAACAATGTTAGGACCAAATAGCCTAAAACCTTGCCTAAATATCTGTGATTATTCTTTTGGCAAACAAAATTCGTTTATGCAAGTGTACGGAATATTGAGAGAACCAATTTGCTGCAGGCCCAACAATACATTGTAAAACTCCATGCCGAATTTCAGATAGCATTCGAATGTATAATTAATCATGGAATTATTATTTACCTACATTGCTCACGGATCAGTCTATTCTTATTTCAACTGACAATCGAAATATTTCAATTCTAATAATGAGCATTCTATACCTCACCCATAGCCACAATGCAAATATCCGAGTTAAAACATTTCTCATGCAGAAATGACATTGCAAATATCCGAGTAAAATATTTCTCAGGCAGAAATGCAGCTGCGAGCAACGACTGATTGTTTGTAGGACAAAATTCATATGAAAAAAATATAATTTAAATTAGGCCATACATTGGAGTCTTTTGTACAGCTGCGGAAAAAACAACGCCCATGTGGTGGAGTGAAACAGCAGTAAAATATAATTTTGAGACGGTTCCCATGGGAAGACCACACAAGTGGACCGTAAATTAGAAGAGGCGCCAGGCAATGGACAGTCTGGACACTATAGCACAATGAACTGTCAACGTTAAAATATTTATGGCCGAAAATGATATGCAAATTTGGCGGGGTATATTCCCCGATGACCCACCTACATGTCTGGGATTCGACGAGAGGATGCATTAATTCCCCGATACGAACAAATCAAAGAAACTCCAGCCAATGATGTAAGAGGGGGTAAGAAAAAAGAAAACAGCCCCGTGGGAGAAGAAAAAAGACGGCAGAACGAGTGTGCGAGAGAGAAGAAGCAGAAGAGAGTGTTGGAGAAGGTGTGAACGGGCTTAAAAAAAAATCAGTGTGTGTGCTTCGAATCAATATGATCAAGTTGTGTTAAAAAAAAAACATGGAATCGGTGGCTTGATGATGGCTTAAGAAAAAGAAAGCGGTTCCAATAGTGCACGCGTCGATCGTGTCCTGTGTAAAGATGGCTACCTCATCATAATGGTGAATATCCCAAACAATTTATTTATTATTGGTGTTTCAAACCTTTTGTGGATACCCCTTATCCTCCAAAACCACATCTCCCCCAGACATGTTTTGAATTTAAAATTATGCCAATACCGTCTTTTAATTAATATTAGTGGAATGACTGAGAATAAATGGAATTTATTTGCAATTCATAGAGTCTTTAGTCTTTTTTAGTTTTTTGGTGTATGTCAATCATTTTTCATTTTTTCAGAGTAATCCTAGGAGTACTTGCCAGGCAGGTTATGCGCGGCATAATACCACTGTACGATCATCTTAGGCTTTAGTTTTCATCAAATTTTAATCATAACAAAAATTAATCCACCACATAATGGTGCCGTAGAAAAAAGGCAATTTTATGTACTCCTAGTAACTCAAATGATAGTTAAATTAATGATAATAATAATAATAAATATATATAGTAGATTTTTCAAAAATAAAACAAAGTCTGGGAGAGAAATTGTGCATCATAATAACGAAGTTACTATCTTGTTTCTCAGTTTCAAAAAAAAAAAAAAAAAAACCATGCATTGATATTCTTTGAATATTTTATTTGTGTTTTGTAAGTGTTAATATACTGCTGCAAAATATATATATATATATATATACGAAAGAACTTTGATTTTAAAGGTGACAAAGAAGGTATTTTTGTTAAAACAATTAATTTCTCTAATAGAAAGAATGCTGTGAATAAGATAGTTTGTAGTCATTACAACGTATTGACATATAGAAAAATTAAAATAAATAAAATTAAGTAAATAAATAAAATAAATAAATAAATATTTTATTGATGGAATATTATGCAACAATCAGTAGAACTGAACAATTGAATTAGTACTTGCTTAATATGTATGTATTCATGTACAATATTTTTCATTTATGTGTATGTTGAAAGTGTCAAAGTGCATTTTGTATATGTATAAGGTAACGGAACATATAGTGTTAAAATAGGTAAAATAGTATCTGTAAATATTTAAAGTAAAAAAAAAAAAAAAAAAAAAAAAAAATGGGTCGTCCCAGAGTTAGACAGGATTCGCCAGAGTCTCTTAGGAATCGAAATACCCAAAGTTCGGCACAAAGCCGGCATAACAAAACGCCATACACGGGACTAATCCCTCTATTGCCCCGATATTCGGCTGATAGTCTCGAGAACCCAAAGCAATTTTTCAGCGAATTTGAAAATGTAGCTGCTCTCACCGATTGGTCAAATGAGCAGAAAGGCATAATTTTAAAGACATGCCTCAAAGGTAAGGCAAAAGCATTTATACTAGGTCTAAAAGAGACGAAAGACGGAAACAATTACGAATACCTGAAAAAAGCGATTCTCCAAAGATTTAGGGAAATAAAATCAGCTTCGGAAGTTCACGCGGAATTTAATGCAATTAGGCAAACCCCGAAAACATCGATTATACAACTAAGGGACATAATTTCTGAAAAGACTGAAGCATTTTTAGGGATCGATAAGCCGTCAGAGGAAACAGATAAGATAAAGAACCACATCATGCTCGCGAAATTCACGGAAGCGGTACGTCCGGAAATTAGAAGAGAAATTTTAAAAGAAAACATAAAACACTTTGACGAGGCGGTTGAGTTGGCAATCAGGCTGGAGAGAATTTTTAATGAAGAAGAGGACATAAACAATATTGACGTACAGAAATCAGACGTTACTGGTCTATTGAAGGACTTAGAAATCGCGCAATTAAAAGATAAAATAAAAGAGTTTGAGGATAAAATTCAGGCACTCGAGATTTCTCAAGTGAATGAAAAATCCAATCCATTGAAATCATGCTCTTTTTGTAAAAAACAAAATCACACAGACACAGACTGCTGGTTCAATCCCCGAAATAGAAGGCAACCAGTTAATCAACATAATAGTAGTTATAAACAATTTGCAATTATCTGCCAAATATGCGGAAAGTCGGACCACTCCGCTCAGACATGCTGGGAAATAATTCCCGCGGACGGTCGACAGCAACCAAATTTCCGCAGAACCAACAACAATGGAAACAGGGACTATAAGAATTTAAACTCATACAGGGGTCCCAGAGGCAACAGATAAAGAATAATCAGAGGTTGGGATCCCATAGAACGAAACTCGAGGCTGCCAAAGTAAATATTGACCATAAAAACAAAAATAAAAATCAAATGATAGAAGCACAAAATAGTACGAAAGAAATAAATGATAATAAACGCAAACAACAAGAGAACCATAGGTATATAATGTCGGTGAGTGACAACGAGCAAAATGTAATTAAATTACCACTAGTAACGCTTAACATTGGGGATGAAGAATATGCTGCACTCATTGATTCAGGAGCAGGAATTAGTTTAATAAATAACGAAATATTTGAAGGAATAAAAAGTAAAATAAAAATAAACTTTATTTCCAGACAGGTAACAATAAAATCTGTGACACAACAAACTGTACCTTTTCTAAAAGCCGTGAAGTTTTCATTTAAAATAGGGCATAAAAAATGCAATAACACCTTCTTCGTGGCAAACTTCGCAATGAATCCACAATACCCAATCATATTAGATTACGACTTCATGATTAATAATAAAGTAATTTTAAATACGAAACAAAATAGCATAACAATAAATAATGAAGAAATTCCAATTAATAAATCAGAGACCAAAAATACGGAGCTAAGGGAAGAAAATGATAAGACGGAGGAGATTAATAATTTCATTCGAATAGCACGGAAAGTACTGATTCCGCCCGCTGACACAAAAATAGTGAATTTAAAAACGGATCGACCTATTGAAAAGCAACAAAATGAAAGCAACATTCAAGTCATACCCAAATTCCAAAAGGAACAGATATGCATCATCCAACAAAAAACAGATAAGTCGTTACAAATGATTTTCGAAAATAACACCAACACCACGAAACATTTACAAAAAAACATGAAAGTCGCGAAAATCATAGAACCGCAGAACGTTCGGCAGATAAGGGAGTCATCACAAGGTACAGAAGTAGGAATGAATTATTGTGCACAAACAACTAATGATAGGGACAATATCCTAAACTTGAGAAAAAAGGAATTCGAAGAGGCGACTTTTGATTTAGATCATTTACCGGAAGACCAACAGCGTATATTTAAAAAAATGCTACAAGAAAACTATCAGGTATTCTCTACCTCTTATAAAACATTAGGAGTGACAGACGCTGTGAAACCGCAAATCAAATTAGCCCACAATTACCCTATCCAATGTAGACCGTACCCAATACCGCAAAACATGAAAACGCTCGCAGACCGCGAAATAGACGAGCTATTAGAAGCGGGTATACTCGAACCATCCGACGGGGGTTACGCGTTCCCAATAATCTTCGTTAAAAAGCAAACAAGTGAGGAAAATAAAACCCCTAAATACCGAATGGCGACAGATTTTCGATTATTAAATAACATCACTGAACCTTATAAAACATATATCCCACATATTGAAGATATCTTACAAGAAGTTGCCGGATTCAAATGGTACACGACTATGGATCTTAAATCTGCGTTTTTTCAAATAGCATTACCGGAGGCAGAGCGAGAGAAATGTGCAATAATTACCCACCGAGGAAATTTTAGACACACGAGACTACCCTTTGGCTTGCGAAACAGCGCCAGTTACTTCACCCAACTCATGAATACGGTGCTGGGAGGTATGAGAGAAACGAAGATAAATTTCTACCTAGACGATATAATTATACCAGCTAATTCCCTCGAAGAATTACGAAAAAAAATGGCTTTAATATTCCAAAAGCTCAAAGAGTTTAATTTAACATTGGACCCGTCAAAAATCAGAATAGCCCGAAAAAATATCACATGTTTAGGATTCCAAGTGGACGAAGTAGGGATTTCCCCAGACCCAAAAAACATCGTGAAAATCACAAAATTTAAAACACCTAAGTCAGTTAAAGAGATTCAATCATTTTTAGGGATGACAAATTACTTCAGAACGATTATTCCACAATATTCCCAAATTATTGCACCGATTGTGCAGCTCACAAGAAAGACCAAAAAATTTGAATGGTCGGAAGAGTGTCAGGCTAGTTTCGCGAACATACAACAGATCATTTTAGAAAAACCAAGAATTACCAAAATTGATTTTGCAAAACCATTCCTGTTAGCAACCGATGCATCCAACACGGCCATTAATGGTATTTTAATGCAGGATCGGCCAGAAGGCAGAACACCAGTCAAATTTTTTAGCAGAATTTTAAAAAATGCGGAAAAACGATACTCATCTCTTAAACTGGAACTAATGGCAATTTATGAAGCGGTGAGACATTTTCGCAATTATTTATGGAACCATGAGTTTGTATTAATTAGTGACGCGAAATCATTGAAATACCATTTAGATCTAACGCAGCAATCCGATATCACCGCAAGGTGGCTATTATTTTTAAGTGAATTTACGTTTAAATTTCAACATATAAAGGGTGAGGAAAACCCCGCGGATTATTTGTCCCGATACATCTTACAAGAAGAACAGGTAAATAACATAACGGCACAAATCTTCGAAGGGAAGAAGGATTTAACGACCGAAAAAATAAAACAGGAACAACAGAACGATGAATTATTGAACAAAATAATACCACACGTCCGCGAAAAAACCCCTAAAAGTCTTAAGTTCAAAAATTACTATCTCGATACACATGGAATTCTTCGTTATAGGGAAAAAGCCACGCGAGAGAGGGCAGGAATAGATTTAATTGTGATCCCTCATGCTTTAAAACAGTCCGTGATCAAAATTGCACACGCAACACATTTCGGCAGACAAAAAACGATCGATTTTATTAAAAAATATTACACTTGGGGCAACTTATTTGACGAAGTAAAGACGTTTATCGATAACTGTCACAGATGTGCACAATTCAAAAACAGGCACATTTCCGCTACGGCGAGACAAAAAATGGACCGAGCAACACTCCCGGGAAAGTGCCTACATATAGATATTGTTGGGAAGCTGCCTCGCAGTGTCAGAGGCAATTGTTTTTTTTTTTTTTTTTCAGTGGTTGACAGTTTCTCAAGGTATATAGAATTATTTCCATGTAGAAAAATCACTGCAGATCAAATAGTTCAATGTTTACAAAGTTATTTTTCTCGTTTTGGGCTTCCAGATACGATTATATCGGATAACGGACCTCAATTTAGATCAAAGGAATTAAGGAGTTTTTTAAAATCTCTCAATATAGAGAGTCGTTTTTCGTCGATCTACCACCCACAATCGAATGGGACGGTAGAGCGCGCACAAGGCACGCTTCAGCAGTGTATTCGATGCATAGCAGAGAACACTTTTGAATGGGAAGATGCAAGTGTATGGGCGCAGCTCTATTACAACGCCTCTAAACACAGGGCGACGAATTTCCCGCCGGCGTTACTATTTCTGGGTCGTGACATTAAAATACCCCTGGACAATACAACTGACGTACAGGGACAAAATATTTTCGAATCAAGTTGGTCCCAGGAGGAAATACAAATATTTGTGGACAAATTAATTAAGCAGAATTTAAATAACAGACAACAGGCCTGGATATTTCAAGAAAAAGCGGCTAAACCGCAGAACTTAGAAAAACCCGCTACACATACTCCAATCCACATAGGGGATTTGGTATACATGAGAAATATGCACAAGAAGTGTAAATTTGACCCCATTTTTACCGGCCCTTATAGGGTAATGAAACTATTTCGTAATAATAATTTGTTACTTAAAGAAGTGAATAAACCTCATGTAGAATCGAAAAAAGTCCATAAAAACCTCATTTTTCGGGTAAAACCCCAGACACAAGAAACAGACTCTGACGAGTCAAAAACCCCCACCCATGGTTATTGGTTACGCAACCGCTCCCGGAAGGGGCGAGAAACAGCACAAACATAAGAAAAAAAAAAAAATTCAAAAAAAAAAAAAAAGGGGTTCTTACCAGCAGCCGAGTTGTGAGGTCCAGAGGGTTGATTTTCATGATTGTTGATTTTCAATTGCGTAAATAGCTGATTAACGGATTGGAATCTCTGTGAAAGGAAAACCGAACACAAGAATTACAAAACTGATAGGAAAAGAGAAAAACGCGACCTGGAAGGCAATTGAATTTAGCTAATCATAACAGTAATAATAATAAGAATTATAATAATAATGACATGATATATATATAATCAAAAGGGATATCCCGTGTAACCTTGTGCACTGCAGAAAAGCTAAGCTGAAAATGAAGGGAATGTTAACAACAACAACAACAAAAAAAAAAAAAAGAGACGGACAAAATATAATAATGTTGATAATAATAGCAAGCAATAAGATAACAGGCACACACATACGTATGTTAAAATAAAAAAAAAATAAATAAAAAGTAAAACACAAGTTAGCAAGGCATCAGCTGGTGTTGTCGTTTGGCTTTTGCTGTTGGTAAACAAACCGGCAGGGAGTCATTCCCATGGGGGCGAGTCGTTCGTTCGGATTTGCGGCGAGCCGTTCGGTCGGATGTCACGCATAGGATGCAAGAGAAGGGCAATATGAAAAGACAAAAATATGCATATAAATAAATACCGGACATACAGCTATAGGCGAGACAAATACATAGTACAGTAATTTTACTAATCAAATTTTAATTAATACAAGTTAGAATAAAATTATTGAGTTGCGTCACCAGAGTACCTGGGACGGAAAGCTGCAGATTTCCCCTTGGATTTTGGTACTTATCGGGCAATTGCAGGCAATAGCCACGATGAGTAAGACGCGCTCTAGAATAATAGAAGACTATTTATTTTAAAGTAAACATAGGGATTTCACAGAATAATAACCTAGCAGACCGCATGGACTTGACATGCAGAACGGCTCTTTACAAAATAATGCGTAAGAATAGTAACGTTAAGTTTGTTTCTCTTTACAAAATTACAGTTAATAGGGCGGCATAAGCTTTCATTAACAAAATAATTAAACAACAATCACTTACCTCTACACGACGTTGACATCCTAAAAGAACACAGGCGAAAAATGTGCCGAGTCACTCCAGGCGCAGGAGATAAACCGGTTGCATGCAGCACGAGTTGAGTCGTCGAGCTACAGTTTCCCCCTTTTCCAAACGCGCGGATGTATTATACGCAGTGAAAAACCGGAAATTTCAACCATGAGTCCCGATTGTCAAGCGACAAACAGTTTCCCAGCCGGAAGGATCTGCTTAAAAGGAATACAAGAAGAGAGAGGGTAGTTCCAGAACGCACGGGTTTAGCGGTGAAACTCTTTTACAGGTACAGACGTGGGAATTTAGAAATGAATTGAATGAGTAAATAAGAATGCATCGATGATTATGGCTAGATATTTTGGTACAGTTGTACGTGAGGTTTACCGTATAAATAAAAGGGTGTGCAATATAGGAATGAATCCCCTGTCTGAGCAAAAAAAAAAAAATAATAATAATAATAATAATAATAATAATAATAATAATAAATTTAAAAAAAAAAAAGGGAAGGAAGACGAGTATTTTTTATGATATGCAGATAAATATATATGTGTAACAAGTAATAGACACACATGATATTGTATGTTATTCTTAATATATATATATATCCATCTCTAATAATATAAATATGGTACATGTTGGTACAGAATGTGTGATTAAACATAATAAGGTGTGTACAATCCCATTGGTGTACAATATATTATTTTGAAGAAATTGAGAAACAAGATACAAAGGTAACTCATTAATGTTATTAATGCAAAGTGGTTCGGAAACATTATCGATACTGCCAGATTTAACAAAATCTGACAAAACAAAGCCGCAAAGGAAAACGAAAATGTTCACGTGAAACCACAAAATGCTTGAGACACAACGGGAGAACAAATGTATCACAACTGAGACTTTCGCCGTGTGTAGCTACGCGTGTGGACTATTGTGTATGGACTAAACTCCAACTACTAAACGGTAGAACGTAGCACATAATTTGCCACGTATGATGGACTATATCGCATGGACTATACAGGACAAGTGCCGAATTTTAAAACGTAGCACATGTGTAGCTACGTGTAATGAACTAGTAACTGTGGACATTGAATATTTTTTTTCTTGTTTTTTTTATGTACACGGGGGAGAGATGTGGTGGAGTGAAACAGCAGTAAAATATAATTTTGAGACGGTTCCCATGGGAAGACCACACAAGTGGACCGTAAATTAGAAGAGGCGCCAGGCAATGGACAGTCTGGACACTATAGCACAATGAACTGTCAACGTTAAAATATTTATGGCCGAAAATGATATGCAAATTTGGCGGGGTATATTCCCCGATGACCCACCTACATGTCTGGGATTCGACGAGAGGATGCATTAATTCCCCGATACGAACAAATCAGAAACTCCAGCCAATGATGTAAGAGGGGGTAAGAAAAAAGGAAACAGCCCCGTGGGAGAAGAAAAAAGACGACAGAACGAGTGTGCGAGAGAGAAGAAGCAGAAGAGAGTGTTGGAGAAGGTGTGAACGGGCTTAAAAAAAATCAGTGTGTGTGCTTCGAATCAATATGATCAAGTTGTGTTAAAAAAAAAACATGGAATCGGTGGCTTGATGATGGCTTAAGAGAAAGAAAGCGGTTCCAATAGTGCACGCGTCGATCGTGTCCTGTGTAAAGATGGCTACCTCATCATAATGGTGAATATCCCAAACAATTTATTTATTATTGGTGTTTCAAACCTTTTGTGGATACCCCTTATCCTCCAAAACCACATCTCCCCCAGACATGTTTTGAGTTTAAAATTATGTCAATACCGTCTTTTAATTAATATTAGTGGAATGACTAAGAATAAATGGAATTTATTTGCAATTCATAGAGTCTTTAGTTTTTTTTAGTTTTTTGGTGTATGTCAATCATTTTTCATTTTTTCAGAGTAATCCTAGGAGTACTTGCCAGGCAGGTTATGCGCGGCATAATACCACTGTACGATCATCTTAGGCTTTAGTTTTCATCAAATTTTAATCATAACAAAAATTAATCCACCACAGCCCACTTGTACTTTATTCGGCCGAAGTTCTTCGTACAGCAAAGTTACATATACCAATCATTTACGATTAATGTAATCTTTAATTTGCTATATATAAAAATTGCATAAGATGCCCTCTTCGTATTGAAATTCATACCAACTTTTCTTTTTCCAATAGCAACCCCTAGATCTCACTTATCATTTAAAAAAATTAGCTCATTTTAACCCCGGATACCAATTTTCAATAAATTTGAACTGAAAATAGGTGAGTTATGAGCATTCAAAATCCTCCTCCCCTATGTTAAAAATTTTTTCATACGTTAATTCATATATTATATAATATTAATAATAATAAGCTGATTTTTATTTGTACTATTAGAACTAAAAAACCCAAACATAATTTACTATTATTATAATTTTTAATAAAATACTAATATGAATTATGAATTATTAAATTAATATTCAAAAAATTATGAATAGTAACCTAGCCAAAATTTCAATGAAAATAGATGCAGAAAGTAATATTGCATGGCTCTGAAAAAATTCCAATTTTTACGTTCAGTAGTGTAATTTATATCAAATAAAACGTGTTACTTTCATGAGTTAAGAGATCATATATAAATTTATTAAGTGACAGTATTTTTGCAAATTGCGTAAAATAAACATAAATTAGGTTTATTTTGCAAAAAAATAGTAAAAATTAGCGGTATTATAAAATAGCAAATTTTGAAGCAAATAAATTGGAGGTTTGTACAGTTTGATGGTGATTCTATAAAGGGTCTATTGTTGCGTTTGCTACAATTCCGCCGCCTCCCCCCAAATAAAATGTTTTCCATGTACAGAATTAGATGCAGTAGATGTATGTCTTAATTTTTACAACATCCAATTTCTGAAAAACTAACACCCTTCACATTTAGGCATGAATTTGACCTTTATTGATATCTGAAGCATCAAGTCTTTGAACTTCCGCCTATTTTATCAAATATTCATCAAACATTAAAAATCACATTTTTTTAAATTTTCATCTGACTATAAATTAAAATACCACCAAAATTCTTATATAAATATTACACACTCAGACGATAATATTAAATGAAGAAAGTGAAATAACAAACACAGCAATAATATTGGATCGATAAAAATGTAGTTTCGTTTTTTTTACATGAAATTCAAACAAATAAGTTTTGAATCATGAAACCATTCTTCCTATTCGACGGCAGCTGAGTAGCTTTCATGCTTGTAGTCAGAAGAGCGAAGAACAGATTCTCACTCCTGGCAACATTTCACCTGTCTAAGAGAACTTTCAAATACTCAATAACAATTTCAAAATTAGAAAGATTTTCAAAATCGTAAGCTGTCGTTTCCATTTTTTCTTATGGATATGGACCTTGGTCCGTATACATATTTTCTTATGTATACGGACGAAGGAGGTTTTGGAGTCCGGTTCATTTGGACCACTGACTAAATATTCTAATTTCTATCCCTGATAATCTCAGTACAAAAACTTTAAGACTAGAAACAGTATTTTCGCTGTAAATCATATTTATCTCTTTTAAATGTCGCGAGCGAAATTAGTAAAAGGCAAACAGTTCGGAACACACAAATAGCGTTTTTCAATTTGCAGATTGTCCCTTAAAATCGCGCAAACAAGAATTCTCAATAACTCCGGAAAGTATCGTAGAAAATTGGTGAAAATTTATATTTAGGGCCATTTGAAGGTTTTCTTTCGTTTAATAAAGTCAAAATAGAGAGTTGACATTGAGAAAAACGAAGTTGATGCAGAATTAAATGTGAAGATAGTCCCTTATGTAAATTAAAGTAATAGTAAATTAAAGTATACGTTATTTACAAACGAATGGTATATATATTTTTTTGCTGTACGACGAACGACAACCATATAAAAAACGAGTGGGCTTTTTTTTTTTTTTTCCGCAGCTGTACTTGTTTTCCGTGTTCACCTGAACAAACTCAGTATTAAGAGTTGGAACAACTTGAAACACTTATTTTAAAAAGTTTAATTAAAATCATTCCATAATATTATTTGTGTTTCAGTAGCATTAATTTTGACATGGATGAACAAGAATCTTTCATTTCTTAACTCTCGACAACCCTGCTTATTTCGAAAATTCGATCGAATTAACTTTTGTTACAGTTAAAACAATTCAATTACTTAACAACTTTATATTCAGTTATTATTTTAAATTTAAAAGTATACTTAGTACATTAATTTAACAATTAATTAATATTTATGGCATAAGACATTTTCAATTTAAATAAATATGTAAGTGCATACATAGGCTTTTCAAAAACTAAAAATAATAATACAGAAAATGAGAGGATAGTAAACCATAAACGTCGGTCTAAATAACTAATTGAACTAACTTTAACAACTAATGATTCACATACTTGATACAGTGAAAAAAATAATAAATACTCGTTAGGCATTAAGCAGTTGTGCATAGGGCAGTAATATTCCAATTCTGGTGCTACACATTTTAGATGTTAACAATTTGTAACAACTGTAATGACCCAGCAAGGTAATGATAATACAGAA
This sequence comes from Cheiracanthium punctorium, assembly GCA_038373885.1. Lineage (NCBI taxonomy): Eukaryota > Metazoa > Arthropoda > Arachnida > Araneae > Cheiracanthiidae > Cheiracanthium > Cheiracanthium punctorium. The sequence goes on from JAWZYV010001543.1 coordinate 79,747, forward strand.
TCTTAAACGGTGCATTTGTGTGATCTAAGTGATGGCCTGCAAACAGAACATTATAGCCAGCACATTTATGTGAGTGGGGGTACTACGAACTCAGGATTTGAAATGCGCATAATACAATGAAAGATATTTTACTCGCTTTGTGGGGAAATTTTGTAAATATAAATAGTGAACACGACTTCAAGTTAGACATATATGCAAAACTGACTACTTTTATTTTTTACAAGCGTTGTTACAATAATACACTTTCAATACAAGGATAAATATACGCTCGTACACGAGGCTTTTCTAAAATATATATATATTTTGCCATCTTTTACAAAGTATATTTTAAGCTAATTTTCTGTCTATACAATTCCTGATACGATATTTAAATTTTCTGTACACATTGTGAAAGATAACCACAGCATGTCTTTTAAAGAAACATATATTTTTTTAACATTGTATTGTAATCTTTCATTAATGAGTTCGAAGAAAATAATTATTTCCTTTCATAAAATAAAATCATTAAATAAAGTCTTGCAATTAAAGTTTATTGAGAATTTTAAGTCTATGTTTAAAGTTAAACACTGGCGCGACAGCCCACTTGCGGGCCGAGGCCTGCGCTGCCCACCCATGGGCTCTGGGGTGCGAAAGCATATCCCTCGTCCAGGTGTTCAGCCTGACGCGAAGCCCACTGTGTTTAACTCCCAAGCAAGCTTGGTCTTTATTTTATCAACCACTCAAAGGATGAAAGGCTGGGTGACCCTTTCCCAGCCCGTGAATTGAACCCCGGACCTGTGGCACGGCAGCGGAATGCGCTAACCTTCAGTTCTATGTTTAAGCAATATAAATTAAAAAATATCTTCAAATATTTGAGCACATGTTTGTAGGATATTTTCAAGCTTTGGCTAGTTTTGGTAGCATATTTCTGGCTAAATATTACCAAAAATTACCAAACTTGACCAGTATTTAGCAAAATTTCGGGTATGGCTATTGCTTTTCTTCTGTTTCCTTATATGGCCATTATCGAGCAATTTCTGAGAAATTCTGGACAAAGAACTATCTGGAATCTACGTAAAAGAAATAGGCCGGTTAAATCAGCCTTACTGCCTCTTTCATCCGTCCGTTGTCATAGAGTTAACTAAGTTACTACTTTAATGGCGATGCCTATCTGTGTAGTGATACATTTCTCCCTCGAGAGTCTCCCGAGCGCTGTTGTATGGCAACAAGTCAATGGAAGAAGCAGCACAGCTGACCTTGACCCGCCTTTTTCTTTTACATGGTCTAAGACACAAATAGAGCATTCGAAAACGGGTGATGAAATCTTAAGTAAAGAACAGCACACTTATAGTGAAGTGTTGCACTGGGAGAGATTTACTTGTTGATTTCACCGAGAGCTCGTTTGTGGCGTGCTTCATTTCTTATTGATATTGTTTGTACATCTGTTTCCCTTTATTGTCTAATTGGCGGGGCTACGTATAAATCGGCAGCAAATTATTTTGAATTTATTTCTGATAAAAGTTAGACTTTGTTTTTTTTTAATTTGTTTTATACTGCTTTCATGTACTTTTTTTTACCATAAAAAACATCTATACACAATGTTCCGTATTTACTCGTGTATAACGCGCTTTTTTCAAAAATTTAAGGCAAAAACTGAGTGCGAGTTACACACAAATTAAATTTTTGCTGCTGCATGTAATCGACGATATACGTATAAATGAAGAATATTCAGAGCAAGATAGTAAAACAGAAAATCTCTGTTAATAAAAGTATTGCAGCATCTTTATTTTACGCGTTAAACCTTTTTTTAATACAAAATTGTTAGTAACATTGCTTTTTAAAACTAAATATCAGTTCTCATTGCCGCTACTAGTGTTATCATCACAGTCTTTGTCATCATTGGCACAGTCAATGACCTCTTAAGTGATATCGTCTTCAGTTCCATCAGTTCAGTTTGAAATTTTCTGTCACTTTCAAATTCACTTACATGTCAAATTTATTGTGCGCTTTATATACAAGGTAAAATAAATTCGCATGTTTTTTTCCTGTAAAGTACGGAATGCACGTTATACACGCATGCACGCGGTATTTACTGGTAAATACGGTATTATCGATATTAAATGAATTAGCCCCACCAGTGGCCGAGCGCATGGCCCTCTGAACTGTGAGACGAAAGATGTCTAGTTCAAATCCAGGTCGTGTCTGTCAACCTAACCGTTCGGAGCTTTCCGTGGTTTCCTCCGAAACTCAGCTTAAATAGGGATGGACCCCTTAGAAAGACCCCCCCCCCCACACAGAGGGCACTTCCCCCTAGGCCTAGATCCCACGTGTAGATAATTGGCCGTAATCCCACAACAACAACAACAAATCAATTCAATTTCCCAATAAAATATTTCTCATTGAGAAAAGAATTACACCGAGAAAAGAAACTCACTCACTGAGACAAGTTTAAAAAACATTTTTAGAGTAAAGTTTTTGTGTACCGAAAATTGAAGTTTCAGAACTTAATTCCGCTATTGTTAACCGCATTTATTAACCACGGCTCCTTTAGGAATTCTTTTTTAGTTGAATGTATATTCTAACAGAGACTGTTTTCTCTTCTAGTGGCACAAGTTTCTGAAACTACCCTTTTTAAAAAATATAAATAAAAGCAGATGATAAATTACCGCAGCGAACTTGAACCCTCTACTCCAAAGTGGGGCGCAAGAAATAGTTTCCGAACATCATTAATTCTCATCTCAATTTTTCCAATTTTAATGACAAGTTTTTCATTGAACGAAACTTTGACATATTATACATATACAAAATGAATTTCCTTTCATGAAATTTACTTTGAAACATTTTATTAATGAATATGCATACTTTTTTTTTCGTTTTGTAGATATTTTGAAATCTGTTTTGCTACAACAACAAAACAATTAAAAAAAACTTACTCTTTTCAGTAACGATTGTTTTCAAACTTTTTATTTATCGTTCTTAGGTTTATTGACGCTTGAAAAAAAAACGCATGCCTGTGTTATATCAAACACTTTGCTAATTTTATTAAATCAAATTTGATTGATGTTAAAACTGATGTTAAATCTGGCTGTGTTTCATTTACTCATTTTTCATATAAATCCTAATTAATTTTGAAAAAGTTTGAGTCAAATTTAAGAAGTCTGATCTCTTATTTAATAACATGAAAAATGTTTGCAGAATATTAAATTTCATAAACTTTGAACATTTTTTAAAAAGGAAATTTTAAAAGGTAGGAAAATTAATAAATTACCACACTTTTTAAAACGGTTCAGTTTGTTTATAATATATTTACAATTTCGCATGTTATAGAATAAAAAGAAGAAATCTTTGTCATTAATAACATCATTTTAAAAATATATATCCAAAATTTTAATATTTTATAAATAATACTACTTCCGTAGTATTATTTATACGTAGTATAGCAAAATACTACTCTCATATGTTTTTTGCAAAACATATGAGAGATGTTAATCATTAAGATAAATTCATTACCTAAATCACATGTAAACGTGCTATGCTTGATTTAAGACACCAGTTAAGAAGAAATTTATTTTAATTTTTACTATCCCATATGTGTGTGAATGTGTTTGCATTTTAGTACATAAAACAATACCCAAAAATGTGCATATTCTACTAAAACTTAAATGAAGAAATAATAATCCATCTTTACCTATGATGAAAGCTATAATTCATTTCATGTTTTTAAGTCTACATGTCTCTCAAGAGTTCTTATTTATTAAACTCGAAACTTCTATTTATGAGACTTTCCTACTTTCACATACGTTAGAATTTCAACAGTTTTAGGAATATATGTTTGTTTTTTGGATTTTTGCCAAAAAGCAGTCTACAGTCGAGCTGACAGCTGACTAAAAAACATTTTCCATATTCATCTATCATGGTACTGTATATTTATGCTAGAGCATACATTTCAAAAGTGTCTATTTCCTGTCCTCTTTCCTTAAATAATAGATGCCTGTAGCGGAAAGACTGCAAATATTTCTCAAAACTTTTTAAGAGTTCAAAAGTCCACATACTGCAAACTCTAAAAATATCATTAAACATTAAAAATGTTTCGTGATTTCTAATCTCTTTAAAAATAGATCTATTAGACCACACCATTGTCTAGACATATTGTAAACACATTTACTAAAGACAATTGTCTAAATTCATATATCTGTTTGCGAATTATATCTACGGTACGCACTGGCCATTATTTTTAGATATGGGCACACATAGGGTCAGGTGGGGTAATTATGTGACCACTTTTTACAAATTTCAATTTCGTGAATTTTTAACTCTTTAAATTATAAGAAAAAAATATCGGTTTAATTAATTAAAGGGAAACTTTGATCATTTAAGAAACCTAGTAAAAGTTGTGCTTCTGTAAGATTATTTGCTTTAAATTTAAAGAAGCTGTCATAATTACCCCCAACAAAATCACAAAATTGAAAAAATTGGGATAACTATGAACCCTAGATTCCTCTTGATACACACTCGTTGGAGTAATTTGTTGGAGCAATTGAAATTACTATTCCTGTTTTCTTATTTTTCCTTGAGTAATTAGAGTTACCCTGGTGCGTAAATAATTTATATAAATTGAGTAATAGGGTTATAATTTCTATTTATTAACCCTTTGAAGTCGGGTGGTGGATTTTTCAAACAAGCCACAGAACATCTTAAAAGACGGGGAAGGTTCATATTTCAAAGAAATAATGCCTTCCTCCTCTGTTAGAGAGAGATATAAACATCCATTCATCATTCCAGTTGCACCCCAGTTTCAAAAAAGGGAAATATACACGTAAACGGAAGCCCCTTATTCAAGCAGTTCGTTTTATTTTGTGGGCGGGGAAGAGTAATCCGTCAACTATTGTTACACAAAGAGCAGTTTCATCTGAAGAATCACTGAAAAGGGGAAAGCATGCTCAAAATGTTCCGTCGTTTTAAAGTAACACAGTCAAAATCTTCCCGCCTTGAAAAGGTTAAATCAAAATGGCTTCTTTGCCAATACGTGTTGAAAATAACTCTTTTCAAAAAAGGAAAAATATCGATTATAAGATTTGCTGAAATTCTTAAAAGCTATTGTACTAAGCAATGTTATTTTTAAACAAAATAAAATTAAATTTAAAAAAATAATGTCAAAAAAATTATTAAGACACTTTAAAATCAGAAACTTACTCGTATGTCTTCTGTCAAGAAATTTAAAAAAAAAAATTCAGAGGTCCAAATTCTATAATAAAGCAGCTCAAACCACGTTCTCGTGGTTACATAGAATCAATCTATTTTACTAAAATTTATTTTGAACAAAAGCTCATTTGCTTCCTACCAGTACACGCTCAAAAATTATTTGTTAAATTCACGGAAATTTTAATTACCAGTGCTGCCGGAATATCTCCGGTATTTGACGAACATCCGTTTTTTTTTTTCTCCTGTCAATTGAAGAAACTTCTTCAGATCCAACGAATTTCTTTTTTTCTCTTCTCCAGATTTCAGGAAGAAACATTCACAGAAATATTATGCATCCATAGACTGCGGATATTATTTGTTGAAAAATGCATTATAAATTAGTGTATAAAGACGAATTTTTCTACGAGTGGAATGTATTTTCAAAGTTTCCTCCATACCTGGCGAATCAGTCATTTCTTTCACGCAGGCAACTGTTTTGATGTTACAATTTTCAATAATAAAACATTGTTCTTTTGAATTCAAAGAATATTAGATAAAGGTGTTTATTCAGCCTTCAATTGTTCGAATCATCTCAGCAAAGAACAATGTTCTTGTGTTCTTATTGAAATCAACAGAAAGATAAAGTTTATGTTGAACTGCTCTTCGGCAGAACGTTGAAAATTTTGATCATGTGTTCAGCTTACCAGATTTTGGAAATCCTCAAAGAGGTGATGAACGGCTGTATATTGTAGGACACTACGTCAGCCCAATTAAGACTTACAGTATAAAGTCAAAAATTTTATGCAATATTTAAACGTCGTAATTTTTTGAATGGACTATGATGCGAATGTCGATTTTCACTTATGGTCACGGTGAATTATAATTTCACGATAAAAATACTGCACAAATACGCCTTCATTCAAATATAGCAAGAATGTTTCTATTCTATGATGAGAGTGGGGAATTTTTTACTAATTCCATTTGAGAACTGTTGTGTTTCATGTAGTCATACACTATTACAGAATAAGTAAATCATAAATCAGATTTTATTTGCTGCAGTTTATAAATAACTTTCCTAATCAATTTTATACCTTTGGAAAAAATCTGATTTGTAAATTTAATGCCAATAATAAAAGAAAAATATCCCAAAATCCAATTCATGTATATAAAAAAGTTAATAGATTTAATGATCTATCTTCTAAATCCATTTTATAGAACTACAAAACTCTCCTTTTTATGACTGCGAGTACTTGTGGCAAAAATCATCAAGAGAAATAAGTAATGCCAAACGTACCAATTATAAAACTTTGCACTTTTATAACAACAACAATAAAGCACTTTTATAATAACAACGATTTGAACAACGATAAGTGCACTAAATGCACTTATCTTTGTTGAAATGCTGCTGCTCTTAGCAGGCTTAAATGTAGGCTAAAATTAATGTAATTCGCGAGAAAGTGTCAAACTTTTATATCTAAAGCGATTAATTGCTTCGCGAGTTATTAATAAAATTAAACTCCTACTGATATACAACGCGATTTCGCCATATATCACCATGTATTTACAAAATATTGATAAGCCAGAACCAAGAAGCACACGAAAAGTTATAGATATACTAATGAAAATTTATGAGCCTCTGCAGAAGAGATACAAATTCTGCATGCCCTACCACAGTAGTGGTAGAAGTAGAATTATTTTTTGCATAAAAATTCACGTTTTAGAAAGTTCAGAATGCTGCATGTAATTTTTCTTGTGTGACATCAATTTGAAGTAATTTCCCGAGTGTGCACGGCTTAATATTTTATGCAATGATGTAATTGGAGAAAACTTCGCAAGTTCCAAACACTTGTCTATAAATTATTGCCTCATAAAAATTATAAATTAACAAACAAATTTGTTTGTTTGCTAGAAATTCAATTTAGTAAATCTCAACTTTCGTCTATCTTGCTTTGAAAACTTGCTTGTGTAATATTGCAGACTTACCCGTACAGAGCATATTTGCTCGAGCACGAATTTAAAATTAACTTCGCAGAACATCTTGTAAAATATTTCATAATTTATATATTTTGAAAATTAATATTTAATTTTCGGCATCACTTTGACCGATCACTTAAATATCTCACGATTTTCGGAGCTGGGTTCAAAAGTTGAAAACCCCAAACATTTTGCAGTAATTAAAGACTTGAACAATTTGCAATCTCAATTTTAAAACAAACTGTCAGCAATCGTTAATTATAGTTTTCGAATTAATTAAAAGAACCGCAGCTTTATGAAATGAAGTGTTTGCTTTAAAGCTGAGTGCCTATAAAATCAGTTTCAAGAAAGGTAGTTCTGCTTAACAAAAATTTTACTTTCTTTTCCATTTTGTTTGAACTATTGAATGTAAAGCTGCTGTAAACTAATTTCGAAGTACCATTAACTAAACTTACTTAATGGAAAGTTCTTCGAAAGAGCTAGAATAGGGATTTAGCGGTTACTTATACTGCAGGGACTCTTCTATATAAATTTAGAACACGGCCAAACCACAGTAAATTATTTTGTTGCGCGGAGGGAACATTTCAGCTTTTACTTTATTTTAATACTTCAAGGTAACAATGTTTCTTCAACTTTGACTTTTTTAATAAATTTATTATGTATAATTAAAACATTCCTACATCAAAATTGAAACAATTAAATAGAAAGCATGCATTTTATTTTTTATTTTATTTATTCATTTATTTTATTTTATTTATTTATTTGAAATGTTCCGAAATGGAGTAGGAGAATGTTTCAATTTGGAAAATTTCATTTACTATCATTATTGTACATCTGTTTAAAAAACTACAGCAATAAAAATGCTTTTAAGTTAGAATACTATTATTTGGCTTTATCAACATAAAATATTCTATCTATTTTTTAAAAAATTCCTTTTGAAAGTATAATTTATAAATTAACTGTCATGTTTCGAAAGGACATTTTGGAATATACTTAAAATTAGATATTTTTTCATTGTTAAAGATTTTTCAGCGCTTTGATACACTTATAATTAAATGACTTTAATCTACATTTTCTAAAAACTATCGTGTCTGCAGATTTAAAAACTGCGAAGTTTTCTGTTTCAAATCTGTATCATTTTTTTTTTTCGGCTATTTTGGGATTTTTTTTTTTTTTCGGTTATCATGGTTTGGCCCTACATGTGCTGCGAAAATTTGCCGAACATATCAGAAAGGATAAAAAAGCTAACGTGTTCACCTATAACTAACTCGAGTGCAGCATCCATTATAGATATTTGTTAAGTCAATGTATAACTAAAGAATAAATTATACAGGATATCATAAAAACACTGACAACGTTTTCATTCCTTAAACATTGATCTATTAGAAGTCAAAGCCCGTCGTGAAGCCGATTACAACGGGCGCTAGAAAAATATTTGACGAAAATACGTCTCGATCAATAAATTTCATCTTCGTCTACCTAAAATAAATGATTTCATCTTCAATTTTTATTATATTCCCAAATCGAATTTATTGCTTTTCTGGAAACGCGCTGAAACTTTTCGCATTCGAGCGATCTCGTTCTGTGTAAACAAACCCTCTTATATCAATGCTTCATGCAGATGGCATGCATTAAAAAAAATTAAACTACGTTATCTGGAAAAACTGTTTAAAACGTACTGAAATCGCAATTTTCCCTTCAAAGCCTGATGACCGTGACTTCAAATAGGACGTCATTGTCACTTGCAGAGTCTAATTTTGTCACGCAAATGATTAACATTTTTTTTTATTCACGGAAATAGAAAAGAACTGAAACTAGCAAAAAATCCCTTAAAAATGAGGGAACGGGTGGATTTTCAGATTTAAGTAGCACAGATTGTTTTCTATATTTTTATACATAATTATGAAAATTTTCAAGCGGATCGTACAAATGGTGTACATGTTATTACCCTTTTTGTGCTTTTTAATATTTTTGAACTTTTTAATCTACTTGGAGTAATGGCGGTAAAAGTTTTATCTTGAAGTCGTAACCCGGAATTGTTAGAGAGTGAGTCAAGAATCAGCGTAACTATATAGTAGGATGTACAATAAATTACAAAACTACGTATAAAAAATGTGCAGATTTTTATGGTATAGACTAAAATTTTCGGGAGATTAAATCTAAATAAATAGAAAATTTAAATTTTTCGGTCCTATTACAAAAAATTTGCACAGTGCCTCATACATTAATTAGGTGATGTGCAAAGTTCCAGACTTTCATCATAAAAAAAGTTCAGAGATATGTTTCAACAGAGTTGGTGAGGGGCTATACCACACCAATAATAGCAAAAGTATGTATTAATGCAATCATAGTTTTCTTTCGTAATTTCTGCGTGATTCGTGAAACGCCATCATCCGACGTAATTTTTGACCGTTGAAAGCTTTTAAAAATGGTTTAAGTCAGCATATATTTGTTTTCATATCTCCGATAATTTTAGGATAAAAAGGTCAATTTTTTTGCATCACTTAATTAATGTATTGGGCACATTTTACTAATTTGTATTCTTTTTGTTCGAGGGACCTATAAAATTTTTAATTAATTTATTTATTTTGTTTTAATCTTGGAATTTTTTTTATCCCTAATATAAAATTATGTACTTTTACACAACATTGTAATTTATTGTATATGTCTATTATCAATATTTAAGAAACAAAATCTTAGGTCAGTGTTTTGGAATACATTGTATGTGGATGTCTAGCGACCGTTCCTTTCGAGATGAGATTTTACATAAAGGTATTTAGAGGCAAGAACACGGGATTCTGTGAACGGCAACTATAGTGCTCACGGTTACAGTTATAGGCACAGAAACACGAAATTCTCGAATGGCAACGCCCACTTTTTCACGTCCAAAATGCTCAGTGCATGCCAAAACATTTAGAGTGTTCAAACGGTACGTTCATCACAAAAAACGGATGCGTAATGCACGCCCGAAAAATAGCTCCGCCTACAAAAACACAATTGGGATGCACGGAGGAAAATCGTATATGACAGATGCTAGAAACAATCAGTGAATACAACAGATTACTTTTTTTTTTCTTTCTAATGGCTGCTTTCTTGTAGGTTTGACCACGACGAGGACTTAAGATATTAGTCATTTCATTATTGGTCGCTTATTTTAAAAAGAAAAAGCGTCCTAATCTACTTCTCACATCACAGGTTTTGCAGGCATTGAAGTAAAATTGCAATGCCTTCACAGGTTTTGAAGGCATTGCAATTTTCTTTTGCATTGCAATGCCTTCAATTGGAAAAGAAGGCATTGCAATGCCTTCTTTTCCAATATTTGTTAGGGATTATCCTCGCACATCTAGTAGTATACTTGTTATCTCAGTATATAAATTATCAGTGTGAAACAATAACGAATTCAAAATAAATGAAATTCAAATATTAAAAGCAAAGCAATATTCGTAGTATTTTCCAATTATTTAAGAAAATATGAAAATTGATCAAACACTACCTTTAAAAATTTAAGTTTAATTAACAGTTTATATCTTTCATACCTTGCAAACCTGTCGATAGCTTTATTAAAGCTGACTGCACTTTTATTCTTAATGAGCAACGTTGATCATTATCTTATATTTTAAAACTGAATAAAGAGTCCCCAGGAAATATAATTCGAAGAAATCTTCTGATATTTCATTACTGAAAATAATCAGCATTCAATTCTTCATTTGTTATTCTTCATTTTTCGAAAAGCTTAATTTTGATATTCTTTATAATTAAGGTGCTAAACTAATTTTGCAAAATTCCGAGTTGAAATCGGTTAAGGAAGTGCAATTTAAATTTGGTATTGATTATTTGTCTCATTAAAAATAGTTTTTAATAAAACGCTACAGAAAATGAGAAAAATTAAACGCTGTTAAAATTTTCTCGTGAACAAAAGCGAAATCTGAAAAGTAAATGTTATAATGGTCTTTTAATATCATATTTTCAAGCTATTGCATCTAAATTGTGTGAAACTCGTTCTGTTTAACCCTTTGAGGCGCAACCCTTTTTCCCAATGCTGAAAAAAGGGCAGCCGTTGCCATCGCTCGACTTAACTACCAGCAAGATGGCGGACTATCGAAACGTTCATCGTGTGCCACAGATCTAAGAGACCCTTTTTTGACGACAGCTGGCTGTGCCCGATGGCAACGGCTGCCCTTTTTTCAGCATTGGGAAAAAGGGTTGCGCCTCAAAAGGTTAACGCACTCCGTGAGGACACAAAACACTTATGTTTTGAATGCTGTCAGTCACCAAGAATAAATTTGATTTCTATAGGGGGTCATTTCTTGAGGTGACATAGTTACACGAGAATCTTTTACTTTTCAGCACGTCAATCCCCGTAAAAATTGTCCATTATTTGTAAAATTGTGAGGATTATTTTTAACAGCAATAGCATCTGCTGAAAAATGGAGAATACGATGGAAATACATTGATAGAGAACAACTGGATATACTGCCCAATGCCAAAAAAAGGGGCAGCTGTTGTCATCGCTCGATTTAAATCAGCATGATGGCGGTCGATCGGATCGTTCATCGCGTTCCGAAGATCTAGAGACCATTTTTTGACACAGCTGGCAATGCGAGCTGTGTCAATAAACTACTTTTTCAATTTACATTGCCTACTTATTTCTAATGCAGAAATAAAGCATGTTACTGCCTTTTTGGAAAACCCTGCGGATTCAGTATCAGGCAGATACGTAATCGCTCAGCGCATATGAAGTTACAAGACATAAAGTTACTATAACTTTGCTGACGTAAGTTAATCAAAGTTAGCAAAGAAATTTGAAATATCACATAATCATTGTGATATCTTAAAAGTTACAAATCCCTGATTTATTTTATTTGACCCCCACCATGGCCAAGTGGCTGAACATGGTAGTCGACTGAAGTGTGAGAGTTCAGCTTTTTGGCCTACCACGTGACTGTCAGTTTAACAGTCAGGAGTTTAGGTCGGTTTTCTCCAGATGCATCATGAATATGCATCAGAACCCCTTAAAAAGTTCACCGAACCAAGCATCCCCCCCCCCGTACGCAGATAGTCCTTGGGCAGATTTGTCCTAACTCATTACATCAACAACGTATCTTATTTTATCGTCTAACAAATAAATTTACTTTTGTTACAACATTGAGATTTTTTAAATGTGTTCAACAGAGCGAACGTGAATTCTCGCTTCAACCCGAGCCCGAAAACCAGCGAGGTTTATTCAGTTATATCTAACAACTTCAAATAAAGCCAGATCACCCTACGTTTTAAAACATAGTTAAAATACTTTTCCAGGCGTTATCATACAATTTCAAGCTAAACTTCTAACTAGGAGCTAATCCCATTTTTCGAACAAATTCGATTTCCAGTGCTACATCAAATATCGGAGTCGGCAACAAAAGCATGAAAAAGGGTCTTAAAAGATTCAATTTTCTGTAAGAAATTGAATGAAAAAATAATAGGATTTGAAAGAACTTAAAAAGAGTAAAACTGAGAGGAAGGCTACTTAATCCTCATTTTAAGCCTGCACTTACAAAACCTTAAAAACTGAACTTTTTTTTAAACATCTGTTTCATGTTGAAAAGGTATGAGTATTAAAACTGAGTTTTAAAATTTTATCAAAAATTATTCTTGAAATCTCGAAATTTCATAGAACGAAATTCTCGTATACTGAAATGAAATTTAAGTTTTTCCGACTAAAAACTTTAACAATGAAAGGATGTATGGAGTTGAGTAGCGAAATTAAAGTTTTATCTGAAGTATAATGATAGTATAATTTACATTGTGTTCTCAAATAATCTGTAACGAGGCACTCCAAATGAATTAACAACCAGGATAGATCTTACAGTAGTTTATTTAAAATAATAAAAGCTAAGTAACCCCCCACAAGGAGGAAAAAAAGTTTAGGGGCGTAAAAAGGTGTGGGAACACAGTAAGCCAACTTGACGATAACGCTAGATGCAAGAAAGAACAGTCGTCAAATAAATTGTCGGATAGTAAAAGAAAAAAAAAAAAGCAGTTGGCAGTTAGAGATAACACAATAGTAATGAAATTTAAATGTAGGTTCACCAACAGGGATGTTAAAGAGAGCTTGCCACTCGACATTTTATTGAAGCCCCGTGAGAAAATACTCTGGTGAAGGAAGAAACGCGCCAGGTGTACGCCATGGAAGGACAAATATTAGTTTAACGGTGAATGCCAAAGTAATTTACAAAACGAAATAAAGACTGCATTATGAAGAAAGATGCTAGTTTACGAATGGCAAAAGTATTTATTAAATTTAGAATAGGGAAATTAAAAATCAGAACTAATTAATAATATGAGATGAATTGTATCATAGGATAAGCGTAATTAGTATCTTTAAATTCGCCGACAGTCTAGCAGATAACCGAAATTTCAATAAAGTCATATTTTAAATTAAAAAAATTCTTTAAGGAACTGCATCTCATTTATTAGTTGTTTAAATGGTTTAAATAAAGCACTTATAGAAGCTGATGTTTTTCCGTAGGAAGTACAGATTTGGGAAAAAAAGGCCCACTTTATTCACTTGATTTGCCCGTTGTTCCTCGTGCAGCAGTTACATACAGGTTACTGGCAACTCGGCGTATTCCTGGTAACACGTGACAGGCTACAAAACGCTACAATTTTAACCTCTGTGTGTATGGCCGAAAATCAATAGTTTTTGAGAGATTATTACTAATTTTTTAATAACCCGAAATTTCCCATTCAAGTACAAATTTTTAAAAATTTACTAATTAAATGGGTTCCATTTTAATTTATTTTCATAGCTAAAAATCTAACTAAGCTAATGTAATAATAAAAAGGGCAAAACTACTTTAAAATTTTAATTCACGAACCATTACATGTATTTTTAAATTTTTAATTCACGAGCCATTACATGTATTTTTTAAATTTTTAATTCATATTTTTCCTTTCAAAAGATGTCATTTATTTCAAAAAGTACGAAGACAGTAAGCGTACAAATTACAAATAAATTTCTCCCATTAATCATCTATCGAAAAACTATGGCCGAATGGATAAGACGCTCAATATGGTTGATTGATGAAGTAAATAGGTCCAGGTTTCTGGCCTACCGCGTGGCTGTCGGTCTAAAAGTCTGGAGTTTAGGTCGGTTTTCTCCATATGTAGTAAGGATACGCGTTAGAACCTCTTCAAAAACCCTCCGAACAAGGTATTCCCCATTAGGCAGATAGCCTTTGCATAGCTTCGCCTCAACTGAGCAACAGCCAGCATTACTTCTTCGCATCGGCGTTTAAATGCGCCAATCCATACATCTTTGCAAGTATGGAAGTAGACATTTTAAAACTTTGTTCCAACTAGGGGGTTAAATCATTTAAAAAATAATCCTTCAGTCCTAGAACGTGGTATTGCCTGAAAATATTATGGTAAAGAAACTTTACTTTTTTGCTTTTTTTATATCAGCGGATGAATTTCTTGCTGTAACATCTTATATGCAATATTACAGATATGCAAAATATCGAATCAATGAACTGAAAACGTCAAGAATTTTATTTTATATTTTATTTCTGGAAGATTAGAATCTTGAAGTTCACATGGTGCATCACTTACATCGAATATCTGGTAACGGATTTCTTTACTGAAGCAACTCTTGATTCCCGTCGAATTTCACTGATTTCGTTAACCATTTCACCGAACTGTCAATCATTAATAAATGTTTTCAATTGAATCCCAACACTTAATGCATTTAAAATATAAGATAAATCCTTTCTAGCATCCCAAAGAGTGTTAAAGTGTCTACAAATGTTTTGGCCGTATCACTAATCACAAGATTCAAACTATGACTTCTATATGGCATAAGAAGAGCTCTTTTCGAGATTAATTTCGAAAATGGGATGCTCATATAAGTATCGCCATTGTCTTATGCTTTGCCACAACAGTTTTGGATATTTAGGCCTCATTTATCCACTAAGAACAAATATTTTTCTCTTGCGGTTATGGTTTCAGACACTTGGAAAGAGAAAGTCCATGAAACATTCACACTAATGTCCTGCTAATAAATTAAACATCGAGGATCTGTCCAATTAGTCCATCTTTTGTGATTTTAGCTTTATACGACACCCATATATTCTTATAGGCATTCATATAGATGTAATTATGAACGTGTTAGTTACTTAATGAACCTTTTGTGGCCAATTAGCTGCAATCTCTTTCTATGGTGAAACGTCGAAACCTGATTTAGTTCCATTGATCAATTTAGCACCGGATCATGGTTCAGTGTTTCTCCATAAAAAGATTGCAGCTAATTTAGCTACATTTTGTAGTGAAATGTTGACTACTATTATTAACAGTGAATACGGATCTTATATGGTCATCAATGTCTGCTTGTATGTCCATAAAAAATCCAAACCATAAATACAACAGATCTCTGGAGGAAGTCCATAAAAGACTTTTTCTGAATATTCCAATGTGTTGGTTCATTCGGGGATTTTATAGTTTCCTGGCTATGTCCTTAGATAGACAGCTTATGGATGCTTCTATATTCTACATATGGACATATCAAGGATGATTTGCATTAATAGATGAATATTCTGTCTGGCACGTAACACACCCAAAATTTTTTCCTTATAATATAACAGAATGGACTGCTTTAATGAATTTCTACTTCTAAATGATTATGTGTTCCACTCGTAACAAGGCTGCAGATTCCAAATTTAATGTCTCGATGCGCTCAAAAAGTATTTATTGGCTTATCCCATAGCTTACTTTTTCGTTTTTTCTTTCTTTAAGACAAATTTTACTTACCGTCTCCTGCCCTGCTAACTTGAGAAATCTCTCAGTCAAGAAGTCAAAGGGGGGCGATATTCTTCCCGCCTCTAGTATCATATGCCCGACTTCTCCAGAACTTTCTAATCGCTCATACGGACAGGAACAAAAACTTCACTTCCTCTGAAACATGGTCCAATGTTTCTCCATAAAAAGGCTGCAGCTAATTTAGCTACATTTTATGGTGAAATGTTGACTACTATTATTAACAGTGAATACGGATCTTATATGGACATCAATGTCTGTTTAGATGGCCATAAAAAATCCAAACCATGAATACAACTGATCTCTGGAAAAAGTCCATGAAAAGAACTTTTCTGAATATTCGGTATCGAGTGTTGGTCCATTCGTGGATTGTATAGTTTCCTGGTTATGCCCTTAGATGGTTTATGGATGCTTCTATATTCTACGCATGGACATATCACGGATGATTTGTATTAATAGACGAATATGCTGCCTTGCACGTAACAGTTCCAAAATTTTCTCTTTATAATACAACAGACTGGATTGCTTTAATGAATTTCTATACTTCTACATGATTATGTGTTTCACTTATAAGAAGGCTACAGATTCCAAATTTAATGTCTCGATGCGCTCAAAAAGTATTTATTGGCTTATCCCAAGTAATGAAATGAATGGATAACCGAACACGGTAGCTTTCTTTTTGGTTTTCTTTTTTTTTTTTTTTTTTTTTTTTTTTAAGACAAATTTCACTTACCGATTCCTGCCCTGCTAACTTGAGAAATCACTCAGTCAAGAAGTCAAAGGGAACGATATTATTCCCGCCTCTCGTATCATATGCCCGACTTCTCCAGAACTTTCTAATCGCCCATACGGACAGGAACAAAAAGTTCACTTCCTTCGAAACTGATTTGAACCCTGAGCTTCAGAATTGGACCCTTTTTATCGTCGAGGGTTCGGAGGCAACGATATATTGACTTTTTACCGATCTCTTTTCAATTTGTCTGAGTGCATACCACCTCCCCTCTCCGTTTTCCCGTTTTCCTTTTCCGAGCCCTGAGTTATCATAATGGCAGCGGGGTGGGGGTGGGGGACGATTATTCATGGGGATGTGGCGATGGGAAGTATGAAACATCATCTCTTTTCCATTCTGAGGTGCCAGATATTAGTCACGTGCGAAGGAAAGATAAGAAAGCAAGTGAACAGTTGTGATGTCTAGGAGAAGTCTTCTGTGCTCTGATTTAGAAACGTCTGTTACCTTTCCTTTTTATTATTTTTTTTTGTGTGTGTGTATGAGTGTGTGCATGTGTGGCTGTTTCTACCAATTTGATGAACAGGTGCATCAATCGATATGAATCAAATGCCCATTATTTGCCAAACATTTTCACTACACTGCAAAATATATTTTCCTAGATTACAGCACAACGTGTTAGTAAACGTAACGCCAACACGTTGTTTTGTAAAGTCTGTGTCAATGTGCTATACAAGGTTCTTCGTGATTGGCTTATCAACTTCAATACATCATCATTTCGTGAGTGGATTTACAACACTCAGTTCTGTATTCCAAAGCTTAGCACTTGTTCTGTATTATTTTACATGTAATATGTGTAGTAAAATTACAGGTATTTCTTAGAGTGTACATACTAAATTACGAAAAAAAAAACAGGCTACAACGTATACAGTTTTTTTTAACTTACAGGATAATGAAATATATTTTTCCCTCATTTATTAAGCTATAATCTCCGGGATATTGAAAGACATTTATTTCTTCAGTGATTAGGCTTTATGAATATGACTTCATATCCTTAAACAATTGCATACATTACAAAATCAATAGGGTTGTCAATCTTCTTTCGATTTGAATATTTTTTTAACTCGATTGAACTAATCGAGTACAATGCTCATATGCGAAGAATAGAAAATATCCCAAAGGAATTCGAATCGATTCCCGCCACTCATGTATCGTAATCAAAAAAGATCCATTATTGTTTCCATCCTCGACAATTAAGTACTTTCTGCCAATTTGTCAGGATATTAAGCTAATCACTAATCTTTTAGTCGAAGACATAATCTAATTTACACAGACCGTTCCACTGTCAGCCTATGCTCTGTCGCGCCAAATCAATAACTACTGCATTTTTTTCCCCTCCATCAAATTTAAATTTCGAAAATTGCCATGCCAAGTGATTTACCTCATGGTTACCCCAGCCGCATAATTAATTCGAAAGCATATGCATTTATTAATACTTACTTCGTCGCGTCGGAAACTAAATTTTCTTCTAGTTTCACGCATGAAAAGCTTATACTTTTGAATCTGTTCCGAAGACCTTTCATTAGTGTAATTTATTGCAAATTTGCAATTCATTTTATTTCTGCTTTTCCAGCAAGACGGGGCCCGCGCGTCGTTTAATTACCGAGATGTAAAGCATCCATCATTACTCTCCAAATCTCTGCCGGCGAGGCACTATCCATCAAGATGACAGCCATTTTAAAATTTCGCTCCTTATTGATAATCTTGGTTTACCGAGGACAATTTACAAGACGGTAGTAATTAGAAAAGACGGCATTAAAAACTGTCTCTTGGAGTATGATGAATAGCCGGTAGCGAGGTAAGATTTTGGCGAGGAGTATGCAGGACGAGGAAAAATTTTCTTTGCGGTGATTAATTTCATTCGAAGTAAGGAACGGACTGTGTTTCCGGCTTGCATCATTAAAAGTCCAACGGAGCTTAAAATTTTCAAAAAATTCTATTCTTCTGAGGAAAGGATATTCTCTTCGGAGGTTAAAATATTCATGTCCGAGAGTCAATTGAGGAAAAAAAAATGATACGATGCTGTTTTGTACAAGTGCCAAGAAGTGATTTAGAAAATTTGATATGTCTGAAGAGCTGGTAATGTATTACATCTGGCATTGTCTGGCGTTGAGAAGAACAAAGTGAAGGGTGTAGATGTGAAACTCGCATGCTCCCTTTTTGCAAAACTAACATTTTCCATGTGTTAAATTTATATTCTACCTTTTCCAGAATTATTAGTTTTTGGACAATGTGCAAGCAATTGCGTCAACAAATGTATCATAAAATTGCGTCAATATAACATGTTTGTTAATAAGATTTTTGTTGTTTTCAAAGAACTAAATTTCTAAGTGATCTGAATTTTGCATCAAAAACCTTCCAATATAATCAATAGTAAACTTTCTCATACATAAAGATTTATGCAAAAATTGATTAACAGTGCAGTATAGCGTAACGAGATGAGACAGGCTTATTTGTCATTACTAAATAAGGATTCTTAGCCCTCTCGTCACGGAATTATGAAAAATCAGAGAAAAAAAATCTGTCTAGCATTTAATGCATCTGAAATACTATTATAAATCATGCAAAAATATTTTTTTTTCTAATATCGCTTTTTCTAATATTAAATTTTGCATTTTCGAAGCATTTTGTTATGCTAAAATTAATTTAAAAGGATGTACATATTAGGTAAAGGTTGAGGAATAAGAAAAAACTATACTTACCTTAAAAAAAACGGTAAAAAAGCAGCGTAAATATTTTCTTAATTTTTCTCCTGAAACAATGAAGCGAAAACTGTAAAAAAATTATCTAAATTGACTAGTACGGCAATCTAGGCACGATTTATGCATCTAGTTAAGAGCCTCGTATACTTTCTACATGAATTAATGGTATTGATATCACTGAAAGAAAAAATAATAAATTCAATTTTTTTCTCTCTAAATATTGCTATTTGAAGTAGGAGCCTCATATGAGGTTCAGGGTGACGAGAGGGTTAAAGAATATTCAAAGCTTTGCAGTTGTTGTGCGAGACGAGAAAGCCGAACTTCTGGTCTATAGCAACTTTCCGGTGATTCCCAGCATTTTCTTCGTAGTTTGTAAGGTATAAAATGTATAATTACGATTTATGAACATTAATTAGTGTTTCCCTAATAACACTTGTTTATGTAATTTGCGAACAGCAGCGACTTTGATGAATCAGAATCCAGAAATTTAACGAGTACTGTTAATGAAGACAACAGCTTTTAATTTTTTCTCTTATCCCATTGTTAGATATAACCGAATCAACTTGGAGCAGCGTACTTTTCCCCAAGAGTTCGTAACGGGCTTTTGGGCCAGCCTGTATGATTGACCGACGACTGTTACAGACAGGAACATGCTTAGGGTTTTAACCCTTTGAAGCGCAACCTTTTCCCAAAGCTGAAAAAGGGCAGCCGTTGCCATCGTTCGACTTAACTACCAGCAAGATGGCGGACGATCGAAACGTTCATCGCGTGCCACAGATCTAGAGACCCTTTTTTGACGACAGCTGTCTAGATCTGTCTAGATAGGTCTCTAGATCTGTGGCACGCGATGAACGTTTCGATCGTCCGCCATCTTGCTGGTAGTTAAGTCGAGCGATGGCAACGGCTGCCCTTTCTTCAGCATTGGGCAATCTATCCAGCTGTTCTCGCATTCTTCCATTTTTCAGCAGATGTCAGTGCTGTTAAAAATAATCG
This sequence comes from Cheiracanthium punctorium, assembly GCA_038373885.1. Classification (NCBI taxonomy): domain Eukaryota; kingdom Metazoa; phylum Arthropoda; class Arachnida; order Araneae; family Cheiracanthiidae; genus Cheiracanthium; species Cheiracanthium punctorium. The sequence goes on from JAWZYV010001543.1 coordinate 100,156, forward strand.
TGACCATTTTTTTACGGGAAATGACGTGCTAAAAAGTAAAGGATTCTCGTGGAGCTATGTCACCCGCAATTTTTTTTATAGAAATCAAATCTATTTTTCGTGATTGGCAACAGTCAAAACGTGAGAGTTTGATGTTCCAAGAGCGGGAACACTGCGCGTTAAAGGGTTAACGGATATGGGCAGAACATATTTAGTGGCCCAGATTGCAAATCTTTCAAATTTGTCTGTGGATCTGGTCTGCCCCCCCCCAATTAAAAACTAGTTGCTGCTACTGAATCTCATTAAGCAAATTAGATTAATTAATAAAAATTTTGTAAAAGCCGCATAATAGCTACTTACGATGCTGTAAGTTTGAAAGAGGAGAAAGAAGAAGCCATGCAGGAAACTATACAAATTCTGTATTTTTCTCGGTTATGCTTACTGATGCGCAGTTTTCACTTCTAGGTCAGAAAGTTTATTTGGCTACTTGATATCCATAAATAAATTCAACAGTTTTTTAGCGACCCTAAATATCATCGGCATTGGGCGGTTGCTCAGTTTGCCACCCCTTATGCACGGCTCTGGTTACAGAAAATAAGCTTAGTATATCACCATATAAAGTGGTTTATATCAACTAAAGCGATACCCAAGTTAGATATGGAGAAATGTCCTATGACAATATTCGTACAGTAATTTAGTGCCCTTTCTATAAAATATATTTCTTGTGGAATTGTAATTTTGTTATAAAAATTTGAAGTGCAACTGATGATGACATTTGTTTTCTAGATGTGTTCGTAAATTGCTTACATTAAAAAATAGTGTTAAATTTTTACACATCCTTCTTGAAAACGAATATTCTTAAACAGATAAATATGATAAAATAATTTATTATAAATTGTCAGCAACGGTGGTGCAGCATTCCTGTAACTTGCTCTTAAATATCTTAACCGAGGTTAAGTAACTGACTTTTGTTCAGAAACAAAAACTGAATATTCAACGTAAAATGTCTTAATTATTGTAAAGGAACTCACCCGAAAAGACAACTTATGCAGGAAAACAATAACCCTTCTTTTGAAGGTAGCGTGACGCGATACGTATTTTATATACAACACAACAATACATACACAACAATATTTAAGGAATAGTTTCAACAGATAAGAACAGAGTAGATATTAATTATTCTCAACCCAGTTGACCAGTGTATTTTTTTAACTGGAATGTCAGGAACTCTTAACATGTTTTTAACTAAACAAAAGTTTGACTTTATTTTTATTTATTTATTTATTTATTACATCTGTAATCGTTACTGATATGAAGAAGATTTTTAAGATATGCAAATGTATGATGTGAATTCAGTTGCTTGTTTTAAAAAAAAAAATAACTGCGGGAATGTTAATCCAATATATAAAGGAAACTAATCTCTTCTATTCTAAATAGTTTAAATATAACAAATTATATAATACTGTGGAAAAAACAATATTGTTTGCTAGTAGATTACTAATGAAATTGATTCAAAAATTTGACTAATCAAATTAATAATGGGCCATTCATTTGCTTGACTATGTATTTCAAACGTATCTATCTGACCTCTAAGCTTTTGTCGAGATTAAACAGCAGTGTGACAGAAAAAGGAGTAGCTGAGGAGTTTTGAAAATGTCGATGATCACCCAAAGAATATTTCAACGTGAAGATTTAGCTTGCACGTTTGCCGAGACTACATGTTTTGTGAGTAGTCGGTATTCGAATTCGGGACCGCCCTGATGCTCATTTATAAAAAAAAATATTGGGGGAGCTCTATCCTTGAAATGGACATTCTACTTCCTAAGTAGAGCAGGAGAACTTCAGAAATTTCTGAATTAAATGCTTTGAAATTAATACTTTATAAACTTTTTCATTTAAAAAGAAAATTGCGTTCATTTTTTTCCTTCTAAATGAGAAATTACACACTTAGTTGGAAGTTGATCTGTTGCAATCTTATAACACGGTTAAAGCTCATAAAATTTGTAATGTTTACCTTGTTCATGAAACAGCAAAACTCCTGAAGAAATGGGTATTTTTTAATTCGTGTAAAAATATGGTCGAGACAGGTTTTCGATTCATTAAATTAACTATAACCACTATCGAAAGACGGACGGACCGGTAATTATGGATTTTGTAAACCCGTTGATAGATCAAAAGATATTTAGATCCGATTAGTATAAATGAAATATTTTGTGATTTGTTTCCCTTTATTATTGGACGTAAAAAAAAAATCTTTGAAACTTTTTTCACACCCAGTATCACTTATAAGTAACATCTGTTGTTTCAGGATGAAATTTTTGGAGGTCCTCAGCACACATCTGAAAAACATTGGAGGGGGCTAAAGTCCCCTCAATGTCCTTGGAGTCAGCGCCTATGCGCCACCAATGATTACGGTTCCCTCCATTGCGATTGTAAGTTATTTAAAGCGTAAAGCGATTTTATTCGGATTTTCCTTTTTAAGACAAGTTACTCTCATTCCAAAAGTTTTTAAGAAAAAGTTTTATTTTGATTTCGTTAATTTATAAATTTAAAAATCATTAGCAAAAATTGTTTTCTAATGATTTTTAATTGTTTGCCAAACAATTCTGTTAATAACTTTTAAGATTTTTTTTCTCTTTAATCATTTTAAAAGGCACAAAAATAATTATTTTATGAGGTGCTGACATCTATTAGCTTTACTTATAACTACATCTAAAGGACCTCTATAGAATTATAGTGCTGACATCTCTTGACGAGTTTGTATACTAATACTACATCAGTCCAACGTGTATAGCTCGAGATACATGTTTCGAAAACTAAAAAAAGATTTCAAATGTCGAAAAAAAAAATCATTGAAGTAAATGACAGTTTCCTGCAATAAAAATAAGGATAAAATGGCATCGATTCTTCAAACCCTTAAATTTTTATTAACCTCTTACTATGCATTAAATTTTCATACAATATGTTTGAATACAGGGAAAAACATCTTATGTGTGTTTTTTACAAAGTTTTTATTTACGTTATGTTTGAATACAGTCTTAAAAATTCAAAAATAATTTTAAGAAGATTTTAATGTTTTTCTTTAAAAAATATTATGTATGTATATTTTAAATATTAATTCAAGTTTTATAAAAAATTAAGTCAATATGAATTATTAACGCACATGTTCATTTAGTGTTTCAGTACTGAAACCCAAACATTTTAAACACTAGGGCGAATGACGCTTTAGGACCCTTTAAAACATCCTCAGCCCAAGACACCCCGTCCCCTAGGTAGATATCTCCCATGTAAGTTCGTCTTAGAGCAATAGAACAATGCATTAAGGAGGGAAATTCGCTTTAACTTTAGCAGTACTTCGGTAATCATGTAAAATATTTCATGGAGAAGAAATTTGACGAATGTCTTGAAGGTGGTGTTGGATTTCAAAAGATTCAATTTATTTATTTTTCAACAAAATAAACAAGCATATTTTAAATTTTTTGCATATTTTGTTTTGTAGTGCATCAGTTACAGAATATTAACCATTTAAATGAGGGGGAGGGGGTGAGGGAATTTTATACAATTTTCCCAGTGTTCCCAGTTGGAAGCATGGGTCATTTCTCACTATCCTTTTACGTTGGTTTCAAAAACGGAATATACTGATGGGTAGTTTAAATAATAAGTGAAATATTAAGAATTTGAAAAAGATTTATTTTTAAATTTAAGGAAAGGTATGAATTAAAAGTTCGAAGGGTGTGGCGGTGTATCAATATAGCTCTGTAAAAATTTATGAAAATGGCTATTTTCATTATTTTTTGTCCAGTTGCCCACTAATGATAGAAATGCTACTTCTATTTCAAAAAATCAAAGTCATTTTTTATCTTTTTCAAGTCAATATTGATAAAATTTCATTTTTGAAGAAACTTTTAATTTGATGTTCCCAATTGGGAACATTGGCCTATAAAAGGTTAATCGAATTTACGTGAACTTTATTAATTTATTCTTTAAAGGTTTAGGTTTCTTAGTTTGGGCAAAGCTTCCCCCAGTGCCATCTGCCTAAGGGAGGTGCCTTAAGCGGAGGACTTTTAAGGGTTTCTAACGTGTATTCATGTTTCATCTGAGGTTGTTTGTGTATTTTTTTGTTATGGCAAGCCTATGCATGGGAATCTGCCAAAGTGGAGGGGATGCCATGTGCAGAGGACTTGTTAAGAGGTTTTAACGCGTTACATCTGAGGGAAACCGCCCAAAACTCCAGATCTTTAGATCTGCAACTGCGCATAAGGCTAGACACGTAGGGCTTCACACGTAATTTTTAAGAGAGATACTTTGATTACTTTTTATAGTTACTGAAATACCCCCTCTCCGTTCCAATTCTCAATTCTTTTTTCCCCTTTTTAAGTTTTGTCACTCAACAGAATATCATTAAAAGACAATGCCTTTTTTATGAGAAAGGATAAAAAGGAAGTTTTAAAAATATTTGTAATTTCTTGTATGAAAGTTTATAATGTAAATTACTAGCAGAGTGCCCGTTCTTCGCATGATAGGAAACGAAAATTTTTCTTACTATTTTAATTCGAATTAATTCCAGTGATGTGGAATCTGAAAAAAAGCAAAATTATTTAACGCTTGGCGTAAAGTTTGCGTCATAAGTACTAACCTGGCATCATTGCAATATAATGACTCAAAAAACTACGTCAGTGTCATTCGCGTTCAAAAGATGAAAAGCTTGACGGGTTACAGAGAAAACTCCTCACTTTCAAAATGTCTTATTTTTACATCGTACTGTTTTTTAGGTTTAAGTTGTAGCAATAATACCTCAGACACTACATGATGTGGAGAACCGTGCACACCCGCTCTTCATACAGGAAGTAGAGAATAGTTTACTAAAATATGGTCATAACTACAAAGAATTACTTACCGTTAGACAACCTTTGAAAAAGCATGAATAGAACACTTTTTATTTCATGAAATATTTAGTAAAGCGGTCTATTGTGATTTATTCATATTATACTTACTAATCTATTAATACTACCTATTACTTATATTAATACTATGTATCTTCACTTCTCCCTCTTTAATGCTCAATTTAAAGAAACAGCTTAGGATATTTGGCACCAATGGGTCATTTTAGACACTACATAATACCTCAGCACATGATGTGGAGAACCGTGTAGCATTAATACCTCGCAGACATTACATGATGTGGAGAACATGTGACAAAACAGAATCTCAAAGGGAAAAAAAAAGTTCAGTCAATCTCTTCTGTTGAAACTACTGCGGGATATATTAACGCAAAGAATTACTTATCGTTTAGTTAGTTGTAAGACAACCGTTGAAAAAGCATGAATAGAACACTTTTAATTTCGTGAAATATTTATTAAAGCGGTCTATTGTGATTTATTCATATTATCCTTACAAATCTACTAATACTACCTATTACTTATATTAATACTATGTATCTTCACTTCTCCCTCTTTAATACTCAATTTAAAGAAACAGCTTAGGATATTCGGCACCAATGGGTCATTTTTATTCTATAGTATTTCTTCGCAATTTACGCATTAGCATAAACAAAATCATTTCACATTATGGTTGCCATTATATTTCATTTATGCATTGTTTTGTCAGATTGGAGTATTTAGCGCTGCAAAACATTTCATCTCGCCGTAGGGGAAAATTTCCAAGCGGTGCCAATTTAAATATCCATGCATCCAATATAGCGGTAACTTATAAGTCCTCCATGGTTCTATCTTGTGAAAAATGTCGAACTGTGTAATCTCGAGGAGCTATTTAGAATCGCTCTAATTGCGAATAGGACGTTAGTGTTACAGAGTTTACAAATTTCACACATTTTTTTTATGACGTCACGGACTAACTGCCGTAAAAGTACCCCGGTTAGTTGAGGTAGTTAGTCTCTTTATTACGGACAGAAGTTTTCAACGGTATAATACTGAAACTTACAAAGACGTTGAAAATTAATTGGCTTATATAGGACATGTATGTAGGAACGTAATCCTGTGTGGAGGAACGTTGAAATAAAACTATACTCGCTATATACATATGTTAGGAAACATATATGGCTGCGGCATAGTTAAATGCCAAAAATAAAAATAAAAAGTAAATAGGAAAATTTTAATATATCGCGCTTTTTAAAAACGAATTTTGAAACTTTTAAAATGAAGAACATTTTTAGATGCGTTAAAACATTTCAATTTTTGAATCTAAGCAACGGATTAAAATATCACTTATATTAAAGATCGTGAATTTCTTCCTTCCTTCCGTGAATTTCTTCCTTTCCCTTCTTCATCAAGATCGTGGCGTAATTTTTACGTATTTTTATAAAACGTGAAATTTTTCAAAACATTTTTTTTCTAGTGTATCTTAAAGCATTTGACGTCAGAGAGGTAGATCTCACTTGCGATCTGAAAAATCTGTGGCACCGTTTAAAAACTCGATACATTGAAAAAAAAAAAAGAGTTTTCTAATTCCTTACTCTGCCATAATTGATTTTTATGATGTGCAAACTATCCGCGTTGATGCTATTAAATTCTAAACATTATGTGTGTGTGTGTGTTGCATTAAAATTCATAAAACTCACCTAATTTATATAAATATTTCGATTTTATTTTTAAAAAGGTCGATGAGAATGTTTTAACGTTTGTCAAAATATCAAAAAGCTATGACGGATAGAATTCAAGATGCGACAGTTTTAAAATTATTTTACTAAAATGCTCGTTAAAAGTGATCTTTAGTTAAAAAATTATTTACAATCTGCAAATTGTGTTACACATTCAGAAAAGACTGGGTTTTTTTTCTCCTTTATCTGATGCAAATGTCGTTTTGCTGAAAGCGTAATTACCGTCGTTAGTACGCATTTGGTGAGAAAAAATGCGAAAAATAGCATAAAACATAAAATTTTAAAAATCCGAATTCGAGTTTTGAAAAAGTCGCTTCGAGGTGCATAACTTCAGGTTTAGGACTTCCCGTAAACCAAATTTGGTAATTCTGCATGTAGCGGTTTGTCCATAACGCCTCCGATAGACAAACAGACATCTTCTTTTATGATAAGTAGAGATAAACAATTCACGATGTAGACAGTTCATTAAAATTGGCATGACATCAGCTAGGAAATAAAACAAAAACACATTCTCAGTTGTTTTTTATATTTATTAGTAATCTATGTATTTACAGATGTATTGTTAACTTTTTAATAATATTTACATAAGTACATACACTATTTCTTCGATTTCTTTAAATTATATTGAATTTCAAATTATATTCTGAATCTTTACATATATAATATACATTTTCATAAACCTACAACAAAATGCATTTGAGCAATATATTTGTTACATAAAAAAGTACATCCGAAAAAAAAAATAATAACAACTCTATGTGTTTTATAAGAAGATCTTCCTCTCTGCTGGAAACGCCATCGGTATATTTGCACGTTGTACGAATTACAAGTATTTTATACAGTGTATACAATACTTGCTCCAGTGAAACATATATGTGTGTGTTTACGCTTTTCTGTGTGTTTTAAATGTAGTACAATAGAATTAAAATCTCTCATAAGTCAGGCTATTGTTGTGAAGACACATGGCTCCGCTTAATTGCTAGAAATGTTGTATTAGTTGGATGCCGTGAGTAGTAGATAAATGACAGTTCTGCCCAGGGGCAGCCATGTTAATTGTGGGCAACTGTATAACTGCTTTCCCTGGGTTGAGCGGGGAAGGGGGGCGTGGTCGGACCGGATGTGGGGAGAGGATGTTCGAAGGGTTGATAAGAATTTTTTTCCTTTTTTTCAGATAAGGGGACTTGTAATTTTTTTTCAGATTGTGACATATTTTTCAAATAAGGGGACTTGTAATTTTTTTCAGATTGTGACATATTTTTTGAAATAAGGGGACTTGGAAAAAAATTTTCAAATTTGAACGCGCAACCTACAAAAGAATTCATAGGCTAATGATTGTTGTCCATTAGGCCGAGAATGCTTCAGGTATAAAATTGTAGGTGTATTGTGTTATATTTTAGTTTTGAAAATGAATTGGGACTTTGATTAATTTTTCGAAGTTTATTTTTTTATTTATTTAGTTTTCTTTACCATTTAGTAATAGAACCAATGCAAATTGAATAAATGTTGCTTAATACATACTTCTAATGTTTAGCTAATTTTTGTATACTGATTATAGCATATATTTAATAAGTAACAGTTTACTAGAATATTAAAGTAAGGTTTAAGATACCCATACATTTTCTACAAATTTAATCTACTGTTAGGCAAGTGAGAAAATTATACCATAGAACGATTTTAGTACCTATAGTTTTTACAAATAATGATTTAGATAGTGTATGAACTTTTTTACCCAAGAGATTTTTACCCAAGTTTTAATTTTAAGTTAATTAATTTTACAACAAATATTTTTTTAATCAAGAGTTAATTTATTTTTTATTTATTTTTACCAAGTTTTAATTTTAAGTTAAATAATTTTACAACAAATACATTTCTAATCACGAGTTAATTTTTTTTTATTTTTTTAAACCAAGTTTTAATTTTAAGTTAATAATTAATTTTACAACAAATATTTTTTAATCAAGTGTTTTTAATTTATCAAGAAAAAAAATTTAATCAAGTGTTTTAATTTTTTGTATACCGTATTTTTGTTAAGTAGACGTTTAACACTAAAGTAGGATTTAGGATACCCATACATTTTCTACAAATTTCTTCTACTGTTAGGGAAGTGAGAAAATTATACCATAGAACGATTTTAGTACCTATAGTTTTTACAAATAATGATTTAGATAGTGTATGAACTTTTTTATCTAAACATTTTTTTTTTTGTCTTAAGAGATTTTTACCCAAGTTTTAATTTTAAGTGAAATAATTTTCTAAATTTATTTTTAATCAAGAGTTTTAATTTTAAGTTAATAATTTTACAACAAATATTTTTTACCAAGTTTTAATTTTACAACAAATATTTTTTACCAAGTTTTAATTTTAAGTTATATAATTTTAGAACAAATATTTTTTAATCAAATGTTTTTAATTTATCAAGAAAAAAAAATTTAATCAAGTGTTTTTAATTTTTAGCTAATTTTTTGTATATCCTATTTTTGTTAAGTAGCCGTTTAACATTAAAGTAGGATACCCATACATTTTCTACAAATTTAATCTACTGTTAGGCAAGTTAGAAAATTATACCATAGAAAGATTTTACAAATAATTATATAATCTTCTATTGCGAGAAAACCACTTTAGCCATATATCCCAAAAAACTCAAGTTTTTGTATACGAAATGCATGAATACGCGTTAGATCCCCTTAGAAAGTCCTCCTACCAAGGCACCCCTCATCCTAAGCAGATACCCCCGCGTGCAGGTTTGCCTTAAAACACAAACAAACAAAGTATTTATCTAAACATTTTTTCTTACCCACACATTTCTGATAGATTTTAGACAGCGATTATACTAGCTTATATTTTCTATAGATCAATTAGAGAAAAAATTGTATTTTTAGTAATCCTACAAAATATTTTTACTGTATATCACAAGTAGAGTACCATGATTTATAGAGTTTGAATACGATACGAATTGTATATCCCAAGTAGTATAACTTGATTTATAGAATTTCAATACGATACGAGTTAGATTATTTATGTGCAACACTCATTTCACTTTGACTATGAAAGCATTATTTTATACATGAATCGACCTTTTTAGTGGTCTTTTATGGATGCACTTAGCATATTTTATAGAAAGGTGAGCATAACTAGCACAAACTTTTAGACTAGATAGTACTATTGTTAGAAAGTTGAACTATCGGAAATAAAAATTGAAGATCCGTTTTAGCACAATTGTATACTGCATGTACATAAAATATCTTTCAATACTTAGATAGTTTAAATCGCAAATCATTACTTGAACTAAAAAATACAAGGTTTTTACTTACGTGAAGCCACATCTTGCGAAATCTTCTAGTCTCTGGACAAAGTACCAACATCCATACGGCTAGCAAGTACGAAAAATAGAGTAATGATTTAAAATACATTAACTCTAAGTTCCGTCCCAGCTGACCAATATCAAGACATTACTTCTTTTTGTCTTCATATGCTGAAATAGGTATATTATTTTGACACTAAAAACAAAACACATTTGAAGATATTAAACGCTTTAAAAGTAGTTTTTTTTCTTATAACAATTTACCAGATTCACAATACTATTTTATGTAGGATAAAATTAGTTAGCAAGCGAAAATTTAATCTTAGTTAGAATTTACTGAAATATAGATACCATGCATGCCTTATTTTCTATTAGGAGAAAGCCCTCAAACCCCAGTTTTCGTATACAAACTGCATAAAGTACTTCTACCGATAATGCCTATTGCTATTAATTACACTGGATTACCCACTTAAAATTTCGCAAAACACCAAAATACAGAAAAACATGCATTAACAAAAAAAATCACACTTAAAAGTACAACACATCAAAAGTGCAACTATAAAAACCACATAATTATTTTCAATTAGAATTACGGTATCAACTTATATGTAAGTAAAATAATAGAAAATATTACACTTACCCTGTACTTGTACACGCGAGAGGCGAAAATAATAATAATACTTAAATAGTTCGCAAATAATACAGCACACAAATCGCACAGCATAAAAACAACCACGTGCACGCCATATTGCTGAACAGAAATTGAGATAAGAAAGTGCCTTGAGGCCCTACAGAGCCGGTACAATAAGAGTTGGCCAGTTTGCCGATAAGATAAAACCAGGGAGGCTGTTAGGGGAATACCGAATTGTGGGGACACGTGTTTCATTCTACGTTCAAAAATGGGGACTTATGGATTAAGATGTTTACTACTTAAAAACATGATTTAATTTTTACAAACGCATTGGAACTTTGTATAGGATATCTATTGAACACGTATTAAATACATTATGATTATTCTTCTGATCGACATTATATCCTAAATTAAAATATCAAAGTTAAGCTACAACGATTAATATATTTTACGTAGTTTAGGAAAATAATGAATCATTAAATTAATTTCTGTGAAACAATTAGCAAAGATCATTGTACTAAAACAAATTATTTTTGCTAAGTTTTGATAAATTACAGTAATAAATTATAGGCATTGCAGATGAATGAGTATTCACGTATAAAATAGGTATTAAAATTTTTGTTTAAAACAATTTTTAGAATAATAAACTAAAATTTTTATTTAATAAAGTCATAAACTAAAATTATTAATGAAAACTTGTTAATAAATTAAACATATCAAAATTTTTACACTCAGTTTTTTATATACTTAAATTTTACAAAGATATCCTTTTAATAAAGTCATAAACTGAAATTATTAATGAAAACCTGTTAATAAATTAAACTGATTACTCTAAAAGATAGCTAATCACAACATATATCAGAAAAAATATAAGCAATTATAATACCTGAAAAATACCGGACAACACTCTTGTTACATGCGGACAAAACATCTGTTTGCACGGCTAAAGAATTCTTAGGTATCCGTTGCACAAGAACTTACCTACGCCCAACCTACAAACTCTACAAATTTAACGGCAACTGGTTTTTCTCTTATCAGGTATCACAGATCAGATAAGAGATAAGGAAGTGACATGCGCAGAAGACACCTGATAGTGACGTGTGCAAATCTGTGATGATTCAATATCCGGTAGGTTTGTTGGCAGGATGTACATTTAGTGGCAACTCTCTGTAACAGGCTAAGACAAGTTAGATGATGCAATATCTACTGGGTTGAGAAAGTTTTAAGGTAGAGGGCGCTTGGGTAATCACGTGATTTTTTAAAGAAGCAGTAAAGACATTTTAGTTAGATAAAGTGGCCAGGTGTGTGTTGCGAGACTCTCTTTACACTGTGTGCGCCTATACTTAAGACGTGTGTTTTAATTGATTTTTCGCCGAGTTTCAAAAATGTCTTTGCTTGAATCGATCGAAAATAACTTTAACATTGAATACACTCCCGAGTTTTATACTCAAAGTGATGCCGATGTGTTGCTGCAAGAAATAATACAATTGCCTTTAGATGTAAAGCCTCTGCAAAGTATTGAAAAGAAAATTTCCCCCGAGTTTTATACTGAAAGTGATGTTGACGTGCTACAGAAAGAATTGTTTCAGTTACCCCTGCAAAGTAGTGAAAAGAAAATTTCCTCGACCCGTAAAGTAATTACTTTTGCTGATGAAGGAATCAATTACAGTTTACCTGGAGCAACAGTCACTGTTTACTCTTGGATACCCATTTTGCAAAAAATACGTGAAGATCTACAGAAAGTGACAAATTATGAATTTAATATGGTACAAGTGAACTTTGGCTCTGAAGAACAACCTAAAATTGAATATGGTAACTACGAAGATTTTAATCTAGACCTATCATCAGGTGTATGCATTCTAAGTTTTGGATCTAAACGAACTTTGGATTTTAAACCAGCGAACTGTGAAACCACTACCATTAAATTAGAACATGGTTCAATGTGTAAGATATATCCCCCAACCAACAAACTTTTAACGCATGGTATTCCTTCTGAACCTTATCTGACAGACCCGCACATTAACCTAACATTTGCCAAAATGTACATTTATGAGCCTTCCCCGAAAAGGGCAAAGTTGGACAATTGGACAGATAATCTTTACCACAGCTTATATGCTTCTGTAAATAGTACATGGCACTTGGAAAGACTTATCTACGTTTCACTTCACGATGAAAGAACTGACTTGAAGATTCATATTAGACAATTTATTCAGAACGTCCAATTAGACTATATACCAACCGGTCAGGGAGTCGTGATGAACCCTTCCACATGGATCGAATTTATTGTAAAACTATTAGATTTTAATATAGGTCATAGCAATAGCTCTTTTATTTGTAATAATCAGTTATCTGTATTTAATGATGATGGAAAATGCATCTTACAACAAATTTACAAAACCGGAGATTCATTCACGTTAAATCCAATTTCCTTAACACTTTTAAATGATCAAGTAAAAAAACTTTGTGAAATAAGAAGTGAAATATCAGAATGCATTTTAAAAACGCTATATACGACGACCCTACCCCATTTAATTTTAAAATTAAAGCCGCAAAAATGTAACCGCGAACCCCATTATACTTATGATGAGGCTAAACAACAATTAATGGATATAGTACATCAGGAAATTTTTAAAAACATAGGCCGGGTTCAAGATCATTCTTCGCATAGGATACATGCCTGTTCGAATAGATCACATATTGATGAGCGAGAGGGTCTTATAAGTAGTAAAGCATGGGTTACGGTTGACATGCCGTATATTGCAAGAGAGATATGCGAGAAAAAATGCACTTGTCATTATGACGGAGAATTTTTTTCAAACATTTTCATTGAAGACTATATGAAGTATCTTCAAAATGAGCTATTTAATTCATTTTTTCAACCGTTTTCAGATTTTGCGAATTCCAAGGATGACAAAACATGTGTAATTATGTGATGTTATTGGTGTATAACTAGTATTGCGATTGTAAAAAATATATAAAACCATTGTGATTATGTAGAAAAAGTTTGCTTGCTTCTACAACAGTGAGATTTTACTGATTTGTGCATGATTAATTGTGGATTACACTTTGAAAAGTTATTATTTTCTTAATTGTGTAAATAGTTTGTGTAATTTAAAATATGTTTTTGTAAATAAATAAGTTTAAACATGAAAACTTTTCTGTGTTTTCTTTATGTGTATGTGCGTGTTGATTACTTGCAAAATAAAAATCTATTAAATAAAAAGTGATAAAGTTAGCATACTTGGTCACGATTTAAGGTTCTCGTTTTATACTTATCTTTTATACACTACAAGGTAGAAAGTTAGAAATTTAACAAAATTTATTGAAGCATGTACTATGGAAACATTAATCTACTACATAGAATTAAAATGTTTTGATTAAAATCATAAACTTAAGTGTGATAGGTAAATTGTGTTACATGAGAATTCCCAAAGTACTATTTTTTTTATAAAATGAACTTAGCTAAAAAAGTTAGTTTCCATAATTTTATAACTTAATCGATTTTACAGGTTTTTCAAAAATAAAGTTAAGTGAGATAAAGAAACTTAGTATTTTTAAATAAAGATTTTTTAGGTGTTCTTTAATGTAAAGATCTTACCATATTTTACTTGAAGTAACAGAATATTTAAAATCATACACTATGTTTTTAAAACATTAGAGTATTACCTTGGCATATTTTTATAATTTTTATTAAGTAATGGGCTTGAATATTTTTATGAGAAATATCAACTAAGTGCACATGTTACACATTTTACTGATTGAGATGGTTATGCTTACAAATTTTAAATAAATATGCTCTTACTTTTATACATGTTACTTGTTCAAACTAAGTATACTTTTGATTTGTATACGTTTATGAGTTCTCATAAGTTATGAAATTATTTCTCGAAAGGAACTTAGCTATTAGAACTTTGTAAATTTCGTAGAAGTAGTATGCTTAACATGTTTTTGATAAAATAGATTTAAATGTGGTACAGAAATGATCAGCTATTTTAGCATAGATGTATAAACTTATCTTTATGTAAACCTTAACTAAATAAAAGTAATATAATTTATGTCTGTACAAAGTGAGGGACTTAGGCTATTTTTCAGAATTATCAAGTAAAGGGTTTTACAAAATACTTAGTAAACTGCATTAATAGATTGTAAGGTGTAATTTTTTCTTTTAGAAGTTTTGCACATTGGTATATTTTATGTTCTGATAAGTCGTTGAATATGTTCTTGAAATAAACTAACATATCTGTACTTTGAAAATTTTATAGAAGTGACGAACTTTGGTATTTTTAGAATGTTACGAACTTGATACATTTTTTCTGAAGTGCTAGATATGTGAAATTGTCTTTTTAGAAACATTGAATTATTCTATAAAAATACCAAAGTTCGTCACTTCTATAAAATTTTCAAAGTACAGATATGTTAGTTTATTTCAAGAACATATTCAACGACTTATCAGAACATAAAATATACCAATGTGCAAAACTTCTAAAAGAAAAAATTACACCTTACAATCTATTAATGCAGTTTACTAAGTATTTTGTAAAACCCTTTACTTGATAATTCTGAAAAATAGCCTAAGTCCCTCACTTTGTACAGACATAAATTATATTACTTTTATTTAGTTAAGGTTTACATAAAGATAAGTTTATACATCTATGCTAAAATAGCTGATCATTTCTGTACCACATTTAAATCTATTTTATCAAAAACATGTTAAGCATACTACTTCTACGAAATTTACAAAGTTCTAATAGCTAAGTTCCTTTCGAGAAATAATTTCATAACTTATGAGAACTCATAAACGTATACAAATCAAAAGTATACTTAGTTTGAACAAGTAACATGTATAAAAGTAAGAGCATATTTATTTAAAATTTGTAAGCATAACCATCTCAATCAGTAAAATGTGTAACATGTGCACTTAGTTGATATTTCTCATAAAAATATTCAAGCCCATTACTTAATAAAAATTATAAAAATATGCCAAGGTAATACTCTAATGTTTTAAAAACATAGTGTATGATTTTAAATATTCTGTTACTTCAAGTAAAATATGGTAAGATCTTTACATTAAAGAACACCTAAAAAATCTTTATTTAAAAATACTAAGTTTCTTTATCTCACTTAACTTTATTTTTGAAAAACCTGTAAAATCGATTAAGTTATAAAATTATGGAAACTAACTTTTTTAGCTAAGTTCATTTTATAAAAAATTAGTACTTTGGGAATTCTCATGTAACACAATTTACCTATCACACTTAAGTTTATGATTTTAATCAAAACATTTTAATTCTATGTAGTAGATTAATGTTTCCATAGTACATGCTTCAATAAATTTTGTTAAATTTCTAACTTTCTACCTTGTAGTGTATAAAAGATAAGTATAAAACGAGAACCTTAAATCGTGACCAAGTATGCTAACTTTATCACTTTTTATTTAATAGATTTTTATTTTGCAAGTAATCAACACGCACATACACATAAAGAAAACACAGAAAAGTTTTCATGTTTAAACTTATTTATTTACAAAAACATATTTTAAATTACACAAACTATTTACACAATTAAGAAAATAATAACTTTTCAAAGTGTAATCCACAATTAATCATGCACAAATCAGTAAAATCTTACTGTTGTAGAAGCAAGCAAACTTTTTCTACATAATCACAATGGTTTTAATATATTTTTTACAATCGCAATACTAGTTATACACCAATAACATCACATAATTACACATGTTTTGTCATCCTTGGAATTCGCAAAATCTGAAAACGGTTGAAAAAATGAATTAAATAGCTCATTTTGAAGATACTTCATATAGTCTTCAATGAAAATGTTTGAAAAAAATTCTCCGTCATAATGACAAGTGCATTTTTTCTCGCATATCTCTCTTGCAATATACGGCATGTCAACCGTAAACCATGCTTTACTACTTATAAGACCCTCTCGCTCATCAATATGTGATCTATTCGAACAGGCATGTATCCTATGCGAAGAATGATCTTGAACCCGGCCTATGTTTTTAAAAATTTCCTGATGTACTATATCCATTAATTGTTGTTTAGCCTCATCATAAGTACAATGGGGTTCGCGGTTACATTTTTGCGGCTTTAATTTTAAAATTAAATGAGGTAGGGTCGTCGTATATAGCGTTTTTAAAATGCATTCCAATATTTCATTTCTCATTTCGCAAAGTTTTTTTACTTGATCATTTAAAAGTGTTAAGGAAATTGGATTTAACGTGAATGAATCTCCGGTTTTGTAAATTTGTTGTAAGATGCATTTTCCATCATCATTAAATACAGATAATTGATTATTACAAATAAAAGAGCTATTGCTATGACCTATATTAAAATCTAATAGTTTTACAATAAATTCGATCCATGTGGAAGGGTTCATCACGACTCCCTGACCGGTTGGTATATAGTCTAATTGGGCATTCTGAATAAATTGTCTAATATGAATCTTCAAGTCAGTTCTTTCATCGTGAAGTGAAACGTAGATAAGTCTTTCCAAGTGCCATGTACTATTTACAGAAGCATATAAGCTATGGTAAAGATCGTCCGTCCAATCGTCCAACTTTGCCCTTTTCGGGGAAGGCTCATAAATGTACATTTTGGCAAATGTTAGGTTAATGTGCGGGTCTGTCACATAAGGTTCAGAAGGAATACCATGCGTTAAAAGTTTGTTGGTTGGGGGATATATCTTACACATTGAACCATGTTCTAATTTAATGGTAGTGGTTTCACAGTTCGCTGGTTTAAAATCCAAAGTTCGTTTAGATCCAAAACTTAGAATGCATACACCTGATGATAGGTCTAGATTAAAATCTTCGTAGTTACCATCTTCAATTTTAGGTTGTTCTTCAGAGCCAAAGTTCACTTGTACCATATTAAATTCATAATTTGTCACTTTCTGTAGATCTTCACGTATTTTTTGCAAAATGGGTATCCAAGAGTAAACAGTGACTGTTGCTCCAGGTAAACTGTAATTGATTCCTTCATCAGCAAAAGTAATTACTTTACGGGTCGAGGAAATTTTCTTTTCACTACTTTGCAGGGGTAACTGAAACAATTCTTGCTGTAGCACGTCAACATCACTTTCAGTATAAAACTCGGGGGAAATTTTCTTTTCAATACTTTGCAGAGGCTTTACATCTAAAGGCAATTGTATTATTTCTTGCAGCAACACATCGGCATCACTTTGAGTATAAAACTCGGGAGTGTATTCAATGTTAAAGTTATTTTCGATCGATTCAAGCAAAGACATTTTTGAAACTCGGCGAAAAATCAATTAAAACACACGTCTTAAGTATAGGCGCACACAGTGTAAAGAGAGTCTCGCAACACACACCTGGCCACTTTATCTAACTAAAATGTCTTTACTGCTTCTTTAAAAAATCACGTGATTACCCAAGCGCCCTCTACCTTAAAACTTTCTCAACCCAGTAGATATTGCATCATCTAACTTGTCTTAGCCTGTTACAGAGAGTTGCCACTAAATGTACATCCTGCCAACAAACCTACCGGATATTGAATCATCACAGATTTGCACACGTCACTATCAGGTGTCTTCTGCGCATGTCACTTCCTTATCTCTTATCTGATCTGTGATACCTGATAAGAGAAAAACCAGTTGCCGTTAAATTTGTAGAGTTTGTAGGTTGGGCGTAGGTAAGTTCTTGTGCAACGGATACCTAAGAATTCTTTAGCCGTGCAAACAGATGTTTTGTCCGCATGTAACAAGAGTGTTGTCCGGTATTTTTCAGGTATTATAATTGCTTATATTTTTTCTGATATATGTTGTGATTAGCTATCTTTTAGAGTAATCAGTTTAATTTATTAACAGGTTTTCATTAATAATTTCAGTTTATGACTTTATTAAAAGGATATCTTTGTAAAATTTAAGTATATAAAAAACTGAGTGTAAAAATTTTGATATGTTTAATTTATTAACAAGTTTTCATTAATAATTTTAGTTTATGACTTTATTAAATAAAAATTTTAGTTTATTATTCTAAAAATTGTTTTAAACAAAAATTTTAATACCTATTTTATACGTGAATACTCATTCATCTGCAATGCCTATAATTTATTACTGTAATTTATCAAAACTTAGCAAAAATAATTTGTTTTAGTACAATGATCTTTGCTAATTGTTTCACAGAAATTAATTTAATGATTCATTATTTTCCTAAACTACGTAAAATATATTAATCGTTGTAGCTTAACTTTGATATTTTAATTTAGGATATAATGTCGATCAGAAGAATAATCATAATGTATTTAATACGTGTTCAATAGATATCCTATACAAAGTTCCAATGCGTTTGTAAAAATTAAATCATGTTTTTAAGTAGTAAACATCTTAATCCATAAGTCCCCATTTTTGAACGTAGAATGAAACACGTGTCCCCACAATTCGGTATTCCCCTAACAGCCTCCCTGGTTTTATCTTATCGGCAAACTGGCCAACTCTTATTGTACCGGCTCTGTAGGGCCTCAAGGCACTTTCTTATCTCAATTTCTGTTCAGCAATATGGCGTGCACGTGGTTGTTTTTATGCTGTGCGATTTGTGTGCTGTATTATTTGCGAACTATTTAAGTATTATTATTATTTTCGCCTCTCGCGTGTACAAGTACAGGGTAAGTGTAATATTTTCTATTATTTTACTTACATATAAGTTGATACCGTAATTCTAATTGAAAATAATTATGTGGTTTTTATAGTTGCACTTTTGATGTGTTGTACTTTTAAGTGTGATTTTTTTTGTTAATGCATGTTTTTCTGTATTTTGGTGTTTTGCGAAATTTTAAGTGGGTAATCCAGTGTAATTAATAGCAATAGGCATTATCGGTAGAAGTACTTTATGCAGTTTGTATACGAAAACTGGGGTTTGAGGGCTTTCTCCTAATAGAAAATAAGGCATGCATGGTATCTATATTTCAGTAAATTCTAACTAAGATTAAATTTTCGCTTGCTAACTAATTTTATCCTACATAAAATAGTATTGTGAATCTGGTAAATTGTTATAAGAAAAAAAACTACTTTTAAAGCGTTTAATATCTTCAAATGTGTTTTGTTTTTAGTGTCAAAATAATATACCTATTTCAGCATATGAAGACAAAAAGAAGTAATGTCTTGATATTGGTCAGCTGGGACGGAACTTAGAGTTAATGTATTTTAAATCATTACTCTATTTTTCGTACTTGCTAGCCGTATGGATGTTGGTACTTTGTCCAGAGACTAGAAGATTTCGCAAGATGTGGCTTCACGTAAGTAAAAACCTTGTATTTTTTAGTTCAAGTAATGATTTGCGATTTAAACTATCTAAGTATTGAAAGATATTTTATGTACATGCAGTATACAATTGTGCTAAAACGGATCTTCAATTTTTATTTCCGATAGTTCAACTTTCTAACAATAGTACTATCTAGTCTAAAAGTTTGTGCTAGTTATGCTCACCTTTCTATAAAATATGCTAAGTGCATCCATAAAAGACCACTAAAAAGGTCGATTCATGTATAAAATAATGCTTTCATAGTCAAAGTGAAATGAGTGTTGCACATAAATAATCTAACTCGTATCGTATTGAAATTCTATAAATCAAGTTATACTACTTGGGATATACAATTCGTATCGTATTCAAACTCTATAAATCATGGTACTCTACTTGTGATATACAGTAAAAATATTTTGTAGGATTACTAAAAATACAATTTTTTCTCTAATTGATCTATAGAAAATATAAGCTAGTATAATCGCTGTCTAAAATCTATCAGAAATGTGTGGGTAAGAAAAAATGTTTAGATAAATACTTTGTTTGTTTGTGTTTTAAGGCAAACCTGCACGCGGGGGTATCTGCTTAGGATGAGGGGTGCCTTGGTAGGAGGACTTTCTAAGGGGATCTAACGCGTATTCATGCATTTCGTATACAAAAACTTGAGTTTTTTGGGATATATGGCTAAAGTGGTTTTCTCGCAATAGAAGATTATATAATTATTTGTAAAATCTTTCTATGGTATAATTTTCTAACTTGCCTAACAGTAGATTAAATTTGTAGAAAATGTATGGGTATCCTACTTTAATGTTAAACGGCTACTTAACAAAAATAGGATATACAAAAAATTAGCTAAAAATTAAAAACACTTGATTAAATTTTTTTTTCTTGATAAATTAAAAACATTTGATTAAAAAATATTTGTTCTAAAATTATATAACTTAAAATTAAAACTTGGTAAAAAATATTTGTTGTAAAATTAAAACTTGGTAAAAAATATTTGTTGTAAAATTATTAACTTAAAATTAAAACTCTTGATTAAAAATAAATTTAGAAAATTATTTCACTTAAAATTAAAACTTGGGTAAAAATCTCTTAAGACAAAAAAAAAAATGTTTAGATAAAAAAGTTCATACACTATCTAAATCATTATTTGTAAAAACTATAGGTACTAAAATCGTTCTATGGTATAATTTTCTCACTTGCCTAACAGTAGATTAAATTTGTAGAAAATGTATGGGTATCTTAAACCTTACTTTAATATTCTAGTAAACTGTTACTTATTAAATATATGCTATAATCAGTATACAAAAATTAGCTAAACATTAGAAGTATGTATTAAGCAACATTTATTCAATTTGCATTGGTTCTATTACTAAATGGTAAAGAAAACTAAATAAATAAAAAAATAAACTTCGAAAAATTAATCAAAGTCCCAATTCATTTTCAAAACTAAAATATAACACAATACACCTACAATTTTATACCTGAAGCATTCTCGGCCTAATGGACAACAATCATTAGCCTATGAATTCTTTTGTAGGTTGCGCGTTCAAATTTGAAAATTTTTTTCCAAGTCCCCTTATTTCAAAAAATATGTCACAATCTGAAAAAAATTACAAGTCCCCTTATTTGAAAAATATGTCACAATCTGAAAAAAAATTACAAGTCCCCTTATCTGAAAAAAAGGAAAAAAATTCTTATCAACCCTTCGAACATCCTCTCCCCACATCCGGTCCGACCACGCCCCCCTTCCCCGCTCAACCCAGGGAAAGCAGTTATACAGTTGCCCACAATTAACATGGCTGCCCCTGGGCAGAACTGTCATTTATCTACTACTGCCGTGCTATTGGATACATAAAAATCGGAGGAAATAATGTTAACATTTTTTTATATCCTTAAATTGTTAAATAATAAATTGATTCAATTCTTAATGAAAAAAGCTATCGCCTTTGCCATAATTCCGTGTTCTGTATTTTATTCTATAAAATGTTTAAAACTTTATTTTCATTTGAATCCCCGTTTTTTGCAGACTGTTAAATAAACTTTTAAAACACATTTCATATTTCTACCACTTTCCTTACATCATTTTCCATGCAGAAGATAACTTATAAATTTATGAATTGTATTTTTGCATTATACAAGCTGATTCCTAAAAATCAACTGCTAGTTGAGCAATACTGTTGCAAAAAAATATACAGTCCCAGTAGAATATTTCAGATGTCTAAGGCTGTGAAGCATAGTAACTTTATGAAATTCGAAATGATTTTGTAAAAGCTAAAAAGGTATTTTAGAGTACCTGATGTACATATTATAGCAGTTTTGTTTATCACAGCAGTTGATGAGTAAGGAATGTGAACACGTGTTTACCTAATTCAGGCTTGAAAATTAACAAAATGGAATAATTTGCAAGTGGAGACACATTTATAAATATAGCTTTTCTTCGTAATTCACATATTTCATTAATCATTAGATAAATAAGGTATTTGGGTTTCTTATAGAGCTTGTTTTGGGTTATTTATAGTTATTTTTGGGGGGGCTAGTTATACAATAAATGATTGAATTAAAATCTCCAGTAACTTGGCACTGTTTGGTTTATGTATTAAGAAAGATACATTTGGGGTTCTCTGTCTTGTCATAACTCCTGTCAAACGAAACAAACTACAGTACGACGTGTAAATCGAACTTGAGTTTATCTGAGAAAAAAACGTGACACATAAAAAAGGGTGGATCAAGTTACATGAGGTAGCTTTTAGGTACCATATATTTCATAACAAAAACGCTTCAAATTGCATTAAAATAAAATGTTAAAATACTAAGATGTGTTATTACTAAGATGTAATAACACATCTTAGACTAATTACTACTTCATTTGTTAGAATGGCATACGTTTAACATGAGTTTGAAAGAGGAGCTTTTTACGTTACAACTCCTGGATTCATCTAGAAATGATCCTTTGGACAAAACTTGTGAATAATCAACTAACACGTAACTTTAGTTGCTGGGACTTTAAGATGGTTCTGACGCATAAACTTTTGTAACGTAGAATCGCGGGTCTGTTACATGATCGTGTGTAATATGTAGTAGTGCACTGAGAAAACAAAATACCTCTCTCATCTAAAACCAATAGATTTTTGTTTTCTGTGTGCCAAAAGTAGATTAATAGATAGTAGAATTATCCTTGTAGCTCATACATTCAACTGGTGTAGGTAAAATGGTCAAGAATTTCTAATCCGTAGTATTGTAGCTAATCACAGTAGAATGACAAATTTGGGCAATGTAAAATCATCGTTCAATTTTTTGAATACTACAATTGTCGTTTGTGAGTCTACCTGCTAGCGTATGCAGCAATTTACAGATATTTTCATCGGGAGAGCAGAAATCTAAAAATTGGATAAGTGGGCTCAGAAGTGTCTCGTTCTATGATATAGTATTTATAGAGAGTACATAGACTCATAAGTTCTAGTTCCACCAATTATTTTCTAAATGTCAGTGCCATATCTTTTTTTCAGGGGTAGTTCAAAAGGGTATTACTTACAGTAATGCTTCACTGAACACAGGTGCTAATAATTTTTTTAAAAAATGATTGGCGATATTTTAACAATATTTTTTTTTGTAACATGAACAAAACATTTCGTTGGAACAACAAATAAATTTTTCTTTATTCAGCAAAGTTATTAGATAGTTTGTTGAATTCAAGAAAACATTATTTTTCGTAATTGTACATAGATGTAGTATCTATGATGCCATCTCTAGGGAAACTTCTTAATGAAGAATTTTTTTGTGGAAAAGATTCAAGGTTCCAATCACTTAAGTGTGGCACTTTTGCTATCGTAAAAAAAACATTCATCTGGCGTTCATAAAAATTATTTCTATCTTTGTAACATTTATTAAATAAAAGTCGGAATATTAAAGCAAAATTTTTAAAATATGTTCAAGGCAGGTAACATGGAATATATATAAGCTTAACCCAAATAAAGATAGGCTCAAAGCGCTAGGTCTTTACTGGTGTAAGGATAAGAAAATAACCAGTACATTAACCATTTAACCGACTCTGACTAAAATTCTCCCTTATTTTCCGATTTATTTTTTTTCCCAGTTGCAGAAAAGAATTTTTTTAAATCTCAAAAGACTAAGCAATTTTTGTAAAAAGAACCATTTTGGTACAGGTACTAAGCCGTTAAAAACAGTTCAGTAAAAACAAATATCCAAAACCCGTAATTTGATAGCGATTTCTGAAAGTTTGAAGTAATACAATGCTTGTAAATGAATTTTGTCTTTAAAAAAGTAAAAGCTTCAATTAAAAATTGTATTTGATTAGTTTAAACTAAGCAGCTGAAAAGAATGCTAGTTATTTATAATTTGATTTAAGAATATAATTCATTACATTTACCATTTTAAGATAATAAATATGGCATTGTTGAAAGTGAATGGATAAATAATTTTTTGCACTTCAATAAGTAGTACTATACCAAAAATTAATCTTTACTAAATTAGATTAATGTACTCTTTTGCTGTAAAACCAGGGATGATTCAAATTCCAAATAAAAACTAGACATTAAATTCATTTTACAGTTGTACATGAGTCTGCAATAAAAAATATTTTCAATGAATATTTTTTTTTTTTTTTGCACAAATACAAACGGTAAAAAAAAAAATGAATCTGTGAATTGTTTTCGTTGACGAGCAATTTTGTGTAGCTTGTTAGAGAAGAATCAGAAACATTTTGAGATAAGAATAATACTGTTTTTCATCAAATGTATAATTTTTTTCAGTTCATTTCGAGTTGAATTAAACGCTTATCTCAATGCATATTAAATCTCGTCTTGAAATTCCAAAATCTTGTATAGTATTGTCCAAAACATTTCATGGCACTGGAAAAAGTGGATGGGTTATGACTTTTCAAAAAATTTCGTGTAACTTTTTCGAGTGTTCATTTTAGGCACCTTTGTGAGTTCTTTTAACTGAAATAGTTACAAACAGCATTGATTATACATGTTTCGAAAGTAGATATCTGTAAAATAAAGAAATACAGACGCATAAATTTTAATTCAAATTTTAAAAAATTACAAATGTACACACACAGCAGGAAATGATTCACAAACAAAAACTAGAAAAGTATCGAATAAGAGTTTATTAAAGAATCGTTTTTCTCGTACGCGATTAATACTCTGTATATTAATTTGGGAAATCGTTATACCTCAGAAAACAAATCGTTACGCTGTTTCTAGTTTGTTGTCACATGAGATAAACTAAACATTTCGCATGTAACAAATTTAGTTAACACAATTTAGCGAAATGAAATTGGTACTGCCAAACGAAACTTTTAATTGTCACAGTCTGAAAAAAAATGCTTCTTCTTAGTTCTCCAATACTTGCAAGGTGATTATTTTCTGATGAACAAATACAAATTTAATTTCATTGCTAATAAGAAATATTTTTATAAAGACAGAAATTAAAGATTTCTATACAAACAAGCCCCGTTTTTTTCACTAGTACAATAGCAAAGGCAATCACTCCTTGTTCAGTCCTATGGTACACCGAAAAAAATATATTTTTCTAGATTACAGCACTATGTGTGGGTAAACGTAACATGAGCACGTCGGGGTGTAAAAACTGTATCAATTTGTTGTACGAGGTTCTTCGTGATTGGCTTACCAACGTCATTACGTCATTTCATGAGTCAATTTACAACACACGGTGCTGTTCTGCAAAACTGCAACACTTGAACTGTATTATTTTACAGCAATATGCGTGGCAAAATTACAGGCATTTCTTACAGTGTAGTTCGATAAAATTTTCGGCAACCGAACAGCCTGTTTTTTATTATCCTAGTAGTCTTGCACATTTATATTTACGAGAATTGCGTACTACTTCAGTATGTCTAGAGAACTGCAGATTATTACTGTGGAAAGAAGTGGAAGTGAAAAAGTGCAACAAGACAAGAAGCAAAAGGTAGAAGCAGGAAAAAGACCTAACAATGCCCCAAAAGTACTGTTTGCAATACCGAACCAAAAACACAATTCTAGTATTCGATATTTTTTAAAGGTTGTACCGGAATACCGTCATTAATAAGAGCAGTAAAATAACAATTTATTATATTAAAAACAACATATGCAATATAAAAATAAAGCATTACAGTGTTAGAATGCAATAAAGGAACGAAGTGCGTAAGTGTTAGCATTAAGAGTAAAAAATATGGCATAAAAATCAATCATGTATGATCAATACATATCATAAAAATCAATCCAATCAATCATGTCCTCCTTTCATTAAAAGAAAAAATAAACAACTATTTTATTGCTGCATATTTTTAAAATGTTATTGTAAAAAACTTAATCCATCTATTGAACTGTTATGCAAAAATTTCCCATCAAAGCAAAGTTCATCGTCAAAGTTCTAAATTCCAAAAATACCGCTATTTAGAACTTTGAAATTTCGTGAAATACGTATTTTTTAAATGACACAAAATACTGGTTTCTGGCATACCGGTGTACCGGTATTGCAGTCCCTAGCCAGAGGTTACTGCACACAAAAGTGAATACCGGAGATTTCATCTGTGCATCTCATCAAAATACTATAATAGGCAAGCAAAACTGAATGTCTGGAATGCACTGGCTGCGGCTTCTGGCAATCTAGTGTAATTAGATCGGTAAGATACAATAAGCCGCCATGACTCCCCACCTCTAGTGTCTGTCTGCCGACTTGGTACTAGGGCACGACAGCCAGTCAGCTGCCAGACTATGGCGACGTTACAGGCTGTCGTAAGGTAATAAGCTCCAGCTATCAAAGCAAAGTATCGAGCAGCGTCACCGGTGGTATGGCTGGCGGCTTACTGCAATTAGGCCCTAAAAGGCGGCCAAATGAATGGGTTGTTCGTGATAATCAAGCTAGCGTGATACCCCTATTAAAACAGCTTTCCATTTGCTTTCTTCGAAAGCCACTTACACGGTTTTTCTCGGTGCACACATTCACTGGTGCCATACTGTATCTGCATTCACGTTCATTTGTTCTTTCGCCCTCAGCTCGTCGAGCTGCCGTTGCTTGTGCCGCCTGTTGTCGAACTCTGACATGTTGAGAAGGGGATTCGGATCGTATCGGTCATCAGGCGCAGGAGACACTCTGATGGCTCCTATGTCATCCTTCAGGCTGGCGAAGAGACCTCGCTTGAGCTGCTCACGCACCTAGGATGACGATTTTACAATATTATTTTTGAGAGTAGCCTACTGACTAAATTTAAAGATTTAAAATTACTCTTCAAGGAAAGAGGTTTACCACCTTTGTTAATCTTCTGAAGCGTAATCATTTCCCAATTCTGAAAAAGTGCAGCCGTCAGTATCACTCGATTTAATTACCAGTAACATGACGGTAGATCAAATCGCCCATCCTGTGCCTCAGATCTAAAGAATATTTTTGACGCAGCTGGCTGTGCCGCACATTGCACGACGGGTAATTTGACTGACCTTCATGTTGCTTTTAAGTTAAATCAAGCGATAGCAACGGTTGCACTTATCAGCATTAGGTATTCTGTACAGTTGATTATTTATTTTTATGTATTTTCATCACATTCTCTGATTCTCAGAAGATGTCAGTACTGATTAAAATTTTAAAAATTCTGATAGTAATTTTACAAATAATCGATATTTTTTTCGGGAAATTATGTGCTAAAATGTAAGGAATTCTCGTGTAACTATGTCATCCTTAAGTATTTTCATGAAATCAAATTTATTTTTTGTAAATCAAAACAGTTAAAATATGAAGGGTCCACGGGAAGAACGATGAGAGTCCACTTTTCGTCAATGTTGAGGTTTCTACTGCATTCTGTTGTTCATTAGTGGCACTATTAATATCCGAATCCATAGGGGGAAAGAACGATGAGAATACACTGAAAAAATAGCCCAAAGATACAGTTTACTGGGGAAGAACGTGGAAAGTCCCGTGCGACTTTCGATTTTTTGGAAAATCAGCTGTATTGGACTCTCATCGTTCTTCCCGTGGACCCTTCTAGAGTTTTATGTCCTCACGGCGAGGACACCGCGAATTAAAGGATCAATACTATACCACCACTTAGGCAAGAAGCTAAGTAGAACCACGGACATTTTTTTTTACAATTACTTTTCTTTCTTTACAATTTATACAGAATAATTGATAATATATTCCTCATATATGCCGGCATTAATCAATCCCAATATTTTTAAACTATTGTAAGTCCGTTTACCTTTCCTATAAGTATTCCATGGTTCTGAGTTCATTTGATGTAATTTAAATGTAAATTTTGTTAAGGAGCCAAACAGAAGAAATAATAGGAGGAAAAATTACTTACTGATGCTTATGTAAATTTAAGTATTTTTCTTATACAAATTATTACTTATGTATATTTTGTTAAGGAGCCAAACAGAAGAAATAATAGGAGGAAAAATTACTTACTGATGCATAAATTACTATTGAAGTAGAGAAAAAATACAAAAAAACCTTTTTATCTATGTTATCCTTTTTATCCTTTTTACTTGTGTATATGTTAAAGTATTATTACTAATGTAAATTTTGTTAAGGAGCCAAACAGAAGAAATAATAGGAGGAAAAATTACTTACTGATGCATAAATCACTCTTGAAGTATAGAAAAAATACGAAGATAAAAACCTTTTTATCTATATATTATTTTTTGTATAATTTAAATTTTAAAGTAGATGTTGAATTTACTTGTTGGAAACTGAACCTTATGTTTTAAAGTGTTTATTATAAACTGTAGATAAAAAATGTATGTTTATTTAGAATTAGAGTCGGTAACCGGATGTGTTAATTTTATTGGAATTAGGAGAATATATTTAGAATGGTTATTTTCTATTTCTAAAATACTCATAATTAAATTATTAAGTGAACGGTTCTTTAAAGTGCAAAGGGCAAATTTAAATTTATGGATGAATCTCAGAATATTTGTGTAGTACTAGAATGTTGCTCTTTTTTAAAAGAACGTGTGCCAGATGTTTCATAAAAAACTTATGGGAAAATGTTACGCGATGAATTCCATGAATCGAGTAAAGATTTTATATTAACAAGCAAGTAGCCAGGGAGGAATATAAAAAAGTTTAATTAGCTCATAAAACCACGTAGCCACACACAAATATGTATATAAGTTTAAAAGAGATGCAAGAATATAATATAATCCTTAATACATTGAATCTGGAGGCAATAATTACAAATTTGATTTACAGAACCTGTAAGTAAGCAATTTTATTAGAAGTCTTCTTTATAAACTAGTTATAGTTAATAGAAACATACGATTATATTATATTTGGCAAAAAAAATCTTTTTTATAATTATTAATTTATTTTAATTTTAATAATAACAGGCTGGCACTTGTCAGTTAGGCATTCGCCACTACTACGAGTCGAAGGTATTGCCCATTCTATTTTTGGGGCATCCAACACTACATTCTATGAAGTAACGGCCGAGTTAACACGCAAGCCGGGAATTGAACCCGCACCCAAAGCCTGGTGGAATGGTTCTTTAGCCACTACACCACCTGTCAGCTTTTTATTTAAAAATGTTGAATCATGCAGATTTTGCAATCACAAATTTCAACAATGCATCCTTTCCCCCCCCCCCTCCATCTAAAGCTTTTTTTTATGTAGCACAGGAATAAAGCTTTCCCCCAACCCCTCCAACCAAAATTTATATTTCTGTTAACAAAATAGTAAGAATGGTGAGAAAATCTACCTTTTCTATCTTTCTCCCGTCCCCCCAAAAATCTCTTTGCCTTCTCATATTTATAACTGAACCATAAAACACCACAGAGGAAAATCATTACATAATAAGTTCATTTTATTTTCGTAAACAAAAGATTAAGAATCGAAAAAACCACTTAAACTGTCTTTCAGTTACCTAATTACTTATTTTTAGAACGTAATTTTTGAATTCTATGGCAGCCCGTCTCATGATACTGAAAATTAAAAAACCACTTTGCTATAGTAAATAAAAGATGCTTAAATACTCGACAGCAGTTTTATGATCTTGACAATATCAGATACAAGTTAGTTAACAAGGCGAGAAGAATCATCAGTTATTTACTTACTTCGTCATCGGATCTTATGCGCACAATAGGCATTAGAATTCCCAGAGCAGTGCTGAATCCTACAAAAACATAATTCAACGTGGCATCCCTGTTGTTCACACCTATCATTCCAGTTGCGTAGCAAGTCGTCGTCAATGCCAACATTAGAAAACACCCCCAGCGTGTTTTCATGTATATTCTGAAAAAAATATCAGAAAAACGTGATCTATTGAAAGAAATTATTTGAAACAAAATGCGAATTTTGACTATTTTAAGAATAGAACATTGTTTTTAGTTTGAATTAAAACTTGAAAAAAAAGAGCATATCTTTCCACGGAATCTTCCTTCCTGCCAAATTCTTGCTACACACTCAGGGCAGTACAATATCGAATGCAAAAGTGACACTTTCATTAACACGTGTTTCTTTTCTTCGTATCCAAACCCGCAACCATTTTAAAAACATGACTATACTTCAGATAGATTTTCAGAGATTTAGCATTGAATATAGGAAGCTTTTGTTTCTTATGTATGCTTCATAATAGTTATTGTTACTTTTTGTTGTCGTTTTTCTACGGGTAATATGTTTCAAAATTGGCTGTACAATAAGTAAATACATAAAGTAATTTAAATATCTGTAGTACATGATGATCACGTGATCATAGAATGTTAATATTTTAAAATGAGAATACAATGCATAGTTAAAAATAACATTAGCATCTACAGTACAACACATTCCACAATCAAAAAGTGATAATTTGAATTTGAATACAGCGTAATAAAACCAAAAATTAGCAAAATAAAAATAATTTCATAAAGTAAGCACCATATATCTATATAAACGATAACTCGACTCTTCGAGCCTCGTCAGGGGGAGACACCCCTGAACCCCCCTAATTTTTAAGTTTCATTTATTTCGTTAATTTTTTAGTTTCGTTTATTAATTGACTATGTCATTTTATCTCTCATCTTTCGTGTATTTCGCCTGGTAACCCTATATTGAAATTTTTATGATTCTAACCAATTTATAGAAAAATACATCTGATGCATATTCTACAGCTTCCGATCGGAGAAATCCAGAAAATGAGAGAATTTAATATTATTTTGATAGTCAATTAGTGTAAGGTAAAAGAAGGAAATAAAATAAAGAAATTCAAGTGCATAATAGATATTACATAAGATATTTTAATATTACTATTTAGGTGGAGACTAATAGAAGGGGGTTTTTTTTTCGTCCGAGTCAGTTAATGATGATACTATATTGCTTGTTATTGACGGGTGATTATATTTTATTTGTTTTCTTTAAGTTTATCGATGCCTTGAATAATCTTATCAACTAAGTGGTTATTAATAGTGCTATTTTCATAGATAGGAAAAGAAAAAGTTAACCTGAAAATTATTTTAAAAGAATTTACTCAAAGGTGCATTTCATGTTCCCATGTTTGACACAAAGGGACGTCACAGAAGACGTACACTTACATCGCATTTGTGATGTGAGAAACGTGACGAAAGCAGTTGTTCTTACCTTCCTCTTAACTTGAGAACTTGGTGAATTCCCGGTCTTGGTCCGTCCGCGTCAAAAACAGACAGAAGCAAGATGCAGCTGACCGTGCCAAACACAATAACGGGTATCACAGAAGGAAGCATGGCCGCTCCCTGGAGGTCGAGCCAGCAACTTCAGAGAAATAAAACAACATTGTATCATATTTGGGGACGGAAATTAGTTTTAATGCAATTATTGAGTTTTGCAATGGTAAAGTTCGAAAGCCGTTAATGGTGCGCATTACTCAGCTAATCTGCAGATTAACTGATTTGCTCCGTTAACGTGCGGATGCCTGGAAAAGTGAACTCCTCTTTAGGTTGGACTGCTGTGGGACCATGTACGCTAAGGGGAGCTCGTGCAAATAAAAGCTGTTCCAATGTCCTCCATGTTCAAACGATACCTCTGAGAGTACGGATTTCAGGTGCTAGTGGATTTCAGGTATGGATTTCAGGTGTCTCTCATTTGGAATCGTTTCAAAATTATGAGACTCCGAGCTAAGTCGGTCTTCCTCCCACTGCGGCTCATTAAACTGGAAGCCAATCCCTTTCGCCCATCGCCGTCTTATATGGAAGATCCGTCACCGCTTCGCGATTGCCAGAGGGCACTAGAAACAGTAATCAAGAGTTTTCCTCATTTTACCTAGGTTTTGCATTTTAAGGGTTTCCGTGTCCTTAAAGTTTAAAAGTTTGTTCAAATGTCCCGAATGTACCTCACATAAGTGTGCTTGTTGTAAAAACCAGTTTCTATGTAATTTAAAGTGTCATTGATCTTTAGATTGCCCCAATAAGTACTAAGCATAATTTTATCTGCCGCCCGGGGGTGTATGAATACATTTAGGAATTCAATTATGAGTACAATTATGAATACATTTTCGTACTTATTTTTAAGCCGGTGTTTTTAACCATCAGCTTTGACAAAAAAATCTCACGCACTTGTAGACACTGAAATGCTTGTTGAATTTATAAATGTTGGCTTAAAATTTTTAATGTGTAATTTTTATTATTTAAAGTTTCAAGAACTGAAACTAAATTTGTTAGTGATTTTTATTACAGATCAACAGATCTTAAATTAAAAAGCTGTATTTAAAGGGAATTTCTCGGAGGAGGGGAATTTTTCCCTTGAGAAATAAAACGTACAATATCTTAATAATATAAAGCTTCAACATTAAAACTTCGTTAACAGTTAATGGCAGAACTTAACAAAGTTTTCACATACTTATCGTATCCATCCGAAAATCCATCACTTGCTACGGCTGCTAAAACTATCATCATGACGGCTGGTATACCTGTCAAGCCAAAAAAAAAAATAATTAAATTATAAAAAAATAAAATTATTCACTCCAAATATTCATTGCATCTGAACCGCTTATTTGAAAAATTCTCTAAGTCACTGTTTTGATGAAAATGAGTTTGTATCAAAAACCTATAATTTTTGGGTAGACGCATGTTTAGATGCCGATTCTACATCTTTAGAGGTCAGCCTGAAATCACTGTTTTGCTGAGAAGCCGCGCTTCTAAAAACCGTTTATTTTTTTCTCTTTTCCACAAACCGGTATCAGCTGACTCGTGGGATTTCTCATATAAGTGGTTGGTCTGCGAAGGTGGTTCATAAATGAAGTGTCCATTTACAGGTCGGTTTACTCGATCCCGCAATAAGCGATTAAAAAAATTCCAAATTCACAAAATAAGTAAATGTACTAGACGTATTACAATTTTACAAAAAAAAAAAAAAAAAATCGGCAAATTTATTTGTTTAAAAGAGAAAACAGATATGTTCAAATTAAATTAACCAAAATCACTACATTATAAATCATTTTATTGAAGTATGCGGTCTTTAATCATTTAATCATGTTAAGTATTGGATCAAATTATTTGCTAAAGCATTTTCCGTTTAGTAAAATCTGTCAAGTACTTTCAATAATTTTTTTCAGTGCACTGAATTATTTCATAGAATTCACATTAGCTTATCGTAACAATGTGTGTGTGCAGTCACATGAGAGTAATACTTTATTACTTCATAACTGAAATTAAGTGTTAACTTGAATATTTTTTTTAATTACAATTCTTAGTTGCTATATCGAATATACAGGGTGTACAAAAAGTCCCTGGCACATTTTAAAATTCAATATAAAATCAACTGATTGGGTTACGAGATGGAGGTTTGTACCAAAATGCTTCCTATGATGAAAAATGTTGTTCAAGCAAATACAAAAATAGTTCCAAATTTCACCCATAGATGGCGCTGCTTGACCTTGCATTAAGTTGAAATGCGTATTTCATTTAACCCCTCTTGATTTCTTCCTGTGGGGTATGCGAAGGATAAAGTTTACTCCTCTCCTGTGGCTGATATCGAAGAGGCGAATCACACAAGTAATTCAATCAAAACCACAAGCAATGCTACCAATGCGTGGAGTGAAATCGAATACCGTTTGGATGTGGTTAGAGCTACATCAGGTGCACATATTGAAGTATGGTAGCTGGTTATGCTTGTATCTGCTTCACAAAATAAAAATGCTGAATAGTTAATGGTGAGTTTTGTTTTTACTTTTTCTACAGCGCCTTCTATGGGTGAAATTTGGAACTATTTTTTTATTTGCATAAACAAAGCTTTTCATCATAGGAAGCATTTTGGTACAAACCGCAATCTCGTAACCCAATTAGTTGACTTTATATTTAACTTTGAAATGTTTCAGGGACCTTTTGTACACCCGTATGACTTAAAGTTTTAAAAAATTAATATATTTTCGCTCTAGAACAATAAAGATGAATTTTCACTCCTAAGGAGTGTAAAGGTGAAAAAGTCAAATAATAATATAAGCTTACCGAAACCACTCACTGACATTGCTAATAGCGATCGGAAGGCGCAGCACTCCGGTAGGTAGCTTTTCAAGACGCTGCAAATCAAGAGGCTCTCCATGAACGTGAACATGTAAATAACTTGGAAGAAAAACTGTATGAGCACCGAAACGGCCACGCAAAGTGTTGGGTGAGCTCTCAAACATTCCTGTCGACAAATTAAAAGAAAAAGTAATGTACAGGAAATAGACCAATTGTCTCGAATCGATGCTTCAAGACACTAATTAATCAATGTTAAATACTCAATCCATACAAGAAAGATAACCAAAATTAACTAAAGTTAAAACAAGAAAGAAGAGTCATGTCGAATACATCGATTTGAATTGCAGTCAAACGTGACGAGATTTTAGAAAGTAACTTTAAAAAAAAAGCAAAAGAATATCACTATTAGTTCTGTGAGACCTAGTAAAATAAATGTTTTTATATCCTTTAAATTAACGGTTATTGTGATGCGCTTGAAATGCATGAATGTCTCTAAACTTCCATAGACCGTAATGCATTGGAATTCTTTTCAGTGCTTCTGTTAAAAAACTGTAAATGCTACAGGGACTATTTTCGATGAAAAGCATTATTTTGTGACCCTTAACAACATAGATCCATTTTGTTTTGTTTCGTTTGTTTTGATCCATTCCACTGTCTCTAAAATACTCTTTAAACAGTTACTGGCAGTAAAGTGTAATGTACTAGAACTCTTTTAGGTATTCCTGCAAAAAAACTATAAATGCTATAAAATGCTACAACATACACCATTTTCAATTCGGTACATTGTACAGCACATGGAAATACAGTGTAGAAATTTCACTGTAACCGACTCTTATTTAAGGCAGTTAGAGCACGGACGGGGGAGCAGACAGACAAACCGAAATTATGAGTACTTTTCAATCTCTACAAAAAAAGTGTTAACAAATAATTAAAAAATGTACTAATTGCACAACTAACAGCACAGTGTCACAAGAAATGGTAAGTGCACTTTTAATCTACGAGAAAATCTCTAGCAGAAGAAGTCTTAAAAATTGATGTAAATTTCTTTAGTAGGGAGTATATTTCTAAGTTATGCATACTTTAAAAAAAGATTCAGGCTGCTATTTTAAAATAGAAAAAAAATAACTTACTTTGCATAAAACTCTTATAAAAGGCATAAAACTGAACGTTTGTTTCAAGGGAAACCCAAAGTCCACTTTTCGTTGGCAGGCAAAATATTCGCAAAACCACTAATAGGTCGGTAAGGCAAATTAATATTAAGGGTGAATAAAAGAAAAGGGAAAAGAGATATAATTTAACAATTCCGAAAAACGTAAAAAATGAAAAAACTGGAATTTTTTGAAAACAGAAAAACTATAGAAACCTCAAAAAGTTTTAAAAAATGAAATTATCCAAACATAAAATCGTAGGTATAAAATAAAAGCAAAGTAAAATTTGACATAATGAATGTAAGTATCTTCTTTTTTTGTTTTGTTTTGTTCTGTATTTGTGCTGTCGTGTATACTTATATATACACAACGTACATCTATTATTACATTTTTGCTTTTATTTTTACCTACTTCCTCCTTTTTTGATATTTTCCACTTTCGATTCTCCTCGTATTCCATCATTTTTGCTTCTCTTCTATTTGCTGTGTTTCTGTCAACTTTTTCTTCGTTGAACTTTTTCTTTGCATTTGCTCTCTTAATGTCCGCTTTCGTACCTACAAGTGGGCTATTAATATTTTTCTGCTGCCAAAAAGGGAACTTTTCTCTGCCTCTTATAGAGCACAGTTAATTTTTATGTGCATTTTATGCAGCTCTTTAAGTATTTTATACAAAGCTATTTATTTTTATGTATTATGCATTCCTTATAGACATCTTTCCTGCAGCGCAGGGACCAAAAACATTAATAACTTGAACTTACAGTGTCGTCGTTGTATGATTGAGCAGACGATACTAGAATACACATATAAGCTCCGAGAGTCCCCAGCTCTGCGAACATTTGAGCAAGGCAATCCAGGTAAAACATCCTAAAAGAACACGTGAGGAAAAGGTTGATTCCAATACTCAGACAAACGAATCATACACTATAAAACACTTTTTAATACATACACTATAAAACACTTTTTTTCTCAATTATCTCAACTTGTACGTATAAAACCGCGTGGCGACTAACTATTATAAAGCAAATAAAACTACGTCACATATTATAAGCATCGATTCAATATTGCAACTTACTTAGTTGCAATGAAGACAAACACCGTGAACCCAGAACCTAGAATCACAGTTATACAACATGATATCTTTAATACAACTATGGTGCAGCCTCCATCCTGTAAAAAGTTAAATTGGAGTAATAAGTAAAAAAAGAAATAATCATAATAAAAAAAGACATTAAATGAAAAATTGGAACTCGTCTTATTTATGTTTTTATGATTAGATATAATCTAGTAATCCTTTCTGGGTTTCTTTTTATTTGCTTATCATTCTTTATCCATAAGCATGAAGACGATCAATTCTTAGTGATAAAATTAATTCTCATTTAGCGTATAACAGGAATAAAGCGGCTTCAATGATTACAAAACATGATAATTGCTCTTTTTCTAAAGAGAATGTTGAATGTATTTCATTCCCATCGGAAATTACATTTTTATTTGAAATTATTTGTAGATATAATTGCATTTTTATGCGCAAATATAAGAGAACTTCATTTAGAACATTCGAATAGATAGCTCGATTGCAACATATACGGATTATTAAAGAATCCGGAAAAATACTTTTTCTTTATCCTTATGCAGAAAGAGGGTAATCTTAAACCCCGAAGGAGGGATATTCCCAGAAAATATAGGAATCCTGAATCCGATAAGATTTCTCAAATGTCATAACTGGAGAAATTCATTTCATATTGCATTTTGTAATCTTAGCAAAATTACAGAGTAAAAGAAATTTTTAGACAGAGAAAGGAATTTTTTGTTTTCATTTATTCTTCCCCTAGTCTCAATATCGACAAAATTCCGCAAATTCCTTGGTTCCAAATTGGTGGGAAAATCCCCCAAGTGTGCTTATATCGCAAGTTCTACACTCTAATTTTTTTTTTTTTTTTTAATCAGTTGATTACTAAGAAATCTCTAGGAAACAACGATTCCATCACTTTTTTTTAGTATGATGCCATAACTTTTCTTAGTGTAACTACTAAATAAAGCCATGTATGTCAATTGATTTACATGGCTTTATTTAGCAGTAATACTAAGACAATTTATGGCATCTTTGTTTCCAAGATATTTGTTAGTAATCCACTGAATTTTTTTAGAGTGTACTGTTTTCAGAAGCAAGAAAGTTCTGATTAATAATAATTTAATAATAATTTCTCGTGTTTATATTCGCAGCTAAATTACTATAGGACGCCGCACATGGAACGTATGTATATTACTTATCACCATTGTAGCAGAAATACATCAAAAAGGTCAGGTTGCGTACTTACCACCAAACCAGCCGCTGAAACATCTGGAAAAAAGAAAATAGATTTCCTGTTACTACTATGTTAAATGCAAGCAGTTATACATTTAAAAAAATTAAAATATTGAACAGTAATATACGCAGTCATTAATATGATTACCCCGTAAAAAATCAAAAGACATTTGTGTTTTTAGTGATTTAAAATGTAACTAATTGCATATAACTGAATAGTAAATGTAAAGGGTGAGCCAATTCAAATCTTTTGTATTGAAAACCCCAAAACTTAGACTGAGAAAGAAAGGCGTAAGTTACAAACGTCATTACAAAAGTCTTTATATTGTAAAACATCAAATGTTAGTTTGAAATGACACATTTGGGAAATAGATATTTTAACCATCACGTAATATATATTTTTTAAAAATTCAATTGTTCTTAAAAATATTCAATTGTTCTAAAATAACAATACTGTGTACAAACTTCGCATAAGCGTTTACGTGGCTATTATGAGTCAACTGTCTGTCAAAATCATGCGATTTAACATTGTTGGAGTTTCTTAAACTTTGTGTCCACGCCAACCAAACCTGCAATGTTGGAACAAAAGTAGCATGCGCCTAATTATAGAAGATAATTTCCTAAATTTACGATACAGTCGTCAAAGGAAACCTCAAAGAAATCAACAAATGCCGAGGGTCCAAATATGAATACATCATATTCCAGATGAACAGAGTTATAACTGTGTAAAATAACGGACATAAAAGGTAAAATAACGGACATATAAGTACCACCAGTTTCTTCTGAGCGTTTTTTATTGTTATATTCATGGTATGTTTGACATAATATTCCATAATTACTAAATACTACAAAAAAATATTTGTCAGTAATATTTTTTCTAATTTGAGGCACTTGCCGTTCATAAGCGTTGGCCATTAAGAAGGCCGGAATAACGGACCACTTTATCAAACGGATACTTAAAAGGTGGACCAGCTTTGCTTCCTACGAAAGGATGGACGAAATGACACCCAAGCCCATAACAGGAATCAAAACCAGACCCACGCTGAGGTAGAATCGTTTTTTAATCACTACGCAATTCGGGTGACTGAATCATCAACTAATGCAAACGGTCCAAAGGCATCAACATCGTATTCCAGAAGTGCTTGGCATCATATTCCATAATTAGTAAAAAACGCCAAAAATTGTAGATTAATTAGTAAAATATTATAAAAATAAAATAAGCTAATATTTTTAAAAAGGCAATTTTTTAAATGAAAATATAAATTGAATTACAATTTATATTGTGCGTCGAGTGTATCAAAGATACACTGCTCAAAACAGCTAAAGGATATTGTAAGTTTTATATAAACTAAAGATATAAGTGAAAATTTTTTTGCCGAAAATGAAAGAAGAGAATCAAATGCAAATTTTTCTGATTTTCAAACTGTGGAGTATGCTAATTTTGAGTTCGACGTCAAAAACGTCGCTTCAGCGGCAGCGAATGAAATTGGACTTTCAACTGAATAAAAGACAACGAAGACAAGGATGATCGGCATTCAGTGACTGCTTTGTTTCGATGAGTACGATGTCTCAGCGAAGTCATTTAACCGATTCAGAAGCTTGGAGAGTTGTCGGTAGGTTAGAAGGGGCCAAACTCAAGCCGAAGTAGCGCAAGCCATTGGAGTGTCACAAAGTGTGATTTCCAGGATCTGGAACCGGTTTTTGGCAACTGCAAGTGTAGGCCGAAGACCAGGGCAAGGTCGTAGTCGGGCAACAACGCCCAATGAAGATCGTTATTTAGTGCTAACGGCTCGGAGACACCGGAATATGAACGCTACTCCTTTCCAACAACACCTTCGCTCGGCTACTGGCACCACGGTTTCAACTCAGACTGTCCGAAACCGGCTCCATTGTGTAGTTCTGCATGCTCGCCGACCGATGGTATGTGTTAGACTAACATCAAGGCATCGTCACGACCGCAGGGAGTGGGCAACAGAGAATGTGAACTGGAGGAGAAATGAATGGAGCAATGTTCTTTTTTCTGACGAGTCCCGTTTTTCAATTCATCCTGATAATAGACGTATTTTCATCTGGAGGGACCGTGGCAGTAGGAATAATCCTGCGTTCGTGCACGAAAGTGTCAGCTTTGGCGGTGGGGAAGTGTTGGTGTATGGTGGCATCTCCATTGACGGGCGCACAGATCTCTACATCATACGAGATGGACCTCTGACTGGTCGCTGATATAGGGATGAGATCCTCAGACCTATTGTAGTCCCTTACGCTGCAGCAATCGGAGATGACTTCATTTTAATGGACGATAACTGCAGGCCACATCGTGCTAAACTGGTGGAGGATTTCCTTTTCGAGGAAGGAATCGTACGAATGGAATGGCCAGCGTGTTCTCCAGATATGAATCCAATAGAGCACGTTTGGGACGCTCTAGGAAGACGAGTTGCTGGCCGCCAACCACCCCCATAAACTCTCCACGAACTGTAAAGAGATCTTCTGGGAGAGTGGGACAGAATACTCCAACTCATGATTAATAGCCTCATTGACTCCATGCCTCAAAGATGTTCAACGTTGCTGGCCGTCCGTGGAAACCATACCCCCTACTGAAAATAATTTCCTTTGAAGAAAACACCTTTTCTTCTTTTTTTCTCATATGCACAAATTGTGTTTTTTTCTTTTCTACAGAAATGCACAATAAAATGCATTTTTTTCTGCCAAACATGTGTAATTTATTTTCATACTAGCTGAAGTACCCGTCCTCGACGGGTTAGTGAATGAAAATTTCCAAAAAGCAAGAACTTCCGTCAGCATTGTAGGAGTACACAGAATGGATGTAGTATGTTGCCAAAGTAAAGAAAGCGAAGTTATAATGTTCATGTATTGTTAAAATATTACAGGTTAGAGAGTAACTAAGTAATATAATTTCATTCGCTTTAGTCGTAATTATGCGATGCGCGAACGAATATTTACGCATATTGAAATAATTTTCTCAAAATCTCAAAATTTAATCAACAGTTTTGAAAAATTTGAAGCCTAGAATTTAAGTTGAGTGACAACCTATCATGTCACCCAAATTCGTTTCATTCCCTGCAGTCTTTATTTCGTGATGCTGGAACAAATTTTCAGCATTTTAAAACGATTTTCGAAAAATCTCAAAATGTAAGCAAAATATTTTTAAAATTCAACGCCTATAAATTAAGATTAGCAACTACCTATCATATCACTCAATTTCGTATCATTCGTATTAGTCGTTATTACGTGATGTTTGAAGAAATATAAACGTATTTTGAGAGAATTTTCACAAAATCTCAAAATCTAATAAAAATGTTTAAATAATTGGACTCCTATAGTTTATGTTGAGCAACCATCTATCGTGTGACCAAATTTCATATCATTCGCTTTAGTCGTTATTACGTAATACGGGAACAAAGATTCACTCAGTTTTAAACGATTTTCACAAAATCTCAAAATCTGATGGATTTTTTTTAATTAGATGCTTATAGTTTAAGGTGAGTGACCACCTATCATTTCACCAAATATCATTTTTTCACCTTTGCAATTATTACGTGATGTGCGAACACAAATTTACGCAGTTTGAAATGATTTTCGCAAAATTTCAAAATCTAATCAAGATTTTTTTTTAATTCAACGCCTATGTTTTAAGTTGAGTGACCACCTATCATGACACCCAATTTCATATCATTCGCTTCAGTCGTTTTTACGTGATGCTTGAACACAAATTTATGCAGTTTGAAAGGATTTTCGCAAAATCTCAAAATCCAATCAAGATTTTTTTAAAGTTCGACGCCTATGTTTTAAGTTGAGTGACCACCTATCATGTCACTCAATTTCATATCATTCGCTTCAGTCGTTTTTACGTGATGCTTGAACACAAATTTACGCAGTTTGAAAGGATTTTCGCAAAATCTCAAAATCCAATCAGGATTTTTTAAAAATTGGACGCCTATGTTTTAAGTTGAGTGACCACCTATCATGACACCAAATTTCATATCATTCGCTTCAGTCGTTTTTACGTGATGCTTAAACAAAAAAAGCGTCACGGACAGAATGACAGAATGACAGACAGACAAACTTTTTTTTGAGGGCCGCATCGGATTCCCGGGTGCTTGAAACGGATAGAAATCGCAAAATTTTTGAATTCCAAGAAATGTACAGACAAAAGTCTAATTTTATTTATATAGATAACCTACTACGTCTGTTGACCATGTATTAATCAGCTAAAAAGTTTCCCAGCCACAAGATCCCCCTAAAACCGCAATATCCTTTAAATGTTTTGAGCAGTGTATATGATTTATGTGCCGATTTTAAATTCGAGTGTAAAATTTGCAATCGTTGTTATGTGTAAAATGCTGAGCAAAATGAAAACTTAATAGCAAAATCCATCATTACGGAGCTTGATTTAACAGCATAAAGGACGTGAAATACTTCAAGGTAATTAATTACACCTTTACTTTGTAGCTATGACAAGTAATGAAATCCCCACCATGAACACAGGCAGATAACTCTCGAGGAGCTTTGTCTTAATACACATCAAATGACAACTGATTACTGATCACTGATCACGCTTATTATCACACTTCAGATACAAATATCAGCAGCAAACGTATCTATCTGGCCACTGGTTGTAACCGGGTATCTTCTGTGTGTTGTGATGTGGTCAAAAGTTTTCGAACTATGAATGTCAATACTGTATATGAACTTAATATGAATTTATACATGACAATTCATGGATTTTAATGTAAAATCTTACAAGTAGGATATGCAAGTTTGCTTTTAAGGACAGTATAGAAAACTTCCTCATTGCTCTGGTCATTCACTGAGTGCTTGTTCTCGTCCTAATAATGTGCTGTAAAAATATGCACTTGAAGTAAATAAAAAACTTGTAATTAGGAACAACTGAGATAACGGCCAAAAGAGCTTAGATCTCGATGGACTCTTTAAGTCAAATGCCAATTATCTCAAATGATTCACTGAGCACCAAAAAGATTTTTTTGTTTCTGATT
The DNA here is from genome assembly GCA_038373885.1 of Cheiracanthium punctorium. NCBI lineage: Eukaryota > Metazoa > Arthropoda > Arachnida > Araneae > Cheiracanthiidae > Cheiracanthium > Cheiracanthium punctorium. Next base: position 142,850 of record JAWZYV010001543.1, read on the forward strand.
TCTAATGAACTAAACACAAAAATTGTCCATTTGCAAAATTTGGAATTATCATGCCCTTATTATTGATACATGAGAGTTATATGAACTTTGAAAAAATTACCATGTCGAAAAGCTTTTGCTGGGTACGTCGCTCCTAATGATTTTACTCCTGAACGTAAACAAATTTACGGTGTATGACAACTATTTATAGCAGGAATAGTGAAATCTACTAGTCAGTACTAATAATAATAATACTTAAAGATTAATGGCATTGCATATTAGTATCTCGTGCACCGATAACTTACCATCTCTTGTAGTAAACGTCGTTTCTTTAGCATCACCACTGCTTTTTGTAGCATCCGTGTAAGGTGCTACTTTAACACTGTACTTGGTGCCAGACTTCAAATCTTCCACCACAACTGGAGATTGCTGGACAATCTTTTCATTCTGTCCCTCCACTGCTCTTTTCTTTCGAGACGAGGCTTCACTCCAAGTGACCAGAAACGAAGGTTTCTGCCATTTAGATTCTGATGCTAAAGTCCATGTAAGTTTCACAGAATTTTTTGTCACGTCTTCTGGTAGAACCTCGCCAATGCTACCCAAACTTACTGTAATTAACACAAAGTTTGACTACGAATGTAATCATTCTTTTCAGTTATTACTTATGTAAACAGAATGAGAAAATATATCGGAGAACAGTTAGATTTTGTCAACAGATTCAGGCGATTGTAGGACGGTTTAATAAAAATACAGTATTTTTTATAGCTGATCTCTAATTAATCTCTGATTAGTATTATCTGATTAGTATTAGTATTTTCTGATTAGTATTTAAATACTGATTTTTATTAGTATTTTATATTACCAAGACGAAAAAATTACTTGAAAAAAATTAAAGCGGTAAATATAATATATTGTAGCAAAATAATTTGATCTATGATTCAGACACGTACTTTTAAAGATGAAAACAATGGCAATACGTAATTTCCTGTAAATCTCCTTATTAGAATAACTAATGTGCACACGAGATGGGTAGCACTATTTATTTTAGCCTCATAGCTTAAATTCCTCGATTACTTAAAAACGCAATTTTTGGATGAGAGTGTATGTGTATGACGCTATGCATAATTTGTTTCAACATGTAATAATACAACGAATAAAACGTAATTATGATTAAAAAGTGAAATACTTATGAAATGAATAATTATTACATCTCTTATAGTATATTTTGTCATAATAAGTAAGTACTGGAGTTAGGCATGCAATGGTTAGTCTTTCAAGATTAGAGGAATTATAAACGAGAACTTTGGTCAATACCTATTTGAAATTGTAAATTTGTTAACATCGTTGAAGGAAAATACAGTAAAAATATGACAAAGTCCTTTAATTAACTGAATAATCAATACACGGCCTGAAAGTTTTGATGATAAATTCAGAACAAAGAAATATAAACTAAAATTCTACAACCTGATAATTAAAGATTTAACAACAATCTCAATGCTTAACAACTCACACTTGGCAGTTTTCTTGCATGCAAATGGTCTAGGTTCGTTACAGCATTCGCATTCCAGGTTGTCTAGTTCGCCCGTTTTGGAATTATCGAAGGAACAGCACATCACTTCAGATTCCAAGCCAGAAGCACAATTAGTGGTATCCGCGTCCCCTAAAAGACATTGATAGTTTTAACATCAGCACTGATTTTTTTGCAAGTGTCTCAGTTGATTTTTAATTATCTTCAACCAACGTGTACAGAACGCGAAAATAAGGTGAGATGGCATGCTGTGCAGTATACTTGGAACACATTTCACACGAATTTCATTTTATAGCTATTTCATAGTTATTTTATAGTTATGTACCGCTGTTTCACGTTTTATTCTGCAAATAAGTACACGCAGAAGAAAAATATTTGATCTATTAAAATTGGCCTGTAGCTGTGTTACAAACCTATGAGAAAATTTCTCAATTTAATGAACTAAATTGTTCTCACAGAATGAACTTTTCTCGTTTAAGCTGATTTGTGTATCTGTTTTCGAAGTTGTAGTCGTTTTACAATTTAAAAAGTTATGCAGAATCCAACTCAACAAACATTTTTTTAAACTTAAATTTGCTATAATATGTACAAGTTTCAAACATTTCCAAGCTAAATGCGTGTAAGCGAACTCAACTATTCCCATAAATCTAGAACTTCTGTCATTAAGTTGTCTCAGATCCATTCCTTATAAGACTGCTTTTAACATTCATAGATCACAAAACCGCATATGCGCACTTGGGTTTGCCTTCTAAGTCAAAATCCTATGGTTTAGGAATTTTTGTGACCGTTTTAAGAGCTTTAACTCCGTTGATGATTCCCGTCCTTGAGTATAAATCCATAAATATATTTCTTTTATTTCATATTTCTGAAATCGCACTATGGAGCAAATCCGGAGGAATCCATACAAAAATATACGATTTTAATACGATTTTAATACGATTATAATACGATTTTAAGTGTGATGTAATTTTTTTCATTACACCTTATCAAGTTATTGAATTTCTTAAGCATATTTAAACTCTTAATATAAAGATGGTGTCTACCTCACTTACAATATCTAACTCGACATAAAATAGTTTTGATAAAAAGCCATGTGCTGAATCTTCGTACACAATACCTTATACATTTCCCCTTAACCTTTATTTAGTGTCTCCATCTTTCTCTGTTGTCAACTTTTGGCAGGGGCACAAGCAATCCTATTTCAGCGACTACCAGATTTTTTTAATATTTCGCAAGGATCGTGAATTTTTTTTTAATTTAACGTGTCTGGTAATCTCGCCAACGTTCATGTTGGACGCAACAAAAATGCATTCATGGCAAGTACCCATAGCAATGCTTAAACTGTGTATTCTTGTTTGTTACATTTATAAGCTGTAATCTTCCCGTTATTGCCTTTTGGTATAGACTCGAATAAAACTAGAGAGTACCACTAATTAGCTTAGAACTTTTTATGATCGATTGATGTATTCAATCATTAAAAGTTTTAATCTGCTTACTATAGTTTATTGTTGTTAATTAATATAGTTAGCTGAGATAAACTAGTATGCAAAATTTCAACTCAATTATAGACCGGAAAATTAACGAAAACACGATTCCAAAATTTAACTCGGACCAAACATACAGAGTTCATACAATGTGAGTTAAAATAAAAGACTAATTAAACAAGGAGTAATAAATTTTTCTTACTTTTTAGGTATTCTGAGTAAAGAAAGAAACAGTCTAAAATAAAACTACTCACTCAATGCAGAGACTCCTTCGGATCCCATATCTAACCAAAACCGAGTCTCTATATAAGAACTGAGCAATGCCTTCACAGGCTGTGAAAGCTGATCTTGTGTTTTGTAGTCCAAGAGGTCTCCGTTATCGTCCCTGCATATTTTGAAGGCCTCATTCCAGGTTTTTGAATTCGGAGGAGCCCATACACATACGAGACCATCTTGTATTTGATTATCTTCACAAGAAGGAACTGTAAAATAAGAATTATTTATAGAATATTTGAACAGAAATAATGTTTGAAAATTGAACACATAATATTTTTTTCTAGTAATACATTTTTCTTCCATTCAACAGCCCCTAAACATAGGAACAAAATTATTTGACGATGGGATTGCGGGCCAGGTTGTGATATCCAGCTTTACGATGGAGTCCATACATTGCGGTGCGTCTTAGAATACTATTAAAATTGGCGACGTATCACTACATGCACTTAAATTACACGTTGCGCGGTAATTACTTCAACACAGCATGCGGGTAAAAGTAGCGTAATTATTTGTTTCAGTGTGATTCGCCAAATAATTTTTATTTCATTAAAACTAGCATATTCTAGTTGCAAAATTATTTTACTGATTGTCAAAATCATCTTTTCCCGTAGTGGAGCTGTTGGCAACGCAGTAGTTGTTTATAGTGTGAGGTGGACGGGAAGAAGTACGTCAGGTTAACCTTATAGCAGGTTAACAATATAATTCTAAGACTCTTTTTCAGAATAGTATAGGTGTCATATAGTATATACAGGATGTCCCCAAAAAGGTTGTAACAGGCTTTAATCCTTTGAGGCGCAACCCTTTCCCAATGCTGAAAAAAGAGGGCAGCCGTTGCCACCGCTCGACTTAACTAACAGCAAGATGGCGGACGATCAAAATTTTCATCGCGTGCCACAGATCTAGAGACCCTTTTTTGACGCAGCTGGCTGTGCGCGGGCACAGCCAGCTGCGTCAAAAAGTCGAAAGTCGAGCGATGCGTCTGCGTCAAAAGTCGAGCGATGGCAACGGCTGCCCTTTTTTCAGCATTGAGAAAGGGTTGCGCCTCAAAGGGTTAAAATATAATACATTTATTTTGCAGCTATGTACAAATGGTAAGACTTGCACCTTACAGCATATAACTTGTCTTCAAGCAGGCTGCTCGCCGCTTCGGCCTTGCAAGGACGCCTCCACCTGGATTGCAAATCTGTGGACTGGCGGGGAGAAACACCTTTTGAGTGGAAAGCGGGTGCGCTACTCAAATGATGTATACAGTTGTATTATATAACAAATTTTCTGGCTGGAACTAATGTATATAAAAAAAATTCTGGCAGTATGAAAGTACTTGGAATTAAAGCAACTTTTCTCTTTCTTTTCGATTTTGCAAGTAACAAAATAGAAGCATATTAGTAAAAATAAAAAACTGTCACAAATTGTCCATATAAAGCATGAAATGTGACGAAGTTTTATTTTTGACTAGCCACCTCCGGCGACCAGTTGGTTCGCCATCTTAATAAATCTTGTGTGGAGAGAATCCTGTTCCTCACCGGCTTCCTTGGCACCGAAATCTCTCAGATTCTGAATGAATTTTAAAATTAATATGGTTACAAACAAGAGCGGCCCTACGGTAAGTGTCGCCCCTTGATAATATAAAAAAGACGCCACCTTTTATGCTCTACTTAGTTTTTGAGTTCGAAAGGACGCCCCTTCGAAGCCGGCCCTCAGATGCGACGCTTACTGTGTCGGGCCGTCCCTGGTTCCAAAAATAAGATGGTTAAATGATAAAAACCTACAAAAAGGTACAAATTATTTTTTTTCCTATATTAATTCTGAAGAGCTTCTGGATATATTGGCCTTTATCAAAAAACGGAAAGGAAAAAATCTGAAACACTTTCAGATTTTAAATACGCACTAAAATGTTATATATTAAAAGCGTATTATAATCCATGCGTCTTCCCTATTTTCGTTCCTTATTTCATTAAGTTGGAAAGTATATCATTATTCATGAGTGTGCTTAAACAAAATTAGAATTGATATTTCTAACATCCTTTTTCTGGATGTAATGCATTAGAAATAGATGGGGAAAAGCTGCGCAGAAAAATGCACAATTCCAACTGAATAAAAGTTCCAAAATCTTATTCTCAGGTGTATTCATAACCTAAGTAGCAGACGATAAAATTACGATAAATAGCGCCAAGCGTTGGAATCATCTCCTCAAAATCGCACATCAACCATTTTATTTTTCGCCAAATTAAAAAGTTGCACATTTTAGTCTCGAAAAATTTCCAAATCCTATTTTTCTTTTGAGTATAACATTTCATTCCTGCTCTGATTTCACATGCACACGATATTTTAATTAAAAAACAACACAAATAATCTAAACCAAAAAAAATCGTTATTCTTTTATTTTTACTTCAAGAGTCTGAATCATTTAGTGAACTTGCCAAATATGGCAACCTAGATATGTTATGTTCTCTCTTTTAACACTGCGGGGTTACAATTGCGAAATGGCGGAGCAAAATTTAGCCTTTTGCTACATGTTTTTTATCGATATCACCTAAAATAATTTGAATTTCGAAAAATTCGCTTCAAGGTATGTCGGGACCCGTCCTGGAGAATTTCTATACAAAATTTGGTAGGTCTACGATCACCCGTCTCGGAGCTACGCAAGACGCAGACAAACTAACTAACTAACCAAACAACCAACTAACTGACATTTCACAGTTTGCTTTATTTTAGATTTGATCATGCTACTATTCATATTCTGTTAGCTCTACTTGTATAAACTTAATACAGTTGAACATCGCTAAGATGAAGTCAAAGCATTGCAAAAATCTTTTCATATTAACTGATATTCGTGTTAAGCGATAAAACAGCAAAGGCAAGACGTGATTGGGGAATTATTTTCCTTCGTCTGAAGGCTGTTCCACATGAAAATCATGGAATTTTTGAACTGATTTTTAAAACATTCAGTTGTTCTAGAGACTCCAAAAAATTTAGAGTCTCGTTACGATTTGAGATTTGTGAGAGGTTGGTTGATTGAGATCATTAGCCAAGGGGATGTGATCTCGACTTTTCCGAAGATCTCGTTAGAAGTTGTGCAGTGAACTCTTACAAACGATGAACCTATAAGAGTTAAGAATGCTAAACATATAAAATTTTGCAGTAATTCCCTAAATTCCCTCCAGGGCCCATTTCTGAAGGCAATTTTAGTGCTTGTGAAAAATTTTTTTATTTTATTTATGTATTTATTTTATTATTTATGTATTTATTATTTTTTGAAAGTTGCATGAGACATATGGTTTTACTGTTAGTATTAGTCCATTTTTTAACTGTACTAATATCGCAAGAAATTTTCTATAAAGAACAAATACACTATGAAATTTAACATATAATAAAATTTAGTAAAGAAGAGTTTAATTAATTGACATACAAAGTCAAAACTTAAAATTTAATTTAAACTGTTTTCCCTATCCGCTAAACATCTAGATAATTTTGACTACATATTTTCATGGGATTATACGCGAAATATTTTAAATCTATCAAGCAGGCTCAAGTGACTGAATGCACATACAAAACAATAGAAAAATATGTGATATAAAGTGGTGAATTTATAACGTAAAATTTATTGGCAGAAAAATTAATCTTTTGAAAAAAGAAGTATTAAATTACGTTTTAGTTAATACTTACAAGCTGAAAATTCTGTACTGTAGTTAAACATCTTATTTTGCCCCTTTGGTGTTATCTCCACAAAATACTGCTGCCCTACTTCAAGTCCCGTGACCTCAACTCCCTCGACTTGTCCACTTGTAGTGGTCATGAGCTTCATATTTTCTCCTTCAACTTTGAAGATTCTCAAATTCACTTCGTCAGATCCTCTGCCTTTCTCTATCAGAAGTGGACTATACACTTTGGCGATGCCGTCTGAATTAATGTAGACAGATACAGGTGTTCTGGGATCTGTAAAATGCACATATTAATGAGCTACGCTTCAGGACAAAAAAAATGCATTCATAGAACGTTTAAGAAAAAATTCAGCTAAGTGTCGAGTTTTGCTGTCAATTGTTATATTAATCAGTATTACTAATATTTAAAATATTAGATTCACGAATAATACATGGTGCAGTCATATGAAAACGGGACTGGTGGAGAAAAAAATAAATAAAGTATGATTTCAAAACTAATCGCTGTAACCCTTAATAAATTTATCCCACTGTGTGTCAAAATGGTCAATGTGTTCGGGGGAGAAAGTTTTCGATTGCATGTAGAACCATAATTGTACGGAAGCGTGCGCTTCTTCATCAAAAGCAAATAGACGCCATCATATTTAAATGGCCAAGAATGTTGACGGACGGCCATCATTCTTATTCACGATAATGCCCGCCCACGCGTTTCCAAGCCTTATCGACTGAAGATCCTACCTAAATTTCACAATCATGACTCCATAGGCAACCTCAAACATTTTTCCGTGAAGACATTTACCTTCTTGGTTCACGGATGAACGTCTGGCGTAAAAGTTATAGCGATTACTTTTGAAATAAATAATAGTTTATTTACTTTTCTGAATCAGTCACATTTTCATTTGATTTCCCATACTTATAAGGGCTGTTCGCATCAACTCTCCGAGCAACACTACTGCTCCAGGAATTACATGGCAGATTTTACTTGTCTAGAATTCCAGTCCCATAATACGTAGCTCCGCACGTATAAGTGAGAGTTCGAATGCTTTTGCCATGGGATTTTATACGGTGATATGGTTTTTTGTTATAATAAGTTCATTACCTGCTGCAAAATCAGATATTTGCGAATAGCGTCTGTGTTGTTGTGTGTGTTGTGTTAATGTGGCTCTACCTTATTAAACAATTACCTCATACTGTCACTGATTTCTTCCACTGCTGCCAACTACGTTTGAATGATTCTTATTTGGATAAAACAAATTGATTAAAATATGAAGGTGCGTACTTTTATTCAATGTTCACTGTGTTGACTTCTTTGTGATAAACTGTTATGTCACTAAGATTAAAGTTAATTACCTATTTAAAGTTTTGTGAAGCTCGATGATAATAAGATAATTTGGTCATTCTGTTACCGCATGTCCACTCTCTTACCAATAGTTTAACTCAAATTTGGTTTAACTTAGACGCCATATACCTATAGATTTATTAAGGCTTACATGCATTGTTAAAATATAGGAACTAGAAACACAATAAATTTACATTTGTAAAATAATAATATTTCATTTTTTATCAAGAAAAATGTTCTGTCTGCATTGAACGTAACAGAAGAGACATATATTAATAAATAATTTGCAGAAATGCATTTATTTAATACATTTATTCTCCTTATTTGCCAAATTATGTGTATGAGCTCTAGAATTATTATTTTATCTTGCCTTTTTTTCAGCGTCTTGTGACCGCGAGTAGGCATTTTCCATATTTTTATTCAACAGAAAAAAACAAGTTTTGTGACTTACAATCAGAAAAGTGTATGAATATTGATACATTTTATTAGAAAACAAGTTTTCTGGCTGATAAGTAAAATTTGTGATAAGGTGTCAAGGTTTTCAGCACACATTGAAAGAGGCTGTTGTTACATTTTCTGAGAATGACTCACAAGCGTTTATCTGCAGCTTTTTGCTTTATTTTTTTCTTTGAAAAAATAATAAACTAACTTTCGCAATTTTTTCACTCTATCATAACTAGAAGAAAAAGAACTTTGGAACTCATTAAATTGTTCACGTTTAACATAGACTTTTCAATATAAGTACTACCGACGTGTAAATCATCATAACAATATATGTTTCCGATTTCTTCGTAGAGTAGTCTACTTATTCTGACGATAGCTGATCACTTATAAAAATAACAAGTATAGAATGTTTATTTTCTAAAAGCTGGATAACGCAAACTAGCATCTAAGATGCTTTCGTAATAACAAAAACACTATTGTATTGATAACTAGTTAATAATAAACCTGAAGCATCCCTGCAAGCCTACGGTATTTTAAATACGATATTTAAGTTCCCGGAAACTGACTGGAAGCTATTCAGTAGCAGACTCTCATTATTCAACCTCTGTCTGCTCTGAAAAGTGAAATCCTCCCATATAATGGAGCTATCGTACCTCAAGTATCCATTTTCCTGCATAATGTAATATTTCTTAGCTCGTATACTCTTATGAGCCTGTGGTGATACCAATTTGCCACTCTAAGGCTCGAAAAAATTGCCCAGTTAGATTAGATTCACGAGATTGTCAATTAACTATGAGAAGTTTGCTTGTAGGCATGTAAAGTTACACTAACGTCACCCGTGCCAAATACGTCACAGTCACCATCTGATCAAAATGCGACGTTATCTAGAAGTCGCAGACTGACTTGTTTGTGACTATGCTTGTGATTCTTTCCAATATCATCGAGATAGATTGCAGTAACGTTTTACTTGCAATATTGCCTCGCTGTCAATATTTTACTTCCGGATTTGAAAAGGACGACTTCACGTTGCGACATTCCCGCGCGATCGTCAAAGTGAAGTCACAGTGACGTCACATTTCTGTTAGGGAGGATTTATGTGTACCTGGATTGCTGTCTCTCAAGATGTTAAAGCGTATTACATCCGGTAAAGTAAGGGTTACAAAATTTAATCACAATATAAACAACAACAAATATAATATTTAAAGAAATACTACATTACCAAGAGTTGTGATCAAGATTCTTTCTAGTTGTCCTCGTACTGAAGCTGCTCCGAGTGGCGTTACCTTTACGTCATATTCTGTTCCAAACTCCAAGCCTTCCATCAGCATGTTCGTCACACCAATCACGATTTCTTTTCCAACCGTTACAGACTTCTCTTCATCCACCCATTCAACTTCGAATCTTCGGATCAACCACGAAATGCCGCTTGGAGTATCCCACTGAACTCGTATTGTTGTATTTCCAATGACGTCAGGTAGTAGATTTGACACGCCTCCAATGTATGTGTCTGCATTTCGATTTAAAATATTGAGAAAAGGTAGTTAGAATAAAGAAAAACAATGTAGACAAAGACTGTGCTGTGAATTAACTTGCACTTTACACAAATGTTCGTAAACGTCAATTAATAGTGAAAATAAAAATCAATTTATAAAATTTTAAAGGACTAGAAAACGCACATCCGTTTTTTAAGATAACACGGTTAGCTTAATATTTCTTAAATATGTGCTATTATATGATAAATTTTGCATTAATATTTCTAAAAACATAATTGTAATAAAATTTGATTAATGGATTTAAATTCGTCCTTGAACCCATAGAGCCATTATCTAAACTGATTTGTTACCATCTACGAGAAAATCTTATATCTGCTTAAATCTGATCCCATAAATATTTTACTTGAGCAAAAAAAGGGGGAAAAAATGAAAAAGAAAAATATTTTGGCGATATAATCCCTTGAAGGTTAAACATTTATTCGCTTTAAGGGGGAATCCACAGAAAAAATAAGTATTCTTTGCATTCTTTCATTTCTTTTTCTATAATTATTCTTATTTGGAGATCTTAATATTTCAAAGGCTCAATTTTTAACACTTTGAGGTTTAATTCTGAACGTACTCCTTAGGGTACCACTTTCGGTGATGTGAACTGAGCCCGAGAGCATCTGGAGTTCAACTTTTAACACTTTGATGTTTAGGATCGAGATTAACTCGTGTTGTCATTTTCGGTGAAGCAAACTAAGTTCGAGAGTTTTTCGGGGTTAAATTTTAATACTCTGAGCTATAAATTACCAGTTATATGGGTTTACCTTTTAAATATTATTTACAAACCTTTTAGTTATTTGAAAAATATGTAGAAACCAGAACCGAAAAGAATTAAGTATAAAAAACGATCAACCAAAGCAATCAGTTATTTTTCAAGGAAACTTCTTCGATGATGCGGAGATAGGTTTTCACTACAGTGTGCGGCAAAAAAACTCGGACAGAGTTAATGCATCATAGAATAGAAGTTGACTAATTTCTTTTTAATTTGTGAGCGTTTCTTTTTGTTCGCCACTTTAATTATAAAATATTTCATTATATGCCTCTTAGTTTAAGTACTATTTTTTTATTAATTTTTACAATGTCAACCAAAAGATCTGCTATTTTAGACAGTGCGAAATCGATGGTATGCTTAATCTTCATCGGCAAATAATGTCTGATGCAATCTGCTGTTTTCTAAGAGCTTGAAAATTGTGGTCGACGTCTAGGAAATGGACAAAAACGTACAGTGAACACTTCCAAGAATCGTAAAGCGACTTCAACGAAATCCGAAGGTTTCCATGAAAGATCGTTCGTGACTTGGGAATAAGACTGATCGGTGCGGTGAATGGCAAAAACAGAGCTTGGAATGAAGCCTCACAAGTTCCAAAAACTTCAGCTTCTCACTGAAGAAAATAAACTCGTGCGTCTCCAAAGATGCCAGAAACTTTTCAACCGAGCCGCAGGTGAGTACTGGGAGAGATTTCTTTTCACTGATGAGACACTCTTTACCGTCCAACGAGTTCATAAATCCCAGAACGATAGGACCTGGTCTGTAGATGCTCCAAGCACCTCGTAGAGCAAGAGCCCGCGGCCGCCAGATCTTCGTCATAGTATAAAACCTGAAACTTTCTCTGCGCATATTCCCCAATAGAGGTAGGAACAATCGGCCACTATAAAGTTTGGATGATCGTGGCTTTGGCAGGTAACAGGTGGCAAAGGTGTATAAAATTGCAGAATATTTTCGTCATTTCATAAAACTTGATATTTTTATATGTTCTTCTTCGCAGCACTAGAAGTCACTTTATCCCTTGCCAGACACTTTTCCGTCGTGGCAAACCCCCTCCAGACAACTTCAAAGTCATGGAGGGGGTTTGCCACGATGGAAAAGTGTCTGGCAAGGGATAAAGGGATTTCTAGTATTGCGAAGAAGAACATATAAAAAAAATTAAGCTTTATGAAATGACGAAAATATTCTGCAATTTTATACACCTTTGCCACCTGTTACCTGCCAAAGCCACGGTCATCCAAACTTTATAGTGTCCGATGGTTCCTACCTCTGTTGGGTGTATGCGCAGAGAAAGTTTCAGCTTTTATACTATGACGAAGGTCTGGCGGTCGCTCGCTCTTAGACTATCGGCATTTGTTAAACATCGCAAATATCCATAGTCGGTCATGGTCTGGGACGGAATTTGCGCAAGCGGCAAAACGCACCTGGTTTTTGTCTATAAGGGCGTTAAAGGGAATCAAAAATTGTATCAGCGGAGCATTCTAGAAGCTGCTGTACTACCGCGGGCCAAAAAGCACTTCGACCATGTAAACTGGACGTTTCAACAAACTCTGCACAGCTCACAAGGCCAAAAAAATACAATAGTGGTGCAAGGCACATTTTACGGACATGATTTCATCTGCAGAATACTCGCCCTACTCGCCAGATCTGAATCACATGGATTACAAGTATATGGTCCATTTGTGAGTCTAGGGCCTGCACTCAACCACACAAAAGTTTGAATACTCTAAAGCATTCGCTTGGACGGAAATGCGATCGATTCAAGGTAGAATACTTGCTGCCCATTGGTGAAAATTTCAGTAAATGTTTGTGCCTCTGATTCGCTGCAGACGGCGGTCACTTTAAAACCAATTAAATTTATTTATTAGTACAAGCCTACTCTTAACGTTATTTGCTATATTTCGTTAATTTATTTATTCTTAATAAAATTACAATAAAAATTGTTTTTTTGTTGTTGTTGTTGTTGTTGTTTTTTGTCGCACTCTCTATCAACGCTTCTACCCAAATTCATGCTTTTTCTTTTACATCACTGTGACATCCGTGATGGCATCATAGAACATATGCTTGAATGTGTTCTCAGCATGAACTCACTCTTAGAACCATGTGCAAGGACATATAGGAAACACTCCAGTGAATGAGTGTTAATGCTACAAGGATACCTATCCCAAATGGCATGTAAATGTGTCGTGTACAAAAAGTGAAATTTTCCCAAGTGCGTCCCTCACTCAATACTTCCAGGTTCATTTCGGGTTGCATGGTATACATCGAAGAACTGGAACCAATAAATTTGTAGTTCAATGATATACATATACAGGGTGGTCTAAAAGAAAGTTTCCCTACATAATGACCTCTAGCGACCGTTCTATTCAACCTATCGACATGAATTTTCAGATATAGCTTTTTGAAGGTATGCGCTCGAGATTCTGTGAGCGACAGGTTAATAGCGCTAACGGTTACAGTTAAAGTGAGTAGAAACTCGAGATTTTCTATTGGCAACACCCAGTTTTTTTTGTCTCAAAGTGTTCAGCGCACTTCAAAACCCCTAAAAACACTTTGGGATGGAAATTCTGACCCAAAAAACGGAGCCGTAATCGCCGCGCCGAGCGCAAGCGATGGAAGCTGGGCACGAATCGCTGAGACCGCAGAAAGGGCCGAAACGGTTTCATTTTGCATTTTCCACATGTGTGCCATCGCATGCAATGACACATTGCATTCGGGAGACAGTGGACAGTGCAGCCGAATGCAGCATTTGTCGCGGAATGTTTGCAATCTCTCGTCTGATTGAATCTTTCAATTCTGGTAAATTTCGAGGATTGCACGTGTAAACTCTGGATTTCAAATAACCCCAGAGCCAGAAATCCATGGGGGTAAGGTCGGGTGATCGCGGAGGCCACGCAAATTAGAAATGGCGGGAAATAACGCGTCCTCTCTCTCTGCCATTATCGCTCTCTCTCCCTTTTTCGCCCGCTCCCAGAGCTGTTTCGGGAGCTCATTACGGCTCCGTTTTTTGGATCAGAATTTCCATTCAAAAGTGTTTTTAGGATTTTGGAGTGCGCTGAACACTTTGAGACCAGAAAAACTGGGTGTTTCCAGTGGAAAATATCGAGTTTCTACTCACTTTAACTGAAACCAATAGCGCTATTAACTTGTCGCTCACAGGATCTCGAGCGCATATCTTCTAAAAGCTATATCTGAAAATCCCTGTCGATAGGTTGAATAGAACGGCCGCTAGAGGTCATTATGTCGGGAAACTTTCTTTTTGACCACCCTGTAGTATGACTGTAACTGTAAAGTCACATATAGAAAGCATTTAAAATCTTTTCTACACGGAACGTAAATATAAAGAAGATTTCAATTTATGGGTGTCTATGCTTTAGGGGCATATGTCACAATATTGTGTGCAGTAAAATACAGATGGTAAGCCTCCTCACTTACTCTTGATCAATGTATTTACATTGAAACTTACCCGAAGGCCTTCTCACTTACTCTTAGTCAGTGTATTTAAAGTGAAATTCTCGGGAGCGACCACTCTCCGTTCGGTGAAAAATCGGTCGCTAAGAGAGGTGGTCACGCCTCTCTTAACGACGGGTAGAGAAGTATAAACATTTGCTATCCAAGAAAACAATGCTAAAAAATATTGTTTGTTTTTGTTTGTTATTTGAGAAATTGCATGCTGCTCTATTTTTTACACCGCACAAAACAGCATTTACACTGATATTCTTCATACATGCTGAATTGCTGTAATAAAATCTATTTTATTTAAATTTTGTTTATGGAGTTCTCCCACAATTAAAATAACCGCGAACTTCCTCTCCGAATTTCCTTTTTCGTGTGACTCGATCATATAACTGCGCTTCTCCAACAGTAAAATCATTTGCGTCTTTGACATGTCTCTTCTCTAACCTACAAGATTTGTAAGTAATGTGTAGTTGTAATTGCGCCTGCTGTCGATTTGCAATAGAGCGACTGGTTTGGAATTATGTGTTTTGTTTACTTTTCTTCCAGAAAAATGCTATAAAAATTTCGAACAGGGAAGTGACTGGTCGCAGATAGAGGGATGCGTGGTCTCCTCTAGAGGATCTTTTAACATTAAGTGGATAGGTTTAAAACTTGGTGCCTTAAAAATTTTAACGTTGGAGGAGGGAAACCCATAACTGAGATGGTCGCTCATAGAAGTTTCACTATATATACATATATATCTGTGTGTGTGTGTGTGTGTGCGTATGTGTGTAGCTATTTACCTTTTATTTTGTACGAACAAATAAATGGAAGTTTTTGATCACAACAAGATGAGCACAAAACAGACATTGAAGATATGTCATAAAAGCAGCAAGAACCACTTCCTTTGGAACAGCTTTCGTCGGACCCTAAAAATAAACAAAGCATACAAAGTAAGAACAAAACACTAAAACAAGAAATAATAACAAAAACACTCAAAATAACTGGTGTTTAAAACATAAAATAATAAAAAAATTTTTGCAAAATAGCACCATAAAGGTTACTTGAAGGGCCATTCAAGTAACCTTTATGGTGTTATTTTTTTAATTATTATTTTATCATTCAGATAATAGTTTGATGTTTTTTATGTTAATTATCTTTAATTAAAAGTATACTTTAAATAATGATTTAAACGAACAAATTTATGGGGATTAAGTATCAAAATGTCTAACACAGACAAGAAGAACAACAATGGTGAGGTTTTGAGCAAAGAAGCAAAAATAATTTTTTTTTCCCAATGGGCGGCCATTTGCTCATCAAACATTTCTCCACTACTAAATCCCGAACTGCAGACCATTTTATTATCGGAGCACCCAGTGGGCGGCCAGCGTTACCCCCTATGAAGGGACGGACAAGTTAACATCCATGGCCAAGCCGGGATTCGAACACGAGACCCGAGGAGTGATAGAATGGTTCTTAAGCCACTACATCACCTGGGCAGAGCAAAAATAAAAATGCATAGATCGAAACATTTAGTAACGTTTATTGTCCTGAAAATTTTTCATTTGATCATCAGTTCGAATGTAATGAGACAGAACTTCAATTTTGAATAGCCCCACAAGTGTCTGGGAGTTTCTGTTCTCGAAACTGGAAAGCGAGCGGTGCCAGGTTCAAACCTCGGTCGTGCCTGTCGACCTTCGACCTGGCAGTTCAGAGTTTTCTGTGGTTTTCTCCGAAACCTCGTGTAAATTCGGCCTAGTATCCCTCAGAAAGCCCCCCGCGGAGGGCATTCCCTCTACAGGCCTAGGACCCTAATGCAGTCAATCGGCCTTAATCCACAAACAAAAAATTTAGAAAAAGAATAGAAGAAAGAATAAAGTTATGTTCCGTTTTATACACATTACCCATAAACTATCTGTTTTTCTTACTCATATGAATGAAATTGATTCCATCATTACGAAATCTAAAAAAAAATGAAAGTTCTTGGACTCATCACATAAACTTGGCCTTACAGATACTAACTTGACATGATGTATATCGCAACTGCAAAATAATGGCACAAAATATGTGTCAGCGTTATATGTGATAAAAGGTAAAGGACATTAAAAGCAATTTGTAAACAAATTTATTCACTTTCAAAATACCTTATTTCCACAAACTAAACTTACAAAAACATACCTTATTTTCACAGAATAAAATTTTATCTTTACGGTATAAGTTTCAGTTATTTTAACCTTTAAAATAAAGTTACTATATGACGCGGAAAATTATTTTATTGAAAATCATAATTCGTTAAGCATGATCATTTAGCGGGGAAAAAAAATTACATGCAGTATCTTTTTACGAAACTTTGACAATTGAACATTTTATAAAGGTAGATATGCGACTAATCCTATTGCGGTTCATTGCACAAATATTCAAAACTTCTTCTCGTCGACTGGGTTGCAAGGAGAAAGAGAAATGTTGCTTTTCGCACAGGAAGAAATGTTTATGAAAAAGTCTTATTCACTAACCCATTAACATACAACAAATACATCATTCCAAGGAGCAGATTACAGTATAAGATGTAAAGGTAGAAAAGACAGATATGGAGGAGCTGGGATTTGAACCCAGGACATCTCGCATGCGAAGCGAGCGCTCTACCACTGAGCTACACCCCCGAAGCATATATCGCAGATTACATTTTAACTCATTTTTTCCTCAAAAAGCATACAGCTTCGATACTAAATCATTTCGAATAGCTTCTTTCATATTAAAATAGAGACTAACCCATTAACATACAAAAAATACATCATTCCAAGGAGCAGATTACAGTATAAGATGTAAAGGTATAAAAGGCAGATATGGAGGAGCTGGGATTTGAACCCAGGACATCTCGCATGCGAAGCGAGCGCTCTACCACTGAGCTACACCCCCGACACGCATTGTCACTTTAAATCATTTTATCCTCAAAACATACAGCTTCGAATCTAAAGCATTTCAAATTGCGTCTTTCATATTAAAAGAGAGACTAACCCATTGACATAAAAAAAAGATTTCGTTCCAAGGAGCAGATTACAGTATAAGATGTAAATGTATGAGAAACAGATATGGAGGAGCTGGGATTTGAATCCAGGACTTCTCGCATGCGAAGCGAGCGCTCTACCACTAAGCTACACCCCCGACACGCATTGTCACTTTAAATCATTTTATCCTCAAAACATACAGCTTCGAATCTAAAGCATTTCAAATTGCTTCTTTCACATTAAAAGAGAGACTAACCCATTGACATACAAAAAAGATTTCGTTCCAAGGAGCAGATTACAGTATAAGATGTAAAGGTATGAAAGACAGATATGGAGGAGATGGGATTTAAAGCCAGGACATCTCGCATGCGAAGCGAGCGCTCTACCACTAAGCTACACCCCCGACACGCATTGTCACTTTAAATCATTTTATCCTCAAAACATACAGCTTCGAATCTAAAGCATTTCGAATTGCTTCTTTCATATTAAAAGAGAGACTAACCCATTGACATACAAAAAACATTTCGTACCAAGGAGCAGATTACAGTATAAGATGTAAAGGTATAAAAGACTGATATGGAGGAGCTGGGATTTGAACCCAGGACATCTCGCATGCGAAGCGAGCGCTCTACCACTGAGCTACACCCCCGACACACGACACTGTCACTTTAAATCATTTTGTCCTCAAAAAACATACAGCTTCGACTCTAAAGCATTTCGAATAGCTTCTTTCTACATTAAAAGAGAGACTAACCCATTGACATACAAAAAAGATTTCGTTCCAAGGAGCAGATTACAGTATAAGATGTAAAGGTATAAAACACTGATATGGAGGAGCTGGGATTTGAACCCAGGACATCTCGCATGCGAAGCGAGCGCTCTACCACTGAGCTACACCCCCGACACGCAATGTCACTTTAAATCATTTTGTGCTCAAAAAACATACAGCTTCGACTCTTAAAGCATTTCGAATAGCTTGTTCTACATTAAAAGAGAGACTAACCCGTTGACATAAAAAAAAGTTTTTCATTCCAAGGAGCAGATTACAGTATAAGATGTAAAGGTATAAAAGACGGATATGGAGGAGCTGTGATTTTAACCCAGGACATCTCGCATGCGAATCGATCGCTCTACCACTGAGCTACACCCCCGACACCCCAGATATCTTTCAATGCATTTTGTCCTCAACAAACCTACAGCTTCGAATCTCAAAGCATTTCGGATCGCTATTTCTACATTAAAAGAGAGACTAACCCATTGACATACAAAAAAGACTTCATTCAAGGAGCAGATTACAGTATAAGATGTAAAGGTATAAAAGACAGATATGGAGGAGCTGGGATTTGAACCCAGGACATCTCGCATGCGACGCGAGCGCTCTACCACTGAGCTACACCCCCGACGCACATTGTCACTTTAAATCATTTTGTCCTCAAAAAACGTAAGAGTTCGAATCTAAAGCATTTCGAAACGCTTCTTTCATATTAAAAGAGAGACTAACCCATTGACATACAAAAAAAATTTCGTACCAAGGAGCAGATTACAGTATAAGATGTAAAGGTATAAAAGACTGATATGGAGGAGCTGGGATTTGAACCCAGGACATCTCGCATGCGAAGCGAGTGCTCAACTACTGAGCTACACCCCCGATACGCAGCATGATCACTTTAAATCATTTTGTCCTCAAAAAACATACATCTTCGATTCTAAAGCATTTCGAATAGCTTCTTTCATATTAA
This sequence comes from Cheiracanthium punctorium, assembly GCA_038373885.1. NCBI lineage: Eukaryota > Metazoa > Arthropoda > Arachnida > Araneae > Cheiracanthiidae > Cheiracanthium > Cheiracanthium punctorium. Next base: position 162,045 of record JAWZYV010001543.1, read on the forward strand.
AAAAGAGACTAACCCATTGACATACAAAAAAGATTTCGTACCAAGGAGCAGATTACAGTATAAGATGTAAAGGTATAAAAGACTGATATGGAGGAGCTGGGATTTGAACCCAGGACATCTCGCATGCGAAGCGAGCGCTCTACCACTGAGCTACACCCCCGACACGCAATGTCACTTTAAATCATTTTGTCCTCAAAAAACATACAGCTTCGACTCTAAAGCATTTCGAATAGCTTCTTCTACATTAAAAGAGAGACTAACCCATTGACATAAAAAAAAGATTTCGTTCCAAGGAGCAGATTACATTATAAGATGTAAATGTATGAGACACAGATACGGAGGAGCTGGGATTTGAACCCAGGACATCTCGCATGCGAAGCGAGCGCTCTACCACTGAGCTACACCCCGACACCCAGTTGTCACTTTAAATCATTTTGTCCTCAAGAAATCGTACAGCTTCGAATCTAAAGCATTTCGAATCGCTTCTTTCTACATTAAAAGAGAGACTAACCCATTGACATACAAAAAAGATTTCGTTCCAAGGAGCAGATTACAGTATAAGATGTAAAGGTATAAAAGACAGATATGGAGGAGCTGGGATTTGAACCCAGGACATCTCGCATGCGAAGCGAGCGCTCTACCACTGAGCTACACCCCCGACACACGGTGTCACTTTAAATCATTTTGTCCTCAAAAAACATACAGCTTCGACTCTAAAGTATTTCGAATCGCTTCTTTCATATTAAAAGAGAGACTAACCCATTGACATACAAAAAAGATTTCGTACCAAGGAGCAGATTACAGTATAAGATGTAAAGGTATAAAAGACTGATATGGAGGAGCTGGGATTTGAACCAGGACATCTCGCATGCGAAGCGAGCGCTCTACCACTGAGCTACACCCCCGACACGCATTGTCACTTTAAATCATTTTGTGCTCAAAAAACATACAGCTTCGACTCTAAAGCATTTCGAATAGCTTCTTTCACATTAAAAGAGAGACTAACCCATTGACATACAAAAAAGATTTCATTCCAAGGAGCAGATTACAGTATAAGATGTAAAGATATAAAAGACAGATATGGAGGAGCTGGGATTTGAACCCAGGACATCTCGCATGCGAAGCGAGCGCTCTACCACTGAGCTACACCCCCGACGCACATTGTCACTTTAAATCATTTTGTCCTCAAAAAACGTACAGCTTCGAATCTAAAGCATTTCGAATCGCTTCTTTCATATTAAAAGAGAGACTAACCCATTCACATACAAAAAAGACTTCATTCCAAGGAGCAGATTACAGTATAAGATGTAAATGTATGAGAGAGAGATATGGAGGAGCTGGGATTTAAACCCAGGACTTCTCGCTTGCGAAGCGAGCACTCTACCACTGAGCTACACCCCCGACGCGCATAGTCACTTTAAATCATTTTGTCCTCAAAAAACGTACAGCTTCGAATCTAAAGCATTTCGAATCGCTTCTTTCATATTAAAAGAGAGACTAACCCATTGACATACAAAAACGATTTCGTACCAAGGAGCAGATTACAGTATAAGATGTAAAGGTATAGAAGACTGATATGGAGGAGCTGGGATTTGAACCCTGAACATCTCGCATGCGAACCGAGCGCTCTACCACTGAGCTACACCCCCGACACGCACAGTCACTTTAAATCATTTTGTGCTCAAAAAACATACAGCTTCGACTCTAAAGCATTTCGAATAGCTTATTCTACATTAAAAGAGAGACTAACCCGTTGACATAAAAAAAAGATTTCGTTCCAAGGAGCAGATTACATTATAAGATGTAAATGTATGAAACACAGATATGGAGGAGCTGGGATTTGAACACAGGACATCTCGCATGCGAAGCGAGCGCTCTACCACTGAGCGACACCCCCAACGCACATTGTCACTTTAAATCATTTTGTCCTCAAAAAACGTACAGCTTCGAATCTAAAGCATTTCGAATCGCTTCTTTCATATTAAAAGAGAGATTAACCCATTGACATACAAAAAAGACTTCATTCCAAGAAGCAGATTACAGTATAAGATGTAAAGGTACAAAAGACAGATATGGAGGAACTGGGATTTGAACCCAGGACATCTCGCATGCGAAGCGAGCGCTCTACCACTGAGCTACACCCCCGACACACGTTGTCACTTTAAATCATTTTGTCCTCAAAAAACATACAGCTTCGACTCTAAAGCATTTCGAATAGCTTCTTTCATATTAAAAGAGAGACTAACCCATTCACATACAAAAAAGACTTCATTCCAAGGAGCAGATTACAGTATAAGATGTAAACGTATAAAAGACAGATATAGAGGAGCTGAGATTTGAACCCAGGACAGCTCGCATGCGAAGCGAGCGCACTACCACTGAGCTACACCCCCGACACGCATTGACACTTTAAATCATTTTGTACTCAAAAAACATACAGCTTCGAATCTAAAGCATTTCGAATCGCTTCTTTCATATTAAAAGAGAGACTAACCCATTGACATACAAAAAAGGCTGCATACCAAGGAGCAGATTACAGTATAAGATGTAAAGGTATAAAAGACTGATATGGAGGAGCTGGGATTTGAACCCAGGACATCTCGCATGCGAAGCGAGCACTCAACCACTGAGCTACACCCCCGACACGCACTGTCACTTTAAATCATTTTGTCCTCAAAAAACATACAGCTTCGACTCTAAAGCATTTCGAATAGCTTGTTCTACATTAAAAGAGAGACTAACCCGTTGACATAAAAAAAAAGATTTCGTTCCAAGGAGCAGATTACATTATAAGATGTAAATGTATGAGACACAGATACGGAGGAGCTGGGAATTGGACGCAGGACATCTCGCATGCGAAGCGAGCACTCTACCACTGAGCTACACCCCCGACGCACATTGTCACTTTAAATCATTTTGTCCTCTAAAAACGTACAGCTTCGAATCTAAAGCATTTCGAATCGCTTCTTTCATATTAAAAGAGAGACTAACCCATTGACATACAAAAAGAATTCATTCCAAGGAGCAGTTTACAGTATAAGATATAAAGGTGAGGACTGATATGGAGGAGCTGGGATTTGAACTCAGGACATCTCGATTGCGAAGAGAGCGCTCTACCACTGAGCTACACCCCCGACACGCACTGTCACTTTAAATCATTTTGTACTCAAAAAACATACAGCTTCGACTCTAAAGCATTTCGAATAGCTTGTTCTACATTAAAAGAGAGACTAACCCGTTGACATAAAAAAAAGATTTCGTTCCAAGGAGCAGATTACATTATAATATGTAAATGTATGAGATTAGATACGGAGGAGCTGGGATTTGAACGCAGGACATCTCGCACGCGAAGCGAGTGCTCTACCACTGAGCTACACCCCCGACGCACACTGTCAATTTAAATCATTTTGTCCTCAAAAAACGTACATCTTCGAATCTAAAGCATTTCGATTCGCTTCTTTCATATTAAAAGAGAGACTAACCCATTGACATACAAAAAATATTTCATACCAAGGAGCAGATTACAGTATAAGATGTAAACGTATAAAAGACAGATATAGAGGAGCTGAGATTTGAACCCAGGACAGCTCGCATGCGAAGCGAGCGCACTACCACTGAGCTACACCCCCGACACGCATTGACACTTTAAATCATTTTGTACTCAAAAAACATACAGCTTCGAATCTAAAGCATTTCGAATCGCTTCTTTCATATTAAAAGAGAGACTAACCCATTGACATACAAAAAAGGCTGCATTCCAAGGAGCAGATTACAGTATAAGATGTAAAGGTATAAAAGACTGATATGGAGGAGCTGGGATTTGAACCCAGGACATCTCGCATGCGAAGCGAGCACTCAACCACTGAGCTACACCCCCGACACGCACTGTCACTTTAAATCATTTTGTCCTCAAAAAACATACAGCTTCGACTCTAAAGCATTTCGAATAGCTTGTTCTACATTAAAAGAGAGACTAACCCGTTGACATAAAAAAAAAGATTTCGTTCCAAGGAGCAGATTACATTATAAGATGTAAATGTATGAGACACAGATATGGAGGAGCTGGGATTTGGACGCAGGACATCTCGCATGCGAAGCGAGCACTCTACCACTGAGCTACACCCCCGACGCACATTGTCAATTTAAATCATTTTGTCCTCTAAAAACGTACAGCTTCGAATCTAAAGCATTTCGAATCGCTTCTTTCATATTAAAAGAGAGACTAACCCATTGACATACAAAAAGAATTCATTCCAAGGAGCAGTTTACAGTATAAGATATAAAGGTGAGGACTGATATGGAGGAGCTGGGATTTGAACTCAGGACATCTCGCATGCGAAGAGAGCGCTCTACCACTGAGCTACACCCCCGACACGCACTGTCACTTTAAATCATTTTGTACTCAAAAAACATACAGCTTCGACTCTAAAGCATTTCGAATAGCTTGTTCTACATTAAAAGAGAGACTAACCCGTTGACATAAAAAAAAAGATTTCGTTCCAAGGAGCAGATTACATTATAATATGTAAATGTATGAGACACAGATACGGAGGAGCTGGGATTTGAACGCAGGACATCTCGCACGCGAAGCGAGTGCTCTACCACTGAGCTACACCCCCAACGCACCCTGTCAATTTAAATCATTTTGTCCTCAAAAAACGTACATCTTCGAATCTAAAGCATTTCGATTCGCTTCTTTCATATTAAAAGAGAGACTAACCCATTGACATACAAAAAATATTTCATACCAAGGAGCAGATTACAGTATAAGATGTAATGGTATAAAAGACAGGTATGGAGGAGCTAGGATTTGAACCCAGGACATCTCGCATGCGAAGCGAGCGCTCTACCACTGAGCTACACCCCCGACATACATGCAGCAGATTACATTATAACTCATTTTGTACTAAAAAAACATACATTTTCGATTCTAAATCATTTCGAATCGCTTCTTTCATATTAAAAGAGAGACTAACCCATTGACATACAAAAAAGATTTCGTACCAAGGAGCAGATTACAGTATAAGATGTAAAGGTATAAAAGACAGGTACGGAGGAGCTAGGATTTGAACCCAGGACATCTCGCATGCGAACGAGCGCTCTACCACTGAGCTACACCCCCGACACACATGCAGCAGATTACATTATAACTAATTTTTCCTGAAAAAACATACATTTTCGATTCTAAATCATTTCGAATAGCTTCTTTCATATTAAAAGAGAGACTAACCCATTGACATACAAAAAAGATTTCGTACCAAGGAGCAGATTACAGTATAAGATGTAAATGTATGAGAGAGAGATATGGAGGAGCTGGGATTTAAACCCAGGACTTCTCGCTTGCGAAGCGAGCACTCTACCACTGAGCTACACCCCCGACGCGCATTGTCACTTTAAATCATTTTGTCCTCAAAAAACGTACAGCTTCGAATCTAAAGCATTTCGAATCGCTTCTTTCATATTAAAAAAGAGACTAATCCATTCACATACTAAAAAGACTTCATTCCAAGGAGCAGATTACAGTATAAGATGTAAATGTATAAAAGACAGATATGGAGGAGCTGGGATTTGAACCCAGGACATCTCGCACGCGAAGCGAGCGCTCTACCCCTGAGCTACACTCCCGACACACATTCTCACTTTAAATCATTTTGTCCTCAAAAAACATACAGATTCGAATCTAAAGCATTTCGAATCGCTTCTTTCATATTAAAAGAGAGACTAACCCATTGACATACAAAAACGATTTCGTACCAAGGAGCAGATTACAGTATAAGATGTAAAGGTATAGAAGACTGATATGGAGTAGCTGGGATTTGAATCCTGAACATCTCGCATGCGAACCGAGCGCTCTACCACTGAGCTACACCCCCGACACGCACAGTCACTTTAAATCATTTTGTGCTCAAAAAACATACAGCTTCGACTCTAAAGCATTTCGAATAGCTTGTTCTACATTAAAAGAGAGACTAACCCGTTGACATAAAAAAAAAGATTTCGTTCCAAGGAGCAGATTACATTATAAGATGTAAATGTATGAAACACAGATATGGAGGAGCTGGGATTTGAACACAGGACATCTCGCATGCGAAGCGAGCGCTCTACCACTGAGCTACACCCCCGACACACGTTGTCACTTTAAATCATTTTGTCCTCAAAAAACGTACAGCTTCGGATCTAAAGAATTTCGAATCGCTTCTTTCATATTAAAAGAGAGACTAACCCATTGACATACAAAAAAGACTTCATTCCAAGGAGCAGATTACAGTATAAGATGTAAAGTTATAAAAGACTGATATGGAGGAGCTGGGATTTGAACCCAGGACATCTCGCATGCGAAGCGAGCGCTCTACCACTGAGCTACACCCCCGACGCACGTTGTCATTTTAAATCATTTTGTCCTCAAAAACGTACAGCTTCGAATCTAAAGCATTTCGAATCGCTTCTTTCATATTAAAAGAGAGACTAACCCATTGACGTACAAAAAAGATTTCGTACCAAGGAGCAGATTACAGTATAAGATGTAAAGTTATAGAAGACTGATATGGAGGAGCTGGGATTCGAACCAAGGACATCTCGCATGCGAAGCGAGCGCTCTAGCGCTGATCTACACCCCAGACGCGCATTGGCACTTTAAATCATTTTGTCCTCAAAAAACCTACAGCTTCGAATCTAAAGAGTTTCGAATCGCTTCTTTCATATTAAAACAGAGACTAACCCATTGACATACAAAAAAGATTTCGTACCAAGGAGCAGATTACAGTATAAGATGTAAAGGTAAGGACTGATATGGAGGAGCTGGGATTTGAACCCAGGACATCTCGCATGCGAAGCGAGCGCTCTACCACTGAGCTACACCCCCGACACTCACTGTCACTTTAAATCATTTTATCATCAAAAAACATACATCTTCGAATCTAAAGCATTTCGAATCGCTTCTTTCATATTAAAAGAGAGACTAACCCATTGACATAAAATAAGGCTTCATTCCAAGGAGCAGATTACAGTATAAGATGTAAAGTTATAAAAGACTGATATGGAGGAGCTGGGATTTGAACCCAGGACATCTCGCATGCGGAGCGAGCACTAAACCACTGAGCTACACCCCCGACACGCACTGTCACTTTAAATCATTTTGTCCTCAAAAAACATACAGCTTCGACTCTAAAGCATTTCGAATAGCTTGTTCTACGTTAAAAGAGAGACTAACCCGTTGACATAAAAAAAAAGATTTCGTTCCAAGGAGCAGATTACATTATAAGATGTAAATGTATGAGACACAGATACGGAGGAGCTGGGATTTGGACGCAGGACATCTCGCATGCGAAGCGAGCACTCTACCACTGAGCTACATCCCCGAAACACACTGTCACTTTAAATCATTTTGTCCTCAAAAAACGTACAGCTTCGAATCTAAAGCATTTCGAATCGCTTCTTTCATATTAAAAGAGAGACTAACCCATTGGCATACAAAAAAGAATTCATTCCAAGGAGCAGATTACAGTAAAAGATGTAAAGGTATAAAAGACAGAAATGGAGGAGCTGGGATTTGAACCCAGGACATCTCGCATGCAAAGCGAGCGCTCAACAACTGAGCTACACCCGCGACGCACATTGTCACTTTAAATCATTTTGTCCTCAAAAAACGTACAGTTTCGAATCTAAAGCATTTCGAATCGCTTCTTTCATATTAAAAGAGAGACTAACCCATTGACATACAAAAACGATTTCGTACCAAGGAGCAGATTACAGTATAAGATGTAAAAGTATAGAAGACTGATAAAGAGGAGCTGGGATTTGAACCCTGAACATCTCGCATGCGAAGCGAGCGCTCTACCACTGAGCTACACCCCCGACACGCACAGTCACTTTAAATCATTTTGTGCTCAAAAAACATACAGCTTCGATTCTAAAGCATTTCGAATAGCTTGTTCTACATTAAAAGAGAGACTAACCCGTTGACATAAAAAAAAAGATTTCGTTCCAAGGAGCAGATTACATTATAAGATGTAAATGTATGAGACACAGATACGGAGGAGGTGGGATTTGGACGCAGGACATCTCGCATGCGAAGCGAGCGCTCTACGACTGAGCGACACCCCCGACGCACATTGTCACTTTAAATCATTTTGTCCTCAAAAAACGTACAGCTTCGAATCTAAATCATTTCGAATCGCTTCTTTCATATTAAAAGAGAGACTAACCCATTGACATACAAAAAAGACTTCATTCCAAGGAGCAGATTACAGTATAAGATGTAAAGGTATAAAAGACAGATATGGAGGAGCTGGGATTTGAACCGAGGACATCTCGCATGCGAAGCGAGCGCTCTACCACTGAGTTACACCCCCGACACACGTTGTCACTTTAAAACATTTTGTCCTCAAAAAACATACAGCTTCCACTCTAAAGCATTTCGAATAGCTTCTTTCATATTAAAAGAGAGACTAACCAATTCATATACAAAAAAGACTTCATTCCAAGGAGCAGATTACAGTATAACATGTAAAGGTGTAAAAGACAGATATGGAGGAGCGGGGATTGGAACCCAGGACATCTCGCATGCGAAGCGAGCGCTCTGCCACTGAGCTACACCCCCGACACCCATACAGCAGATTACATTATAACTCATTTTCTCCTCAAAAAACATACAGCTTCCATTCTAAATCATTTCGAATAGCTTCTTTCATATTAAAAGAGAGACTAACCCATTGACATACAAAAAAGATTTCATTCCACGGAGCAGATTACAGTAAAACATGTAAAGGTATAAATGACAGATATGGAGGCGCTGGGATTTGAACCCAGGACATCTCGCATGCGAAGCGAGCGCTCTACCCCTGATCTACATCCCCGACATGCATTGTCACTTTAAATCATTTTGTCCTCAAAAAACATACAGATTCGAGTCTAAAGCATTTCGAATGGCTTCTTCTACATTAAAAGAGAGACTAACCCGTTGACATAAAAAAACATTACGTTCCAAGGAGCAGATTACAGTATAAGATGTAAAGGTATAAAAGATAGATATGGAGGAGCTGGGATTTGAACCCAGGCCTTCTCGCATGCGAAGTGAGCGCTCTACCCCTGAGCTACACCCCCGACACGCATTGTCACTTTAAATCATTTTGTCCTCAAAAAACATACAGCTTCGAATCTAAAGCATTTCGAATCGCTTCTTTCACATTAAAAGAGAGACTAACCCATTCACATACAAAAAAGACTTCATTCCAAGGAGCAGATTACAGTATAAGATGTAAATTTATAAAAGACAGATATGGAGGAGCTGGGATTCGAACCTAAGACATCTCGCATGCGAAGCGAGCGCTCTACCACTGAGCTACACCCCCGACACGCACTGCTGCTTTAAATCATTTTGTCCTCAAAAAACATACAGCTTCGAATCTAAAGCATTTCGAATCGCTTCTTTCATATTAAAAGAGAGACTAACCCATTGACATGCAAAAAAGGCTTCATTCCAAGGAGCAGATTACAGTATAAGATGTAAAGGTATAGAAGACTGATATAGAGGAGCTGGGATATGAACCCAGGTCATCTCGCATGCGAAGCGAGCGCTCTACCACTGAGCTACACCCCCGACACGCACTGTCACTTTAAATCATTTTGTCCTCAAAAAACATACAGCTTCGACTCTAAAGCATTTCGAATAGCTTGTTCTACATTAAAACAGAGACTAAGCCGTTGACATAGAAAAAAAAGATTCCGTTCCAAGGAGCAGATTACATTATAAGATGTAAATGTATGAGACACATTACGGAGGAGCTGGGATTTGGACGCAGGACATCTCGCATGCGAAGCGAGCGCTCTACCACAGAGCTACACCCCCGACACACGTTGTCACTTTAAATCATTTTGTCCTCAAAAAACATACAGCTTCGACTCTACTACATTTCGAATAGCTTCTTTCATATTAAAAGAGAGACTAACCCATTAACATGCAAAAAAGACTTCATTCCAAGGAGCAGATTACAGTATGAGATGTAAAGGTATAAAAGACAGATATGGAGGAGCGGGGATTGGAACCCAGGACATCTCGCATGCGAAGCGAGCGCTCTGCCACTGAGCTACACCCCCGACACACGTTGTCAGTTTAAATCATTTTGTCATCAAAAAACATACAGCTTCGACTCTACTACATTTCCAATAGCTTCTTTCATATTAAAAGAGAGACTAACCCATTAACATACAAAAAATACATCATTCCAAGGAGCAGATTACAGTATAAGATGTAAAGGTATAAAAGACAAATATGGAGGAGCTGGGATTTGAACCCAGGACATCTCGCATGCGAAGCGAGCGCTCTATCACTGAGCCACACCCCCGACACGCGTTGACACTTTAAATCATTTTGTCCTCAAAAAACTTACAGCTTCGAATCTAAAGCATTTCGAATCGCTTCTTTTATATTAAAAGAGAGACTAACCCATTGACATACAAAAACGATTTCCTACCAAGGAGCAGATTACAGTATAAGATGTAAAGGTATAAAAGACAGATATGGAGGAGCTGGGATTGGAACCCAGGACATCTCGCATGCGAAGCGAGCGCTCTACCACTGAGCTGCACCCCCGACACACATGTAGCAGATTACATTATAACTCATTTTGTCCTGAAAAAACATACAGCTTCGATTCTAAATCATCTCGAATAGCTTCTTTCATATTGAAAGAGAGACTAACCCATTAACATACAAAAAATACATCATTCCAAGGAGCAGATTACCGTATAAGATGTAAAGGTATAAAATACAGATATGGAGGAGCAGGGATTTGAAACCAGGACATCTCGCATGCGAAGCGAGCGCTCTACCACTGAGCTACACCCCCGACACGCACTGCCACTTTAAATCATTTTGTCCTCAAAAAACGTACATCTTCGAATCTAAAGCATTTCGAATCGCTTCTTTCATAGTAAAAGAGAGACTAACCCATTGACATACAAAAAAGGCTTCATTCCAAGGAGCAGATTACAGTATAAGATGTAAAGTTATAAAAGACTGATATGGAGGAGCTGGGATTTGAACCCAGGACATCTCGCATGCGAAGCGAGCACTCAACCACTGAGCTACACCTCCGACACGCACTGTCACTTTAAATCATTTTGTCCTAAAAAACATACAGCTTCGACTCTAAAGCATTTCGAATAGCTTGTTCTACATTAAAAGAGAGACTAACCCGTTGACATAAAAAAAAAGATTTCGTTCCAAGGAGCAGATTACATTATAAGATGTAAATGTATGAGACACAGATACGGAGGAGCTGGGATTTGGACGCAGTACATCTCGCATGCGAAGCGAGCGCTCTACCACTGATCTACATCCCCGACGCACATTGTCACTTTAAATCATTTTGTCCTCAAAAAACGTACAGCTTCGAATCTAAAGCATTTCGAATCGCTTCTTTCATATTAAAAGAGAGACTAACCCATTAACATACAAAAAATACATCGTTCCAAGGAGCAGATTACAGTATAAGATGTAGAGGTATAAAAGACAGATACTGAGGAGCTGGGATTTGAACACAGTACATCTCGCATGCGAAGCGAGCGCTCTACCACTGAGCTACACCCCCGACACGCACTGTCACTTTAAATCATTTTGTTCTTAAAAAAACATACAGCTTCGACTCTAAAGCATTTCGAATAGCTTGTTCTACATTAAAAGAGAGACTAACCCGTTGACATAAAAAAAAAGATTTCGTTCCAAGGAGCAGATTACATTATAAGATGTAAAGGTATCAAAGGCAGATATGGAGGAGCTGGGATTTGAACCCACGACATCTCGCATGCGAAGCGAGCGCTCTACCACTGAGCTACACCCCCGACGCACATTGTCACTTTAAATCATTTTGTCCTCAAAAAACGTACATCTTCGAATCTAAAGCATTTCGAATCGCTTCTTTCATATTAAAAGAGAGACTAGCCCATTGACATACAAAAAAGGCTTCATTCCAAGGAGCAGATTACAGTATAAGATGTAAAGTTATATAAGACTGATATTGAGGAGCTGGGATTTGAACCCAGGACATCTCGCATGCGAAGCGAGCACTCAACCACTGAGCTACACCCCCGACACGCACTGTCACTTTAAATCATTTTGTCCTCAAAAACATACAGCTTCGACTCTAAAGCATTTCGAATAGCTTCTTTCTACATTAAAAGAGAGACTAACCCGTTGACATAAAAAAAAAGATTTCGTTCCAAGGAGCAGATTACATTATAAGATGTAAATGTATGAGACACAGATACGGAGGAGCTGGGATTTGGACATCTCGAATGCGAAGCGAGCGCTCTTCCACTGAGCTACACCCCCGACACGCATTGCCGCTTTAAATCATTTTGTCCTCAAAAAACATACAGCTTCGAATCTAAAGCATTTCGAATAGCTTCTTTCTTATTAAAAGAGAGACTAACCCATTGACATACAACAAAGGCTTCATTCCAAGGAGCAGATTACAGTATAAGATGTAAAGTTATAAAAGACTGATATGGAGGAGCTGGGAATTTAACCCAGGACATCTCGCATGCGTAGCGAGCGCTCTACCACTGAGCTACACCCCCGACACACACTGTCACTTTAAATCATTTTGTCCTCAAAAAACATACAGCTTCGACTCTAAAGCATTTCGAATAGCTTGTTCTACATTAAAAGAGAGACTAACCCGTTGACATAAAAAAAAAAGATTTCGTTCCAAGGAGCAGATTACATTATAAGATGTAAAGGTTTAAAAGGCAGATATGGAGGAGCTGGGATTTGAACCCAGGACATCTCGCATGCGAAGCGAGCGCTCTACCACTGAGCTACACCCCCGACACGCACTGCTGCTTTATATCATTTTGTCCTCAAAAAACATACAGCTTCGAATCTAAAGCATTTCGAATCGCTTCTTTCATATTAAAAGAGAGACTAACCCATTGACATACAAAAAAGATTTCGTACCAAGGAGCAGATTACAGTATAAGATGTAAAGGTATAAAAGACTGATATGGAGGAGCTGGGATTTGAACCCAGGACATCTCGCATGCGAAGCGAGCGCTCTACCACTGAGCTACACCCCCGACACGCACTGTCACTTTAAATCATTTTGTCCTCAAAAAACATACAGCTTCGATTCTAAAGCATTTCGAATAGCTTGTTCTACATTAAAAGAGAGACTAACCCGTTGACATACAAAAAAGACTTCATTCCAAGGAGCAGATTACAGTATAAGATGTAAAGGTATAAAAGACAGATATGGAGGAGCTGGGATTTGAACCCAGGACATCTCGCATGCGAAGCGAGCGCTCTACCACTGAGCTACACCCCCGACGCACATTGTCACTTTAAATCATTTTGTCCTCAAAAAACGTACAGCTTCGAATCTAAAGCATTTCGAATCGCTTCTTTCATATTAAAAGAGAGACTAACCCATTGACATACAAAAAAGACTTCATTCCAAGGAGCAGATTACAGTATAAGATGTAAAGGTATAAAAGACAGATATGGAGGAGCTGGGATTTGAACCCAGGACATCTCGCATGCGAAGCGAGCGCTCTACCACTGAGCTACACCCCCGACACACATACAGCAGATTACATTATAACTCATTTTGTCCTCAAAAAACATACAGCTTCGATTCTAAATCATTTCGAATAGCTTCTTTCATATTAAAAGAGAGACTAACCCATTGACATACAAAAAAGACTTCATTCCAAGGAGCAGATTACAGTATAAGATGTAAAGGTATAAAAGACAGATATGGAGGAGCTGGGATTTGAACCCAGGACATCTCGCATGCGAAGCGAGCGCTCTACCCCTGAGCTACATCCCCGACACGCATTGTCACTTTAAATCATTTTGTCCTCAAAAAACATACAGCTTCGAGTCTAAAGCATTTCGAATAGCTTCTTCTACATTAAAAGAGAGACTAACCCGTTGACATAAAAAAAAGATTACGTTCCAAGGAGCAGATTACAGTATAAGATGTAAAGGTATAAAAGACAGATATGGAGGAGCTGGGATTTGAACCCAGGACATCTCGCATGCGAAGCGAGCGCTCTACCACTGAGCTACACCCCCGACACGCATTGTCACTTTAAATCATTTTGTCCTCAAAAAACATACAGCTTCGAATCTAAAGCATTTCGAATCGCTTCTTTCATATTAAAAGAGAGACTAACCCATTGACATACAAAAAAGACTTCATTCCAAGGAGCAGATTACAGTATAAGATGTAAAGTTATAAAAGACAGATATGGAGGAGCTGGGATTTGAACCCAGGACATCTCGCATGCGAAGCGAGCGCTCTACCACTGAGCTACACCCCCGACACGCATTGACACTTTAAATCATTTTGTCCTCAAAAAACATACAGCTTCGACTCTAAAGCATTTCGAATAGCTTCTTTCATATTAAAAGAGAGACTAACCCATTAACATACAAAAAAGACTTCATTCCAAGGAGCAGATTACAGTATAAGATGTAAAGGTATAAAAGACAGATATGGAGGAGCTGGGATTTGAACCCAGGACATCTCGCATGCGAAGCGAGCGCTCTACCACTGAGCTACACCCCCGACGCACATTGTCACTTTAAATCATTTTGTCCTCAAAAAACGTACAGCTTCGAATCTAAAGCATTTCGAATCGCTTCTTTCATATTAAAAGAGAGACTAACCCATTGACATACAAAAAAGACTTCATTCCAAGGAGCAGATTACAGTATAAGATGTAAAGGTATAAAAGACAGATATGGAGGAGCTGGGATTTGAACCCAGGACATCTCGCATGCGAAGCGAGCGCTCTACCACTGAGCTACACCCCCGACGAACATAGTCACTTTAAATCATTTTGTCCTCAAAAAACGTACAGCTTCGAATCTAAAGCATTTCGAATCGCTTCTTTCATATTAAAAGAGAGACTAACCCATTGACATACAAAAAAGATTTCGTACCAAGGAGCAGATTACAGTATAAGATGTAAAGGTATAGAAGACTGATATGGAGGAGCTGGGATTTGAACCCAGGACATCTCGCATGCGAAGCGAGCGCTCTACCACTGAGCTACACCCCCGACACGCACTGTCACTTTAAATCATTTTGTCCTCAAAAAACATACAGCTTCGACTCTAAAGCATTTCGAATAGCTTCTTCTACATTAAAAGAGAGACTAACCCGTTGACATAAAAAAAAGATTTCGTTCCAAGGAGCAGATTACAGTATAAGATGTAAAGGTATAAAAGACAGATATGGAGGAGCTGGGATTTGAACCCAGGACATCTCGCATGCGAAGCGAGCGCTCTACCACTGAGCTACACCCCCGACGCACATTGTCACTTTAAATCATTTTGTCCTCAAAAAACATACAGCTTCGAATCTAAAGCATTTCGAATAGCTTCTTTCATATTAAAAGAGAGACTAACCCATTAACATACAAAAAAGACTTCATTCCAAGGAGCAGATTACAGTATAAGATGTAAAGGTATAAAAGACAGATATGGAGGAGCTGGGATTTGAACCCAGGACATCTCGCATGCGAAGCGAGCGCTCTACCACTGAGCTACACCCCCGACGCACATTGTCACTTTAAATCATTTTGTCCTCAAAAAACGTACAGCTTCGGATCTAAAGAATTTCGAATCGCTTCTTTCATATTAAAAGAGAGACTAACCCATTGACATACAAAAAAGACTTCATTCCACGGAGCAGATTACAGTATAAGATGTAAAGGTATAAAAGACAGATATGGAGGAGCTGGGATATGAACCGAGGACATCTCGCATGCGAAGCGAGCGCTCTATCACTGAGCTACACCCCCGACGCACATAGTCACTTTAAATCATTTTGTCCTCAAAAAACGTACAGATTCGAATCTAAAGCATTTCGAATCGCTTCTTTCATATTAAAAGAGAGACTAACCCATTGACATACAAAAAAGATTTCGTACCAAGGAGCAGATTACAGTATAAGATGTAAAGGTATAGAAGACTGATATGGAGGAGCTGGGATTTGAACCCAGGACATCTCGCATGCGAAGCGAGCGCTCTACCACTGAGCTACACCCCCGACACGCATTGTCACTTTAAATCATTTTGTCCTCAAAAAACATACAGCTTCGACTCTAAAGCATTTCGAATAGCTTCTTTCATATTAAAAGAGAGACTAACCCATTGACATACAAAAAAGACTTCATTCCAAGGAGCAGATTACAGTATAAGATGTAAATGTATGAGAGACAGATATGGAGGAGCTGGGATTTGAACGCAGGACATCTCGCATGCGAAGCGAGCGCTCTACCACTGAGCTACACCCCCGACGCACATTGTCACTTTAAATCATTTTGTCCTCAAAAAACGTACAGCTTCGAATCTAAAGCATTTCGAATCGCTTCTTTCATATTAAAAGAGAGACTAACCCATTGACATACAAAAAAGACTTCATTCCAAGGAGCAGATTACAGTATAAGATGTAAAGTTATAAAAGACTGATATGGAGGAGCTGGGATTTGAACCCAGGACATCTCGCATGCGAAGCGAGCGCTCTACCACTGAGCTACACCCCCGACGCACATTGTCACTTTAAATCATTTTGTCCTCAAAAAACATACAGCTTCGAATCTAAAGCATTTCGAATCGCTTCTTTCATATTAAAAGAGAGACTAACCCATTCACATACAAAAAAGATTTCGTACCAAGGAGCAGATTACAGTATAAGATGTAAAGGTATAAAGACAGATATGGAGGAGCTGGGATTTGAACCCAGGACATCTCGCATGCGAAGCGAGCGCTCTACCACTGAGCTACACCCCCGACACTCATTGACACTTTAAATCATTTTGTACTCAAAAAACATACAGCTTCGACTCTAAAGCATTTCGAATAGCTTCTTTCATATTAAAAGAGAGACTAACCCATTGACATACAAAAAAGACTTCATTCCACGGAGCAGATTACAGTATAAGATGTAAAGGTATAAAAGACAGATATGGAGGAGCTGGGATTTGAACCCAGGACATCTCGCATGCGAAGCGAGCGCTCTACCACTGAGCTACACCCCCGACACGCATGTGCCGCTTTAAATCATTTTGTCCTCAAAAAACATACAGCTTCGAATCTAAAGCATTTCGAATCGCTTCTTTCATATTAAAAGAGAGACTAACCCATTGACATACAAAAAAGATTTCGTACCAAGGAGCAGATTACAGTATAAGATGTAAAGGTATAAGAGACTGATATGGAGGAGCTGGGATTTGAAACCAGGACATCTCGCATGCGAGCGAGCGCTCTACCACTGAGCTACACCCCCGACACGCACTGTCACTTTAAATCATTTTGTCCTCAAAAAACATACAGCTTCGACTCTAAAGCATTTCGAATAGCTTGTTCTACATTAAAAGAGATACTAACCCGTTGACATAAAAAAAAAATGACGTTCCAAGGAGCAGATTACAGTATAAGATGTAAAGGTATACAAGATAGATATGGAGGAGCTGGGATTTGAACCCAGGCCTTCTCGCATGCGAAGCGAGCGCTCTACCACTGAGCTACACCCCCGACACGCATTGTCACCTTAAATCATTTTATCCTCAAAACATACAGCTTCGAATCTAAAGCACTTCGAATCGCTTCTTTCATATTAAAAGAGAGACTAACCCATTGACATACAAAAAAGATTTCGTACCAAGGAGCAGATTACAGTATAAGATGTAAAGGTATAGAAGACTGATATGGAGGAGCTGGGATTTGAACCCAGGACATCTCGCATGCGAAGCGAGCGCTCTACCACTGAGCTACACCCCCGACACGCACAGTCACTTTAAATCATTTTGTGCTCAAAAAACATACAGCTTCGATTCTAAAGCATTTCGAATAGCTTGTTCTACATTAAAAGAGAGACTAACCCGTTGACATAAAAAAAAAGATTTCGTTCCAA
This sequence comes from Cheiracanthium punctorium, assembly GCA_038373885.1. Taxonomy (NCBI): domain Eukaryota; kingdom Metazoa; phylum Arthropoda; class Arachnida; order Araneae; family Cheiracanthiidae; genus Cheiracanthium; species Cheiracanthium punctorium. Next base: position 179,972 of record JAWZYV010001543.1, read on the forward strand.
GGAGCAGATTACATTATAAGATGTAAATGTATGAGACACAGATACGGAGGAGCTGGGATTTGAACGCAGGACATCTCGCATGCGAAGCGAGCGCTCTACCACTGAGCTACACCCCCGACGCACATTGTCACTTTAAATCATTTTGTCCTCAAAAAACGTACAGCTTCGAATCTAAAGCATTTCGAATCGCTTCTTTCATATTAAAAGAGAGACTAACCCATTGACATACAAAAAAGACTTCATTCCACGGAGCAGATAACAGTATAAGATGTAAAGGTATAAAAGACAGATATGGAGGAGCTGGGATATGAACCGAGGACATCTCGCATGCGAAGCGAGCGCTCTATCACTGAGCTACACCCCCGACGCACATAGTCACTTTAAATCATTTTGTCCTCAAAAAACGTACAGATTCGAATCTAAAGCATTTCGAATCGCTTCTTTCATATTAAAAGAGAGACTAACCCATTGAACTACAAAAAAGATTTCGTACCAAGGAGCAGATTACAGTATAAGATGTAAAGTTATAGAAGACTTTTATGGAGGAGCTGGGATTTTAACCCAGGACATCTCGCATGCGAAGCGAGCGCTCTACCGCTGAGCTACACCCCCGACACGCATTGACACTTTAAATCATTTTGTACTCAAAAAACATACAGCTTCGACTCTAAAGCATTTCGAATACCTTCTTTCATATTAAAAGAGAGACTAACCCATTAACATACAAAAAAGACTTCATTCCACGGAGCAGATTACAGTATAAGATGTAAATGTATGAGATACAGATACGAAAGAGCTGGGATTTGAACGCAGGACATCTCGCATGCGAAGCGAGCGCTCTACCACTGAGCTACACCCCCGACGCACATTGTCACTTTAAATCATTTTGTCCTCAAAAAACGTACAGCTTCGAATCTAAAGCATTTCGAATCGCTTCTTTCATATTAAAAGAGAGACTAACCCATTGACATACAAAAAAGACTTCATTCCAAGGAGCAGATTACAGTATAAGATGTAAAGTTATAAAAGACTCATATGCAGGAGCTGGGATTTGAACCCAGGACATCTCGCATGCGAAGCGAGCGCTCTACCACTGAGCTACACCCCCGACGCACATTGTCACTTTAAATCATTTTGTCCTCAAAAAACGTACAGATTCGAATCTAAAGCATTTCGAATCGCTTCTTTCATATTAAAAGAGAGACTAACCCATTGACATACAAAAAAGATTTCGTACCAAGGAGCAGATTACAGTATAAGATGTAAAGTTATAGAAGACTTTTATGGAGGAGCTGGGATTTGAACCCAGGACATCTCGCATGCGAAGCGAGCGCTCTACCACTGAGCTACACCCCCGACACGCATTGACACTTTAAATCATTTTGTCCTCAAAAAACATACAGCTTCGACTCTAAAGCATTTCGAATAGCTTCTTTCATATTAAAAGAGAGACTAACCCATTAACATACAAAAAAGACTTCATTCCAAGGAGCAGATTACAGTATAAGATGTAAAGGTATAAAAGACAGATATGGAGGAGCTGGGATTTGAACCCAGGACATCTCGCATGCGAAGCGAGCGCTCTACCACTGAGCTACACCCCCGACGCACATTGTCACTTTAAATCATTTTGTCCTCAAAAAACGTACAGCTTCGAATCTAAAGAATTTCGAATCGCTTCTTTCATATTAAAAGAGAGACTAACCCATTGACATACAAAAAAGACTTCATTCCACGGAGCAGATAACAGTATAAGATGTAAAGGTATAAAAGAGAGATATGGAGGAGCTGGGATATGAACCGAGGACATCTCGCATGCGAAGCGAGCGCTCTACCACTGAGCTACACCCCCGACGATCGCAGTCACTTTAAATCATTTTGTCCTCAAAAAACCTACAGCTTCGAATCTAAAGAGTTTCAAATCGCTTCTTTCATATTAAAAGAGAGACTAACCCATTGACATACAAAAAAGATTTCGTACCAAGGAGCAGATTACAGTATAAGATGTAAAGGTAAGGACTGATATGGAGGAGCTGGGATTTGAAACAAGGACATCTCGCATGCGAGGGAGCGCTCTACCACTGAGCTACACCCCCGACACGCACTGTCACTTTAAATCATTTTGTCCTCAAAAAACATACAGCTTCGACTCTAAAGCATTTCGAATAGCTTGTTCTACATTAAAAGAGATACTAACCCGTTGACATAAAAAAAAAATTACGTTCCAAGGAGCAGATTACAGTATAAGATGTAAAGGTATAAAAGACAGATATGGAGGAGCTGGGATTTGAACCCAGGCCTTCTCGCATGCGAAGCGAGCGCTCTACCACTGAGCTACACCCCCGACACGCATTGTCACTTTAAATCATTTTATCCTCAAAACATACAGCTTCGAATCTAAAGCATTTCGAATCGCTTCTTTCATATTAAAAGAGAGACTAACCCATTGACATACAAAAAAGATTTCGTACCAAGGAGCAGATTACAGTATAAGATGTAAAAGTATAGAAGACTGATAAAGAGGAGCTGGGATTTGAACCCTGAACATCTCGCATGCGAAGCGAGCGCTCTACCACTGAGCTACACCCCCGACACGCACAGTCACTTTAAATCATTTTGTCCTCAAAAAACATACAGCTTCGACTCTAAAGCATTTCGAATAGCTTGTTCTACATTAAAAGAGAGACTAACCCGTTGACATAAAAAAAAAGATTTCGTTCCAAGGAGCAGATTACATTATAAGATGTAAATGTATGAAACACAGATATGGAGGAGCTGGGATTTGAACGCAGGACATCTCGCATGCGAAGCGAGCGCTCTACCACTGAGCTACACCCCCGACGCACATTGTCACTTTAAATCATTTTGTCCTCAAAAAACGTACAGCTTCGAATCTAAAGCATTTCGAATCGCTTCTTTCATATTAAAAGAGAGACTAACCCATTGACATACAAAAAAGACTTCATTCCAAGGAGCAGATTACAGTATAAGATGTAAAGGTATAAAAGACAGATATGGAGGAGCTGGGATTTGAACCCAGGACATCTCGCATGCGAAGCGAGCGCTCTACCACTGAGCTACACCCCCGACACACGTTGTCACTTTAAATCATTTTGTCCTCAAAAAACATACAGCTTCGACTCTAAAGCATTTCGAATAGCTTCTTTCATATTAAAAGAGAGACTAACCCATTAACATACAAAAAAGACTTCATTCCAAGGAGCAGATTACAGTATAAGATGTAAAGGTATAAAAGACAGATATGGAGGAGCTGGGATTTGAACCCAGGACATCTCGCATGCGAAGCGAGCGCTCTACCACTGAGCTACACCCCCGACACGCATTGTCACTTTAAATCATTTTGTCCTCAAAAAACATACAGCTTCGAGTCTAAAGCATTTCGAATAGCTTCTTCTACATTAAAAGAGAGACTAACCCGTTGACATACAAAAAAGATTACGTTCCAAGGAGCAGATTACAGTATAAGATGTAAAGGTATAAAAGACAGATATGGAGGAGCTGGGATTTGAACCCAGGACATCTCGCATGCGAAGCGAGCGCTCTACCACTGAGCTACACCCCCGACACGCATTGTCGCTTTAAATCATTTTGTCCTCAAAAAACGTACAGCTTCGAATCTAAAGAATTTCGAATCGCTTCTTTCATATTAAAAGAGAGACTAACCCATTGACATACAAAAAAGACTTCATTCCACGGAGCAGATTACAGTATAAGATGTAAAGGTATAAAAGACAGATATGGAGGAGCTGGGATTTGAACCCAGGACATCTCGCATGCGAAGCGAGCGCTCTACCACTGAGCTACACCCCCGACACACGTTGTCACTTTAAATCATTTTGTCCTCAAAAAACGTACAGCTTCGAATCTAAAGCATTTCGAATCGCTTCTTTCATATTAAAAGAGAGACTAACCCATTGACATACAAAAAAGACTTCATTCCAAGGAGCAGATTACAGTATAAGATGTAAAGGTATAAAAGACAGATATGGAGGAGCTGGGATATGAACCGAGGACATCTCGCATGCGAAGCGAGCGCTCTATCACTGAGCTACACCCCCGACGCACATAGTCACTTTAAATCATTTTGTCCTCAAAAAACGTACAGATTCGAATCTAAAGCATTTCGAATCGCTTCTTTCATATTAAAAGAGAGACTAACCCATTGACATACAAAAAAGATTTCGTACCAAGGAGCAGATTACAGTATAAGATGTAAAGTTATAGAAGACTGATATGGAGGAGCTGGGATTTGAACCCAGGACATCTCGCATGCGAAGCGAGCGCTCTACCGCTGAGCTACACCCACGACACGCACTGTCACTTTATATCATTTTGTCCTCAAAAAACATACAGCTTCGAGTGTAAAGCATTTCGAATAGCTTCTTTCATATTAAAAGAGAGACTAACCCATTGACATACAAAAAAGATTTCGTTCCAAGTAGCAGATTACAGTATAAGATGTAAAGGTATAAAAGACAGATATGGAGGAGCTGGGATTTGAACCCAGGACATCTCGCATGCGAAGCGAGCGCTCTGCCACTGAGCTACACCCCCGACGCACATTGTCACTTTAAATCATTTTGTCCTCAAAAAACTTACAGCTTCGAATCTAAAGAATTTCGAATCGCTTCTTTCATATTAAAAGAGAGACTAACCCATTGACATACAAAAAAGACTTCATTCCACGGAGCAGATTACAGTATAAGATATAAAGGTATAAAAGACAGATATGGAGGAGCTGGGATTTGAACCCAGGACATCTCGCATGCGAAGCGAGCGCTCTACCACTGAGCTACACCCCCGACACGCATATGCCGCTTTAAATCATTTTGTCCTCAAAAAACGTACAGCTTCGAATCTAAAGAATTTCGAATCGCTTCTTTCATATTAAAAGAGAGACTAACCCATTGACATACAAAAAAGATTTCGTACCAAGGAGCAGATTACAGTATAAGATGTAAAGGTATAAAAGACAGATATGGAGGAGCTGGGATTTGAACCCAGGACATCTCGCATGCGAAGCGAGCGCTCTACCACTGAGCTACACCCCCGACACACATTGTCACTTTAAATCATTTTGTCCTCAAAAAACATACAGCTTCGACTCTAAAGCATTTCGAATAGCTTCTTTCATATTAAAAGAGAGACTAACCCATTGACATACAAAAAAGACTTCATTCCAAGGAGCAGATTACAGTATAAGATGTAAATGTATGAAAGACAGATATGGAGGAGCTGGGATTTGAACCCAGGACATCTCGCATGCGAAGCGAGCGCTCTACCACTGAGCTACACCCCCGACGCACATTGTCACTTTAAATCATTTTGTCCTCAAAAAACGTACAGCTTCGAATCTAAAGCATTTCGAATCGCTTCTTTCATATTAAAAGAGAGACTAACCCATTGACATACAAAAAAGACTTCATTCCAAGGAGCAGATTACAGTATAAGATGTAAAGGTATAAAAGACAGATATGGAGGAGCTGGGATTTGAACCCAGGACATCTCGCATGCGAAGCGAGCGCTCTACCACTGAGCTACACCCCCGACGCACATTGTCACTTTAAATCATTTTGTCCTCAAAAAACGTACAGCTTCGAATCTAAAGCATTTCGAATCGCTTCTTTCATATTAAAAGAGAGACTAACCCATTGACATACAAAAAAGATTTCGTACCAAGGAGCAGATTACAGTATAAGATGTAAAGGTATAAAAGACAGATATGGAGGAGCTGGGATTTGAACCCAGGACATCTCGCATGCGAAGCGAGCGCTCTACCACTGAGCTACACCCCCGACACACGTTGTCACTTTAAATCATTTTGTCCTCAAAAAACATACAGCTTCGACTCTAAAGCATTTCGAATAGCTTCTTTCATATTAAAAGAGAGACTAACCCATTGACATACAAAAAAGACTTCATTCCAAGGAGCAGATTACAGTATAAGATGTAAAGGTATAAAAGACAGATATGGAGGAGCTGGGATTTGAACCCAGGACATCTCGCATGCGAAGCGAGCGCTCTACCACTGAGCTACACCCCCGACACGCATTGTCACTTTAAATCATTTTGTCCTCAAAAAACATACAGCTTCGAATCTAAAGCATTTCGAATCGCTTCTTTCATATTAAAAGAGAGACTAACCCATTGACATACAAAAAAGACTTCATTCCAAGGAGCAGATTACAGTATAAGATGTAAAGGTATAAAGACTGATATGGAGGAGCTGGGATTTGAACCCAGGACATCTCGCATGCGAAGCGAGCGCTCTACCACTGAGCTACACCCCCGACACGCATTGTCACTTTAAATCATTTTGTCCTCAAAAAACATACAGCTTCGACTCTAAAGCATTTCGAATAGCTTCTTTCATATTAAAAGAGAGACTAACCCATTGACATACAAAAAAGATTTCGTTCCAAGGAGCAGATTACAGTATAAGATGTAAAGGTATAAAAGACAGATATGGAGGAGCTGGGATTTGAACCCAGGACATCTCGCATGCGAAGCGAGCGCTCTACCACTGAGCTACACCCCCGACGCACATTGTCACTTTAAATCATTTTGTCCTCAAAAAACATACAGCTTCGAATCTAAAGCATTTCGAATCGCTTCTTTCATATTAAAAGAGAGACTAACCCATTGACATACAAAAAAGACTTCATTCCACGGAGCAGATTACAGTATAAGATGTAAAGGTATAGAAGACAGATATGGAGGAGCTGGGATTTGAACCCAGGACATCTCGCATGCGAAGCGAGCGCTCTACCACTGAGCTACACCCCCGACACGCACTGTCACTTTAAATCATTTTGTCCTCAAAAAACATACAGCTTCGACTCTAAAGCATTTCGAATAGCTTGTTCTACATTAAAAGAGAGACTAACCCGTTGACATAAAAAAAAGATTTCGTTCCAAGGAGCAGATTACATTATAAGATGTAAATGTATGAAACACAGATACGGAGGAGCTGGGATTTGAACGCAGGACATCTCGCATGCGAAGCGAGCGCTCTACCACTGAGCTACACCCCCGACGCACATTGTCACTTTAAATCATTTTGTCCTCAAAAAACGTACAGCTTCGAATCTAAAGCATTTCGAATCGCTTCTTTCATATTAAAAGAGAGACTAACCCATTGACATACAAAAAAGACTTCATTCCAAGGAGCAGATTACAGTATAAGATGTAAAGGTATAAAAGACAGATATGGAGGAGCTGGGATTTGAACCCAGGACATCTCGCATGCGAAGCGAGCGCTCTACCACTGAGCTACACCCCCGACACACATAGTCACTTTAAATCATTTTGTCCTCAAAAAACATACAGCTTCGAATCTAAAGCATTTCGAATCGCTTCTTTCACATTACAAGAGAGACTAACCCATTGACATAAAAAAAAGATTTCGTTCCAAGGAGCAGATTACAGTATAAGATGTAAAGGTATAAAAGACAGATATGGAGGAGCTGGGATTTGAACCCAGGACATCTCGCATGCGAAGCGAGCGCTCTACCACTGAGCTACACCCCCGACACGCACTGATCACTTTAAATCATTTTGTCCTCAAAAAACATACAGCTTCGACTCTAAAGCATTTCGAATAGCTTCTTTCATATTAAAAGAGAGACTAACCCATTGACATACAAAAAAGACTTCATTCCAAGGAGCAGATTACAATATAAGATGTAAAGGTATAAAAGACAGATATGGAGGAGCTGGGATTTGAACCCAGGACATCTCGCATGCGAAGCGAGCGCTCTACCACTGAGCTACACCCCCGACGCGCATTGTCACTTTAAATCATTTTGTCCTCAAAAAACGTACAGCTTCGAATCTAAAGCATTTCGAATCGCTTCTTTCATATTAAAAGAGAGACTAACCCATTCACATACAAAAAAGACTGCATTCCAAGGAGCAGATTACAGTATAAGATGTAAATGTATAAAAGACAGATATGGAGGAGCTGGGATTTGAACCCAGGACATCTCGCATGCGAAGCGAGCGCTCTACCACTGAGCTACACCCCGACGCACATTGTCACTTTAAATCATTTTGTCCTCAAAAAACTTACAGCTTCGAATCTAAAGCATTTCGAATCGCTTCTTTCATATTAAAAGAGAGACTAACCCATTGACATACAAAAAAGATTTCGTTCCAAGGAGCAGATTACAGTATAAGATGTAAAGGTATAGAAGACTGATATGGAGGAGCTGGGATTTGAACCCAGGACATCTCGCATGCGAAGCGAGCGCTCTACCACTGAGCTACACCCCCGACACGCACAGTCACTTTAAATCATTTTGTGCTCAAAAAACATACAGCTTCGATTCTAAAGCATTTCGAATAGCTTCTTTCATATTAAAAGAGAGACTAACCCATTGACATACAAAAAAGACTTCATTCCAAGGAGCAGATTACAGTATAAGATGTAAAGGTATAAAAGACAGATATGGAGGAGCTGGGATTTGAACCCAGGACATCTCGCATGCGAAGCGAGCGCTCTACCACTGAGCTACACCCCCGACACACATTGTCACTTTAAATCATTTTGTCCTCAAAAAACGTACAGCTTCGAATCTAAAGAATTTCGAATCGCTTCTTTCATATTAAAAGAGAGACTAACCCATTGACATACAAAAAAGACTTCATTCCAAGGAGCAGATTACAGTATAAGATGTAAAGGTATAAAAGACAGATATGGAGGAGCTGGGATTTGAACCCAGGACATCTCGCATGCGAAGCGAGCGCTCTACCACTGAGCTACACCCCCGACGACGCATTGTCACTTTAAATCATTTTGTCCTCAAAAAACGTACAGCTTCGAATCTAAAGCATTTCGAATAGCTTCTTTCATATTAAAAGAGAGACTAACCCATTCACATACAAAAAAGACTTCATTCCAAGGAGCAGATTACAGTATAAGATGTAAAGGTATAAAAGACAGATACTGAGGAGCTGGGATTTGAACACAGTACATCTCGCATGCGAAGCGAGCGCTCTACCACTGAGCTACACCCCCGACACGCACTGTCACTTTAAATCATTTTGTCCTCAAAAAACATACAGCTTCGACTCTAAAGCATTTCGAATAGCTTCTTTCATATTAAAAGAGAGACTAACCCATTAACATACAAAAAAGACTTCATTCCAAGGAGCAGATTACAGTATAAGATGTAAAGGTATAAAAGACAGATATGGAGGAGCTGGGATTTGAACCCAGGACATCTCGCATGCGAAGCGAGCGCTCTACCACTGAGCTACACCCCCGACACGCATTGTCACTTTAAATCATTTTGTCCTCAAAAAACATACAGCTTCGAATCTAAAGCATTTCGAATCGCTTCTTTCATATTAAAAGAGAGACTAACCCATTGACATACAAAAAAGATTTCATTCCAAGGAGCAGATTACAGTATAAGATGTAAAGGTAAGGACTGATATGGAGGAGCTGGGATTTGAACCCAGGACATCTCGCATGCGAAGCGAGCGCTCTACCACTGAGCTACACCCCCGACACGCACTGTCACTTTAAATCATTTTGTCCTCAAAAAACATACAGCTTCGACTCTAAAGCATTTCGAATAGCTTGTTCTACATTAAAAGAGAGACTAACCCGTTGACATAAAAAAAAAGATTTCGTTCCAAGGAGCAGATTACATTATAAGATGTAAATGTATGAGACACAGATACGGAGGAGCTGGGATTTGAACGCAGGACATCTCGCATGCGAAGCGAGCGCTCTACCACTGAGCTACACCCCCGACGCACATTGTCACTTTAAATCATTTTGTCCTCAAAAAACGTACAGCTTCGAATCTAAAGCATTTCGAATCGCTTCTTTCATATTAAAAGAGAGACTAACCCATTGACATACAAAAAAGACTTCATTCCACGGAGCAGATTACAGTATAAGATGTAAAGGTATAAAAGACAGATATGGAGGAGCTGGGATTTGAACCCAGGACATCTCGCATGCGAAGCGAGCGCTCTACCACTGAGCTACACCCCCGACGCACATTGTCACTTTAAATCATTTTGTGCTCAAAAAACATACAGCTTCCACTCTAAAGCATTTCTAATAGCTTCTTTCATATTAAAAGAGAGACTGACCCATTAATATACAAAAAAGACTTCATTCCAAGGAGCAGATTACAGTATAAGATGTAAAGGTATAAAAGACAGATATGGAGGAGCTGGGATTTGAACCCAGGACATCTCGCATGCGAAGCGAGCGCTCTACCACTGAGCTACACCCCCGACACACATTGTCACTTTAAATCATTTTGTCCTCAAAAAACATACAGCTTCGAATCTAAAGCATTTCGAATCGCTTCTTTCATATTAAAAGAGAGACTAACCCATTGACATACAAAAAAGACTTCATTCCAAGGAGCAGATTACAGTATAAGATGTAAAGGTATAAAAGACAGATATGGAGGAGCTGGGATTTGAACCCAGGACATCTCGCATGCGAAGCGAGCGCTCTACCACTGAGCTACACCCCCGACACGCATTGTCACTTTAAATCATTTTGTCCTCAAAAAACATACAGCTTCGACTCTAAAGCATTTCGAATAGCTTCTTTCATATTAAAAGAGAGACTAACCCATTAACATACAAAAAAGACTTCACTCCAAGTAGCAGATTACAGTATAATATGTAAAGGTATAAGAGACTGATATGGAGGAGCTGGGATTTGAACCCAGGACATCTCGCATGCGAAGCGAGCGCTCTACCACTGAGCTACACCCCCGACACACATTGTCACTTTAAATCATTTTATCCTCAAAAAACGTACAGCTTCGAATCTAAAGAATTTCGAATCGCTTCTTTCATATTAAAAGAGAGACTAACCCATTGACATACAAAAAAGACTTCATTCCAAGGAGCAGATTACAGTATAAGATGTAAAGGTATAAAAGACAGATATGGAGGAGCTGGGATTTCAACCCAAGATATCTCGCATGCGAAGCGAGCGCTCTACTACTGAGCTACACCCTCGACACACATAGTCACTTTAAATCATTTTGTGCTCAAAAAACATACAGCTTCGAATCTAAAGCATTTCGAATCGTTTCTTTCATATTAAAAGAGAGACTAACCCATTGACATACAAAAAAGATTTCATTCCAAGGAGCAGATTACAGTATAAGATGTAAAGGTATAAAAGACAGATATGGAGGAGCTGGGATTTGAACCCAGGACATCTCGCATGCGAAGCGAGCGCTCTACCACTGAGGTACACCCCCGACAGCACATGTCACTTTAAATCATTTTGTCCTCAAAAAACTTACAGCTTCGAATTAAATGCATTTCGAATCGCTATTTCTACATTAAAAGAGAGACTAACCCGTTGACATAAAAAAAAGATTTCATTCCAATAGCAGATTACAGTATAAGAGGTAAAGCTATAAAAAACAGATATGAAGGAGTTGAGATTTGAAACCAGAACATCTCGCACGCGCAGCGAGCGCTCTAGCATTTTCGACGATCCCAATCATTTGGGCCAATATTTGCGTCTGTGCATGCTCGTGGAAATGAAAAGAGCAGAAACAATGAAGGCAGCGAAGAGCTTCAATGACGATGCCGGCGACATCTGTTCGTTCAAAAATATAGTTAGGTTAGTATAGTGATTATCCATCTGAATCATTCATTAAATTAGATTATCTATTATCTTCAATGAATATTTTTCAACGCTCATTTTAATGAAACATAATTTCATTTTCAGTTAATGAACATTAGTTTATTTTATAATGATTAAATAAAAATGATTTAAGATAAACTACCTATATTGAAATGTAAATTTTATTACCAGATCTTCAATTTTTCTTTGGCTGATGAAAAATAAAAGCATAAAAATGTTAAATTATAAATTTAATTTGCGTATGAAATATTTACATATGAAACTCGTGAATGTAAATTAAGCCACTTTAATGTAAATCTCTAAAATTTTTTTCTAAAAAATTTAGAAATATGTAAAGTGACTTTTTAAAAGTATCTTTTAAAAATTATTTTTATTTTAAGAAATAAAACTAAATTGGATATATCATTATGTATTGAAAAGCTCACTGAAGTTTTCCTATTTTAAAGTAACTATTGAAAGTAATAAAACAGCAAATATACATGGTATTTGAAACAAGCATTTCGAATAATCAATATAAACTGATATACTGGTATTTGTCAATTTGAATGTACCACAACAAGTTATTAAAATTCATTTAATTTAAATAATTTTTTAAACTAAAAAGCAAAAAGTTTAAATCAGTTTGAAAATAAGAATGTGAAATATTGTTTTTTTTTTTAAATAAAAATGCCTTAACTAAAATTTTAAACAAGTATTTAAATCAAATGACTTTTAATAACTTGTTGTAGTACATTCAAGTTTACAAATACCAGTATATCACTTTACATTGATTATTGAATATGTTTATTTCAAATACCATGTATATTTATTGTTTTATTACTTTCAATAATTACTTTAAAATAGGACACAATGATATATTCAATTTAAAGTTTTATTTCTTTAAATAAAAATAATTTTTAAAAGATACTTTTAAAAAGTCACTTGACATATTTCTAAATTTTTTAGAAAAAATGCAAAAAAAATTTTAGAGATTTACATTAAAGTGGCTTAATTTACATTCATGTGTTTCGCTTGTAAATATTTCCTATGTAAATTAAATTTGTAATTTTATTTTTCATCAGCTAAAGCAAAATTGAAGATCTAGTAATAAAATTAACATTTCAATATATCTTATTTTTAGTCATTTTTATTTGATCATAATGAAATAAACTAATGTTCATTAACTAAAATTATGCTTCATTGAATGAATGAATCAAAATGAACGTCGAAAAATATTCATTGAAGATAATAGGTAATCTAATGTAATGAATAATTCATATGGATAATCACTATAATAAATTAAGTATCTTTTAAACGAACAGATGGCGACGGCACCGTCATTAAAGCTCTTCGCAGTTTCCACGAGCATGCGCAGACGCACCTATTGGCCCAAACGGTTGGGTTTGGCAAAAATGCAGCGCTCTACCACTGAGCTACACCCTCGGCACTCATTGGGTTAGGCTTTAAATGCGTTTGTATTTAGAAATATTATAGTTTCGAATTAAATAAATATCGAATCGCTATTTCTACAGAGAGACTATCCCAAGAAGAGAGACTATCCCAAGAAGAGAGACTATCCCATTGACATGCCAAAAAAATATATATATTCAATCCAAGCAGCTTTGCATCAGTATGTGTAAAGCTACGAAATAAGCAGCCTTGGAGTAGCTGGGATTCGAACCCAGGAAATCTCGCATGCAAAGCAAGCGCTCTACCACTGAGCTACACCACCCGCCAAACCGGACATCTTTAAAAGATTTTGTCTTCAAAAAACATATAGCTTCCAATCGCTTCTTCTACATTAAAGGAGACAATTACCCAGTGACATACAAAAAAGTGTTAATTTCAAGGAGCAGATTGCTTCAGTAGGTATAAAGCTATAAAAGATGCAGCCTTGGAAGAGTTGGGATTTGAACCTAGGACATCTCGCATGCAAAGCTCGCGTTTTACCACTGAGCTACAACCCCGACACCCCAGACAACTTTCAATGCATATTTCTTAATAAATCTTATAGCTTCGAATTCAATGCATTTCGGATAGCTATTTCTCTATTAAAAGAGAAACTAACCCATTGACATACTAAAAAAGTAAATCCAAGCAGCTGATTGCATCAGTACGTGTAAAGCTATAAGAGAAGCAGATTTGGAGGAGCTGGGATTTGAACCCAGAACATCTTGCACGCGAAGAGAGCGCCCTGCTTCTGAGATACAACCCCGGCACACCTGGATCTTTAAATGATTTTGTCTTCAAAGAACATATAGCTTCGAATTTTTTAAAAATTCTTTTTGGGGTATTTCTACTCTCAGCCTTTTTACAGTTTTGATTGAGTATCTGATGTCAGCAAAGAAAGATTTTTTAGTATTCCAATCGTGTGTTTATTTTCACCCACACAGTTTTTTTTTCCAATACAGTCGTATGTCTGCTCTCAGCGACGAAAATTATTTTACCATTTCAGTCGTCTGTTTACTCTCAGTCCTATAAGCCTGTATTACTGTTAATTCAGCAAAAACTAGTTTCAACCAGCATAATGCCTATTTACAAATTTTATGAGACGGTAACGGGTTTAAAGTTAAGAAATTGATATGGATTTTTTTTTTATTATTGAAAATATTACTGCACTTGTTCCAAAAGATTAAAACATTTACTGAACAGTAATCAAAATATGGAATTTAGCGACTTTAAACTAGCTTTTAGGTTAAGACTTTAATCTTACAAAGCTAAGATCTCTCCGATCCTTGAGTTAAAGCGATGAACTCACCAATGTTAGAAATGCTTGGTTTCTGAACCCACGTATTTGAGAAAAATCCGACGTTTATTGCGACTTCCTTCAGTTGATCTTCGGACAGAGGTGTCCACATGATAGGATTTCCTTTGTCGTCGGACGAATCAGAGCATTTCTTCTTGGCATCCTCAAAGTTTGTAGAATCCTGTACCAGAGAGTAACAACTTTCACCCACTAGGACATCCATTCCTAAGCACGTAGGATCTACGAAGGGAGACAAAAAGCAATAATAAGAACTAGTTATAAGACGAGCTCTGAAGAAATTATTATATACTACATTCTGCTGCACAATTTTTTCTGATTTATTTTTTTTTTACAGAAAATAAATGCAATTAGTAAGAATTTTATAAAGAACTTGCTGAAGTACCCGCTCTTCGCACGGGTATGCAGATTATTAAAACATCTAACACGAACTGTGCAAACTACATTGCCATTGCCCATAAGTATATATTAAACCATAGGTTCCTAACCTTTTTTAAACTGGTGCCCCTTTTTCTAGTGAATATTTCAATACCGGCCCCCCTCCTACTCCAGAGAAATAAGAGCGTACATAATGCATGGTGAAAACAAGAATTAAATTTTAAAAAAATTACTAATAGATAGAATATCGTTAGAATTGAAACTGTACTGAATTTCTTCTTCATTTAAAAAGGAGGAATAAAAGTTTCAGAGAAGTATCTCTTTCTCTCAACAGCGAAGTCTCATATCGAAATATGTTAATTTTCGCACACGTGATAGAAATGAATTATCAGAGTGATTTTTAAGTCTTTCTTAGACTATATTTGGTTAATCTTCCCATGCCCCTCCGTGCCATATCAACGCCCCCTAATTTTCTCGGGGTCTTTTACCGCCCCCCCTGAAAGCCTCAAATGCCCACAAGGGGGCGTTTTCGCCCACGTTGGGAACCTATGTATTAAACGAAATCAATATTCAAACTGCGACATCAAATGACGTTGATCTCATTTGTAATATCTCTTTATGTTTACTACACAATCAGATATCGAGAAGCTGTTATTAAGAAGAATGTGGAAATCAAATTAAGATTTCCCCTCGTGTTTTTGTACATAAATGTTTAAAATGTCAAGATGATTATTTTAACAATGATGGTGACCTCGCGATTCGCTCTGGTTATAGCGTCCCAAAATATTTACCGAAGTAACTTTTGTAACCGACGTTTCCCATCTGCATTAGGTGTTAGGGCATAATGTGCCGAAAAACAATGTCAGCTGCTCGTGAGCATTGGGAATGGATCCGTATGGTTAGCTTTCCATTAAAGCAATAGCGTTATCTTATCGAATTATAGGAAATTTGGGAATATTTCTAGTAAATCAAATTTGGCCAAGCTTTTAAGAAAGCTGATCGAAAAGTATAAAAGAAAAAAAAGCAGATTGGCACAGCAGGGATAGTGGTTGTTCAGTTGTCAGTCGAGCGAGAACCAATCTATTCATTCCACAGCATATATTGCATTGCATCGTTAAAATATACCTACGCATACAGCGTAATGAATTATAATCCCTGTAAAAGAACTGTTTATGTAATATTCATGAAAGATAGCCTATAATACTCGCGAATACTGTAGCTGTCTATCATCGAAAAAAGTTTTAGAATCGGTTCAGTAGTTACGGGCATGCCCATATACCGTTACACCACTGGGCTTCAATAATTATAAAAGTAATTAAATTTAAAAAATTCTGACTCCGAGGTGCATATTACCGAAGTCATGGACTTATATGTTCAAATTTTCAGAGCTCTTCGTGCTGTAGATTTGTCTGGAGATCTCACACATACAAAGTTACAGACATTCGTTTTTGTTATTATATATAAGCACTTTAATATTAAAAATAATTAAAAATTGTAAAAAACATCATAATAGACCTGATCTAGCAAACTATCGCTTCGGATGGTGCAAAAATATCCACCCTTCATTAGTTTTTAAAAGTTTAACCAACATTGTGAGGAGATGGGATAGAATATACCATTTGCTCGTGCAGGTGCGTGAATATTTACCAGGAGCTTTTTACCCGGAACGTTCGTTTCGTAGTGAGTGTCTTTTATGAAGTCATTGTAAGGAGCCTGGTTATTTTTGGTTTTTAAAACTAGTATTTTGTTGAGTTTTCTTGTCACCTGGAAATCATTTGTTCTGCTATTTTGGAACTGTGTTTCATAACATGATTTTGAACAACTTACTCTACGCGACCAACAACCGTTGAAATTTGTTTAGTAATTTTGAATATTTAAAAAAAATTAGAATTCATGCAAGTATGCAATAGCTCATATACAGACTGTTTATTTAAATTTTAGTCCCAAAAATTACCAGATTCATTGCCAAATAAAACATTTCTACATTTTTATAATTATCAATTTTCAATGCTTTTAATAATGATGAAACAGAAATTATTAAGAAAGGTTTGAAAATAGACACCTATGAAAAACCAAGGTAAATTCACACTGCAGAAAAGCAGCTACGGACCAGCGCTCGTGCGCATTGTCCATTCACATCATATCACAGATAAGTTGTGCTCCGACTGCTTTCACATGCTTTAGTTTCTGGTACTACATCATTGATGAAAATGTTTGAATCAAAGCCACTTGCGTATAGTCCTGATTAACTTACTGGTAGAATATTGGCAGGGCAGTGGCGTAGCCAGAAATTTTTCATGGGGAGTTGCGAATACTGCAACTCACATATGTATACGTGTGTGTGATAAGGGAGTGAAGAATATACATTTTGTATGGCAAAAAATTCCTCATGGGGGTTGTGACCCCTTTATCCCCTCCCTTGGCTACGCCACTGTGATAGGGATAGTATAATTTCGATAGCTGGGTTTTTGTTTTTTATCTGATCAAATGATCTGTTTCCCCAAAATTGTTCCAACGTTTTTTCGGACAAAGTGTGGAACATTGTGCAGATTCACCCATATATATGAATACCAGACGTTACGGGACAGAGATGGACAGCTTTTATGCAAGACAAGAAAGTCGTTTTTATGATTACTATAAGGGTCAGCCAAAAGAAAACTCATGAAACCAATCAAAGGAGACGGAAAAAGGTAAGTAAACTATTAGTTGTTTCAAAAGTAATCGCTGTGTATAATTGTTGATACATTTTTCTCACTGCGAAACAAAACAGTCAATGGTCTTCATGGAAAAATGTTTGTGGTTACCTATGGAACCATGACTGTACCCAAGCATGCACGTCTTCGTCCAAAGCAAATGGGCAAATGTCTTTCTTGAGAGCTTTAAAAATACGGAAATTGGGAAAGATTTCGACAATATAAGGGCTTCCCAGCAAACTTTAGGCAGGACAGCATCGACAGGGTCTTCAGTCGAAACAGAATGACGTCCGTCCATCAACATTCCAGGCCGTTTGGTCATGACGGACTCTATTTGCTTCGGACAAGACATCCACGTCTGGGTACAGTTATGGTTCCATAGACAACCACAAAACAGATTTTCATGAAGGCATTGACCGTTTTGTCTCACAGTGGGATAAATGTATTAATAGTGACAGCGATTACTTTTGAAATAATTAATAGTTTTTTGTTTTATTCCATTTGTCTCATTTTCATTTGGCTGACCCTTACATACAGGGGTTTTGCGAGACGAGACAGGCTTTTTTTTCGTCTCGCGTCCGTCCCTAGTCCCCTAATCTGGAAGTATGGACACCTTGTTTAGCTCATACCATTCAAGTAGTTGCTCTGAACGGCTTCGTCTTTCCACAAATAACCAAAGTATGACTTTTGGACACAGACATAAATAACTCAAGCAACCTTCTATGAAGTGTTGAACAATTTTCTTCATCGTACACACACAAAGGTCTGAAGCAGAGATTTTCATCACACCCTTTAGGGATAACGGCACTCTCTTAACCTGAAAAATCCCGAATTTTTTTCTTGAATTTTAACTTTTATTTTTCAATGCTTAAGATATCAGAACATTCCTTTTTTCCATTTTAAATTATATTAATTAGGAACTGCTGATACCAAATGTTACTGCTTGCCTATTGCACTATCCAAGCGAAAAGAATTTTTTCGGTGATGATTGCTGGCACCATACGGTACCTCTGGGCTTCTGTATTCTAGACCTATAAAGTTACTTTTCGAACGATCTGTATAACTTCGAAAGAAAAAAGTCTCATTCGAGATTTAGTAAACTCTAGAGGAGTTTCACACGAATGCATTAAGATCTTAATGTATTGTGTGTAATAAGGCAAACCTGCATGAGGGGTATCTGCCTAGGATGGGAGCTCCTTGACTTTTTAAGGGTGTTAAGATCTTAAATTTACATTAAAATAAAGATATACGTCAATAAAACGTTACCTGCTGAGAACGTCAACTCATGTGTCCAATCCCCACCGTCATGCTTCACCACCAACTTGTACGTTTCCTCCGGAACAAGTCCAGACAAAGCCAGATCTTTCACATCACCAATGATTGATTCAACTTGCATATCCATCTGGGATAATATTGCTGTCACAGAGGCGCTGGGGAACCCTTTTGCAACTAGCATAGGTGTGTTTACATAGGCTTCTCCTTTCGGTGATATGCTCACTCTGACTGGAGATTTTGGATCTGTTGAAGAAGGTGCAGACAATTAATACAAGAAATATGTGACAACCAAAAGACTTTTTCGTTTAACTTTTACTGGAGAAGAATGATTGAATGGCTGTCTTTGTAATGATAACAAAAGAACAAGTTACAGAGACTAATAAGACACTAAAGCATTTTGTCCATAGAACCTAAATTTGTTTTGTTTTTCTATATAACAGAGCTGTATGAGTTACTTTTTTTTTCAACAGGCGGGCACTTGCCGATTAGGCACTGTCCCTTACAACTACCCGAAAGTGTTGTGGCCATTTTATTATGGGGGCACCCAGTGGGCGGCCAGCATTACTCCCTATGAAGGGACGGACAAGTTAACATGCATGCCCGAGCCGGGATTCGAACCCGGACCAAGGTGTGATGGAATGGTTCTTAGGCCACTACACCACCTGGGCGGTATATGAGTTACGTACATAACTATTTTCGACCGAGAATATATTTTATGTACTTCACTAATATATATTCGTCTTTTGGTTGAAAGAGATGAACATCTGCACACAAAACACCGATTATCTATTGACATTAATATTTTGAAAGACTAAGATAAAACAGCTTTAAAAACTTTTTGAAAGTTATGCTAAGTGCCAAAACTCACACGTCATCGTGCTAGTTTCTGACATGGTCTTGACGTCTACAGGCTCTAGAACAGCTTCGACTTGCACTTCGTAGGATTGGAACTCCAAGAGGTTTCCAAGATTCAGTTGCCATTCGTCTTTCAGTTTGTTTCTCGCCACACAATTCATTTTGAATATGCTAAGGCACGCTCGAACGTTGTAAAATGTTGGTAGCCAGCGTTCGCTGGGTTTTGACCATGACACTCTAAAGGAGTTCCATGCGGGCTCCGTAGCTATTAGCTCAGTCGGGACAGTCATTATTTCTAAAAATAAATAAAGTAGATTAAAAACATTTTTTCTAATTAAAAAAAATCAAAATTTACTTAAAACATAATACTTGAGGGCATTTTTTCTAAAATCTCTTATCTAATTTCATGATTTTAACCCCGTTTCATATTTTATTTTGGAATTCTTCAAAACATACTATTACGAAAGAACCGAATTATTTACGAACTTTTTTCTGTATTCATCTGTTAGCAAGATGTTGCCCAGTTTAAATTTTGATCACGGAAGATTAAAGAAAAGGCGCTTTTTGTACATGTTTGTCACTCTCATGGAGAAAGATTAAACAAAATTTAAGGTTTTGAGTTCTAGTGAGCTGCAACTGAGGTTTGACATGTTTCTTTCTAGGACCTCAATAACTCAAAAAAAAAAAGAACATTTATTAATTAACTTATTAAGATGTCCTATTTACTCTAAGATTTTACGGAATTGATTACACCTATTTTCCATGTCCTAAGTAAAAGCACATGGGTAGAAGCAAGAAGGCAGAGATGTCAGAAAATACAAGTATTGTATTAACGCATCTGAACACATCGTTAGCGATATTTTGAATGCTTTTTCAAATAATGCCGGTTGATTTTAAAAGGCAAAATTTACCATCATAAAATAGACGGTCCAATTTAATTCAGTCATTGAATAAGTTAACTTACCATCAACTGTGTATTTACATATATAAGGGAGTGCATCTTCACAATTGCCTCCAGCTAATCGAAGTTTTCCCATTTCGTTTATCGCCCTGCAGCATGACTCGGAAGATGACGTGACTCCTGAGCTTTTTGCCATGGGTAAATCGGTTATTTTTTCCCCATCTGTCCAATATCCAGTTCCTGCAAGAAAAAATGCGTATGATAATGTATTATAAAAAATGTACCGGATAAAGTAAGCTCCTCAGATTACAAAATATGTATACGTAAAAGTTAAATACATGCCTAAATATAAAATATCTATAATTTCATTTATGCATGTTTATTAATAACACAAGTCTGAAGTAGGTTTTACATTACACAAAATATACATATGTATGTGTGAACGATAAGCACATGCGAAAAATTAAAATATCTCTATTTAAATATATGTGTTCATAAAGTTAATAAACTGAGTTTATCAATACACAAATCAAAATTCTTCAAATATTTTTGCCGACCAGTGGCCGATTGGATAAGACTCTGATCATTGATATGAAGGTCGAATTATGAAGGACCAAGTTTCAGGCCCACCGTGCGGCTGTCGATCTAATGCTCTGCAGTTTCAAGCGATAGTCACCAGATGTAACGTTAATACGGGTTAGATCCTTTTAAAAAAATCCTCCGTCAAAGGTATCCCCTCCCTTAGGCAGATAGCTGTCCTGTAGCTTTGACTTAACAAATAATCTTGAATCTATTGATTCCCATGTGCTGATTCTTACAAATCCCTCTGCTTACATCAATTTTTTTATGAATGTCTTCTGTTGTGCAAAATACTGGATTCATTTGAACTAATCAAAAAGGTAGTGTAAACATCATGAAGTTGTTTCTTCTGCAGAGAAGTATATAAATTAAAATATCCAGAAATCGGAAGCATAAGTATTAGACGTTCAGATCCTCTTAACTGTGGCAGACTGTCTTACATAAATTATCCTGTCCCAAGCAGCACATATCAGTTTTAACATTTTAATGTAAAAATGCGCTAAATTTCTTAATTTTAAGAATTTGAAGTTAACACCTTTATTACCATTTGTAGAACACTCGTACTGAAGCAATAGCTTTTTTGCACTTTACAAATCATGTACACATCAGAAAAGGACTTTATCTCACTTTTTTAAATAAATTTTTATAATTATACCTAGCTAACAAATGGCCGTGTGGGATAAAATACTTAACATTGCCATATGGCAGAAGTGTGAAGGTCCAGGGTTCTGGCTAATCGCGCTTCTAACGATCTGGAGTTGAGGTTTTTTTATCCAGATATAACGTAAATACGCGTTAGAGTCCCTTAAAAAGTCCTCCGCCCAAGGAATTATTCCCTTCAGCAGATAGCTTGCGTACTTTGCTTTAGCAAAACAATAACAAAATTCTGCTTTTATAAAATCCTGCTAAATACATTCAAAATAATCATGTAAGAAAAAAGATTTATCAATTTATCGAAGCAAAGAAAATTGGTTCATGATCTAAAAGTCAGTAGAAATTATTTTTTTTAATATATATGAAATGTTCCTTTGTGTACAGAATTATTTTCCTTCTACAAACTGGACATGTTCAAATTTGTAATGAAAAGTTGTGAAAATAACTTTGGACTTGAAATCCTTTTTAAAAATTTTGATTTCTAATATGCAGTGCGTTCGTACGCTTGTATTATATAGAAATGATAGAACTATACCACAAATTAAAAAAAAATTCAGAGAATTTCAGCATAAGAAAAGCACCAAAAATCGGTTTGGCACGAAGCATAAATCAAAATGCCTCTCGTAAAGAAAGAATAAAATATTGATTTTGATTTAAATCAAATTTGGATGCATAAAAAGGGGGTTCCTACAAAAACAGTATTAGATGTATATAAAAATATTAATAAAACGTGCCATACTTATTCAAATGCTTTTGTCAAAAGTAATTAATACAATAATATATTTTATAAATTTTTTTCGTATTCAGTTTAAATTTGCGAACAAAATCATACATACACAAAAATTATTAATACATTTTTCATATTTTTCAATAAGAAAAAAACATTAAAAAATGCTACGTCAAAACTGTTTCTCATGCTTAACTATAACACACATTATACTTTTTTCTCTAATTTAGTGAGTGAAATAAAATGCATACAGCTACATTAGGCTGTGCTAAAAAATAAATGATTTTGAGTTTATTGAAGAATTTTTTATAAATATTTCGCCTGTTTGCAATATTTAACAATAGCCTGTAAAACTGTAAATAAACTCAGGCATTGGACATTTTTAATTACAGTCACCAGAAATCAATATGTAGATGAAACTCAAAAACATTTCATTAATATTCTGAATCATCTTTTCTGAAGTCAGTTTTATATTCAATTCCGCACTGAAATAAAATGTACGTCTAAATATTATAACCAGTATTACGATGTACTTTTATGAATCTTAGTTTTCAGCAGACTTTAAAAAGAAAAAGCTATCAATTCCTTAAAACATTTTTTAACGCTTAAGGGTAGTTTTTAAAACGTTGACCGATTTCGACGATTCTACTTTTATTGAAAAGAGGGTAGGCTAAGGGTAGTCTCATATTAATTTGGTCAAGTTCTGATATGATCGACGACAAAATGACGAAGCTTTTTAAGTCTTAAGAACGCATAAACGACACTCGGGAAAATTTATTAGGGTATCGGGGTATTTGAGTTACCGTGATATCGTTACGAAAGGAGTGGTTTAATGTCGTTTCCTTTTTTATAAGAATATATTTATTTATATTTTGGATTCTTTTTATTTTTCAAACAATGTGCTATATTCGACGTATCAACACCCACAACCATTTCAAAACATGTCAGCATACTTTGTAAAATTACATAATTTCATCATAGTGAGTTGAAAAATCAATTATATGATTCTTTCTTTTCTAGAGTAATGTAAGTGTAAAATAATTATTAAAAATGTCAGAAAAGAGTGAGAAACTTTGCTAACAAAATACAGTTTATTTTAAAACAGTAGTTCATCTTGTCCTCTAGCAGACTCACCATTGAACACTGCAAGATTGGCGGTGTTTCTTCGTACATCACCGTTATAATAACACGAATGAGTATTTCGAGAATTTTTATCTTAAATCCGCAGAAATTTCGATAACACTTTCGTGTGCTACAAATGTATCTTGAACTATACAAAAACAAAAATAACTCTTTTAGAGGACGCTACAACAAACAAATTTTGGTCAATAAACTTTTACTTAAATTACAAAATTACAAATTCACTGCGTTCACAAAAGGTGTACCGAAGGAATGTAGTTTCTTTTTTTTTTAACAATGAATTCAAACAACTAATAGTTTAAGAAGTTTTCAGTAATTTTTGATATAGACATTTAATTAAGAAAGATTATTGGGGGAGGGAGGGATTGTCTGCTTATCTCCCTTCTAAAGTGAATGCCTGAAATTTGGGTATTTCCGTACATTACATCTTTAAAGCAGGAATTTTATGGACATCTCTTTTATTCTATGAGATAGAAAGGGATATATGAAAAGAACGTTTTGCCTTCCCTTCCCCCTATCCTAAATGGGTTCCGATTTTTGAAAAAGCCTTTCTCACTGAATGCCCACGTTGCAAACCTCACTTACATGACAAGTTTATAATTAGTAGTACATATAATTAGCATAAATAGTTTGTGCTTGGCAATATAATGACATACGAAAAAAATGACTCCGGTACCTCTAATAATATGATTTTGCGCATTATAGTTATTTGAGAACAATTTTCAAAATCTTTTTTTTCTGTGATATAAAGGCTAATAAAAGAAAACAATACCTTTCTTTCCCAGTTTAGCTCCTGTCCACACTTTGGAGTCCAAATTTGGCAGCATTTGCAACAAAGCTTTCGCTTCAGCGTCATCCAATAAGCTAGTCAAATGCCCAGCTCTTTGTTCACAATCCTCTTCTGCTTCAGCCCACATTTTCAGCTTGTCTGCAATGACTTCGTATATGACGTAAACTTTTGAAGGTTTATACAAAACAAGGTTCGGGGGATCTAGAACAATAGAAAGGAAGGCATATAGTATACAGTAAAAATGTATTTTAAACAAAATCGAATGGAACCGAATGCGCTTTCCGCGGATGTCGATTTCTATTGAATAAAATTCTGGGAATTTTGTTGTTCTATTACGGACCACTTTGATCAGAAAGTATTTCCGCAGTCCCGCAGTGCTCTAATCGCTAAACGCCGTTCCCGTAAGAACACAAAATGTGAAGCAGCATCCGGCTTGGCGAGCACTTGGGAGGATGAACTCCTCTCTCGACTGGGCTGCTATGGGACCGTGGACGCTAATGGGAGCTGGTACACATAAAATCCGTATCCGTATAAGTATTAAAAATTTCATATTTGAACACAAAGCTTATTTATTAAAAAATTTATCCAAGCCTAGCCTTGAGATAGCTATTTATGAAATTGATATTCGTTTAAAATTATTTTAAAATTATTTCTGTATCTTTCTAACTCATACTTTTATTTTAAGTAATAGTAATATGTTTATTTAGTGCTATAATTTATTGAATTTTACAGTTTCGAATAAGCAAATATACATTGTGTTCAAATATGAAAATTTAATACTAAACTTATTTATTAAAAAATATTCTTTAATATGTTCGAAAATAAACTACGCTTTTAATATTTTACAACCCGAAAAGCAAAAGCTGTTAGAGTTTAATTATTGTTTTCTTCTTCGATACAATTACAACTTATAATAATAATATTAACTACGTAATAAAATTGATATTGGTAAATTATAAATATTTTAATACGAAAGTATGAAAATAAAATGTATATTTACTTTTACATGCAGTTTCATGGAAGATTAGAATGTTACAATGTTTATAGTTTAGTATTTACTCTGAATATATTATTATTGATAAATAACGAATTTAATATGAATGAAATTTGCAACATATAAATACTGCTATTATCCGATTACAGTTTTTTAAAGGCAAGTGTTTTATTTCTTTTGTGCTTTCCTCTTTTCTGAGTAAATTAATGAAAAATTTAGAATAATCTTGATAAAAGGCAACAGGTCTATAATCGCAAAATTATATTCTAGCCTTGCGATAACTATTTATGAAATTGATTTTAGTTTAAAAAAATTTTAACATCACTAAGAACTTTAAAACCTTGTTGATGCACTTCATCTAGTTAACTAGTTTTTTTAAATTCATTAAATTAAGATGAGCTTTTGTATTATTCAATTTCTCTTTTCTTTATTCGTGAACTTTTATAATATGTATATATATGTATATATATATATATATATATATATATATATACATGCATACATACATACATACATACATACATAAAAGAGAAAGAGAGAAGTATACACATAATTTATTTTGGTCTTTAAATGAAATTTTTTGAAACAGATTCCAAAACGCGACTTTTCTTTCATATTGGAAATACATACGGTTAACTATTAAAAAAGAATGTATATATGAAACTTTGAGCAGCAACTGAGTTTTCTGAAATTAAAAAGGAAAAACTTCCTTTTTCAAAAATTATAAAGGAAGACAAATCAAGGACTTAATAATTAACAAGGTAAAGACATTTATTGTAATAAGTGCAGTGGCGTAGACAGAAATTTTTAATTGGGGGGGGGGGGGGGTACGACTACTGCAACTCACATGTATGTATAGTGTGTGGTAAGGGAGTGAAGAACATACATTTTGTATGACTTGAAGCAAACTTCAATAGGAAACTGTTTAAAATTGATAGAAATGTTATGCGTGTACTATATCACCAATTTAATTTAAAGAGAACCACCACGATCAAATGTATATATATATATATATACTAGCTGACCCGGCAAACGTTGTTTTGCCATATAAATTATTCCTAGGATTATTTTAGTAGAAAGAAATGACTAACTTATTGTAAGTTTGTGAGGATGTGGTATATGAGTGGAAGAGGCATGGAGCGCTGTGAACGATGCTGGAATATAAAAATAACACAATACCAAACATATATTTTTAATTCATTGTAATTTATTCTTTAAATTTATATATATCGCTAATTACAATAATTTTACTAAAAAATAATATGAATCCCTTAACGCAATAGAGTATACAATATTTTTTGTTATCCCATCTTTAGATAACACAAACAAACTGGATGCCCACTGTATGGTTTGCCCGCTCGAGAGCATGCCACGTATAACTGTCCGTGTGAAAAACATGGCGTGCTCAAATCTAATCCACAAACAGACATAGTTTGGCCTTGAGACTTATTGATAGTCATTCCATAAAAAATTTTGCCCCCCCCCAAAAAAAAACAAAAAGGATGAAAATCTGAAACACTTTCAGATTTTAAATACGCACTATAGTGCTATATATTAAAATCGTATCATAATTTATGCGTCGTCCCTATTTTTCGTCCTTATTCCATTAAGTTGGAAAGTGTTATCATTATTCATGACTGTGCTGTATTTTTCTTCCTTATTTTATAAAACCCATCTTTGGAATCGAAATCTATCTTAAAATCGCCTACTAAAACTATTTTACAATCTTCGCCAAGTATATCACAACTATACTTCACCGTTTTATATATTGTTTCCTACTTTAACGCCTCGACTCTCGCCAAGAAGGCGATGATTAAACATATGCAGTTACCATGACGATTTTTTGCATTTATGTAGAAATCGTAATTTAGAATTAAAATGGCGATTTGGAACAACATGTAATTACAGCATGCCGTTACATTTTTAATTATTTTGGATTACCAATTAATGTAGTTTTAATAATTAAATGTCTTCAAATTCCTTAACTGGCGCGTTTATCGCTAGTTTGTTTACTTTAGTTATCACCTAGTTCTTTTGGGTGCGTTGAAACGGTACTTACGTATTATCCCGGAGGTCACTTCCGCCAAACTACTTTTTCGTAGATTTTAAATACGTTGCCAATCGTATTCCAAACCATCAACAATTTCATGTGCCCGGCATTTATCTTGGTGAAAAATTGCTTGTCTTGGCAGACCGCCGGGATAATACGTAAGTACCGTTGAAACTTGTGCATAACTTCCAGAGACCCATGACTGCAAAGCTCGCCAAAGTACGGGGATTTTTTAGGTTGGCGAGAATGGGGGCGTTAAAATAGGAATCAACTCTTTCTTGTACCTAAAACACATCTTTGGAATCGAAATCTATCTTAAAATCGCCTACTGAAACTGTTTTACAATCTTCGCCAGGCATATTCTTCCTGTAGGCATATTCCAACTATACCGCAAAGACATTTTAAATGCTGTTTGGAATGGGCATCATAATCCACGAGTGTACCGTGTTTTCCTTTCTTGTTCCACAGAGCACTTCTTCGGAATAGAAATCTATATTAAAACCGCCTAATAAAACTCTTTTACAATATACGCCAGGCGTTTTCTAACTATACGCGAAATATATTTATAATAAATTGTCACGTTTTGGCACCACATTTAGCGATCAATTATCAAAAATTGCAAACCTTTCAACATTTTATTAACGCCCCCCCTCTCCACATTATCTGGCAAACACATTTGAAAAGTGACTCGACACGCTAATGTCTACACAGAAATCCTGATTGAAATGAATAGCACTCTGGGGCTAAACATTTTGGGGTGGACCGCCCTTATGACTTAGGGGTATGAGACATAGTTAAAAACCTATTCTCAGACCTAACGAATATACATAGAAAATTTCATTAAAATTGGTCGAGTAGTTTCGGAGGAGTTAGGTGACTAACACTGTGACAGGAGAATTTTATATATTAGAGTGTAGAGATATATATAACATTAAAAGGGCCTCCATATTCACTCTCGCCCCTGGGCCTCGTAAACCCAAGTTACGGCACTGAAAGCAACGTGATATTGGAAACGTTGTCTTCGTGTACCTGTTTGGAATAATAGTGAACTTTCCGACCATGGTTTGTCAAAATGAATCTGATGAAAACTAATGAATCTTATGAAAACTAATGAATCTTTTACCGAAAGCACTTCACTAAAATTGATTATTAACAGGATTTATAATTACAGTAGGTAATATATATTGATTACAGGATGGATAATTAAATTGATTATTAAAGTGATTATTAACAGGTAAACGAAAATAACGTTTCCGCCCCCAAATTGCTGTGTGATTCTGAACCATTTTGGTTCTCCCTATGACCAATTATATGTTTTTTACAAGAGCTCTGAATTATCCTGTATAACATTAAAATATTTTATACAGGAAATCTCAAAAATGTGATAGCACGCTTTAATTCTTGATTTTTTGATATTTTCTTGATAAATTTGATATTACGAAAGAAAATATTTTTTTCCGCTGTAGCAATAAACGTTTACATTCGAATTCAAGTATAGCCGTTGACCACCTTTGTTTGATATCTCTGAGACGTTTAATTACGGATATCTGAAATTGTATACATCACCTCATTACCGTATGAGGCACATTTTACTAATTGAGAATTGTTTTGCATGGGGGATCATATACAATTTTTTTAAATATCACTTTTTGAAAATTTACGAGAAGAATTGTTTTCTTAAAGTAGTTTTTTTTCCCTACCTTATTTTGAACATTTTTTTCAATTTATCTTACTCACTTATCTCTAATAGATAAAGAATTAGAGCTCATTACAAGCTTTTGGGACACCATGTATATCCCTATAACTAAAATAGCTGACAATAAAAATTCGAAAATCTTCACTTACTAAAAATTATTTAAACATATAGCTATTTCTTCTATACATTTTTTATTCATCAAACTTAACTTTAAGATAAGGTGTACCTATACAGCCTTAAGATATTTCTTCTTTGCTCAATATGTTTTTTTCAGATTCTCAGAAAGTATTTGATATGATCACTTAAATAAAATTTCAGAAGTTTTAAATTTACATAACCTAATGATTGATAGTTAGGCATTAATTCTACATTCTACTTCAGAGTTTTATTATGTTAAAAAGGACAATCTTAATATCAACCTTTGGATTAAAATATATTATATATTTTAATCCAAAAAATATATAATATATTTCATATATAAAAAAGTATTGCCTCGCTGTGATATTAAAAAAATTTATGTTAAAATAAATCTTCTCAATTATTCTTTAATTACGAAAACAATTTACTTTCCTAGAAAATACACAAAGACATGTTTATCTAATTATTTAACTATTAGATTCATCGAATGATTGATTATGCATCAATTTAACATCACAAGGAGTCAGTACCTTTTTCTTTTTATCATTATTATTTGTTGCATCAATATTACGACCCAATGGCATATTTATAGTAAAATCTATCCCGTAAAATAGACGTCAAATGTGTTTTTGTTTAATGATGAATCTCTTAGCTCTGAAGTTAAAACGCACTTGCATAAATGGCCTGCATTTCTTTGAGCTAGCAGTTATGACGTCTGAGTATCGATAAGTGTGCGTAAGCCTTCTGGATAAAAGAAATCAATATAAAGTAAACTCAACCTGTCTGATTATTTCCAATACAAAATCATATCTCCAAGGTAACACACGCAAAAAGCAATTATACTTAAGCACACACTTCAACCCTTTAAAAAAAATTCTTTTTTTGTGTGTGTGTAGGTAAAAAGCAACAACAGTTTGCAGACATTCATTGAATAATTCAAAAATTCTACTGCAACTAACAATTCAAAAAACTGCATGTTTTAGAAGTTTCTGTTTAAAATTTAATCATATTCTAAATTGAAAGTGTTACTAGCATATTATCTAACATATATTGAAGAGAGATGTGTGACTTGTCGAATGTTACATTGGGTTAAAAAAAAAAAAATCACATCCAGTCTTGTAACTAACTATTGATTGGATAATTCAAAAGTTACGTTCGATACAATATGTACAAGTCGTTTCTGTTTAGATTTTGTGATGTATTAAACTGCAAACGTTACTGAGAAAGCCTGTGCAAATAAGGAGGGAAACATGATTTTAGAAATGTACGCAACTTTCTAAATGTTCTCTTTGTTTCAAAGTATGTACTTTCATGAACTTGATGAATTTTCAAATGTACAGTTAACACAGTACTTCTGCTATGGAAAGGAAAAATCTAAAATCACCCTAAGATCATTTTACAAAATAATCAGTACTTATATTTTATGATCAAATTTCGTAATGCAAATCAGTACCTTGAAGAAAATGATATTAGGGAAATTTTGGAAACAATAACAAAGATTTCACAAAGATTTCATTTCTATTATATTTTTAGGTATAAATTTTGGCTAACAACTGTAAAAAGCATTATACGTCTCTATAAATGATAGAATATGCGATAGTTCTTTACCAGTACATCATCCTCTTAGACCTGTGTCTTTTGGAAAGACAATAAACCTTTAACAACAGCTGGCTGTGACCACGCACAGCCAGCTGCGTCAAAAAAAGGGGTCTCTAGATCTGTGGCACGCGATGAACATTTCGATCGTCCGCCATCTTGCTGGTAGTTAAGTCGAGCGATGGAAACGGCTGCCCTTTTTTCAGCATTGGGCAATCCATCCAGCTGTTCTCGCATTCTTCCATTTTTCAGCAGATGCCAGTGCTGTAAAAAATAATCGTGACCATTTTTTTACGGGAAATGCCGTGCTAAAAAGTAAAGAATTCTCGTGGAGCTATGTCACTCGCAACTATTTTTATAGAAATCCAATCTATTCTTCGTGACTGGCAACAGTCAAAACGTCAGAGTTTGGTGTTCCCAGAGCGAGAACACTGCGCGTTAAAGGGTTAAACTTTTGATAGCAATACGCTTACCTGTTGTAATGGATATCTCTCCACACGGATGAAATGTGCCCACAAAGTAGCAGGACATCTTGAAGACATACGTGGCACGCATTTGTAGGGGAGTGAGGACAAATTCCCTTCCTGATTCCACGGGAACTTCGACCGCTGTGGATGCAGGCTCCGTCATCTGGTGTGTGATGGAATACTTATCCGGCAGCCTCACTTTTCCTGACTTTGAAACAGCTTTGGCATCGTCCCACTTGACGAGGATAGACCCGGACCAAATTATGTAGATAGACATTGGTACGGGAGTCAGAAGAGCACCTAAAAAATGCGTTTGAGTTATCTTCAAAAATATATCTTTACATAACACTTGTACGACTCTGCATGATATATTTTTGCTGAAGTTAAGTAGAATGAGGTTAGATAATATTTTCTTACACGATAATAATCTGAAAGCACTTACCATGTTTCGCAGAGTCTTCCTGGAAGTCAACTGTAATGAAATGTCACATAATTAATTTCCCCATTTTGAAGATATACACGCTTAAACCAAACGAGCGAAATTCCATCGCTCGGAGCGATTTTTGGCCCAGTTTTCAAAAGTGCGCTTCTCCTTTAGGAGCGTTTTTCGATCACAAGAGCGAAGCGAAATATTACAATAAGCGAGGAGGGGAGTTCTCAGAAAAAAGAGGAAGCGAGGGCGGGAATTCTCGGAAAACGGAACGGAAAAAACTGCATAACCCTTTTTCGGACGGGAAAGACTGCATAACCCTTTAACGCGCAGTGTTGCCGCTCTGGCAACACCAAACTCTGACGTTTTGACAGTTGCCAGTCACGAAGAATAGATTGGATTTCTATAAAAATAGTTGCGAGTGACATAGCTCCACGAGAATTCTTTACTTTTTAGCACGGCATTTCCCGTAAAAAAATGGTCACGATTATTTTTTACAGCACTGGCATCTGCTGAAAAATGGAAGAATGCGAGAACAGCTGGATAGATTGCCCAATGCTGAAAAAAGGGCAGCCGTTTCCATCGCTCGACTTAACTACCAGCAAGATGGCGGACGATCGAAGTGTTCATCGCGTGCCACAGATCTAGAGACACAAAAAAGGGTCTCTAGATCTGTGGCACGCGATGAACGTTTCGATCGTCCGCCATCTTGCTGGTAGTTAAGTCGAGCGATGGCAACGGCTACCCTTTTTTTAGCATTGGGAAAGGGTTGCGCCTCAAAGGGTTAAAGAGCACTTTCGCGGAAATACCGGTAGGTTTCCATGGAAACGGATCGCTCCGCAATGTATCCTTTTTTTTCGCTCTTTGTGTTTAAGCGTGCAAGTACTGTCATTTGACACATTCTTTACTAAGTACGCGAAGAAGTGCAAATACTCACTTATTATAAAACTATATACAAATTCTTCCGTCCTAATGTTTGGCGCGGGCTTCAGGAGCAGCGAGTACATGACACCGACGTCGGCTTCCACGGGAAAGGTATTACTCAGGGTGGAAAATCTCAGGGTGGAAGGGTTGTCAGCTGCGTCAGCCGTCCACATCTTCACTTGCAGCTCGTCTGTTTTCCATCCGATGCCTTCATACTTCCACGTGAACAGCGCGGAGGAACCGTCGTCTGCGGCTTCGACAGAAGACACGCGCAATCGTGCACCTTCACCTGAGGACAAATATTACACCCCTTAGAGTCTGAACTGAACAGTAAGTAATCCTACGCTAATGCGTATATTCCGGTAGTTTTAAAAAACCTTGTTTTTTTTTTTTTTTTTTTACAAAAATATTAAGTTTTAAGAAAGGATGGTAAGTACTGTCTTTAACAATTCAGTACCTTTTTAGTACCAACTTAAAAGGGTACATGCATAAATATCAACTTATGCAGGACGACAAGGTTTTCTTTTAATAAAACTTATATTTTTGTTTATGAGCCAGTCTGGATATATAAATAATTATACATGAAAGAATGCCTATGGCTAATCATAAAACGAAGAATTGATTCTTCTTTTTTCCACAAAAGATATGTTTGGAATAATTTGCTTTTTTGAATAACTTTTTCAGTTTTCAAACTGAGACAACAAACATGAAATGAATTTAATTACAAAAAAAAATGTAACTAACAAGCACATTCACTACCAATAAGACAGTACGACATTTACTTACAAAAGAAAAAGAAAATCAAAGAGAAACAAGAACGTAGGTTGTTCAAAAAGAGGTAACAAGAACTATCACGGTTGCGCATATTCCCCGGGAGTGAATGCAATTCCATGTCTAAGTATAAAAATCTAGCACAGCAATCAAATATCACTATAGATGGAGCTAGCAGAGCCGTAATACTCCGCAATTTGATATAGAAAAGATGGAGGCGTTGGCGGATGCCTGGTCAGCTATTGAAGTACGAAGTGTAATACGATTTTTGTGGTTAAAGAAAATCTCCCCAGAAGAAATGCATACTCAAATAATGGAAGTGTCATATTGCGCGTGACAATGACCGCCCGTGACCGAATAGTAGGGAAAAATAAACGAAAAAAAAAAGATATAAATAAGTAAAATTTTTGTGTAATTCTACAACTGATTTTACTTCCAATTATAAAAGAATAATAATAATAATAATAATAATAATAATAATAATAATTTTTGACAATACAGTAGAATCTCCATGAATATTTACAGACCGATGATCGATGATTTCATTTATCGGATTTGCTATAGTTGAGATATTTTTCTTCTCTGACAGTCTCAATAAGTTTAGCAATATATAAAGAAAGGAGAAAATAATTCACGCAAGCTGAAATTCAAAAAAATTTAAGTTCTTCAAAAAATACTAAATTATCTTGAAAAAATATTTATTATAAAATATTTAAAAAATATTTTATTCGTAGCAAAGTTATATTTCTTATTCAAATAAAATAGCAAACAAAAGTTATTTTTTATTTAGTTCATTGTTCATGGATGTAACGGGGGGGGGGATTTGCTAAATAATTATACACTTGATAATATACTTAATGAAGACCTCATATGATGCATTAGTGCTTTCTAAATATTATACATTCTTGCACTACTGTAGTAAAATTATATAAAATATCGGCACATTTGTCGTTTTGATAAAATGTCTTCTTTTTTTTTCAAACCAAATGCGAATTACAAGAAATTTTTGATAAAGTTTTAACTGGACGATTTTTTTCCTTTAAAATATTTTCTTTTGTCCCTTTAATGATTAGTTACTTCTCTGCTAAATTTCAATTATCATTTTGATGCAGCATTTGCGAAATAACATTTGAATGTTTAAATTTCATGAGTACTGCGCTAAAGGAATCAAATCCTGAGATATTAAGATTTACTTGATTGAAATCATAAAAATGTTTTAATTTAAAATAAAATAAATGTGCAAAGTAATTTTGTTTCACTTTAGAACAGGGGATGACTTTTCTTTTAACTGCTGATTTCATTGTCTGCATAGAAAGACTTTTTCCTTAGCTGCTATGGACTACCAGGAAAATATAAATTGCTTACAGAAATTTATGATATAAAGTCTGTTTTACCTTTATGATCTCTAACACAAAGAGCTGCTGTCAAAGCTTTATCCGAGCAATCATCATCAACTAAGGTGCTCCCTTGTACCCTCAAAAGTTTACAGCAGTCCTCTAAAAAGAAAAAATTAAATTATAAGACAAATGCAAGTAATTACAGCAATTTTATTGTTTGATTAAAATAGCTCATTGCAGTTAATTAAACTTTTATGAACATTTATTAAATATGCATCCAGATGAGTATTTATTTATACTAAGTACACATTACTACTTCATTATAATATGATCTTTAGTATTCTTCTATTAAAGAAGACATTTCTTTTCATTGTGTTTGTTAAAGGATCAATAAAATCAACTTTTCACCTTATAAACAACCTATTAAAAACAAAAGTCGACAACGTGTGCAAAACAGATAGAGCCAATCAATATTCTCCTATAAGAATAGATCGGATGTTTTGATATCTTTTGTTAGGATCTTAAAAATTAACAGTCTATTAGTTATTTAGTAAGTGAAATTTTGAGAGTTTAAGGAAGATATAGGAGTTTAAAAAGCGTGTAACAGTAAGTAACAAAAAAAAAAATCAATGGATTGAAAAATATATCCATTCATCATGTTTATGATATCGACATCTATACAGATAATCAAAATCTATATGGCAGATACTACTTTTGAATGTTATTTTACCTTCTGTTATTGGGAAGTTGTGTGATCAAATTTGTGCCATAAAAAATTAATCGATAGCTCATATTAGAAAGTATATTTTAAAAGTGGTAAAAATTAAAAGGAAAAAAGATAGACGAAATTACTTCAAGGGAAAATAAAAGAAGTCACGAAATTGAACAGTAATTGATAACAATTGAACCCGTGTAGCCCAATATTGACAATTAATTTAGTTCTTCATTTTTTTTACTTTATCAGTTAATAGTCTAATAAAAAAACTGCCAAAATGATTAAATTACAGGAAATTTGCGCAGATGAAATAGCACGCCATTTATATATTCGGCATACGCAACAAATGACGATGGCAATGATGACGACATAATGTTAAATTTTACGAACATTAATTGAAACTCCCAATAAACAAATGGTCAAAACTAGTAAATTTTAACAAACAGCCTTCATTGTGATTCCAACGCAATTTCTGTTGATGCAGAGCACTAGCACAAAAATAAAACAGAAAATAATGAAAGTGCACGAAAATCACTGGAACTTACCGCTATCCTGACACGTTTCGCCAATCAGCCACAACTCTGAACTTTCTGTTGGTAAAATCCTGGATACCAGGAAAGATCTCTCTTCCTCGTCCACTAGGTACCCTAGGGTTCCCAGTTGTTGCTCGAACTGCGAATTAAGGCACAAATCTCTTGCTTGAGAGAAAGATGATACGGGATTCAGATACAGAAAGCAGTGGTACTCGTTGCCGCCAGTGAATCCGTCTGGGCATGGTGGATCTAAAATGTGTCATTGGTAAAAATAAAAGGTTCTTTATTTTGCTTAATTTTTTGTAAAACTTGATTTTATGAGAGAATAAAAATCGATCTATTTTAAAGTATTTTTCTTTGCAGCTTTTATTTTGTTTAACCCTTTGAGGCGCAACCCTTTCCCAATGCTGAAAAAAGAAGCACAGCCAGCTGTCGTCAAAAAAGGGTCTCTAGATCTGTGGCACGCGATGAACGTTTCGATCGTCCGCATATCTTGCTGGTAGTTAAGTCGAGCGATGGCAACGGCTGCCCTTATTTAGGCATTGGGCAATCTATCCAACTGTTCTCGCATTCTTCTTATTTCCAGCAGATGGCAGTGCTGTTAAAAATAATCGTGACAATTTTTTTTACGGGAAATGGCGTACTTAAAAAATTAAAGGATTCTCGTGGAGCTATGTCACCCGAAACTATTTTTATATTCTTCGTGACTGGCAACAGTCAAAACGTCAGAGTTTAGTGTTCCAAGAGCAGGAACACTGCGCGTTAAAGGGTTAAATAGTTTACAAGTTGCGTTATTCAAAGCACGTTAGAATCTTGTGATACTCAAACTGGAACGGCATCATAGAAAAATCACTCAAAAACATTATCACTTGAGCAATCGTTGAAATGAACAGGAGAATTCTGGTGCTCCTAGCATATTAAAATGGATATTTACAGAATGCTATATCAGTGCTCCCCAACCTTTTTATCGCCGCGAAACGGTTGAATTTTGATCATTTTACTGCGGCCCGCTGAGGGGGGACATTGATTGTTTATATTTTAGATTGTTTTGCTTTAATAATTTTATTTTTATTTTATTTTTATTTTGTTTTAACATGACTTCAAAATAAAATAAAATTTCACTAAAAAATTATTGTAAAGTGATTTAATATTTTAATTCACTAGAACGCTGAATCAATGAGAACCCTGAGCTTGTTTCTTTGAAATTAGACGGTTCCATCTGGGGCTAATAGTATGCTAATAGTGTAATTGTGACATTATGCATTAATTTTTATTTTTGTAAGGAGAAAAACCAGAATAGATTATATATCACAGTAGTCCTTATCCGCAGGCCGCAGTTTATAATCCCAAAGTGTGTTACTTATGTCCAGTTTATTCCGTTGTTTGGTTTTGGTCCTGTCGCTGCAGAAAACCCCGCTTCACACAGATAGGTTGTAGGAAATGGCGATAGTAATTTAAATGCTCTGGTAGCAATCTCAGAGTATTTCGCCATTTGCCATACCAGGGCGGCCAAGTACTATTGATCGACGGACCGGCACAGGACCGCGGCCTGGGGATAAGTTCCACTATAACATATAATCTATTTTGGTTTTTTCTGTCTTACGAAAATCAAAATTAATGCATAACGTCACTAATAAAGAACAGTTTTAATTAATTTTATGCAGTTTACTCTAAAAAACAAACCCTAAAAACAAAATTACAGTAATTAAAGCTGTAGACAGTTAGAACCTAACACGATTTCATTGAAATTGAACAAAATCGATGCCCGAAAACGCTGCTTAATATAAATTGTATTTATTCTATACATATAAAAATTTCATTCTTAAAAAAAAAAACTAAGCGAATAAGATACATTAAAAACAGTGCTGACTATTAATAGTACGAGAATAATTTTAAGTTCCTTAAGCTCCAAAAAGCTCGCCCCAACCTTGTAAATTTGAATACTATTAGTTTTATGAAATACTATTTTTCACAAAAAGTGGAATTTTGTCCGCTTGACTACTAATTGATACAAATTTCACTTTTCTTTATTTCGCTTTATACTCAGATTTCTTAAATTTAAAATTCTTGCCATATAACTAACATGTTTTAACGGACTTTTGCCATTCAATCTCTTTTTAAAATATCTTTTACTTTGTGTGTAACAAAGCTTGGCTTAATTCTTTTAATTGCATGCGAACTTTTTTTATCAGACATCAATTAGGTTCCCATAGTTCTATTTCAGTCGATTTGCAACTTTATAACTATGTTTGCTAGTCTAAATCCAATTTGAAATTTTTTCTCGTTTGTTATTTTATAAATAGTACCTACTGAGTTATTTTTCATAATCTAAATTTTACTAATTTAAGACTCACCTCAAAACTATGTGAATCTGTTGTAATTTTGTGTGAAAAAAAAAATTAACATCATTTTAAAACTTACAGGCTTCTATTTCAGTCGAACCGCAGCTTACAGTTATATCTTGATAAATGCACTGGAGTTCTATGATATATGTTGCTCCTAGTCGAACATCTTCCAATGATATCATTCGGTCGCCTGTCGCGGCAGTAGCGAAGTCCCCGGCTTCTGTCGGTCTGTACAAGACAGCATATCCGCCAGGAGTCAGGATGCCAAATGAGACGGTGTCAGATACCAAGCTGGTTTCTATTGAAGGCTTCTGCCACCTAACTTCTATTTTGCCTTTAGTTGTTGTGAAGGCTTGGATATTCGTAGAAGGTAAAATGTCTGAAGTTAAAATAATAATAATAATAATAATAATGTTACTTTCATTCAAAAATATTTTGAAAAAAGGAAGTTTAGATTGTACAATATCAAATTGCAAAATAAACTCTTTTAATTTCAAGTACTGACTAAGAATATATTTCAAGATTTTTGTGCATTAAGTCCGATTGACTGTACTAGGGTGCTGGCCTATAGTGGAAATGCCCTCCGTGGGGGAACTTTCTAGAGGATCCTAACCCGTATTTACGCGAGATTTCGGAGAAAACCACGGAAAACTCCGAACGGCTAGGTCCACAGGTGCGACCGAGATTTGAACTTAATACCTCCCGCCTTCCAGTTTCGAAAGCAGAACCTCTAAGCCACTGGTGGGACAACATATTTCGAGAACTTTAAAGCAACTGTGCTACTTGACCAGCTTTATACAGAAATTGGAATTTTATGCTGAACTATCTGACTTTGTGCTGAATATGGCGTGTAACTGAATATGTGTAAATTACATGAATACATGTTACACGAAACATTCTATTGAATGTTATATTTAAGGCTCGCTTATTGTAAATAATCGATTGTAATTAAAACTTAGTTCTAGTCTCTTGAAATGAGCATAAACACTCATACAGTCAAACTTGGATAATTCGAAGTTGAAGGGACCAGAAATAAAGTTCGAAGTATCCAAAAAGTTTGAATTATATTTATTCTCGCAAAGAGAAGAGATAAATAAAAAAATATTTCTAGGAACCGAGCAAAAATTTCGAATGAAACAAGCTCGAATAATCCAAGTTTCACTGTATAAGCTTGACCATTATTACGTATACAATTTTGTAAATATTTATATACAAATATTTGCATTTATTTATATAGTAAGTTAAACTCTCTGTTATATTTATAAGGTATCAATTTAATAGTAAAATTTAGCTTAATGATGGTTTGTTACACTTTGAATCAAAATTTAACCACAAAATATTAGTAAATACAAATTTCTAAAATTTGTTCAATGAAGTTTATACATCTTTCAATTTACGATCAGCATTATGTTCTGTAGACATTTGTATCTAGTTAAACATTTAAAATCACTGTTAAGTAGTTTAGATGTCCAGAGTGCTTACTTGTATCACAGCCATATATTTCAAACCGGAGGCAAATGGTTGTAGATCCTGATACATGCATGGTGACGTTTATTTTCACATACCTGGTGAGTTCGACTGTGCTGCTAACATGGTAATTCACGACTCCACTGGTATCGTTTTTGTCAACATCAAAAAACTGCAAAAGAAATTTTGAAATCTCCTTTAATTTTTCTTATATTTTTATCCTTATTAATTGTGCAAAAAGTTTCTTTCAAAAGGAAATATTCAAAATAATACACGTGTAGCTCAGGATTTTTGATTGTTTTTAATGCTATCCAAGAAAGTGTAAAAATGATTCATTTCGTTTTGTTTGGCCTCTACGTTCATCTGTTCATGCTCTAACTGCCAATGTATGTGAACCGGCTACTACGAAATTTATATAGTGTCGTACTATTATACAAACCGTAGTATGATTAAGATGAAATACTGGAGTTGTCGAAAGTATTTATACATTTTTATAGCATTTTAAATGACACATTGTGTGTTTGTTTGTTTGCGAAGAGGACAGATCATGTCACCACCACATTCTGTGTCTTGAGCTGCGTTCTAAAATGCTCCAGTAATGTATAAGTATGTTCAACAATTCCAATATTTTATCGCAAGTTCTGTATGTGTGTCCATTTTCATAATCCTTCTACAGCAGGTGATAACAAATGGAATTCACTGGTATCATCTGCACTTGATAAAAACTGACACCGCGTACAAAAAACAAAACAAAATTGTTTGTTTTTAATTATGAGAGACCTCTTGTGCAACCATTTAATTCATGTCAAAAGAATGATATCCAGAAGGACAAGAGTCTATCAGATTTCCCGTTTTAAAACCTACCAGGTCAGAAACAATTTTATGCAAGAGTGCAAATATCAGGGACGTAGCAAGAAAAAGAATTCGGGGTGGGTGCCCAAAAAGTGAAAAAGGTAGAATGTCTCGTGAAAAGGCTTGATTTATTGACATCCAATTTACAAAATCCAAAATTTTTTGGGATTCCAGCTCCCCACCCCCTTGCTACCTCCCTGGCTAACATTCACCACGTTGTGTCTGCATGATGGGGAACTAAAATTTACTTTTATCAGTGCCATTCTGAATAAAAATCACCTTACCAAGTTCCCACCGTTGAAGTCGTCCCAAGAGTTCTTATCTAGGCTAAAAGCCGTCGAGAATCCGACCAGATGGTTGTAGGTCTTTGGGTGTATGCTTTCTGGGGGTCCCTGCGATCCGAATCCGCTCACGAACCTCTTGTATC
The DNA here is from genome assembly GCA_038373885.1 of Cheiracanthium punctorium. Lineage (NCBI taxonomy): Eukaryota > Metazoa > Arthropoda > Arachnida > Araneae > Cheiracanthiidae > Cheiracanthium > Cheiracanthium punctorium. Next base: position 221,114 of record JAWZYV010001543.1, read on the forward strand.
CCAGGTCGACAATAAGGACAGCGTTGTGAGAAGCCATCGATTCGTTGTTGAAACACCATGCCCCCTCTTCGTTGTTCAGCCGACCTCTAGTCGGCGTTGACTCTTCACCAAGAACAGAAGTGATGGAACCGTCTTCCACTTCTGAAGATAAGCCCAGAGCATTCTTGCAAGTAACTAGTAAGAGATAGAGAAGAGCATTGTACGTAGGCTAATTAAGAGATAATCAGTAAGTGGTAAGATTAATATTACTGTCGCGAACCGCACATAAAATTTAAATCATGTTAAAGATGTGTTGCTGTCTGTGCTAAAGCAACACTGTATGAAGTCGATGGATCGAGTATGCAGACTGGTGCATCAGACTGCTATATGATTAAGCAAGTTTCATATCACTTACGATCCGCAGGCAGTCGTCGAATTGGAAGCGTCCTTGAAATGGTGCTATGTGATTAAATTTTCAGTTCATTCGCAAAATAATCGGCATAAAACGCGAGATTTTCTACGATAAAGCAAATTTCTCTACGATAAAGCAAATTCTTTCTACGATAGCTGCCTGTGCTCGCGCACAGCCAGCTATCGTCAAAAAAGGGTCTCTAGATCTGTGGCACGCGATGAACGTTTCGATCATCCGCCATCTTGCTGGTAGTTAAGTCGATCGATGGCCACGGTTGCCCTTTTTTCAGCATTGGGCAATCTATCCAGCCGTTCTCGCGTTCTTCCATTTTTCAGCAGATGTCAGTGCTGTTAAAAATAATCGTGACCATTTTTTTACGGGAAATGATGTGCTAAAAAATAAAGGATTCTCGTGGAGCTACGTCACCCGCAACTATTTTTATAGCAATCAAATCTATTCTTCGTGACTGGTAGCAGTCAAAACGTCAGAGATTGGTGTCCTCACGGCGAGGACACTGCGCGTTAAAGGGTTAAGAGCTGCAAAGCATGTGTAGAATCTGTTGAGGCGGTTTTGGAATACCTTTCAAAAAACAGATTTTCATGTGTGCTTTTAAAACCACAAAAAAACATTTGGACGAATGCATTCCGCCTCCCGGTAATTTTTCCCGAAACAAAAACCTAATGGCAAATGTAATGTTTTCTATATAAGTATAGTCTTATGAGTTATGGAAAAGCCATTAAAGAACAGCAAATTCACGCAAGACACGTTAGGGCTGATCTAGTGTTTGTCTACAAAAGAAAATTCATGATTTTCATGATCACAATACAAAAATTATTTACCAAAAAAAAAAAAAAACTATTTTTACAGAATTCCTGCAGATTTACTTTTCATTAAAAAGATTGTTTAAACTTTTCTCGTACACGCACCAAAATGAAATTATTTTTATGATTATATTCTATTAATACACAATTCATTGATAAAGAGGCATATGATATGTATTTCTAGGTGATCATAAGTACTCTAACAACTTGATTTTTAATTATTGAGTTGTTTAGTATTAAATTTTGTGTCTTTCTTTAGTTTAACATTCATGACTCAAATGACCTTAACAAAACTTTGGTCCAATTGTATTTTATATTTTTTTGCTGTAATTTTGAATTAAACAAGATTCATGTAACTCTCGCCTCACCATGGCACTGTGGTTATGTCACTGAAAATGGTAGACGGCCGAAATGTGAAGGTCTCGGGTCCCATCGCGCGGCTAACGATCTAGCATCGATCCAACAGTCTGGAGTTTAGGTAGGTTTTCTCCAGATATAACGTAAATACGCGTGAGAGCCCCTTAGAAAGTCCTCCACCCAAGGCACCCCCCGATCCTTCGCAGATTTCCCTAGCGTAGCGTTGCCATAATCGCACAAACAAACAGACAAGTTTTTCTTTAAGTGTATGGTTCGTAAAGGATTTTATGAATATTGGGGATAAATGGCAAAAACAAGTTTATGTATCAAGCTTTTAATATAGGATTAGACTATCCCAGTTAATTAACAAATAGTAGCTTATTTAATAAAAATACGGATGAGTATTCTCTAAGTAGAAAGATTACTCTTGTATGCCTATCTTTACATAGGTAAGGCCAAACCATGACCGAGCGAATAAGGCATGGTACTGAGCATGGTAGACGGTTAAAGTGTGAAAGTCCCGCGTTCGGGCCTACCACGCGACTGTCTATCTAACAGTCTGAAGTTTTGGTCGGTTTTCTCGAGATGCAACGTGAATACGTGTTAGAACCCTTTAAAAAATCTTCCGACCAAATCACCCCACCAGAGACTTAGAGAAAAACTTTTGGGCGGTGACAAAAAAATGAAAAGGTACAATTTATCACAAAAATTCTTTATTTATTGACTTCCAACCAACAAAAATCCAAAATTCCGGAGGGGGGGTGCCCAGGCCCCGTGGCACCTCCCCCTGGCTACGTCCCTGCACTCCACCTTTTACAGATGCTCTTTGTAGTCTTGCCATAATACTAAACATATAAACAAACGCACACTTTATATTGGTAATACATGGAGGGCATTAAATTTTTATTATTTTTTATTTTTTTAACAACCCCTATATTTGCGTTGTTTTATTTCGTACTACCAAACCCAGCAGTTACTCAAGAAAATAACATAACCTATTTTCGTGAATCTGTAAAGCCCATGAACCAAAACAAAAAACAAAAAAAAATTTAAAATTCAGAACAACCCCGTTTGTTTACCTGTTGCTAAGTCTTGAAGTCGGTTCACCCTTTTTTTAGTTTATGGATTTTTCTCCGCAATGACATGTCTCTTGCATCATCATGCTTACCCTCTCAGCACTAAGTGGATTTAGGGTCTCAGTCGTAACACGCACGTGATATATAAAAAATAAAGCACCCACTGACTGTGTAAAATGTGTCTTTTTGCCGCTCTTCAGTGTCACGCCATCTTTGAAAATAGTGTCTCTAAAATATTCCTCCAATTAAATAATGGAACGAAAAAGAAATTTAGAGAACTTGCGCATATCGGAAATTTAAAAAATAAAAAATATGTATTCGTGTTATTTCTGAAAGTAGACAGCTGAATACCATTAACCTTGGTCTTCTTTTTTTTTCAGGAATTTTGTTATGTGCTTTAAAAACGCAATGATATCTACATATTTCACTTATCTGTGTATTTAAATTTAACGTGAAAGGGAAAAGTACAAAATATTTTTATGTCATTTTTTCCCTTTCTTTCTCGTAGCTCATCGACTAAAACATTTTGTTTTCCAAAATATATCGCTTTTTATGACAAGGTTCTAGTCGGATAACATATTCACAAGATACAGCGTAACAGATTCCTGTCCATTTGAATTTTTTAAATTAATTGTGAATAATTAATTTTCACTTTTAATACAATGCAGTTAATGACACAAGTAGAATGAAAAATAAGTGTGTACATTGCAAGATTTAGAGAAAATGATGCTGTTTTTAACAAAAGTATATGCATGCACACTTACTTAAAATTATACTTGCTTTTCTAACGAAACAGAACTTAAATTTGAAACTGAAGCAAAGACAAGCTGAGACAAAACTTATAATAATTAACCTACGAGAAAAATGTATTTCTTAAGGCAAAGCTACTCGAGGGCTATCTACCTATAAGGATAAATGTCTTGGTCAGAGGACTTTTTAAGGGGTTTTAACGTGTATTCACGTGATAGCTGGAGGAAACTGACCCACACTCCAGACCGTTAGATCGATGGCCGCGCAATAGGCCCGAAGTCTGGACTTTCACGCTACAGCTATCTACTATGTTCAGCGCCAAAAAACATGAGCCTAGGCACCATTAAGATAACATTGGTAGTAGGAAAATCTGCAGGGTTCGAAAAAACAGGGCACCTGGTAGCCCTGGCGACTAAAAGATATTCCTTGGCGACTAGCTGTTTTTTACATTGGTATATGTAATATACATGTGGCTCCTAAAAACATTTTTTCGACTCCTGGAAATCTGAATTTTTTTAACACTCCCGACATAGCCCGTTCTCCTAATTTAGAAGAATTTGCCATTTCATGTAAGGCGAAATTTCATAGTATGCATTTCGTGAATAGTATGAAGCTGATCACAAATCTGAAATCCAAATTTCTTTCTATCGAACTTTCTGTTGCTAAAAGTCAAAGATTGTCTTCTTCTGATGTCGACACAAAGACTGTCTGTTGTCGATACAAAGCGAAAAAGACCGCCAGTGCTGAATTTTACACCATTCATGCACTAATAGAGAGTTTTGGAGTCGATTTTTTTCTCTCGTAGTTAAGAAAGTCAACCGGGATAAGATGGGGTTTGGTGCCACAGCTATGTGATCAGTAGTCGCTGCCTGAAACTTACTTTCATAGTCGTTATCGAACTTCCGATTGTTAAAAGGCGTGAATAACAACATGCATACTTTACTTTATTCTCTCGCCTTTTTGTTAAAATCGAACAAACTTTAACCTTTTTCAAGGCAATGTTCCCAATTGGGAACATTAAATTAAGAATTTATTGTAAAATTAAATTTTATCAATATTGGCATGAAAATAGCAAATATAGTTAAAAGATTACTAGATTCTTTGAAATAGAATTTGTATTTCTATGATAAAAATAGCCACTTTCATAAATTTTTAGGGAGCTACCCCTCCCCCTTCAAAATTAATTCATAAAATATTAATAAAAAAACTAATTTAAAATATGCCTGGATCTGAATTTGGTCTGTAAAAGGTTAACTGAAAATAGTAGTTCCTCATCTTAAACTTCAATAATATTTTTTCTTGTGTTTATTTTGATAAAAAAAAGAGGGGTAAGCATCCAGATTGTGGAATCGTTTACAAGTAGATGAAAATAAATTAGTGCCGTATATTATTTTTTATCTATTTTTTCTCCAAGGCTAATGCCAAAAGTTTATCATTTTGGACATATTGTGAAATAAAAAATTTAGATATTTGTCCAGAGACACATATCAGAAATGATATATTTAGCAATTTCTTTCATATTTCTTTTTGAGAGAGGTCCTGTATTTCTAGAAAATTAATAATCAATTAAATATATATACAGGGTGATTATTATTAAACTTCCCTTATAAACTACATTGTGAAGCTGAAACGGGCGTGAGCAGATTCCCCCCCCCCCATTGGCATAAGGACTGTACACGAGATTTGGCATAAGGACTGTACACGAGATGCGTTCAAGGAAGTTTTTAAAAATGTTTAATACAAAACATATCCACTAGGTGGCGTTATGCACAGTGAAATCAGTTCATAAAATAACCCAAATTAGTTAATAAATTATCAAAACCTATTGAATAAATGCTGAAATTGCTTGTGCATTTTGAATCTGCTATTTCCATTGTTAAATTTGCTATTTTTTTCTTGCAAATCGCCACCTAGTGGTCAATTTAACTAATTTTTTTTAGAAATTCCTCGTCTCATTTTATGTATAGTATGTATACCAAATTTGGTTCCAATCCTTTGTCCCGTTTCAGCTGTAAGACACTGTTTTTAGGTAAAGTTTAAAGTACTATGTATATACAGGGTGAATCTAAACTCTTGGGCAAAACGTTAATCCTTTGAGGCGCAACCTTTTCCCAATGCTGAAAATAGGGCAGCCGTTGCCATCGCTCAACTTAAATACCAGCAAGATGGCTGACGATCGAAACGTTCATCGCGTGCCACAGATCTAGAGACCCTGTTTTTGACGACAGCTGGCTGGCACAGCCAGCTGTCTTTTTAGCACGTCATTTCCCGTAAAAAAACGGCCGCGATTCTTTTTTAACAGCACTGACGTCTGCTGAAAATTGGAAGAATGCGAGAACAGCTGGATAGATTTCCCAATGCTGCATTGGGCAATCTATCCAGTTGTTCTCGCATTCTTCCATTTTTCAGCAGATGTCAGTGCTGTTAAAAGTAATCGCGACAATTTTTTTACGGACGGGAAATGACCTGCTAAAAAGTAAAGGATTCTCGTGGAGCTATGTCACCCGCAACTATTTTTATAGAAATCGAATCTATTCTTCGTGACTGGCAACAGTCAAAACGTCGGAGTTCGGTGTTCTTAGAGTAGGAACACTGCGCGTTAAAGCGTTAATTGCCTGACATCCACCTCACTAGTGCTAAGCTGGGCTGTAGCAGCATTAAAGTGTATTAGATAGAAACTTTTACAAGGCAATAATGGCTCTAAAGAGTTTTTGAAGATTTTATCATTATTGTAATCTTTATTATCATTGGTTGTTAGAGATTGAATGGCCCAGAAATACCACCATTACAGGTCTTCAGAGTCTGGGCCTTTGTAGCATAAGGTGAATTTCAGTTAAGTCGTGTACTTATTTACAGAAATTAATAAGTAACCGTTTTCTAAAATAAATTAACATAAAAAGTAATAAATTTGATTATTCCGTTCAGGATTAGTTATATAATTATTGTGAATTTAAAATGTAACATTAACCACTTATGTGAGTATTAATCTTGAAGCAGCCATTCATCAATCTTGTAGTTAGCGCTCTAGTATTTAATCAAATGATTAGAACAACTGAAAAACTTGATGTTTAAAAGTGAAATTAATTAATTTGTAAAATAACACACATTAATAAAAAATATACCACAGTATAACTGTTTCGGGTGGTTCCAAAGGTCCTCCCTTCCTCAGCTACTGAAAACCTCCACCATCCATATAGGCTGGAAGATTAGAAGTGATATCTTAAAGTATTTAAATAATTTTGTTTAATCAAGTGGCTTAATCAAGTGGCGAGCTCAATCTTTAGTAAATGCATAAGTGATCGTAATAGTTCGTAATAAATATAAATGCCAGTAAAAATTTATAAAGTATTCAAGTCTTCAAGTATAGTTTAAATTAACATGTTTTGCACCATTATGACATAAATATCAAAAGTATGAGGTCAGTATTAAAATGTGCTCATTTTTAAAAGATATATTCGATTAACCACTGTTTCGGGAACATTCCTTTCCCTCGTTCAAAGAAATGGACATATCCTGGGTAAAAATCTGTTCAAGTATCATCAAGTATCTGTTCAATCATCTGTATTCCCTTCCAAAAAAGTAAGCGTATTTTTAACTAATAACAAACTACTGAACAAGATATTTCAGAGATGCGTATATAGATACCCAGGGCAGTTAAAGCGCCGATTGCAATTAATTTGTACTGGGCTTTAAATCATATTTATACATCAATCAGGCTTTAAATCGAAGTCGTTGAACGGGCTGGGCAATCTTGATTTTTCGAACTGGTTACGAGCCGCGATGGGATTGAAATTTTCGGTACTGCGCTCAAAGTTAAATTCAGGGAGGCAACGCAAGGAACAGGTGGGGTGTCATCGTTGTTGCGTCTTTGATACGATGAGAGTAAACTAGGGACTGATAGTGGACAAGACGAGACTTGTAGCTTTAGTGTGAGACTATAGACAGACGTTCTTATGATTACTATATAGGAATGTATAGAGACGAGAGAAGCCTACCTTTCGTCTCGTGTCTATCCCTAGAGTAAACCTGTTAACTTCGTTAAGTTATTATTATATTTTACTAACTATGTATAACTAAAATATGATAATAACTATAGTTATTATTATAGTTTAGTTAAGCATGGATTCAGTGGGGGAGTAAGTCCACAATTTTTCTTAAACTTCGGTAGATCACAACTACTCATGTAAATATAAACAACTTCACGTAGCATTCATCCCAAACGCTCTGAGCTAATTATTTTATAATACGCGGTAGTCGCGCCGTGAAATCACATAATTCCAGAGCTTTTGCTGCTAATCGCAAAAAAATATGGTTAAATACCCCCAACCAGGCACGTAGCCAGTAGAGATGAGACGGGCTCAGCCCGAGCCCGAGCCCGGGCCCGAACCGGGCTCGCGTTCTGCGATTCACGATTGCGTTCGGGCTCGGGATAATGAAAAATGTATCCTTTATTGAACATACTCCTTGAAACAAATTTTAAAAAGTGATTCATGAGGAAATTAAAAGTGCTTAAAAAAAAAATAGCGGCACCGGCGCCTAGAAGTGCGTGAAGCTCTTTGGGTATTTCAGAACGGCGGCTTCTATTGCTTAGTTAGTCATGAGATCGGACATTATTTGATAAACATGGATATAAAGAATTAGAAAGTGCATTGATAGTTTGCAACTATATTTGTCTGGCAACTCTATTTGTCTTTAAATTTGCACATACGGCAAAATTTAATGTATTCTATCAATGAAGTAATTGAATTTTTTTATCTTTAGCACAAATTTCGGGCTGGAGCGGCCTCGGGCTCGGGCAGGCTCGGATTACAAGTCCTCGGGCTCGGGCTTCAAAAAATGAGCCCGAACTCATCTCTAGTAGCCAGGAAAATTTTTCAGGGGGGGGGGGGGAGTTGAAATTATATGTGTATAAATAATAGACGGAATTTCATCACTAATCCAAAAATTTCGGGAGGGGATATATCCCGATATCCCTCCCCTGGCTACGCCCCTGCCCCTAACGCTGAAAAAGTTATCAGCTGGCACACAACTTTTCGAGACAGCTGGCTGTGCGGTGCCGCACAGCCAGCTGTGTCCAAAACAAATCTCTAGCTCTGTGGCACGCGATTGGCGATTCAATCGACCGCCCTGTTGCTTGTAGCTAAACCGAGTGACGGCAACGGCAGCACTTTTCCAGCGTTGGGCAGTATATCCAGTTGATCTTCTGATATCGATATAAAAAGGGTTGCGCTTCGAAAGGTTACTAACGTCAAGCCTCACCTGTTGCGTCTTGAGCGTGCACCAGAGAAAGGGCAAGCGGGACAAGCGTGGCAAGCCATCCCGTCAACAACATCCCCTAGGTCGGACCATGCCTGTCCGTGCCGGTCATCGCATTTCTTCGGAAGACACGCACGACCTTCCGCTGCCTCGGGTGGTGACGACAAGATCGCCAAAGTGCGAAGAGAAAACGTGTCCCCACAAACAATCCCGGCGATTGTTGTTTACGACGGCAGTCGTTATGGTTACCAATAATTCGCCGATCAAACTTTTTAAGCGCTTCGTATTAGCATACAATAAAACGAGAAGCCTTTTCTTTATTAACCCTCTCGTCACCGAATTATGAAAAATCAGAGAAAACAAATCTGTCTAGCATTGAATGCATCTGAAATACTATTATAAATCATGCAAAAATATTTTTTTTCTAATAATAATTTCTGCATTTTTGAAGCATTTTGTTATGCTAAAATTAATTTAAAAGGATGCACATATTAGGTAAAGGTTGAGGAATAAGAAAAAAACTATACTTACCTTAAAAAGGAAAAAAAAAGAACGGTAAAAAAGCAGCGTAAATGTTTTCTTAATTTTTCTCCTGAAACAATGAAGCGAAAACTGTAAAAAATGATCTAAATGGACTAGTACTGCAATCTACGCACGATTTATGCATCTAGTTAAGAGCCTCGTATACTTTCTACACGAATTAATGATATTGATATCACTGAAAGAAAAAAATACTATTAGGTTGTAACGAAGGTTTCCCGCCACCGCAAACATCGGAAGCACACAGTTCGCGTTAGCGTATTTGCTCATATTTTGTCAAATGATTTTTGGCATTTGAAAGAAAGAGACTTGCTTTATGACACTGTGTTGTGAAATCTGTAAAAAATATAGTTATCATTAAGAACAAGGTGTCTCAAATGGAACTATCACTCTAGAGGATTAGAACCATCATTTACTTCCAGTTCTGTTCCAAAAAGTCAGCTACAGAATACCAACGAATTATGAGTACAGCTTTAAGTACTATTGTTGTATCATGTGACACGGTACAGGTTTGGTACCGAAAGTTCAAAAACAGGTATCTAAGGAGTTAGAAGTTAGTTTTTCAGGCAGATATGGCGGAAAACTTTCGTTGCAACCTGATAAATTCAATTGTTTTCTCTCTATATATTGCTATTTGAAATAGGAGTCTCATATGAGGTTCAGGGTGACGAGAGGGTTAATTCTTGTTGCCATTCAGCTGGAAATTTACTTGGAATCCTTGCCTTACTGTTTAGTTTACTTTGGGAGGTGATGTCATTTATTGCGGGCTATTTAGAGAGTCATTATAAGCTCCGTTATGAGAACGATGACCAACAGATGATCCTGTAAGCTGGGTCCGGCCGGCGCTGTTATTTGTTTCGGTGATCTGACTAGTTAACTCTTTAACCCTCTGAGGCGGAACCCTTTCCCAATGCTGAAAATAGGGCAGCCGCTGCCATCGCTCGACTTAACTACCAGCAAGATGACGGACGATCGAAACGTTCATCGCGTGCCACAGATCTAGAGACCCTTTTTTGAAGCAGCTGGCGCGCACAGACAGCTGCTTCAAAAAAGGCTATCCAGCTTGGGCAATCTATCCAGTTCTCGCATTCTCCCATTTTTCAGCAGATGTCAATGCTGTTAAAAATAATCGTGACCATTTTTTACGGGAAATGACGTGATAAAAAGTAAAGGATTCTCGTGGAGCTATGCCACCCGCAACTATTTTTATAGAAATCAAATCTATTCTTTTCTTGACTGGCAACAGTCAATACGCCAGAGTTTGATGTTCGCAGAGCGGGAACGCTACGCGTTAAAGGGTTAAAGCAGCTGTTCCCAACCTTTTAACATTGTATCCCCCTACAAAAGATAACTGATGACGCCCCCCACCCCTCACATTCCTCAGCATACATACAATTTTTTGTTCTTCAACAATGAACATTGAGTCACTTTTTCTAGAAAATAATGCTTAGTTATGCAAAGTTTGAATAAACATTTTAAGCGGAAATAGATATGTTTTGGTGCAAAAATAAAAATAAATATGATGATTTTTTTAAAACATGCATTATCACTTGCTTTCTGCCAAAAACATAACGGAATAAATCATTACATGCGAGTATAGTTTTCCTACCACTTTTTCTTTAACTTCCTCACCACTGTAAGGGTAGCAATTGCTAAAAAAATTTATAGTTTTCATTTTTAATGTCATTGTTTACATTAAAATAATTTTATATTTATGATATTTCCATCTGGTGGGTAGGTATGGACGCGAGACGACTTTTTTGCGAGACGAGACAGAGATTTAGAGCTTTTTCGCGAGACGAGACACACATTTTTAACATTACGATATAGGGATTTTGCGAGACGCGAGACGCTTATTTTTCGTCTCGCGTCCATCCCTAGTGGTGGGCACTAGCTGTTTATAGGCTTTGATCATTACTAGGCAGGAAGTATTGGTCACTTTATTATGGAGGCACCTAATAAGTGGACCAGCGTTGCCTCCTATAATTGGGACACTGTAAATGGGACAATGCTGGGAATCAAGCCTGGACCCATGGTATTTTAGAAGGGTTCTCTAGACTTACAGAACGTGAGTGGAAGTACAAGAAAGATTAGCCATATCAAAACGCTTTCGAACATAATCATCTTACTTTTACTCAAACAACTGCATAACAAACAAGGCCCAACCGTGGCCGAGTGGTTTAAACACTGAGCATGGCAAACCGCTGAAGTGAGTAGGACCAGCGTTCGGGCCAGCCGCGCGGCTGTCGATCTAACGGTCTGGAGTTTGGGGCGGTTTTCTTCAAATGTAACGTGAATACACGCTAGAATACCTTAAAATGTCTTTCGCTCAAGGCACCTCACCCTTAGGCACATGCCCTTCGTGCAATCTTGCCATAACACGCAAAACTAATCCAAAAATTTCGGAGAGAGAAGTATCCCGATATCCCCCCCCCTTACTACTTCCCTGCACTGCACTATTTCTTATATACCTATGTGCGTTATTTACAAAGTTCGTTGTTAACTTTAACCTTTAAACCCTCTGATTGTCTTGAAAATTGGCAAATAATGTAAAGTTGTTTTTACTGTTAAATGTTCATGTAGCTTTAAAATTATAAAAAAGTAAAATTTTGATAGGAAGATTAAAATGCTCCTAAATAATACATACGAGCTGTAATATCGGAATCTATATAAATAAAATTAGACTTTTGTCTGTACATTTCTTGGAATTCAAAAATTTTGCGATTTCTATCCGTTTCAAGCACCCGGGAATCCGATGCCACCCTCAAAAAGAAGTTTGTCTGTCTGTCATTCTGTCATTCTGTCATTCTGTCCGTGACGCTTTTTTTGTTTAAGCATCACGTAAAAACGACTGAAGCGAATGATATGAAATTGGGTGTCATGATAGGTGGTCACTCAACTTAAAACATAGGCGTCCAATTTTTAAAAAATCTTCATTAGATTTTCAGATTTTGCGAAAATCGTTTCAAACTGCGTAAATTTGTGTTCAAGCATCACGCTAAAACGACTGAAGCGAATGATATGAAATTGGGTGTCATGATAGGTGGTCACTCAACTTAAAACATAGGCGTCCAATTTTTAAAAAATTCTGATTGGATTTTCAGATTTTGCGAAAATCGTTTCAAACTGCGTAAATTTGTGTTCAAGCATCACGCAAAAACGACTGAAGCGAATGATATGAAATTGGGTGTCATGATAGGTGGTCACTCAACTTAAAACATAGGCATCGAATTTTTAAAAAATCTTGATTGGATTTTGAGATTTTGCGAAAATCCTCTCAAACTGAGTAAATTTGTGTTCAAGCATCACGTAAAAACGACTAAAGCGAATGATATGAAATTGGGTGTCATGATAGGTGGTCACTCAACTTAGAACATAGGCGTCGAATTTTCAAAAAATCTTGATTGGATTTTGAGATTTTGCGAAAATCCTTTCAAACTGCGTAAGTTTGTGTTCAAGCATCACGTAAAAACGACTGAAGCGAATGATATGAAATTGGGTGTCATGATAGGTAGTCACTCAACTTAAAACATAGGCGTCGAATTTTTAAAAAATCTTGATTGGATTTTGAGATTTTGCGAAAATCCTTTCAAACTGCGTAAATTTGTGTTCGAGCATCACGTAAAAGCGACTGATATGAAATTGGGTGTCATGATAGGTGCTCACTCAACGTAAAACATAGGCGTCGAATTAAAAAAAAATCTTGACTAGATTTTGAGATTTTGCGAAAATCATTTCAAACTGCGTAAATTTGTGTTCGCACATCACGTAATAACTGCAAAGGTGAAAAAATGATATTTGGTGAAATGATAGGTGGTCACTCACCTTAAACTATAAGCATCTAATTAAAAAAAATTGATCAGATTTCGAGATTTTGCGAAAATCGTTTAAAACTGAGTGAATCTTTGTTCCCGCATTAAGTAATAATGACTAAAGCGAATGATATGAAATTTGGTCACATGATATATGGTAGCTCAACATAAACTATAGGTGTCCAATTTTTTAAACATTTTTATTAGATTTTGAGATTTTGTGAAAATTCTCTCAAAATACGCTTATATTTCTTCAAACATCACGTAATAACGACTAATACGAATGATACGAAATTTAGTGATAGGTTAGGTAGTTGCTAATCTTAATTTATAGGCGTTGAAATTTAAAAATATATTGATTACATTTTGAGATTTTGCCAAAATCGTTTTAAAATGCTGAAATGTTCCAGCATCACGAAATAAAGACTGCAGGGAATGGAACGAAATTGGGTGACAGGATAGGTTGTCACTCAACTTAAATTCTAGCCTTCAAAATTTTTCAAAAATGTTGATTAGATTTTGAGATTTTGCGAAAATTATTTCAATATGCGTCAATATTCGTTCGCGCATCACATAATTACGACCAAAGCGAATGAAATGATATTACTTAGTGACTCTCTAACCTGTAATATTTTAACAATACATTAAAATTATAACTTCGCTTTCTTTACTTTGGCGACATACTCCATCCATTCTGTGTACTCCTACAATGCTGACGAAAGTTCTTGCTTTTTGGAAATTTGCATTCACTAACCCGTCAAGGACGGGTACTTCAGCTAGTAATTTTTATAATACCTGTTATAAAATATTTTAGCTATAGATGCATTGAAGTGAAAACTCGATTGAAGTTGACGGGGTTTTACGTCAGAACCATTCAGAGGGTTAAAAAAAATATTGTTTCAGGCTTTTTATTACTTAGGTTTATAGTTTATAAGAAAGCGTACTAGAAATAAGTAGTATCATGATCTTAGTAGAATATGTGATTTAAGACTTGAAGTTTCTTTTATAAACGTATATTACTGATACGTACTTATAGTTTGTTTTAATTATTTCTTACATGCCAAAGCAAGAAAGGTTTTGCTTTTGCTTGTGAAATAAATTTAAAAGTTTATTTAATTTAATTGCTTATGATAGTACTGTTTGATTCTGATTAGAAAGAAGAGAGATAGAGGACTCCATAGTAATAAATAATTAATCTTAATTTTCCATTAATTTACCTGATTGTTTAAATTTTTGTTATGTTGCATGCATATTTATGGCAAAGTAAAATATATAATAATCTATATAAATAAAATTAGACTTTTGTCTGTACATTTCTTGGAATTCAAAAATTTTGCGATTTCTATCCGTTTCAAGCACCCGGGAATCCGATGCGACCCTGAAAAAAAAGTTTGTCTGTCTGTCATTCTGTCATTCTGTCCTTCTGTCATTCTGTCCGTGACGCTTTTTTTGTTTAAGCATCACATAAAAACGGCTGAAGCGAATGATATGAAATTGGGTGTCATGATAGGTGGTCACTCAACTTAAAACATAGGCGTCGAATTTTTAAAAAATCTTGATTAGATTTTCAGATTTTGCGAAAATCGTTTCAAACTGCGTAAATTTGTGTTCAAGCATCACGTAAAAACGACTGAAGCGAATGATATGAAATTGGGTGCAATGATAGGTGGTCACTCAACTTAAAACATAGGCGTCGAATTTTTAAAAAATCTTTATTGGATTTTGAGATTGTGCGAAAATCCTTTCAAACTGCGTAAATTTGTGTTCAAGCATCACGTAAAAACGACTGAAGCGAATGATATGAAATTGGGTGTCATGATAGGTGGTCACTCAACTTAAAACATAGGCGTCGAATTTTTAAAAAATCTTGATTGGATTTTGAGATTTTGCGAAAATCCTTTCAAACTGCGTAAATTTGTGTTCAAGCATCACGTAAAAACGACTGAAGCGAATGATATGAAATTAGGTGTCATGATAGGTGGTCACTCAACTTAAAACATAGGCGTCGAATTTAAAAAAAATCTTGATAAGATTTTGAGATTTTGCGAAAATTGTTTCAAACTACGTATTGTGTTCGCACATCACGTAATAACTGCAAAGGTGAAAAAATGGTATTTGGTGAAATGATAGGTGGTCACCTTAAACTATAAGCATCTATAAACTATAAACTATAAAAAAAAAAAACGATCAGATTTTGGGATTTTGCGAAAATCGTTTCAAACTGAGTGAATTTTTGTTCACGCATTACGTAATAACGACTAAAGCGAATGATATGAAATTTGGTCACATGATAGGTTGTTGCTCAACATAAAGTATAGGTGTCCAGTTTTTTAAACATTTTTATTAGATTTTGAGATTTTGTGAAAATTCTCCCAAAATGCGGTTATATTTTTTCAAGCATCGCGTAATAACGACTAATACGAAATTTGGTGATATGATAGGTAGTTGCTAATCTTAATTTATAGGTGTTGAATTTTAAAAATATTTTGATTACATTTTGAGATTTTGTAAAAATCGTTTAAAAATGTTTGTTCCAGCATCACGAAATAAAGACAGCAGGGAATTAAACGAAATTGGGTGACATGATAGGTTGTCACTCAACTTAAATTCTAGGCTTCCAATTTTTCAAAAATGTTGATTAGATTTTGAGATTTTGCGAAAATTATTTGAATATGTGTAAATATTCGTTCGCGCATCCCATAATTACGACTAAAGCGAATGAAATGATATTACTTAGTTACTCTCTAACCTGTAATATTTTAACAATACATGAAAATTATAATTGCGCTTTCTTTACTTTGGCAACATACTACATCCATTCTGTGTACTCCTACAATGCTGACGAAAGTTCTTGCTTTTAGAAATTTGCATTCAGTACTAACCCGTCAACGACGGGTACTTCAGCTAGTATTCAATAAAACTATTTAAAATGTAAAAATTAAATCTGGTTTTAGTTGTTTTTCTCTCCTTTCTGTAATTAGTAAGCTGGGTCTCGCTTTTTTTAGTTACGTCCTGAATTTTAATCGCGAAAGTCCCGTAAATTCGTGAATAAAAGTTGGCAAGCCTAATCACGACCGAAAGCGATTGAGAAGAGCAAGCACTTGACCTGTAAGACACCGGCTCCCCACTGGAACAACTTCTGAAATTATAAATGCTAAACCCAAGCAAACAAGTCCGGAAACAAATGTTCCAAATACAAAAGGTAAACCTCACATATAAGTAAAAGTATTATAATGAATTAGGGATGGACGCGAAACGAAAAATAAGCTTCACGCTTCGCGCAAAACAGCCTAAAAGCTTTGTCTTAATTCCCACAAAATCCCTATATCGTAATGTTTAAAATGCTTGTCTCGTCTCGCAAAAAAAGCTGTAAATCTCTGTCTCGTCTCGCATCCATCCCTAAAATGAATTAAGTAGAATATATCGTTAACAAACGAATGTACACTGTGGCTGATTATCTTGAACCTACAATATAGTTCGGAAGAGCTATTTTTTTTAGTTCACAAATAAAAGATTTTTTACGAAAAGAAAACTCAAAATACTGGTGTTAAATGATTAAATAAATATAAAAATTGTGAAAAAACACACATAAAATGTTACTTATCAGATGTTATAATTTTATGTGTGTGTTTTTCACAAAGTTTTTATTTATTTTAAAGGATTTTTTAGTTTGAGTTTTAATATTGTTCAGAAAACTCTGCTGGATTTTCGGGTTCGCCGTTCTAAAGTCCAGTAGGTGTAGAAAGTTCTAGTAAAGAGTCCACTTGTCAGGATAGAACACGAACTTTATTGCTTCTTGAACTTCGTGGAACAATCAGCTGTACAAAATTCACAAGCACAAACAGCTCGTAACGTGCTTATAACAGTCCGCTAAGTCCAGAAGCTTTCACAAATGCTGTATTTCTCACACAAAATAAAACACATCCACGTTTAAAAATTCAGTGGAAATATACGAGAGATTTCGTAAATGCTGTATTTATCGCACAAAATAAAGCACTTCCACATGCAAGAATTCAATGGAAACGTATGAGGGAAATTATAAACAGTCCCTCAAGACTCAGCAACAAAGAATTTATACACAGCACTCAAAAACAAAGCTTCAAAAAGCAACCTAAATATAGCTTTCTATAGCAAAATTCACAGAGTAATACAGGGAACTCACTCAACGAATGCTCGGTGAAAACTGACTTGATTTCCCTGGCCTGCCTGACATTTATACTCTTTGACGTACTGTCTAGAAAAATCGGGATGTGTAGAAAGACCCGAACAATCGCGTATTGATTACGTCATAGAAGACTAATAGAGTAATATTTGGCTATTATGTGATGTTAAGACAGGATAAGCATCTTTACAGGCCCCATTGAAAAGTCGTGCCAAATGTCCAAAATGTCGCCAAGCTTGGCGACTTTCTGGCAAAATATCGTTGACATTTGGCGCCAAAAATAGGTCCCCAAAAGTGAGGTTAGCTAAGGCCTACGACCAAAATTTCTCGAGATTTCTAGAAACGCTATATAAACCAAGAGAAACCCCACATCTCGCTTTCTAGTTAACCGATTTTGATGCAACAAATTGCGAAATTTAATTATTTAACGCATAGAATACGAATTTTAAACTATTTTTAAGATCCGGGAGGCAGAACAGACCGAAAGTTCGTAACAATATTGTTTGGCTTACTCACTCTTATTTATAACTTGCTAATGTGAATCTGCAAGCTTATTGAGTTTTTATACAACAAGTTTATCCAAAATACGCGGTTTTATATTAATGACTAGTCATCTTATCTCTCACCTCCTTTATTGAAAATCGTCCGAAAAATGTGTCCCAAAAAGGCGACATAAAAGTATGCGACATAATTTTACATATATTTAAATACTATTAGTTCACAACAGCTTTAATGTATTGTTACACTATTTCGTAAGCTGTAGAATATGCATCACATGTATTTTTCTATAAATAGGTTACAATCATAAAAATTTCAACATAGAGTTACCAGGCGAAATACACACGAAAGATGAGAGATAAAATGACATAGTCAATTAATATCGCTTTAATATGGCAATAATGAAACTAAAAAATTAGGGGTCTCCTCCCTAATATATATACATCGTTAAACATAGGCTAGCTATACTAGTGTTATATTTATTTTATATATATTTATTTTATTATTTATTCATTTAATAATTACCTTTTTTTCTTTTTATTCATTCATTTAATTATTACCTTTTTATTTTTTCCTTTCCTTTCCATACTTCCAAATTATTAATAATATTTCAATTTTTTTTCCCACTCCATGGCATTATTTGTCTATTGATGGCATTAAGTCTTCTCTGATGGCAACATGCACTAATACTGCCTCCATTACTGAGCTTCGATCTTCTTGTCGGTCCACTTCCTCGTTGTTTATTTCTAATAGCTACGGTCGCGCCCCCAAGTTACAAAAGGACCCTAATTTTGGTCAGGTAACTTGCAGAAACCTAGCTATTATTGTTTTTTTTTTTCGATTAAATTGAAATGTGTGTGCGGTGGCGCCTGATGATAGAGCACACCATTTCAATTATCCGTCTATTTGTGGATACATGTGACTAGGCTTAAAAGCCCACCAGTTCTCATTTGGCGCTTTATATCCAATTTATCCACTCTTTCATTGCCTTAAAAGGCTATATTTAAACACTTTATTCTGTATAAGCTCGTTAATTGGCACCATGTGCTATCTACTTTTTTATTTTTATGTTTTTTATTTTTATATTTTTTTCACTTTATCAATGGATTATCTTGGGATTTCACTTTACGTAAGTATGCTATTATATATTATATATATATATATATATATATATATATATATATATATATATATATATATCAATAATAATAATCATTATATTTTTTAAACAATATGTTATATTTAATTTTGCTATACTATTTATTTTATTCAATCATTTTAATTTATCATTATTCAATATATATTATATTATATTAATATACCTGGATATTCTTAAAATTTAATAATATTACCTTTTAGTATATGGCAACTCCTATACTTTCTTCTTTCCACTTTTACACTTTTATTTAGTGGCAAAACCATTTTTCCCTTTTTACAATTCTTAGCATTGGCAACACATATCACTTGTTCAAATGAAATTTCCATGTGCTCAAGGTCTGGTATGTAAAATTATAATTCCTATTTCTAATTTTAGTTATCTTTTTGATTTCTTCTTTCCTTTATATAGTAGGGTAGGGTCCAGATGTGTGGAGTTAATATCTCTTCTGATATGCCACACAACCAAAACCCTACTATTTGGTTTGCTGTAAATTATAATCCACTGTTTGTGGCCCCTGACGATGGTGACAGTGGTTATAATTTCCGTTCCATTATATCATCACAATAATTCTTGCACTTTATTTGGCTTCAAAATCTGGTTTCTAATTCTTGCTAATAGCTGTTATATTTTTATGCGAGATATGTCTTATTTGTAGTATGTTTTGTGTTTTACTTTTTAGTTATATATATATATATATATATATAACTAAAAAGATAATATAATGTGATAATATAATGGAACGGAAATTATAACCACTGTCACCATCGTCAGGGGCCACAAACAGTGGATTATAATTTACAGCAAACCAAATAGTAGGGTTTCGGTTGTGTGGCATATCAGAAGACATATTAACTCCACACATCTGGGCCCTACCCTACTATATAAAGGAAAGAAGAAATCAAAAAGATAACAAAAATTAGAAATAGGAATTATAATTTTACATACCAGACCTTGAGCACATGGAAATTTCATTTGAACAATTAATATGTGTTGCCAATGCTAAGAATTGTAAAAAGTTAAAAATGGTGTTGCCACTAAATAAAAGTGTAAAAGTGGAAAGAAGAAATTATAGGAGTTGCCAAATACTAAAAGGTAATATTATTAAATTTTAAGAATATCCAGGTATATTAATATCTTATAAATAAAAATGAAATTCTGTTTGTTTGTTTGTTTGTTTATTTGTTTGTTTGTTTGTTTGTGGATTTGAGTTGTATACAAATCCACAAAAATGGACATATCAGCCTGAAATTTTGCACAGATATGTAAAATAATATAGAATAAATCATAGTCCACTTTAAAACTTTGAAAGTCCACCCGTTCCCGGAATTTAAGAGTTTTTTTATGTTCTCCACGCAAAAAGCTTTCCGTAATTGTAACCCCTGTAGTGAAAAAAGTGTGAAATAAGGATCGTGGTTGCCATGTCTGGCGATTTTGCCGAATAAGATGTTTTAAATTCTCAAAGTAAAAATAAAAGAATAATAATGATTTTTTTTTTGTTAGTTTATATTCGTAAGGTTTTTTTTTTAATTATAATATCGTGTGCATGGGAAATCGGAGCAGGAATGAAATGTTTTATACGCAAAACAATAGGAATTGAAGATTTCCGAGGCTAATAAGTAATTTTTTTTAGTTTGGCGAAAAAATAAAATGGCTCAAATGCCCATTTTGAGAAAGTGAATTCTAGCGGTTTGCACAGATTTCGGCTTGGCGCAATTTATTGAGAGCTTAAGGAAATAGATTTTTGAAAACAAGTGTAAAGGTTTTATTAGAATACAGCGTTAAATGTTAATGATCCGTGAAGAAATAATGCAGTTGTTAAGGGATTTCAAGCGATCTATATCCAGAATTCTCGCCAAATGAGTACATTGATTTAAGTTGGGGGAGTTCCGCCAAATTTCAGAAAATTGAAATCTTCTCATTTACTACATCGGAGTAACGATGAATAAAACACGTTATAGTTGATAATTTTAAAAATTTCGGCTGTATTAAGGGATTCCACTTTTGAAATAAAGGCTTGCTTTACTTTTTCGCGGTCGAACCATTTCCCATATTGATGCTGCTAAGTCAATGCTTCGAATGATTTCCTGAAAAAACGCTTGCACAATGGCGTATGTTGGCACTTTGGCGAGGCTTAGATTTGAAACTGGATTTTATTTGAGACTGGGATATATAATGACACTGGTTATAGATAAAAATGAATGTTGGTATGTGTGTATGAGGTTGAAAAACTCTAGCACCGTTGTACCATGAAATTTGGTTCACCTAAGTCTTTTATCATTGAAAAGCTTTTTATGCTATCCGTTTTCCTCTAACTTGCCACTAGGTGGCGCAGCAGAACGTCGAATTCTATTCCGTTTAGCCGTTTACTATGCGAATATCGTCCAACCGATTTCGATGAAATTTGATACACGCGGATATTAGAACACGGAGAATATTTTTGTCTATCCATTTTGCTGTAACTTGCCGCTAAATGGCGCTGCAAAGCATCAACTTCTATACCGTTCGACTGACCGGCATAAAATTTCTTATACTTACACATTTCAGCACGAAGAATATATTCTAACTTTGTTCCTTTTGATGTTACTCACCACTAGATGGCACTGCAATGCATTATTATTTTAACTCGCCACTAGATGACGCTGCAGCAGGCCAAATTCTTGACCATTCAAACGGTCGGTATGAAAATCAGTATACATAGCTATTTGAACAATGAGAATATTTTGGCGTTATCCATTTTGCTATAACTCGCCACTTGACGGCACTGTAGCGAATCATTACTTTAATTAACAACTAGATCGCGCTGCAGTGCATCACTTCTTGACTGTGTAACTGATCGCTATGAAAATAGGTATACATAGATATTTGAACACGGGGAAGAGTTTGGCGCTATCCATTTTCTTATATAATTTGCCACTAGATGTCGCGTCAACACATGAACTTCACAGGGCTGTCCAGCCGATCGTCCTGAAATTTCGTATTCATCGATATCTGAATGCGAAGAATATTTCCGCCGTATCCGTTTTGCTAAAACTCGCCACTAGATTGCGCTACGCCGCATGACCTTCTGCACCGTACAAACGATTGCCTTGAAATTCGGTATGCATGGTTATTGAACACAATATAAAGCGATATCCATTTTGCTATATCTCTTTATTACAATAAATAGTAATCACAACAAATCGTAATATCAAAAAGTCCATTCATTCCCGTGCGAAGAACGGGTACTTCAGCTAGTAATAAATATATATTGAATAATGATAAATTAAAATGATTGAATAAAATAAATAGTATAGCAAAATTAAATATAACATATTGTTTAAAAAATATAATGATTATTATTATTGACAAAGTATGTATAATAAGTTGTTGTATGATAGAAGATTAATCTAGTAAATAAGAAAAAAATAAAAAATAATGTTTACGACAGAATAATCACAATATAGGAACCCCGTTTTTTTTTATTCCTCCAGATATATATATGCATGCATATACACATCCAAATTGTTTTTAAACATATTACTTTTTTTTTTAAATGAGAAAAACTTCCTCCGCCCGACCCAACCATCCAATTACAACCTTAAAACCCCAACCAACCTCCAGTAAATTAACAAAGACATTAGACACATTATCAAGAATTGTATATAATAGATTTTAGGAACTTAGTGGGATAGTTGTATTGTCTAGCTGACAGAAATAGAGATTTAAAATTGGAGACTTTAAAATCATCAGAACATAGAAACTTGATTCTACACCAGTGATTATAGATTATATTGCGAAATACAGATTTATGTAAGCAGGAGGAAAAATGAGTAAAGCTATTTACTTTAAAGCTAAAATCTTTACGCTTATCATATATATTGAAACTAAGGCTATTTCTAGCAGTGTTGGAGATACTTAGATCTAGAAAACTAACAGAATTGTTAAGCATATCATTTTTAATTAATTCCAGAGCAGATGGATATTTTATGGGGAAGATAATGTTATTATTATTAGTAGTGTTTACAAGTAAGATATCATCTATATATCGTTTAAGAATGATGTGTGTATTAGTATATTCTTTTCATAGTAATATAAGTAAAGATCTGCAAGGTAACTAGAAGAATGATTCCTTGATTCGTAAGATTAGCCTTTTTACTATTATATATATATATATAAACTCGGCTGTTCGAGCCTCGTCAGGGGGAGACCCCCCTGAACCCCCCTAATTTTTTAGTTTCATGATTGCCATATTAAATAAATATTAATTAACTATGGCATTTTATCTCTCACCCCTTTTTCTTTTTGTTTTATTCTTCCTTTACATTTACAAATATTTTCTATGTCATTTTTTCTCTCATCTTTCGAGTATTTCACCTGGTAACCCTATGATGAAATTTTTATGATTGTAACCTATTTATAGAAAAATACATGTGATGCATAGCTTACGAAATATTTTAACAATAGATTAAAGCTATTGTGAACTAATACTATTTAAATACATGTAAAAAATACATGTCGTGCATATTCTACAGCTTACAAAATATTTTAACAATAGATTAAAGCTGTTGTGAACTGATAGTATTTAAATATATGTAAAATTATATCGCATACTTTTATGTCGCAGTTTTGGGACACATTTTTCGGACAATTTTCAATAAAGGGGGTGAGAGATAAAATGACATAGTCATTAATATAAATTAGGCTGTTCAGTAATAATTTTACTTATACAGTGTTACATTGTTCCTCTGTGTGCTTTTCTTAACCTTGTTGTAAATCATAAATTTCTAGCAAGGCCGTAGCCAAGGGGGGGTTTTGGGGGTTCAAACCCCCCCCGAAATTTTCAGTCACATAACTTACTGTTCGTAGAAAAAAAATTATCCCTTGTATCGCCAATTACGATTATTGCACTTCAGTTCATTCAAACCGCATGTAATTTTTTACTTGTGTTTCTCTGAGGATCGCAAAGTGATAAATTTCACTTAAATATGCTACGCTTTTCTCTGTACGTTATATGCATACCTGTCTTCTGAGTATGGCCAAAAGGAAATGCAATTTCCGTGGCACTTGCAAGCAAAATTTCTCATTCTCATCAAATAATTCTTTAAATAAACAGTGTTTAATGTATCATAGTAGTAGGAATTTGTGAAGGTGGTAGCAAAAATGTGCCCTAAGTACACTATCTACGGCTGCTTTATTTACACAATTTTACACAGTATTTACATTTCCCATAATTAGAATGCAGTATGATCGGAGCAAAAGCTCACATTCGTCTCAATGCTTCTCCACATTGGTTCTCTCTCTTCTTCTTTCACCCCTCCCCCTTACACGTAGAGAGAGACAAAAAAGAAATATCGTAAATAAAAAAATTTCTCTTTCCGCAAAAAATAGTGAGTCATCTCTGGATTCCATCGGAGATCGAAACACGAAACAGTTTCACAGTATCGTGTTTATGACCTCTATAAATAAAAAAGTCAGAGTGATAAGTTTGTGATTTTTGGAGTTTGGGACAAGTAGGCTCCAGTCTCGACCCATGTGGACCGGGAGGGAGATCCTACGTTGCATTATTCACGTAACCAGTCCGCTACTCCTTAGAATAAAAAGAGAGTGGCACTGCGGACAGCAGGAGTAAAAAAAAAAAAAAAAACATCCGCTGCCGGGCTAGTGTCGCCCCTCTCGAGTCAGCGCCCTAGGCAGTCGCCTAGTTTTCCTATATGGTCCAGCCGGCCCTGCTCTGTCACACAGTGCTTGTCATTCTTTAAAGGCTGCACTGACACAGAGGTTCGCTAAGCCGATAGGATATTGCTTACATAGCACTGTTTCAATTTGGATGCATTATTTTCGCGTTTTAAATAAAAATGAAAAAACACAAAGCTGGAGATCATACTTTGTTTAATTTTAATTTCAGTGTGCTGAAAAAAGTACCATATTAAAACATAAAACTTGAAACCCCCCCCGAAAAATTTTCCTGGCTACGGCCTTGATTTCTAGTAATTTGTGATGCATTATAATATCGCATTCTATCCCTCTACAAAAAGTAAGTCGCGAATCCAGCTGTATTTCTGAGGTTTCGACTTAAAAGTACAGAATCAAAATGATTTAAAATAAACAATCCTCGATGCATTCCCATCAACCCTAAACAACTCAAATGAATGATGAATGTTAATTTTGCATGCAGTTTTGAAGTAAGGGAAACTTATTCGTTTCCTTTATGTAAAATATTTCCCAGTTTGTGTTTTATTATATTAAAAACCACTTATGAGTATTCATTTTTTGGAGAAAATTTGACTAAAAATAAAATTTAAAGTTACATTTTTTAATTTTCTACGACAGTGTCCCATTTACTCTATCGATGGTATTTTTATAAATCTATATTCCCTCTTAACCCTTTGAGGCGCAATCCTTTCCCAATGCTGAAAAAAGGGCAGCCGTTGCCATTGCTCGACTTAACTACCAGTAAGATGGCGGACGACGAAACGTTCATCGCGTGCCACAGATCTAGAGACCTTTTTTTGACAACAGCTGGCTGTGCCGGCACAGCCAGCTGCGACGTTTCGATCGTCCGCCATCTTGCTGGTAGTTAAGTCGAGCGATGGCAACGGCTGCCCTTTTTTCAGTATTGGGCAATCTATCCAGCTGTTCTCGCATTCTTCCATTTTTCAGCAGATGTCAGTGCTGTTAAAAATAATCGTGACAATATTTTTTTTACGTGAAATGACGTGCCCGAATATTTTTATAGAAATCAAATCTATTCTTCGTGACTGGCTTCTCGATCTGGCAACAGTCAAAACGTCAGAGTTTGGTGTTCCCAGAGCGGGAACACTGCATGTTAAAGGGTAAAATATTTTCTAAAATGTGGCTTATACTCACCCATTTGAAATAGTTTTTACACATTTAAATTGATTTTTTTTCCTACTAGGCTTTTAATGACTTTTCCTATCTAATAACGTATCCTAAAATTTTGCATACTGGCGAAAGGCCATTGACACTATATATTTATTTTATGCGCTGCTTATGACTCAGCTTATGTAAGTATCTATCTATGACTCAAATATGCAAAAACTGTGAGCCAGGAACGGGTTATCACAAATTCAGACTCCAGATTCAAGTAGGTGCCTAAATGATTCGTCAGGTGGGAGTTGTAACGAATTATTGTATTGCGTGCTTATCGTAAAAAAAAGAAGAAATAAATGCTTCACGAGTCACGAAATTGTTTAGAGTATTGTACACTGTAACCCGTTCCTTTCAGCTCTCCACGTGTCGGTTTGGTTTGGTTTCCACTCGGGTTGTTGTGAATGGATTTTTAATTCACACAACTTTCGTTTCCGATAATTGCTGAGTTAACACTTTGAGACCAACTGGATAGACTGCGCAACGCTGAAAAGGTACATCCGTTGCCATCGATCCCAGAGCCCGATCTAGACAACTGTGGACCCGGGGCAGAAGAAGAAAATTGGGCCCCTCGCAATAACCTCCCCCTTTAAAAAAAAAAAAAAAAAAAAATATGATTGCTTTATACTGAAAGTTTTAAATATCTACCTCTTCCAAACACAAATTTTGTTTTAAGTAATCTGAAATAAACGAATATAGTTACATGATGTCAAAGAAACAGTTAGTTAAACTTTACATGGAAATGCTATATCACAATTGCCAACATGTACGGAATACAACCACTTTTTGTAAACAGTCATTTCTGTAAATATTTCTTTAAATAACAATTAAAAAATTTTGCTACTTTGTAACATTAAAAATACTCTTTACAAAATGTGGTTAGTTATTTTCCTACATACTATCGACTATAGAGCATTTTGAAGAATTTAAAATAAGTTTAAGTGAATTTATACACAAATGTAAATTTGAATTACTTTCACTGTTCATACTTTATAATTAAAAAATCATTTAACTTTTGAAATTTTTTTATCCTTTGTAATCTTATTGTAAAATTATAAAAGTGTAAGATGTTAAGATTTTTGGGCCCAAAAATCTGTGGGCCGTGTGCAGTTGCCCCGTTTGCCCTGCCGGTAATATGGCACTGATCATGTCATTTAACTACCAACAGCATGGCGGTCGATCGAATAGCCCATCTGGCGCCATTCTATAGAAGTACATAGTATATGAATACTTCTATAGAGCTATAGAGTACTCTGGCACAGCTGGCTGCGATGCCGCACAGCTCACTGCTACATAGCCGCACAGTCGTCTTTCACCGGTGAAAGGCAACATTCCCACCGTATGGTGAATATCCGAAATATTTATTAAATATCCTTATTTCTCACTTACACCGGAAAATGTCGATATTTACCATGCAGTAATTGTGAATGTTGAATATGTTGGAAATGCGCATTTTTTCTTCTGTACATCAGACGTGATAAAGCGCAGCATGCGGCTGGCGCGAAAGACAGGCTGCGGTGCTGTCACATTTGGTCACATACTTTTGCCAACTAAAAGTCATGTAACCTAGGGGTTTGGCCATCTTACGGTGACCAAAATGTCAGCACCGCAGCCTATCATTCTCGTCAGTCACGAGAATAACAGTGGCGACGTAACTTTTTTCGGCTCTCGAGAGAACGAGAAGAGAAGCGTTGGAGAAGAGAGGCGTTGGTCACTCTGTAGAGGAGTTTATACTGCTGGACGAACACCGGAGAATTTAAATGCTGTGGTAGATTTAAAGGGCAGCCCGGGATTGGATTTTTTGGACATGCAGCTTTAGATTCTAGCGTGCGAAAAGGATATGCTCTATATATTACTTGCCTTCTTGATAATGATGGAAATTGCACTCAGATAAATGTTAAACAAGAAGATTTTAGTTTTACGTTTAGACAATTAAGAACTACTGGTATTTAGTGGATTTTTCCTCTATATCCACGAGAAGACGTGGAATCATGGGGAAATAACCACCGCCAACATTATAAAAATATTTTTTTCTAAATTTTTGCCTTTCTATTGACTTCAGCTTCTCTTTTCGGACTTCGCCAGAGCACATCTATGCTTGTCGGCATATACCGTTAGTAGTTCGAATATACTGGAACTCATAGAATTCAAACACTTTAATACTGATTAAAAATCAAATTTTAAAAATCTGATACTATTGATACTTTTAAGTAGATGTAAATAATTGCATATTGTTTCAAAAATTGCAAAATTTATTTCAAAATAATCTTTAGGTAAACACTTCTGGCGTGTTACAACTTCAAAGCTTTTACGATGATTTTGTTTGAGTTGTAGCGTGGACAAACAGATAATTAAACAAAATAAAAGCTCTTTTCAATATTGGAAAACGCTAAAAGTACACCTTTTTCCTTGTGCATCCCAGACGTTTTGCTGTTTGTTTTGTTCGCACTGCGTAAAAAATAGATAGCGTGATTGCTTCTCATACTCTTTCAACTATTTTAAAGAAAGAAAAAGTAAATTAAAAAAGAAGGAAAGAAAAAGAAAAAAAATACATTAAAAATTTTGAAGAATTCATCTGCGATCTACAGCCTTTTACAAAAAATATGTTTTAATTAAATCTTTTTTAAAGAATCTATCTAAAAGCGTTATCTGAAGACGATCTTTCAAATTTATAAAAGTATACACAATTATTGGCTTGAAAACATCGTAACAGTGTATCTCTGTTCATATACGTTGATGGATTTGTATAATTAACTCTAAAAACAATATATCCGATACAATATCCTACAATGCATTGAAAATTCAAACACTTCAGTTTTAATCGTCAGAGAAAAAATTTGTTCAGACATATGTTTACGATTTAACGCTTTCTGTCTTTTTATATATAAGTTATAACCTGCCTCACCATGACACGGTGATTATGTCACTGGAAAGGGTAGACGGGCGAAGTGTGAAGGTCCCGGGTTCGGGTCCCGTCGCGCGTCCGTCGGCCTAACCGTTATGAGTTTTCCATGGTTTTCTCCGAAACTTGGCATAAATACGGGTTAAGATCCCCAAGGAGGGCATCCCCTCTTGTGTTGTCCTACTGACGAGGATTTGAGAGAAGGCTTCGAGCCAAGCACACAAATCCGATATACGTGTTCACAGCAACAACAAATTATAGCCTTTTGGGGTTGCTTTTACTTATTTACTTTTTTGTTAGTTAACTTTACAATATTCAACACAAACCATAACATTTTATTTTTTTCACTGAATTTTTGTAGCCTTATTGATTCAATAAATGAAATTTCATTATTTTACTCTGACAATGGATCAATGTAGCAATTGGGAATAATATTAATATACATATATCTTCACTATATAATGCGGCGATGTGATGAATGATAGCAAAATGTAATATGTGTAGCCTTCTGGAGTACATATTTTCTACTATAATTTGACAATGATAGTGGAATATATACATGTCAAGGTGCTATGTGCATTGCGGAAACTTTTGTTCATTTCGGATAAATAAGAAAAACTGGGTTAATCTAAAAGTCAGATTACAAATCTGAAAGCCTTTTAAAAAGAGCTGAAACACTCCAGCAATATTTTATGCTAAAAGTCTTTCAGTAAACTAGTAGACCATTATGAAGTGTGATACGAAACAACTTTGAATGTTACTGCTTATGCTAGAAATATTTTGATCTAAATATTTCACTTGACCTAAAGAACAAGCACGTGGAAATCACAAAACAATCACTAATGTTATGGAATAGCTTTCTGAGTGTCACGCCATGGATATGCTTGTCCTACATTCATATACTTATAAGAGATCAATAGAGTTTTTTCTTTGAAATAAACAAATCGACTGACCAAAAAGTAAATAGCTTTTCATTATTATGCCTGCAAACCGCAAAGCAAGATTAGAGCAGTGTTTACGGGTTCCTTAGAGAGTGTGTGAAATATTAAACAAATAGTGTACCTGAAATTCTGTAGCTTTTCATGCATTCAAAAAATACATCACTTTCAATTTTTTTAATATTTCGAATGAATTAATATTCATTCATATTTATCACTACAAAAAAAAAACTAAAATTATTTAAAACGCCTCTTCTTTTAACTACATTTGTAGTTTGTTGAGTTTTTGTCTTCAGTAAAAGGTTACCAATTGCTTTCATCCCTTTTTTCAACTAGTTTCACGAAATTTACAAAAATCTGAAGAGCTAAAGAACAAATTTTAATAGATGCACGTTGTGTACACTGGTTCGAACAAAGTCTCTAATAATTCAAGAAATGTGCTGAAAATAAGTGGGTTTTCAAATCAGCTGAAATCATACTCTGATTAACAAAAAACACTCAAAAGAAACTGGTGTTTAAAAGATAAAATAATTCTGACTTTGTAAAATAGCATACATAAAATGTACTTATCAATCTCTACATGTGTTTCGATCGAAGAAATTTCGATCTTCGTCAGCAACAGCAGAAGTCCATACACAGACTCTATTATAGTCTGTGTTATGGACTTTACAAAGTTTTAGTTATTTTACTGCACTCTGATTCTCATTAGAAAATAAATAAATAAATAAAAATTAAGGGATGCACAACGTTCGGCATAATTTTCGGAATAACATAGTTTTTGAAAGGCAGTAGTTTGCGATAGGGGGGAAAGTGGTGTGTGCTTGAGGGAACTGGTACGAAATTTATGACTTAAAACAGATTATAAATAGTGGAACTAAAATCTCTTGTAAACTTTGGAAATATTTCGATACCGATAGCATACATTTCTAATTATATTACAAGGTATGGTAAGCATGGTAAAGCGATTTAGTGTGTTCTGATTAGAAATAAACCATAAATAAATTTGGTACCTTGAAATACGAGTACCTTCAACAGTTCTTGATCTACAAGCGATTGTCAGATCTATTTTTTGACTGGAGATATGAATCGGAATTCAGATGAGGTATATCTATAAGTAAAAGAGTGAAGTTAAATTGATAGAGAATTGAAAGACAAATTTACTACCGCATGGATCTACCAACATATGTTTAAATTTTCTTTTTTACAGTTAGTGTACATTTCAAAATGTGTATCTACAAAAAATATGTGTATACAGTAAATAAATTCCTCAAAACTTTAAAGGATTTATTAGGCCTGGCCAGACGAATCACATTTTAGTAATTTTAATGGGGAACTGATTTAAGATACAAATACAGGATATCCTAAATTAAACGACATTACTTTAATTTTGTCTACAGACGAAACTATTGTTGAGAAAGTTGTGAAATTTTGTGAAGGACATAATGAAGGTATGAGAATTTGCTTGAGCGAATAAAACAAATTAGTTCAAATGTTAGCCACAAGGGGGCGTTTTTAATGGATTACATATTTAGCATACATTTATGATAGTTTACAAATATTATCACAACAAAACATGTTCAGCATGACGACCATCATTGTCAGCTACCATCTGGAATCGTAAGAGAGCATTCCACAGCTGACTGTATGCACTAGATCTTTCTTCGGGAAAGTTCTTTTTGTCCCAGCACCAGAATGAAGCTTATTTTAAAAAAAAGACAATATTCAAAAAGTTGGAAATAACTTGGTAAAGATTCTCCAGGGAGGAGGATACTTTTCCTCAGTTTTTAATATAAAAATGCAGGTTGATATTGCTGCTTTTTATGTAACAATCAATTTTGAAAATAACTTTCAAATCTTAAAAATCGTAAACATTAACCCTTTGAGGCGCAACCCTTTCCCAATGCTGAAAAAAGGGCAGCCGTTGCCATCGCTCGACTTAACTACCAGCAAGAGGGCGGACGATCGAAGCGTTCATCGCGTGCCACAGATCTAGCGATCCTTTTTTGACGACAGATGGCTGTGCTGGCACAACTAGCTGCGTCAAAAAAGAGTCTGTAGATCTGTGGCACGCGATGAACGTTTCGATCGTCCGCCCTCTTGCTGGTAGTTAAGTCGAGCGATGGCAACGGCTGCCCTTTTTTCAGCATTGGGCAATCTATCCAGATGATCTCGCATTCTTCCACTCTTCAGCAGACGCCAGTGCTGTTAAAAATAATCGTGACAATTTTTTTACGGGAAATGACGTGCTAAAAAGTAAAGGATTCTCGTGGAACTATGTCACCCGCAACTATTTTTATAGAAATCAAATCTATTCTTCGTGACTGACAACAGTCAAAACGTCAGAGTTTGGTGTTTCCAGAGCGGGAACACTGCGCGTTAAAGGGTTAAAGAGTAATTTCGAATGTTAGTGCTAGGTCAGGATCGAACTCCATGAGGGCTAAATCTACAACGCGGCATTTATTTATTTTTCTATTTTCCTTTTATAAACTAGCACATTACAAAATCATTAGAGTCCGTGTTGTTGATCAAAACCTCCAATCTATAACCTCAAATGTGTAACCATAACAACAATAGCGACATTTTAATATCATATTGCATTTCGCTTAGCTTTAATTATAAAGACATCATATCCAATATCGCATTGCGTGTCTTCGGAGAAGGGCAGTCAATACAAATAGCAAGCACACTTAGGGAAGGAAGAAAAATAATTATGTTTGCTCTTTTCAATATTGCGTACTGTTTATATCCATGCAGCAGTTCTTCAAAATACTCTTTTATAAACAAATTTCAAAATCATGTTAATCAATACAAATGGCACATTCAGCGAAGGCAGAAAAGTAATTCTGCTAGTTACTCTCAATATTGCCTATACGATTATGTCCATGCAACAGTTCTACAAAATATTTTTTTATAAATAAACTTTAAAATCTTACGAATCAATACAAATAGTACGCTCAGAGGGAAAAAATTATTATGTTTGTTCTTTTAAATATTGCCTACATGTTTATGTCTATGCTACAGGTCTTCAAAATATTTTTTATAGACAAATTTCAAAATCATGTTAATCAATACAAGTAGCACACTTAGGTAAGGAAGAAAAATAAATATGTTTGTTATTTCAGTTATTTTCAGTGTCAGTTTTTTAGTTCAGCTTTCCTACACGATTACGTCCATGTAACAGTTCTTCGAAATTTTTTTATAAGCTTTAAATCATGTGAATCAATACAAACAGCATGGAAAAAAGTTATTATATTTATTCTTTTCAATACTCTGTATAGTTCATTTAAGCCCATGCAACAGTTCTTCAAAATTCTATTAATAAATTAATTTCTATACTGTTTTCAACTTATGCGAGTTCATTTAGAAGAAAGCAATTTAGCTATTTATCATTTTTCATAGTGTTTTTATTGGAAGTCTTGAAAAACCTTTTTAACCCTGGAAAAAGATGGTAACCTGAAATGAAACTTCAGGTCAGGGCTCAAAGTAATATTTTGAAGCTGGCAACAGAAAATACTGTTATTTTGTATAGCAGCAAAAACTATTCAACTCATGGCAAAATCTTAAATATTCGTAGTAACTGCCAGTTGTAGGGGGTTTTTTCGCTTTAAAAAAAATTGAATCAATAATGCAAGGTGAGGGAGAAATGAAAAACAAAGAAGAAGAAGAAAACTGTATGCTTCCTTTTTATTTTATTTTTCGCAATCATTCTCCAATTTCATATGCAACCTTAAAATACGTCTGAAATTAAAAAAAAAAGACATTCAAGTAATAAAGTTTTAAATACTCGCTGCTTAAGAGCTCTTGGTGTTCACGTTTATTTGGGCTAATCTCACGGCATTTGTCGTGGCTTCCACGACTTAATTCGAGCACTGGAGCAGGTTTTTTTTTTCAATATTAATGCCAGAAATAATTTTCAAATCTTAAAAATCGCACCTCCCCCATGTTAGTGGCATTTCCAATGTTATAACAAGGTCAAAACCGAAATTAATGGGGATAAATTTCTAACCCTAAGTTAGTAGGCTTACCAAATTTAATTTTCAGAAATATGATTTACTAAAATAGTTAAAAATAACATTTTTAGTTTTTAATTAATTTTTTCTTCTTTTCACTCTATTAATATTAGGAAGTGCATGTTGAACAGCTTGTAAATGGGAGATTAATTTGAACACCTTCTGACATTATAGCGAGGCTGTCTGTACCTCATTTGGTTAAAAACAAATTTAGAATGCATTACGCTAAAAATGCCAATGAAAAAAGTTTAGTAAATAACTTAACGCGATGTACGACATTAATACAAGTCAATCTGTACTTTATTTAACTGACTGTTAAAAACAAATTTAAAGTATATTATAGTAAAATGTCATATAAAAGAATATATAATAGGTAACTTAGCGATTCTGTTTAACAGGTTCGAGGAAAGGGCATTTTATAACATGAAATTATTATCACATGAATTTAAAACGGAAAGACAGTTGTTTGAAATTCAAGCAAAGCAATAAAAAATGAAAAGAATATTAATAAAATTTTTGGAAATCCAAAGAACAAGAATGGAAACCAAAAGTGGAAATAATTATTTTTAAATTAATTTTCAGATGAAGAATAAAACCAAAAATCGAATGTGCAAAATAAATCTTCACCGCAATACAGAACCCTGAAAACACACTACCAGAAGTACATCAGTGGAATTTCATAATATAGAATTGATAACATATGAAATTATTTCTTTACTTCGCCATTCAGCGTGAATAAACGCTTTCCATTTTGCAGGCAATTTATTTTTTCGCTTAAGAACGAACAAAAAACTACCATTTAAGCAATAGGTTATGTTTTGTGGACCAAAATATGGCCATTCGTGCACATAATTGCCACGTTGATGCGTTTATCAGCATGTAAATATTTTACTGCCGTTACAACAGAAGGTTCTGTTATTGAATTATTTGTTGACCTGTTTAGGACTAGAAAAGAAAATGTCTACACATATTTAATATTAATGTGTTTTACGTTGTCTGAGTTCTGTTCAAATGTGATAACGACCAATTTTGACGCAAAAGTTTGTGACAACCAATGGTCTTGGAACTGCTCAATAAAAGTGCTTCCATATAAAAGATCAATCCAGTATGCGGATATCAATAATAGTAATATAAGTAATACTAATATTAATAATTATCAGGTTGTAACGAAAGTTTTCCGCCAAATCTGCTTGCCGCAGCTCATGCGGCACCCAGCGATTGAACTTGTACATAATAGTCCTTGTTTTTGAACTTTAGGTACCAAACCTTCACAGTGTCATATGATACAACAGTAGTACCTAAAGCTGTACACATAATTCGTTGACGTTCTGTAGTTGACTTTTTGCATTTGAATTGGATGTAAATAATGTTTTTAACCCGGTTAGTTTCATTTGAGACACCCTGTACTTAATGATAACGATATATTTTTTATAGATTTCACTGCACAATGTTCTAAAGTAAATCTCTTTTTTTCCCAATCCCTAAAAGTGTGGAAAGATATGAGCAAACACCCCAACGCGAACTGTTTGCGCACATCATATTTGCAGTGGCGGGAAACTTTCGTTACAACCTAATAGATGCCGATATCAAACTTTTTTATTTTTCTTTTCCCCTATATGAGTTTGAGAATTTTGAATACAAACTTATCACTACTTCATTTCTGTCCTAAAGAAATTTTATACAAACCCTTAATCTAAAAGTCATAAAATTTGGAAACAGTCCCGAAAAATAAATCCACCCATAACCTAGCCAAAAGAACGAAATAATCTGAGGAAGGTGAAACGCATTTCATACAAGTACAGTTTTGCGCTCTCGGACAATTTATTCAGATACATCATTTTTAGTCTGCAGAAATTATTTGGATTTCGTAAACAATTACTTGACTTTATTGAAAAAGCATCTGAAATATCGCAACAAAAATGCGAAAGCACAACATCATTACCATCTGTTTTACTTAATAAATGTTTTTTTAAGCTGTACAACACAAAAGTATAATTTTTTAGATCCGATTCCTTTCACCTGGAACAAATCTTAATAATACCTATTCCTTTTTTTTTTATTCAAGTATCAAAATACACTACGAATAATTGAATACCTTTGATAATGAGCGCTTTAGAATCAAGGAGACGAAACAAGACAGAGTTTTGCTATTCTTTTTCGAGACAAACTTATTTCTCATTATACTGCATAGGGATGCGAGATTAGACAAAGGTTTTCAGTTACTTCACGAGAAGAAATAGATCTATTTTTCGTCTCGCATTCATGCCTAATTTGATGTAATAGAATATGTCTCATCCAATTGTGTTAAACATCTGTTAATTAAAAAAAATTAACAACTGCTTTCATGTTTTCGTTGTCGAATGGACGACAAGAAAGTTCACAGATAATTACTAAAAAAAATCATATGGAATCTTTTAAGAACTGCCCGAGAAACAAGTTTAGCTACATCGTGTTGGAAAAAAAACAGAAATTTACAAACAGAATAAGTAACCCAATGTTTGCTGAAACTAAAAACTTATTCGGCGAATCAAATTCAGCTATGATGTGTGTATTTTTTAACGGCAAAAGAAGTTAACATGTCCAACTTTGTACATCCTTAGATATGTTGCAGCCCGGCACATTAATGAAAAGTGATTCTGATTGTTTCAATTGTCTAACGGACATTGAGTGGTTTTAAGCTTAATCTGTAGAAATTTATAAAAGCAATAAAATAAAAATCTACATTTTTATTAATAGATAAGCTAATTAGGCATACCTCTGATATTTTCAACAAAAAGCATAAAGGAAACAGAAAGAAACGAATTAAAAATTCTAATAACTCTTTTGCACCGAAAAAAAAAAGTTTTGTTGAATCAACAAAAATTTTGTTAATTAAACAAAATTACCCGGTTGAAATAGCGCCAACAAAATTTTTGTTGAATTAGCAAAATAATTTTTTTGTGTGTGTGATTACGACAACGCTACACTAGGGCGATCTGTCAGGGGGGGACTGCCTTGGTAGGAGGACTTTGTAGGGGTTTCTAACGCGTATTCACGTTACATCTGGAGAAAACCTACCAAAACTCCAGACCGTTAGATCGATAGCTGCGCGATGGGATCCGAACCCGGGACCTTCACACTTCGGCCATCTACCATTTTCAGTGGCATATAACCACTCTGCCATGGTGAGGCAATAATTTTTTTTTTAATTATTTGGTTATTTTAATACAAAACGTTTTGTTAATGTAATCAAACAATTTGATTGAAATAACTAAATGTTTTTTAATTTTACTAAACTATTTGTTTAAATTGTTTATTTGGTTAAAATCAACCAAATTATTTGTTTGGATGAAGAAAATTTCTTTGTTAATTGGTGATGCGCTGGCTCATTTAACAAAATTTATTTTGTTGATTTTACTATTATACTTTTTAACCCAAAAACAGTTGGTTGAAAGTTTCAGCGATAGAATTAAATAATTTATCTATTCATCGAAATTCACATTTTTATTTAAGTGTGCTTATAAATCTGAAAATTGAATGTCGTTTTTTTTTTTTTTTGTTTTTTTGTTTTTTGTTTTTTTCATACAAAAACTTGCTAAGAGAATCCAAAATCGCATTTCCGTTATCGATAAAATAAGTAAGTGTACTACTTCCTCAAATTTTACATTATAATGAGATCCAGTTTATTTCGCTAAGTAATAATGGTTTTCTTTTCTTTTTTTTTTTTTTTTTTTTTTTTTTTTTGTTGTTGTTGCTGTAAAAGACCAAATAAACACCGGCTGTCTAAATGAGAATTTATATAATCACTTAGCTAGCAGAAGCACTTAAGACTTTGATAAATGTAATACGAAGTTAGTAAACATTTTTATTGCTAGTGTTTGATTTGGAACATGAATGTATTATCCCTTAGAAAGAATATTAAAAAAAAAGATGAGTGCTAACCATAAGTGATTTTCTTTTCGGCGTGGTGTACGTGCTCATTACATTATTACCACCTACTCAATAGCACGTTGCGCCTCCTTTGGTTTTCAAAACAGCTGCAACTCGCCTGAGCATGGATGCCACAAGTTCTTGGTAAATACTAGAGACAGGTTGTACCGAATATTTAAGCAGCGGCCGCACAAGGTCGAGATATTGGACCATGGTGGTGGTGGTGGTGGTGGTGTTTCAGCGCTGAGCTGCCGGAGAGAGGGGAGCAGCTGTTCTCCTGGAAGACGGCGTACCCTGACGCGACCATCGACGTGATGAAGGAGAAACCGGGATTCATCCTTCCATTCAACTCTCTTCTACATATCCGTGGTCCAGTCTCGATGTTCCCGTGCCCACTGTAGGCGCAGTTGACAATGACGCTTGGTAAACAGAGACATAGGAGTGGGGCATCTGCTCCGCAGTCCCATACCCAACGGTATCCCCTGAGTTGTCTATTCCGAAACACTTGTACTTGAACCTGCATTGTACTGAGCTCTCAGCAGAGGCACTGTCTGCCGCCGATTTTACTGTACTAGGCGGGACAGTCTCCGGAGTCCTCTTTCTTTCATGATGAGTGGACACCAACATCTTGGCGTCTATAACTTGTTTCAACATCATTAATCTGTTTTTTATAAATACTAAGAACGGCAGAAACGTGAACAGACGACCAGTCGTGCAGTTTCGGAGAGATAATCGTTCAGTCTTCTGGCCATTACAACCTTCCCTTTGTCCAATACGCTTAGATCAACAGCCTTTCCCATCACTCACAAAAGTTCAGTGCAAGAATGATTCCTTACCTTCTCCAGCAACAGTTAAATACCATTCCCACTTAATTATGTGCTCTCCATGTCATCCAGACGAGTTAAACGAACTGTGTGGATGGTCATAATGTAATGGCTCTTCGGTGTCGATACAGAATGTCCACTAAGTCTATATTCACGATTTTTTTCCCCAAAATTTCTTCATCCAGCTTATACATACAATACCACTTTTTACATTCTAAGATATTTTGCGGCCCGCCACATTGTTGAAAGTGATTCTGATTGTTTCAATTGTCTAACGGACATTGAGTGGTTTTAAGCTTAATCTGTAGAAACTTATAAAAGCACTAAAACGAAAATCTAAATTTTTATAAATAGATAAGCTAATTAGGCATACCTCTGAAATTTCAACAAACTGAGGAGAAACCCAATTTATTTTTGAGTAAGATATTAATCCATTTTTAAATGTATTGGTAGACAGCGCAAATTCTTCCTTGGCTCTTCCCTGTCCCTTCGTAAATAAGAATTTCTGAATTTCTATTTTGGCTGGATTATCTCGTGTTTCACAGTCTTGCGCATATCCTTGACGCATGCGTAAATTGACTGTCGAGCGATTTCAAATTTCATTTTCTCTGAAGTTCAACAAAAACCTTTTTTTAAAATTAAAAGTATTTTGTTAAATCAATTTGGTTGAATCAAACAAACTTTTGTCAAATCAACAAAACAAAGCTTACAAACTACTTAACCGAAGAAGTTTTGTTAAATTCCACAAAACACTTTTTTGCGTGTGCGAGGGAAGTGCAACTATTGCTTATGTGTTTTTTAAAAATTATAAAGCATAACAGTAACACAAACAGCACTACCAAAACGAAGCGTGAAAATTGGATTTTCTACAAAGAAAGACCAAGAAAACATTTTCATTCACTTTTGTTTATTATAAATATAATTTTTAACATTTATATTTCAAAAATAATCTTTATAATTTACTTTCAAAATTGGTCTAAAATCAATAAATTGCTTTCATAAAAAATATTTTAAATATATTTTACAAATTAATTATAAATACTTGGATTAATACTCACGTAAATAATTAATATTTGCAAAATTAATAAAAAAAATACGTTTCATATTAGAAACAAATTTAAATGAAATGGCAGCACCGTTCATTGATCATATCGATACTTCTGTCAGCTTAGATTCTGATTCACACAGCTTGTATATGTGGATTCAGTTCCAAGTTTATTCCACGTTTCTGTTTATCCAGATTTCGATATTCTTCTTCGATGGCTTCTAACTTTTGATCCATACCGTCAACATTAAAAACATCGTTGACGGACTGGTATGCGAATAAATACTGCTCCTGGAAAAGATGTAACGAAAATATTTAAGCTTAAATTTGGTAAAATTTTAATACATATAATGGAGTAAGAAAGTCATGGATACCCCTCCCCCCTTAAAAAAAAAGAGTTATTTAGTCAGTTGTAGCAAATTTTTTAGAGTTGAATTATGAAAACTATCCTCCCAGTTGTTTCGCTTTCAACATATAAGACTTTTTCAGCATATTTTAGTGATACTTAGAAACGCATAAATTATTTCATAGAAAACAGACTTGACCAATTCTGTATCTAACGACTTAAAATATCGGCAACTTTATTTTAACATTGAGAAGCTTAGTTTAACTCTTTTGATGTTCTACACAAAGACCGCCTTTGCATTTTAATAGGCATTTTATTCATTCATTGACATCTGTTCTATTACTCTAAACTTATTTTTAAAATACAATACTATAGATCATAGGTTCCCAACCTTTTTTGAACTGGTGCCCCCTTTTCTAGTGAATATTTCAATACCGCCCCCTCCCTCTCCAGAGAAACAAGAGCGTACATAATGCATGGTGAAAACAAGAATTAAATTTTTAAAAAAATTACTAGTAGATAGAATATTGTTGGAATTGAAACGCTACCGAATTTCTTCTTCATTTAAAAAAGAGGAATAAAAGTTTTAGCTTAACTGTTATAAGGACAGGCAGGGGTTTTGATGATACGAAGTAATAGATAAACTGTTACTTTCTAAATAAATAAATTGACAGTTTCAGAGAAAAATCAAAACACATCTTAATTATACTAAAAAGTATTTTTATTAAAATATTATCAGCGGAATTTTTAAGACTTTTTTAGACTATATTTGGTTGATCTTCCCACGCCCCTTCGTCCATATCAACGCCCCCTAATTTTCTCTGGGTCTTTGACCGCCCCCCTGAAAGCCTCAAACGCCCACAAGGGGGCGTTATCGCCCATTTAGGAACCTATGCTATAGATAAACAAAATTCTATGTTACAAGTTTAACGTTGCTTGGAACTTTAAGAAATCTCGAATGAGAATGCAAAAATAGTATATTCCAAAATATATGAAACGATAACAAAAACTTAAACACTGATATAGAATAGTGAGGTCATAAGCTGTATTGAGGTCATAAGCACGTTTTTAACAGTAATTCAAAATTTCCTCCAGTAAAAATGATAAAATTTATTACTTATTTTATAAACAACATAATGATAACCTCCAATGTAGTAGCACAATATTGAATTTGACTGTTTAAGCATCCGGGATTTTCTCCAGCATTGTTCTGAATATTGCAGTAAAACCCACAAGTTTGATTGTTTGCAGTAAGAATGAATTCTCATAATAGTTTATGTCTTGTTTTAAATGATTGTACATATTTGTTTAAGCATAACTGGTAGAAAGCTGGAAAAGTTTGAGAATTGAAAATCAACTTTCATTGTTTGTAACGAATACATTTTATCAACATCAACGTTTCTCATCGTCGTTTTCACTATGCTGTATAAAGCAATCTGTGAGTTTTCCTAACAGCATTATTTGTAAACATTAAACATGATAGCGTATAATTTTATGGCAAAAACTATTAACTTTCCGCTATAATTTGTTTTTAATTCTTCCAAATTTTCCTCACATGTAACATCTTTTCATGAGAAAATATGAATTTCAAAATGAATTATAACTTCATTTAATTTTCACGTAAACATTTTTGGAAGCTCAATCAATATTCGGGGGATGTATTTAAATCTGTCTAAAAATAGACTTATTTCTTGTTATGCATTTATTGATTCTTTATTAAACTTAGATACCGGATGACCAAAAATTTGCCCGGTTTGCAATTTAAAAAAAAAAAAAATCCGAAATCTCTTTAATCTTAGCCATACAAACCGCAATTTATTATCGTTATTTGTTCTTTTTTAATGAATTTTTAAACTTTGATGCACCTAAGATGCATCAAAAGCTCGTGAAAACTTCACAAATTTATTAAAAAAGAAAAAATAACGATACAAAATTGGGGTTTGCATGGATAGCAGAGATTTCGGATTTTTTTTTTAATTGCAAACTTAGTTAACATTGTGTATGTCAGCACCACCTATCGGTAACATTTGGAACCACAAACTTTCTTGTCATTAAAAAAAATCCCATCATCCTTTAATCCTATTGGTGCAAACCGCAATTTTCTATCATTATTTGTTCTTTTTTTTAATAAATTCTTAAGTTTTTACGGACTTTTTGGTCGCCCGGTATGTTGTTCTTGCTGTCGTATCCCATAAAGAATCCTATAACTTTGAAGTTCAAATATGCTGGTTCTTCTGAATAAATTTGGCGTTACTGATTGCGAAAAATACAAGCAAAATTAGATGTGTTTTTTAATATACACGTTCAAAAACGTTTCTAAAATTAGAAATGTTTATACAGGGTGTCCCAGAAAAGTGGTAACACGCTTTAATTACTTATGTATTAGAGATAAGTGGACAATATAAATTGAAAAAGTATTCAAAATAAGGTAGGAAAAAGGACTTATTAAGAAAGAACTCCTCTCGTTTATTTTCAAAAGGCTACACTTTTTAAATTTGTACACTACTCCCGTACAAAAAACAAAAAAAAATCTCGGTTAGTAAAATGCGCCCCATACACTAATGAGATGGTGTACCAAATTTCAGCCTTTCATCATAAAATGTCTCAAGAGACATCTTTAAACAAAGATGGTCAGTGGATATCCATAAATGCTAATGTAAACGTTTATTGGTGAAATGCAAAATATTATTTACTTTCGTAATTTCTACACCTGAAATGCTATCATCTGACGTTTCTTTTTCTACCCAAGAACCATTTGAAAAGAATTTAAATCGCCATATATTTTATCTTTGTATCTCTGACACTTTTTAGGATCTATCTCTCAAATTTTGTACATCATTTCATTAGTGTATGGGACACATTTTACAAATTGGGATTTTTTTTTACTCAGTGATCGTATACAAATTTTAAAAGTCCAACTTTTTGAAAACGAAGGAGAGATATTTTTTAACTTGAAAGTTTTTGCTACCTTATTTTGAACATTCTTTTTATTTAAATTGCCCACTTATCTGTAATAGATAAAGAAATAAAGTGTGTTACCACCTTTTTGGTACACTCTGTATACATTTATTTATTTATGCTTTTCTAAATTTTTCTAAAATTAGGGATGTTTCTTCTCGTGTGGAGAGTAAATTTTGTCTCTATAAATTAAAAGTTTCTTTTCCTTTCATACTTGAATTCAGCATATCAGAAAATGTCGAAATTTATAAAATGTTATTAGTTTTAACGAACAGACAGTGAGTTAAGAAGTTGTGAGAAAATATGGTATTGGTTCTACTGACACATTTTGCATTATCTTCGATACTAAATATTTTTTTTTTCAATGAAATAGAATGCTTATATATTTTTTAAAGAAATCCTTTAATTTTGAAGACTTGTTATTGTTTTTAGTAATTGATCATGTGTTTTTAGTAATTGAGAGATCATGTGTTCTGTGATCATGTCTGCGAGAAGAAACAACGATTTGCAGTTTTTTTGCGACAAGAGACAGGCCCGAATTTCGTCTAGCGTCCTACGTTTATTCGTTATACCGACCTTTTTCTCAACAACATCGGGTCTCAAAGTCCTCATGTGGTCCAGTCTTTTCTGGAAATCCACTTTGCCTTCAGCTTTAGCCTTCAAAATCATGGAGTCCATCAGAATCAGAGTGCCGGTTCTTCCTACTCCAGCACTAAAACAGACAAATAAACAAGAAAGGTAAATAATGCCAGCACGCTAAAATAAATAAATAAACAAGAACGATAAATGATGCCAAACACATTGATTATAAAACATTTTCCAACCCAACTGTCTTTCTTTTTTAAGCCAATTTTGGCGATGTATCCTGTCAAACTTGGCGAGATTTTGGGGGATAACCTCTAAAAAACAGTATTTCACTTTTGATGTAATTTTGCGAGACTCTACAAAGAACTTTAAAAGTTATTTTCATTTCTTAAATGAAGAGTGTGCTGTTGTAACAGTTTTAATATTTTATTTAATAAACACATGACAATTTATTTATAAATTTAAAAAATTAAACATTGCAGCATAGAGCGACGTTTTCGCTCTTGTACGCCAGCAGGGGCGCTGTGGTCGCCGGCCGTTCTAGATAATAAATCCCTCACTATTTAGACTGTAATGTTTTGAAATTCTTTTGAGTGCTTCTGTAAAAGAATTATACATTCTAGATTCACTGCTTTCGATTTAGAGGATTGTTTCGTAATCTTGAATAACAAATATCAATTTTGTTTTGTTTTACATACACGATTATTTCTAAAATACGCTTTGAACAATGACTGCTCATTGAGCATAATGTATTGGAATTCTTTTGGTTACTTCTGTAAAAGAACTATAAAGGGTGCATACACCATTTTCAATGTGGTACATAGAATATCAATCAGGAATAACATATGAAATTCGCAGTAATAGGAGCGCATTTACGGCAGTTAAAGCATGGACGGACAATTAGACAAATCTAAATCATAAACAAGTATCAACTTTGCTGGAGTTCGAAACATGCATAATGGAAGTATTACTGGGCATAAAGAGATACCTACAGGAGAAGACGAAAGGTTTACAGTAAGTCAAGAACTTAGTGTTGCAATAAATCAGGGGCTGCCATTAATAAATAAACAACAAAGCTGTAGTGAGTCAAGCAGTACAGTACAAAATACATGTAATACAATACTGAGCAGAACACAAATCATATACTATTTAACAAATAGCACGATTAGATTATATGGAAGCAGATACGGATGAAAATTTGAGATAGGATTTGACAATTTCTGAACAGGATTCCTGTTTAGCAATCTCGTTTAAATAAAATGTCGGTAGTCATGGTAATATAAGCTAAAAAGCTGATATGTCAAAAGATTTGTTTGATTTTTATACGAGTTTTTCATCAAGTTACTCAATATTATTTATTAGACTACCTGAC
Organism: Cheiracanthium punctorium; assembly: GCA_038373885.1. Classification (NCBI taxonomy): domain Eukaryota; kingdom Metazoa; phylum Arthropoda; class Arachnida; order Araneae; family Cheiracanthiidae; genus Cheiracanthium; species Cheiracanthium punctorium. The sequence goes on from JAWZYV010001543.1 coordinate 265,692, forward strand.
ATATAGAAATATACATCAAGTTAGTTCTCACTCTTCGATATTAAAGTTATTAAGATACATTTAATTCAGTCACATTTAGAAAAATCTGTTAAAAAAAACTGGATTAATAATTAAACTGGGTATCATAATTTTATCATCCTACATTCCAAAGCTGCTGTGTTTTTTCTAGCTACACATAGTCGAAAGATGTGGGACATTTAGTGAATTGTGGGGAGGAGTGTGAACTATAATTTGTAAGTAACACCATACTATTGTTTTTAATATAATTGTATAAGTAGTCAATCCCTAATTATCACAAGTGCAAATGGGGATGCACCAAAGTCTCTCAATTTTGAAAGGAAGTGCCATTTAAATCTTAAACTTATAGTCTACTCCCATCCTTCATCGTCTAATAGAAGCGATTTCTTTTCTGTGTCCAACGGTAACTCTTAAGCATTGGTTTTTTAAATGGCAGAGAATAGCTTGAAGACGAGATGCCAAACAAGGAGGGGCGTGGGCGTACTCCATAACCTGGGACTAAAAGCATGGGCGCCCATGCGTATGGGCAGAGGAAGGCCATCCCTCCTCCCCCTATCTCCCATATTATCGTTATAATTTACGTACTGGTATAACGTAGAAGTGGTCCAACACGAACATGTAGTATCTTTCAGAAGCAGGACCCTTGACTTGCCCACCCCCTAAAAAAGATCAAATAGTCGCCCGTATAGACAAAAAAGGGGTGGGACACTTAAATTTATACCGCTTGCTTCAAATTCTCATAGTCATGAGATTTTCGTACATAATGTGATTAGCTTTTATTTGTGAGAAAACAATATAATAACATTTATACCTCTGGAAAGCATGCATTTAATAATTCTCCTTCGAATGCATGTCTTTTCGATTAACTTCGAAAAGATTCTTTACGTAGGAGAATATTGATTTTTTTTAGGCTTATGGATGAGTATAGCGCCTTACCTTTCAGCAAAACGCTAACTTCTTTATACAGTTATTGTCCGAGGTAATGAGAAGTATGTTGGCATATTGGCAGAATATGTAACAAGCATAAAATCGATAGATTGCTTTTTTCTTTCTTTTGCCCTCGCCTATCTTATATATATAAATATATATATATATATAACCGCCAGACTTTACTAGGCTCTTACATTACAGGGTTCCCAAAAACACTGACTTCGGCCTTTATTCCTTAAATATTGATCGTAGGCACAGGGTGGGATGTGGTAAAATAGGTCACTTTATAACTCAATGCAAATAACCATTTTTTTCCCTTCTGATAGCCGGATCAGCAGCCTACTGTAGGCTTGACCGCTACGAGGGCCGCAGATGTTGGTCATATCATTATGGGGCCGCCTATTAGGCGAAGTAACATTGCCTTCTATGAGAGGTATCCTAACTTTGAACCAATTCCGGGTAACAGACCTAGCAACTGAATTGGCAGCCTATAACGAAGTTTTTGCTTAAGGTATTTTAAATTATTTCACAGTAGTCCAGGATAGAGAGGTTTTCACCCTCCCAAGCACTGGTCAATCCGGTGCTTCATTTTCCATATTCTTATGGAAACGGAGCTTAGCGAATAGGCCACTGTGGAACATGAAAATAGCATTAAAAACAAGCTTTTCAAATTATATTTTTTTAGTTTGTTGACAACATTTTTCATTTCTGTAAAAGTCAAGTTTATAAATTGGCAATATTAGAAAAAATTTGACAAGCTGTTGATGGTGGTTTGCAAAACACGTGATTTATTTACCTCTGAAAATTATTATACTTAAATAATTTATAGAAGTTAAAAAAGCTTTAGGCAATGTTTCAAGCTAATCAGGTATTTTGATTTTTTCTTTTATTATTATTGTAATAATTATTATTTAAATGGAGCAAAAAAAGAGTTATAGTTAATTTTGTTTATTATAGGCTTATGCAGTAAGTTACTTTGGAATTTAAACAATGTTTTATAATTTATTTTATTGAAATTTAATACTTAATTCTTACATTTAAACAATGTTCAATTTGAACAATAATTGTAGGACTATTTCTTGAAATTTGATTTATAATTATTCTTTTAAACAATGTTAAGTTTAAACAATGCTCGTTATTTTTCTTGATTTTTTATTTTTCTAAAATTTAATTTTGAATTGCTGTGAAATAAGTTTAGCATGTCTCATCAATTTTTCAATCAATAATAGCTGCATATTAACAATAGCTTTAAATTGGTCAATAATGTGTATTGCATATGAATATGTATAGAAAATTAATCAAAATAAACATTTTTCTCTATTTCTATTTATTTATTTATTTACTAGCTGAAGTACCCGTTCTTCGCACGGGAATGAATGGACTTTTTGATACTACGATTTGTGGTGATTACTATTCATTGTAATAAACAGATATAGCAAAATTGATATCGCGTTATATTGTGTTCAATAATCATGCATACCGAATTTCAAGGCAATCGTTTGTACGGTGCAGAAGGCGATGCGACGTAGCGCAATCTAGGGGCGAGTTTTAGCAAAACGGATACGGCGAAAATATTTTTCGCATTCAGATATCGATGTATACGAATTTTCATGACGATCGGCTGAATAGTCCTGAAATTCATGTGTGGACGCAACATCGAGTGGCAAGTTATAGGAAAATGGATAGCGCCAAACTCATCCCCGTGTTCAAATATCTATGTATACCTATTTTCATAGCAATCAGTTACCATCTAGTGGTCAGTTAACCATCTAGTGATTAATTAAGGTAATGATTTGCTACAGCGCCGTCAAGTGGCGAGTTGTAGCAAAATAGATAACGCCAAAATATTCTCATTGTTGAAATAGCTATGTATACTGATTTTCATAGCGACCGTTTGAATGGTCAGGAATTTGGCCTGCTGCAGGGTCATCTAGTGCCGAGTTAAAACAATAATGCATTGCAGTGCCATCTAATGGTGAGTAACATCAAAAGGAACACAGTTAGAATATATTTTTTGTGCTCAAATGTGTAAGTATAAAAAATTTCATGCCGATCAGTCGAACGGTATAGAGGTTGATGCGTTGCAGTGCCATTTAACGGCAAGTTACAGCAAAATGGATACTGAAAAATATTCTCCGTGTTCTAATATCCGCGTGTACCAAATTTCATCGAAATGGGTTGGACGATATTCGCATAGCAAACGGCTAAACGGAATAGAATTCGACGTTCTGCTGCGCCACCTAGTGGCAAGTTAGAGGAAAACGTATAGCATAAAAACCTTCTCCATGATAAAAGACTTAGGTGAACCAAATTTCATGGTGATCGGTGAAACGGTGCTGAGTTTTTCAACCTCCTACACACATACCAACATTCATTTCTATCTATCACCAGTCTTATTATATATACCAGTCTCAAGTAAAATCCAGTTTCAAATCTAAGCCTCGCCAAAGTGCCAGCATACGCCATTTTGCAAGAGTTTTTTCAGGGAATCATTCGAAGCATTGACTTAGCAGCAATCAAAATGGGAAATGGTTCGATCGCCAGACATTTTTTTGAAAAGTGGAATCCCTTAATACAGCCTCATTTTTTAAATTATCAACTATAACATGTTTTATTCATCGTTACCTCGATGTACTAAATGCGAAGATTTCAATTTTCTAAAATTTGACGGATTCCCCCCAAGTTAAATCAATGTACTCAATTGGCGAGAATTCTGAAGCTACATCGCTTGAAATGCCCTAATAACTGCATTATTTCTGCACGGATAGTTAAAATTTAATGCTGTATTCTAAGAAAACCTATACACTTGTTTTCAAAAATGCTATTCCCTTAAGCTCTCAGTAAATTGCGCCAAAAAGCCTAAAACTGTGCAAACCGCTAGAACTCACTTTCTAAAAATCGGCCTATCAGCCATTTTATTTTTCGCCAAACTAAAAAAATTTACATATTAGTCTCGGAAATCTTCGATCCTCATTGTTTTGCGTATAAAACATTTCATTCCTGCTCTCATTTCTTATGCGCACACGATATTATAATTAAAAAAATAACCTTACAAATATAAACTAAAAAAATCATTATTATTCTTTTATTTTTACTTTAAGAATTTAAAACATTTTATTCGGCAAAATCGCCACACATGGCAACCAAGATGCTTATTTCACACTTTCACTACAGGGGTTACAATTACATAAAGCTTTCTGCGTGGAGAACATAAAAAATCTCTTAAATTCCGGGAACGGGTGGACTTTCAAAGTTTTAAAGTGGACTATCATTTATTCTATATTATTTTACATATATCTGTGTAAAATTTCAGGCTGACAGGTCCATTTTTGTGGAATTGTATACTACCCAAATCAACAAATTGACAAACAGAATTTCATTTTTATTTATAAGATAACCTACGCTTGTTTTTAAAAATACCCTCTCATTAAATTGCGCCAAGCGCTAGAATCATAGAAAATCTGACACACTTTCAGATTTTAAATACGCACTAAAGTGCTATATATAAAAAGAGTTATAATCCATAGGTCTTCCCTATTTTCGTTCCTTATTTTATTAAGTTGGAAAGTGTATTATTATTCATGAGTGTGATTAAACAAAATTAAAACTGATATTTCTAACATCCTTTTTTCTGGATGTAATATATTAGAAATAGATGCAATAAAGCTGCTCAGAAAAATGCACAATTCCAACTGAATGAAAATTTCAAAAACTTATACGCAGGTGTATTCATAACCCAAATAGCAGACTATTAAATTACGATAAATAGCGCCAAGCGTTAGAATCCTCTTCAAAATCGCACATCAACCCCTTCTATTTTTCGCCCAATTAAAAAGTTGCACATTTATTTTCGGAAAATTTCCAAATTCTATTTTTCTTTTGAGTATAAATCATTTCATTCCCACTCTGATTTCACATGCACACGATATTTTAATTTAAAAACAACCTTACAAATAATCTAGTCAAAATAAAAAAAATCGTTATTCTTTTATTTTTACTTCAAGAGTCTGAATCATTTAATGAACTGCCGAATGTGGCAACCTAGATAAGCTTAATTGTCGCTTAATGCACTGTGGGGTTACAATTACGAAATGGCGGAAAGCAAAAATTAGCCTTTTGCGATACGTTTTTATCGATATTTCCTAAAAAAGTTCGAATTTTGAAAAAATCGCTTCGAGGTGTGTCGGGACCTGTCATGGAGAATTTCCGTTCAAAAATTGGTAGGTCTACGATCACCCGTTTGCGAACTACGCGAGACACAGACAAACAAACAGTTTACACACATTGTTTTATTAATATAGATACCAGTCTCAAATAAAATCCAGTTTCAAATCTAAGCCTCGCCAAAGTGCCAATATACGCCATTTTGCAAGAGTTTTTTCAGGGAATCATTCGAAGCATTGACTTAGCAGCAATCAAAATGGGAAATGGTGCGACCCCCAGGCATTTTTTTTGAAAAGTGGAATCCCTTAATACAGCCTCATTTTTTAAATTATCAACTATAACATGTTTTATTCATCGTTACTCCGATGTACTATATGCGAAGATTTCAATTATCTGAAATTTGGCGGAATTCCCCCAACTAAAATCAATGCACTCAATTGGCGAGAATGCTGAAGATAGATCGCTTGAAATCCCTTAATAACTGCATTATTTCCGCACGGATCATTAAAATTTAACGCTGTATTCTAATAAAACCTTTGGACTTGTTTTCAAAAATCCGTTTCCTTAAGCTCTCAGTAAATTCCAAGCCGGAAACAGTGCAAACCGCTAGAACTCACTTTCTCGGCATTTGAGCCATTTTATTTTTTCGCCAAACTAAAAAATTTTAACATATTAGCCTCGGAAATCTTCAATTCTTATTGTTTTGCGTATAAAACATTTCATTCCTGCTCCGATTTCCCATGCACACGATATTATAATTTAAAAAAATAACCTTACGAATATAAACTAACAAAAAAAAAATCATTATTATTCTTTTATTTTTACTTTGAGAATTTAAAACATTTTATTCGGCAAAATCGCCACACATGGCAACCACGATCCTTATTTCACACTTTTTTCACTACAGGGGTTACAATTACGGAAAGGTTTTTGCGTGGAGAACATAAAAAATCTCTTAAATTCCGGGAACGGGTGGACTTTCAAAGTTTTAAAGTGGATTATCATTTATTCTATATTATTTTACATATCTGTGCAAAATTTCAGGCTGATAGGTCCATTTTTGTGGATTTGTATACGAATCAAATCCACAAACAAACAAACAAATAAACAAACAAACAAACAAACAAACAGAATTTCATTTTTATTTATAAGGATTTATCTATTTACTGAGATAATAATACTTAGCCTAATTTTATTAATTAACCGTTATGATTATTTTATGTTACATTTTCAATAAGTTTTAAAGCCATTGACTAAAGGGCTGCCAGGAGAGGTGTAATATACGCCAAAGTAATAATATATCGAAAGTCTCCAAGGTTGGCCACTTTTGGCAATTTACAGCCAAGTTTGGCGTCAAAAACTAAGTTCCCAAACCTGAATCCTGCTTATTAATATTCTTTATATTAAGCTAGAAACTGACAATTTTTTCTATTTTATAATTGGAATAATCTTTCGATATGAAGTACTTTCAAGTCGGTTCTCCTTTTTAAAAATCATACTTGTTTAACGTAACTTCGTAATTTATCGCAATTTATGATCTTGATAAATTTACAGTAAATTACTTTGTAATTTATTATATTGTCTAAGATCAATATTTGAGGAATCAAAGCTTAGGTCAGTGTCTTTGGGAAACCCTGTATATGGCTGCAAACTAAATAAAATGTGCATCTGGTACTTCAAAATAGAACTTCAAACATTTCTGATTATCAGATCCAAGAGCCAGTTTTGTTTAGCGAGAAAAGTGTCGAACTATATTAAAATAATGCAAGTCTGTTTGCTGTATCACTTAAAACACAGCTGCATGATATTTGCACTTACCTACAATGCACGACAATGGGTGCTTTACTGTTGGGGTCGAAAAGCCTGGCCTGACGTATAATGGAAATGACCGGAAGCCTGTCGCTCGGAACGCCTAAATCAGGCCATCCAGTAAAATGAAAATGTCGGACGATCTGAGGCTTATTGTTTCCAGACTTAAAAAATAAAATGGTATAAGGTATACATGTAATAGTCAAATAAATAAATGTAACTTTTAACTTGGAGATAAAAAATGTGAATAGAGGTCGAATCATCGGTATGGTTGTCCAACTTTTTTGTTTAAGAGGACACGAAACATTTTTCAACAGGATGAGCATTTTTTCACCCCAAATTCATTTTCTTAAATTTTTCAAGCCGTTTAGTATTTTTCTGAATTATATTTTACTTGTTAACTGATTTCATCCAGTATTTTATTGACTGATTGATTTTATCAATTTTATTCTCCTCAGATATTGAAAAATAAATAAGGCATGATAATATTAATTTTGGACACTCTTTCTAATTATTGCGGAAAATTAAACATTAAATAAATATCGTTATGCTTCAACAATTATCAGTATATTTCATTCTGGTTATTTATTATATTAGTTTACTTATTATTTGCTGTCTTGCAATGGTATATTCCGTTCCCATAAGAACATGGAAAGTGAAGACGCACCGGCTTGGCCAGTGCTTGAACTCCTCTTTCGGCTCGAGTGCTGTGGGACCGTGTACGCTAATGGGAGCTGGTACAGGTAAAATCCGTCATGACTCCAATGTCCTCAATTTTCAAACGATACCTCTGGGGGTGCTGATTTCAGGTGGTGTTTGGTCCCTCATCTGGAACTAGTTCAAAATTAGGGACCAACAGAGGAGTCCAACCCCCTTGGGGGAAATGACACCTATTTCCATGGACACGAGAACAATAATAACTTATAATTTGATAAAAGTGCGTCTCGTTTTCTCTGCTATAGTGTTTAGTTTCACTCAGTTTATTTATAATTCAATAAAATAAAAGTGTATCCTACTAGTATTACTACTTTTTCTACTAGTATTACTAAATTATTTGCTGGAGTATTAACTTAATCGAAAAGAAAAAGCTGTTTTGTGAGAAAAATATTATTTCCATATTAGCAACAGCCAAGGAACGTGAAAAGCAATTGTCTTTATACTTCATCGGGTCAGTTAAATTATTTTTCAGATCGCTGATAGCTAGATAGTCCTTATTTCCGCATTTATGAGGTAATGTTATGAAAGTACGTTTCGTCCTTTTTTTTTTTAAGAGAAGGTGGTACTTATCACCACATAAGAGTCCGAAACCATTGCTGCGTCAAAGACAGAAAGAGCATCATCAGAGCAGGAACGACCCATGCGCAGACCGTCAAAAAAGAGCGGCGTGCCGAAGTTATTCAAGTACGAATCACGATGGCAGACAGACGTGTGGCAGACACAATGCGGTGGAAGTGTACTGTTATCCTGTGTGAGTGTGGTCAATTGAACAACTTAACCACACGTAAACCACAACGTAAAACCACACGTAACAAGGTTGGACAGGATCAGATTCATTGCTGTGGATGGGACAGATGAGATCACCCGTCCTAAAGCCCTGGTCTTGACCCATAGTACTTTCACCTGTTCTCTGCATTGAAAGCTGCTCTCCCGCGAATCACTTCCAAAACAATGCTTAGGCGAAGTAGGTTGTGAGACAATTTCTTGCATCTCATGCAGCGAGTTTTACCAGAGTGGTTTCTTCAAACTAATTGCACGTTACGACAAATGTTTCAATGTCGGTGACGATTGTTTCGAAAAATAGTTCAAGGTGTATTTGTTTTTGGCTATGAAGTTTTAGTGCGAAAAAAGAAATAACGAAAACTTACTTTCGGAATGCCCCTTGTAGTTACATTATGTGCATTTTAAGAGGAGAAAGATCCTATTTTCAAGCGTATGACATGCTATCGGAGTTGTACTAAAATCACTCCACTTTACCATTTTCGGGTGATTAGAAAATATTTCTAGTTATCATCATTATAAATGTTTATAAGTTTTGTTTTAGATGCTAATCTTGTTATTCCGTACTTCTAATGCATATTCATGGCGACCAAATTAATTATGCTAAATAGTTTTCGCGACACTTTCAACTTAATAAGTTGTTTATGAGCAGACCGCGGATTATATGAAATCGCATATTTGCATATGCAATTGCATATTTCAGGTGTTTTTGATGATTTTGCATAAAATGACGCATTTTCTCGGTTTGATGCATATTTCAATCTCTTTAGCTTTGAATTTGTAACTCCTTGTTACCTTCCTTTCAGTTTTTTTTTCTCTAAGTCCCACGCTTTGAAAAATTTATACAACCTCAGGTTCCCAGAAAAATAGCATAAACGCTTTCAGTTTTTTCCGTGTGTATTTGCAACAATTTAAATTTGAATTTAGCCTAGGTATTAAAATTTCAGAAATGGCTAGAATGAAAGCAAGCATGCCAACCCTGATGAAGACGTGGATTTCGGATTATGGACAAGACCTAACTCCATAAATGATGCAGTCAATGCTTTGGACAGCGTCAATTCTTCTTCTTTTTTCATTGCGGAAGAAATGCTTAGCGATATGCCCATCCGAAAAGGTCTATCGATAATCGAAACACATTTTTCCTTCTTCACATCAGACATCACAAAATTAGAATATCAAAATCTGCTTCTGAGTGATGCAATGAGTCAAGTTGTAAAAGTACAGGAATGTGTTGGTAAGATACCAGAGTCATTAGGAGAAGAAATCCCTGAGAAATTGAATTTTCCCACTATTCTAAAAAAAAGTAAAGGCCGCTGTCACCGCCGCTGGCGCTGTCAATAGCTTGTGTACCTATCTCCTCCTAAACCGTGGGGATTTGAGTTTCGACTAAGGTGTCCACAGATTCGAAAAATTCCGAGGAACATGCTAAGCTGACTTAAATTTGGAAAATCGAATTATTTTAGAAGATATTAATAAAAAACTGAAAAAATTAAACAGAATGGTTGCCAGAGTTGGCATAAAATCATTCATTCCTTTGCAACAAAGCGTTTCCAAGTATCTAGAATCGCGTGAAATTTACAAAGTTAACGCAAAAAGCCTAATAACTTATTCACCGTTTGCACGATCCGCTTGAAAATTTTCATGATCATGTATAAAAATATAGAAAACAATCTGCGCTTATATAAAAATCTGAAAATCCACCCGTTCCCTCCTCTTTAAGCGATTTTTCGCTATTATCAGCACCATTTTATTTCCGAGAGTCAAAAAAGTAAATCATTTGCGTGACAAAATTACCCTTTTCAAGTGAATATGACGTCATACAATTGGGATTCAAATTCGTTTAAAAAAGCTTTTCCAGATTACACAGTTTATTATCATTCTTTTTTTCACAAATGAATCGTTTGCATGGACATGAGAATAGCTGTGTACACAAAACGAAATCTTTCGATTGCGAAAAGATTCCAGAACAGAATGAAATTTAATTTGGGTATCTCTCTATTCTAAAAAAAAGTAACCTATCTCCTCCTAAACCGTGGGGATTTAAGTTTCGACTAAGGTGCCCAAAGATTCGAAAAAATCCGAGGAACCTGATGAGCTGACTTAAATTTCGAAAATCGAATTATTTTAGAAGACATTAATAAAAAACTGAAAAAATAAACAGAATGGTTGCCAGATTTGGCATAAAATCATTCATTCCTTTGCAACAAAGCGTTTCCAAGTATGTAGTATCCCGTGAAATTGTCAAACATGAAGTAGAAATACACCCATTTTACGCCAAAATAAAAACTACATGAAATAAGTAACTCAAAATGTGTTACACAAAGTTGACAATTTTCAAATAGTAAGTTCGCTTAGACAACAGGAGTTTAGAATTAGCGATTATCCGTTTTTCCAAAACAGAATAACTAATATCTTGAAAATGAAAAATAATTAAAATGCAGATTATTTTAAAGCCGGTTCGGTCCAGCTGGATTATTTGCTACCAGTAGAAATATTTGGCGGCGTTAACTACGCCATTATAGCAGTTACAGTACACTTTGGATATTTGCTAGCGCGACGAGATGGTATAATTCGTGGTGCTAAGTACACCAATCTGCAAACGATTATGTAAATGAAAATATGGATAACGGTTTTCCGGTAACCTAATGAAGAGTAATTATAGGTTGTGAGCATGTGTAAACCGCCAAATAATGAAAAGTCGTCATTGGTGGCAAGCTATCCTATCTGTTCCGTAGCTTTTATTAACTTTACATGTACGCAAGTCGCCAAATAATGAAAAATCGCCATGGGTGGCAAATTCGCAAGGTGTCCAATAGGTTTTACATTATTAAAAATACAGCTGAAACAGATGTTCTGATTTTATTACGCTTTAGCTCCTAATTAATATAACTTTTGAATGGCAACATTAAATATCATTGTGTTTCTGAGGAGTGCAAATAATTTTTCCAGCGATTATAAGCGGAGTCCGCACTCCAGGTGGAGTATAGATCAGGACCCGTACAACACGAATTCCCATTGCAAAATATCTTCCGTGTTATGAGGGGGAGGGGGTCTACTGTAGTGTGAAGTTTAAATTTTTATGTACCAATGAACCTGCAAGAACCAAGCAATGTGTAGCTCAGTAACATTCTATCTGATCCAATCTTCGGGTTTTGTCTGTTGAAATTATGCCTTTTTTACGAATAAGCCTTATTAGGGGCCGAATGCCTCATACGAAAAGCGAGCGTAGCGAGTCTGGGGGCCTTGGCCCCTAGTATTTTAAATGAAAATTCAGGATTTTTGGCTGTGAATAAAATAAATAATTTAATTAATGGTGGAGGGAGCGAATTACCAGAAAAAATAGAACCATCCGAAGCGAAATATTATAAGTACTGTCCAGTGACATTCGTTGACGTTCAAAGAGTATTTTCAGCATATAAAATGATTTTAGATGATAAAAGACAAAGCCTTGCTACTGAAAATTTAGAAAAAGACTTAGCTGTGTATTGCAACAAAAATTACTGAAAGCAGTTTTAATTCATATTTCATATCACTAAGATTGTGAATATAAATTTCTCATTCTGTCTTTCATGATGTTTTCAAGTTTCAGAGAAAAAAAATGTGTCGTAATTGCAAGGTAAGTGATAGAAAATACTTTTACAAGTAAATACGTTTTTATTTTCTGTTAATATGTGAATATTTTTTTCAGTTATTTGGTGCTTATTTTTAGATTTTTTAGTACATATTTTTAAATTTTTAGTGCATATTTTTAGATTTTTAGTGCATATTTTTAGATTTTTTGATGCATATTTGCATGCATATTTTGTCACTTGTTAAGTGCATATAATCCGCGGTCTATTTATGAGACTCATTCTACGCGTAAAGATCTAAAACAGTATGAAAAGGACCTTTACCTGCTTAACTGAGAAAGTCCTGACAACGTGCTGTATGCTTGGAATTGAATTTTCATTTACTTTAGTGACTTCTATATCTCCATAAAGTTCATTATTGTCGGGCCAATACTTTTCAACCTTAGTCTAAATTAAAAGAATTAAAAAAATAAGCCAATAAATATATAATCAGATGAAACAGAAATATGAAATTCTTCTGAATTTATTTGCATGTATACTACTCATAGAAATCTATAGCATGTTCTATAAGCTGAAACCCTACCAAATTTAGCAACGAGACTAATATGACATTAGAAAATGATTCTGTATAATTCTAAAAGTCATCAGTTGCGGAAAAATGAGACTCTGGCATAAAATGATGGCATTTTAATCCACTAACTGCTAAAGGACCTTTACAGATCGTTAAGGTTTAAAAACTCACGAAGAATGGTCGCTGCGTATGACAAGTGACCGGCTCAAAACCTTCAAAAGATTAAGTTGTCATTGTTAGTAATAAACGTACAAGTGACGAAAAGACAACTTAAGAAGTAATGTACTTTTAGGCAACACGAGAAACAATGTTGGCTCAGTCAACAATAGGAATGCTTTTCATTGTTTTTCCCTTATCTTTCTAGCAAAAATGACAGATGATCTTGATCACAAAATAATGGATTTAAATTTTGAAGCTTTTTTTTCTGTGCCTTGTGCAAATTCTCAGCTGTAGAGAGTACATGGGTACCATACTTTCTCTACCGACAACTTTTGAAAATGTTCTTTTTCATTCCCATGTTTTTAACAGTCAATCTGCCAAACATGGTTGTAATTCCAGCTGATAGATCAAGTTTTAAATCCCAAGAGGCGTGAATTTAAGTTAAAGCCCCTTGTACACCCTCTTTAAAAAGTATACGAGTATAAGCGGAATTTCCTATTTTAGGTTTGCGAATAACTAATTGGTTTTTAAAAAACATATGCAACTCAACAGAATTACGAAAAATTGTAATTATGCATAACCGTATTCATATTTTATGATAAATAATTTTTAATATACGAAACCAACGCAGGAAGTTTGACTCTTACTCGAATACTTTTTTGGGAGGATGTGTACATAGTTCTTGATGTAAAAAGAAAAGACTTCAATTACTCATACGGTGAACAGCACGATAAAATTTAGGAGCTAACAAATGTTCGTTCAAGCATCATCACAATCAACGAAGTATTGAAATTTCTATGAGATCATTTGCGACTCCTCATTGTTATACAATCATGAGTCCTTTTGGAGCACTCTACCTTTCGTAAAATATTTGCATGACCCTGTATTTATGTGAGTGTGTGTGTGACAGATTATAAGTAAAAAGTACAGTTTTGTGTGTAGATTGCGAATTAAAAGCTCAATGGTTTCAGATACTAACAGAACTGTCCAAGCAGCAATACAGTTACAGATTTATACATACAGATTTTATATTCAGATTTATAATACAGTGACAGATTTGTATATATATATATATATATATATATATATATATATATATATATATATATATATATATATATCAGGCATCTGTCCAGACTTTTCAGGCAGGGTCTTGTTTTTGTGAAATTGTGGAAAATTTACTATGTGAATCTGAAAATGGCATTAAATCAGGTTTTTCTAGCCAAGACCCTGTTATTGTGAAAATAGGGTCCCCTTTTTATCAATTTGTAAAAAATATACGATTTTACAAATTTGAATTTAAAAAATCATACGTGTATGCATTTATAGAAACATCTGCAGATTTTTATAAATAAACATATTGATTTTTTTATTTGTATAGATTTGTATAACTATGATTTGGGAGAAATTAATTTTGGAAATAAACACAGATTTGTGAAGTATCTGCTTTTCTTAGAAAGAATTTTTTGAAGGGTCCATTTTTAAAATGAAAAATATTATGAAGGGTACGTTTATAAGATAAAATATTTTATGAAGGGACCATTAACGGACCCGAATTCCTCCTAAACAGGACCCTGTATGCATATGTTAGGGGGAGGTACATTTAAAAAAAAAAAAAAAACTAATTTTTAGAGGAAGGTTTTTCTTAAAAAGAAAATAAATAAATAAATAAATAAAAGGCTCGTTTCACCTAAACAAAATGAGAAATAAAATAAAATGTTTCACTAAAGCTTCGTCTTCGTGGGAGCTGAATCCTCCAAGCCCCTCCCCTGGATCCGGCACTGGCCAATAATCAACTTAACAGATTTTTGCTATCATACTTTCACAACACATTCTGCTGAAAACAAGATCGATCCCTGATAGAAATTGATTTCTGTATCATGCATAATTTACTCAGGCGCATATGTGGGCCATGTTTCTGTTGCCAATAGTTTAAAACATTTGAAAAATGTAACCCGTTTTTCTAATTCCAGTACAAGGAGTAAGCATCGCGAAAAGATTTGTTTATCGCAGTTGCTACACTACAAGGCAGCAGCTCTATTAAGCCTTAATTTAGAATGAGCTGCCATCTAGCCTGCAATTCTAGTACATTCATAAATTACATTTTCAAATGTCACTAACAAAACATTTTTCTTTTTTCACTCAGCCATTATAAAAAAAAAAAAAAAAAAAGATTTGGCCGATTACAAAGAAATCTCTAAAGCATTTTTTTTTCCCTATTATTACGAAGGAAAGTCAAGTATATCAGTAGACGTTTAATTGACTGTACTTAATTTTCCTTAAGTAATTATACTAAGAAAATGCATGGAAGCCTTAATTCCTGGGGATTTCTGGGTAGTCGATAGAGTTTTAATTTAAAATAAATAAAAACTTAGTGTAAAAAACACAAAGATACGATCGTTTCGACTGAAAATTCGTTCAGTCTTCCTCAGTCAAAGCCCTTCGTCTCACAAAACAGTGGGAAGATACGATCATTTCGACCGAAAATTTATTCAGTCTTCCTCAGTCAAAGCCCTTCGCCTCCCTTCGGGAAGTCCCCACTGTTTTGTGAGGCGAAGGGCTTTCGCTGGGGAAGACTGGAGAATTTTCAGTTGAAACGATAGTATCTTTCTATAAGTATCATTTTATGTGTGTTTTTTATACAAAGTTTTTATTTATTTTATCGTTTATCATAAATATTTTGAGTTTTTTTTCCGTAGATTTTTAATTTATTTAGAGGGTATAACAGAATCGTAATATTAAACTCGGGCCGTCCACAAACGATGTCAAGCTTGGAGGGCTTTTCAGATTTTGACCATTTTCACCTAAACAAAATGAAACAAAAAGTTTACCCTTACTGAATTCATTTTGACTAGTTTCGGTGGGATATTTGTACGTACTTGTATACCTGTACATATTTCGCAAAACTTAAAAACGATTAGCCGTAGACTGGTGAAATTTTGGATTTAGGATTGCTGTGACATCTTGTTCCTTTTCCACTGCAATGAACTTTGTATTTTGTTTCCAATGTTACCCAAAGGGCTTTTATGCATTAAATCTGTATAGTTATTGTATAACTAGAGGGAATTTGTACTAAATAAAGAAAGCATTGTAATATTGAAAAAAAATGGCTTTTGAATTTTGACGGAAAATCTATTTTGATCATAGATGTCCAATAATATTTAAATAAATACATTTCTTCAAATTATTTATTAACTAGCCGCCTCCGGCGACCAGTTGGTTCGCCATCTTAATAAATTTTGTTCGGAGAGAATCCTGTTCCTCACCGACTTCCTTGGCACTGAAATCTTTCAGATTCTGAATGGAATTTAAAATTAAGATGGTTACAAACAGGAGCGGCCCTAAGTTAAGTGGCGCTCCCTGCTAATATAAGAAAGACGCTTCCTTTTATGCTCTTTTTAGTTTTTGAGTTCGAAATGAAGCCCCTTCGAAGCTGGCGCCCAGATGCGATGCTTACCGTGTCGGGCCGCCCCTGGTTATAAAATTATGGTTAAATGATAAAAACCTACAAAAGACTACAAATTATTTTCGTCCAATATTAATTCTGAAGAGCTTCTGGATATATTGGTCTTTATCAAAAAACGGGAAGGAAAAAAAAAAGTAAGAAAATCTAAAACACTTTCCGATTTTAAATACGCACTAAAGTGCTGTATATTAAAAGTGTATTATAATCCATGGGTCTTCCCTATTTTCTTTCCTTATTCCATGAAGTTGTAAAGTATATCATTATTCATGAATGTGATTAAACAAAATTAAAATTGATATTTCTAACATCCTTTTACTGGATGTAATACATTAGAAATAGATGGGAAAAAGCTGCGCAGAAAAATGCACAACTCGAACTGAATGAAAGTTTCAAAAACTTATTCAGGTGTATTCATAATCCAAGTAGCAGACGATAAATTGCGCCAAGCACTAGAATCACATCTTCTCAAAATCGCATATCAACCATTTTATTTTTCACCAAATTAAAAAGTTGCACATTTTAGTCTCGGAAAATTTCCAAATCCTATTTCTCTTTTGAGTATAAAACATTTCATTACTGCTCTGATTTCACATGCACACGATATTTTAATTAAAAAATAACCTTACAAATAATCTAAACAAAAAAAATCGTTATCCTTTTATTTTTACTTCGAGTCTGAATCATTTAATAAACTTACCAAATATGGCAACCTAGATATGCTTAATTCCCACTTTTTCCACTGCGGGGTTACAATTGCGAAATGGCGGAGAGCAAAAATTAGCCTTTTGCGACACGCTTTTTATCGATATCTCCTAAAATAATTAGAATTTCGAAAAAATCGCTTCGAGGTATGTCGGGACCCGTCCTGGGGAATTTCCTTACAAAATTTGGTAGGCCTAGGATCCCCCGTCTAGGAGCTACGCGAGACAAACTAACTAACCAACCAGCTGGCATTTTACAGTTTGTTTTATTTATATAGATATATGTAGGAAGCAGAAGGCTGATTACAGTCAAATAAATAAACAAAACTAATAAAAAAAATACTTTTTAATTATCAAACAAGCCCTTTTAGCTAAAACAGCACTTATGCTATACACACACTCAAAATCTATAGAACAACCCAATCTTTATATTTTCACGTAGTTAATAAATTTTGCGCGTGCAACTTTTTGCTATGCATTTTAAGATCATGAAATGTCTTGTTTTAAATAAAACCAGTGAGTTAATTGGAGTCAGTGACTAACCTGAAACCAGTGAGTTTATTGGAGTCAGTGACTCATCTGATCCCACAGATCGGCTGTCCTGACAGTTCTGTCGTCCTCGACTGAAGTCATTTTCCCCAAAGCTTCATATACTCGGCGGCACTGGATGTTTTATTTGGACCTTCGTGATTTCCTACCTTTTCTACTTCATAGCGATTGTTTGGCTTTACAGCCGATACTCTATAAGGTCCGTGATAATTTTCTTTCAGCTTTAAGCCTGAACCGAATTGGGTTCTTTTGATTGCTACTATATCACCAACTTCTTTGATTCCTTTCTACACTTATTAAATTGTTTCTTAAATTTTCATGATGTTTTTCCTCGCTTCTTCTCTCATATCTTCTCGTTCTTTCATCATGTAGTTCATATATTCATCTTCTAATATCTCCTTAATTCTCAAGTCATTCTTATCTTTCATTTTAATTCCTATCAATAATTCAAAAGGAGTGAATTTCGTACTTCTTGTGGTAGAACTATTGATGATTCTCTGTACGTCGGCTACGTACTTGTACCACTTTGAACTGTCTTCTTTAGAGAGTTTTGACAGGACTGGAATCAAGATGGCATGCGTTCTTTCGACCTGTCCGTTCCCTCTAGGCAATCCGGTCGTTATCTTTGTGTGTTCGATACTTTTCTCTGCACAATATTCTTCAAATTCTTTGGATGTGAATGCATACCCCCTGTCTGATATTATTCTTGAAGGATTGCCGAACACTACTTGTTGTAGTTTCAGTTTGTCTATGACTTCTTTGGCTGATGTAGACTTAACAGGATAAAACCACGTAAACTTCGTGAAAGCATCTGTTACTGTGAAAATATACTTTTATCTTTTGTCTGTAGATGGCAATGGGCCAATGTGATCAATATGGTAGGTGCTCAAGAGCAAGTTTTCTTTTGGAATTGGATTCAAAAGTCCTTCGGCTTTACCGCGTTTTCTATTGTGTAAAATGCAGTCAATGCAGTTTGCTATTACCGTCAGGACTTGTTTTCTCAATTTTGGAATATAGAACTCTTGCTTTACTAATTCTTCTGTTTTGGAGACAGCAAAGTGACCTCTGTTATGCATCTTTTTAATGATTTCATTTTGCATTTCTTCAGGTACTACTAGCAACTCTCTTCCGTTTTCCCACTTGTATAATGCATTATTCTTAAGGAAGTAACCGTTTTCTTCTCCCTTGTCAACTAAGGTTTTTATTGTTTTTATATGTTCATCCTGCTGTTGTGAAGTGATAATTCGGGCTGTTACCCCATCTAAAGATCTAGTGATGATTAGAACAGTGTTCCGACTCAGTGCATCCACATGTTTCATTCGATCTGCTGTTCGATGTTCGATTTCACAATCAAAGTCTTCTAGGAATGAAACCCATCTGGCAACTCTTGCCACTAATTCCTTTTTGTTCAACGTTTTCTGAAATGCCTGACAATCAGTAATGATCTTGAATTTTGAACCTAACAGATAGTTTCTGAATTTTTTTAGGGCTTCGATTATTGCGAGTACCTCTAATTCATAACTGCAATACTTTTCTTGTTGAGAAGTTGTCTTCTTACTCATATATTGTATAGGATGGAATTTTTCATCATCTTCTTTCTGTAGTAATACAGCACCAAAACCATGGCTGCTTGCGTCAGTGTGCAATTCTAATGGAGATCCTTGTTTGAACAAATGTAATACTGGCTTTTGGGACAACATTTCTTTCAATTTGTTAAATGCTTCTTCTTGTTCAGGACCAAACTTAAATGTGGAGCCTTTTCGTAGTAAATCACTCAATGGTCTGGCTATCTGGGCATATTTGGGTATAAACTTGCGAAAATATCCACTTAACCCTAGAAATGACTGAACTTACTTAATGGATTTAGGTTGAGGAAACCTTTGAACGGCTAATCACTGATTGGGCGAAGGTTGTATCGTTCCATCTTCAACGACATAACCGAGAAATTCAACTTTTCTTTTCAAAAACTGACATTTTTTAAAATTGATGTCCAACCCGTATTCAGAGGCAACAGTCAGCACTCTCTTTAACTTTTCAATTCCTTCCTCTTCATCTTTGGATGGAATGATTATATCATCCATGTAAATAACAATAGTATTATCACGCAGCAACTCCCTGAAAACTCAATTTATGAATCGTTGAAATTGACTTGGTGATGTGCTTAACCCGAAAGGACATTTTAAAAATTCATATTCCCCCTTATGTGTAACAAATGCAGTATATTTTCTGCTCTTCTCATCTATTTCGACGTGAAAAAATCCGTTTTTCAGATCTAAAGTTGTAAAAACTTTCGCCTTCTCCAAGTGATCTAATACGTCTTCAATTAATGGTAAAGGGAAACAGTCTTTAACGATCTTCCGATTTAATTTTCGAAAATCTACACACAACCTATACGAGTTATCTTTTTTTTTACATAACACCACTGGTGCAGCATAATCAGAATAACTAGGTCTAATTATCCCATCCATTAACCATTCATGAATTTGATCTTCTATTATTTTCTATTCTTTCAAAGGAAATCTTCGTGGACGCTCGCTCACAGGTACATCGTCAGTTAAAATTATGCTCATCTTCAGTTTAGCAGTCTTCGTTTTTCTTGTTTTGTAATCTGCAATCAACTTCCTGATTTCTTCTTTACAATCTAACTTAATGAAATGACTCAAATCTATTTCTTCAGAGCTTACAGCTTCGGATAGATTAATCAAAAAATTATTTTCAGGTAACCCTTCATTTTCAAATTCTTTCCCCTTGCTCTCTAGGAAAACTTGATTCTCATTTAAGACCTTGTTTACACTACTCTCGTGATTTATATAAGATGTTTTTATACAAGTATTTTCGCTTCAATCCGTTTTATTAGGCGAATATTGATGTGTCAACAGTTCATTTATTTGAAAAGTGTTTTTATTTTCAATACTCTGAATTCTAGGCTATTCCTTATATCCAGTTACGAATTCTTTTACTACTTTAATGTAGCCGATCCAAACATTTTCGCGCTTGCCTAATACCTTTAATCCATTTTCATCGATAGATAAATTTAATTTGTTGATTACGTCGACTCCTAAAACAATTTCATGCGAGAGATCTTTCATAACGTAAGCATTAGTAGAAATTGTAATATTATCGATACACAATGGAAAATAACCTAATGGTTGTACTACTTCTTTGGCGATACCTGATATTTTTACATCATCAGAAAATAGTTTTGGAGAACCAATTTTTATATAAGTTTCGTAATTCACTAGGTTCAATTCGCTTCCAGTATCGATCAAACATCTTGCGTTCTTCCCGTTAATTTGAATATCTTTTTCCATCCTATTGGAATTTGAGATAGAGTTATAGAAGTTAGCTTCCTTTTTGGTATAAGAAGTGGATACTTGGTTGAAATTTTTATTTTGTCGAGAATCATGGCGGGAAATTTGGTAATCATTTTTTCTATTTAAACATTGAGAAGCGACATGGCCGTAGAGATTACAGGCGAAGCACTTAATTTTTGATCTGTCCCTATTTTTTATCGCACAGTCAACATTTGAATTATTCGCGCCATTTGAATACCTGGATTTATTATTATTTTGGACACGATTAAAATACTTTTCATTATCCGATTCCTTCATGTAGGATATTTTATTAGTCATTTCAAAATTATTTGTACTTCGATTAATACCCTTCTTGAAACTACGCCTTGCGGCTTCATAATCATCTAGCTTGTTTACTAACACATCAACTTTTTTAATACTTGGGAGGTCATCAATGAAATGTTCTTGAATGTCATACGGCAAACTCTGTTTTATGCGATCCGTTATAATTAATTCCTTCAGATTTTCAAAATCGCCAACCTCCATACCGTGAATCCACTCATCGAAATAGTTACGAAACTCGAAAGCAAAATCTCGCCAATTGGCGGACTGTTGTTTCTTGTGAGAGATAAACTTCTGCCGAAATTCTTCTGCCGTTAACTTAAAACGCTTTAAAATAAGATTTTTCACGTGATCGTAATCATCTGCTAAGGGATCCGATTCTCTCGATATTATATTTACGAATTCTAATAGTAACAAACTTAATAAATGCATTACCCAATCATTTTTAGGTATGTCTAATCGGCCGATTTGTTTTTCGAATAGTGCTAGATAAATACTAATATCTCTCGATCCGTCGAATCGCGTCATAATATTTTGCGGAGTTTGTTTTCTGTTCTCATTATTAGACTCAAGCGGATTTTCTATTGTGGTTTCTCGTCTACAAGTAATTTCTAACCGTCGTAACTCAAATTCTCTTTCTTCCCTCTCCCTTGCGATTGCTATTTCTCTTTCTTCCTTCTCTCTTGCGATTGCCATTTCTCTTTCTTCTCTTATGACCTCAAGGCGAGATTTGACAAAATCTTCATCAAAATCCTCAGAGTCTTTAATTAACTTTAAAAGCGCAGGTACTTTTATATTTGGCAGAACATTGATACCTAACTCTTCGCATAATGATAACAAATCACATTTCTTAGCTTTCGTTAAGCAAGACATATTTTCTTAATAAACTTCTTCCTTTAAGATATAATAAAATTTCTACTCACAGTTCCTTGGATTACTCAATGGTTGAAATGCTGCAATAACATTACTCAACGTTAGTCCGTAAATCAATCCCGGTAAAGAGCCCCCATTTGTAGGAAGCTGAAAGCTGATTACAGTCAAATAAATAAACAAAACTAATAAAAAAATACTTTTTAATTATCAAACAAGCCCTTTTGGCTAAAACAGCACTTATGCTATACACAAACTCAAAATCTATAGAACAACCCAATCTTTATATTTTCACGTAGCTAATAAATTTTGCGCGTGCAACTTTTTGCTATGCATTTTAAGATCATGAAATGTCTTGTTTTAAATAAAACCTGTGAGTTAATTGGAGTCAGTGACTAACCTGAAACCAGTGAGTTTATTGGAGTCAGTGACTCATCTGATCCCACAGATATGCCTACTCTATTATGTTCAATGCAGGCAGTACGTTTTTCCTTCATAAAAGTAAAAAGATTATTATTTTACAAAAGTAAATTTATTGTGTTCCTAGTTACTAGATTTTAACATTGTATGTAAGCCTTAAGTATCTCAATATAAAAGTTAAAACACAATTTAAGCTAAACTCTTGATAATGTAATGGACAAAAAGTGCTTCATTTGGGATTTACTTACTTTGTTTATTCAAATTAGGAGTGACATTTATCTTTTTGCGCTCAAGTTCCATTAGGATTTAAATAAGCATTTAACATTAATGATACAACTGTTTACCATGAAAAAGATAACATAGTGGACATGGAATAAAAGTACGCATCTTCAAATCTTAATCAATTTATTTATTTTTTCCAAAAGATCCACCTGATTCATGCACCTGAAGATGCACCTGACTGCCATAGAGGAAATTCATGACAACATAAGGTAACTATTTAATAAGGCAGGGCCGTATGTTGGGAAATTCTGCTGTAAAAAAAAATTGGTATCACAGTGGACATCAAAAAAAAAAAAAAATCTCGGGAACAAAATATAAGCAGCAGAAAAAAAAAGTTGCCGTAAGTTTTTAAATTTAAAGTATAAAGGAGAGAGAAATGAAATAGTTCATTAGGTGTTCCATTCATTGAAAATCATTTCATAGCATGATCACTCTTTCTTTTTTTAATTTATATGAAGGAACAATGGATTTTGAGAAAGTACTAAGTGTTATGTAAACGTATCGGAGATTATTTTAATGGTTTTCAGTATTAGAACATCCCGAATAATATGTTAAGACTATATTTCTTTTCAAAAACTTCATGTGAAACTTGTAACAATGAATAGAAGGAAATTGAATGCCATTGAACAAAAGGAGCATGATTTGTAACATAGAGAATTACTCTTATTTGTTTCAAAGAAAACTAAATTTATATAAATTAGTTATTTGGTAAGTTTGTAGAATCAATAACTGTACAAATATTTTATGTTAACAAAAACTGTTATTTTAGCAATGTTTATGAAATTTATTTTTCTCATTAGTAGGATTCGAATTCATACACCTCCGTACACATTATATATATCACAAAAATTTCCTTTAATTAATATTTCAATTTACTAGTTTAACCAGAAAGGAAAAAAAGCAGCAATCAAAAATTATTTTGGATTAGTTTAGTATTTGTTATATAAAATTTATTAATATTGTATACATGTTTTTCTGCACCGATGAACATTAAAGAAAGGAGTAAATCTTATAGAAAAATATCTGATTTTATTCATTTGAATCCTGCTTATTTTGTGATTCTTATTCAGTTTTCATTGACGACTGACTTTTCAATCTCCTTCTCTTGCAAATGTAAATATCTAGTAAAATATTTAGCAAGGTGGAATGTTATTCCACCTATACAAACATATAAATGTTATTTCATGGCCACCTGTGTACGTAAAATATTCGCTCCATATTCATGCAGGCGTTCTGTAAATGTCACGGAAAAAATCTATTTCATGTTTACTTACGGATATATATAAATATATGCGCGTGTGTGTGCGTGTGCGTATGTATGTATGTATGTATGTATGTATTGTATGCAGTGTTTACATTTCTTTTCTAAAGGGGCAGGAGGACTTAACAAAAGGGGCATTTTCTGCGGAGAAAGGTTCATAAAAAATGAAACGATTTTCAGGACATGTAATGAAAGGTTATACTTCTTTCTCTAAATAAACTAAATTTATTCAGCAATTTTTTGTGCTGCTTAATGTATGTATTTTGTTCCCCAGAATCTTTTTTAATTTCCAGTATGTGACCAAATTTTTATAGCTGAATTTCCCAATATAAAGTTCTACCTTGTTAAATAGTTACATTATGTTGTCATGAATTTCCTCCACTGCATTTGAAAGGAAGTTTTTAAAAGAAAATAAATTGAGGAAGATCTGAAGGTGCTCACTTTTATTCAATGCCCACTATGTTACTTTCTTTATGTTAAACTGTTGTATCATTGAAGTTAATTACCTGTTTAAAGCTTAATGGAACTTTACAAGATAAAAGTCATATCTAACTTAAATAAACAAATGAGTAAACTCCAAACGAAGCACTTTTTCCTTTCTATAAAGGCGAAGAGCACTGCGCATCGTGGCACATAGTTATAACATCGTTCTAAAAATATTTTACCTTGAATGAGAAGATGAATGTGCCTCTAGACATCTGGTTTAACACTCCTCCCCCAATCATAATTCATAAAAGTGGTCCATTGTTTTCTCATTCGAAAAGCATCTTTCCTCATTCCATAATTTTATACAAAGAGCAAAGTGATAATTTTTTTTAGTAACATCATATGCTTATAATTATACGGAAGGGTGATTCACGAAGGACCTCTAACTTTGGAAATAAATAACTCAAAAATGGTGATTGATGGAAAATTGAAGTGATATGTTTATTTAAAAAGCAATAAGAATGTTATACACTTGTTACAAAATTATAGTTACAAATTACACCGATAGATGGCGCTGTAAGCGACAATACGAATACCAGAAAGAGAGCTCAGACGCTGAGAACAATCACATCAAAACCAATTCGACTGGCGCGATTTGCACTCTACACACATATCGCAAAATAAGAATAAAGTTTTTAAGTAACTCTCTCTAGTGTGTTATGAGAAACCCACATATAAGCCTGACAACTAGATCCCTCTAGCTCGTCGAGTGTTCAAAATTTTTCACGGTAAATGTCTTCCAGTAAGCCCCACAGAAATTAGTCACAGGCAGTGAGATCGAGGGAATAAGGAGGCTAGTACGTCGAATAGTTCTACGCTATGTCATCGAAGTATTCGTCCCTAAAGTCAAAAGCGTGTTGTGTAGGGAGTAGGCGAGCCCGTCTTGCATGAACCATGCCGTGCCTAGTCGATCATCAAACTTTTGTGACATTGTTTCAAGAGCTGAATATACTGGTCAGTCGTCACCGTTTCTCACAAGAAAAAGGGGTGAATGATACTTTTGCAGGAGATTGTAGCCAAAACGATGTTCTGGACAATGGAGCAGTCGTGCGTGTGACAAATGAATGTTTTCGGTGCCCTAAAATCGGAAATTATGCCTGCTGCAGTGAAATCTTCGACAAATGATTGTATTCGGTGTTTGGAATGTCTCTCTCATATCCGTTTTTCCGTTTGCAGTGCCTTTTGTCGATGCAATTTGTAACTAAAATTTTGTAGCTACAGATCAAATTTTTACGATATTTGTAATATAAGCATAAAAATGATTTCATATGCTTCTATGAATCATCGTTTTTGAATTATTTATTTCCAAAGTTAGAGGTCCTTCGTGAAACACCCTGTAAGTATAAAATTGACCATTTTGTATAGTTTGGAGTGGTACAATAGGTTCACCCCTCTTCAGTTGTAAACTTCCACACAAACAAAAGTGTAGAAACAAACAAAAAAAGTATTCTGGCATTCGTAAGAAGGAAAAGGTAAGAAAATAAAAGAGAAGGAAAATTTAAAGAATAAGGAGTAAGAGAAATCACCAAAAAAGCAGATAATGAGTTAAAAAAAATAAATGAACAAGCAAAATATAATTTTTTTGTTTATTGGTTATTACTTAAATTTTAATTTAATTTTTAATTCATTATTCTCTTTTTGCTAATATTTTAATGAATATTTTTTTTTATCTATTCTTTTTTTTTTTTTTTTTTTTAGCTCACTATTCTCTTTGGGGATTTCTTCTTTCTTGCACCCTCTTTCAATTATTATTCCCTCTCGTTTTCTTAATTTTCGTTCTTACGAATTCCAAAGCACTCTTTAATCACTTATTTTCCCCACTTTCTACTAGTATGGAAGGAGAAGTATTTTACAGCTAAAAAGTGGGGACCCTTTGTACCAACCAAAACTTTAAATTTTACATTTATATGTGTTATTTATAAAGAGTGTCGTAAGTTTAAAACATTTCACGTCAGATTTTTGCGTTTTCTTACTCAACAAACATTTGTTGAGTGATCAATAAGTTCAAAAACGTGCTAGATGAAATTTTTAATTTCGCTATTAGCATGTTTTTATAAAAACAATAGTGAATAAAGGGTGTCCCAAAAAGGTGGGAACGGGCTTTAATTCTTTATCTGTTAGAGATAAGTGGCCAACGTAAATTGAAAAAGTGTTCAAAATAAGGTAGGAAAAGAGACTACGTCAAGAAAAAAATTCCCATCGTTAATTTTGAAAAAATAATGCTTTTTAAATTTTTATACGACCCCGTGCAAAAAAATTCCCGGTTTGTAAAATGTGTACCATACACTACTGAGGTGATGTATAAAATTTGTTAATTATATCCTAAATCGTTTCAGATGTATGAAGATTTATATATTCTGACTTAAATCGCTTTGAATAGATCCCGAAGGGGGAAAAAATCACGTGGAATGATGGCGTTTTAGGGGTTGTACTTAAATTATTAAAGTCCCCCCCCCACACACACACACTCTAGCAATAAACATTTACATTCAAATTCATCTTTAGTCCTTGATAATCTACGTTTAAAAATATATCTGAAACGTTTTATGATTGAAGGGCGAAATTTTGCACATCCCCTCATTAGTGCATGGGGCTGACTGGGGCATTTTACTGATTGGGATATTTTTGTAAGGGGGTCGCATACAAATCTAAGAAGTGCAACTTTTTTTTTAATGAACAAGGGAGATTTTTTTCTTAATGTAGACTTTTTTCCTGCCTTATTTTGGTCCTTTTTTTAAATTTACATTGGCCACTTATCTTTAATAGAGAAAGAATTAAAGCGTGCTACTACATTTTTGGGGGCACCCTGTGTACTTTTAAATGATACAATAATACGTTTATTCATCAAACACTTTTTTTCCAAAAACAATACAAAATATCTATAATAATAAAAATGAATGTTTGTAAATCTGTCTGTCTGTATGTGTGCGGTCTCCAGACAAACCTACTGCACGCAGAACTTTGAAAATTTGAATATATAAGCCCATGAGTCCGATAATGTGCACCTGAGAATCAGAATTTTAAAATTTTATTTACTTTTTTAATTATTAATTAAAAACCGTTTTCAGGATGTCATGCTCGGCGAGTTTCGCCAGCATGATACTGTGAAACAAAATCGCATGCATTGGAAAACATGAAATGGCACGGAAATTTAGTCGGTTTTGCGCCAATCTATATCAATAAAAATAAATGTCTGAAAATCTGCATGCGTGCGATGTGCAGAAAAAACTACTGGACGCAGAACTCTGAAAATTCGAACATATGAGCCCATTCCTTCGGTAATGTACACCTGAGGCTCAGAATTTTCAAATTTTAATTATTTTTAAATTATTAATTAAAAACCGATTTTAGATCGTCATGTTTGGCGAACTTTGGCCTCATGAAAAGATTTTTGCTTGAAGTGAGTGGTAACCGCAAAAGTAAAAAACCGTTTTTTACGTTGCCATGCTTGGCGAGTTTCGCCCGAATGCTACTATAAAACAAATCGTTTGCATTTGAGAAGCATGAAATGGCACGAAAATTTCATCAGGTTTACGCCAAATCTATCTATCTCTATAATAATAAAAATGAATGTTTGTAAATCTGTCTGTGTGCGGTCTCCAGACAAATCTACTGCACACAGAACTCTGAAAATTTGAATATATAAGCCCATGAATGCCGATAATGTGCACCTGAGAATCAGAATTTTAAAATTTTAATTACTTTTTTAAATTATTAATTAAAAACCGTTCTAAAACGGAAATTTTCTTACCCTGTGTTACGAATTTTGGGAACAACCCGCTGTTCTGGGGTTTAAAATAATTTAAAATTCGTATTCTATGCGTTAAATAGTTAAATTTTACTTTTTGTTGCATTGATATGTAATGTTCTGGAAATCTCAGGTTGTATGGGTCGTAGGTCTTCGAAAACCTAATTTTTGGGGACTTATTTTTGGCGCCAATTTTGGCGATATTTCGCCAAAACTCGCCAAGTTTGACGATTTTTCTGTCATTTGGCGCGTTTTTCCTAATGGGACCTTTTCATGAAATTTTTTATGGTACTTTTTATGGTATTTAATACGTTTAATGACCTAACATTTCCTAATTTTAAGAAATTTAAATCGAAAATTGTGGATTTTACAAGATAATTTGCTTAATTGGATGAAATATTTAATAACTCTCCAGAAATTTTAATACAAATTACACGATATTTCTGGGGGAAATATGTGACGGCCACGGCAGTGAGTTGTCTTTAGTGGTGCGTTTGTAAGTACGTACCTGAAACTCTGGAACCATTATCTGCACATTCTGTTATACAATTGCGGCCTAGAGTACTAATCTGGAATTGCAGTTTACATGTCAGATTTTGTAAATCGCATAATTTAAGGGGTTCACGGGCAACGCCGTGCGGAACTGATAGAATTTTCATAAAATTCTATAATTAATACCAACAATTAATGTATATTAATATTTTTAATTAAACTACACGTTCTTACTTCATTAAAAAACTAACAGTATAACTAAATAGCATAACTAACAAGAAAATCGACAAAGTTTTAAGGAACACATTTCGTAAGTAAACGAAAGCTATCACGTTATCTCTACTGTATCCATCAATTAAACATACGAGCATTTAAACTGAGTAAAAGCACAATTTATCAGACATTTATCAAATTGAGACAAATGCCGTACAAATTCATTATACTGAACTTGCATCATCCTAGCAGAGTAGCGAGGGGTAAAAATTAATCCCGAACACCCCCCCCCCCCAAGGATTTTGTTTTCCTACACATAATTTGATTTTCTACGTTTATGAGAAAAATGAGTTGAAAAAATGTAGCGAATATACAAATAAAATAGGCCTATTATATAAACTTAGGTTTAAAATAATTTAAATGTTAATTTTTAGATAATTTTCCAAAATAGTTTGCTTTCTAACAATAACTATAGAATCACCATCCATTGATTATAGGTATGTATTAATACATATTATAAAACAATCAGTCATAAATTTTTTTTAAAAAAAAAAAGGTGTTAAATACAAATAACAAAAAACTTTGTAAATAACACAATCATTTTCGTGTGAATTCATTCCCAATTTATTTTACACTTATTTATTTCTCATAAAGCAGGACTTTCGCGGGACAGGAATGGAAAAGCGGGACATTTTATACTTCAGTGGGGACAGCAGGACATTTAGGTAAAAAGCAGGACGTC
This sequence comes from Cheiracanthium punctorium, assembly GCA_038373885.1. Classification (NCBI taxonomy): domain Eukaryota; kingdom Metazoa; phylum Arthropoda; class Arachnida; order Araneae; family Cheiracanthiidae; genus Cheiracanthium; species Cheiracanthium punctorium. The sequence goes on from JAWZYV010001543.1 coordinate 295,274, forward strand.
TGGTCACTTTAAGAATGGTTTAAAATCGGTAAACAAACAATTTTTTTTTTCCTAATTTACACTGAGTGGCTTATTTTTACCGTATACAGGGATAAAAAATAATACCAACCCCACTTCATCTAAACAGTGAAACTTCTATGAGTGACCACCTCTATTAAGTGACTTCCTCCTCCTCCAGCGACCCATTTTTGAAGGCCCAGATTTTTTGCCCTACTTTATTTAATGTTAAAAGATCCTCTAGAAGATACCACACAACTCTCTATAGGCGACCAGCCCGTTTCCCCGACCGGAAATTTTCTGGCCTTTTTTTAAAGTAAACAAAACCACATTCCAAACCAGTCGCTCTATATTAAATCGACAGCAGGTGAAAGAACACGTACTCATTGCATACAAACCTTGTAGGTAAGAGTAGAGACATGTTCCAGAAAAGAGTGATTTTACTGTTGGACCAGTGCATTAACCCTTCGAGGCGCAACCCTTTCCCAATGCTGAAAAAAGGGCTGCCGTTGCCATCGCTCGACTTAACTAATAGCAAGATGGCGGACGATGTGACCGGCACAGCCAGCTGCGTCAAAAGAGGGTCTCTAGATCTGTGGCACGCGATGAACGTTTCGATCGTCCGCCATCTTGCTGGTAGTTAAGTCGAGCGATCGCAACGGCTGCCCTTTTTTCAGCATTGGGCAATCTATCCAGCTGTTCTCGCATTCTTCCATTTTTTCAGCAGATGTCAGTGCCGTTAAAAATAATCGTGACAATTTTTGTTACGGGAAATGACTTTCTAAAAAGTAAAGGATTCTCGTGGAGCTATGTCACCCGCAACTATTTTTATAGGAATCAAATCTATTCTTCGTGACTGGCAACAGTCAAAACGTCAGAGTTTGGTATTCACAGAGTGGGAACACTGCGCGTTAAAGGGTTAACGTGATCTAGTCGCAATAGGAAATTCGTAGAGAAAGTGGCCAGTTATTTTTGGTTGTGGGAAAACCCAAAAAAACAATTTTAAAGCAAATGGATTTTATTATGGCAAATTCAGAATGCATGAAGAATACCAAGAGAAATGTTCTTTTGTCAGATGTAAAAAATAAAGTGAAGAGAGAAATACTATCGGAAAGAGAAAAGAGAATGAAACAATCTGTAATTTCTAACTATTTTATTAAAATTTAAATTATAAATATATGTTTCTATAATTACTTATGTATTAGCATGCAATTTCATAAATAACAAAAAAGACAATATTTTTTTTATAATTTTTTTAATGCCTACCAAATATTTATACTTCTTTGAGCGACTACCTCTCTTAATGACCGATTTTTCGCGGAACGGAGGATGGTCGGTCCCGAGAAGTTTCACTGTATATTCATATAAATTGCCTTTGAAAATACTAATTCTTTTTTTAAGTAAAAAATGTGAAATTCAGCATATTAACTGCTATAATTAAAACTTCGTAAAATATTATGTCTCGCCTGTATGTATCTGTTACATCTCCTGTCTTATCCATCCCTGCCTCGGAAAGTGCGAATAATTTAATAAGTAAAAAGGTTCATAAGTATCGTATATAAAGTTAGAAGTACTGAGAACTTGAATGGATACTCAGTAAATGAAAACGTTACCTCTCCTTTCTCCGTCAGATTAGCCAACATAACTATTCTTGTCACATTTTCCTGCACTATCATTCTCCAAAAATCATCGATAGTGTTAGGGAGGGGCCCTGCAATTAAAAATGTTAGTGCTCGTACAGCAACACAAATGTCTCAATTTTAGCAAACTCTTAAATAACAATATAATTCTAAGACTCTTTTTCAGAATAGTATAGGTGCCATATAGTATATACAAGGTGTCCCCAAAAAGATTGTAACAGGCTTTAATCCTTTGAGGCGCAACCCTTTCCCAATGCTGAAAAAAGGGCAGCCGTTGCCATCGCTCGACTTAACTACCAGCACGATGGCGGACGATCGAAACGTTCATCGCGTGCCACAGGTCTAGAGACCCTTTTTTGACGACAGCTGGCTGTGCCGGCACACACAGCTGTCGCTGTTTTTCCCTTTGAGATCTATTGTAAAGTGGTTTAAGTCAGCGTTATATTTATCCTCATATCTCTGTTACTTTTTAGTTTATGGTTCACACATTTTGAAATTCGCCTCATTAGTATAGGAGGCACATTTTACTAAATGGGAATTTTTTCATACGGGGGTCGTATACAAATTTAAAAGTGTAACTTTTTGTAAATGAATAAGAGATTTGATGTTTGTGTGATTACGGCAACACTCGGGCTATCTGCCAAGGATGCGGGGGTGCCTCGGTGGGAGGACTAAGGGGTTCTAACGCGTATTCACGTTACATCTGGAGAAAACCTACCAGAACTCTAGACCATTAGCCACTTGATGGCACTCAAACCCGGGACCTTCTCACTTTGGCAGTATACCATTTTCAGTGACAAAACCGCTGTGCCATGGTGAGGCAAATGAGGAATTTTTTTCTTAAAGTTGCCTTGTTTCCGACTTCATTTTGAACTTTTTTTCCAATTTACACTGCCCATTTATCTCTAATAGATAAAGCTCGTTATCATCTTTTTGGGACTTCCTGTATAAAAAATTCACTTTTAAATAAATAAAAACATTACTCGTCACAATGAGTGCCACTTCGTAGAATGTGTGTACTTACCTTGTGTTGCTATATATTCTCTCTCGGAGTTTTGTCCCTGAAATTCAAAAATAGATATAATTATAATAATTTTCTGTGATGCAGTTCATCACATATTTTTAAATATGTACCGGAAAGTAATATGTCTTTTTTACATCAATACTTTTCATAGCCACAACTAATTAAACATTTTTTTTTCCTTAAATGGCAAGCCTCTGCCTTGGATGCATTGGCCACTACTAAGGCCGGAGTTGTTGGTCACTTTATTATGGGGGCACCTAGTAGGTGGATCAACGTTGCCCCCCAAGAAGGGGCGGACACAATGACAGCCACTCTCGGTCGGGGATCAAACCCCGACCGCCGGGAGTTGAACTCGAAACCTTCATACGGTGCTTTACCCACCATACAATCAGGTCGGCGAGATTAAAATAATCACCAGAGTAAATTGCTTTTACAAAACAAAGACATGTTCAAGGATAATAAATAGTAAAAAAATAAAAGTTCTTTCACTTCTCAAAGCGGTCCTATTTAGCAGCACGAATGATTGACGTTCGTGGGAGAGGCTTCAGTATCGCTTGCTTTTACGCAAAAACAGATGCTATATAGTCTGTTTTAACAGCATTCGAATCTTGCAAATTTATATATTTACCCGAAATCTTACCGGAAACATTGAAAAAGAACTTGAAAATGCATTTACTATATGCATTACAATACTTTGATTTTCAAGCTTAAGTATCTCTGTATTCTAAAAAAAAAGTAACGGCCGCTGCCGCAGCTGTCAAAAGTGTGTTCTGCTATCTTCTTCGAAACCGTGGTGATATGAGTTTCGACGAAGGTGTCCACGAATTTGAAAAATTCCGGGGAAGCCGATAAGCTGACTTAAATTTCGAAATTCGAATTATTTTAGAAGATATTAATAAAAAACTGCAAAAATAAGCATAACGGTTGGCCGATTTGGCCGTTTTCGCCAGCGTAGAATCATTCATGCTTCTGCAACAAAGCAATCCTAAGCATATAGAATCGCGTGAAATTGACAAACATGAAGTTGAATTACAACCATTTTACACCAAATTAAAAAGTATGTGAAATAAATAAGTCAAAGTGTGTTACACAAAGTTGACGATTTTCAAATAGTAAGTTCTCTTAGATAACAGGAGTTTAGACTGACCGATTATTCGTTTTTCCAAAACAGAATAAGTAATTGTAACTGATTTAAAAGGTGTCATTTTGGTATCAGGTACGATCTGGCAAAAGGCTTATCTCCGAGCAGGGTGAATGTAAACCACGTGTTCCTAATTGTTAACACCCGGTATCTTGAAAATGTAAAATAATTAAAATGCAGATTATAGTAAAGCCGGTTAGGTTCAGCTTGCGTATTTGCTACCCGTAGAAATATTTGGCGGCTTTAACTATGCCATTATTGCAGTTATAGTACAGCTAGGATATTTGGCAGCGAGGCGAGATTATATATTTCGTGGTGCTAAATACGCCTATCTGCAAAGGATTATGTATATGAATATATGGATATTTCTAAAGTACTTTTTGGTATTTCGGTATTATACTGTCAACCATTTTTGCCAATAATTTTTTCCTTAATCTGTGGGATTAAACTCCAATAACACTAAACTTTTACGCATATAGTAATAGATAATACGTATTTTGTTAGCATCAGTAAATGTGATTAACTACTTACATTTATATAGTTTGCATTGATGTAATCTGAGTTTGGATCATCGGGAAGCTGCTTCAAGACAACCCTGGAGTGATCAACTAGAGTGGAAAACAACAGATATATTTAAACGAGAAAGATAAGACATGCTAAACTCATCTATTATAAAAGACTTTATTAGCACAATCTTATTAGTGCTTATATTCATGCTTAACCCTTCGTTTGCCTGTTTGCTCCCATTGTTGCTTGGTAATTTTTATAAAAGAAATTGTTACTATCAGTTTGTAAAACAATGCACAACATCATTATGAATCTATCGGTATATTTATTTGCATTATAATAGGGGTAAAACAAGTTATAAATCATAAATGTGAGGAGTAAAAAACTCCAATCCTGGTTCTGCATGGCCAATTTGTAATAAACTTAATAAATGAAAGGTTGCACGGTCATCTGACCTCGGGGTGTTCGTGGTCAAACACCGCTTTGCGGTCGCCCCCCCCCCCCCGATGGAAGTTTCCCATAATCACTTAAACTGGACGACAGCAATCCTCTCCCCCCCCCTCCCCCCATGTCCAGCATGAACCTTCGAATGCTCCTGCTGCATTCCGACGTTCGACTGTATTTATTTATCTCAAAGGGAAAAAGAAGAGATATTCATAAAATTCTTGCTGTAAAATAAGACGTATGTAAATATCAAAAATCAATTTCGGGACTTTTTTTACCATCAAGGTGGTGGTGGGGGGGGGGGGAGTACCCTCCTATTTCTCGCATAACTTTCATTTTTTTTTTTTTTAAGGGGCGGAGAATAGAAGAAAACAGCTATCTGTGAAATTCCTGCTTTAAAATGTTACAAGTACAAATCCAGTGTTTAAACAAATGTTATTTATAATTTAAAAACTTGCTAAAAATGTATGTGTTTAAATTTTATGTGAACAAAGAAGACATTTTCCGGCACACCTAATGCTTAGTCACTGTTAATTACCTGTGTATTAAAGGCATTAGAACTAACTTATGTGCATGAATAAACCAAAACCAGTAACTTACACGCTAATAGGTCATCATAACGATTCTTCTTGATATTTTGAGGCAACTCGGCAACTGTCCAGGGTCTCCTTTTACCGCTTTCAACAGCCTTCAAATGAAAAGAAAATCACATTATACTGGTGTCCAAAATTCAAGTTGCAAGCACGTTTTTCACAGTGATTCAAAACTGCCAACTGATGAAATTTGTATTCATATTTTGTGATTAACGAATAGCCCAATGATATCTTCCAATTAGGAATAAATGGTGTTAAGCGTTAGTCTTGAATCCCATCTTTGAATTTGACTTTTTAAGCATCTGGGATTTTTACCTACATGTTTGTGAACATTACGTTCAAACCCACAAGTTTGAATATTTTTAGTGAGAATGAGTTCTCATAATTGTTTGGTTTATTCTGCGAGATCGAGGGCCGTTGGTAGGCTTGAACTCGGTTAGTTACAAGAAGAGGAAGAATGATTACAAGTGTCTCCGAAAATGGCATCCAGGCTGTTGAATCCATTCAGAACAAGTGGCACCATCACCAGCAGGCACGTATCCAGAAAAACATTTTGGAGGGGGTATAAACGGTAAAAAAAGGCAGAATTTCCACCCCAAAGATTGTATCATTATCATTTTAGTAACAAAAATCAAAATTTAGGGGGCGGACCGCCTGGACTCCCCTCCCCTTGAATACGTCCTTGATCACCGGGAAGTCCAGCCAAAGACACCCAAGATCGACAACAGCTAAGTCTCTATAGTTGCCATTAAGTGCACGTTAACGTAGACAGACAACGGCTGCAGAACTTTCTTGTGACCTAGCTGCTGCGTTTGGCAGAAGAATTTTCTAGCACAGCATGCACAATGTCTTACAGAGAGAGCCTTTTACCCACAGCGTCCTCTGACGTGTCTCCCTTCAAAGACACACCAGTGTCGCCGACTACGTGGGTGCTCCGGGGCTCGAGCACCCACTGGAAAAATATTGTGGGCGCGGAGCACCCACAAAAATGTAACGAGCAGAATTAGTTTCTTTAAAGAAAAAAGAATGAAATTCAGAAAACCAGATAATTTTTTGGTTTCAGAAAAAGGATCATTTTCAAAATCTGATTCAATAATTGCTATGTAAAATCATTCTCGAGAAGGGAAAGGAATCGCGAATGATGACAAAAAAAATCTCCTTTGTTTATAAAATGAAACGAAATTCATCCCTTCTTAGTTTTTCCCCTTTGTGTGATTTAAAATGTGAGGACCTCAGGAAAAATTTACAGGTGCTTCGAAACAGAAAGACAGCTGGAAATTTTTCAAGAGTGCTCAGTGCTTGCATGACTCTGAAATAAAATTTTACTTCGTGTTGGTCGCCATCTTTGTGGATTCCCCATTAATAAACTTGATGGATGTTATGCTCTTTGTATTATTCCTTTAAAGTGGCTGTCAAATGTTTAAGATATTGAGTAAACACAGATAATTTACCTAAGTTATATTGGATCCGAAGAGTTAAGGTAACGGATTTTCGTGTGAGTAATTCTTCAGAACTCGAGCACCCACAGAAGACTTTTCTGAGCATTCATTTTACATTGTTGAAGACTAAAATTTAATAATTACTCTCTCTCTGTGTGGGTGTTTGTGAATACACCTCCAAAAATTTCTATCGGTGCTCCACGCCTCCCTAATTCCTTAATTTGAGAATAAAATTTTAACTGTTTTCAGGCTTTGTTTATGTGGGTGCCTCTAAGATTATTATTAGGACAAATTAATTTATGCTTACTGAAAGCTTGGATTGTTTGAAACTAATTTTCTGATATTTTAACTAAGTTATTTGAATAAAAGTACTTCTGATCTTGAGCATTTACAGAAAAATTAGAATGGTGTATTAAAAAACTGCAAGAAAATAGAAAGAAAATCAGAAAAAGAAAATAAACACTGGCAAAATAATTGTCATTAATAATGAAGTTCATTGCTTTCTATTTTCAAGGAACAGCTGTTGTACAGTGATGAGAATCAACATTTGATCTTTGTGCTATTGAAAAATTGAGTCTGGACGAGTTCAGTCATTGCAGATTATTCAGAAGGCAGTCTGGAGTAAAAAGGAAGTTTTGCAGAGGCTCGATAGTTCGAGATGTGCGGCGAATTATTTCAAATTGAAATATATATATGGCGCGATTTCCCGCCTGAGATAACCCTCTGAGTTGATATTGAGATAGTTCAGTCTGAGTTGATATTGAGATAGTCAGTTAGTTCGATGGATGGATAGCTGGCCTACACATGGCAATTTTGATTGTGTCTAGATTTTTGTTCAATAGTGTTCTGTTGGTAAATACGTAATGTTTTACAAATAATCATGCTGACTTCAATTGAGTGCTACTTTCATCTAAATGTTCTTCCTCCAGGCATTATCGGATGGTTCAAAAGACAATTTCTGTTGATTTGTTCCAGTTTGTCTCACTTTTTAGACTACTTCTACACTTCATACACGGCACCACCTAATAGCATCCTACACAACAAATTTAAAACTTTATTCAGTAGACGTCCTCCACAATAGTTCAGAACCAAATTACAATGGTACTTTCTAGATGTAGATTTTTCGATAAACGTTCTCACACCAAAACGGGACGATCATACGGATGCTTACATGAAGCTCGAAATCAATTACTGAAGGACAGTTTATAAAAAAAAAAAAAAAAAAATCTTTCTTGAAATCCGTTCCGTATAGAGGTTGGAATTGGAGGATATTATTTCAGTCGGTTCAAAAACTGTGCGATGGAACGTGTAGGCTATTATTTCAGATGCTTGTGGTTTCTTCGTGAAAAAACTTTCAGTGGCAGGTAACAACTTCTTGTTCTTTACAATAAGCTTATTGTCTCACTCATTCAAAAAACGTTGATCTCGGAGATGTAATGAGCTTGGCATCATTTAAGATTTTTATAAGAACCTTATTGCATTGAAACAGGAGGATAGAGATATTTTTATAGACAAAGCTGAAATTCGATTACTTTGATGCAATTGATGAGAACAAAAATCGTTCTTTGGGTCTCCTGGATTATAAACATTGAAATTTGAAGATGGTATCTCTGGGACTGCCAAAGCTTGGTCAGAGTTCCATGGTTTTTAAAGTCTTTTGGTTTCGGTTGAGAATATACAGTATTACAAACAGTTGCTATTGTAATTTGGTTCTGAACTATTGTGACTATTGAGGAGGAAGTCTACCGAATAAAGTTTTAAAGTTGTTGTGTAGGATATTATTAGGTGGTGCCGTGTGTGAATTGTAGCTATTAAACATTAAAATGTACGTGTTTTAAATGTTTAACTTGGAGGGCGTCTGGGGTGTGTGGGTGATTGTGGGACTGGTGGAAGGCAAGAGCGGAGGGAGAAAAATTTACTTACACGTCTAAATTTCTTTTTACGGATTCGAATATTGGGAAAGACTGAGGAGGATGGAAGTGGTGTAAGGCAGGGAGAGTATGAATTGGTTGGGGTGGCTATTGATGATAGGAGTGGAGAAGTAGGTATTGATGGTAGAAATGGTGTAGAAGGAGGTGATTGTATCATTGGGGAGGATGAAAGTGTAGGTGAAATTGTCAGTGATATTGGTGATGGGCGGGGGTGTGTGACTGTTAAATATTCGGAAGAAACTGGGGAAAGTGTGACTGGTGAATGATGATCCATTATTTCGTGTGTTGTGGCTATTGGCTGTTTTGTAAGATGATGAGGATGTTTTGTCAGTAGTGTCTGTATATGGTGTACTTACTCTCAACTCCTCCTCTTTCGTCACAGGGTCTACCAAAGGGGGACCAAACAAAAAAATGCAAGAAAAACTTCTTTACAAAAAGCACTGAAGAACAGTAAAGACGCCATACTTCGAATAAGGTCCAATATAGACTGAAAGCATTTGTTGAAATTTAATTGTTTATATTGTTTTCAACAATGTCTGATTTTGAAGTGAAATGTATTATTATTGAGTTGTTTTCTATTCCATTGTTAATGCAATAATCATTAAGATAAGGTAATTAAATGGATTAAAACAATTAAATATACGGCCCTGGTAGTCTAAGTGCCATCCAACATTTGTCAAACTGGTGTAACGCTGGTGACAAAACTGGAACTTCAATTCTCACTAATTTAAAGCAAGTCCCGTCTTCTTGTGATGAGCATATTCAGTGGAATAAAAAATACCGGGACACCGTATCAAACTTTGCCGATATATGGACCTCTATGTGTCTGTCCAACCCATTGACTCCCTTAAACTGATGGAAAGTTCATTTTAACGGTGTTATTCGAAAAAATCGTGTGATTTTGGTACATAATTACAAATAAACTAATTATGCCAGGCACTTCAAAATTTTGGAACTGTCTCTTTACAAGCTGTATTACACACTGCGAAGACAGGCCAATCTGTATCAGTTTCAAAACTTTCAGAAAAAATTCTTAAAAATCGAAATTTTCGCAAAGCGTGTCGCTCTTCGAAAAATCTTGCAGCTCAGATCCATGTTTAAGAATTTTTTCTGAAAATTTCACAAAAGCCACAGCGTTTTCGCTTATCGCAGTGTGTAAAACAGCTTATGATGAACCCTCAGGAATTTTTTGGAGACCATGGTGCTAGTAGTTTATTTCAATTTATGTACCAAGACTAAAAACAGAGTTCTCTTTTTTCGAAGAACAGCCTTAACTCAAGGTCGTAGCCAACGGGTGGAGGGGCTATGACCCCTCTTCTAGAGCACCCACAGAAATTTTGGGAAGTCAGCGCCACTGAGACACACGAGTGCCCGATTGTCATGAAACCAATGTTCCATTCTTGGACACACCAATAATAGGAACGTGTTTTTGTGGGAATCAAAAAACAATACACGTAGTTATTCTCGGCGATTATTCATGTTCAGAGAAGGAGGAGCTCTCAATCACTCCTATCATCGAAAGGGAAATCGACCAATTTGGTAGCAGAGACATCCTTGTAGGAGGCAGCAGCCCGTTGGACAGTCGCACATCACTGTACGACTTTCATTTGGGTTGTGTAACCTCACAGGTCTGTGGCATTGAGATACTTGAAGGCTATGTGAGTTTTTTTTGGGATCCTGCAGCCCCATACTTCCCTTTTGTGGGCGATAATGTGCGGGTCACACAAAGTTCACGTTTTTAAGGATCTTGAAGAAGAAAATATTCGCTGCATGAACTTTCCGTTTTTCTGATCTCAATCCTATAGAACAAGTTTGGGATAGTCTAGAAAGAGCTATTGCTAGACGTTCACTGCCTTTCAAGGACCCTAAAGGCGTTAAAAGCATCTCTGTTGTAGAATGGCCTTTTTTACCGCAAAGCATTTCCCGTTGCCCTCAATAACAGCATGGCGACTCGTGAGGCTTGTGTAGCAGTGCATGGTGACCACACCCCATATAAGATAGACCTTTACCAGATAAAATGGATTACGATTTGTCTTTTTTTGAAGTTATCTGTATGTTAAGTAACAACTCACCTCTTTTGATATTGTTACGTTGCTAAATATTTTCTATGATAATATATCCTCGTGGCAAATTCTGTCACAATAAACCAAACATTTCTTCAGTTTTTACAAATTTTGTGTTTGTAACCTTAATTTTCGGCATCAGTATAGTTAAAGGCTCATTTACACTTATCACTTAGGATGATCATCTTGGAGAAATCGTAATCATCCAAATTGTAGACTGAATCATCTTTCATTCTTTGTTTCATGCAAATTGTGCACTAAAGATGAACGATGAAACAATTTAACTCCGAACGAACTTTTGATTTAAGAGTCTTTCCGAATCAATGATTCTTCTAGAGTGAAGGCTTGATGAAAAATGTAAACAACGATTTTTTATGAAAAAATAAATTAAAACTTTTGCTGGATTAGAATGACAGATATCATGTATCTTCCGAGAGGGGGATTTATTTAAATGTAGAGGTATAATTTCTTAAGTCTTGCCATTGACTTAATTAGAACCTCAGGGGTTATCACACTAACGTAAAATCCGACCAATTGCTGGAACAACTTTTCAGCCAGACTTTATAGGTGGAGTTATCGTTAAGGGTTGTAAAAATAAATAAACTTTCTCCAACGCCAAATAGTAATCGCATCTTAAGGTATCGCTGATTTGGCGTGTAGATTGTTATTTTACTTATCATGACTCGCCATCTAGCATAACCCTTTCGTTTGTATATTCGGATCAGCGGCGATTTGTTATTGATTGTGATGCTGAAATTGATTGCATTTATCAAAATAATGATTGATTTTTCAATAAAATCGACTTCTAATTCCACACTCCACTTGCACGCCGCCATACTTTTATCACTCGAGCCAAGCTTCAAACCGCAGTCAATGACGTAGCAGGAAGGAGTACTCTGATTGGCCGAAATTTCGGCCGACTCAGACTTTTTCGTTGGGAAAGCAAAAGGCTGGAGATCGCCGTCGTCAAGGTAACGACACCGAAAATTGGTCTAAAAGTTGTTCGGCAAGAAAGTGGCTCGGATTTCAAGCTAGTGTGATAACACTATTACAAACAGTAACCAACACGAATATGTATTAACAAGACACAGATTTATCCTTCTCCTGAATTCTTTGGATAAATTTGCGTAAAAATCTAAGCCTTCCAGCTTTAAAAAGGAAAAGCAACATATGAGTAATAACTGGTATAAATTTACAAACCATGCTTAGAACTTGTTTTTCATAACAATATAAGTGCATAATGGTACCTCAAATTCCTTGTAAATTTCTTCTATCCCATCTTCAGAATTCAAAAGATCTGGTAAGTCAGAGAGCGATCTTTCTTTACTTGGACCATCTATATGAATAAACATAAAAATATAACTTGCGTATTTGCCATATTTAATATGCTACCAATATATACTTTGAATTTATTTCTACAAATAGCCGACCCCGGTTAATCGGACCACATCGAGACGCTACCTTTTTGGTCCTATTAACCGACTGGTCCGATTATACGAACATGGCCCAAGGATGATAAACAGGACACATAGCATATTAGAGTGTCATAATGACCTTTATTGCGTGGCCCACAAGTCTGGCGAACGAGAACTGCAATTGCTTAAAGCTTATTAAAAAACAAGTTTACAATTTTTTCAAAGCAGTCTGCATGTACTCAGCACCAAGGGCATAACCAGAAAAATAAATCTGGAGATATGAAATCCATACTAATATAATAGAGGAAAACTTTGTATATGTATAGGGGGTAATATCTGGAACTCGTGAGCCCATTCTAAAAATTCTTTCAGTTATAGAAATTACACTATCCCTGATGGGCATAGGCTGTATTTTATTTTGATACTCGAATCAGAATTTTTTAATCTTATGTTTTATGCAATTTTCGGCATTTTTTCTCGCCTAATACATAATAATGCTGGTGATTACTCTTGGAATAAAACGATATCTGCATCATCAAATAGAGAGGAAAATTTCTTTTTAAAAACAGCTTGTTCTGGCTGTATAACACAATATGCAGCTTTTTTATAATTTTTTAAAGAAATTTGAAGCTTTTAATGAAAGCTTAAATAAGAATAATAAGCTTAATTAAAGAAGCTTTTAATGAAAGTTTTTCGTAAAATGATTTAAGAACTGTTGTATCTTTAATTCTATCAGTCAAAATTTTTTGATATGGTGATAAATGACGAAACATTCATTTCGCCCTCGTTTAAAAGAAAATCGAGGAGAAACAATATAAATTCGGAGATTTTTTATGAATTTTTAAGTAAAGAAAATTTTTGAATTCAATAGCTGCTGCTTATAGATTTCGGTATCATTATTAAGTTTGCGGTGGGTTGCCAGATAGCGTGTTGGCGAGGGGGGAGGGGAGAATAAAATGTTAAAAGTCGCGTAGGTTTGCAATTTTAAATTATGCCTGCGGAAGATTGTACAAGCCATCTTCCGCAGACGAAAAGAGTTTTAGTAAGCAGTTTTTGGTATAGATTTCGATTCCAAAGAAGTGTTTTACGGAATGATGAAGACAAATACGGTACATTAATGGATTATTATCCACTTTCCAAACAGTATTTATGTATTATAAATACTGTTTGGAAGTTAGCATATGCCTATTTCGAAGATTTTTAAACATCTGTAATAGGCGATTTTAATATAGATTTCAATTCTGGAAAGTGCTTAATGGAACAAGAAAAACAACATGTCATATTCATGGATTATGATGCACATTCCAAGCAGCATTTATAAAGGTAAAGTACGATTATAATATGATTGGCGAAGATTCTGAAACAGTTTTAGTAGGCGATTTTAATACAGATTTAGATTCTTAAGTGTTTTAGGGAACAGGGAAGAAAAACAATGCATATTCCTGAACAATAATATACTTAATGGAATAAAGAAGAAAAGTAAGAACGACGCATGGATTACGATACGCTTTTAATCTATAGCACGTTAGTCCGTATTTAAAATATGAAAGTGTTTCAGATTTTTAGCATTAGAACACTATTTCGTTTTCTCCGGGTTTTCCTGTCGACAAATTGTTGTGAAATGATCTGCCTCGACATGTTTTCGTCGCATTTTTCACTTATTTCGCTATCCTGTTAAAAAAAAAAAAAAAATGGAGACGACATGGCCATATACATTAAGCTTGAAAATATGGCTCATCCAAGGGGCTGTTGCCAATTGAAGAGGAAAAAATACATGTTGCCAGAATTTTATGTTAAAAGTTGAACAAAAAGTAAAAATTAAATATTAATAAATAAATTATAAAAGTGAAATAAATAAAAGTTGAGCAATAAGTAAAAATTAATATTAAATAAATAAATAAGAGTGAAATAAATAAAAGTTGATCAATAAGTAAAAACTAATATTAAATAAATAAATTAAGAGTGAAATATACTAGAAATATCAGTAATGTTAAAAAGAATAATAGCATGAGATAGGTTAGGTTTATAATATTTTAATGGGAATACATCTAACTACTCCTATAGCTTAAAATTTGCATTATGTACCTAGAGATATGTCAGAGATTATATTAAAGAAGAGCATTTGAATAATACCCGTGATCATTTGTTCATTTTTTTAAACAATAGACAAGTTTAAATTTAAACTCATATATTATTGGGTTGTTTTTTTTTTTTGGGGGGGGAGAGAGAACAATAAACATGTACTAATTAGAAGATTATATATTCTATGTGCCGGCCCTATTTCTCTTTCTTGTTTCATTACGTTAGAAAATGTACCGTAATCCATTTCTCCGCCCTATTTGTCTTCCCTGTTCTATTATGTTGAAAAGTGTATCCTAAACCATAATGTAGTTCTTTTTTAAACTAAAGCACAAAATTAGTAGAAGTTTTCTACAAAAAGGCTGTTTTATTTATTTCCGGTTCCGCGTTCAATAGTTTGCCGTTTAATCCAGGAAATTAAACATATTTTGCTGCTCGAAATTCACTAAAGTAGAAACCATTTCCATATAAGACAAATTCCCGCTTGATACAACAAGTTTCACTGTACAAAACTCAAGCTTAGGTTTGATTTTTCTGAAGTTTTATTTTATTATTTTAGTACTTTTACAATTCTTTTCTCAGTACACCAATAATGTTCCACTCAAAATGTATCGGTTCCGCATTTTGTAGTTTGGTGTTTAATCCAGAATATTAAAACATTTTATGGCTAGAAATTCACGAGCCCAGAAACCATATTCATTTAAGACAAGTCCTCGCTAAATAATAATAATTAAAAAAAGTTTTACTGTACAAAATTTAAGCTTAGGTTTTATTTTTCTGAATTTTTATTTTATTCTTTTCTTTCTCTTATACGGTTAACCCTTTAACGCGCAGTATTCCCGCTCCGGGAACACCAAACTCTGACGCTTTGACTGTCGCCAGTCACGAAGAATAGATTGGATTTCTATAAAAATAGTTGCGGGTGACATAGCTCCACGAGAATTTTTTACGTATTTAGCACGTCATTTCCCGTACAAAAATCACGATTATTTTTAACAGCACTGACATCTGCTGAAAAATGGAAGAATGCGAAAACAGCTGGATAGATTTCCCAATGCTCAAAAGAGGGCAGCCGTTGCCATTGCTCGACTTAACTACCAGCAAGATGGCGGACGATCGAAACGTTCATCGCGTGCCACAGATCTAGAGACCCTTTTTTGACGACAGCTGGCTGTGCCCGCGTACAGTGGGCACCCATGGAGATGTAAATTTCGGGAAATTTTAAAAGAGTGATAATAAAACTGTGTTGTTTATTTTTGTTGTTGTTGTTGTTGTTGTTGTTGTTCTGTTTCTTCCAGGGGGAAAAAATGGGAAAACTGACTTTCTACAGATAAAATTTTACATTGTAGTTATCGTTTCTTAAAAAATATAAAGTAAGAAACATTTAAAAATGTGTGTTTTTTTTTCTTTTTTTTCTTTACTCAGCATGAATATATATGTATAGCTGTAATTATTAAAAATTTAGCCTTTCTGTCTCAGAATTGCCAGTAGCTCTTTTCTTGTTCAAAACAGAATTAGTCTAGTGAAATCGCCATGCAAATATGCATTTTGAGTATGTGCATTATTTTTTTTTCTTCTTCTTCTTCTGGTATGAGAAGGTTAACAAGTTTAAAAATTGAGCTTTTGGAATCAGACGTGTTACCGTTTACAAAGAAGTGTAAATGTTTTTCCATTATATCTTTGTACTGTAAATTTGACGACAATTTTATAGAACTCATTTTGTAGTTTATAAAATTACCTATATTTACTCAACACAACTTCAATAATTAAAATGTTATTAAAAAACAATAGAGGATTTATTATCATTAAAAACTAATTTGCTATTTTAGAAAAAAAACTTATCAGAACTTTTTTAAAGAGCACTTTGAAACAAGCAAAAAAAAACAGTCATCCCTACTAGCAATTTTGCTCGGATTACCACCGGCCACGTAGCCAGCCGATGATGGCCCGAGCAAAAATGCTAGTAGGGATGTTATTTTTAGTTTTTATTATTACCTACAGTTTTATTTTATCAATATAATTAATTATATGTAACAAAAATAAAATGTGATGGTGATGAAAAGAATAGTACGGATTCACTTTTGTTTAACTGTTTTTCCCGTTTACTTTTGAAACGTTCTCGTTTCTTGAATCATTTAGGTTTTCTTGTTCGATGCAAACTCAGCAATGTCATTCTTAACCCCTTAACGCACAGTGTTCCCGATCTGGGAACACCCAACTCTGACGTTTTGACTGTTTCCAGTCACGAAGAATAGATTTGATTTCTATAAAAATAGTTGCGAGTGACATAGCTCCACGAGAATCCTTTACTTTTCAGCAATGTCATTTCCCGTAAAAAAATTGTCACGATTATTTTTAACAGCACTGACATCTGCTAAAAATTGGAAGAATGCGAGAACAGCTGGATAGATTGCCCAGTGCTGAAAAAAGGGCAGCCGTTGCCATCGCTCGACTTAACTACCAGCAAGATGGCGGACAATCGAAACGTTCATCGCGTGCCACAGATCTAGAGAATTTTTTGACGACAGCTGGCTGTGCCAGCTGTCTTCAAAATAAGGGTATCTAGATCTGTGGACGTTTCGATCGTCCGCCATCTTGCTGGTAGTTAAGTCGAGCGATGGCAACGGCTGCCCTTTTTTCAGCATTGGGAAAGGGTTGCGCCTCAAAGGGTTAAGTTTATTGGCATATTCACGGTTCTTCTCGAGTTAATAAGGCTTTGAGGTCTGCTACAGCGACTATTATATCCGTGTACCGTGGGATAACGAAATTCCTCTGTGATTGCTAAACACCGTCTAGAGTGTACCACTCTACAGAAGATCTAAATTACATGGCTGATGAGGTAAATATCTGAGAAAAGCTCAAATAGCTCTAAATATGACGAATTGGCGTGAAAAATAGCACAAAAAATTGGCATGAGCAGCAAAGTCCCCAGCATGACCAAGAACTCGTTTCATTCAGATAAACAGTAACAATTTCTCTTACCTCTCTCCTCAGCAGATGTCTCAGAGCAGAGGAACAGAATAGCAGCTAACATAACACACTTCATGATCAGTCAGATCTGTCTGATTTACTTCGAGATCGCACCTTTTAAGTTGCAGCTGCTTTTTAAACTGCTACCTCTTTTTTCTTTACTTTGTTCATGGAATTCTTTGTGACATTGTATTAAAACTTCCTTTTCAAATGCCAGCCTAAAGGCAAAATAAAAGACGCTAATGGAATAACAATTATAAGGGTGGACGGCGAACAGCTGTCTTTTTATCGGAATTTAACGCCCCTTTCTCTTCTTTTTTTCCCACGAGTCATCCTTACAAAAATTACAAATCTGCTGTGAAAAGTATGTTATAAAAAGTATGTGCTTACATGTAGACAATATATAACCTTTATGTAAGAGAAATCTTATAACTTAAATAATTTGATGTGGACACCACATCATCTCTTTTTACGTCTATTAACCCTCCAAGCGGCTGAGACGTAAAATCCCGTTCACTTCATTCCAGTTTTCACTGCAATGCATCTATAATTTAAATTATTTATAACACCAAGGCATCATAAAATATATTTCTATATTAAACCTTATGGGTATTTTAGGAGTTAACTTTTTAATGATTACAAATCTTCCTATCAAAATTTTATTTTTTAAATGATTTTAAAGCTGCATGAAAATTTTGCAGCGAAAACAACTTTACATTATTTTCCCATTTCCAAGACGCTCAGAGGGCCCTCTCGTCACCGAATTATGAAAAATCAGAGAAAATAAATATGTGTAGCATTTAATGCATCTGAAATACTATTATAAATCATGCAAAAATATTTTTTTCTAATGTCGATTAATATTATATTTTTCTAATATTAATTTCTGCATTTTCGAAGCATTTTGTTATGCTAAAATTAATTTAAAAGGATGCACATATTAGGTAACGGTTGAGGAATAACAAAAAAAAAAACTATACTTACCTTAAAAAGAAAAAGGTAAAAAAGCGGCGTAAATATTTTCTTAATTTTTCTCCTGAAACAATAAGCGAAAATTGTAAAAAATGACCTAAATTGACTAGTACTGCAATCTAGACACGATTTATGCATCTAGTTAAGAGCCTCGTATACTTTCTACATGAATTAATGATATTGATATCACTGAAAGAAAAAAAACTAAATTTAATTTTTTTCTCTCTAAATATTGCTATTTGAAGTAGGAGCCTCATATGAGGTTCAGGGTGACGAGAGGGTTAAATAATATAAAACTTTCATGCACTGCATTCAATCTTATTTAATTTGAAATTGAGATACAGTACAAGAATGACAAGATTTCGCAATTCCTCGCAAAATATATAGTATACTAGTCGCCTCCAGCGACCAGTTGGTTCGCCATTTAAATAAATCTTGTTCGGAGAAAATCCTGCTCCTCACCGGCTTCCTTGGCACTGAAATCTCTCAGATTCGGAATGGAATTTAAAATTAAGATGGTTTCAAACAGGAGCAACCCTAGGGTAAGTGGCGCGCCTTGATAATGCAAAAAAGACACCCCTTTTATGCTCTACTTAGTTTTTGAGTTCGAAGTGACGGCCCTTCCAAGCCGGCGTCCCGATGCAATGCTTACCGTATCGGGCCGCCCCTGGTTACAACAATAAGATGGTTAAATGATAAAAACCTACAAAAAGGTACAAATTATTTTCGTCCTATATTAATTCTGAAGAGCTGCTGGATATATTGGCCTTTATCAAAAATGGAAAGGAAAAAACTAAGAAAATCTGAAACACTTTCAGATTTTAAATGCGAACTAAAGTGCTATGTATTAAAAGCGTATTATAATCCATGGGTCTTCCCTATTTTCTTTCCTTATTCCATTAAGTTGGAAAGTGTATCATTATTGATGAGTGTGATTAAACACAATTAAAATTGATATTTCTAACATCCTTTTTCTGGATGTAATACATTAGAAATAGATGATAAAAAGCTGCCCGGCCCCGAAAAAATGCATAATTCGAACTGAAATAAAGTTTTAAAACTCATTCAGGTGTATTCATAATTCAAGTACCAGAAGCAGGCGATAAATAGCACTTGACGCTGGAATCACATCTTCTCAAAATCGCGCATCAACCATTTTATTTGTTGCCAAATTAAAAAGTTGCACGTTTTAGTGTCGAAAAATTTCTAAATCCTACTTTTCTTTTGAGTATAAAACATTTCATTCCTGCTCTGATTTCACATGCACGCCATACTTTAATTAAAAAATAACCTTACAAATAATTTAATCTTAAAAAAAAATCGTTATTCTTTTATTTTTACTTCAAGAGTCTGAATCATTTAATAAACTTGCAAAATATGGCAACCTAGATATGCTCAAACCTCGCTCTTTCCCTGAGGGGTTACAATTGCGAAATGGTGAGAGCAAAAATGATCCCTTTTGCGAAACGTTTTTTATCGATATCTCCTACAATAATTCGAATTTCGAAAAAATCGCTTCGAGGTGTGTCGGGACCCGTCCTGGAGATTTTCCGTACAAAATTTGGTAGGTCTACGATCACCCGTTTCGGAGCTACGCGAGACACAGACAAACAAACTAACTAACGGACAGTTTATACATTGCTTTATTTATATAGATAGATAACCAAAAATAGTTTTAAAAATTTATTTTTGGCAACAAATTTAGCTTTTTTTACCAGAACTTGTCAAGTTTGGTGACGGCGAGATTTTGGGCATGACCCAAACAATGGCTCTTAATACAAACTTACATGAATTTGAAATTTGATACTTCAATAATATCAAGGATTGGCGATTTTCCGCCAAATATCACCAAGGTGGGTTCATTTTCAAAAGCATTTTTTGGCGTCAGATTTGGTGATATTTCATCAAAACTCGTCAAGCTTGGCGATGGTTGGTGAGATCTTACATGGTCCAAACAATGACTCAGTATACTTATGTTGTATTAAAGCTGTTCATAAGCTTAGTGTATTGTAAGTTTTTCGGTGACCCTGTAAATAAACTACTCTGTAGCTCACCCAGAAACGGAGGAGCAGAACTAGATATCACGAAAGCTTACATAAGTACAGGTTGTCACAAAAAAATAAGTCAAAATGAATTCGTGGTTGATCAAAACGCGGTCAAGTGTATATTTACACTTACGTACGTGAAGCGATAGATTGTGGCAATTGGGAATGCAATCAACAACACGATGTAAGTGCAAATAGACAATGGATGAGGGAGTATGATCAACGAAAAGAGTCCATTAGAAACTGTGAACAGGGCCGCCCCGTACAGTTGTAACTCGCACAAGGACGCCTAAAGGAGACATAATAACATGTGCAAAAACGCATAATCTTGCAAAATATTCAATGGTGTAAGTGGTACGGGGCATCGCTTGGTCAAAGATTTTTTTTTTTTTTTTTTTTTTTTTTTAATTGCAAAAGCATCTGCTCAATGAAATAACTCAAAAATCTCCGCAGTCTTTGGCAAGCAAGAAGTGCGGAGGGGGAGGACAGCGTATTCATTAAATCTGGTAGTTAATGATGAAAGAAACTTTCGAAACGTTAATTTTTTTCAGTGTAATTTAAGAATTCTTTAATTTGTTTCGAAGGGTCCGTTAAACAATGAACTGTACTAAAAACATAACTTATGAATTTAAGTTTAAATGCTTTGTCTTTAACTAGATGGGAAAGTACAGGGTTGTCCAAATTAAACTTCCCTAACTCAGAGGCCTGTGCAGAATGTTGTATGGGTCATAATGGGATGAAATTATGAAAACAGACACTTCAGATCACGCGCTCGTGATTTATTAAAAAAAAATATTAATACAAGAAGTTGCCGATAGGTAGCGCTGCAGATCAACAAGACGTTCTACAGATGCTCTATATATGTGCCTTCGTTCTAAATGACAACACCATGTGGCGATTGGCTAGTGGCGTCCCCTACCGCCATTGCAACGTCTTGTACGTGTGCAGAATCCAGAACATGTCGTCCTCTACCTGGTAAAATTCCCAGCTGCCCGGTTCTTTCGAACTTCTTCATCATGTTTCGTAAAGCGTGTGGTGTCATTGGTCCTCTGCGTAAGTTCTTCAGCCGATGGAATGCTCTTATCGCAGCACAGGAGTTCTCGTTATTCTGGTAGAAAAGTTTCACTAACAAAGCTTTGTCTTTCAAAGTCGATATTCCGCATCAGCGAGCTGGAAACAACTGCCTGTGCAGCGCCTGTCTTCCACTTTTGTAGGGCTCGTCTTTTGGATACGTTGCGCAGAAGCTTTATTTCTGCAAATCACGTTGTTGCAATATGCAAATTACTAGTGTTACAGCGCCACCTATCGTCAACTTGTACTAATAATTTTTTTTTTTAATAAATCACGAGTGCGTGATCTGAAGTGTCTGTTTTCAAAATTTCGTCACATTATGACACATACAACATCCTGCACAGGCCTCTGAGTTGGGGAAGTTTAATTTGGACAACCCTGTAGAACAGAGGCAATTTCAATCAGTTTCGAGCAATTGGAAATCCAGCACTACCATCAAAAAAAAAAAAAAAAAAAAAGTTTGTCGTTCTGTCACACTTTCTTTGTTCGCTCATCCCGTAAAAGTGACGGAAGCGAATGAAATGAATTGGGTGACATGATAGTTGGTCATTCAACTTAAACTATGGTCGTCGAATTTTTTAAACAATTTTGATTAGATTTTGAGATTTTGCGAAAATTATCTCAAAGTGACTAAGTTTTCGTTAAAGTTTAGGCCTCAATATACTTCAAACTTTTTTATAGATTTTGTGAAAATTGAGAAAATGTGTGTTCCATTCCTGTCTTCCCTTCCTTTCCGTTCCCGAAAACGGAAATGGAAAGAATAAAATTTGGAATTATGCTAGATGGCAAATTGATTTAAACTTCAGGTGTCAAAATTATTTTAAATAATTCATAGATTTTTTGAACATAGTGTAAATGTTTGTTCTCACATCCCTTAAAAACGGCTTTAGAGAATAAAATAAAATTTAGAAACATAATCAGCAACGATTAAAACAATAAATGTCGGAATTTTTTGCAAAATTTTAAAACTTCTAAACTTGCAGCTTTTCCTTTTGTGTGTGTGTGTGGGGGGGGGGGGTCATTTTAAGACATATGTGTGTAATATATAGTTCACTATTCAACGTAAAAAAAATTCGTTGATTTTTGTTTTTTTTTTTTGTTTGTTTGTTTGTTTGGTTGGTTGGTTTTTTTTTTTTTTAGATTTTGTGACAATTGTGCAAATTTTTCTTGGGGCATAATATTAAAATAACTAGCTGCGTGCCCGTTCTTCACGCTGTAGGAAACGAAAATTTTTCTTGCATGTGTAATTTGAAATGATCCCAGTGTATGGAATCTAAATAAGACTAAATTATTTCACTCTTGACGTAAAATTTGCATCATAAGTACTAATCTGAGATCATTGCAGTATCATGACACAAAAAATTATGTCATTGTTATTCGTGATCAAAAAAAAAAAAAAGAAAAGCTTGACGATTTTCAGGGAAAACTCCTCACTTTCAAAATGTCTTATTTCTACATCATAAAGTTTTTTAGGTTTAAATTATAGCATTAATACCTTAGACACTACATGATGTGGACAACCGTTTTATTTTATAATTAAAAAACATAGGCGTAAATGGGACTTAAAGGATCAAACATTCTTTATAAAACGTAACATCAGAATAAGAATTACAGTTGCGATGGAAAATCGTGGAAAATCGCCGATGTCGTGTGATAAACCACATCTGCTCCGTTGAAAATAAATCCAGGCTACCAGTGGCATAGCGAGAAATTTTTCATAGGCGAGGGGGAATTACAACTACTGCAACTCATATATATGTATATATGTGCTGTGTGTGTGTGAAGAAAATAAAGTTAGTATGACAAAAAAATTCCTCAGGAGGGCGTGGGGTTATGACCACCCTAACCCTCTCATATCTACGCCACTGTAGGCTACCATTACTTAGAGAAAAGGGTCTGGATTTGTGAATTTGAGTGAATATACGTTTCTTCATTTAAAAAAAAAAAGGCTAGCACAGTGACGTAAGGACCATACTTATGTTGAAATAAACGTCGCATTTTATAATCTGAAAAAATTAAAAAGCATTCTCACTGATAGGTTTCAAGATGCGACAATTTGAAAATTCGTAAAAGATACATAACCTTAAATTTTAACCAATGGCTTCTCAGCAAATTGGAAATCGGAGACTTTGCTGAATACATTCATGGCGTGATTTTTTAAGGCAGAATCTATTAATCTGAATGGATTGCTAAAGCGTGTTTAACTCTTTAAAGCCCGTAACGGCTCGGCCGGCGGCCGATATGTGTCCCCGAAACGGCTTGACCGCCAAAGAGCGAGTTCTTTCCCGCCCGACACAGGATTTATTGACAGTTTTACATCCCTTGAGAACTTAAGGAAGAGGGGGAAACAGGTGGAACGTTTGATTTCACGTTCGAAATTACTGGTTCTTTTTTTTTTTCTTTCAAGTGCAAAGTTTTCATATTTGTGTTACCAAGACGATGCAACCCAATATGTAATGGGTAAATAACGAAACTTCTGTGCAGCAGCTAATTGAATTTAAAATGCTATTTCATTCTAAAATTTATAGAAAATTAATTTCCTTTTTTTTTTTTTTTTTTGTTTGTTTGTTTGTTTGTTTGTTTGTCTCAAGTTTAAAAGAGGGTTGAGTGTGCATTTTATTATCTGACGAAACTGTAAAATTCTGAAGGATAGATTTTAAGATGCGACAATTTAAGAATTATTTCTCAAAAATGTCCGATAAATGTAGAATTTCTTTGAAAAAAAAAATCAGTAAATGATGTTAAACATTCAGAACAAGCTGCTTTTAAAATAAAATTTTCGCTTCTAACCGGTTATATCGGTATATCGGTTGTTTCCTTGTGGATATTATTTCCGCCATCTATTGCTGAATATCTGTTAAAAATCGCTCAAAAATCCTACTATATAGTTACGCTGATCCCTGACTCACTGTGTGACCATTCCGGGAAACTCGTCCAACATAAAAATTTTTACCTCCATTACTCCAAAAAGATTAAAAAGTCAAGTACGATAAAAGCAATAACAACGTACGATCCGCTTTAAATTCTTCATAATCATGTGTAAAAATATAGAAAACAATCTGCTCTACTTTAAAAATCTGAAAATCTACCCGTTCCCTCATTTTAAAGCGGTTTTTTTTCAGCTCTATTTTATTTCCGAGAACTTAAAAAATTAATCATTTGGTGACAAAATTAGCTATTTCAAGTGAGAATAACGTCATATTTGAAGTCACGGTATTCAAGCTTTGAAGAGAAGTCGGTTCGTTTAAAAGTTTTTTCGGATAACATAGTTTATTTTTTTTCATTGAAATAATCGTCTGCTTGAAGCATTGATATAGGAGAGGGCAGGGCTACACTAAACGAAATCTTTCGAAAAGTTTCCACGCGTTTCCAGAAGAGCGTGAAATTAGATTTCGCTCTATAATAAAAATTGAATACGAAGTTAATTATTTTAAGTGGACGAAGATCAAATATATTACGTGTACACATGCTTTCGTCAAATGTTTTTTCTAGCGCCCGTTGCAATTGCTTCCACAACGGACTTTGTCTTCTAGTCGATAAAATATTGAATAAAAATATTTTTAGTTAGAATTTTGAAAAAATCGCTTCGAGGTCCCTACGAGCAATTTTGCTCGGGCTACCACCGGCCACGTAGACAGCCGATGATGGCCCGAGCAAAATTGCTAGTAGTGGTGTTATGGGAATACTATGGCAGCGGCCCCGCTGAAGAAGGTCGTTTCGTTTGAAAGCCTGTTTATAACCCTTTATTGTTACTAATATTATAAATTGCAATGTTTGTATGTATGTTTATTATTCTTTCTCGCTGAAACGGTTTGACGGATTCGGATGAAACTTAGAATACAGTTAAAGTCCTGGATTAACATAAAGGCTACTTTTTATCGCACGAAAAAAAACTTCCTATAATATACAAAAAAAAACTATCTTTTATAAAAAAAAAAAAAAAAAAAAAAAAAAAAGTAAATGTTTTAAATTATGAAGGCTATAACAATTCTCCCCCGCTTGATAACATGGTTACTATAATTTTAGCTGTTACTTGATTTTCAATTTCGAATATAATCTTGAAGACATGCTGTTGGACGTATAGTTCTTCTTGATCTTCGAACTGGAGGTGTAAAAATCGGGTGCTGGTTTTATCTTCCTTTTTTTTCTTGGTTTGGGGTAATTTTGTTTCATTGCTGCATCTCGAAGTTAATAATTTGATAATGTTCGGGATTGTAGTTTTCATTTTGAACTAATACTAGATTTGATACAGATTCAGTAGATATTATGTTTTTCTTTTGAATGACGTTTGACTTCTCGTCCTTCATTTACTTTTACTATGTAATGCAGATGACCAAATTTTCGTGTTACAGTTCCAAATTTTCACGTAGTTTTATTGTTTATAAAGAATTTAGTTTGTACTCTCTCCCCCACTTGGATTTTTCAGTTTGAGGTTTAATTTGTTGTTCTGATTTTCTTTCGTAATGTGGAATCATTGCATCAAGTTTTATCCGGATTTTGCGATTTAAATACATTTCTGTTAGAAACAATCCATTAGCTAAAAGTGTTGCTCGATATCGAAAGAGGAATCTTTGGATTTTAACTGAATAGGAATATCCTCAGATGTCATTGTTTTCAGTCGATCTTTCAATGTTTGAACATTGCGTTCAGCGAGTCTATTTGTTGTTGGGTGTCCTGGTGCAATAAACTTTTGTTTCATTCCAAAAGAATTTGAATATTTCATTCGTAAACTTTGAAGCATTATCAGAAATCATAACTATTGGGTATCCATGAGTAGCAAACACTTCATTGAGTAACTTTATTGTACTTTCCGAAGTTGGTGCTTTCTGCAATATTTTAATTTCTACCCAAAGGGATTTAGCATCTACTACGAGTAGAAAGTAAAAGTGTGCTTTGTTACAGTTACAGCCTAATATTCAAAAACTTGTCAAGAAAAAACTGTGCCAGCCCTCTAATTAATGTTGTGGAAGTGACTGGCATTACATACCAACCTCACCTAGATTTTTGATTATCTGAAATACATTTTATCTGTATTTAATTCTTTGATTTCATAAGTTTCAATTATAATATGTTCCAAATTAAGATATGTGTAGTATTATTATATATTGTGTATGAAATTACTTATTCTATGTTTAAATTTTATAACCGGCTTCAGTTTCAAATTCTGATTGTACTACTTGTATTCAAGGCCGGATCTAGGGGTGGGCAAGCCGGGGCACCTACCCGGGTGCTTCTAGCAGAAGGGCGCCAAATCACCTTTGAGACAAAGAAAACTTGACAAAAAATAGGATGGAGGGGTGCCGAAAAGGTATCTTGCCCCGGGCGCCAGTTCTGCTCGGTCCACCACTACTTATATTTTATTTATTTATTTATTTCATAAAAGAAATGCACACTACAGATTGAAATCCATTTACAGTGATGCATAAAAGGACAAATTACAAAAGACAAAATTAAAAAAGATAAAATACTGAGATAAAATAAATACCAGTCATGACTGCAAAAGTTCAAAACACCTAACTCTAAAGACTTTAAAAGACATGTTAAAAATATCCAAATCCAAAGAAAACTTATTATAAATTTTATAAAATTTATATAACGAAAAGTATATGTAATTATATTTTATAATTGGATCCACAAATAAATGGCTATTACGAAGAGACCTGTTCGGTACATTTACACAAATACTTTGAAGAATATCACTGCAGTCTACCATATTATTGACAACTTTATAAAAAAATAATAAACAAAATAGATCACGACGAGAACTTAAACTAGGAAGACCAAAAATACTTCTCAAGTAAGATGAAGAAATATTCGGAATGTAAATAGGATTACTTTTGTAGTATAAATAACGAGTAAACTGAGTCTGCACCCGCTCAAGAATTTTCATTTTATTTTTATAATACGGATCCCAAATAAGACTACAATATTCAAGATTAGAGCGTATCAAACTAAAGTATAAGATTTTTAATGCATGAAGGTTAGAAAATTCTTTAGTTTTGTACTTAAGAAAACCAAGTTTTTTGTAAGCCTTAGAGATAATGCTATTGATATGGATTGAAAATTCAAGTTTCCTGTCAAACACAACGCCCAAATCAGTTATGGAATCCGAACGAAATAAGGGAAGATTATTAATATGATATGAATAAATTAAAGTTTGAGATTTACGAGAATAACTAAGAATACTACATTTCATAATATTAAGAAGTAATTTGTTGTCAGCGCACCATTCATATAAACTATTAAGATCGCTCTGTAAAAGACAAGCATCAGTAACAGACCGTATCTCTTTAAATAATTTCAGATCATCAGCAAATAAAAGATACTTAGAAAATTTCAAAACTGAACACAAATCATTAATAAACAAAATAAAAAGTAAAGGTCCCAAATTAGAACCTTGGGGAACACCAGAAGTAGAGGTAAAATTCTCAGAAACAGCACCATTAAAATACACACAAAGCTGTCTATTACACAAGTAAGAAAAAATCCAGTCAGTAAGATTAATGTGAAAACCCAAGCCAATTAATTTCTTAAGAAGAATTCCAAAGTCAATAGAGTCAAATGCCTTGGAAAAATCGGTATAGATGACATCAAGTTGATATCCGTTTTCAAACGAAGAAATAATATTGCTATTTAAACAAAATAGATTAGTAAGCGTAGACCGTTTAGGAATAAAGCCGTGTTGAGATGAGGAAATTAAATTTTTAACCTGCTGAAAAACTTTATTGTGCATTATAATTTCAAATATCTTAGAAAAAGGACTTAAAATAGCAATAGGTCGATAATTTTTGCAGTCATTTATATCACCCTTTTTAAAGACAGGAATAATTTTAGTATGCTTCCAAGCATCCGGAAAAGTATAAGTTTTTAAAGAAAGATTAAATAAAATAAGAAGAGGATAAATCAACCCATCAGCACAACCTTTAACAATAAAGGAAGGTACATTGTCAACACCAACAACTGAAGAAGTCTTCAACTTCTTAAATGCCAAAAGAACATCCTCAAAAGTAATATTATCAATTTTAATGAAATCATACAAGGAGCTGTCAATTAAGGGAGAATTTCTGTCATAATCCGAACTAGATTTGTACACAGAGCTAAAGTAGGTGGCAAAAACATTAGTGATATCATTATTGTCATTAAAGCAGACATTTTTATAACAAATATTGTTAGGCAAAGATTTGTTTTTATTAAAATAAGACCAGAACTTTTTAGGGTCAGAGATCAGTTTATTTTCTGTATTCTGCAAGTAAGAAGCATAATCCCTACCAATGCTGATCTTTAATTTAGATCTAAAATACTTAAATTCATCGGAAATGATCAGATCCCCACTTTTTATTAAATCCCCACATATGTTGGTGGTGGTTGGGGAAGCGTGACCTTATATCAGTGTTAAAAGAGGCACAGAGCCAGAAAGGTTGAGAATCCCTTAGGGGCATCCTTTACATAAGATTTACGGTACAAAGGGTTCCTATATTATTTATATTAACTTTTTGTTTGTTCACAAACTTTTCTCACTTTTTATTCACACTGGAATTTTAGGTAATGTGAATTTTTGCTAATCTAAAAAAGAAATTCTAATTAGTGGTTCTAATTCAGATTCTAAAAAGGAATCTAACTACGCTACTTGTTTTTAATTCATAAACTTCATTTTAGAGAAGTTTAAACTTATTTAAGGCCACCACTAAGAATTTTCCCAAAACATTTATTATTTTCAACAAAATTATTCACTTCTTCAGATATTCTGCAACATCGACAGACCAACATTGTGTTACTGCTTTGAACTCATATGTCATATGTGACTCGACATTAGCTTTTATTTCAGTGAAGAAATTCATTTAAAATTAACTAGAGGAAGTTCAAATGTGTGTCAATAACATATGTCTGATATCTATTGACTTGAGTTTGAAGAAATGTCAAATGAGACTTAACAATGGAGCTCCCGAGATAAAAACTGATGTTTAGTCACACTCATCATAGGAGTGCAAAGAGGCACACAATGGCTTAGCAAAGAGGGGCGTCTGTCCCAGGGTGAAACACCCAAGGGGTGCCAATTAGTATACAAAACCTTCTTATTGCTCATTTTGGCAAACAAGAAAGGGCAGAAAGTCCTCAGTTGCAGGGCTGCAACTAGGGGAGGGCAAACAGGGCAAGTAGACGGTCGCCAAAATCAGTTATAGTTCCATAAAGATTTTTGTTTTCCAGTTTTGTGACTTTGTGCCCAAGCATCCTGTCTGAAAAAGCTGGTATTGTTACACCCCTTTAGACATAAGCAGTGTTTCGAATGGGACATTGTGGAAACGTTTTGTCACAAAGCAAAGGAAAGAGCCCCTGGAGACCCATCGGCTGGCGGTGACCGATCTGTTTTAGTCAATGAGTCGAAGCAGGTCCGATTTAAGGCATAGTCAGAAGCGTAGCTAAAGTTTTCAGCTTCCGGGAACAAGTGAAGTTTCCGCATCTCTTTCTGATTGATAGAATGAACAACAATGACAGTTCGAAATTATAATTCCCCCCCCCCCCCCCCTGTGGGCTGTGTCTGGAGACAGATACTCCCTCTAACCCTTCTCTAGCTACGCCACTGGATGCAGGCGGCAACCTCTGTGCCTCTGATTCAAGGAAAGTGGCGTCAGATTTCACTTAGCATTAAAAAAAAAAAGAAAGCATTTTTACATTTGTAGAAAAAGACGTGATTATGGTTTTAACTGTGAGACTTTAGCCAAATTGACTTCAAATAGTTTACTTTTGTATGTTCCACTTTCTTTAAAAGAAAACAGTAAAACTAGATGGTCAGCAAGAATGAAAGCTGTTGAAGTAGTTTATAAATATTTTGATGGCATAACCAGGGTTTCTACAGATTTCACAGCTTTTGCTTCCCTGACATCTATCATGCTCTTCCCTGACTTTTTATCTAGCGTGCTTTCTGAATTTTGCGCTTCTATTTTAAATATTACATCCTTTAATTAAAAACTTTTTATATATTTTCCCCTTTTTTACAAATAATAATAATAGTAATAATAAAATCAATGTACACAAAAATATTATTTGACATCACTGGATTTTAACAAAAACCATGTTTGATAATAATTTAGGATAAAATTAAAAATATTTCATCTGAACAAGATATGTTAATAAAGGATGCATTTTAAAATCTCCATATATAAAGGAAGATGTCCTACTTACTGACTGACTGACATACGATCACCGCACAGCCAAATCGACTGGAGATATTGGCATGAAATTTTAGGAGCTTATAGTTTTTGTGCCCAAGGCGTCATTTAAGAAGCGATTTTTAAAAATTAACTCCGTCGAACACAGACGGGGTGGCGACCCAAAACGTTCTTTTCACGTTTTCCTTCATATCTCAGGGGGGAAAAGAGATAGCCGTAAAATTCTTGCTTCAAAATGTAACTAATACAAATACCTAAAAATCAATTTCAGGGTTTTTGAAATTCGCACCAAAACAGGGATAAGGGGGCCAAAACGTTCTTTTCACATTTCCCTTCATATGTCAGAGGAAAAAAGAGACAGCCGTAAAACTATTGCTTTAAAATGCAACTACTAGAAATACCTAAAAGTCATTTTCAGGGTTTTTTAGAATTTTCATCCAAACGGGGTTAAGGGGCCAAAACGTTCTTTTCACATTTTCCTTCGTATCTCAGAAGAGAAAAGAGATGCCGCAAAATTTTTGCTTCAAAATGTAACTAACGGAAATTTCTAAATATCAGTTTCAGGGTTTTTAGAATTCGCACTCGAACGGGTGTAAAGGGCCAAAATGTTCTTAACTTTCTTTTCACATTACCTTTTATATCTCAGAAGTAAAATGAGATAGGAGCAAAATTATTGCTTTAAAATGTAACTAAATTAAATACCTAAAACTCGTTTTCAGGGTTTTTTAGAATTCCCACCCAAACGGGGGTAAGGGGCTAAATCGTTCTTTAACGTTCTTTTCGCATTTCCTTTTATATCTCAGAAGTAAAAAGACATAGGAGCAAAATTCTTGCTTTAAATGTAACTAGCTTACCTAAAAATCCTTTTCAGAGTTTTTTAGAATTCCAACCCAAACGGGGGTAAGGGGCTAAAACGTTCTTTTCCCATTTATCGTCATATCTCAGAGGCTAAAAGAGACAGCTGTAAAATTCTTGCTTTAAAATGTAACTAACAGAAATACCTAAAAATTATTTTCAAGGTTTTTATTGAATTTTGACCCAAACGCGGGGTAAGGGGGCGAAACGTTCTTTTCACATTTTCCTTCGTATCACAGAAGAAAAAAGAGATGCCGCAAAATTCTTGCTTTAAAATGTAACTATCGGAAATACCTACAACTCTTTTTCAGGGTTTTTTAGAATTCGCACCCGAACGGGGGTAAGAGGCTGAAAGGGGCCAAAACGTTCTTCTCACATTTCCTTTTATATCTCAGAAATAAAAAGAGATAGGAACAAAATTCGTGCTTTAAAGTGCAAATGACTGAAATACCTAAAAGTAACTTTCAGGATTCCTTAGAATTCGTACCCAAACGGGGGTAAAGGGTCAAAACTTTTTTAACATTCTTTTCATATTTTCTTTTATATCTGCGGCTCGGAAAAAAAAAAAAAGATAGTCTCAAAATTCTTGCTTTAAAATATAACTAACAGAAATGCCTAATAATCATTTTCAGAGTTTTTTAGAATTCGCACCCAAACGGGGGTGAAGGACCAAATGGTTTTTTGATGTTCTTTTCACATTTGCCTTGATATATCACAAGAAAAAGACAAAGCCTAAAATTCTTCCATAAAAATATAATGAACACAAACGCCTTACAATCACTTACAGGAGTTTTTAGAATTCTCATCAAAACGGGCCTAAACGTTGTTTTCAAGTCTACCATCGTAACTCGAAAGGAAAAGAAGATAGGCAAGGCATAAAATTCTTCCTTTAAAATGTAGCGAACACGAATACCTAAAGTCATTTTCAGGGTTTTTTAGTATTCGTGTATAAACTGATGCAAGGGCCCAAAACGTAGTTTTCATATTTGTCTTCATATTTCGAACGAAAATTATGGCAACCTTAACAATTTTGCATTAAAATGTAAAGAACACAAATTCATAAACATCCTTTTCAAGATTTTTCGACCTGAAAAAGAGGTAGTTGACACTCAAAAAAAAAAAAGGGGTATTTTAGCTCTTGAAACTGTTAATTTCAGACAAAATTTTTGTCTACCTGTTGAAAGGGCGAATGACTTTTTAAGGGTTGCCAGATTAAACGTGAAAAGGCGCGAAGGTTTGCCACTTTTTGGTGACTTATCGCCAAATTTGGCATAAAAAAATTAAGTTCTCGAAATTGGAGCCAGCTTAGCTATATCTTCCATGTTTATCGAGAAATTGCCTAACCCTACTGTTTATTTAATTGGAATAATGGTGTCTATATTCATGAAAATAAAGGTGAAGTATACTTAGAATATGCCTCGCGATAATTAAAACAGTTTTAGTAGGTGATTTAACTATAGATTTCGATTTTAAAGAAGTATTTTATGGAACAAGAAAGACAAATACGACAGACTCGTGGATTATGATGCACAATTAAACAGTATTTAGAAAGATCAAGTATAGATAGAATATGCCTAATGAGTACTGTAAAACAATTTTTAAGGCGATTATATCTAAAAATGTGTTTAATATTTATTTATTTATTTTCCATTTGTATTTTTTGGTTTAATACCGGGATGTTCCAGTTGAAATTAAATTTTGGAGCAGCAAGAAAAAAGACTTTTTTGGAGCAAGAGAAAGTCCCTTTTGGAGCATAAGAATGTGAATTTTGAAGGGAAAGAGAAAAGTCATTAAAGAATGCCAATCAAAAAAATGAAAATTAAGCAGGTTCTTAAAAACTCTTAGCTTATAACAAAAACCAGTTTCATTGTTTGTTTGTTTGTTTGTTTGTTTTTTTTTTTGGGGGGGGGGTCAGAAGCTCGTGAAATAAATAAAAAATTCAGTTATTTTATACATTGCTATACGAAATATCTATTTTAAATCAAAATGACAATATTTACTAAGCTATATTAACCCATTTATGCCTAGCATCCCTTTTTTGGGACAGCATTTTCGCTATCAGTCGAAAGCGTTATTTATTTTTACTAGCCTTTATTCACGAGCATAGAACCTCAACTGCACATAATATTTTAGCATGAACCAGTAGAATGTTGACATTTCAATTTTTATACATAATGATTTTAAAAGAAATCACCCCTTGCTCAAGAAGTTGACATCAGAAATTTATCTATTATTGCTGGTCAGGGGCGTAGCCAGAAATTTTTCATTGGGGGGGGGGGGTTACGACTACTATAATTCATATATATGTATACGTGTGTGTGATGTAGTGAAGAATATACATTTTGTATGGCAAAAAATTCCTCATAGGGGGGGTTATGACCCCACTAACCCCCCCCCCCTTGGCTACGCCCCTGTTGCTGGTATTAGCGAAAATCAAAGAAAGTCTCAAAAATATCTGGGCACAAATGGGTTAACTACCATCAGCAGCTAATAAAAAATTTGGTAACAAAAATTTACAAATTTATATAAAATTAAATTTAAAACAGAGGTCAATTTTTACTCTTACAGCATTGGAGATTTGGGATGCCAAAGAAAAAATATTCAGTTTTAATAGAGAAAGATTGAAATTAGAATGTTTAGAATGTGTGATGACTTTTGTAAAAATTCGGGAGATTTACAAACGTTTAAACATATATGGAAAAATTAAAAATGTAGCAGCTTTGCCGAATTTGGAGCAAAAATGTCCAAAACGCTCTTTTTGTAGCAGATTGGCACATCAGGATTGATTTGGCACGATTTGGAGCAATTGGAGCAGCTGGCACATCCCAGTTTAATAGTATCCATTCCGTGCGAAGAATGGGTACTTCAGCTAGTTATTTATAAGATTAAATAAGAAAATGAAAATAAAACAATTTCTACAATTAGGTTCAAACAGGAAGTATTTTCTTGATTTTGCCGCTAAATTCAAATATTCTTGCATTTCCCTGACTTTTCTTCAATTTCCCCCGACTTTTTTACCAAAATCCCTCTTTCCCTGACCAAAACTCATTTCCCTGACTTTCCAGGTCTGCAGAAACCCTGCATTAACAAAGTTCTGGAAGAATTAACATCCAATCCTTTGTCTACATTAGAAACAGAGGCTCTCTCTTTGAAAAAATGCATAAAAAATTTGAATTTATTATTTTCACATGTTTTAAGTTTAACATTTAAAAAAAAAAAGACCGTGTGAACCAATTTCTCCAAAGAAATGATATAACCGTAGATGAAATAGTAAGGCATACTAGAGATCTTTTAAATCTTCTGGAATCCACCAAAGCTATATTCGCTGCAATAACAGAAGCAAAAATAATAGCTAATAATAATTTACTTCCTGATTTTAATGAAAAACAAAAATGAAAGAAAAAGATAATGATTGTTGAATCTTGGGAAGATGAAAATTTGAAATTTTCAAAGATAGATAAGTTTAGAATTCCTCTATTAGAAATTACCAACAAAATAATGAGTGTGCTAAAATCTCGTTTTCAGGCTTTCGAAATGATTAGTGATAACTTTGAAATCCTGAATGGGATAAAATCCCACCAGATGAATATAAAACTGAAATCTGAAGCTCAAAAGTAAGCACTTCTATATAAAAAATGACCTAAATATAGAAGAGTTTTTAGGAGAAAGTTTTAAAAATCACTCTCTATTAATTGACAATGCTATGGAAACAGCACCTGCATCAATCCTTTTGAGTCTCATTCATAAGCATAACCTTGAAGAAGGTCTTCCAAATTTGACCACAGCCTTAAAATTATTAATTCTTCCAGTAACACTTGCATCAGGTGAGAGAAGCTTTAACAAGCTGAAAATTATAGAAAATTAAAACTCTATGGAGCAAAATAGACTTTCCAATTTGAGTATTATCTCAATCGAATACAAAAAAAAGCGTCTTTGATTTCTTAGGATGACATTATTAGAACTTTTGCTGCAAAGAAAGCTCAAAAGCCAAATTTTTTTGGGGGGGGAATGCCATTTCTCTATTTAAAATAAAACAAAAGAAAGGATTTCGGTGTTTCGACTACTTTTCTGCGTAAATACTAACAGGTTTTTTTTTTACAAGTTTTGATTTTAAATTGTAAATTACACCGTTAATTTAAAAACACAATTGTATGTAAAGTTAATTCGAACTGAAATTAAATAGATTTAAAGTTTCACCGACTTCCGAATTGGTAATAAAATGATATCTTCCTGATGGTTCAATTGTCAAAATGCTAGGTCCTGATTTTATTGGGTTGGCAACAAAGTAATTGCGTTTTCTTGTATAAAATTCAAGCAAATAAGTTTTCAACAAGTTTTTAATTACAGGTAAGCTGTGCCTGAACATACGATTCATATTTGTTACATTTTAAAGTAAGAATTTCACTGGCAGTATTTTTTTTCGTCCATAAAAGATGGCCACCCTCCGCCTTTTTTCGCTTCTATCCTCCTTAGAGGACAATATTAAAAATGTCCTGAAATTAATTTTTAGGTATTCGTGACTGCTGTGTTTTACAGAAAGAATTTCATGGATATCTCTATTTTTATTTGAGATCACGCGGGATATGTGAAAGGAATTTTTTGGCCCCTTACCCCCCCCCCCCCCTAAGATTACGAATTTTGGAAAATGCTCTCTGATCTAGCACTTATGTTGAAGAACTCACGTACGTGCCAAATTTCGCATAATTAACTTCAGTAGTTTTGACCATGCGAAATATTGACACACGGAAAAACGCAATTACTTTGTTGCCAACCCAATATTTCTTTCTATCGGCATTTATTGAATGTCTTTCCATTTCAAAAAGTTTTCAAACTTCTCTTTCGCTTTTTATCCATAATTAAAATTTGCCCTGGGTGTCATGAACTTTGGTCACGGCCCTGCTCAGTTGTTCCTGTGCAATGAAAACCATAGCTACATCTCTGGGGGCACGAGTTAAGCTTTCAGTTGGACCTTTGTTATTTCTACTGCGCACATATTTTCCTCATTGTATAAAATCATTTTCAGTGCATAAAGTCGAAATGGCCCTCAACAGAAGAGCAGTCTGAATATTAAATAATAAACATATTTTTTGTTGTTTTCGTGAGTGTCTGTATGTTTAAATCAGAGAATTTTCAATATTTTAAGGAAAATTAATTCAAGTATAAAAATATATATTTTCATTTTTTAATTTATACCAGAACTAAGAAATAAAACACAACAACTTTTAATTTAAACTATTGTATTTTTATTTGCAAACTACATTCACTGGGATAAGATTTGATATGATGTGCTTGAAGTGACAGAAGTGGCATGGTGCAACATTAAAAAATTCACACCAATTACAACTTTATTTTGATAAGAAAATACACTTTTCAAACCAAATCTTGCATAAGACCATATATGATTATAAAAATAACATACAAAACAATCTGATTATTGTGTATAAAAATGCAAATGCTCAAAATAATGTTGACATAAGAACTAGGAGAATATATATATATATATATATATATATATTTCTGAAGTAAGTGGCATGATAAGTTAAAAAAACATTATGCAAATAAAATTTTCATAACAAAATCATATTGGGTTAAACAAAGAGTTTGTTCATTGACTTTTCTGTTGTCAAATAAAAATTAAAGCAAGCAGTCAATTTTGAAATTAAACAGAAACTTTGAAAATACATATTGGCAACAGGCTAATGAGCTATTGTTCCAAATAAATTTTAACAAAATCATTTTATATTAACAGTGTTATTTCAATGTTAATTATAAACAAGAAGCAAAACTCCTGGCATATCATGCTTTTCTATTTCAAGAAACAGAGTGCAACTGAAATAAAAAAAAAATTGTCAGCATGTGACAAAGGTTCTATGCCATCTCGAATTTGTTAGAGGTAGTTCGTGAAATTTCAAAAAGATTTCTCAAAGTGGCCTATTTTAGATCAATTGTAGCTGAAAAGGATGATAGAAAAAAAAAAAAAAAAAAAACAATTAATGTTATAATTACATGCAAGATATCAATGATGGTAAACATGTCCAAATTATTTCTAAGAATACAAACAAACTATTTGGCTTACCCAATCAAGACCTGTTTGAGCATCTGAACTAAAATATTTTTTTATTTGAATTCCTTAGAAGCTTTAAATTTTTACTTACAGAAGATTGACTATATTTTTGAAAACATATTATAAATAAATTGCTGTCTTATCAGTAATTTTGCTTTACTTACAATAATATTCTAAATTAGAAGTTTTAGATAAGTATTTTATAAAATAAAACTATTCAAAATATAGTAATCTGAAAAATAGTTAATGGCATTCCAAATCAATTTTTAAATGTTTTAAAAAATTATTTAAGTACTATTTTCTTTTAATGAATAATAAAGAAAAGAACTTGCAATGAACAAACATGAATATGCAGATTAAGGACAATTATAAGTATTTTTTTATTTTTTCAAGTTTTAAATAAAATATGAATTTCTTCTCTTTTCAGAAAACTAAATTTGTATACAAGCTTAAACAATTTTACTTTGGTATGCAGACAGTCTGATCAAGGAATTCAAAATTTACATTATTTTAGTTTGATACTTTTCTTCATGGTGTATTAATAATGATAAAATTAATACACCATTCAACAAAATCCAACAATTTGGAATTCACCATTCCAAAATTCAACAAAAATTACTACAAACTGAAATAACATTCAAAATATGAAAATACAGTACAATGCAGTTATTGGATAACAACATGTATAAAAATACACTGCATATTCATTATAAAAATAGATCTCAAAAGTTATTGAAGTAAATTACAAATGATTACTCAGATATTTAAAAAATTTAGCATTTAGTACAATAGCACAGTACGTGAGAGTAAAAAAGGAATGCTACAGTTGGAAACACAAATGTAAAGAGCTTGAAATAGTGAAATAATGGAGCCTCATTTGATTGAAATTTCATGAGTCAATAAAATGAGGTTAATAGATAGACGGATTAAAATGATACCATACTCACTACTTATGCTTAATGATAATGTCATTTTTCAGAAGAAAAAAAAATAAAAATGTTTTTAAAATCAGCTTTATAGTGTTTCTTTTGTATTAAAAAATTTTGAATTTTTTAATTAGAAAAACAATAAGTCTTTAGTTTACTTTACACAGACTACTAATTTAAAATACAATAAAAATTTAAAAACTTATCAATACTATCACCACTGATGAGTTTCAATCCCCTTTATATTTGTTTGACAGAAACTCAGATTTTTCAAGTGTAAAACTACATAATGCTGTTGTGACATTTTATACATTTTTCCCCAATTAACTGGACAAAGACATTGTTAGTTTATTAATTTATTTCTCTTAGATTCTTGCCGCAAATAATCAGAATTTACATCTGTGTGTATATATATTGATTATATGTGTGCTGATTTTATATATATATAAAATAAATAACAAAAATTTATTATTCTTTACAACCAGAAATCTCACAAAGCAAAAACATTACATTCAAAACATAAAACTGTAATTTTGCACTTTAAATGTTTAGTTTTTATTCTATTTTACATATATTTTAACATTGAAATTTGAATGCTCAATGTGACAATTTAAAAATCTTTATTTTATGATTATTATTTAATTTTATATCACTGAAAATAATACCATATATAGAATAAAACAAAAACAGTTACAACACAAATACAATTAATATTGATGATTTCCAACACCTTTCACAAAATACCACATGTAAATGGGAAAACGATAAATCTGCTCTATACACCTTATAAAATTATATAAATGCACTAAAATGTTAAGAATATTTTGAGACTAAAGATGCATGTTAAAATGATTTGAAAAACAGAAATCAATACATAATGTTAACTGATGATGGGAAGAAAGAATTATAGGTAGCATAGCCAGTCTAAATACACGATGATTCAAAATACACAGCAGTTTTTAAGCGACTGTAGACAGAGTCTATCAAATGGAATCTTTTCTCAAGTAATGTTTGCTTATCATGATTGTTAATCGATTTAACCATCAATTCGACCCTTAAAAGACTCACTATCCTGTACTGTTGGTTAAATATCATTAGCAAAAGAGTTATGGCCTAAGGTAAAAATACTCAATACAGAAATTCAATTTTGTTCAGTAGCAAATCTGTAAAGTAAGTTTGATATTTTACAGATAGATACAATTTAAAACAGTAAGATTTTAACAGGGTTTTCACTCAATTTGTGGAACAAATACTGACTATTCCAGGTTTTTCAGACATTTTTCATAAAATTCTAGGCAGTCATTGTTGTGTTTATTGAGATTTAAAAAAGTTGTCATTACAACCTATCATAAATTATCCTCACCAAGGCATTTTTATATGATCAACTCTTGTTAGAAATTATCCAATGTATATGATGTCATAAGAATACAATTACCTCTAAGACATAATACTAGCTTTCTTTTCAAAATCTGCAGTTTTAATAATATATCCACACAAACAGTGGTAATTTTAAAAGTAAATAATTTTACACACACATTTAGTAAAAAATTAACATGCTCTTAAACAAAACAAAGGAAGGGATTTCTTTATATTTGTTTGTTTTGTGATTTGGCAAGCCTACACAAGGGACATTTGCCCAGGGAAGATTTCTCAATTTAAACAAAGTAAACAGATGTTTCCAACAATTGTGGGATTTAATCATTCTGGCTTTTTTCAGGTTTTGGAAAAAATTTTAATATTCTCCAACTTTTTCTGAAAAGATGTGAAATTCTCTGACAATTCCAGGTTCTCCCTGACCCATGGGAACCCTGTCATAGATTTTCCAACATAAAAAAGTATATCACTTAAAACTACTTATTAGAAAGTCAATTCTAATCAATTTGGAGGAAGGGGTGACTTAAGCTTACTGGTGAACTTATAAGTGTCCAAAAACCATCATTAGGACTTTCTTTTAGGGACCTTTCTTGCATATGCATATGATTTCCTTTTTCAACTATTAGTAAGAAATTTTTTAACATTTATAATGAATCTCGAGACTAAAAAGTAGTATCATAATGAAATGTTTAATCTCCAGAGCACTGTTAACGGATTTAAAAGACAAAATCTGTCAAAAATAATAAGAACAAACTATGGCCATTATCGCTATTCTGCTTCTTGCAATGTAAACGTAGTCAAAGTGAAAGTAAGGTGCAGATATTACCAACGAAAGGCACATAGAAGAAGCATTAGTAAATGTACAACTATAATAGAAATTTGAAGAGTTAATATTAAAATTTTTTGTCCTATATTTATGAAATAAAATAACTACAGTAGAAACTGCTACTTCCTGCTTATACCACTTATAACATGCATATTAAAAACAAAATGTGTAAAACTAAGTACAAAGCTAGTTATCTAAATAATTTGTAAGAAAGCTGCTAACAACATATTCATGTTTTACAGGAATATTGATGAATTAAAGCAGAAAAACAGAAACAAAATTAATTGCTAAAGAATTTTCACTATTAAAAAAATATATTCAAATAAACTATTTAAACAGACAACAAATAATAAAAGTACAAAAGTAAATAATAATAAAACGACCACAACAAAACTGAAATTTCCACTCTTTGGAAAACATAAGGCCTGCAAATTCAATTTTACATACAATAGATCTTTACAGTGACTTTATGTACTTAAAATGAATGCTGCTACTGACATGTTCCAACTGCTTTGCTTGTATGGTAATTGATTTTAGGAATTCCTTAGCAACTCTTTTTATTATAGCTTCTTACAGTCGGTTTAACAAAAAGGATCTATACTTATATTATCAGCTCAAGGGCAAGGAAGGTATAAATTATTAGCACAAAACTTAATACAACCTCAAGATTTACAAAAATTATTTGTAATTTGATTTTATAGGGTTTCCTACCACAAAACCCAACATACAAGATA
Source organism: Cheiracanthium punctorium (assembly GCA_038373885.1). Classification (NCBI taxonomy): domain Eukaryota; kingdom Metazoa; phylum Arthropoda; class Arachnida; order Araneae; family Cheiracanthiidae; genus Cheiracanthium; species Cheiracanthium punctorium. The sequence continues at coordinate 336,551 of JAWZYV010001543.1, forward strand.
AACACCACCAGAGATTAGTTTGAAAAATTCTTATTACCGATATCAATTAAAGGAAGAAATAATTTACTAGAGACTCATGTGATTACTTAATCAATAGGTTATTAAACAATAAATAATACAATTTAGCTAGAACTACTTTTGAAAATCTGAGAATATTATAAGGAAGTGTAAAATAGAAATTTTAAATAAATCTTCTGACAATATTCACACCAAAAACAATTTTTTAATTTTATTCTGAAAGTAATTCAGTTATTAACATAGTTGAATTTATTTATTAAATGGAAAGTTCTTATAGTTTAATCCTCATCCTTCCAGTTAAATTGTGCAATAATCATTTTTTATTCCATGAAATCATGTATTGAATGGCAAATTTAATTAAATCATAGTTTATTATTCAAAGGGATAACAGTGATTTCCTCATTAGAACAATAGATTAGATTTTTTTTTTTTTTATGCCAGACTACATACCCAACTGTACATAATATACATACCCAAAAAGGAATTTGATCTAATTGATATTTACACCTGAACAAAGACTTTATTAAGTGAAGCATTGTACAAGTGAACTAATTGTTATTTCATTTTATTAAACTGATAATCATCATAAATCAACTAGTAAACCAGCTTTTATGAAAAACTTACCCTACGTGGAAGTACTTAATAATCCAGTAAAGTTGGCAATCAGCTGTAACCTTTCTTCTGATTACAAAAAAAGGTGGGTTTTCATTGACTCATATTTCAAGCTGGGGTGATTACTTTTAGATTTTTCCCAAGTTATATAATAAATTCTTTAACATTTTAACTGTTTTAATGATACTGATAACTAATTTTTCACAATACGGTCCAAGATAATATTTCTATTTTGCAATGTGCATAAAGTGCTGAAGTGCTCAATAAAATAATTTAAAATAATCAATAATTGAATAATTTAAGACCATCACAAAACATGCAAATATTTTAAATAATTTAAATAGAGAAAAGCCTATACATAACTAGAAAAGAGAATAAATAATTTTAGGAGTCAGTAATGCACAGCTATATTTGCATCACATGTAAAACATTACTGTTAACATGTTCTCAGGCTTTAAGACATCCTAAGTACTCACTGAAATTTTTAGGTACGAAGTAATAGTAGATAATATACACGTATAACATAAATAACTAGTAAAAACCAATATCTTAATTCCATAATTATATACATTATAAGTTAATTTTTTCAGCAAAACCATCTAATTAAAATTTCAATAGTGACATTCATTTTTCAATTTAATTAAATAAAATTGTGATAAGACACAATATTGCTTTTATGTTTTGTTTATGAAATTAGTTTTATACACCTATTGTTCACAAAAATTTTAAATTCCCACCCACCAAAAGGAAAGGGGGGGAAAAGGGGAAAAAGAAAAAAAGGTAGAGCCTACAAATATCACATAAAGACATTTAAAACCTAGATCCCAGGTTTAACCTATGGCTGTAAAGACCAATGTCAGCTTCTCTTAGCACAGAGTATTTTTCTACCTCATATTGGTTTGTGGGTACATTCAAAGACCAATGCAAGGAAGCAACACTGGAAACAAAAGAGGTCTTTCTGCTATTGCATCTTTGCAATAATGGAAGCAAATAGGTCAAACCTAAGTTCAAAAACAGGGTATGAGGGAGGCTAAACCCCATAACCCCTCTTCCTTGTAGGCGCCACAGTTTATAAAGACTTTTTTAATGAGACTAAAATTTTATGATGTCTCATAATGTATCAAGATCCAACACTTAAAGAACAATCATATTTATTTATGCTAATTGTTCAGTTGATGTTTTCAGTTAAAACCATTCACTGAAACATCTTAATTAGATATTACACAAAAATTAGATAAGTATACCAAACCAAAAAGTAGATATATATATTTACCTTTTTGTTTTTGTTTTTACAAACATTTATATGTTTATATAATCACATTCAACTTTTGTATCAAGTTATGAAAAGAAAACAATAAACACAATGACTATACAAAATATCACACACCAAAAATTTTAAAAAACACAGCATAAATTTTACAATCTCAAAAGACATAAAAAAAACTTTCTCTAAAAAGACAAAAAATTTTGAAGAGAAAAACTCAAATATACATGTGATATATATTATCTTCTCAAAGCATCTACTTTGTAAAGAGCATATAATCAACCATGAAATATGAAAAATGCATCAAAGAAATATAAAATATTTACAACAGAAATGTAGCAAAACCTAAAGTTGCCTAAATAAAAAGATACAATCACCAGGGTTTTTTGAAAATCTTTTAATAAATAAAACAACTTATAAAATGCATTAATTGCACACTTATGTACAAAAATAATAAAAAATGAATGTAAGTAATCAAGGTTTTTAAAGATAATTTTTCAATTTGTTAATTAATTAATTAATTAAAAAGTAACTTTACAAGGGTAATAATAAAAAATGTTCTAAAACTAATTAAAGCATTTAAGTAATTTTAGCATTCATAGTTTCTAAAGTTATACTTCTAAGTTTCCTTAATTTTTAAAGTTAGTTTTAAGTAAACATGCATTAAAGTTGCTATTAATTCACAAATAATTAAGCAATAAAATGATGATTTTAAAATAAACAGAAATTTGATGAACTTTAATTTTTGAAACAAAACTTCATATATTGCAAAAATAAAAATGCTACTGTGACAATGATCTAGATCAGAATTGTCATACATACAGCCCACTGGCTACAGTCCAGCCCACCTATTGCTGTTTAGTGGATTTAAGATATGTTTTAAAATGGGGAAAGGGGAATTTTTAAGTTCTTGGAGGCAAGGATTTTTAAAAAATAAGATAAAAATTTAAAACAACAAGAATCTATGCACTTCATTGTAAAAAATTTTGCTTTTATAACTCATTTCATACTATCATCATAAGGCAGTCTTATTTCTTTTTTCAGTTAGATTTAAGAAATTTACAAATATATATTAGCTAGCTTAATTAAAAATTATTATAATACACTTATCAGTCATACTTTTGACTTAGTGAGTGAATATTCGCTGTCAAATAAAAGTTTGGTGCAGCAACAAGTTCCCCCCCCCCCCAATCTGTTTAAGTATTAATAATTCGAATTACTTTAAAGCAGATTCATAAGCTTCAGAGATAGCAGTAGGATTGTTTTAGAGGCATGTGAATTCAATTTAGTTCTATAAAAAGCACAAAATTTAAAAATATTAAGTACATGTTAAAGTACATGCGATAATATTAGTGAAGCATATTTTACTTTTTTAATGTACAATATATTTCTATATGCACAAGTATATCTCTGATGAACATAAAGAATATTCATAGCTAATAAAAATTTTAAACAGCTGGATTTCAATAAATACTTTTCAAGCAATCTTAGATTTAAAAAAAAAACACTTCTTTAATATATACTACAGAATGCTCTCAGAATGTTTTTAAATTAAACAAAATTAAAAAACTTTTAACATTATTTTAAAAAAAATTGGAATCTAATTTTTCAGAGCGTCAGAGCTGCATGCTACTTCATGAGAGCTTATGACTTTGACAAAGGTATAAGAATTAAAGCAGTAGAAATGTTTTATAACATATACTAATACTTAAAACAATCAACTCCCCACACACACACAAGATAGGGGGAAAAACATACCAGCATAAAACTTTTTGGTACTTTCAAACTACTGAAATTTTTACATTTCTTTACACAGTAATTGTCTGAAATACCATGCCAAAATAATCAAATATATATACATAGATTTATAAAATGAATTTTTATATTAGTTATCAAAAATTCCACTGTGAGTTAAAATGTGCGTTTTTATTTACAAATTAAGAGATCTTGGACGAAATGATGTAACCCACAGACGAGCTTGTTCAGTAAGTTCAAGCTGATCACATGTTCGTCCATATGTCACTCTCGCCCATTCAGAATAAGCCTGAGGAAAAAAGAATGAACTTTTAAAAATTAAAACAAACAGCTGCAAGATGCACAGCTTTCGGTTTCCTTTCAAAATTTTTAATTTTTTAATGAATTTGTAACTTTTAAAATACAAGAAAGAGCATGAATAAACAAACCACTGAAGTGACAGAATTGTCAGTTGAAACTAATTAAAATGTAAAATAACATACATAAACATGATTCAATACAATTGTTTTAGATGGTACAAAAGGTCCACCCTTCTACAGTTGCAAAAAAGTCCACCATCAACATAGACAGAAAGATTAGTTCTGTGTAGATGTTGGAAATTTTTTGCAACTGAAGAAGGGTAGAACCTTTGTACTTTCTTAAACAATTATACTAATAAGTATCATTTCCATGTGTGCTATTTTAAAGTTTTTTCAATTAATTTACCTTTTAAAACTAGTTTGGTTTTTTTTTTTTTTTTTTTTTTTTTTTGGGGGGGGGGGTGTTCTGGGTGTTCTTGTTATGTGTCTGTTGGTAGGCCCCAGTATCTAGAAAGCTGAACAGCAGTGATGGAGCATAAAAATATACAGCAAACAAAATATCACCCCCCCCCTCTTAACACCCCAAGTTATGTTACTAAGTACTGGACAATCAAGACCCATGAAATTTCAATATTATTAATAGGGAAAGAAAGATAATGGAAATTTATAAAATATTTATCCTACAAATTCAAATTAAACTGACAATATCAAAGTACAATAAGGAAAGAAAAACACAGCTGGAACAAGTAGAAATTATGAGTCTGTACAGACATTCTAATCAAACAGCTGAAATTGAAAGGACCTTGTTTTGGTAGATTTATGAAAATATTTTTTGAGCCCCTCTACAGTTTCTAAATTCATTGAGCATATCCTTAAAAAATAGAAAGAAGCCTATAAAGTAGTAACTTTCTTTCATATAATAATAGGTACAGTAATTTTCTGCTAAGATGCTATATATTAAAATGTTCAAAGCTACGAAATACTTGTAAAAAATTATGGTTAAATTTATTCATAAATACCTTGGTAAAATTGAACTTTCTTGGGGTTATATCTTCTTTTCTTCTGCGCTTGGGCTAAAATGGTAAATTCACAATTTAAACAAACATACAATTTAAAAAAACAACAATGAACATCTGAAGCATCTTTTCATATCAAGGAAAAAGTTTAATTTTCAATAAGAGCAGAAAATTTACATATTTGCTCATACCATTACCAAACCAATATGTGCACTTTTTGGAAATTTCAACATTTTGACTACTATCACTATGGCAAGTTTAATAACCAAATTTTTGTATAAAAAAACTGGTAAGTGACTAAGAATTATACGGTGAACTGTGGTTGCTTAAAAAACTATGTGGGTCATGCTATGTGGATGCTATGTGGGTCATGCTATGTGGGTCATTCCATGTCAAATCAACACAGAAAATGGCACTTTACAACCTGACCCCCTCCGATTTTTTTTTTTTTTTTTAACTTGGCACAGTTGTACACTGTAACCTGTAGCCAAATATCAAATTTTAGATTTCTACCTCGTTTTTTTCAAAATTTACAAATTTTTGAACTTTTTAAAAAAATAAAAAGAAATGAAATACTTAACCTCATAAAACAGCCTATAACTTCTGTTCTAATTGGGCTACTGAAATAAATAAGTACTCATTTTAAAGCTCTGGCTGAGAGCTTTCCAGGGAAATGTAACATGATGCCAAAACTGGAACACTTAACCTCTGTGACACTTAACCTTGGATATCTCAAAACATGTCCTTTCCGTTTTTCTTGATTTTTTTATATTTTAATCACCTATTATTGTTTTATAAGATTGCAGGTTTTCAAGCTGTCACTGGCAAAACTTTTTAAGTTATGAATTTTTAGAGAAATAACATGCATATCTAAGTGCAATGCAGTACTATCTATTTAATATTGTTATTAGTTTTGATTATTAAAACAATGCCCAAATTTTCATTATTATTTACCTGCACAAAAATTACGTAAAGCATACATTCTGACCCAGCCATTTTGTTATGTATAAATAGTTTTTTTTTACTTTTAAGCCTGCTATGTTTTTCATGCACTGCATAAATTAATTTTGTTTACTATTGATTTTTTTTTTTTTTTTCATTGCAATGTTGTTGATTCAGTGCCTTTTGTTGAAATTGCATAAGTTCTTCCTGTAACAGTGTTTACATCAAATTTTTGTAATATGTTCCTTTTTGGTACTGTCAAAATGTCTTCCTTTATAGGATATGCATAAGATGGCAAGGGTTCATGTAGATGCAGGAACATAATTTTAACTTCTTCAATTTCTTTAAAGATATTCAACACACAGCCAACCCACCAATTTCCCTCATATATACACGTTATGAATCCATTACGAACATGTGAAGTAGCATAAAAATGCCACTCTGCTGGTACACCAAAATTTTTTTCGTGATGGCAAAGATTTATGAAATTTTTTCGGTTTTTATAGTGTGCAGCTGCACCATCTGAAAAATAAAAGATGTGCTTAGGTTTAGCAGAAATTTTTTTTCTAAGCAGATAAGTAAGTGTTTTGGGGAGAGATGAACTGCTGCAGTATCATGCTGCAAGGATTCTGAGATCATAATATAGCTGATGTGTTGAATATTTTCGATACCTTTATAATAAATTGTCGGTATATTGTCACTTGTGCATTATTCTAGTAGAAACCTTGAGCATCTTGAATCACAAAGGAATATTTTTCAGCAAAGTCACGTATTACTAAAAATTAACTTTATTGTAATTTTCATTTTATTTCATTCTGGAAAAGTGCTTGTTCTTCAGCTATAAAGGAATCCTTACAAAGAATTTTTAGTATCGGCATGAAAGAGTTCACAAAATCATCTGTTGATTTAGTTATCATTAGTGTAGTGCGATCTGTGGATACCTGGTTAAATGTAATTTCTTCTATAACTTTAGAATGAAACAGCTCAGAAAGATCAGACTGAAGTTTCTCACTTCCTGGACAGAACATGCAATCACCAAAGAAACAAGCTGGTAAAGGTGGATTACAAATAATATTTGCTATGCCTTCATTGTATGATTTAATCTTCATATCAGTACCCATGCTCTTACATCCATTCAGCATTAGCTTTGCATTTTGATGGGTTGTACACACACAGACTATATGAGTACCACTTGCACCAGCAAGAACACAGTTTTTGGGTCTTAATTCACAAAATTTTGAAAAACCAATTTTCAGATCTGGGTGTTTATCTTTAAAGAAAATATAAGCTTCTTTCAAGTTACTTAAGATTAATCTTTTCTGCAGGTGTGTACATTGCCCTTGAATAACCACAGAAACAAAATCATTTTGCTTGGCATGTAACAGCTGATTTCATCAGACATATAAAACTCTTCTAAAATGCCTTTATGCAAGATTTCTCCTGGTTTCAGATTTGGGGTTGCTAAAATTCCCCTCTCTTTCACTAATTGTTTTGCTCTACATACTATGTAGTTTGAAGCACCAAATTCTTTCTGAATCTTTCTAATACTATAACTTTTTGGAAGAACTGTCAATATTTGAATTGTTAGACTTGTATCATTCGTTGATTTAAATTTCTCTTAACTATCATTTGACTCTCTGGATCTTCTAGTATTTCGTGCATGCTCTCAGAACCAATAATTTTCTTTTCTAATGCAGAGGCAATTCTTTTAATTTTTTTCTTTGGATAACTTTTTTCTTTTATCCTGTTCTTCCTTAAGGGACTTTCTCCTAAACATTGAAGACTATCATTTAGCAAACTCAATGCAGCATCAGGAGCACAAGGGCCATCTTCTTGAAATTCTTCAGACTGTTTTGCAGAAGTTCCTGCTTCTTTTTCAGTTTTTTCTTCTGTAATGTTGGGCATTTTACTGAGTTTTGTATGACAATATGTACATATTTTGTAATTTGTAGAAATAGTAGGAATTTTTTCTACCATCCAATTTTGAACAGTGCATAAGTATGTTTTTATTTTATTATGTCCTTTTAAATTAAAAGGATTGCAGCAACATATTGCACTTAAAAAATTATGCATTCTCACTTAAGTCAATTTCATTTACATACAGCAATAATTGCATATGTATTAATAACTAATCATAATAATAATTAGAACATAAAAGAACGGATCACTCACACTCAAATGTATGCTGTAAGCTAACTCATTTCTCAAAACATCTGCATACTTTTGATGACATCAATGTCAGCCAATGAAATCTCCGGGAGATCTCACTGGCTGGCATTTTTAATGCTAGCTTTAGCATTTTTAATGCTAGATTTAGCATTTTTTATTGTGATTAAGTATAAAAAATTTCAATCTAGCATTTAGCAGGAAAATTAGCATTAACACAAACTTAGTTAGCATTTTTATATACAAGTTTTTAATATACAATTTCATTTACAGAGACAACAATAATAATAATAAAATGAAAATTTATTTACTCATAAATGGTTAAAGATCTAAATTTGAGCACAATTTTTATAATTAGAATTGTTTTGATAAGTGAAGGGGAAAAGAAAAACTATAGTAAGTGGTAATGCTCTGCAGACATCTATCGTTGTTGTTTCTTTAAAAATTCATAACTTAAAAAGTTTTGCCAGTGACAGCTTGAAAACTTGCAATCTGCTTGCAAACCAGCAAGGTCAAAGGTCAAGGTCAAGTGATCTAGATATTTATATTCCAGTTTTGGTATCATTTTACATACCCCTGGAACGCTCGCACCAAGAGCTTTAAAATGAGTCCTTATTTATTTCAGTAACACAATTAAAACAGAAGTTATAGGCTGTTTTATGAGGTAAAGTATTTCATTTTTTTCGCTTTTTTGAAAGTTTAAAAATTTTTAACTTTTGAAAAAAAAACAAGATAAAAATCTAAAATTTGATATTTGGCTGCAGGCCATAGTGTACAACAACTGTGCCAAGTTTCAAAAAAATCAGAGGGGGTCGGGTTGTGAGCTGTGTTGATTTGACATGGAATAATGACCCATGTGCATCAGCCAGAATACTACCAAATTACTCCAATTTAGTAATCTAGCAATGTGTAAACTGTCCATTAGTTTGTCTGTCTGTCTGTGTCTCGTGTAGTTCCGAAACGGGTGATCATAGACCTACCAAATTTTGTACGGAAATTCTCCAAGACGGACCTTGACGCAATTTTTTTTTAAATTCGAATTATTTTAGGAGATATCGATAAAAAAAAACGTGTCGCAAAATGATCATTTTTGTTCTCGCCATTTTGCAATTGTAACCCTGCAGTGGAAAGAGGGAGAGTTTAGCTATCAAGGTTGCCATGTTTGCCAAGTTTAATAAATTATTCAGACTCTTGAAGTAAAAATAAAAGAATAACGATTTTTTTTGTTTACATTATTTGCAAGGTTGTTTTTTAATTAAAATATTGTGTGCATGTGAAATCAGAACAGGAATGAAATGTTTTATACTCAAAAGAAAAATAGAATTTAGAAATTTTCCGAGACTAAAACTTGCAACTTTTTAATTTCTCAACAAATAAAATGGTTGATATACGATTTTGAGGAGATGTGATTCCAGAGCCAAGCGCTATTTATCGTCTGCTTCTGCTACTTGAATTATGAATACACCTGAATTATGAATACACCTTTTAAACTTTATTTCAGTTCAAATTGTGCATTTTTCTGCACAGCTTTTCCCATCTATTTCTAACGTATTACATCCAGAAAAAGGATAGAAATATCAATTTTAGTTGTGTTTAATCATACTCATGAATAATGATATACTTTCCAACTTAATGGAATATGGAAAGAAAATAGGGAAGACCCATGGATTATAATACGCTTTTAATACATAGTGCTTTAGTGCGTATTTAAAATCTGAAAATGTTTCAGATTTTCTTAGTTTATTTTTTCCTTTCCATTTTTATTAAAGGCCAATACATCCAGAAGCTCTTCTCAATTAATATAAGACGAAAATAATTTGTTCCTTTTTGCAGGTTTTTGTCATTTAACCATCTTATTTTTGTAATCAGGGGCAGCCCGACATAGTAAGCAATGCATCTGGGTGCCAGCTTCGAAGGGGCATCATTTCGAACTCAAAAACTAAGTAGCATAAAAGGGAGTGTCTTTTTTACATTAGCAGGGACGACGCTTACCCTAGGGCCGTCCCTGTTTGTAACCATCTTAATTTTAAATTCCATTCAGAATCTGAGAGATTTTGAATGCCATGGAAGGTGAAGAACAGGAGTCTCTCCGAACAAGATTTAATAAGATGGCGATCCAACTGGTCGCCGGAGGGGGCTAGTTATAAATAAATTATTACATTTGAATACCTAAAATTCAAATAAAATAACATATAACACATATAACTTTAATTCAAATTAGTTTTTAAAAATCTGCTTCATATAATTTAAATGTATACATGCGACTTAGTCATGCAGTGTAATAATATTTAACAATATTTTAATATTTTAGTTGTATTCCCAATACCATGAAAAATTTATTTATCAGTGGTAGATCTTAAGCAACCAAATTGAGGCTGCACAGTTAATAATGACTGTGTTATTTTGAAAAATAATTAAGAATCATAAAACAGGTGTGCACAGTTAAACTTTAGCAACCATTTTAATGATTACAATAGGCTCTCATTACTTTAAACAAGGAAATTTTTTGAAATTCTGTGAACCTCACATTGAGATATTTTGTACATTTGTAGCAAGGTTGCATGGGGAGAAAAGAAATGGATGTTTTTCAAACTGTAATCAAGCCTCATTCCCATGTGAAGAGGATTAGCTATTAGCTGACTAGACTAGCACACACCAGATGACTATTTTTTTTAACAAGTTAGCATCTATAATACAATCATGTAACACCAGGCTACCCAGCCAGTGTACATATATAATTTTAAAACCTAAGTAAATATAAGAATGTACTCAACTGAAAAGAGTAAATATTCAAAACTTTTAGCTTCTCAATGATTTAAAGATCATACAAACAATGAAAGATATATGCATATTATAATACTATACATTTCTTGGAATAGCTGGAGCAATAAAGGCATTATTCAACTCAGAAGCTATGTTAGTTTCAGCTATAATTTCTTTGATAAAAGATGGTGGTGAAAATGTCACTGAGCAATCTCCAACAAGACTTTTACTCTGAAAATTAAATAAAAGATTTTTAAAGTTAGCTTAAAATAAATCATGTCGAAAACAAATATGAACATATATTTTTAGCAGGCTAAAGTAGTTAAATGTAGACTAAGATTTAGTCAAATAAAATTATACTATGAATAAAAATTAGAATGATGGTTCAAAGCTTAAAATGTTACTCCAACTATAGTTTTTACCTATTAAACATATGGCTCAAATTTATAAGTTTTCAAACTTTTTTAGCACTATAAAAAATGTTCCAAAAATATAAATTAGATAAGAATTCAAATGACATATATATTTTTTAATGATGATAAAGATTTTTTAATGATGATATAATGATGACCAAAGTTTTGAAATTTTCTACCAGGTCCAGACTCCAAATAGAATTTTACTATTTCTCTATTTTGCAAACTGCCAACTTTCCAAAATCAATATGCCTGAGATCTCTTGCTTTTTAATGTCAAAAAGCCTGAAATTTTTTTATGCATTTATTTTCAGCATAAAATGAATATAATTAATACAGACATAGTTTCTTTTCTTAAATACCATGTGTGCCCATATAAACTTAAGTAATAGGATAGTGCTAAGTTGTATAATGTAAATAAATTCAATTTCAAATATTTGCCAAAGAAATATCGTAAATACAAAACATCAGTCAAAATACATAGGGGATAAACTACTTATACCTAAAACTTATAAGATAATATAGCAAAATTTGAAATGGTATCTAATTTCACGTTTAAAAAATAAAAAAAAACTTTTCTTATTTTGATATAGTGATGAAAATTTTAGCACATTTGTTCATAAATAATGAGCATAACATAATGTGAATATAACATACTAATAATTCATTTATGTAATTTTTTAGAACAACTTCAACTGCATTATTTCAAATTAAATGCCCTCAGGTTGTTGAGTCTCATGCAATAAAAAAAAAAAAAAGCATGAACTGATTTTGCGAACCTGTTGAAGAAAATTAAGAGAAGTTTCAATTTTTTAATAAACTCATAAAAAACCTGAGAAAAGAAGAAAAGTCCTGAGGACAAAACAAAATCAAAAAACCTAAGATTCAGGCCAAAATCCTGAGACTTGGCACACCTGATTTTGTATTTTTCTTCATCTTTCCCTATTTAAAAAAGAGAGCATGGTAAGACATGCTAGATAATCAAAAATATCTAAAGGAGCACTTTGAAATGAACCAGTCCAGCATTTTGGATGAAAATCAACATCGAAGAAAAAGGGGGCGAAATACTCATTGCAACTCTTGTTTTATATGATATGATAGATTACTCCTTCAAAAGTACTGTATGCATTGAATTTAAGAAATGTGAATCCCTATTAAACAGATATTCAAGTTTATTTACCGGAGTTTCTGGATCTCGAGTTATAGTGATGTCATCCACATCATCACCCCATGTTTTATGAAGGGCTTTTCTTGCTTTTCTGTGAGGCTGAATATTCTACAAAAGGCAATTAAAATATAAATTAAAGGGGATAAAACTGAAAATAATAATAATCCTCTCCCCCTCATTCTTTCCTCTCCTCTATAAAAAAACAATCATTTTTGACTTAATCCAGGCATTTTTAACAAGTTTTGAAATTATTTTTCACAACCCTGTATTGTATATGAACCACACAAAATTTGTCTTTAAAATTACAAAATTAATTTTTTAATTAATACACATAATCATTACTTTCACAAATAATACAAAAGCCCCATAAAGAAACATAATATTAAAATAGGACAAACCTTATTCTATTCATAAATATTTGAAGAAAGCAGCTGTTTTAAAATCAACACCAAAAGAGAGTAGCATATATTTGAATAAAAAAATTTAGAAACTATCAGTAGTAGTGGCATATCCTCTAGGCTAGCTATGAAGCCGAACGAAAATCAGTTTCTATTTCTAGAAGGGATGCATTCCAATAAAAGACAAGATTCCTGAAAAGGAATTATCTTCTGTTTTGTTATTGGAGAAAGCTTGCTCATTTCTGGAGCCCAGCATATGATACTGCTCAGTAATGCAGTATATTTTCTTAGAAAACAATCCTCATATATCAAATCCACTTAAAGTTTAGGATATTTGTGAAGAGAGTACTACTGATAGAAATAAAAAGTTCTGGGAAAGTGTTCAAATTCTGACTTGAGAAATGCTTTATACATATTTCACACAACTTGTGTTAGTGGCTTTTAATCGCTAGGTTTATTTGCTTAGTTTTTCTTAATTTAAAAGAAAATCAAGTAACATATATTGGGGCTGTCATACAAAATTCTATCATCTCCAATTCCACCAACCCCGTACATTCGAAGGATAATGCTACTTTTCTTTTTCTTATAAGGTATGTATAAATAACAAATTAGTAATCTGTTTCTGCAATACAAGGTCCAAGAATAATTGTGAATTTTATAGATATTAAAGATATATACTTCAGTAACATCAAAAAGCAAAACGAATATATTATAATTTGTGTAAAAAGTAAAATAGGGTCATTTTAAAAATGGTTAAATTTTACTAAAAAAGAAAACATCATGAGATTTATTTTTGAGCAATAATTACCTCTTTATTCACTAATCCTTTTCCAATCTTATTTTCATCATCTGAACATGGTCTTTTAGAAACTCCATTTGAATTTATGCTTGCATATTTCTATATTTAAAAAAAAAAATCTATTATCAGTTTTTAAAAAGAAAAATGGTTAAAATAATAAACACTGGGGATGTAACGGATATTCGGCAAGTATCCGATATCCGGCCTATCCGCCTGATTTTTCAATATCCGAAAAATCATCGGATATCTGACTTCTCTGCCGGATATCCGGCTATATACTACTGAAGTTCTATCTATAATATGGATGGGACAGGATGGAAAAAATATATTTGAACATTCTTGATAAAGTGATACATAAAACAGGGGCATATATTTTTTAACTGAAAAAATAGCAAATTTAAAACTGGAAACAGATCATTCAAAATAAACACACAATTTCAATATTTGTTCAGAATTTTTTTAGCACATTTATAACTAGTTAGGCTAATATTTAAAGTTGATTTCATGCTGCAAAGTGTCGCTTAGCAGACATTTTCTAAACTGTTAAAAAAAACAAAAAAAAAAAAAAAAAAAAAAAAAAACACCTTAAGTACATCTTATGTAGTGTCAATGTGCAAATTTGGAGGCAGTCTTCTCATCCTTTTCGGTTGTAGATTGCTGTTTATAGGGGAAGTTTAATTATAAGCACTGTGCAGAGTATCATTTGAAAAATATGTGCATTCAGTGTATGCGATTTCTCAAATGGTAATCCCAGAAATAATGTAATTTTACATTCTCTCACTATGAAGTTTCTCCGATATTTTTTATTTGCCCTGGAAATCCGATAATTAACAAAAACTCAGATTATTCTGCCTTCAAAATTTATTTACAGAGGCAGGGTGATATTTTCAATCTTCATCCTTTTTCTAAATGACAATCTTTTACAGGGCATTCTTTTATTGAAGTCTCCAATACCTAATGATTAAAAATTAACCCTTATTTTGCTTTTTTTAAATTAAATTGTGTTATTTAAATTCATTTATGATTTTCTACAAGTTTCAATTGATTCTTAAAGTTAAGTCTGCTTAAAATATGTACATTAAAATGTGTTCTTGAAATATTTATTAATGAAAATTATAACATAGTATTTTACTAGTTTAAAATAGTTGTTTTATTTACTACTATAGTATTGTGTATGATTATCACTCCATACATAAAGTACTTTGACTAATCTTTTTTTTTTTTTTTTTTTTCCCTGCGTGTGAGTGTATGTTAAAATCAAGAGTAAAAAAGTGAAATTGTCCTAAAATTTGGAAGTTAACGTTTGAAATTTTTTTTTTTTTTTTTTTTTTTTTGTGTGTGTGTGTGTGTGAATTTGCCCCCCCCCCCCCTTATGGTGCCATATAAATTTTTGTATTGTGAAAGAATGCTTTTTTGGTGAATGTGTAAAAGAATGCGGATTTTAGTGTTTGTTAATTTACTGATGTATGGATATGACGAGTAATTTTACAGATGGTTTGGGGTTTTTCGAAGTTCTCAATTTTTTTCAATGTAATCTTTTTCCATCCATCCAGAATACATACTTTCCCTTCAACATTTGTTTATTTAAATGTCCAATGCCATAAGAATAAAAATTAATTCCTATTTTGATTTTAAGAGTAATTTTTTACCTCCCCTATCCTCTCCTCTCTCAAGGAAACCAATGAAATGAAAGAAAAAAAAAAAAAAAAAAAAAAAAAAGCTGCAGTGAATAGGGCAGGATCAGATTTTCAGTTCAATCATTTTCCATCCCTCTTGAGAGTAAGTATTTCTTCTTTAGTACTCTTTCAGATTTAAAGCTCTAATTCTGTAAGAATAAAAAGTTATTCCTATTTTTGGCAATATGATATTCGATAACCAAAATTTTAAATTGAAGAATTAACTATTTAATATTTCTGTAGTACTCTGACAACTATGTATACAAAAATATAAGTATACCATAACAAAACGATTATCCTCAGGTACTAAAGGAACTGTTATGCAAAAATGAGAACAATTCTGATGTGATTGGAGTGATCAATTTCTCACAAATCAAAATTTCAGAAAATCTTTATGTGATCTGGATGATCGAGATATTTGTGAAATTCGAAAGAACTTAGGTCAGGTCAGGGTGACGGAAATAATTTTTCCTATAGTCCCCGTTTTAAACGATTTCAAATTACATATGAAAATACTTATCTTGCAATTGCATTTCCATCAGATCCAGATGAACGATGCCACTTCTATTTTTGTTCTCGCCAAACATTGGAAAGTCGCATTATAACACGCAACTATCCTTTACTACAACATATTTTATAATCTCGGGGCTATTGATTAATTACTCATACTATAAGCATCACAAAACACACATTTATTTAGAGTAGAAGCATGTTACAAAGATTCTATTAGAACATCCTCTTCGCAACCAGTGTTGCCAACGAGACAAAAAAAGAATTAAGGGGAAAAAAGTTTTTTGAGTTTTTTGGGATGTTACAGGTGCAAATTAAAAATATCTAAGAAACTCCATGGGGAGAAAGTGTAAATTTACATTTTTTCTGGGATTACCAAGAGAGAAACTGCATATACTGAATGCACATATTTTTCAAATGATACTGCACAGTGCTTATAATTAAACTTCCCCTATAAACAGCAGTCTACATCTGAAAAGGATGAGAAGATTGCCTCCAAATTTGCACATGGACACTACATGAGATGTGCTTATGTGTTTTTGTTTTTTTTTGTGTTTCGTTTTCTTTTTAAGTTTAGAAAATGTCTGCTAAGCGACACTATGCAGCATGAAATCAACTCTAAATATTAGCCTAACTAGTTATAAATGTGCTAAAAAACTACTGAACAAATGTTGAAATTGCGTGTTTATTTTGAATGATCCATTTCCAGTTTTAAATTTGCTGTTTTTTCAGTTAAAAAATATATCCTTCTGTTTTATGTATCACTTTATCAAGAATGTTCAAATATAATTTTTCCATCCTGTCCCATCCATATTATAGATAGAACTTCAGTTGTATATAGCCGGATATCTGGCAGAGAAGTCGGATATCTGGTAGTTTTGGCTCGGATATCCGACAGTACTTCGGATATTGAAAAATCAGCTGGATACCAGATACTTGCGAGATATCCGTTACATCCCTACAAAGAATCCTCTTTTTTTTTTTGTGACTTTACCAATGTTTTTTCAGATTACGGATACTATGGCTATTTACACTATTACAGTGCATAAAAAAAATACAATAAATATAAAAAATAAATGTAAAATCAAACCTTGGCCCTTTCTGCACTGTATTTTCCCATGTCAGCAAGAATTTCTTTAAGTGGTGTAGGAGTATGCAGCGAAGAACTGAACATTGGAACTTTTGGTGTTTGCAAGACACTGCAAGAAATTAAAACAAACATAAGACTGAAAAAACCGAGAAGGAGCAACACATCTATTAAACTGCTTTGACAAGTTAAGTAGACTTTTAAGAGGGTCCATGAGAGTAAACATAGAATTCTGATAAATGATAACAATAAATAACAACTAAAATTGAAAATACATACCTAGAAGATTCCACATCATCAAAAGTTTCACACATTGATAAGTTGAATGGGACAGTGCCTTTTGGTGTCGAGGATAAGTTACTGGAGTAAGTATTATTCAAGAACTAGAAACAAACAAGAAACAAACTTGTTCAAGAAATTAAAAATTCATGCAAATGAAGAAGGAAAAAGTTAGGAACATATATCATATTCACACACAAAGAAAGATAAGTCATCTATAATGTAATGATATTCTTTCATTATAGAAGACTTACAATACTTCTTTCATTATAGATGACTTACTTTTTTCTATCAATGCTAAGAAAAAAGTCTAAGTAAAACCAAACAGAAAAACAAATTAAATCAAACTAATACTGAACTTGTTTCATTTATTTCACTATAATATAGTCTTCTTGATCAGTTTGTTACATATTTTACACTAGAACACTAAAATCTCCTGGAGTTTGTGTGTATGTTATCTCATTAAATTACACTTAGAAATGTAATTTTTACACAAAAGCTGAAATTTTACATGATCATAGATTTTTAACTAAAAGAAAAGGGGAAAAGGAACAATTGAAGTTTTTTAAAATTTCTTATCAATTCACGAATGACCAAATTGCAACAGATGTGTTAGTATTGAGCTTTTAAAAAGAAGAAAACTGATAATATTTTGTTTTTTCTATAGATAATAATATATACTTTTTCTAAATTAATTATTTACTTTTGTTATTATTCTGTCATTTGGATGGTTTTGTCTGTTAGTAATAAGAGAGCAGCTCATGTCAATGAATTATAATGTGTAGTTACAACTACTTACATACTCATTCTAATGGATAATGGCAAAGGTCTGCAGACTTAAAGGGAATAAGATTCAATTTGTCAAGGAAACAGGAAGAGAATGATTAGTATGCCTGCCCACTACACACTTAGCAAATATAATACACATACAATACATTGAGGCAGAAGCCTGAAGATCTACAAACACCGACACGATTTATATACTAAATTTCGGGAGGGGGGGGGGGACAGAGAGATTTTTTTATCATTATTTTCATACAGTTTGAGTGGAACTACTGGTTCACTAGCAATAAGTAAAAGGAAAAAATACATACATTATGAAACATAAATAAAATTGCAGTATAGAACCTGTTATCTGGAATGGTTGGGACTGGATGTATTCTGGATAACTGAATTTTCTGGATAACTAGTGGGGATTAACATGACATATGCTGATTTGATTGTTAGTATATATGTTACTCTCTATTTTTGATTAGAATTAAACATTTTGTTTATATACGAGAAAAATAATATAAAAAAAAACTCTTAATATGATCAATATAAATAATAATCATATTTAGAGAGGAAGTACTAAATGTATGATAGCTTCTTGAAAACTTAGTCACACACTAAAAAATAAATAAAGTAGCTTACCAGATTGCTTACTTTATAAATTCTAGCAGTAGTACTCAAAATAAAAAAATAAAAAAACGCTTTTCTTTCGGGGAAAAATAGGAATTTAATCGATTGAAAAATGATTCTGGATAACTGGTTTCCGGATAAGAGGTTCCACACTGTACTTTCATAAATTATTAATTTTTTTTTCCTTTCAGTAGTTGATGCGCCTACTTTTTTCTCAAAATATTTAGGTGGGTGGAGAAAGAAAAATTTCATTCGAAAAATAATCAGAAACTTTGGAGCATGGGAAGGTAAGTTTCAGGAGTTTGAAGGACACTGAATTTATTTTTATTTATTATTTTTTTTTAGTTTTATAAGCTTAGTAGGAGGGTACAACCTTGGTCTGCAAAGAGCAGCATGTGGCATGAGCCATAATTTGGCAAAAACCTGGGCTATGGTGAAACAAGATTACTTGCTGGCCATTATTTCATATATTGTGGCCAAACTGTGCATCAAACTGAATTAAGAAACACTTGCAAGTTTTAAAATCAATTTGTTTATACAAAAAGTGTTTCATATTTCTTACATCTCATACTGTTATCTACAGTTGGGTTAGTTTAGATAAAAACTACTACTTCACTAGCAATAAGTAAAAGGAAAAAATACATACATTATGAAATATAAATAAAATTGCAGTATAGAACCTGTTATCTGGAACAGTTCAGACAGTTGGTTTTTTTTATGGCTTTTATTGTTTATATTTAGTTTTACTACAACAAAATCATATAAAAGGCAGGTGTAATCAGCTAATATAAAAAGTATGAAATATAGTAACTGTTCACCTGAGATGGAGAGAAAGTAAGTGACTTTATAGGAGTGCTTTTCACAGGCGTACTGCTAAAAAAAAGTTTATCAAGGTTTTCCATAGAAAGGCCATCCAGATCATCAAATTTCTCTTCTTTTATCTGAATATCAGAAGGCAGCACAGGACCAAAATCAATGTTGTCAATAGCATCCAAGATTGGCTGAGCATTTGCAGATGGGTCAGCATTTTCACCAGATGATGCAAAATTCAGGTACTGGAGTTGCGCTTCACAATCCATAGATAAGTCCATAAAATTCTTTTGTTCTGTGTCTGACAAGCATGATACATCTGACTGTAACTGTAGTATAGTTAAGTTAAATGCACTTAATAATAAACAATGTAAACTTATTTTTTAATAATAACATATTTTTAAGAAAGACCATAAGAATCTAATTATTTCTCGTGTTATAAAGAAACTAGTTTGTTAGTCATTCTTTCATCAAAACTTTTACTGTCTAGGCATGGCTAATTGAGATTTATCAATCAATCAGAGCTGTCATTTCCTAGACATAGTTACAATTAAAGAGATATTACGATGAAAATTAACATTGAAAAAAAGTTTTCTTTCAGACTGGACATTCCTTTTTTATCCAAACTGAAGTACTTAACACTGCAACACTATGCTGATTCTTCGATTGACAGAGCTCAACTCGAACTGGGTAAATACTGCTAAAAAAATTATATTACATCACTAAAATTGCTTACATTTAAGGATGCAAAATTATGTATTTCATTTCAAGAAATCACAATATGCTACAATATTTGTGTAACTTAACAATACTTCGTTCCCATATCAATAGAGCTCTCGAAATATGTTCCAACCAAAAACTACTAAAAGAAGCACTACAATTTATACAACTTTCACAAGAAGCCAATTACCCCAGAAATATTGTTTCTTGCTTAATCAAAAATAGAAAAAAGAAACAACTTCATTAACGATGCACAGAAAGAAAAACCCACATTTTCTCACCCGATCCCCTACTGTTGCGGTCTCGCAGTAAAATTCTCCAACCTTGCCCGTAAAATGAACCTTCGTATCCCAATTAAACCTAATCGCAATATTTTTAAAAGAATTCGATCTGATTAAGACAAAATAAACCCTTTAGAAACGGCAGGAGTCTACAAAATAAATTTTACTTATAAAGAATCTAACTTTCCCGGACATTACATTGGTGTGAAAAAAAAAGAAAAATTAATGATAGGATTAAAGAGCACATTAGAAATATAAAATATAATAGACAAAGTACTGCCCTCTCCCGCCTAGCATTAAAAGAAAATATTGATATAGATTTCATAAATGTTAAGAAAATAGCCAACTACAATAACCACAGTTATAGTTTAAAACGGGAAGGGTTAGAAATAATAACACAGGAGGGCGCCATCAACGACACGACGCATGCTCAGATAGAAGATACATGGCTTGAAATGATGAAGCGGGGAATGAGCTCACCAGTTCCGAAGATGGCAGCAGCCTAGCTGCCGAAAGCGCTAAATGGTTCGTTTTTAAACTTTTTACGGAGTTTTTATGGTTTTTAACTATATTTTAACTTTATACTAAGGTATCTCCGTGCGTGATTTTAACTCAGTATATTTACCATTTGAGAATTTTTCTCACTTAAGGAACTTGTGTTATGGACTAGTTTCTTAGAAAATTATGCATAGTGGAAAAATTACGAATTGCAGCAGCATCTGTAGCTATACACATCTACTCACCATGTTTCATTTAAGATATGCAAAAGGTTCAATAAATTAAAAATAAGGATACAGTAGTTCGCCTTTCACGCTTAATGGTGGGTGGAGAAGCTAATTTAGTCATAACTGGAGAAGGAATCGGAATCAAAGGCTCATTAACAACTTCTTGCTTTAATGCTTTATATATACTTCCATCAAATGTGTAGGCTATAAATAAAATTAATAAATACAAGAGAATAATAAAAAATATAGGACACTAAGAAAATTTTATGAAATATATACACATAAATGAATGCATAGTAACAGGAACACAACCACTGAAAATCTTTAATGTTTTAATTTGCTGTAAAAATCTTTAAACTTGCAGTATTTAGACAAAAAACTAATTTACTATTTTAAACAGCAAATTAAGTAAACTATATTTTATAGAATCTATAGAAAATAGTAATATACAATGAATCTTTTAATCCCTTTCATAATTATTAACTTTGAAATTAAGAAAATTTATATAGTCTATTGTTTTACACATTTGTAAGTTTAAAATAAATATATAACAATTTTTAAAACACAAAACTATTTAATCAAAGAGTGTTAACGCCCACGCTCAGCTTGGCGAATTTTCTCTGAATTATTGTAACCCTTTTTAGCCAAGCTGTCCAATTTTACTGCGCAATTTCTATCTCCAGAACTTCGCATCGCATCTACCAATCCGCAGTAACACGCATTACATTATCTTGTATATATGTAAAATAAAGAAATTATTTACAAAATATACAGTCCGCTTAATTCGAAAATCGCATTATCCTTAACATTTTGGTCCGCACGCGACGGAGAACGCATCAGCAAATTTATACATATTTCGGTAAAATTGGATACTCTCGCATTATGTCGGTGAAGGATGCCCTCACCATAATTAACCGAAAACGAGGAGCTTTAAAGGGAATAATTACAAGACTGGCAGCTTACTTGGACGAAGATAAGGAGAGAGACAAATTAGAACTGGAAACCAAACTAGAACACCTCCGCAATTTAATGCCGAAATTGGAAGCCTTACGATTCGAATATTTTGAAGCCGTAAAGAACGATGACGATTTGGTTCCTTTAGAAAATGCAGTATTGGAACTGGAAGAAAATTGCATGAACTTAGAGGTAAGAATTAAAAAAATTCTTTACCCATCAAATAAAGTTTGCGATAATACCTTTACTACTAAAATATCAGAATCAAATGCAAATTGTGCAAACATAAAGCTACCAGAAATTCCTTTACCTAAATTTTCTGGACAATACCAGGACTGGTATACATTCAAGAACCAATTTGATAATCTAATTCATCAGAATGATAAGTTAACAGATATTCAGAAACTGTATTACCTGAAATCAACCCTTGAAGGTCCTGCGGCAGATTTAGTTACGCTAGACGATTCATATTCGTCACTGGTTGAAGCTTTAACAGATTGTTTTGAAAACAAGCGATTAATTGTCAACAGTCATATAAATGAACTATTGTCGTTAGATATACCATCGCATGAATCAGCTAAAGGCTTAAGACTAATAGTTGACGGATGTCAAAAACACATTAGAGCACTTAAACTGATAGGCTTAGAACTCAATTCATTTTCGGAAACAATGCTAATTAATATACTAGTTAAAAAGCTAGATAAAGAAACGCGAAGACAGTTTGAACTTTCTTTAGTCTCATCAGAATTGCCTGAATGGAGCAATTTCATTGAATTTTTAGAAAAGCGCTGTCTGATGTTAGAAAATGTTCAAACCGTTGGTGCTAACATAAAACCGAAACATCCTTTTGAAACGCATAGAAAATCACATTCCTTTTTTGCAAAAAATGATAATAAAAATGTTTGCATTGCATGCAAGGGTACGCAACCTCACCCTTTATTTAAATGTGCATCGTTTTTGAAATTAGACCCATCATCCAGGCTTAATTTAATTAAAAATACTCATTGCACAAATTGCTTGTCAAATATGCATAAATTAAATCGCTGTTTAAGGGATAGAAAGTGTAAACAATGCTCCTTAAATCATAATAGCCTTTTGCACATTCATTATAACGCAGGGATCAAAAGAGTTTCGGTTAAACCCTTATCAGTTGGAGATTCCAGCACCCAAAACCGCAAGACGAGTAATTCAGAAACCCAGTGTGATTTATCGGTTTCGTTGCATACTCAAAGAGAGCGTACAGACAAGGTGGAGTCAGCACTTCTGCCGACTGTGATTGTTTATATTCAGAACAGCTGTGGAGCCTTTTTGCCAGCGAGAACGCTTGTTGATTCAGGAAGTGAAAATAATTTTATTTTGTCCCAATTAGCTAATGACTTGGGTTTAAAGAAAATTAGAATTAGCATGACAGTCTGTGGCTTAAATAAAAGTGTCACTCATATAAATTCAAAAACATCTGCGCATATTACGAACAAGGATAAATCCTTTTCCCAGACTGTAGATTTATTAGTCATTCCCAAAATAACAGATTTTGTTCCCTCCCCTAATAGTAACATAGAAAAAATTAATCTTCCATCTGATTTATGTTTGGCAGACCCAAAATTGGGTCAGTCACATAAAATAGATATTTTACTCTCAGCTTCCTTCCTTTTTGAAATTTTAGAGTCAGGTAAATACGTCATTGATAAATTCATCTTTCAAAATTCAAAATTTGGGTATATAGCTAGCGCAAGTGCAGAAGAAAACTTTAACCATAAATTTTGTGGTCTTGTGACGCAGAACGAACCGATTGACAATTTAATCGAAAGATTTTGGAAATTAGATTCAATTAATGAAAATAATTGTTCTGTAAGTGAGGAATCTGCCTTCTGTGAGAAACATTTTAAGATAACGCATAAGAGGAATAATGAAGGCCGCTACGTTGTAGAAATGGCTATGAAAGAATTTCCCCCTAATTTAGGAGACTCAAAACAAATTGCACAAAAACGCTTGGATAATTTAATTAAAAGATTAGAAAAAGAACCCCACATGAAAAGACTTTATTATGAATTTATGGAGGAGTATAAAACCCTAAATCACATGGAAGGGGTAGTTGAGGAGGAATTACCCAGCAATTATTATTTTTTACCTCATCATGGGGTTTACAAGGCTGATTCGTCAAGTACTCCCCTTAGAGTGGTATTTAACGCGAGTTCGCCGAGTTCTAACGGAGTTTCCTTAAATGATGTTTTGTTAAAGGGTGACGTTGTGGAGGATATTTTTGATTTATTAATCAGGTTCAGAACGCATAAATTCGCATTTACCTTTGATGTTGAAAAGATGTTTCGTCAAATATTAATAGCTCCTCATCAAAGAGACTATTTACGCATTTTGTGGTATGATAGCAGCTCATGTAAGGCAATTACGTATAGGCTGAAAACTGTCACTTATGGAACATCCTGTGCACCATATTACGCGATACGCACCGTGAAGCAACTCGCAATGGATGAGTCATTAAATTATCCTTTAGCTTCAGAAATCGCATTACGTGACATCTATATGGATGACGGCATTTCTGGTGCGAATGATCTTAAAATCGCACAAACTGCCCAGCAGCAACTCATGGATATGTTTGCTAAAGCCGGCATGACCCTTCACAAGTGGTCCTCTAATTCTCACGAACTCTTGAATAGTCATCCAAATTTAAACCAAGAACGCTCATTCTCACTTGATCCTCATGTTTCGAAAACTTTGGGCATGTATTGGTTCCATTTCGAGGATTGTTTTGTTTTTAGGGTTGGTTGCAGTCAGAACCCCAATCCCACCAAAAGGACAGTACTCTCTTCCATCGCAAGACAATATGATCCATTGGGGTTACTTGGACCTGTTATCTGTAAAATGAAAATATTTCTTCAAAAACTGTGGTTGCAAAATTTAAGTTTCGATGACACTCTCCCTCTAAACCTGACCGAAGAATGGAACAACTTGATTTCTTCTTTAAAGAGCCTTGAACTGATAAAAATTCCACGATGGATTCTCGTCGATACTCCTCGCAAAATAGTGCTTCACGGCTTTGCCGACTCGTCTCAAGCAGCTTTCGGCGCAGTCATTTATCTACAATGCATTATGAATGACGATACCTCAACTTCTAGACTTGTGGCAAGCAAGTCCCGAGTCTCCCCTTTGAAAACACTGTCTATTCCTAGACTTGAACTCAGTGGTTGTCTTCTCGCAGCTCAACTATACATCAAAACCGAGCTGTCGCTAAATCTTAAAATAGACAGTGTAATGATGTACACTGACTCTACCATATCCTTAGCATGGATTCGTACACCCCCTTATCGTCCTAAAACATTTGTAGCAAACAGGGTGTCTAAAATACAACAATTGACTGAGAACTGCACTTGGAAGCACGTTCCATCGCAAGATAACCCAGCAGATATTATTTCAAGAGGACTTGTTCCAGACCAACTGGCTGAGCATAGCCTGTGGTGGAATGGCCCGCCTTTCCTTCAAGAACTTGTTTCTTTTGATGATCAGCCACAAGATGATGTGTCTTCTGACTCCTATTTTTTGAATGAACTGAAGGACAATATGACTCACAATTTATTGACTCTAAATTCTTCTGAATTTTTAACTACCTTTTTTAGCATCAGTAATAATTATAGGAAACTAATTAACATTTTTAGTTTTGTTCTTAGATTTATAAGTAATTGTAGAAAACAGAAGAGAAGCGGCTCTCTTTCCGCCTCTGAAATTCAAGAAGGTGAGTATAAACTAATTTCGCTGGTGCAGCAAAATGCTCTGGCTGAAGACTACGACATGCTAAAGAAGGGTAAACAGGTAACCTCTTCTAGCAAGTTAGAATTTTTGTCGCCATTTTTAGATAGTAATTTAAACGTTATTAGAGTTGGTGGACGACTTAAAAATTCTGATCTACCCTTTGAAGTGAAACACCCTGTAGTATTGCCAAAAAATAGCATTTTTTCCAAATTACTAATGCAAGATATTCACTTAAAAAACTGCCATGTTGGAGCGCAAACGCTCTTACATCTAACCAGGCAAAACTTCTGGCCAGTAAGTGGTAGAAATTTAGCTCGCAGTATTGTGCATAATTGTGTAATTTGCAACAAGTATAATCCCCAATTTTCAGTACAAAAAATGGGTGATTTACCCAAAGAAAGATGTAATCCTACTTTTCCCTTCTCAGTTACTGGCGTAGACTTTTGCAGACCCTTCTACATTAAAAACAAGTATCGAAATATATATCATGTACGGGGGAATAAGGTATTCCCAAATAAAAAATTTTTAACTAATTAATCCGCCGTATTAAATAATGTTTTATATGTTTTTATTATGTCATGAAACTTTTTGACACCTAGTTCTAAGCAACTGAATCTGTTAGATTCTAAAATGTGATACTCGCATCTGAGAAATTGAAAAGCACTGCCTTAAGGCAAACTACCTCTTAAATTAACAGATACAGAAAAAAGTATAATTAAGACAAACTAAAATATTTATCAATAGCAAATTTCACTTAGACATTTGAAAATAAAAATGAAAATGCATTTAAAAATAAAACATGATGGTTATACCAAAAAAATTCTTACTTATGGTGGGCTGTAAAACTGTTTTTACAGGAGTGACAGGAGCACTTATATCAGTGCCATTCATTTCTGTTACTAAATCTGAGATAGATAAGCCTTCCAGTGAGCCTGTGCTGAGAATGTCAGACACATCCAAATTCTCTACATCAGTGGCACTATATTTAATAAGAAAAGAAAACTATCACGCTTGAGGAAATTTATTAATATTTTGTTAAAAAGAAATTATTAACTTACTAAGTGAACTGATTTACTTATCAAACAGCATTTAAATGACTAATAACTAGAAACGTTATTTTTCACTTTTATCTATGATAATATAAATTTTATTATAGATATAATATTATAATAAGATTATACATCCATATCCCATGAAGATAATTGGAAAAAGACATTAAGTAACAATTATTTTTAAGAAAATGCCTCAGCTACTTCTTGTAGCTATTAACTTTTTTTTTCTTGGTAACATATGTTTTGTGTAATGATATCAATATCACAGCAAAGCATTTTTATTTTAATTTAAAGAATATTATGTCTATTCTTTGAATTACAACTTTCATCACTAACTGTTACTCAAGCGGATCTAGGTAATTGGAGATGAGCCAACTTTTAAAAAAATAATTTTTAAACAATTTTGAAAACTTTAATATATATATCTATATACACTGACGGGGGGGAAAAGATTCAAACACCAAGAAAAAATTATTGTAAAGTAATGAAATTTGGACAATGTATTTGTCTAGTTAACATGTTTAATTGATTAAATTTTCAAGATCACAGGTTAATTTAAGCTCAAGAAAATGCATTTCAAATGCTAAATGCTGTTACATTAATAGCCGGTGTAACCTCCAGAATTTTGAATGCAAGCTTGCAAATGTGCATGCACACATGCAGACGTGCATGCGTCATACAGGTGCTGAATGTCAATTTGTAGTATGGAGTTCCATGCTTGTTGTATTTGTGCTGTCAATACTGGGACGGTCAGTGCTGGCTGTTGATGATACTGGAGTTGACGTCCAATGATATCCCATGCATGTTCAATTGGAAACACATCTGGTGACCCTCGCAGGCCAAGGTAACATGCGGGCACGCTATAGAGCACGTTGTGTGACTACAGCGGCATGACGGCAAGCGTTATCCTGTTGGAAAACTCCCCCTTGAATGCTGTTCATGAATGGCAGCTCTACAGGTTGAATTACCAGACTGACGTACAAACTTGCAGTCAGTGTGTTTGGGATGACCATGAGAGTGCTCCTGCTGTCATACAAAATTGCTCCCATGACCATGACTCCAGGTGTATGTCTAGTGTGTCTAGACTGCAGACAATTTGGTTGCAGGTGTTCCCCTGGCCTCCATCTGACCAACACATGGCCGTCACTGGCACCAAGGCAGAACCTACTTTCATCAGAAAACACAACTGATCTCCAGTTCGTCCTCTAATGAGCTCTGGCTTGACACCACTGGCATCGCAAACGGCAATAGCTCGGAGTCAGTGGAATGCACACGACAGGGCGCCTGGCTTGGAGCTGTCTTTCAAGTAACCGATTTCTAACTATTCGTTGTGTCACTGTGGTACCAACTGCAGCTCGAATTTCTGCTGCAGACGCAGTGCAATGCACCACAGCTGTATGCCGAATGTGGCGGTCTTCCCTCTCAGTAGTGGCACATGGCCGCCCAGAACCTGGTCTTCTTCAGGCAGTACCATCCCTTGACCACCGCACCCAACAATCATACACGGTGGATACATTTTGGCCAAATCTTTCTGCAGATGAACTATCCAGTCAAATGGGACAGAAAGGGGAGGTGCACAACTAGATGTTACAACAATCCTGAACATAAAGTTTCAACATTCTACGACCAATAGTTTTTAAGATATGCCAGTTACATGCATACGTGCAGACGGCATGGAAAAACTGGTCAAAATAGACTCTTGGTCGGCCAAAATGGGTTGTACATGCATTTATATGAACGTGCATGCTAGCGTACGATGACATGCATCGTAAAAATTCTTAAAAGTAAATTTAGAGGTAGTCAAAATCGGTTTTTTCATCGAAATCCGACTCCCAAAATTTTTCAAGATCGCATTACTTTCTTATACTCCATACAAGGATGTAAAAATAAATAATATTTAAATACAGTCCCTTTTGTCTAACATATTTGTGATTCACATATATTTCGTTTCTCTCTGGACCTAATTTTAAAGCCAACGCAGACGAAGTCAATGGTAACAGCTAGTAGATTATACAATTTAGAGCATTTTTGCAACTGGAACTATGTGTCTCTGGCTAACGGTTTAGGAAATAGCCATTGGGTCCGTTAGCACTAAACACCCTTTATACTGGACATTATATATATATATATATATAATGTACATGTACAGTAATGAAAAATGCAAAATCTGATAGAGATTCCCTTTTGCTTGAGATCACTCTATGCCACTGGATTTTAAATGCTTTACAAAATTTCAATTTCTAAATGCAACTTCATTTTTGGCAATTTTATATGCTTATTTTTTGATACTTCAGAAACTATGAATGTCTGTTTATTTAATCATTACTGTTTTAGTATAAGTACATATGTGGATAATGGGCCCACTAAAAAGTCGATTCCACCACTTTCAATAGACAGTAAGCATGATGACTTGACAATAATAACAAAGTCCATTTAGCTGTACGAATAGTTACTTTACTGTTGATTAAAAACATAATTTAAGCCATGTCGGCAAAATAAATTAAAAGCAGTAAGAAGTAAAAAACAAAGCACTTATGATCAAGCATAGTGCAAAAACAATTAGAAAACTCTTAGCAGCACTGAAATGTACATATCCTCAAAATGAGACAAACTGCCTGCTCTTCCTCTGTATGCAGCAAAACTCAGTCTTTATTAATTATCTCATTAATTAAGCATATAAAGAGCTCCATTTTCTTTCATTAAAAAACACAAAACTGTTGATAAAGATCCCTACTGATTGAAAAATGTGAGTTACTGCTCGTCATTGTAAATGGAGATTATTTACTTTACGTCCTTGTCCATACTGTCAAGAAATGTTGCTATCCAGGATTTCCTCCCTGTGCCACCATACAGCTAAAACTCAAGATATTACACACTAAGGCTTACAGATGTTTTACAAACTAGGCATCTTAGTTATCTCAAAATTTCAGCCGTTTGATTTTTGCGTATATAAAAGTGTCACTTTTTTTTTCAATAAAATGTAAATAATATTGCATACCTGCCAACATTCCATTTTTGAAAATCTTAAATCTAACATTCTTAAGCAGTAACTCAATAAATATGCTTACTAAGTCGAAAAACATCAAGGAAAAAACATGGACATATTTAGTGTATTTCTTATTTTCCAAAACATTCCTTTTATTGATAAATATACTAAAAAGCAATTAATACATTACACTCCTGAAAAGGAATTTAAAAAAGCTATGTAGTGTAGGTAAAAAAATAGTAAAAAGGCATGTTCATTTTTTGTTTGCTTTCATGAACAATTTTTCACTGACATATATTTTTTCATTCAACTTTTATTTTGTTGCATCATTTTCATTCATATCTGAGCTTGTCCTTTTTAATGAAGTTTTTCCTTTATTGGTTTATTGGTTTCTTTGAAAAAAAAAATACATTATTTAAAATGGGAGTTAATTTTTATTCTTACAGTATGAAAGATTTAAATAAAGGAATTCTATGGAGAAAATATTAATTCTGAAAGTGAATGGGAAAAGATTGAAATTGGGATGCGAGGAGATTAATGTTTATCATGTTGATCCAAGAAAGGGTGGGGTGGGGGATAAATGCAGCAATCTGCAGATCTACATGATAAACAAAAACAAAATTCTGTGGATAACACTCATGCCTACAAGTTAACATCTCAGAAAGAGCAGAGTCATCTTGGATTTTTTTGTCAGAGCATATGCCTCTCACAGTAGTGGTATTTTTTTCATTTGCCACAACATATGAAGTAAGGTCTTTTCGGACTATCAACTCCTCACGATCTTAAAAAAATGACCACATGAAGGAATTGTTTTGGAATTAATATCACTGAGTTCTGTTCAAAAAATTGTACAATCCATTTGCAAAATTTTACATCTTACGAAATGTCCAAAAATCCATACATTGTATGACCAAACCGTACAAGTTGGAAGGTATGGTATTGTTAAACAAAAATCTAAAAAAGTTAGAAATTTGAAACAATCATTTTGTGACAGAATAAATCAAACCTATGTAAATACAGGCAGACAATAAATACAAAAAAAAAATAAATAAATAAATAAACAAACAAAAAAAAAAAAGAATTGACAAGAAAAACTGAAAGACAAAAAAAAAATCAAAGAATTAAAAAGTGTGAAAAGGGGATTATTGTAAAATGAACTTAACATATAAATGAATAAAGTATATAAATTTATATTATAAATAACCTTATATGGTTAAAATGTGCCCAATATAAATTAAATTTCAAATTAATTCTTATTTTTAAAAGTTTTATATGTAAAGATGCATAAATACACAGCATGGCTTTTTGTGGTACCGTTTTTGAGAAGATTGAAAAGATCTGATTACACACCTCAATGGTGATTCAACAAAATTACTGTAGACAGAAAATTCTTTCCCATTGTTTTCTCTACACATGTTTGATGCTATCTCAGCATGTTCACTTGCACCTTGTATTACAGATTTACAATATGGTTGTAAAATCTCTAGATGGGGTGGCTGCACCGAATTTATGGTCTCTAAATGAGGATGTTCAGCAACATTTGTAATGTCCTCCAATGCACTGTTAGGTAGAACAGTCAAGCTTTCAAGGGTGTTAAAAGCTACAAAAATTAAAATAATTCTAAATCATATAAAATACATTAAGTTTCTACATAGATGCAAAAAACAAGAAGAAGAATTTTCATTAGAATCTCAATTATCCAAAACTCTTACTTGAAACTTTGTTACATAAAATAACTTTATAATAATAAGAAAATTTTTCTTTTTTTGAAATAGTGTGGAATACGGAAACTCTGTGAAGGACTGAAAACAAAGACAATTGAAACTTGAAGCACAGTCCCAAATCAAACTCATCTTCATACCTTCGTGAAATTACAATTTAGCATTTGGTGCCCCCAGGATATTAGTTTGGAGGGGCTATAAATACCATTAAACTCAGTTATAATGGCGTATCTTACTTTTAAAACGCTCATAACAAAACAAATTTTACAACAAAACATTTAAATTGTTTATAGTGACAACTCTCTTATAACATCAAAATATTCTGTATCAATCACCCATAGAACACAAGCCCACTATTGATATAACTCAGAAATAGCATTCATAAATAATTATATGGTCTATTCAGTGTCATTATATCAGAGTTCAATTCTATACCATCTACAAACTGTGAGTATTTCTTTAATAATTAACTTTTAAATAAACTTTAAAGCAATATAAAGAACATTTTTAAATAAAATATTTAATTCATTAGTTAAGCAACTAATCTTTATTTTGAAGGTGTTTTCACTTTTACTGCTTTACCTTTAGCCTCTATAGTTCCCATCCATGAGTGTGCCTATGCTACTTTATTTCATTCTATATTTTTATAGCTTGATATACGCATGTAATTATGTGAAACCTCAATACGGAAGAATTTTCAATTATCTAAAAATTTAAATTTTCTAAAAGCAGTCAGACCTAATTGCTCCACATAACCACACCTTTTACTGTGCATAAAGTTGGCTCCCTTCAATGACATTAAAGGAATCATGCATAATCATCAAACGGAGAGTGAGCTTAGCAGAATTTCAGACAGCAGCTATTAATTAAATTGGGAATTTAAATTAGTTAAAGATTTTAGGGTAGGAAGATTTTATTCAAGGATTCAGATCCTTGAACTTAGTTTTTGGTCATTCACAACAAAAACATCCCCCCGTCCGAAAAGAGACTGACGACTAATGCCTGCATTGGAGGGCAGAATCCCTCAGAAGAGTGAGGAAAGAGCATAGCTAAAAATTTGGAAAAGCCTGAAAAATTTGAGAAAAGAGAGAGAAAAAATTAAGAAGGCCGTGTGGCACGATGCAATAAATTTCAATCAAAATTAAATATACATTGCAAATTACCTGGACTAATTATTGTAAGTACACAAAAATAAGTAGTTGAAAAATAATAACATATGAGCAGAAAATTTTTAAACTTTTTCCACAATAACTGACTGTTGCCTTTGAACACAGTTTAATTTGGATAGATGTCATTCGTTAAGTTCCAAAAATGTCACCATTTTTCCAATGTCCTCAAAATATCACTAGAATTATTTCTTGTATAACACTATAAAAAGAATGCATTTGTATATACCATAACATCTTACATACTATACATTTTAATAAACACATTCACATAAACTCCAGTAAAAGGTAAAAATATTCAGACTAGATTATAAAATACTGGATACAATTTATGTTAAATTACTTCGAAAATTTAGTTTTAGCTTCAACTCTGCCCTCTCAATATAAATTTTCTTATTTTTATTATTATTTACGGCTTCTGTAATGCAAATTGCATGGCACTTATCTTTTGATTAAATTTACTTTTCTGGGCTTTTTTTTTTTTTGGGGGGGGGGGGGGTGTTAATCGTGTTCGTGTTGTTGAGGTACATACTTGTTTGAATGGTGTAACCCTAAGTCCATAATTTCGAGATTCTTCGTAACCTATCATCTTAAGCAGGTAGGGGGGTGTAATTGTGTGTAAGATGTGTCTTTTTTCTTTCTTTTTTTTTTACCAGGAAATGGAGAAAAAAGGAGAGAAAATCAAGTTATTTTTAATTTATTTACATTAAGTGGAGCAATATATAGGCGGTGTGCATTCTAGTTTTCCCGAGAACTCCATTTTTGAGACCTCTGCTCTAAACTGGTGGTTTCCAACCTTTTTCTCCCTGTGAACTCTTTTTAAAATTCAAAAGAATTGGCAAACCTCTTGTGTAGTCGTTGCACACTAGGATATTATTTCCCAAAGCAATGGGATTCGCAAAACACTAGTTGCGAACCAATGTTCTAAATAGTAACACTCCTCTGCCTAAATTCATTGTGTTAATTATTTTTATGTTTACAAGCAAATCAATTGTTATTACTTCTTTGGAGAGGATTTGCTCCAATATAACAGTGTTAGATTACAAGCACACACCTAAAATTAATTACACACAAATCATGAAAGATACAAATATATGTATTTTACTCATAATTAATTTTCAAACATAAAACATTACAGGATGTTTATAAACTGTTGGACGCATTTTGATGTTTAATAACAAAATAATAAGATAGATTTAAATTAATAATAGCATAAATGGCTAGACAGTCTCAAAAAGTTAATTATCCTTGTCAAAAACTTCAATGTGCACCCATCTGCATAGAGATTATACAAACAATAATCATTTTCAAACCAGGTACTGGCAATCATGTCTGCAGCTATTGTGGTTGAAATTTTAGATTAATAGTGATGAAATTATTCCCAATTAACAACAAGCATAGATGATATTTACAAAAGTAAAGATATTCAAATTGGAAAAAGTAAATATGAGTTATTCCACCCATAAATGCCATAAGTTTTTGTTTATATCTATATAAATAAAATTAGACTTTTGTCGGTACATTTCTTGGAATTCAAAAATTTTGCGATTTCTATCCGTTTCAAGCACCCGGGAATCCGATGCGACCCTCAAAAAAAAGTTTGTCTGTCTGTCATTCTGTCATTCTGTCCGTGACGCTTCTTTGTTTAAGCATCACGTAAAAACGGCTGAAGCGAATGATATGAAATTGGGTGTCATGATAGGTAGTCACTCAAATTAAAACATAGGCGTGGAATTTTTAAAAAATCTTGATTGGATTATGAGATTTTGCGAAAATCGTTTCAAACTGCGTAAATTTGTGTTGAAGCATCACGTAAAAACGACTGAAGCGAATGATACGAAATTGGGTGTCATGATAGGTGGTCACTCACCTTAAAACATAGGCGTGGAATTTTTAAAAAATCTTGATTGGATTATGAGATTTTGCGAAAATCCTGTCAAACTGCGTAAATTTGTGTTCGCACATCACGTAATAACTGCAAAGGTGAAAAAATGATATTTGGTGAAATGATAGGTGGTCACTCACCTTAAACTATAAGCTTCTAATTTTAAAAATCGATCCGATTTCGAGATTTTGCGAAAATCATTTAAAACTGAGTGAATCTTTGTTCTCGCATTACGTAATAATGAGTAAAGCGAATGATATGAAATTTGGTCACATGATAGATGGTTGCTCAACATAAACAATAGGTATCCAATTTTTTAAACATTTTCATTAGATTTTTAGATTTTGTGAAAATTCTCTCAAAATACGTTTATATTTCTTCAAACATCACGTAATAACAACTAATACGAATGATACGAAATTTAGTGATATGATAGGTAGTTGCTGATCTTAATTTATAGGCGTTGAATTTTTAAAATATTTTGATTACATTTGGAGATTTTGCGAAAATCGTTTTAAAATGCTGAAATTTTGTTCCAGCATCACGAAATAAAGACTGCAGGGAATGAAACGAAATTGGGTGATAGGATAGGTTGTCACTCAACTTAAATTCTAGGCTTCCAATTTTTCAAAGATGTTGATTAGATTTTGAGAAAATTATTTCTATATTCGTAAATATTCGTTCACGCATCACATAATTACGACTAAAGCGAATGAAATGATATTACTTAGTGACTCTCTTAACCTGTAATATTTTAACAATACATAAAAATTATAACTCTGCTTTCTTTACTTTGGCAACATACTCCATCCATTCAGTGTACTCCTACAATGCTGACGAAAGTTCTTGCTTTTTGGAAATTTACATTCACTAACCCGTCAAGGACGGGTACTTAAGCTAGTCTTCAATATTTTACACAATCAAACTTCAAAATGTGTCGACATTTTAACAACACCCTATATTTTAGACACATATATTAACAAACTTACCAGATCGTCTAGGTGCAACAGGAGGTTCATATCTAGATACTTCACCAGACAGTGCAGTTTGATTTATATACTTCTTTTTCTGCAGAGAAAATATTTAAAAAACTATAGTGCTACCTCTTTTTTTTTTTTCTTATTATACAAATGCAGACACAGAAATATTTCTAACCTTAGGTTTGCCAGACAAACTAGGGAAGTATTCATCAGCCAATCCAACTTTTTTCTTCAGAGTAGAATTCCAATGGTTTTTTATAGCATTATCAGTCCTAAACAATGTTTAAAAATTTAATAACTACATATAAGAGAAAAAAAAAATACACAGTTAAAAAACCTAAAATTTCAATATCAAAATTAAAAAACCAATATATGAGTACATTTTGCTTAGAAACAGATGCACTAGAGAAAAAAATCTTATTTGGGATGATATTTTTTTAATTTTAGGACAATTTTAAAACAACCAAAATAGAAAATTGAAGGTCATTTTATTTCATAAACTTGTACACCAATATTATACAAATGAAAGCTTACAAAAAGAATACTTTTCAGCTTAGTCATGCAATACTTCAAATTAAGTAATATAAAACAGAACCCTTTGCAAGATTAACAATATCAAAAATAAATTATTATTTGGAATAAACACAGGGCTTCTATAAACAGTGGTGGCCACTTATTTTGATCCGTGGTTTATCCAATGAACTGCTTATTCCGGTGAAAATTGGTATGAACAGAACATAATCGCCAAATTGCATTAGTTTTCCACTGGTTATTTCGGTAGTAAGTGCCTCCTCATCCGGTCAGGTAATCTTTGGAGATAAAGTAAAATTTTAACGCAATTAGCGTTTAGGGCGAACTGAAAGCCAGTCAAAAAAGACTTATATTTGTATGGAGGAGCTACAATAATTCAATTAAAATAATTGTTAACAAACTTAAAAGAACTTAAATAAAAATATGATTAATATGACATCCAAAAAAAATGAGACACACGCTGATGATGACAACGATGATCTGCACTCCAACCGGGAATGTATCACAAAAGTAGATTTGCTGAATGCTATAAACACTTGACGTAGGAAAACAACATAAGTGATAACCTTTTATAACATTAAGTAAAATTCAATTTGTGCTACATGACACTGCACCTAAAAAAACCTTTAATTTCAGATTTTTTTCTCCCAAGAAGTTTTTTTTTTTTTTAAATAAATGTAGGAGTGTATTTTTTTACTTATTCATTTCTTTATTCTTACATAAATATGTGCATACATTAAACGAATGAATCAAAATATATGAACTGTATTAGTCAATTTACTCATTTTTTACTTGAATTTTCTCACTTTTACTTTGGTCTCGCTGTTTATTTCGGATTTTGGTTATTCCAGTAGATCTCAATCCATCCTGTTATGACCAGAATAAGCGGCGACCACTGTATATCAGATTAAAAAAAAATAAAAACTGTGTAAAAAACACACATAAAGTGATACTTATAACATGATACGATCGTTTCAACTGAAAATTTATTCAGTCTCCATCAGTCATATCCCTAATACCCTTGAAATTTACTCATATTCTTAAAACTACAGTAAATAATAAAATATTCTAACATATTTAAATGAATTAATTATCTATTCAAACAGAACAAAATTTAACTTTTACTAAATCTTTTAATTTTTAAAGAAAAACATGAAGTAATAGACAAAATAAAGCCTGACGGAGAGCAAATATGATTATGTGTTAAAAAATTTTATAAGGTTTAATTGTGGTTGAAAATAAATATGGAGAATGTCAGAAGCCAGAGTCAAAATAAACAACTGAGGCATTAGAATTTTGGCAATTCAGTTTAATTTTTTTTTTTTAGATAGGATATACATTGTATTACTTTTGATTTTAAAAAGTCGTTTCGAAGAATGCCATTAGTCCAATTAGGAAAAGTCGTATCTGACTTTTCAATTTAATATTGAGTGGTTAATGGGCAGTGTGTGGAATGGGTAGATATTGAAAGTTTGTTACATATGAAAAGTGCTGAGAGGATTTGCGTAATTTAGAGAGGTATTTTGACAATAGTCGAGATATATTACAGCTGAGCCCATGAATTCCATAACACAGCAAAAGAAATATATTCTTTAGATTAGTTCTAGTATTTTTAAATATACAGCAGAGTCTCGATAATTTGATGTGGATGGGACCTAACTTACCTTGAATTATCTAAATCATTTAATAAACAAATAAATAAAAATAAAGCAATTTTTGTAATTTGACTGCATATTTAAATGAAAAATGTACTTACAATTATTACATTACTGATGATAGAACAAGTTAGTTATATCGGAAAATAACAGTGAATTGTTTTTTGTATTAACACGTTGACCCATTTCCATGCAGCAATATCGTGCCATCGTCAAAGCAGCATGTCAACACTGCACAGAGATGTCTGTAAGGACATCTTTATGAAGAATATACCCATTTTTGGGGGGGGGAGGGGGGGGAGGCGGTGATTTCTGATGTGTCTTCCAAGTGTGCTAAGCATTTGAATTTTGTGGTGATATAAAATTTCGCATACACGTTTTATATGTGTTGGTCATTATTTGGGAGCTAAACTGATTTTTTCACTAACTCGGATTAATGGGAAACATGAACATCGAGACTCTACTGTACTTAGTTTTTACCGCTTTTATTCTAAATATTGAAACCTTAAAATGAGATATTTCATAGAGGGTAGGGAGGGTACATGAATAGCAATAGAGAAAAAAACAAAATTAAAAAAGTTTCTATATACCTTCCAGGGAGTTCTTTGGCAATTTTTGACCACTGATTACCCCACAATCTATGATAATAACAAATTAATTTTTCTTCCTCTAAAGTCCAAGCAGTTTTTTTAATGGCAGGATTCAGATGATTATGCCATCTACATAAGAAAATATTGAATATTAAAAAATGTTAATGCATGATAAGAACTAACAGCTGTAAAAGAAACAATGACTTTGATTTTTAAAAATGCTATATTTAAAAAAAAATTCTATTATTTTACAACCATTAATTTCATTATAATCACAAGCAAGAGTTATAAATGTTCTAGATGTTACTGAATTACTCTCCAAGCAGTTGTGAAATAAAATCCCGTCAACTTCTTTCCAGTTTTCACTTCAATGCATCTACAGCTTAAATTATTTATCACACACACATATCAGAAAATATGTTCTGATATTAAAGCTTGTAAGTAATTTAGGAGCTTGTTCTTTAATAATTAAAAATCTTCCTATCAAAATTTTATTTATTTACTTATTTATTTATTTTACAATTTTAAAGCTGCATGAAAATTTTACCATAAAAACAACTTAAATTTATTTGCCCATTTCCAAGATGATCAGAGGGTTAAAAAGGTAAGGCATAAATAAGGTTCAATCACTTTAATTAAGAGTGATTGCTTATAAGTTACATAAATTTAAATTTCTATCTTTTGCAGAGGAAAAAAAAAAAAGCATTAAACATCAAATACCTTTCTCTACACTGTTTACCAATCCTTCCTTTCAAATGTTTTGCAATTATAGTCCATTTCTTAGGACCATATTTTTTCACCAACTCAATCACTTTTTCATCTTCCTATAAAACAAATTTTCAAAGCGATAAATATATAATGAATTGATTAGATGTACCTACCTATAATATGGTATAAATAAAAAACAAGCAGGAATTTATTTATTTTTGATTTCTTTTAACCGAGCAAAATACATTACATTTTCTCCAACTTCCAAAATATTAAAAATCTTTCACAAAAGGAAACACAGTTATTTAAGCAAAAATTTTATACTTTCCTAAAGTTAAAATTTATTACTACAATGAAGAGTCTAAAAATTTGAAAAAGAACTTTAAAATATTTTATACTTCATTGCAAATGACATTTGGTTGCTTCCTGACACCTGGACCAACAAACTTAAAAGAAAACCACTGTCTAGAAAAACCACCGTGCAGAAATATAGAAGAGAGGCACTATACTTTTGCTCATGTAATATTTAATTTCTAAGATATCATCTGATGTAAAATCTCATTAAAAACACACACTATACAACCAAAACTCAAGAGATACATCGGATTTTAGACATTCTTTTTTCTCAATTCTGAAGAAATATTGACAAATTGCAGGTTGCAAACCATGACACAGCCAAAAATGTAGTTGCTTTAGTACTCTTTGGGGTACAAAAGAGTAGCCTAATAGTAGACTTCAGGTGACAAAATAGTAGCCTTTATGGTGAAAATAGTAGCCTCTTTATGCCGATATGTGTGCAAATTTTCCTAATCCGCCATTTTGTTTATTTTTAAATATGACAAATAACTTCTTAAAAATGAGGGAGGTCACAGTCGCTTACCGTTAACGAGCGATGAATATTTTTTTATAAAAAACTAAAAAACTTCAGCGATGAATTTTTTTTTAATTAAAAAAAAATGATAAAAAAAGCTGCATAAAATTGCAATTTAAATGTTTAATTTGACATGCAATATTCCGCCGAAACTGACAATTACAAATATTGGATAATTAATAATAACAAAGTAGTATATAGATCACAGAGCTAGTATTATTATGCGAGCTTTTTCACTTCGAATTAAATGTTTTGGATTGTCTATTTATGGTTTGAATGTATGCAATAGAAGTTTAGCAATGCGATTAATTGTGTTTAAATAAGCAAAATAAAAATTATTCATTAAAACGAAAATTATTAAACATATTAAAACAATCAACTATCAATACATTTGGAAAACAAATTCCACTATTTAACAATCTTAAAAATAAACAAAGTTAACCATCATACTAACAAAAAAAAAAAGTTTTTGTGTGTGGGGGTAGGGATGGTTAAAATTTTGATTCCTGAAAGAAGTTTATACAACATTTGTAAAGTATCAGTATGTATTGCTCTGTAGCAGATGATATAATGCATACTTTTAGTTCTATTCTCTCAAATGTGTCATGCTTAGTGATGTCATCATGGGGTCAAGTCCATAGCCAGGAGGGGAGGGATCATGGGAGGTTGATTTCCCCCCCCCCTCTCGAAATTTTAGTCAATGCATTAGTAGTTTTTCATTTGCTTTGACTCTGGAGGTCAATTGTAGACAAAAAAAATTTAACGCTACATATATCTACTCACTACCTTTCCTAGAATGGGTTAAAATCTTTCTGTGGTTAGCTTAGTCCCCACTATTCCCCCACCCAGTAATACCAATGTGAACAACACTGCTCAATACAAGTAATTTGTAAAAAGATCATTTCTAACTTTTAATGTTACAGTATTATCCAAACAAATGTTTCTTCATTCAATTTACTTTTAGTTACAAAAATGAATTCATGAATGAATAGGAATTAAAATATTTAATTTATTAATATCTAGCTGAAGTACCCGTTCTTCACCCGGGAATGGAGATTGTTAAAACTAATACGAATGAAATATATATATATATATATTTATCTGTTTGTCTCAGCAAATTTTTGTCTTGTAAATAATTTA
This sequence comes from Cheiracanthium punctorium, assembly GCA_038373885.1. Lineage (NCBI taxonomy): Eukaryota > Metazoa > Arthropoda > Arachnida > Araneae > Cheiracanthiidae > Cheiracanthium > Cheiracanthium punctorium. Next base: position 377,653 of record JAWZYV010001543.1, read on the forward strand.
TATCTTTGCCTCTGGTTCCATAATTCATGTTTGCAAAACTATCTTGATCATGATGTTATTTATTCTTTTCTTTTTTCAAATTTTGTTAGCATTAACTTAATAATTCACTTTTAAATACTATATAAAAACAATGTCAAAGAGTAGTTAATTGTCCAATTGTCCCATGTCCAATTTTAACATTATCATTTAGTTTCCACAGAAACAGTATCCATTCTTGTTACTTAAGTTGTTAAATGGGACAATCAAACAAAAACTTAAGTAATTTTTAAAATTCTTAAGATTTAGAAAATAAAAATACATAATGAAACAACTAAAACATTAACCATTAAAAGTACTCTGATTTAACACTATACTTTTTTAATGAATCAGATAAAATTCAAAGAAAGATTCTTCGTATGGTAGGAAATGAGTATTTTTCTTACTTGTGTAATTTGAATCTATCCAAATGATCTGAAAATTAAAAAATTGCAAAATTGATTGACTCATGATGTCATGAATAAAAACCCAGGATGGAATAGTTTTGGTTAAGTCAAAGCTAGATGACGATTATTTGCCTAGTGGATAATAGGAGGAGCCTTGATGAGAACTTTTTAAGCGGTTCTGGCATGTTTTTGTGTTACATGTGGAGAAAGCTGCCCAAAACTCCATTTGATTGGTAATGGCACGATAGGCCAGAACTTAGAATTTTCACACTTAAGCCATCAACCAATTCTGAGATGACTGCAACATGATGATACAAAAGTGAGCTCCTAATGCAATTTCTAACTCATTAGATAAAACTGGAGTCGATCACCAGTGATTTTCATTTTTTAATAAATAACTAATTTCATATTCTGCCTTTAAGATAAATGCAATAACAACAGAATTTAATGCTGCTACTTAAGTTGTCAGATTAAACATTCAAAAAACATTCATGCTAAATACAAGGTGAAATTAATTGTATTTTTATTCTTTGCAAGTGCTCTTTTTTTGCATGCAATCACAATATCAATCTTCTACATGATATATATCCTAAAATCTTTGTTGATTTATTTTTTATTTTCATTTAATATTCTCGACTCTTAATTCTCTGGTGATTATTTGGTGATTGGCAGATGCAATACGTGATAATCATTTCCCATCAAGGTTGGATTTAAAACAATTTCTCATTCTCATACCTAATCTATGGCCGATCGCTATTTTTAGTATTGTGAAATATTTGATCTCGTCGAGGTGGCAAATATCCGAGCTGTAACAAAATTGAACATTACAATATTTTAAGAAATGTATAGCCTGCTGAACAGCTTGTGTATTCACCATCTACAGTGGTTTTCAATAATTTGTCGACTTACACTCTCGTATAATTGATCATTAATTCCCATTAAGGTTGTTGATAAAACAATGCTCCTTATTTTAATTTTGCTAAAACTTTTAAAATGGCGCAATTAACATTGCCAAATACTTTATCTTGACAACAGGTTACAAATACAAAAACTGAGACGCAAATTAAAACTCCAGAATAAAGGCAATTTTTAAAAATATGTATTACCGTACATTACATAATCTGAACTATTTTACACTTCTAAGATACAGAGCTATCATTTTTAAAAACATGCGTCATAAATCTGCATTCTTTGCAGATACATGCGGGTGCCAAAATGGCATTTTTAAAAATCACATTTTTTTTTCAATTCAAAAGTAGTAATTATTAGTATAGGTTACGAAAGTGGGGCTTTGGTTGATGGGACTGTGCTTAACTGATTCAGCATCTGAAACGATCAAATTGATGATGCTTCTAGAAGTAGAAAACTACCAAATCAATACATCTATTTATCTGATTTCAAAAAACACGCTTCATCTGAAATTCTAAACTCGATTGTTATTTAAGAAAAGATTGTTATTTAAAAAAAGATTGTTATTTAAGCAATCTTTTGTGAAATTTGAAAATTTATGAACTTTAAGAAACACATTTGGACTTAATTTTTTTATATTCTTTTTAATTTGGTGTAAAACTACCGTAATTTCCATGCCATTTCATCTTTTTCAAATGCATGCAATTCCACTGTAGTAAGATCATTTCTGCTTTATTTCAAAGGCATAAATCATTTTATGCAGCAATACTCCCCAAGCATCGCAATCTAAAAACAGTTTTTAATTAATAATTTAAAAAATTAATAAAAATTTCTAATTTCTAATTCTCAGGTGCACATTATCCTAAACATTAGCCCTTATTATAAACTACCGTAATTTCCATGCTAGTTCATCCTTTTTGAAATGTACACGATTCCACTGTAGTAAGAGCATTTCTGCTTTATTTCAAAAGCATACATCATTTTATGTGGGCAATACTCCCCAAGCATGGCAATCTAAAAACAGTTTTTAATTAATAATTTAAAAAGTAATTAAAATTTCTAATTTCTAATTCTCAGGTGCACATTATCAAACTCCTGGGCTTATAAGTTAAAATTTTCAGAGCTCTACATGCTGTAGATTTGTATGAGGATTGCACACATATAGATTTACATTCACTTTTATTATAGATTTAAATCTTAATAATCGATCGAAATAGAAATTAATGCATAATACTTAAAAAGTCAAATAAATGCATACTTGTATAGAACACCATGCAGCAATAAAAGCTCAAGATCTTCAGTGTAGTTAATTTGATAACATAAAAGTTAGATTCTAAACACACAGATAAGAAATAATCTGTAGGAAAAAATGGATAAATAAATAATTAACCTCCTTTGTCCAGGGACCTTTAACGAGTTCTGGGTTGACTACTTTATACCAGCGCTGTTGACACTGCACATCACTACGATCGGGGAACAAGCTAGAAATTTTCTCCCATTTGCTTTCTCCATGAGTTGCAACTAAATGTTTCAGTCTCTCATCCTAATAACATATTTTTTAATATTAATGCAGATAATTAAACATTATAAATTAACGAAATTTGCATTAAAAGCAGTATTACTACGAAACATAATTTTTAATGTGTAGTTTTCTTTTAACTGTGACCCAATTCAAAACTTTTTTTAAGATGACAGTTACCAAGCACAGAAAATGGCCACCACCCATAACACTCTGAACAAGCTAAATTTAGTACAATCTAAATTTTAAAAATTATTGAATGAAATAATGATAAAACAATGCCAGAGTGAAGTTTCATTTGCAAACTTACTTTTAAAATTCTGCCACATCTTTAATGGATTCCCTACTTATCAAAATCACTCAATGAAAAAATGAATAAAATTTGCACTTACCACAGAGATAAGTTTAATTCAAATGCTCTTCATGAAATTTAATAACAAAACTAACAAATAAAAAAGTATCATTTTTAAGAAGAGGGTTTCTACTCATTGAAGCAGTACATTTAATACACAAATATTACTGCAATTCATTAACTTTTCCACGTTTTCCAGGTGTAATTTTTAAAAATTCCACTCAACAGAGTGACAGCAGATACACTGGCATAGCCAGGATTTTGTTTCAGGAGGAGCACAGGTCTAACTGAATAACATACCTGCCAACCTCCTTAATACTAAAACAGGAAGACTCAGGTTTAAAAAACAGAAGATTTCACAAAAAATCAAAAGATAATTTTAAATATAAGAAGTAAAAACAGAAGACACCCAGTTTACTACCATTTCTCATTGTTTTTTATTTTAATACAATTCAGAAACTTGCAGTGAAAGAGATTCCTTGCTAGTTTGAGTAACTTTTGGAGAAACAGTACATTTAATACACAAATATTACTGCGATTAAACGAAATCACATAAAAAATATTATTAAAGTAATAAATATTTAATCTACCTCTTCCTTCAGCCATCTTCCTCTATTAATGACTTTACTATTTCTGTGTCGAAGACTAGGTGTATCTGAGTACTCACTATCATCTTCGTCAGAAGTAGTATAGAATTGAGATTTGGATCTGAAAGTGAATTTATCATATCAATAACAAGCAATTCAACTCAACAAATATACCATAAACTATACACAATCAAACAATGCATTTTTTAAATTACAGAATTTTACAGATTATAGATTATCTCTGGTACAGGTAATTTTTGTCAACCCTTAATGGGAGGAATATTTGATGAAGAGAATTAGGCTAATTATTCCATTTTAAGGAATGAAAATGGTTCAAAGATGTAACAATTTATATTTGGTCGGGTGGCACTTTGCATATTTTCTCTATAAGTAAAGAACATGTGACTTTTAGTGAAACAAACTTGATATAATTGTAACACAGCCTCAACTGCTATATGGTCCCATAGTTTTTAAGTCCCTCCAATTATATATGCAATTACAGAACATTTTATTCTGTCTGATTGAGGAACTTAGGAACAAGCTCACAAAAAAATTTGTAAACTTTAGGTAATTCTAAGGGGGGGGGGGGGGAAGTTACACAGGTAATGTAGATTCTAGACAAATTTGGCGGGGCATGGTGCATGATAGTCATTTTAACTCTTTTTTTATCCTGCAACCTGCATCTTTCACTTTTATTATTATTTATCAACAATCACCACATCTTATCCAGTTTGCAATATCATTTATTAAAACAAGTCCCTTGATAAGAATATGATCAATTACAAAGGCCTCTTCATTAAAAGAGGACTGTCAGAAGAGAAATTTTAAAACAAGCCTGTGAACTGTGAAGTGTGTTTTTTAAAGAATAATCATCAATGAAATAGGACCTTTTCCACAAATCTGTTATTACAATAACTTTTTCAAATATTCTGTTTTTTTGGGGTTTTTTTTCCCCAGTTCAAAATAAGAATACTGACTTTTTCATTTAGTGTATTTGTTTTTATTGACTTGAGTGGAGTTGCTGAAATGTGCTACCCCTGGTATGTCTGTTTTAGCTGATGTGGCAGAACATGTACATTTCAGAATTAAAAGGGAATTCAAATATGTTCCATGTTATCTACACATTTTTGGTTGAATTCCATTCGTTTATTACTAAATATTAGTGATTACGTTTGTTAAATAAGAAATTGAGAATTATTAAACAGCCATAATTCCAGACTTTTGTGCAGCCATATTCATAGTTATTATTCGCCTCGGTGTTTTTATTAACTATTTTGAACACATGCAAGTTTTCTCTCTGAACTATTACTCTATTTTAATCAGCCTTCCTATTAAAGATTACTCATAGTCATTGCAGATATTTACTAAAACATACATAAATATGGATGATAAGGAAAGTACTTTTGTAAAAAACATTTTGTGACTCTAAAAATTGCAGAATTTTGAGAATTCAGTATGGAAATCAAGCAAATTCGCAATATTTAGCAAATACAGCACTCTAATTCTATTATGCTTTTGCCAAAATTAAGTAGGATCACAGTCTTTTGCCTCAGCAGCATAGAAAACGTTATTGGTACGTAATATGACGTTTCAGTTTGCCTATCCACTGTATTCTAAGTCGTAGCATTTTGCATTGGGGCGGCTTTCAGCAGGCAGTGGGATGTTAACTTTAGTTTATTGTTATGCTGTTAATTTTTGTTAACTATGCAAGGGTTCATCCAGGTTTTTCTCCCAGGGTCCTAATTTTGTGAATTTTTACCCAATTTTGTGAATTTATTAATATTTTTGTGAATGTTTTCCAATTTATCCTTTTTTTTTCTTTGGACAAAAAAGGAATTCACAAACCATGCTTATATTTTGATGATTGTTAAATGATAATAAATTCCCAAATTTGAATGAAAAATGCAATAATTTTATTTTGTGAAAGGGTCATATTGATAAAACTGTGTGAAGGGTCTGTTTCTGCAAATTCAATTATGTGAAGGGTCCGCTTTAAGACCCAGTTTCGACTTAGACAGACCCCTGGTTTGAGTTACTGAAATTTTAATTTGCTACGTTTTCGTAAAATAGTTTTTTATCGTTTAGGGAGTCAATATATTTTACAATAACTTCTGCACCAAACACTTATTAACTCTGCACCCTAATCATACACACTGAAAGTATTTTACTGTGCAAAAGCTTGTAACAATATAGGTGCAATCTTATAAATAAAAATGAAATTCTGTTTGTTTGTTTGTTTGTTTGTGGATTTGATTCGTATACAAATCCACAAAAATGGACCTATCGGCCTGAAATTTAGTACAGATGTGTAAAATAATATAGAATAACTCATAGTCCACTTTAAAACTTTGAAAGTCCACCCGTTCCCGGAATTTAAGAGATTTTTTATGCTCTTCACGCAAAAATCTTTCCGTAATTGTAACCCCTGTAGTGAAAAAAGTGTGAAATAAGGATCGTGGTTGCCATGTGTGGCGATTTTGACGAATAAAATGTCGTTCGTATACAAATCCACAAAAATGGACCTATCGGCCTGAAATTCAGCACAGATATGTAAAATAATATAGAATAAATCGTAGTCCACTTTAAAACTTTGAAAGTCCACCCGTTCCCGGAATTTAAGATTTTTTATGCTCTTCACGCAAAAATCTTTCCGTAATTGTAACCCCTGTAGTGAAAAAAGTGTGAAATAAGGATCGTGGTTGCCATGTGTGGCGATTTTGCCGAATAAAATGTTTTAAATTCTCAAAGTAAAAATAAAAGAATAATAATGATTTTTTTTTGTTAGTTTATATTCGTAAGGTTATTTTTTTTTAATTATAATATCGTGTGCATGGGGAAATCAGAGCAGGAATGTAATGCTTTACACGCAAAACAATAAGAATTGAAGATTTCCGAGGCTAATAGGTAAATTATTTTAGTTTGGCGAAAAAATAAAATGGCTCAAATGCCGATTTTGTGAAAGTGAGTTCTAGCGGTTTGCACAGATTTCGGCTTGGCGCAATTTATTGAGAGCTTAAGGAAATAGATTTTTGAAAACAAGTGCAAAGGTTTTATTAGAATACAGCGTGAAATTTTAATGATCCGTGAAGAAATAATGCAGTTATTAAGGGATTTCAATTGATCTATCTCCAGAATTCTCGCCAAATGAGTACATTGATTTAAGTTCGGGGAATTCCGCCAAATTTCAGAAAATTGAAATCTTCTCATTTAGTACATCGGAGTAATGATGAATAAAACACGTTATAGTTGATAATTTTAAAAAATTCGGCTGTATTAAGGGATTCAACTTTTCAAATAAAGGCTTGCTTTACTTTTTCGCGGTCGAACCATTTCCCATATATTATTGCTGCTAAGTCAATGCTTCGAATGATTTCCTGAAAAAACGCTTGCAAAATGGCGTATGTTGGCACTTTGGCGAGGCTTAGATTTGAAACTGGATTTTATTTGAGACTGGGATATATAATGACACTGGTTATAGATAAAAATGAATGTTGGTATGAGTGTATGAGGTTGAAAAACTCCAGCACCGTTGAGCACCGTTGCACCATGAAATTTGGTTCACCTAAGTCTTTTATCATGGAGAAGCTTTTTATGCTATCCGTTTTCCTCTAACTTGCCACCAGGTGGCACAGCAGAACGTCGAATTCTATTCCGTTTAGCCGTTTGCTATGCGAATATCGTCCAACCGATTTCGATGAAATTTGGTACACGCGAATATTAGAACACGGAGAATATTTTTCACTATCCATTTTGCTGTAACTTGCCGCTAAAGGGCGCTGAAAAGCATCAACTTCTATACCGTTCGACCGATCGGCATAAAATTTTTTATACTTACACATTTGAGCACGAAGAATATATTCTAACTGCGTTCCTTTTGATGTCACTCACCACTAGATGACACTGCAATGCATTATTATTTTATGTCGCCACTAGATGACGCTGCAGCAGGCCAAATTCTTGACCATTCAAACGGTCGCTATGAAAATCAGTATACATAGCTATTTGAACAATGAGAATATTTTGGCGTTATCCATTTTGCTATAACTCGCCACTTGACGGCGCTGTAGCAAATCATTACTTTATTGAACCACTGGATGGCCCTGCAGTGTATCACTTCTTGACTGTGCAAATGATCGCTATGAAAATAGGTATACATAGATATTTGAACACGGGGAAGAGTTTGGCGCTATCCATTTTCTTATAACTTGCCACTAAATGTCGCGTCAACACATGAACTTCAGGACTGTCCAGCCGATAGTCATGAAAATTCATATACATCGATATCTGAATGCGAAAAATATTTTCGCCGTATCCATTTTGCTAAAACTCGCCACTAGATTGCGCTACGCCGCATGGCCTTCTGCACCGTACAAACGATTGCCTTGCAATTCGGTATGCATAATTATTGGACACAATATAACGCGATATCCACTTTGCTATATCTGTTTATTACAATGAATAGTAATCACCACAAATCGTAATATCAAAAAGTCCATTCATTCCCGTGCGAAGAACGGGTACTTCAGCTAGTATTGAATATAAATGTGACCCAGTGTGAAAACTAGATAGCATTGAGGAACAAGAAGAAATATTGCCTCTTACTGCTCAGTAAATCAAAGACTTGATAAAATCTGAAGCTTTCTTTAATAAATGTACTGTGCATTCCTTATAAACAATTAACATACGTGTCATGCAACTTTGAGAAAAAGCCACAAAAATCGTATCGTAAAATGAATCACACTAAAGCTTCTACTTTTTTTTAAATAACTAGGGGCCAAGGCCCCTAGACTTGCTACGCTCGCTTTTTGTATGAGGCATTCAGCTCCTAATGAGGCTTATTTGTAAAAAAAAAGGCATGATTTCAGCAAGCAAAATCCAAAGGTTGGATCAGATAGAATGTTACCCAGCTACACATTGCTTGTTTCTTGCATGTTCCATGGAACATAAAAATTTAAACTTCGCACTATTTTTAATTATGTGAAACCCACGGAACACCTTGCGTATTAGCCAATTATGGCGATTTTCTATAATTTGGCAACTTGCGTATATGTATAGTTAATAATTAGCTCTAATAAAACAGTACTCCATAGGTTTTCTTTGATAAAAACTACGGAACAGCTTGGATAGCTTTCCACCCATGGCGACTTTTCATTATTTGGCGATTTACACATACTCACAACCTATAATTACTGCTCATGTAAGATTCCTGGAAAACCGTTATCCATATTTTCAAATACATAATCCTTTGCAGATTGGCATATTTAACACCACAAATTATATCATCTCACCGTGCTGGCAGATATCCAAAGTGTGCTATAACTGCTATAATTGCATAGTTAACACCACTAACTATTTATACTGGTAGCAAGTACTCCAGCTGGACCGAACCGGCTTTAAAATAATCTGCATTTTAATTATTTTTCATTTTCAAGATACTGGGTTCTAACATTTCGGAACTTGCGGTTTAGATCCTCCCTGCTTGGAAAGATACCATTTTGCCAGATCGTACCTAATGCCAAGATGGCGCTTTTAAAATCAGTTATTCTGTTTTGGAAATGCTCCCCAGCATGCTGTGGATCTATCACTTATCATCAAGTGATGCTGTGGAGCTCCTGGACTATCGACTTTTGCGACCATCTGATCTTCGTGTAATCTCCACGAGAGTTGCTCTGGGTTCACTGGCATGCTGGCGGGTCTACAACAGAATGACTTGTCGGGTGGCCCCTGGCATGATGTCCCGCGCTTCTGTTGGCGTTGGTTAGCAGCATTTGTCTCCCTACTCCTGGGGACAATCAGGAGAAATGAGTTGTTTCCCAGGTTGGGTAGCAACATTTTAAAAAAAAATAACACACTTAGAGTTATTTATTTCATATACTTTTTAATTCAGCGTAAAATGGGTGCCATTCTACTTCATGTTTGTCAATTTCACGTGATTCTACATACTTGGAATTGCTTTGTTGCAAAGGAATGAATGATGTTCCGCGGGCTGGAGGTTGCCCACATATGGTCTACAGAATTTGGTAAAATCGAGAGTATTAACTTTGCTCTGTGTGTTAGTTTTGGAAACCTCTGTGAAACAGCCTCTGAATTCCAAAGTTTTTAGAGGAACATTCCTTGACAAATGCCCTTAAACAGTATACTCATCTTATTTGAGAATCATTAATCCTGGAATACTGTTTAAGACTTCTTCATCATCAACATATGTATTGGACAATTGGTCTGGGTCAAACACGAGCTGCTTTCATGAATTTCAAACCAGGTTAGAAAAACTTAGGTCCTCACTTTTTAGAGAAGTCCATTTCTGGAATATATTAAACATTCAAGGGGCTTTGGAAGAAAATATGCTGAGAAAAATTTAAGAAATAAAAAGTTTGCTGGAAAATGTGGTGTTAGGCAGAAAATTTAAGTTTATGCAGAGGATTGTAAATTATGCAGAATTTCGCATTTTCTGCCTATTTCATAGGGCCCTAGTAATAGATAATTTTTGATATAGGCTCCTGCTAAAACAGTGCTCTGGAATATTTCTTTACTGGAAAACCGACTGAATGGTATGATTAATGCCACCAAATATTGCATTTTGCCGAGTAGCAGCATCTAACAGAAGTACTAAATATTCATGTTACACAAATATTTACATTATGAAAAAAACTTGTGTTAAATTCGATTAATTTTAATAGCATTATACAAAGTATACTTAAGAGTGACTTTATGTAAAGCGAGTTTGGGAGACAAGTTCCCTTCTTCAGATGCAGATTATTTACCAAAATTCTGAAGAATCTTTAAACCCACAATATTCTATTTAAAATATATTAAGTTTGCATTTCTTTTCTGTGTGTCGGTGGTGGTTTGCTTCTGACATAAGAACACTTATTAATATATAGAGAACTCATTGTACTCTTGTGTCTTATATAAGGTTTTTAATTTTTATTCGGACTATATTCCGTATCCGGTGCTGTTCACATATCAATGTTTGTGTTTACGTTTCATATGGTGATCGTTCTGGTGCCATCGTGGGCAATGCAAAGCGGGAGTGAAGTAACCTGCCGGTGGTATTTTTGACTGGCAACCATAAAAAAAGGGATTTTCAATTGGGGAATTTGAAATTGTTTCATGTTATGGATGGATGGGAATGAAATATGTTATGTTATTGAATGAAAAGAAAGTATGACAGGGTGGCTACAGAAACTGAGGAAAAAAGTTCCCTGATTTTTCCCTGACTATCTTTATCAAATTTCCAGAACTAATTACATACATACCATAATCTTTCATGGAAATCACCATTGTGTATCATGCACCAACAGGTGAATGCTTCATATAGGGAAATAAATAATAGAAAACCACAAAAATGCTTAATATTAATAAAATTGTAGTTCAGTTTCAGAAATCCAAATATAAAATTTAGTTGAACACTAAAAAACAATATATAGCAGAAATTTTCCTCGTTTTATAAAGATAGTATTCAATTTTAAGCGTAAGGATGACTGATCAAAATAAAATGGCCACCTAGTCAACTTATTTTATTTCAATCAATGTATCGTTTCAAATTTTAAAAAATATGTAAAAAGGCTTAAAAATGAGCACTATCTATAAAAAAAAATAGTCTTGCGTGGGAGCTTAGCTGGCATCACTCAAATGTCCCATCACTTTAAAAAACACAATGGCGCAGTAGAAGACTAAATCATCTTTTACCATTCATTTTACCTATGACTTTATTCGGGAAGCAATTCACATGCGAAATTGATTCACATGCCGATATGATTCGCACATCCGGTTTCTTGTATGATCCACATCTTAGAACGAGTCCGAATACATGCACTTTTTCGGATTCGTATAGTGATAGAGCTCACATCACTTGAGTCTCCAGTGTTCATCCTAGGCGTTTTTCGAAGGGCGCTGCGCCCTGCCCGCCCTTTAAAGCAAAAAATCCCGCCCTACTTGCCCTTTCAAAAAAAATCGCCGCCCTTTTGCCACCCAAAAACAGCGCCCTGCCTGCCGCTCTTCTAGCCCCGATTTCATTCATGGCGCCATCCTCTCCCCTCTGTTTACATTTATTGCGTTGCGGCATCTCTTTCCTCTTTGTTGACATTAGTTAGCACCTTCACAGATTCTAGTGTTGAGTCTAGATTAATTTGGCAGGGCGTAGCGCTCGGCGGCCCTTTTATCGTCTTTTTAGTGCCCAGCTGCCCAATTTCTCTTCTTCCTGCCCCCCTGCTTTTAAATTTTTATTATTCTTAGTCAACAATCACTACTTTTTTTGCCTACATTGCGACCATTTGCGACCCATCATGAAAATACGTTAAATAAAACGGCCCCTTTACAGAAATAAGATTGAGTATAATAACCCTATCATAAAAATAGGTTCGAATGAAAGCGGCCCTTTCACAGAAACAGTCTATGAAATCGGATCTTTCCAACAAGTGTAATTTATTAAAATGCCTTTTTCAAATATTCTGTTCTTTCAGATCGAAATACTGTTAATGCCTTTTTCATTTGCGCGAGCGAGTAACCCGAAAAGGCCCCTAATGTGTTTTGTTTTTGCTGACTCAAGTGAGAAGCCCGATCGCAGGGCAGAACTACGTCTACGTGGGCATTTCAGTTGGGAGTTGGGGGAAGAAAATACGGTTGGGAAATTCAAAATTTTATAAAGTTATCTAAATATTTCTGATTCCATCTGTCAATCCTCAAATATCGGTAGCTACGTTTGATAAATAAGTAGTTGCGAGTTATCAAACAATCATTATTCCAGTGTTTGTCGCCAGCTGTTGCTCTTCTCGATGTTTTTAATAGTTTTGCACACTAACAAGTTTATTTTTTATTTCCTCCCCTAAACAATTTCCTCTTTTTAATCGGCTTTCTTAGTACATATTATTCTTAATGTATAACAGTTATTTACTAATCATATATAATTACAGATGATGAAAGTATGCCTTAGCAAAACGGCGTTTTGCGATTCGAAAATTCTGCGGGATTTGTTTGCCTAGACAAGGGATATCTCCCGGGGGGGGGGGGGCTTGGTTGGATGACTTTTTAAGGAGTTCTAACTTGTATTGATTTTACATCTGGATGAAACCAACCAAAACTCCAGACCGACGTCGCGCGGCCGGGGCCCGAACATGGGAACTTCAACACTTCAGCCGTCAACCATGTTCAGTGGCTTTATCCACTCAAATCGGTCTGAAAATCGAGCGATTTGCGAATACAGCAATTGAAACACATTATGCTTTTGCCAAATTAAGAGCATAATAATAATGATCTTTTGCTATTGCAGTGTAGCGCCAGGGTTATTGGTTCCCAGTACGGTCCTTCAGTTTGCCGGCCCATTCTTTTTTAAGTTTCAGCATTCTGCCCCCATTTCGGCCTTTTAGTTTTCCACCATACTATTTTTAGGTGTCCTGCCAGCCACTATCTTTGTTTTTACCTTGCCGCCCGGGCGCCCTCCCCCCTTTATTACGCAACAGTTTTAATTGTACTAAAGTGGAGTAACTGCAGAATTTTGTAAATCAGACTATTGACAAGATTTGGTATTCTAACTATTCATATTATGTATCTTCCGATTTTAAAAAGTTTTCAACATTTTAATGAATGAAGCAAAAAAATAAAATAAATAAATAAATAAAAGCAATAGAAAGCTAGTTCTGGGAAAGAATGTCTTAAGAAAACAAATTGTGTCTTAAGTTATTCATAAAACTAACTGTCATCAGTTTAAGCTTATTTTCAGTTTTTAAAAACTAAAAAACAAAAAAATTCGAAATGATTCTGGAAGTTTTTTTAATATGTAATTTGTTTGAGTACTTTTGACAACAGGATGTTAATTATTTTTATTATTGTAAGCTGATTAAAAACATTTGATAGTTAAAATATTTAATACTTTTTTTATTTTAAAAGTATTAAAGCAAGGTTGAAGAACGAAAATTTAGTGTTTTTAAAGAGAACTTTTTAAGTATGCTACAAAAAATTAAAAATTAAGCTATGAAAAATAAATTATTTAAAATATAAACTTTATTTCACACATTTGGACAATTCTGTGAGTTTAAAAAAATATTTATTTTATACCTGCTAAAAAACTTACATGTAGTAATTATTTTTATTTATTTTAAGGAATAGTGCTTTTTAAAAAACTTATATTCACTTTTCATGAATGAGCAAACATTAAATTAGAAGTGAAAGAGAAGAACAAATATATTTCAGTAATTTGATTTCATATGGTGTACATTCCAACCATTGGATGAAATACAAAATTTGCATTGATGTCATTTATTCTAGCAATCTTCTGTGTTCAGAATTCAATTTTCCCAATTTCTATAGTTATCAATTGATGGATGAGTTAAATTGTTTGATCCAATTTTAAATGTCTAATAGTAATAAGGGTAACTTTGAAAATCTTTTCTTGGTACTCATTCAATAATTATTGTGAACAAAAGAATTTAAATTCTGATTTATATTATTAAATTTTATTATTTTTATTATATGCTGAACACATCTATCCTAATCCACTTACATTGACAGTCCTTTTCTGTTTAAAAGTTTGTACCAATATAGGTAAAACATCCTATATGAATGTGATCCAGTAATTGTGGTCCAGTAGTGATAGTGTGATAAAATTGAAGAACATAAATTAGCAGTCCCTCTGCCTTCCAAATCATGTTTGGCTAAAAATTTCTGAAACCTTCTTCAATGTACTATTCTTATAAATAATAAACATGTAAGTTATGTAATTTCGAGCAGCAAAAAAAAAAAAAATTAAGCAGAAAATTCAAAATTACTTTTATTAAAACTTCTTTTTTTTTTTTAATCAAAAACTTCTAGTTATCTACAGATTTAATTCACATATTTATGTCATGCTTAGAGCAAAATATTATCAACAAATCCTTTTTCAAATTTCGCTTACACTTACTTCTACAGGATATTTTCTCCAAAAGATCAGGGGAAAAAACTAAGACAAATTGGAAAAAATATAACTATGCATTGTAGTCAGAACACATATTACAACTTTAAATGTTAAAGTTTCGGGGATCAGATAGTTTCAAACCAGTGTCTATATATGTTAGCTACCTGTACATTCTCGTGGAACTCCAAAGTGTCTTTTTTAAGAACAGGGTGCCCTTTCAGAAATTTCCCCCCTGTCGACCCTTTTTTTCTAGAGTCAACACTATTGTAATCACCTCCTCTTGTAAGTTAACCATTTTTTGTGCCTATAGAGCTATACATGAAAAATTTTAAGTGCCAATTATTTTATATGTAGACTCCTCACCTTCCCCCCCCCCCCTCAAAAAAAAAAAAAAAAAAAAAAAAACTTTAGATACGATAAATGCAGATTTAATATGAAAAAACATTGTATTGTTGGCTGACCTTTTTTCTAAAAGTAAATGGCAATATTCGCTTAGTATATACAGGCACGTATCCAGAAAACAGTTTGGAGGGGGGGAGGGTTCAAACGATAAAAAAGGTTGGATTTTTCACAAAAAGACTATCATTTTCATTTTAGTAACAAAAATGAAAATTTCGGGGGGGGTTCTTGGACCCCCCTAAATACGTTCTTTATATATATATATATATATATATATATATATATATATATATTCATATAGTGCCTCTTTATATTCTGACGTGCCATTGAAAGCTTAAATTGCCCTTTTTTAAGGACTAGCACCCTGCCCCTTTTTCATCCTAGGATGATCTCTGGAGTCTCGGATTCATATTTCTATGTTCTCTTATGATCTGTATTCTGATTTCGGATTCGTAAAATCTCTGCATCTGTGCATCAGTTGAGTATCGTGTGATCCATAACAGAGCCGTGCATCAGATTGACAATTAAAAATGATCTAGTTCACTAGGCAAAAACGAAAGTTCCCTGATTTATAAATTTTTTTTGCAAAATTCCCTGATATTTCCATGATTTTTCCAGATTGATAAAGTACCCTGATTTTTCCATGATTTCCCTGATCTGTCGACACCCTGTATGAGTTTGTTAGAAGTATGGTGTGAATATAAAGCTAAATAAAAGAAAGCATGTTGGTTTTACATTACCAGCCGGTGTGTGGGTTTGTTAGAAATGTAGTGTCAATATAAAACTAAATAAAAGAAAGCATGCTGGTTTTACGTTATAAGCCGGTGGGTGTTAGGGACTTTCTGAGCGGTTATTAAAAAAACAATAATAAATGCAAGTGCTTTTTTTTTACGAATCTTTGCAAGTTTAAGGTTTTAATGTGAATTTCAAATTGGTATTTGATGCTTTTATGTTTTTGTAAGTGCTATTCTAATCATACTGGTATATGAGGTGTACAACTAGGTTGTTTAATCCACCGATGTTTTTTTTTTAGTTGAAAATGGGCCCGTGTTTGGCCAATTTACAATAGCTGCACAACTAGGTTGCTTAATCCACTGTAGTTTTTTTAGTTAAAAACGGTACACTGTTTGCTCATTTTAAATTGCCTGTTACTGAATTTGCAGACTTTTTTTAGGTTAAATATGGACAGTGTATTCTGTTTTAATTTTTAGTTAGTGGAATATATGTGCAATTTTAATGTGTTAAAATACTATAACTTTGCTGATCGTCAGGGTTTCTACAGATTTCACAGCTGTTACTTCCCTGACATCTATCACGCTCTTCCAAATTTTGCATTTCCATTTTTAATATTACATCCTTTAATTAATAACTTTTCATATATTTTGCCCCTTTTTTTTTTACAAATAATAATAATAAAATGAATATGTACAAGAATCTTATTTGGCATTTCTGGATTCTAAAAAAAACCATGTTTGATAATAATTTAGGATAAAACTAAGCATATTTCAACTGCACAAGATATGCTCATAAAGAACACATTTTAAAAATTTATAAGGTTGAATGAGAAAATGAAAATAAAACAATTTCTATACTTAGGTTCAAATAGCAATTATTATCTTGATTTTTACCGCAAAATTCAATTTTTCTTGCATTTCTCTGACTTTTCTTCAATTTCTGCTAATTTCCCTGACTTTTTTCCCAAATCCCTGACTAAAACTCATTTCTCTGACTTTCCAGGTCTGTAGAAACCCTGATCATGCAAAATGGTTGGCGACAGTCGCTGGGGCTTGGCAACCGTCAAGCTCTAGCAACTGCCGCCATGTTAACACGGGGTGTGCACTTTCTTGTATGATTTTACCTTTTATTCAATTAATCTGAAAAATTAAAAGCAACATTATTTCTCAGAAATTTTACTACACATAAAACAGTCAAAATTGTACAAAATCGAACATTCACATAAACATTATGAGGGGTGGAAACTATACAACATGAATAAAGTGACCAGACATTCTGCTTTCGGCGGGACAGTCCAGCTTTTTACCTATCTGTCCCACTGTCTCCATGGAACAATAATTGTCCAACTTTTCCATTCCTGTCCTGCCGAAGTCCTGCTTTATGGGAGAGGGGGGGGGCACAATCAGTGCAGTGGCGACATTCATATGACCTCGTTAAAAAAATTGTCAAGGAAATTGTATCTAGCGATAAGTATGGACATCAGAAAGCATCTGATGGAGAAAATTAAAATAAATTGGGAATAAATTGGCATGAAAATGATTGTATTATTAGTTTAAGTTTTTTTTAACTTATTTGTATTTAACACCAGATTTTTTTTTTTTTACATTTTTTTACTGATCAAAATGATTGTTTCATAATATTTATTAATACATGCCTATAATCAATGAATGTCATTCTAGTTAATGTTAGAGGGCAAACTATTCTGGAAAATAGTACAAAAATTAAGGATAAATTTACTTAAAAACTAGGTTTATGTAATAGTAATAGGCCTATTTTATTTGTTTATTTACTGTATTTTTTTTGACTGATTATTCTTATAAAAGCCACCCAGGTGGTGTAGTAGCTTAAGAACCATTTGATCAAGACTTAGATCCAGGTTCGAATCCCAGCTTGGGCATGGATGCTGACTTGTCCGTCCCTTCATAGGGGTAGTGCTAGCCACCCACTTGTGTTCCCATAATAAAATGTCCAGTAGTTCAGGACTCAGTAATGGCAAAATGCTTAATAAGCAAGTGCCTGCTCAGTGAAAAAAAAAAAAAAAAAACTTATAAAAGTAGAAAATCAGAGTATGTGAAAAATATCTCATGGAGGGAGGGGGTGTCATTCATTCTTACCCCTTCCGACTCTGTGTTTTAGAAATGTCCTGATTTTCAGTTCAGATAAAATGGTAACTTTTGACATGAATGAAAATTATGTTTTTAACCTAAAAAGACACAAAAAGTGGAATAGTAATCTCTTTTTTTTTTTCAAAGCAAGAGGATCAAAACTAGTCAAGCAGCATCAATCCAAAGGATTATTCTATAATCAAGAATAAAAGGAGGAGGGCATAAAACTTAAAAATTCGAGAAATCAAAATTAAAACTGATTTTTTTTTTTTTTTAATAAGGGTAGAAAAAGCAACGTTTTGGGGAAAGGATCCTTTCAACGCTGGATTTGTTAAATTGCAATATTAGACAGAACCGAAAGGCTGTTACATAAAATAAAAACTTTACGGTGTGTAATCAAAGAAAATTTTAAGCATTTTCTACCGAAAGAATATTTTCATAACAGATATGAGAAAATATCAGACACTTAAAACACTTTCTCGTAATCAACTCTCATGGCTTAAGAACCATTCAATCCACATAAGCAAGTTTATCACAAACTGACTTAGCTAAATAACTAATACAGAAACGTACACGATGTACGAATACAGCAGCGTGCAAGACTTTTTTTTTTTACAGGCATTCCAGGACGACGAAGTATACTAATAAGTAGCTAAATCAAGTTCAAGTAGTTCAAAACAAAAAGTTTATATCCCAGAAATATTAGCTTACAAACCTGCATTTAGATTTCTTTCTCGCTCCCCTACGTAACATAATTTTTAAGTCTAAAAACAAACGGATTTATTCCATTTGTTAGTATGTATTTCAAAATTTTAGCCTCAATACAATCACATCTATCTGAAAGTAGTACAGCTGAAACTACAATGAAAACAAAAACAAAAAAATCTCCCTCGGCGTTCCCGCGTTTTCTACAGTTAACGGTTGAAGTTTTCGGGATACATCTAAAACACCGAGATCTCGGATTTCAAGGATTGATAAATAAAGCTGGGTCTAGGTATAGAGCATTTCGACGTGACGTATCTGTGACGTCAGCTGAGTGACAGCTTCGCGCATCGTTCTGCGCATGCTATTTCTTTACCTAAACGTATTATTTAGCAATCTTGGTAATCCGTAAAAACTACGTGTAATCTGACGAGGTTCACTGGGTTTTCGGATTGCGAACCCTCCCCTCTGTGAAGTATGTAAACAAACTGTAGCAAGCAACAGGCGTTGGAGTTCAGATAGCAATCCATGCAATTTAACATGTATCTTTATCCCTCGCCTCCCCCAAAAAAATTCACCCTCCCCATTTTATTGTAAATATTTTTTTCAGTGTGCATGAAAGAATGTACATTATTTATTTAGAATTGTCGTAAAATTTTTAAAGCTGTACGCAAACAATTAAACTCTCATTGCAAAATTAGATATTCTTTCTAGTTTAGGATTGTGATATTTTTTTTTCATTATAGTTTGATGCTTTGACTAGATAGGTTTATCCTTAGATTGACATGAATTTTAGTGCATGCTTTCTATGGATAACACTTTCTGGTGTGGTTTCTGTTGTTAAATGGGCATATAAAATTTATTAGAATAAATGAATAAAAAATATTAAAGAATTGGTTTGTTAATTATTTTTTTAAAAAACATATTTTGATTAAAAATCAATTTATACATTGTTTATAGAACTAGTATTGTACCAGTGGTTGGTTTATTAAAAAAATAAAACAGGTAGTTTCTTATGTTGAAACTGCCATATGATGTGTTTATGTACAATTACTTATTGTTGCTTACCCTAAAAAAAAAAAAAAAAAAAAAAACTTCTAGAATCTACTCGTTTATAATCACTAAACTTGGCTACCAGCCTTTTTATTCTTTTGCGGTATTCTAAATTAGGTATGCAGTGGAACTTCCTCTTTTATTTCACCTTGCTGTCTTGATTTTTTCTGTTGTTTCTTCGACTTCATGAAATCAAGGTTCTACTCTTCTTGTGTCCATGGACAGATGATTAAATGGTTACACTGTACTTCGTTAAAATAAATCCTTATTCTTTCACCTAAATCTATTTCCACTCTGTTCTGCGTGTAGCTAATATTAGGATTAGAAATTATTCTGAAGATTCTTAGATTTTTCGGTACTTGCATATTATCCCGTTGGTCATTTCCAACAAACTAGTTTTTCATCAAATGTGCTGGCAAACTATACTATTAATCGTATCTAAACCATTAATAATTTCATGCATTCAGCATTTAACTTGGCGAAAAATCACTCGTCTTGTTTGACTGCCGGGATAATACGCAAGTACCAATTTTTCTTGAAGAATACTGTTTTTATCTGCTGTTTACATTCAAGAACCTAAATCATTTTATGCAGCCAAATATCGTCAAACATGAAACTTTTTTTGTAAATAACTTAAGTAATTTAAATCGTCTGACTGGCATCTCAAATTTTTTTCTATCTATCACTTGCTTGCACATAGTCTGGTTACTGTATAAATTATGTGAATACATATTTTCAAGTAACATTGTAATTTATGATAGTGTTGAAAAAAAATTCTCTTGCATACAATCATTATGGAAGAAAGTAATTGCAAAAATTTATATATAACTCCTTTTATTATGATTGCTTTTTTTTTTTTTTTTCACATCCTTCAACTAATAAATCTGATACGGACACCACATGACTTTCTTGTACCTCTATTAAATCAGAAATATTTTCAGTGCACTTCATCTAAACATATTTCGTTTGAAAAAGACAAAATACTGCAATTCTAAAGTTTACCGCCAAGCTGAGTTCAATTTTAAAGATTTGTTTTACTTAATTGGGCAATATTTTGACAAAAGCCAACAAGCTTGAGATAATAAAGACACATAAAACATTATTTAATACGGCGGATTAATTAGTTAAAATTTTTTATTTGGGAATACCTTATTCCCCCGTACACGATATATATTTCGGTTACACACATAACCATCTTCAGTCGTTTCTGGAGCTCTCACTAATGGCGGCTTCTTTTTATATCTTCGTCGTTCTTCTTGAAAGTTCGATGCATGACGTCGTCCCATGATTGGTCGATTGTATGAAGCGTATCGTTGATGCTGCCCTCTGTCGTCAATATTTCTAAGCTCTTACGAATGTAGGCATATATACTATTTTTAAAGTTGGCTATTTTTTTAATATTTTTAAAATCAATGGTAATGGGCTCTTTCAAAGCAAGACGGGCTAGGGCGGTACTTTGTTTCTGGAGGTTAATGTCTTTAAAATGTTCGTTTTTTCGTTCTTTAATTTTCCTTTTTGTAACGCCGATGTAGCAATTTTCTTTATTAGTATCGTTTGACATAAAATTAATTTTATAGATCCCTGCGGTTTCGATGGGGTTGATTGGGTCTTTTTCCGATCTAATGCGCTGAAAGATTGTTTTATTAGATTGTATTGAACCTAATATTTTATTAGATTGTATTGAAAGATTGTATTAAACCTAATAAAACAATCTTTCAGCGCATTAGATCGGAAAAAGACCCAATCAACCCCATCGAAACCGCAGGGATCTATAAAATTAATTTTATGTCAAACGATACTAATAAAGAAAATTGCTACATCGGCGTTACAAAAAGGAAAATTAAAGAACGAAAAAATGAACATTTTAAAGACATTAACCTCCAGAAACAAAGTACCGCCCTAGCCCGTCTTGCTTTGAAAGAGCCCATTACCATTGATTTTAAAAATATTAAAAAAATAGCCAACTTTAAAAATAGTATATATGCCTACATTCGTGAGAGCTTAGAAATATTGACGACAGAGGGCAGCATCAACGATACGCTTCATACAATCGACCAATCATGGGACGACGTCATGCATCGAACTTTCAAGAAGAAGAACGACGAAGATATAAAAAGAAGCCGCCATTAGTGAGAGCTCCAGAAACGACTGAAGATGGTTATGTGTGTAACCGAAATATATATCGTGTACGGGGGAATAAGGTATTCCCAAATAAAAAATTTTAACTAAGCTTGAGATAGTTAGCGAGATTTCAGTCACAGCTGAAATAGTTATTCATCACAGATTTTTAATGAAACGAACATATCTATAGACCCTTAATGTATTTTAAATCTTTTGGGTGACCCTGTAAATAAATTACTCAGTCGACAGCACTCAAAAGCACAGTTACATGTTACAATAGTTCTAAATACAAAATTTTAACATTCTATAGTTAAAATGGTGGTTTTAGTCATGCAAAATGCGTAATTATTTTTGGCGTTAAATTGGCAATATTTCGGCAAAACTTGACAAGGTGATGGCAAATAGTGAGATTTTGTGCATGGACTAAACAATAACTGACTCCAGACATTAATGTATTGGAATTCTGGTAGTTGCATATTATCCCGGTAGACATTCCCGCCAAATTATTTTTTTTTTTTGAAAATGTGCTGGCAAACTGCTGCCAGTTGTATTCAGAACCATCATGATTTCAAGCAACCTGCATTTATCTAAGCGAAAAATCGCTCGTCTTAGCAGACCGCTTGGATAACATGCAAGTACCAAAATTCTTTTGGGTTGTCCTGCAAACTCTCCAAAAGATTGGAATCAAAAATCTAGGTGTACAACAAGATGTTATAACAATCTTGTATATAAAATCTCAGCAATCTACGACTAATAGTTTTTGAGATATGCGAATGAAATATATACATATATACACCAAAAGTTGCCAAGTTTGGAGACTGATGCAGTTTTTGAGGGAGGTG
Organism: Cheiracanthium punctorium; assembly: GCA_038373885.1. Lineage (NCBI taxonomy): Eukaryota > Metazoa > Arthropoda > Arachnida > Araneae > Cheiracanthiidae > Cheiracanthium > Cheiracanthium punctorium. The sequence continues at coordinate 400,287 of JAWZYV010001543.1, forward strand.
GCTGATCGTCACCGGACCATTATCTAACCATATGGTAAGATGTTATTCTGTTTAAAATGGATGAATGTCTCTAAAATTGCCATTGACTGTAATGTGTTGGAATTTTTTTGAGTGCTGCAGTAGAATTGTAAATGATAAAGGTACCATTTTTGATGGCAAGATTCATTTTGTAATCCTTAACAACATATATCACTTTTGATTCATTTGAAATAACTTAATATCTCTAAATTACACTTTAAGGAATTTCTGTCCATACAGCAAAATGTATGGATGTAGATGTTACAATCCTAAATAGAAAATTTCAACATTGTACGGCTCATAGTTTTTGAGATATGCGAGTTGCATACATACGTACAGATGCCAGGGAAACATTGATCAAAATGATGAAGCTGTCAGTCATAATGTTTGTACATGAATTTATAGGGACATACATACATGCGTATAATGAGATGTCTCTCAAAAACTCTTAAAAGTATATTTAGAGGTAGTCAAAATCTGGATACCCAATTTTTTTGCGATCACATACTTCTTTGTACATTATACACGGAAATAAAAATATTAGTGTTTGTAAATTGTATAGACACACGAACGCATAGTGCCCAAAAAGTGATAACATGCTTTAATTCTTTATCTATTAAAGATAATTAGGCAATGCGAATCGAAAAAATGGAAACTGAAATTCTTCCAGATTTTATTTATGCACTCGGGTATATGAAATCTGGATAAATTTCAGTTTCTCTTAATCTATTCAATCAATTCTGCGATATAGAGAGGATAATGATAACTGTAAGTGCTCCTATAGACTCCTGTTCGCATACTTCTGTTACTGAAAATTTCATATATTGTAGTTTAGCCCCTAGTGGTGAAATGTTTTGGATTAGTGCATATTGCAAAATCTTTTACCGACACACTAGTTGTGATTGAACCGAAAAACATGGCTGCACGATGTAATCACTAAAAGTGATTACACCAAGTCCCAAGAACATTGAAAATTTTGCCAAGAATATTGAAAATGTGCCATAAACCAAGAAACTTGAAAAGTGTCTACTTGCCACACCGTGCTAGAAAGAAATAGCACCTAAGTGCTAATAAGGTACGAAAAAATTCCTCTTGTTAATTTTCAAAGAGTTAACACTTTTTAAATTTGCTTACAACTACCATACAAAAAAATTCCCAATTAGTAAAATGTACCCCATGCACAAATGAGATTATGTACAAAATTTCAGCCTTTCATCATAAAAGGTCTTAAGAGATATCTATAAACAAAGATGATTGGGGTCTATACTTGAATTTGAATGTAACATATTCTTTCAAATTATCCATATGACCCTTAAAATGTGATTTTTTTCCCTTACAGAGCTACTGAAAAGTGGTTTAAGTCAGTACGTATTATCTTCATACATTTGACACTTTTCTGGATATAATTCTCAAATTTTGTACATCACTTCATTAGAATATGAAGCACATTTTACTGATTGGGGATATTTTTGTATGTGGGTTATATACAAAAAGTGTAACATTTTGGGAATTAACGAAAGAAATTTTTCAATGAGAAAACATGTAATTCTCCAGGGCTAGCGGCAATTTCTACCAAAAAAAGGTGCCGGAGCCTTAATATTCTTATGTTAATACTCAGTAGCGAACTGCAAACCCCTGCAATATGGGGTTGGTAGCACATTTAACTAAAATAACGATAATTTAAAGATTTTCCCATATAATAATTATTTCACAGAACAGTGATATAAAACTAAATAGTTGGAAATTAGCAGGAAGAAATATAAACATTATACAGAAAACACCCAAATTCTGATGGTCTTAGGACTCTCAAATCTGGTCGAGGTGAAGCGAATATGATTTGTCTTGTCTGCTAAAATCAGTTTGTGCTTGAAAAGGGGAAAATTTATGAATTAATGTACTAGTGTTGGGCTTTGGAGCAAAGTATTCATGAGCTTTCCTGGGTTTTGCCTAATATGTAAAAATTCACCCAGAAAAAAGAAATACAGGGTCAGAGTTCCAGCTTTTGATTTCTGTTCTGATTCTAACTAGAAACAAAATTCAAAAATGTAATTGTAGAATTGTTTAGTACAGTTTTATGAGCTAACATTGCGAAACAGAAATGTTTTCCATCTTATAATAAAAAGGCAGAAGCTTTATGGAATTATACATTTACATTTTGCACTCATGTTTACTGTCAATTTAAATAATTATGCAACTAAGTAAAGATTACATTAATTGGTCTACGTCTTTAATTCAGTTGATTTATTGGATTATTTTTTTAATTCATATTCAGACGTATTAGATTAATTACATGTACAAATATGTTATGCGATGCATATGTTACACTTTTTTATTAATGGGATAACTGGCCTTATTTTACAGGCATTTACATATTTAAAAGAACACTATGATAAATAATAACAAGCAGTACATTTATTTTTTATAAAAGAAAAAAAAAACAATTTGAATATATCGTAATAGGAATTTAAATAAACACTTCTTTATTATAAATATTAATGGAATTTGATGTTTTCTAGGGCATACAGAATATCCGATGAATTATAATTCAAAAACAAAACTTTATTCTTGCATAAATCTCACAACGTAAGAAAATTTCGCATGCACAACAATGATATTTGTAAACAAACAGTAATCCGAATAACCTTCCGAATCTTAAAACAAACGTTGTGTTCATTCCCGTACATAATGTTGTCTTTCCGAACGCAGTACCAGCGGAAAAAGTTGCTTGAAATATCATTAAAATATTATATGTTAAGCTTTTTAAAATATTAAACGCCACCTGGGACACAAAAGTCGAATGTCTGATTAACAAATTCCATCCATTACAATCATCCAAAAAATTAAATTTAATACATTTTTTGAATGTTGAAAATCGGGTTTTTCCCATTGAAATACATTACGAGAACCCCAAGCTGTCACGCAAGACGACGACCGATCGCAGAGAGGAGGGGTCCGTCGAAATGCTCTATTCCCGATCTCAACGACCTAAAGGGGGCGCTGTAGGATATAAACAAATGTGCTCGGTGACGGGTAGCTTGTTCCGACAATAGTTGTGCCTGCATTAAGCAACGCGGTTTTTATGCCTATTTTCTCTTTTTAGAGGTGGACAAAAGTGTTTTTTATGGAAAAAAATGTCGCATGATTTATTTCTTTTAGTTTTATATCAAGCAATCTTTTAATTTAAAGGTAACATTTGCTAATTTTTGGTGTTTTGCTCATGTGTTCTGGGTGTTTATCCACATACAGATGAAATTAAAGTAAACTTTCTCCATCCACATAATCTATCGCCATCATTTTATTACCCATAAATTATATGATAAAAAAATGCTATTTGCATTCAATAAATTTGAGAAAAAAATCATACAATGGTTTACTTCCTTTTTTATTTTACTTTTTGCATAATCTGCAAGTTGTAAGTTTTCCTTACTGCATTGAAATTTAAAACTCAATTTTTAAAAAAATACACATCAATTAAAGGTAACACTTGAAATATTTACTTAATAGTTCAGAATATGCATGCAACATAAAAATAACATCTTACTGTAATTATTATTTTTATTTTTTTTAACCTGAAAATGTTATTATTTAAAAATTGACAATTAAATTGACAGTGAATAGTTGTAACTCATTGGAATAGTGGAAGCATTTTATGAAACATACTGATTTTTTAAAATTATTAATGAAAAAGAAAAATGGAATTTTGTTAGACAAACTCTGAAAATTCCTATTAAAAGGGGGGAGGTACACCCCCATTCCTACTTTGAAAGCACCCTCATTAAAACCCCCAGCAAAACAAATTTGGACTCAACTGCTCTTGAAATTTTAAAAACAAATAATTGTTTTAGTAAAATTCTATTTTTTTTATTGGGGGGGGGGAGAGACATTGCCTTGTGTGTACCCCCAATGAAAGTGTTGAAAAACATTATCAACATTATTTGTTCTCTCTCAAAATTCTTATATTAAGTTAAAAACGTAATTTTATTTTAAAATACAAAAATTTTCTTTTGTAGTTATTAAATCGAGATGATAGCAATTTTCTTAAATTTATTACTCGAAAACTCATGGTAATCCCAGAATGAAACTTTCAGATATTGTTAACCATAAATAGAAGAATAATATAATTTTTTAAAAAAATTAAAAATATACTTTTGGAAATTTTAAAAATTTAAAATGATGAACTTTAAATTAAAAATTTAAAAAATTTAATCATGTTACATATGATAAGAAAGGGCAACCTGTTTACTTTCTATAGACACTTTAATTGAATTTCTATGATAATTAGGAGAGAAATTGGAGCCAATTGTATAGTGCAAGAATTTCTAAAATTGCATTAATTTCACAAACTTTAAAATTAAATATTTCAAAAACTAAAAGTGATATGGACTAGAAATTTCACATTAATTTTTTTCTCTATAGATACAACTATCATACCAAATTTCATTGAATTCTGTGGGGGTCAGGTTGTGAGCCTCGTTGATTTGACATGGAATGACCCATATGGCAATTTTGTCAGTACAGAATTTTCAGAGAAAAAAGACAAAAAAGTGATTTCCTCTTTATTCACAAAAAGCTGAAGAATCTCAGTTGAAGACTTACAGCCAGAATTTTGTCAATCTTTTAAAAAAGCAGAATGATAGATATTTTTCACATTACAACATTTTTCATCCAAAATCATAAACAGCTAAAATTTAAACCAAAATAATGATGGTTATTTAGACATTTCTGATTTTTTGTTTTTCTGTGATGCTAAATTTTTTACTGAATTTAGTTCAGACAATTTGAAAGAGAACAACACTAACACACAATTACTTTCTGATTTTAACAGAAAGGGGGCTCTCAATAATTTTAAGGGGAGAAGAGACAAACAATTATATGCATCCAAGATAAAAAATATCTTAGTACTTTTATCACATATTATATAGTAACTATATCAATGTTAACACATTCAACAAAGAGTACTACCCCTATATCTATACATTTTAAAACAGCACTGGGTAGAATCTTAACACAACACTAAAGATATCAATGTAAAGCCTCAATTCTCAATTGGGGGTGACATTTAGGTATAAGAGGGGCTCACAACAGTGCTATAAAATTATCTTTCAATCAGGTTATTTTTGAATAAATATTGTGAAGCTGTTTAGAAAAGTTCTTAACATTTAACATTAATATATTCATCTATTAGCTTCAAATTAAGTACATAAATCCTAGAAAACGTTTAATATGTAACATTAGATTGGTATTTTGTTAAATCTAACACGGAGGTTTTTACTTTTTTAACACCACATGTCAAAAACCTGTCGATTTACAGGATAGTATAGAACCTTTAAACGTACATATTAAAGTATACATATAAATAATATAGAAATCAATATAAATAGCATAGAAATAATTTAGGACATGCATTTGGAATTGTGTTCATAAAATTAACCCAAGCATTTATGACTAGATCTTTCAAACATTAAAGAAAAAAGGGCAAAGTATATTATTACATACTTTTTGGTATAAAATCACCCATAATATATTTTGGCAAAAAAAAAAAAAAAAAGAAGAAGAAGAAGAAACAATAATTACACACATTTGAAATAAGCGCGTCTCAAAACAGTAATATGTAAGCTGAGCTGAGCTGGCCAGGCAAGCCTGCCACATAGTAGTTCTAGTTAGGCCGCTAGATGGCGTATTCAAGTCCTGAGATTGCGAATTGGACATTTCCACATGACGCGCATTATACGCATAGATATAGGAATAGTTATTCCTATATCTATGGTCCCGGGCATTGATGAATTTGGGTCCCCCATCTATGAAATTTGTTTTCTTTTTCATAAAATTTTGACATAAAAAAAGAATATTTCAGAACAGCATTTGAAATTGGGAGCCCTTTCGAGACGGGGACCTTGGACAAAGTGTCGATTTGCCCATGCGATAATAACCCAGACAGCACAAACTTGTCCAGAACATGCCTATATGATATCATGGACAAGTTCGGGACATAACTGACATTCCCAAATTTGTCTATATCTTGTCCATAATACCCCCCAAACTTGTCCATATGGCACAATACGGCGTCCATAATGATATCCTCTGGACAAAATATAGACATCCATATGGACATCCAAAACTTATCTATATGGTATGGTGACCAGATTTTTGAAGTCAGAATTGGGGTCATATCCCCGATTCTGACAAAAAAACTGGGGACATTTATAATTAATGCAATAATTAACAGTAATTTAATTGAAAAACAATGCAATAATTAAAAATTGTCCCCAGTTCCATTTTTAAATTCTGGGGACAATTTGAAAAACGTCCTGAAAATGGGGACGTTTGGTCACCTTACTATATGGGCCAAAGCACATATACGGTAAGCATGCGCACTCAGTGTAAAATTCCGGTCGCCGAAATCATCGCTACTAGCGCCACTTCGCTTCATAGCGAGGTGGTACAGAACTATTTCGGTAAATAAACCGGTTTTGGTTTCTGGTCGTCTGCTTGCTACCTTGAGTGAGTGAGCTATTGAAACGCGAGCTCTCTTTCCCGATACTCCTTTTTATACTCAAGACTTTCGCAGTATTACTACTGAGCGTATTACTTAAATAAATAAAGATAATATGACACCGCATTTCATAAGAATAATAATAAAATGCAATCTTACTAAAATGATCAACAATCCCCCCCCAAAAAAAAAACAAAACAGCCGGGCACTTGCTTTTCCAGCATTCACCAGTGAAGGCATATCTTTTATCCAAGTTAATTTTTGTGCTAATTTTTAAATAGTGATATTTAAACAGCAATTATACTCTTCAGTTCAAAATAAAAAGTATTTCCTTAAATAATTAAATACTCACATTTTAAAAAATTGTTTAAATAACCTAATCCCCCCCTCCCCCCCCCCAAAAAAAAAACGGGCGGGCACTTGCTTTTCCAGCATTCACCAGTGAAGACAATTTTTTTTATCCAAGTTAATTTTTGTGCTAATTTTTAAATAGCGATATTTAAACAGCAATTATACTTCAGTTCAAAATAAAAGTATTTCTTTAAATAATTACATTTTAAAAAATTGTTTAAATAACTTACAAGAAATCTAATAAATGGAATACAATTCAACACATTTTTTAATTATAGTGCATTTGAATGTGTCATGTTATGTATTGAAAAGATATTAATAATGCTTTATCTCTTTCCTGCCCTTAACATTAACAAAATGGAGACAATTACAGCTGATGAACTCTACTACAAAATCTTATATTAGTATTCTTGGTGAAGCATACTTTAGGATCTTAAATATTATTTACCAACAATTAAATGTGAAAAAGTAATAAATACAAAACTGCAGATTTAAAAAGACAGACAAATCTTTATTTACTGACATTTTTACATACAGCCAATATCTAATACACACATATAATAAATCATTGATTGAAATTAAGAGAATACAAAACTTTACCAACAGACTCTGTTATGAAAAGAGCTTTTTATAACAGAAACATGTTTTATTATTATTGACAAGGATAAAATACCAAAAATACAGAATTTCCTTATAAAAAATTACACAGATGCATTTGGAAGTTCATACACAGTATCTCAGAATATCTATAAATATACAATGCAAATCTTATTTATACATGGGGGATTTCAGAGTATTGGGCATATTCTGTAATCATGTTTGCGACTAATCAAAACTAAATGAAATAATGGTGAAGGTGAACACTACTTAAAAAAAAAAACTCCTTAGTTACCATTAATAGAACTTGTTGCAGACATGACACAAACACAATACTGTAATAAACTAATTACATAATACCTGTAAAAAACTAATTACTATAGTACTGTAATTATACATGTACTAATACATAGATTATTATTTTAAGTTGTTCAAGGCAAACAACACATGGTTGGAGAACAAGAAATTGTATGTACTTTGTTGCTAAATCACACAATTTTGGGAAAAAATACTAATGAGGATGGTGTTGAAATAGTACCTCAATATAAAAGAAGATGTTATCATATCAAAATTAGATTAATTTAAATATACACTTTAAATTTCAAGATTTCCTTTTTTCTCCCCTTAGTAAATTACAACACGGGACTGGGGTTAGATTGCCAAAAAAGCAAATCGACTGACACACACAAGCAAAATATTTTCAAAGGTGATTCTATTTGTATATGACATAAACGTGAAAGATGTTTCAATATCTATATTTTCTATCCAGTAAGTATCAATTAGAAAAAGAAAATTAAATCCTGACAATGATTTATATTATATGTTCAGTTTGCAAAGTTTGAAGACACCATTAAGGGTATTGGAAAATTTAGAATTAGACAAAAATTTTTTTTATTGACTGTGCATGATTCAGTTGCAGTATTTCCCTTTCAGATGTGAGAGAATATTTATATATAAATGCCTTTTTATGCCACTCATTTTGCAACTTTTAAAATGTGGGGAATTTTACAGTTATTCATTTCGTGTTATTTTTTGAGAACCTTTGTAACATTTCCATAATTGATGTCCAACAAAGACTGAAATCAGACAAAAAGTTGAAGAAACTCATCCTTCATAGGTGGAAAAAGATACTTTTTTTTAGGTTTGTAAAAAATATGTATAACAGAATCTTAATTAAATGTGCACTGCAGGCTCGTAGCTAAGGGTGGGACTACGATCGGTTTCTATGGTTATTAGATACTGATGAAGAAACCACTCATTTGTTGCTTTTGAAACATGCATATCTTTTTTAAAGGCCATGCGAGTAATTACAAAGCTTATTGTTTATTTAATTTCAATACACTATTCTTAATTTTTTTTCTCTGTGTTTACTTTTAGCTATTCGTGTACTCTAGGCCGAGGAGTGGAGTGGCCTTCATGGGGATATTTTAAAGAGGGTCTAAGCAAGTTTTGGGAGAAAACCATGGAAAACTCTGAATGCATGGTTAGACCGCTGTATGCAACTTGATTTTGAACCAGGCACCTTCCGTCTCCCAGTTAAGTGCTGTATGCACCAATATGTCATTAATAATTATGTGATATATTCAGTGATATTGCAACCAAGTTGAACTGCACTTCATACACTACTTAGTTAAAGACCAACATCTTTCTTTTGATTATTTTAGAAAAAAGTTTGAATACAACTTAAAAAAAAAAAAACTATTTTAAATCATTAGCAACAAACTTTGATTTTTTAACCGATGATGATCAAAACCGATTTTTAACACTTTTCACATCTAATGCTCCGACTTTATGGATGCTTTAGCCACTCCAGTCTCCTCCGTATGTGCGAATATGGTTATGTTTGACCTTTTACATGTAGAACTTTCCTAAAGTACAACAATAAAGTATGCTGCCACAATATGCTTCAGAATAGAAAACTTAATTAAAATTATTTATTTATATATTTAGATTAAAATTAAAAAGAGACTATACTTATCATACGATGAGAAAAGTCTTCAAAACAAGACACATGTACAACGGATAAGAGCTATGTGGAACAGCCACGATCAGAAACTTTCATGAGATATTGCCGAAAGGGGTAAACACGACAATACAAATCTTGAGGACTTGTACAAAAAATACGGATATGACAAAGTCTGTGTGAAAAACACAGAGCAGAAATGAAGAACTTGCTTTAGGAATTGACGGCAGGCGATACCTATGAAGGACTTTAAATTTCATTTATTTTGTTGAAGAAGCCAGCAAATTATTAAGCAGCTACCATCAAAATAAGATATATTAACAAATTCTAAATGCTGGGTGGAACACAGTGCCGAAACAAACAGCTTGCTTCTGAAATTCACAGCAGAAGATATTAATGAAGGACTTTTAATTTCACATAATTTGTTGAGGAGGAAGATGCATTACTCAGGAGCTTTCATCAGAATAAGATATATTAACAAACTTTAAATGCTGGGAGGAACAGAGTTGAGAAACGAACAGCTTGCTTCTGAAATTCACAGCAGAAGATGGACTTTTAATTTCACTTAATTTGTTGAGGAGGCTGCCAAATTATTGAGGAGCTTTACTCAGAATAAGATATATTAACAAATTTTAAATGCTGGGAGGAACTTAGTGCCGAAACGAACAACTTGCTTCTGAAATTCACAGCAGAAGATATTAATGAAGGACTTATAATTTCACTTAATTTGTTGAGGGGAAGACACATTACTCAGGAGCTTTCATCAGAATAAGATATATTAACAAATTTTAAATGCTTGGAGGAGCTTAGTGCCGAAACGAACAACTTGCTTCTGAAATTCACAGCAGAAGATATTAATGAAGGACTTTTAATTTCACATAATTTGTTGAGGAAGAAGATGCATTACTCAGGAGCTTTCATAAGAATAAGATATATTAAGAAATTTTAAATGCTTGGAGGAACTTAGAGCCGAAACGAACAGCTTGAAGAGATCATTTATCGTTCCAACAAACTCTGCCGTTGCTTTTGCCTCAGCCGGTAGCAAGTTTTCAAGAAGCATGCTCATGCCAACATGCACACTGTGGCTGAAAACTTGGCTCGCTAATGCTACCTGAAACGAAAAAATACACAAACTTAGGAAATACATAAAATGGTGAAAATAAATTACAGATATAAAGCTTTTCTGCAAATGGTGAACACAAACAATATTTATAATACAATACACAACAATCTAATTGGATTTAGTTGAAGCGATTATAAGATACTTATTATGCGATTATAATTATGTTGTTGATTTTTTTTTTTAATTCAGGCATTTAATAGCTAAATGAGTAGTTACTGGCTAGACAATATTTGTAAAGTTAAAAAGCTCAGGCTGTATTTTTAAACAAAAACTTCAGTGCTAGTTTCATAGTTTTTTTTTTTTTTTTTTTTTTGAGAAATAAGCTGTTGCATCCTTTATACATATTTTGATATATAGTTGGAAAACTGCATCTAAAATTTTCTCACCTTATTGAATTATAAAAGACTGTGTACTATAGTTACAATTCTAAATAAAAAGTATAATTAACAGTATGCATAAATGAGTTTAGCTTTCCTTCTATACAATACATTCATCACCCGAATTTTTCAAATTAATTTTAAGGCGTAGCCAGGCCCAAAGGGCAGGTGGCGCAGTTGCAATTTGTAAGCTAAATATCTAATTGTAAGCTAAATAAAGGATCCCGTTTCAGGAGGGGAGAGGGGGGGGTTGCAGCCCCCTCAGGCTATGCCCCTGTTTTAAGCTATACACATTGGCGATTAAATTCTTATTCCTGTTTGGTAAATACATTCTATCTTTCTAACTTTTTTCTAATACGAAGCCCTTGATGCTTAAAAATAGTTCTTAAAGAGGATTCCGTTTGCATGTGTATTCTCATTTTTTTTTTTTTTTAATAATTGGGCTGCAATTGTAAAGAGGGACGGATGTTGACATCTCCAGAGTTGCCAAAGTGGCAAGGTATAAAATCAGGAGATTTTATTCTAAAAAATCAGGAGACTTGTTTTCGATTAAAAAACTAAATTTTAAAAGATCACGGTTGTATCAGCTGAAACTACATTTTGGCGAGAGAAAAAAGCCTCTTTGGAGGGACGTTTGTTGCCAGATATAGATTTCTTGGACCACAAACAGAAAATAATAATAATTTTGGGTCATGAAAAATGTTAAGTTGGAAAGTTAAAAATTGGGGTAAATTTTTACTCTTAAGGCATTGGAGGATTTAACGAAACAATGTCAAACGAAAAATAATCATTTTTAAGAGTGATGGAAAAAGATAATTTCAATGCTTTAGGAACATGAAGCTGCACTTTTTTCACTATTATACATTTGTCAGTGAATTGATTTGTCACACATGTGTGGTGCTGGAACTAGTTTGATTGCAGGAAAGGAGAAAATGCTGAGAAGGGTTCCTTCCCACGACAAAAGATTTCAAATTCAAAAAATCGCATTATTCATGTGATGAATGATAAAAATCAGGAGAAAATGAGCAAATAATCAAAAATCAGGTGAAATGTATCCTAAATCAGGTTGGCAGGAGATCAATGAAAAATCAGGAGTCTCCAGCCTAAATCAGGAGAGTTGGCAACTCTGCAATATGTTACAGACTGATGGATGCCCAGTAGCAGAAACCGTGCAGCAGGGCAGCGAGAGCTGCAGATTGATTTACAGCTTGCAGATCAATCTAGCAGGTTAAAAAAATTTTTGTTTCAGTCAGACGCGAGGGACCACGAGGTGATGATGCTGAATATGAAGACGTTGCTACTTATGATATGCGAGTTTTTATAATGCTTCACCCTAAAAGTTGCTATAAACATACGAGAAATTTTTTTAAATCATCAGCTGTTGAGAAATATGGAATGTCCTATTTTCATCACTTCAAACATGTTTCAGCAAATATTAATTTTAAATTTTATATAACATCAAAAGCAGCAAGCAAAATTTTAAATAACTTAACCTCCTTACCTTCTTTTCAAGAAGAATGATTTTAAGTTGATTTAAATTATTTTAAAACATTACCTGTGTTTGTTTTTGCACTGCTCTGTATATGAGTCTATTTCTCTTTGTAAGTACTATATTGTATCAACTCAATTTTAAATTAGAGAATTTTTTTTTGCATGTAGATCTGTCTGCAGAATCAGAAATCCAATGATTAGTGTGGTTAATGAAGCCTTGAAATATTTTGCACTCATCAAGATTTCCCTGTATTTGTTAAATCCAAATATATTCTCATAATGCAATACAATTTTTCATGATTGTAGGTTATTCAGGGCTCGTTAAGGTCATAGATAAATTTTCGCTTCTGATCCTGGTGCTGCAGATTGATATAGAAAATTCTGCTACTGGGGATGGACGTTGATGACAGGATAATTCCACAGTATTGAGAGCATTTATGCCACACAATAATTGATCATAACTAAACAAAATATTGAGTTAGGTGAATGTTTTTTGTGACGGAATTATATGTACATGACAGTTTGTCTTATATAGATATAAAGACAAACTGTTCACCAAGCTAAATTTTAAGTGTACTTTTGGTGAGCCAAATTTAATCTGAACATGACATAAATTTCAAAATATTGTGGAATCATACAATTATGAAATTGTTGAAAATATGACACATACCACTCATGAATAAAAGTCAATTGATAGATCATAATTAAATTTTAAATGATTTTTGAATTTAAAACACACAGTAAAGTGCAACAGAATAAAACTCAATGATGAGGATATAATAAGTGAAAATTAAATGATATTTTTGTATGTTAAGTACAGCAAAATGATCAACTGGGCATAATTAGATTTTTTTTTTAAATTTCAAAATTACATAAAAAATTAGCAGTAGATAAATCATTTTAATTTCTAGTATGTCTCAAATTCAGCGAGTAATGTTCAACAGAGTATCATAAAAGTTGTTTTTTTCTACACATCAACGTGAAAAGTAGTAAATGTCACATGTGATGAATAGAAGCAGTATAGATTCCGAAATAAAAGTTACAAAGGCATGTTAAACAAGGACTATAAATAAACAAAAAGTAATAATGTTGAAAATTAAATTAATAAAATTAACTTACCTTTCTTCGTCTTTGGGAAATCTGTGGAATCTTTTCCCTCGGCTTTTCCAATTATTGCAACACGTTGGGAATGCGCAAGTAAACGGCATTATTCTCAATATTTGAAAAATTCAATATAACGAATTCAAAGCAATTCAATATAACGAAGCTTATAATTGGGGCAATAAAATCTGATCAAGAAATCCTTGACAGAGAATTCACAGAAATCCCGGGAAATTAATCAACCGAAGACTACGCGACTAGCATGTGCTTCCATGTGATGCCATCGCTTCCAAACAAGGTTCTTCGACTAGTGCGCATGCGCGAGAAGGTAACCCCGCGTAATTAGTTTGGTTCCACCTCGATAGATGGCGCTAGCTATCGCCGCGATCTTTTCTCCATTGGAGTGAAGACGCTTCCTGTAATACCGCTTTGATATGGGCATGTTATGGACATCCATATGGACATGTTATGGACATCCATAATTTGTCCATAAAAAGACATTCTGTGGATATTTATCTCATATCCACAGTTCATTTTTATGCTATGGATAAGTTACTACCATAAAGGAATAGAAGTATCTGTTTCATCAGTAATTTCTGAAATGAAGCTATTACAAGAACTGCTTGTAGGATCACACATATTTGAATCTTCAAAAATATTTTCATCGATCCTATTTTCAAATTCATTATGAAAATAATTATAATCGTGCGCATTAATAGGCTTTGATTCAATATCATTCACATTACATTCAGCTTCAATAAGGAATAATTCATCATTAACTTCTTATTCGACATTTCGCCATTCCTGACGAGTCGGCTTAATTTTTTTATTAAAATACACATTAAGTCAAAAAGTTGTACATTACCCCGTATTGTAAAGAACAGTGATATAGGCAAGCAATATGCAAGAAGTGCGCATAAAAATGTTATAATTAGCTGACAAGGAAACTTCAAATATATGGGTACTACCCAGACAGCACAAACTTGTCCAGAACATGTCCATATGATATCATGGACAAGTTCGGGACATAACTGACATCCCCAAATTTGTCTATATCTTGTCCATAATACGCCCCAAACTTGTCCATATGGCACAATACGGCGTCCATAATGATATCCTCTGGACAAAATATAGACATCCATATGGACATGTTATAGACATCCAGAACTTATCTATATGGACATGTTATGGACATCCATAACTTGTCCATATGGACATGTTATAGACAACTAGAATATGCCCATAAAAAGACATTCTGTGGATATTTATCTCATATCCACAGTTTATTTTTATGCTATGGATAAGTTACTACCATAAAGGAACAGAAGTATCTGTTTCATCAGTAATTTCTGAAATGGAGCTATTACAAGAACTGCTTGTGGGATCACACATATTTGAATCTTCAAACATATTTTCATCGATCCTATTTTCAAATTCATTATGAAAATAATTATAATCGTGCGCATTAATAGCCTTCGATTCAATATCATTCACATTAAATTCAGCTTCAATCAGGAATAATTCATCATTAACTTCTTGTTCAACATTTCGCCATTCCTGACGAGTCGATTCAATTTTTTTATTAAAATACATATTAAGTCAAAAAGTTGTACATTACCTCGTATTGTAAAGAACAGAACAGTGATATAGGCAGGCAAAATGCAAGAAGTACGCATAAAAATGTTATAATTGTCTAACAAGGAAACTTCAAATATGTGCGTACTATCTACCACAACCACCACAGATTATTAAAAACAACGTGTATACAAAAATGTTACTGCGCATGATCAAACAAACTAAGCCAATCAGAGTTTGTCGCCGATAGATTTTCCCATTTATGTCATAAAATAGACATGATTGGGGTGTTTAGATGTCCAATTCATGTCATATTACAGACATAATATGGGTTTTCCCGTTTTTGTCGTAATAAGACTTAATTGGGGTGTTACATGTCCCAATCATGTCTTATTCTAGACATATTATGGATTTTCCCAAAGATGTCGCTAAAATGATGTCCAGGAGATATCTTATCATAGACATAGACATGTTTTGGACAAGTTTGTCCAGATATGGACATAAATTGGGCAAGTGTGCTGTCTCGGGTATCTACCACAACCGTCAAAGATTATTAAAAACAACGTGCATACAAAAATGTTACTGCGCATGATCAGACAAATTGAGCCACTCAGAGTTTGTCGCCGATAGATTTTCCCAATTATGTCATAAAATAGACATGATTGAGGTGTTTAGATGTCCAATTCATGTCATATAACTGACATAATATGGATTTTCCCGTTTTGGTCGTAATAAGACTTAATTGGGGTGTTACATGCCCCAATCATGCCTTATTCTAGACATATTATGGACTTTCCCAAAGATGTCGCTAAAATGATGTCCAGGAGATATCTTATTATAGACATAGACATGTTTTGGACAAGTTTGTCCAGATATGGCCATAAATTGGGCAAGTGTGCTGTCAGGGAAGGCTCTGACTGGAAGAAATACACAAATAATGTTTTAACAATTTATTTATTTAAATAAACTTTGACAGGAAGCACTCTTATTCTTGATAAATTAATTTAAAATTCATAGTATATTCTACAGTGAAATTTCGTTGTTTAAAAATACCTCATCACAATGATAAAATTAATTTGGTTAAAGAACTCAAAAGTTCTGTAAGTTTTACTTAAATAATAACAAATAATTTTCTATAAAACGTTTATTTATTTATTTTTTTAATAACGATCATCTAATCGAGACAGTAAAATTTAACACCTCTTCTTCAAAGTTACAACTCATTCTTGAATATATCACCTCATTACTAAGGGTGGCCTCAGACAGAGGGGCTATTCGGATCGACGGTGCCAATAGCTCACAGTCTATTCGGCCCATTCTGTAGTGCTGCCATCTATATTTAAATGTTTGTACTAATAATGGACTAATGATGTATTTAAAATGGTATGTTTATTTAGACAAAAAAAAAAAAAAAAAAACGAATTTTGTCCGCCGTTTTTGTATTTTTAAAATTTATATTAAAGCTTTGGTCTGAAATGAGCAAGCTTCTTAAAGTATGATCCTACCTTCGGAGAACTTTTTTTTTTTGTAAAATTTTAATAAAGAACCCATGTTTTAATTAAGATGAGGGATAAAACTAAAGATTTAAATACCAGTTAATGAAATTCAATGTAAGCTTTGCAATACAGGAATCTTAAGTTTCCGACAGGTTTGACGATTGGAAATAGAATTGCATGAAAATTATTTTATACATATGTAATGTATGCATGCCACTATTTTATACATATGTAAAATGATAAAATGAAGCAAACAATTTTGCAAATTTTTATACAATTTCAATATTAATGATCATCAAATTCATGGGATATAATCCTCGCTTGTTAACTTTGCTTATGGTTTTTAAAATGGCTTTTACATATTCTTTCATGTAAAATATTATTTCTTAAAACATGCTTCAAGCTTGCACATATATATATACATATATAAAGTTTTAGTTTAATAAAATTTAATTAATTTTTACACCCTCCAAAAAAGTATTCGAGCAAGAGAGAAATTTCCTATTTTAGATTTGCGAATAATAATTGAGTTTTTGAAAAACGCACAACTTGATAGAAATATGTAAAGTCATATTTATACATAGCCTAATTCCTATTCTATGATAAATAATTTTTAATATACGAAACCAGCGTAGGAAATTTCTCTCTTGCTCGAATACTTTTTTTGGAGGGTGTACATAAGTTACTTACAACTCTTTCCGCCGTTTCCGTTTTCTTTAAATAAATTCAATAATACAAACAAATACGATTCTAAAGATGTAGTACATAACGAAAATAACATAAATATAATAAAGTCAATAAAAAAAACAGAAATATTATATTCTGCTCCATCTATATTCAAATTTTTCAACTAATCATGCAATTAAACTTGTTTGGTGTTTCGAAGAATAATTCTTTTATTTTATTTATTATTTTTTCCCACTTCTTTACGTAAAACATTGGAAAGAGAAAATCTAAAATGAAGGCGATATGAATTAACTTATTTATTTATATGTATTTCATTTTATTTTTTGCTATCATGCCTATGTGTAAATGTTGTTGGAGTACTGTAACATACCTCAAATACAATTTTCACAGTGACCTTTTGGGTGCTAAGCCAGCGTTGTCGTCCTAAGAAAAAAAGTGGGGGGACGCTCATTTTTGACGAAATTTAACCTAAACTTATCGGATTCATTAAATGCAATTATTCCTTAAACAACCAATAAAACTAATTTAACCATCATTTGCTTATTAATTAATTAAAACGAACTCATTGTTAAATTATTGATTACTTGTTAATAATCTAAACTTAGTCTATTTGATAAACCGTGTAAGCTACTTAATTTGTTGTTGCGAGCATGTATATCGCATTTGTGTGCTTGGTTCGAGCCCTCTTATAAATCCTCGTCAGAAGAACAGCACAAGTGGGGGTCTTTCTAAGGGGTCCTAATCCATATTCACGCTAAGTTTCGGAGAAAACCACGGAAAACTCCGAACTGTTACGGACGCGCGATGGGAACTACTTAATTTTTTACATTTACATTTGTCAACAATCCAATATTGTTGTTGCATTGTGTGCTTGGCTCGAATCCCGCCTATAAATCCTAGTCAGAAAGACAACACAAGAGGGGGTGCCCTCTGTGGGGGTCTTTCTAAGGGGTCCTAACCCGTATTTACGCAAAGCTTCGGAGAGAACCACAGAATACTCCGAGCGGTTAGGTCGACGGACGCGCAAAGGGACTCGAACCCGGGACCTTCACACTTGGCCCGTCTACCATTTCCAGTAACATAACCACTGTGCCATGGTGGGGCAGCAATTCAATGTCAAAGTGCTAGATTTTCTTTTGGATTGGTACGTGACAATTCGCTACCCCTATTTTTGTCACTTTTTCGTCCATTCGGAAAGGCATTTTTTACTAAGAGTACGTTTGGGAAGATTATAATCTGTTCTATTCTTATGGATTTGTTTTCACTACTGAAGTGTTAGAAACCCTTACAATCCCATTTGTAAAGTCTATTCAAACAGTCAAAAGTTTCCTTTTGATTTTTATACCGATGTACTTGCTCTCGCGCGAACAAAACGGAAATTTTAATTTATTCACAGAATTTTTAAAAAGACCTTGTAAATGAGCGTCCCCCCTGAGAATAAAAAGTGGGGGGACGTATGGACTGAAATGAAAAAGTAGGCGGACGGCGTACCCCCGCGTCCCCCTTCGACTACACCACTGTGCTAAGCAGATAATATTTTTGCACTTATTTAATTAAACAAACTTTTGTCAAGTTTAACGATGCACAAAATTAACCGACGGAAAACGTAGGCGGTTCTCAAGTCGATGCGTATATATTTTTTTATGTATGATCACGCATAACTTTTTACAGAGTAATCCGATTTTGATAATTCTTTTTTTATTGGAAAGGGTACACCCCGAAGTTGGTCCCATATGGATTTGGAAAAAAAATTCCAACCCTAAGGGTAGGAAAACAGGGGATGATTGATTTTTCACTCACTGATTGTAATGTATGAACACGCATAAAATATGACTTAAATAGCTACGTATTTATTTTTTTTTAAATGCCAGCTCGTTTAGTGATCCTTTTCCTTGTGACAATGTAATATTCCTTAAATTTTATAGTTTTCATAAAATAAAATAGAAGCTCTAACGAGGCATACAAGCTCTTGAATCGATATTTGTTAGATGCTATTACGAGAAGAGTTGATTTTTTTTTAATTGACGGTGTCCCTGTGACGTCATTTTTCAGCCAACACGTGACCTCCAACCAATCAACTTAAAATGTAGTTTCAGTTGACACTCAATGTTTCAATCTGATTAGTTCAAATCTTTTTTTCCACCGACACGTGATTGGAATAGCCTCGTATCGATATCGTCCATTGCAAGTGATATTGGCGGTGTTTTTACGTCACTAAAACTGCACATCAAACCACCTATACATCTTCGTTCACAGTACACAGCACATATGTGTACATTTTGTTTTCGCTTGTTAAAACGATTCTTTTAAGATTTTTTGTAGTTCTGAATTTACGTACATATGCGTCGATGCTTTAATTTTTAATAAATGATTTTAACGCATGCGAATGTGTAAATCCCACGCACACATTTTGTTTGCCGTTTCGCAAAAGAGTATTTGAATGTTATTAAAATGTCCGAAGTTCAATTTGTTAATTTTTTTTCGAAATTCATACAGCTAAAAAGAACTGGTCTATGTTCCGTATCCGGTGCTGTTTACATTTTGATGTTCATTTAGTGTTGGTTCTGGCGCCATCGTGGGCGATGTTCAGTGGGAGTGAAGTACCCTGCCGGTGGTAGTTTTGACTGGCAACCATAAAGAAATGTGTACCGCTTGGCGACGTTTTTTTGGGGAGTATGATAAGGCGTCAAATATAGCAAATTGTATATTTCAAAACTGTTGAAAGATCCGAAATTTCTTGAATTTGCGCGCATGCGTAATAGTTATTTTTTAATTCAAGCTACTGTGTGACGTACACAGATGAATGCAAAGAATTCGCTTGCTCAATTTGACGTCACTAAGCTGTTAATTTGCTTTTATAGCCACGAAAAATTATAAAATAAAAACTTTTTAACAAAAAATTAAACTGCCGAAAAACTCAAAAGCAAAAAATAATAAACCTTTTTTTAATTAACCTTAATAACTAAGTTCTTAAACTAATGTAAGTATACCTAAGTAATTTTGAGTCGGTGCCAAACAACCAATGAACAAAGATCACTAAATTACCTTAAATTTAAAGAAATAACCAAATCAAATTAACAATGCAACGTGAAATCTCCGATAAACATTAACATTCCAAAAAATGCCCTCTCCGCACGTCGCTCACGATCAACGAGCTTTTGCAGAAATGCAGAGAGGTCTACTTTGTAACACACAACTCACCATTAAAATCTGTGTGTGAACAATAAATTACTCCTATTAATAATGGAGATTTAGGCAATTTAGTGATTTTTGTTCATTGGTTGTTTGGCACCGACTCAAAATTATTTAGGTATACTTACATTAGTTTAAGAACTTAGTTATTAAGGTTAATTAAAAAAGGTTTATTATTTTTTGCTTTTGAGTTTTTTGGCGGTTTAATTTTTTTGTTAAAAAGTTTTCTACTAACTTTATGAGAAATGATTATTAACTATACACATGCGTAAGTCGCCAAATTATGAAGAACCGCCATCGGCAGCAAATATCAAGGTGTTTCAAAGGTTTTACATATTTAAATTTGAACTTCACAATAAAGTTTTTTGCGGATTCTTAGCTAGATGCAGCTTTAATGGCTTGACACGATTTGGTACTTACGTATTATCCCGGCGGTCATTCCCGCCAAACTAGTTTTCCGACAAATGAATTGCCAATCGTATTCAAAACCATTAATAATTTCATATGCCCGGAATTTCTCTTGGCGAAAACTCGCTAGTCTTGGCGGACCGGAATAATACACAAGTACCCAGGATTTCTACAATTTTCTCGTAAAATGGTAATTAAAGGGAAAAAAAAAAACCCATTTGGTACAGCTCTGGTATTTGCTTCCCGTTACCGAGCTGAAATATTTGGCGGCGTTAAAATAGTTTTGGATACAGCCTGGGTAGTTCCCAGAATGTATGGAGAACTGTTTTAATGACAACCTTACACAGGAAATGATTATCGATTATGAGTGGGTGTAAATCGTTAAATAAAAGACGTTGCTGGTGGAAAGATACCATAGCTGTTTTGTAGTTTTAAGCAAAGAAAACTGAAAAATATGAAGCATAGTTTTATATGCAAACTAAAAGCAAAATGATGATTATAAGCGTAAGTAAGTCGCCAAATTATGAAAATCCGCCATAGGTGGCAAATAAGAAAGGCGTTCGTATTTGCCTTTACAGATTTAAAAATATGTAAGCTTTTACATATTTAAAAATATTGTGAAATTTAAATTTTAACACTCTAAGGAACACGCAAGACTCTAGCAATGTATAGCTCGGTACCAGTGGCGTAGCCAAAAATTTTTCATGGGGGGGGGGGTGCGACTACTGCAACTCGCATATAAATATACGTGTGTGTGATAAGGGGGTGAAGAATATTGCCATTTTGTATGGCAAAAAAATTTCTCATGAGAGGGGGGGGGGAGGTTGTGATTCCTTTAGGCAGGCAGCACTGCTCGATACCATTTTATCTGATCTAATCTTCGGGTTTTCTGAAGATTATGCCATTTTACGAGTAAGCCTTATTAGGAGCCGAGTGCCCCATACGAAAAGCGAGCGTAGAGTCTAAGAGCCTTTATCCTCTAGTATTTTAAATAAACAACTTTCAAATATAAAATGCAGGGAACATAAAATAATTATTTATATCTACAGGCCCAGCGAGAGGGGGGGGGGCGTGAATTTTTTAAAATGCACTAAAAATTTCCTTTCTACATATTTACTTTTAAAAAATTACTTAAAAAAAATCACAGCCCAACGCAGTGCCGGTTCTAGCTACTTTTCTGAGTGGTGCAAAATACAAAAATGTGCCCCCTCCCTTACACATTCAGCTAGAAAAGTTTTGAAAGGGGTTAAAACGAAAATTTCAACAATATATGGACATTCAAATATATACTTGCATATAATATAAAGTAAGGTATTTTGGCGCCCCCATAGAGATCTCGCCCGGTGCGGTCGCACCGTTCGCCCCAATGGTTCGTAAATCCAATGGTGTTCTGTTTCGTAATTTTTTTTAATATGCTGATACGATCCTGTCCTTCGAGAACATGTATTGAAAGTACAAGAATCCTAGGAACTAGGTGAACGACTGCAAGTTCACTATTTATTGCCTAAATCTCAAAATGAGTTTATTGCAGAATGCTCAGATCTTGTCAAAAAGCAAATTTTAGATGAAAGACAGTCGTCTAAATACTTTTCTGTAATAGTGGATGCTTCCTCCCATAAAGAGCGAGCAACAATTTTGTTAATATTTTTAACTTCAGAAAATAGGCATTATGAAGTTCAAGAACGATTTCTCACATTTTCGGATTGCAGCAACAAAAGAGGAGAAGAAATTGCTGAATTAATAATTTCTACCTTGAAAGCTAACTCAATCCCACTCAGTGACTATAGGGCTTAGTCTTATGATAATATTGCAAATATGTCTGGGAAATATAATAGTGCCGAAGCGAAAATATTAGAACAAAATCCAAAAGCAATATTTGCCCCTTGCGGATGCCACACGCTCAATTTATGTAGAAATGACGGTGCTAAATGCATACCAGAAGCAATAAGTTCTTTTGGTACAATACAAACAACCTATAATTTATTTAGCTCTAGTCCGAAGCCCTGGGAAATTTTACGGAAGCACATCGACTGCGCAGTTCACAGCATGTCAGATGGTCAGAACGAATTCACAGTATCAAACCGTTTGCAAATCACTTCCTGGCATCAAATTAGCACTGCAAGAATTGAAAGCTTTAAATTCAACTCCAAAAACTAAAAATGAAATTAATGGAGTTCTATGGTATATGCGGGGCCATCGTGATTCTACCGGGCCTGCTTGTGCACTCCGAAAGAGGCCTACGGACGTTTCCTCATTGGTTAGATTCGGCCGTTAGATGACGTCTCTAAGTGCCGTAACCAATAAGTGAGCATCCTTAGTCATCTTTGGATGACTCATCGGAGTGTATAAGCAGGCCCGGTAAAATCCCGATGGCCCCGGTATATGTCATCTTTCGTATGTGTGTTAATGTCAGCTGTGTGGTTCAAATATTGCTTCGAATCGATATGTGCAATAAAGTCAACCGAGCCAGAAATACAACAATTGATGTCGAAGCTGAAAATATAGGAGCATTGCTCTCCGATCTGAAAATATTTCGAAATGATTGGAATTCAGTCTGGTCTGAAGCTACAACTGTAGCTTTAAATATGGAGATCGAGAAAACATTTCCCCGTGGATATGATGAGAGATGCAAAAAACAAAAGATGCATCATCTGGATAGTGAAGAAACTG
Source organism: Cheiracanthium punctorium (assembly GCA_038373885.1). Taxonomy (NCBI): domain Eukaryota; kingdom Metazoa; phylum Arthropoda; class Arachnida; order Araneae; family Cheiracanthiidae; genus Cheiracanthium; species Cheiracanthium punctorium. The sequence continues at coordinate 423,829 of JAWZYV010001543.1, forward strand.
ATAAAGAGTTAGATAATGAAGAAAAATATTTTAAAATTTATGTATTTTATCCTTTGGTATATAGTGTCATAGGGGGACTAACTGTACGGTTTGATGCTGTCAAAAACTTGTCAAGTAAATTTAAAATATTATGGCAGTATTTAACAATACCTGAAAGCAGTTTGAAAGAAAAGGCATTGTTTCTATCGGAACAGTACCAAGATGATCTGAATAGTGAAGATTTTCTTTCAGAAATAATTCACGTCCAAAGCTAATTTTGGAATTAATCAATTAAAGCCTCTGGATTTATTGAACATACTAACAGAATATAAACTGAACGATCTATTTCCAAATGTTTGCATTGCCCTTAGGGTATTTTTAACCGTTGCAGCAACGGTAGCTTCTGCTGAATGATCATTCAGCAAATTGAAACTCATAAAACATTTCTTAAGATCAACCATGTCTCAAGAACGACTTGTAGACTTAGCAAGACTAAGCATCGAATCTGACATTGCCAGAACTATTAATTTTGATGATGTAATACGAAATTTTGCAAGTAAAAAGGCACGAAAAGCCATTAAAATTAAATAATAAATATGCTAATTCTACAATTTATATTTATTTTTAACCTTCAAGCATGAATAAAAAATCGCTAAATATGAAGATTTCCTAACTCATTGTTTTCTTTTAGCATTCTATATAAAAATAACTAAAAGAAAAAAAATTAATTTTCGAAACTGTGTGTTTAACTATAGCAAAATATGAACTGATGCATTTACAGATAAATAACACACTGTTGGTGATGGTGATTTTTCACGCGTTAGACAGCAAGGGTGGTAAGGCAAAGGAAAATTTTGGAATCTGGTTATAAAAATACCGTAATGATACTTCATCTTTTTATATTTTTTATAATACATTATTACAGATTCTAAATACTATTATTAAAATTAAAATTTAGGTAAGAATAAAAATGATCCCACAATATTCTTTATTTTTAATAACTACTTTTAAAGTAAAATTGGGCAGAATTTAAAATATATTTCTCGAGGCAAAAACAAGTTGGGGAGGGGCCCGGGAACATTTCTGTCCCGCCTTATAAAATTTCTCTCGGAGGCCCTGTATATCTATAAAAAATAATTAATAGAACGCCAAACTTTGTAGACCAAAATAAAACAATAGTACGGTGAACGCCAGAGCAGATTTCCAGAGGAACTACCGTGACTAAGAACTTGAATTTTGCACACAAATGATTACATGATATTTCAGGTCCGTAGTTTCTATTTTTGTCAGCCACGTTTGAATGACAACTAGGGTGACCAAACGTCCCCAACTTTTTGACACTCCCCAATTTCAAGATCTTTTTTTTAATTTGTTCCCAACATGCAACACAAAAATTGTGTACCGAAATTTCAATTATAATTATTTTTTCCCAATTTAAGAAAATCAATCATGTTTCCTTCCCTTTATGAATCTTAACTTGAATAAATAGTAGCTTATTTGAGAAGAGCATCGAATATAAAAAATGTCCTGAATTTTTATTTCAGAACTGGGGACGCCATGCTGATTTGTCCCCAATTCATAGTAAGAAATCTGGTCACCTTAGTGCACGGACTTGGATGTAGGACAATCATTGACGTATTCTAAAAGAGCTAAACGAAATTTGTCTTGAGATGGAGCTGTAAATCGGAATCATTAAGTTCATGTTGTGCGCATGCGTACGTTAGTAATAGATTGCATCCTGATTTATAGCTACAGGGCGCTTATGTAGCTAATCATTGAAAGAGGATCGAGTGTTTTCCTTTGAGAGGTTGACGCTATTTCGCCCATCTGCTGCTAGTCGGAAAGAAAATGCATACAAGTTTCTCTGATCAAATTTATATTTTATTTATAAAAAATTCAAACAAATAGTAAATTTTACAGTACATAAGCAAATAATGCATTTAAATACTTTGAAAGTTTCATTCGTTTTTATAATTACTTTAAAATATTAAAGAATAAAATACAATCATTTACATTTAACGATCAATATCTACAATCAAGTACAATTTGTATACAAGGTAAAAAATATGTGCGCATATAAAGAAATATGAAAAAGCATCTACAGTTTTGCATGAGTGAAAAGATTCTATATTTTGTGAAACTATTGGTATTACATAAAAGTTCAAACATGATTTAAATTGTTTAGGCAGGGTAATTTGTTTTAAATTTTAATTAAAATTAGCATTAAAATAAATGTTATGAAAGCTAAATATTCAAGGTCACCTCCAAATGCTTTTTTGAAATAGTTTTGACATTTTACCAGGCAATTTAAATTTTGATTATTAGTAATTTACTGGATACTTACATCACAAGTAAATAAGTACAATATTTTAGTACGAACTTTACTATCTCATATCAAGTAAATTAAAAAATTATGGGAATAAAACTTGTTTCGTAATTATTCTTCTGCCTTATTTAACATTTTAGAAAAAGTTAAAGGGGTAATTTAATTTAACGCAAAGTGACTATATACGATCATTTCGTAAAAGTTCCACTCTGTACGAACGACTCGTATAAATCCCAATGCACTTTCAGATAGGACCCAAATGCAAAACAACATTTTTTTTTTCTTTATGTACGCACGACTTCACTAATTCTACAACGACCACGGATGTTTCTCCAATCTTTTTCATAATTCTTCAACTGACTGGTGCTACTGAATCTGAGGGAAGCGGTTTCCTCTTGTACTGGCTGTGGGTAGTAATGAAGACTACCAGACAAGCGAATATAATCATAAATAACCCTAGACAGTTCGCAACAATTCCCGATTCAGGGAACTTTCCAGCAGTATAAGCTCTGTAGGAAAAAAAAAAAAAAGAAAAATATATTACAAAAATGATCACAAGATTTCATAATACAATGAATTATTGAAGTTCTATACTAAATTACTTTCTTGAATTCGTGAAGCCTATTTTTTCTTCAAACGGGTTATTCTCAGCGAATAGGGCATTTCGACGAGCCTAGCCTCTGTGCGACAAGTCCCCCCCCCCGCCTGATTTTGGGTTCTCGTAATGTATTTCATTGGGGGGGGGGGGAAGCACTAAATTTAAGTTTTTGGTTGATTGCAATGGACTAAAAATTGGTTTAGCAAACCTTCGACTTTGATTTTTGAGAGGCATTTTTATGTTTTGAAGTGACTGAAAACAACTAAAACTGATGTTTCTAATACCCTTTTCCTGGGTTGAATACAATGGGAGAATCTACTTGACAAGGATGTGCAATCGGCTATCCCTCAGATGACATCATTAAAGTGTTACGTCGAAATAACAACTAAAGGGCAACTTCCTTCGGCAGGACATGCAAAGAGTTCTCGTAATGTATTTGAATGGCGAAACTATATTCAACATCGAAAACGGTTGTTGGCTGCCAAACGGTTATCCAGTTGTTGGCTGCATCTGCAGGATATCTTAAACGCTTCCGTGTTTCAAATGCAACACAAACGTTACAAAACAGTATAACATAATGAGAAATGCTCGTCAATGCAGGTGGTCTCTGAAAATATGATTCAGTGCGATTCAAAATTCTAAAACTAAGCTTTTAATTTCTCCATACTGCACAAAATGGTGGCAGAGTTTAGACTCGCCACTGGCCACGACCGTCTTCTGGGGCACTTGTTCCGTCTCAATAATAGTTCAAAGTGCTATCTGCAGTCTCTGATCTTGGACGGGGACCACCTCGCCCACTGCCAAGCTTTATCAAAATTTTTTCTAGTAGACAGATATCGGGACGCTAGGGGTCTTCTGGATACATAGACTATATACAGCTGTCCTCTGTATTTTTATTTTTCTATTCTTTGCTGTATTTGTCTTTTTATCTGTGCCATTAGAAATAAAATTTCTCCATACTGTAATCTGTGTGCATTATAATGTGGAGAATGGAATCGAATATTTTATTATTTCCCTTACAAAACAGTATAAAGACGATAGATGATGCCTGTGTTGCGATGTTTCTTAAAATACTATTGCGTACCTAATAATAAAGCAATCTAAGTTAACACAAAAGCAGTAGACTGCATACATTTTTGCGCACTCCTTGGACAGAGCAAAACACAATGTGTCATAACACAGCAACGTTACCCCTTCTCTCTTTTTTTACATTTTGCAACATATGGTGCTCGCTTTGCGCGCAGCGCAACGGCGTTCTTATAAAAAAAAACAAAGCTCTGCAATTTCAGGTAAAACAACAGAACTATAACATAAAAGCGTAACTTTTTTAAAACGACTATGGTGGATCCAGTAACACCACAATCATTGACTACTACTAAACAAAATATGAAAAACCAAAGTTAAAAAAAAATAAATAAATAAAATCTGGCCTTTTCCCCATTTTAAACTAAAATTACAGAAGATTTGTAAAATACAAAAACTGAATTAGGGATATGCTCTAGTAAATATAAAATTTTTTAAGGTATTGTGCTTGACTGCAGTAGTTTGCTTTTATTGAGCGTCTTAGCATTGTGTTGCCTGCCTCTAGCCTCCAGTAATGTTTTATGTTGGTTGATTCTTGAAAAAGGAGAAGTCCTAGATATGATGGGATGTTGTAAAAGACAGTTCAGCTAAGAATTGTACAGCAATCGGGTTTTGTGAGACAGTCATGTCAGTGAGGGGGGAAAAAAAAGAAGAAAGAAAAAAAGGCAGATTCAATGGTGTGCTGTTCGGTGTTAAGGGTGAGATTCTGCAAAAGAACGCGAAGTATCTCTTGAGAAGATCAAGCGCCCGGGTTAGCCCCCATAAAGCTACTATTGTAACCCTTTAGCCATAGGCCAATGGTATAACCGATACCTTCTTTCATTTAAAGGATCACAATTGAAAGAGCTTTCTTATTATGATTGCTTTATTTTGAGGAAAAGGCGAGGGAGGGACCATATGATTTAAATTGTCATCGATGATGAAGAGTCAGAGGTCTATCACATATCTGCCATCAAGATGCAGGCAGAAAATCTTACATAAAGGTACTTTCTATATAGTTTAGCAAATTATACTACAATAAAATAGTCTGTGCAAAGATTGCTAGATCAGCTCCTATAATTTTTTTTAATCGTCAGGTAGTTCAGGAAGTTATTTTAAAAATCGAAAAATACATGCTACTTTTATTTTAAACTAATACGTATAACGAAAAAAAAAAAAAAAAAAAAAATTTCGCCGTTTACACCGCGTCGGCGATATTAATGTCTATCATTCAAACTCATGTGCAGCTTACTTGCAAGATATTACTATTACTGTAAATGCCTTTCACAATGCAGTTAATAAATGTGTTAAGATCTTACGAATTCCAAGCCAAGCGTTCCGCAAGCCCCATTTCAGCGGCAGCAACTGCAAGAAGGAAAAGTGCCAAGCCAAAGAATGTATGGAATGGCATCATCTTAGATCTGTAAGCTGGCGGCAGACCGGGAAAAAGGAAAGCTATGAAGCTGCCTACATACTAAAAAAGGAGGAAAATTGCAAAATCATAAATTCGAATAATACAGTTAAATACATATCAATGAACTATAACCCATCAGCAACTAAATAAAGAAGTGTGCAATCTTGGTGACCTAATGATGGCTCTAGTATCATTCCCATCACAGTAGTTTTTTGTATAACTAGGATCTGGAAAAGCCATTATCGGAATTAACATTAGAAGGAGATGAATAACTGAGACAGAAACTCTATATAAACGTCAACAATTTTTTACAGCTATAGATGGCGCTGTAATCAATCGGACTCCCTTTCGTCTGCCATAACATTATAACAAGAAGAATTTGTTTCGTATATTATGCAGAAATATATTTTACTTTTTATAAAAGCATAATTGTTGCACCTGCTGCGGATCATAGGGAGTTATAAGAGGTCTGCGCCGTCGCCGCCGAGTATTTGTACCGCGCCACCGGAGTCTAGGCAACGCCCCCTAGAGGCGCACATTCGGAATTAGAACTTTTCTATAAAGTTTAACAAATTATCAACTGCTTATTTTTTTCTGGATACTTCTTACCACTGGTAACTTGTGAAGATATAATTTAAATTCTTTGAGTCTATGGCGTAATTTGATTCCTTTAAAAACTGTTTAAACATTGAATTATACCTCAAAAGAACGTCTTATCGGTTTAGAATATTTCATGAGAAGGTTGTGGAGAAGAAAAAACAATAAAAAGCAAATAATTTATCAATAGTATACTGATAACTAAATGTATCGGGAATGTGCAATACAAACAACATAAATCTATCCGATTTTGAGAAAAATCTATTCTGTTTTGCAAGTAGAAATATTTTAACAGTGTTGTGACGAAGTTCACATATTTTTCGCGTCTTAAAATAATGTTCCTATGTTTCGTCTTTCTAAATCAAAATTTCGTATTCCGTATTTATCTCTCTCCACTCTGTTTCTCGGCTCGATAACATTCTTTCTTTCGCGACGCTATGTCTGGGATTTTTCGGGGTTTCCCTTCTAAATTAATTTCGCTTTAGCATATGCTGTGTAAGTTCTTGGCGCCTCCCGGTCGCCCCCTTCGCTTTTCTCACGGGGTTGTAACCTTATGTATTGGCATTCGCCAAATTCTGGCACTTCTGTCTTGGCATCAATCATTTAATCCGTTTGTTTCAAATTTTTATATTGTTTACGCCTACCGGACGGTGGTTGTCACGTGGGGCAATGCCTTATGAGTGCTCATATTTTACTCGCCAACCTGTAAAGAGCTGCCAGTTTGGTAGGAAGATTTTAGTATCACTTCTCGATTGCTCTCCGTCAGGAGGTTGTGTTCGTTTTTTTAATGGAACTCCGGCATGCCGTGTGTCCGGAACAATTAGATATATTCCTGGTGTTATTTTATGAAACAATGTACTGTACGTAATTGAAGTTGTTTACGTCAAGACTGTTTTTGCTGTTACCTTCAATAAACGTAGCTTTTCTGTATTCGAGTCGTCTTCCTGTTTTCAGTCCTCAGCGTACTTCATGGATATATTACACTATACGTCACGTAAACGGCCGAGAGGATGTTCTCTTAGTCCACCTCCGACAACTCCCTCATAAGTGTCCCGCAACAGTAAGCTCATACTCAAGACTAATTTTGTGTGTGTGTGTATACAGGGTGTCCCAAAAAGGTGGTAACGGGCTTTAATTCTTTATTAGAGATAAGTGGGCAGTGTAAATTGAAAAAAATGTTCAAAATAAGGTCGGAAATAAGACACTTAAGAATTCCTCTTGTTAATTTTCAAAAAGTTAGACTTTTTAAGTTTGTATACAACCCGCGTACAAAACAATTCTCAGTAAAATGTGACCCATACTCTTATGAGGTAACATACAAAATTTCAGAATTATACCATTAAAAATGTCAGATATGAAGATAAATAAAACGCTGACTTAAACCCCTTTTAAATGGCTCTCGAAGGGAAAAAAAATCACGTCGAATGATCGCATTTCAGGGGTCGTACAGAAATTACGAAAGAAAAACTTTTTTCCACTCTAACAATAAACATCTAGATTCAAAATCATGTTTGTCCCCGATCATTTTTCTTTAAATAGCTCCGGCGTTGTATGATGAAAGGCTCAAATTTGGCGTATCACCTCATCAGTGTATGGGGACATTTTACTAATTGGCAATGTTTTTTACGGGGGTCGTATACAAATTTAAAAAATGTAACTTTTTGGCAAATGAACGAGAGGAATGTTTTTTAATGGAGTCTTATTTCCGACGTTATTTTGAACATTTTTTCAATTTGTACTGCCCACTTATCTCTAATAGATTAAGAATTAAAGCCCGTTACCACCTTTTTGGGTCACTCTGTAAACGTATACACCCATTTTCGCTAGGCTCCTGGTTAAAAAAAAATTTCCTACTCCGCCAGAGACGGCTCGACACGGTAAGCAAGGTAGGCATCGCATTGGGGAGCAGTCTTCGAAAGGGAGCCATTTCGAACTCAAAAGCTGGAAAAAAGTTTAAAACAGGGGGGCCTTTTTTACGTTGACAGGGGGTGCCACGAACACTAGGGCCGCCCCTGTACGCTACCGGATTTCGAAGGTCGTTACGCCGTCGCCACGAATTTCTGTGCGGCGCAGACCTCTAGGAGTATTCTAAACATGAGAAGAGTTGCTACTACCGCTACTTTTCATGCGCCGAGGAACTAACTTTGCTCCAGCATTTCGCTGATGACCTTAGCATTCCTCCCTGGCTATTATATAGATCACAGGGGAGCTGACTCATCAGACATTTTGTTTCACATATTGCAGGAACTAGCCATAGTCTACCACAAGCGCTCGATATAAAAACTATCCCAACGGCCAGAAATTAAATTTATTTTGCAAAATTTGTGTCTTAACATTCTTAGTTCATCATTAAAACCATTTTAAAAAACTATATTCATGTAAACTATAATATGCCGTATTATGCGACATTCAGAAGAGGAAGATGTGGTTTAAACCAGGGACGTACCCACAAAAAAAAAATTTGGGGGAGACAAAAAGTGAAAAAAGCTCCATTATCATTGTTTTGTTAACAAAATTTTTAATTTCGGGGGGGGGGGGAGATGACCGGACCTCCTGGTCCCCCCCTGGGTACGGCCTTGGTTTAAACAGCGTACATTGGGGGGGGGGGATATGCACGTTACGCCACTCACAGTAAACCAAAATGTCGGCCTGTCTAGTGTAGGGGATCCAAGAAATGCTAAACACCCATCACCAGAGGGAGTTCCGTATTACATCAGAAGACCGTCAGATATATTAGACACGATTACAACTAACTAATCTTTTATAAAAATAGTTATTTACAAATTATACAAAAATACTATAACAATATTGCATTACTTAATATTTAATTTTATCAACATGGAGATTATTAATGTTGAATTTTCAAAAAGACCATAATTTCTTAAAAAGCTGACAGAAATTGCAACCATAATCCATATCAGTTCTTGTAATCGATTATAGACAGCTATGAGACTTCCCGAAATTTAGTATACATTGATCTTATATCAGCCTGGATTCAAACCAGTTTACCGATCGAGTCTTTCAAGGGCCACCGCTAGAATTTTCTGTCTTTGACATGGCTCGAGGAGGATTGCCTAAACAGGGCTGGCCCAAGGGGGATGCGAATGTAGACGATCGCCTAAAACCCCGCGCTTAAAGATGGGGAAAAAAGGACCAGGATCGTGGCCTACCACATTAGACCGAGCTTGGTAGATGGTTGCGATATATTCCGAAAAAAGCCGAAGACTACTATGTACTAGCAGTACTAGTAGTAACTTACATAAGACATGACAGAATAGAGGCCCCGCTCTTGCGCTTCGCCTGGGTCCCCGCACACCCCTAGGGCCGGCCCTGGCTGAAATACAATAGAGATGTAGGAATTCTTATTGCAGTGAAACCTTATTTTAACAATACTCGATGTAATGATAAATCCCTCCATTTCGATGAAATTTTGTGGTCTCGTGGAATTTCCATACAATATAATCTTCCCTCGATATAACGATACATCCCCTAGAACGATAATCTTATTGCGTCCCTTAAGTATCGTTGTATCGAGGTTATACTGTACAACTTACTCCAAATACACTTTTTTTTGTAAGATAGCAATGGTACGGTACATCAGCGATCCCCAACCCCGGTCCGTGAATCAAATGGAACCAGGCAGCCTGAGGAGAGGAACATTAAATTATTTCCATTTTATTTACTGTAGTGTATTTTTCTTGGATTTCGACTTCGTCGGGTTTGTGCTAATTTATATCTTTGTAACAGAAGAAATCTTTAAATATTTTAAATCAGTTTGTTTCTTAAACATTTCAAGATTCTGAATTATAAAATTGTCACTTAAATCCCTATTGCCATTTCCGACAACCTATCGGTGTGTAGCTGAATTTTTTGCAGTGACAGCAACCAAAACAAAACAACGGGATAAACTGGACATAAGCAACACACTTCGGGTGTCATTATTTCCTGTTATCCCCAGATGGAGCCGACTCTGCAAAGAAACAAGCGCCGGGGTTTCATTAATTCAGCGTCCTAGTGAGTTAAAATGTTAAATCACTCGTTATTCATTTTTTTGTGTAACTATTTTATTTTGAAGGCATGTTTAAATACAATCAAATTAAAATTATTAAACCAAAACAGTCTGAAACAAACAATTGACGTACACCTCCTTCCAGTATTCATACGCTCCTAAAAACTCCATAAAATCTAATTTACAAAATTTAAGGCCCTTAAAACTCCTTGCGATTCCTAAGAAACTCCTAAATCTGGCAGTCACAGTAACAACCGCTATTAACGCTCTGCAACCTTTCAGATTGCGGTGACCTTGACCTGGGGATGGAAGAATTTATATATTTCTAACCAATTTTGAGTTTGTTACTCAAAGAAAACTATGTATAACAGAATAAAAATGCTATGAAGTTTAATTTTTGTCTTTCGTTTTAAGATTTTTTTCTGGACATGGTTTGAAAAATCTATATTTTCCATTTTCAGTTTGAATTAAAAACTTTTAAAACCATATTTGTAATGCACAATGATAGGTTAACAGTAGAATTTACACATAACTAAGATTTCTTGTAGTGCAAACTTTACTATATTTCAGTTTTTGTGGCGAGCACAAAAAACTGATATAACTGATAAATAACGATTATAATAAATAATTACATTGGTAGTACAGAAAAAGTGGACTCCTTAAAAGAAATTTGGGGTCCTTAAGTACTCCTTAAATTTCATTTTGAAAAATGAGTATGAGGCCTGCCCCCCCCCCCTCCTTCGACGGGCCGCGGTAAAATTATCAAAAGCTTACCGGTCCGCGGAGCTAAAAAGGTTGACATGAAAAGAATGAATGACATGAAAAGAAGCGCAATTTCTTCGCTCACATTTCCCCTGATTCAACTTCGTTTTCTTCCCAGTTTTGCAAAATATATTTCGTTGGTTATTCTTCCTTAAGAATTAAATTCTTTCCTCAAATGTAAGTTGAAAAGTTTTTCCTTCAATTATAACAAACACTAAGTGATTACAAAGTAAATCATGAAACTATTTAAAAATCTAAATTAAGTTACCTGTAAACAGAAGAAAGCAAAAGTTCCCAAACCAACCCAACTGTGCAATGAATATAAATCTGCTCTTTTAAGTCTTCTATGATTCTCGAACACTGCTATTAGACCAACCGAGGACATGACGATGGCAGATATTTGCAATATTGCATGAATCAGTTTTAAAATCCATTTGGGCAGGAAGTACAAAACTCTGTAGATTAAGATAGCTAAACAGAACAAAAGACTAAATGTAAATTGTTTCAAAATTGCAACAATAACGTTACCCAAGTAGAGGGTATAAACTATATTTTGAAAGCAAAACAAAAAAAGGTAAAACAATTTGATGCAAAATATGTTAAACAATACAAATATGAGGGTACTTAGACTTACGTATTATCCCGGCGGTCATTCCCACCAAATTATATTTTTTCGTAAAATGTGCTGGCAAACTGTTACCAATCGTATTTGTAACCATGAATAATTTTATATGTCCAGCATTTATATTGGTGAAAAATCGCTCGACTTGGCGGACCGCAGAGATAATACGCAAGTACCCAAATGGGAATGAAATTAATGAAATCTCGGACGCGTGAATAACTTGATTAACCGTGTATTTCGAAAAAAAAAAAAAATCATTTGATTTTGGTACATAAGTTCAAACTATGTCAAGCACTTCCAAATTTTTAGAATGTCTATTTACAGCCTGTACTATACACTGAAATAAACGTGCATCAATTACTAAACTTTTAGAAAAAATCTTAAAAATCTAACACTTTGCAAAATGTGTCACACTAAAAAATTATGCTGTGCAATTCCATATTTAAGAATTCTTCTGGAAGATTTATAAGAAGGGCACAGTTTTTTCCATTTATTTCAGTATGTACTGCAGATCATAAAGAAGAATCCCGAATTTTTTCGAGTCCCGGCGCAATTAGTTTATTTTAATTTGTGGACCAAGTCCGAGAGACGAATTTTGTTTCTTTGGCATTCATCCTTAAGGGTGGTCGATTGAGATTTCATTGCACGAAACCTGGATTTAGAGGGGGGGGGGGAGAGCTTGAACTACACGGAATTAAATTAAACCTAGAATGTTCCATCTCCTAATCTTTTAACAGAAAATCTAATCATTCTACTCTAATATATCTAAATTCTTTCTAGGGTGGAAACCCGATTAAGCCAATGAGCTTGAAATATTCATCATGATTAACATTTCTGGCTAATTGTGAAGTTAGCCAGAAAATACAAGATTGTCACTTTCATTTAACTTCCCCCCCCCCCCCCCTCACTATGCAGATTATAAATATTCTTTTCAATCCAAAGTTTTATGAAAATGATAAGCTTACCGTCACCATAAAAGAAAACTAGGCCCAAAACCATTAGGAATGGGTGATAGAAGAACTGCTTATTAGCGTCACTCGTCCATGCGAATCCACCCTCGAGTACGCAGTAGTACACAACTAAGGCAACGCAGACTATACCAACAGCCTGCGACAAACCTACAGCTATCCAAAATATGAGCATGTTTTCTTTAGAATTGCTGAATTGTGAGTGGGGTTGCAGTTTGCTTCTTAGATCATAGGATGTACCTTCCTTAGACTCTGTTGGTAAAAGGAAAATATAACAGTAATTATAAATAAATTAATTCACTTTAATACCCAAGAACAAATGAAAAGTATTTACTATACACGATATTAGATATAACACAGCATTAGCAAAATTATTGGACTCGTACAGAAAACATGAAACAAAAGTTGTTGCCACTTTGCTGTGGAGAAAAAAAATAGCAATAGGTATTTCGATAGACACAATGATTTCCAAGATGTCATTTATTTCATTCGATGAAAGAACAATAGCATCCATAATCCCAATGCAATCAATAATAAGATTTAAGTAAAATATTGTTAAAATAAAAAATAAGATTTTAGTTTAAACGAGTCCCATAATTTGGCCAACACTCTTTATAAATAATGCAAATTACAAACAAATAACTGCACTTTCTCTCGCCCTCAAACGGATGACAAGTTTTTTTAAAACGCCAATTAAGTGTTATGTTACAAGAAAAAGAAGCAGTAATTATTTATTGTACTTTTCTTCTTCGTTATTAGAAGAAAGTAACTGTTCCAGAGTTTGTAAGGTGGCATTAAACTGTAAACACTTTGCTGTGCTCCAATGTTCTTAAAATCAACACCGTAAGTAATACATTAAAGAGCAAAACCCTTACTGGCCGCTATGTTCAGTCACGTGATAATACTTGTGTTAATAAACTCATCAAGTGCCACCAGTTTTTACACGAAAACTAAGTGATCCTAGCTTCTTACAAGTTTAAGAACGTCTTAAGCTTATTCAGTTTACTGGGTCCCTTTTGTCTGGGTGATGCTTGGAGGACGAATAGTAAATATGGAGTAAGCTCCGCTAGTTCTTTTGGGAGAAAAATGAAGTAAATTGTATAATACTTGCTCAATAAATCTAATTAGCCTCAAACGGCTCTTTAACTCCAAGCCACGCCCCCCAAGGCTACGCATAGGGTTTCTTCATTTTCTTTTCTCCCCATAGAAGAACAAGTCCTTGGAGGAAGTAATAATATGGAGTGGGCACGCGCTAGTTCTCTTATGGGGAGAAAATGAAGTAACTGTAAGCTTAGCCTGGGGGGCATGGCTCGGTAAATCGCATGCCCATGCCCACTCCATATTTCTCTCTCCTCCACGAACAAGCCGACGCACGGAGGAAAAACGGATTACAGTTCTGGCTTCACTTTCCCCCCCCCCCCCCCCCCCCCCTCATGCTCCTCCATATTATTGTCGCCACCAAGTTTGATGGGTTTATTTGCCAGAACTTCCTTGGAGGAACTGTACTACAAACTATCGAAAACTGAATAAATTGGTTCCCGTCTCAGTTAATTTAGTTTTTCAACTAACTGTAGTTAACTGACTGCAGTTGAAAACTAAGTTAAGTTGTTAGTTGCCGATGATCAATCGGCTTAGGTTTAAAAATTGAGTGTTTAAGAACACCTGTAAGTACTACAAAAGGTCTTTTCCAGAAGTAATAAGAAAAAAATTTCATAAATTTAATTCACGAGGCTGAATTAATATATCTCCGTGGTCTGAACATATCCTTTCTTCCAATATCGTGCACTACAACAAAACCTCAAAAAGAATAATCCTAACTTGTGCAAAGTAATTACCATTGAGGACAATGAAAGCTAAAAAACCTTATTGGCATAATAAAAGTCAATACTATTTTCAAATAACAGTTTTTCTATACTTTAAATAAATATATATGATGTTTTATCTACACTCACCGTCAAATGAGCTCTCAGCACGACGTTCCCGATTTGAACCTAAACAAGAAAGATAAATCATGCCAAACACATCGATTATAAAACACTTTCCCAACACAATTATATTTCATGTACAATATAAAACTGCATAACAAAAGTTAGAAAACAATCTCTAGTGAGACTTTTCACCGCCATTAAAGTGTAATTTGTTATGTATTTGCCAGCTGATCTGCTATTCTCTGGTTTAATTTAAACTAAAATGCACATGGGCGCCGGCAGAATATTTCACAGGGGGGGGGCAAAGACTACTCCAAGGGGAGCAAAGACTACTAAAGGGGGGCATTTCCCCCCTTGCCCTATGCTGCCGGCGCCCATGAAAATGCATAATCCATTTGAAAAATAGACAAGAAAAATATCATCTTGTTAAATGTAAATCAAAGGTTTAAAAACTTCATATGGTGTCAAATTTGGCGACCAATTCGCGAGATTTTGAGTATAATCTTCTAAAGGTGTAGTAACATAAAGATTTTTCACAAGATTACAGGAATAAGTGCAGTAAATGCAAAGTTTTAAAGTTTAAAATGTTGAATTTTAAAAAAGCAGTAAATTTTCCCTCCATTAAAGGACCACGACGCTGACCAATATTGACGCTGAAAGGACCAATATTGACGCTGACAGTCTCCCTCCCTGGAACACCATTTTGCAACTTTTCAGTTCAAGGATAGGATTGTGTCCTAGAGGACTTTCTGAGATTTTAGGAAAGGAAGTTTTATCGAGATATATAGCTCCTTTGGCCTTATCTCAATTGTTCTTATAATCACAAGTTCTTTTTTTATTTTTCCAACGAAAGTACCATTTTTACAACACAACATTTGAACAATTTGAATAATCATCGGATTTGTGTGCTTGGCCTGAAACCCGCTTATAAATTCACGTAAGAAGGACAATACAAGGGGTGGGTGCCCTCCGTGAGGGTCTTTCTAAGGGGTCCCAACCCGTATTTACGCGCTAAGTTTCGGAGAAAACCACGGAAAACTTCGAACGGTTAGGTCGACGGACGTGCGAACCTTCACACTTCGCCCGTCTACCATTTCCCTGATAACCACTGTGCCATGCTGAGGCCTCGTCTACCATGTTCAGTGTGTTATCCACTCGGACATAGTGGGGCCTGGAAATTATTGAGGTTGTCTCAGTTTGTATACGCCAATGGATGGAAAGCAAAATCTCGGCGGCAATTAGTGCATTGAATTATTCGAAACTCGAAATAATTTGACGTGTCTCATCCAAGGCATGATTAGAATACCAAAACTCTCCGAAAATTTAAGATAATGGCCGCTAAACTCTTAAACTTGAAAATAAAGAATTAGAAAGAGCATTATCAAAAATTAATTTATTTCTCCCATGAATCATTTTTTAAAATCTCTATATACAAGGAGTATGTTCAATGAAGGAGAAATTTGTCAGGAGCCCGAACCCGGTTCGGGCTCGGGCTTACGGGCTCGTGCCGAGCCCGTCTCATCTCTAGCGCCCATATGATTGTTTGTAGGGGAGGGGCAAGTCAAGGGCCCTGCCACAAAAAGATGCTATACTTTAATGTTGGGCCACTACTAGGTTAGAACCAATACGTAAAGCATTACGGTAATATATGAGCTGAGAAGAGGCATGGCCCTCCCTGTTCATGTATGGGCTCCCATGACACCCGTTATAACTAAGATATTCAGTGATTTCTACACAATATTGCAAATGGAGTCATATAAAGTTCAGTATACAAGTATTTTTAAGTTAGCTTGTGCAGTTTGTTTTACCAATAAACAATGTTTCGATTGTGAAAGGGGATTTTCTAAGCAAATTCTCATAAAAAGAATGTACCGACAGTGACGGATCCAGACATATATTGTGGTGGGGACTCTAAACGTTTCGTCTCCTTTTTCTTGTAAATTTATTGGAATTTACATAATAAGTCAATCTTCTAGAGGGTAAAAGTTCGCCTAAAGAGAGGGGAGGGTGGTCGGCACTGTGTCCATGTGCCCTCACGTGGAATTCGCCAATGAGAACCGAAACAGACTCATCAAAACATGTAGATTGTTTGATGAGTATCAGTTTGGAAGGACTTTTAACAGAGGCTTTTATATATATATATACTAGCTGACCCGGCAAACGTTGTTTTGCCATATAAATTATTCCTAGGATTATTTTAGTAGAAAGAAATGACTAACTTATTGTAAGTTTGTGAGGATGTGGTATATGAGTGGAAGAGGCATGGAGCGCTGTGAACGATGCGGGAATATAAAAATAACACAATACCAAACATATATTTTTAATTCATTGTAATTTATTCTTTAAATTTATATATATATCGCTAATTACAATAATTTTACTAAAAAATAATATCAATCTCTTAACGCAATAGAGTATACAATATTTTTTGTTATCCCATCTTTAGATAACACAAACAAACTAGATGCCCACTGTATGGTTTGCCCACTCGAGAGCATGCCACCTGTAACTGTCCGTGTGAAAAACATGGCGTGCTCAAATCTAATCCACAAACAGACATAGTTTGGCCTTGAGAGTGATTGATAGTCATTCCATAAAAAAATTTGCCCCCCCCCCCAAAAAAAAAAAGGATGAAATCTGAAACACTTTCAGATTTTAAATACGCACTATAGTGCTATATATTAAAATCGTATCATAATTTATGCGTCGTCCCTATTTTTCGTCCTTATTCCATTAAGTTGGAAAGTGTTATCATTATTCATGACTGTGCTGTATTTTTCTTCCTTATTTTATAAAACCCATCTTTGGAATCGAAATCTATCTTAAAATCGCCTACTAAAACTATTTTACAATCTTCGCCAAGTATATCACAACTGTACTTCACCGTTTTATATATTGTGTCCTACTTTAACGCCTCTACTCTCGCCAAGGAGGCGATGATTAAACATATGAAGTTACCATGACGATTTTTTGCATTTATGTAGAAATCGTAATTTAGAATTAAAATTGCAATTTGGAACAACATGTAAGTACAGCATGCCGTTACATTTTTATTTATTTTGGATTACCAATTAATGTAGTTTTAATAATTTAATGTCTTCGAATTCCTTAACTGGCGCGTTTATCGCTAGTTTGTTTACTTTAGTTATCACCTAGTTCTTTTGGGTGCGTTGAAACGGTACTTACGTATTATCCCGGAGGTCACTTCCGCCAAACTACTTTTTCGTAGATTTTAAATACGTTGCCAATCGTATTCCAAACCATCAACAATTTCATGTGCCCGGCATTTATCTTGGTGAAAAATTGCTTGACTTGGCAGACCGCTGGGATAATACGTAAGTACCGTTGAAACTTGTGCATAACTCCCAGAGACCCATGACTGCAAAGCTCGCCAAAGTACGGGGATTTTTTAGGTTGGCGAGAGTGGGGGCGTTAAAATAGGAATCAACTCTTTCTTGTACCTAAAACACATCTTTGGAATCGAAATCTATCTTAAAATCGCCTACTGAAACTGTTTTACAATCTTCGCCAGGCATATTCTTCCTGTAGGCATATTCCAACTATACCGCAAAGACATTTTAAATGCTGTTTGGAATGGGCATCATAATCCACGAGTGTACCGTGTTTTCCTTTCTTGTTCCACAGAGCACTTCTTCGGAATAGAAATTTATATTAAAATCGCCTAATAAAACTCTTTTACAATATACGCCAGGCGTTTTCTAACTATACGCGAAATATATTTATAATAAATTGTCACGTTTTAGCACCACATTTTGCGATCAATTATCAAAAATTGCAAACCTTGTGAGACTTTCAACATTTTATTAACGCCCCCCCCCTCTCCACATTATCTGGCAAACACATTTGAAAAAGTGACTCGACACGCTAATGTCTACACAGAAATCCTGATTGAAATTAATAGCACTCTGGGGCATGGGCGCCGGGAGGGGGGTGCAAGGGGGTGCACTTGCACCCCCCTGGAAATTTGAAAAAAGTATAATTAACCTGAAAATATAAGTAATTTGTTTTACCCTTAAGAGAGTAAAAAAAAAAAAAGCCTGAATGTGTGTGTGATGTTTTGAATTCTACGTGTAACTGTCGCATTAAATTAGCTGCTTAGACCATTGTACATAAATTTTAAACTTTTGAGAACTCGTCCGCATTTTTATTTTGGGATAATGTTGGCGCACGCACATGAGCCCTCATAATGTACTGACCAACATCGTAGTAGTGTTGAAATCCCCACGGCATCTGTCCGCAATTAGGAAAAAAATATTTTGAAAAAGTCTCGATAGTATTCGAGGTAGACGGGACCGGGCTTGTCTCGAACTATCGAAATCATTAAATTAATAAACAGATAAATGGAAATAAAGCAATTTTTATGATTTGAGTGCATATTTAAATGAAAAATGTTGTTACATATTATCACAAACTGACACGATGACTCGTTTCCACACAGCAGTATCGCGCCATTGCCAATTCAGCATGTCAACGCTGCACAGTATTGCAAGGGCGGCTCCAGGCTGAATTTTCGGAGGGGGCCATTGAACTTTTTAGATAGTCTATAAATTGTTTAAAATGCCAATTTAACGTGAGGAATCGTAAAGTATACAAATCTAAAGTTCAAAAACAAAAAGTTCGGAGGGGGCTATGGCCCCTATGGCCCCCTCGCTGGAGCCGCCCTTGCAGTATTGTCTATGAGGACATCTACAGAAAAAATACACCCACTTTCTTTGGGCGAGGGATTTCTGATAGGACTTCAGGGTGCACCAAGTATTTGAATTTTTGTCCTGCAATTAAAAAAATCGCCTGTGGTTTATATGCGTTGGTCATTATTTGGGAGCTAAACTGATTTTTTCAATAATTGAGATGTATGAAAAACAAGAACAATCGAAATTCGAACTATCGAGACTCTACTGTGAATATGATTAAATGCAATTATTTTAGGACTTAACGCCTAAAATTTAACATTTCTTTTTAACATTATAGAGTTAATTTTTCAGAGATTTAAACTAAAAAACTATTAGATGAAAATTTGTATTTTGAGTTTTTTGACATTGTGATTTTTAAACTATTAAGTGAAGGCATCACTGCGTCACTTTCGAAACTTGGGGTCTGTTTCAATATGTGGATCTCCTTGACAAGTGCCTTTAAAGCAAATCTGCACATGGGGTATCTGTCATGGAAGGAGGGGTTGCGTTGGGAAGAGGACTTAAGGGTTTCTAAAGCGTATTCACGTAACAGGTAGATAAAACCGGCTAAAACTCAAAAGCATTAGATTGACAGCCGCGCGGCAGCCCAGAACTATTGACCTTCACATTTCAGTCATCTACCATTTTCAGTACTGAAAATGCGGGAACCCCCAAGCCGAAAATTGCTATATACATCAATGCTAGAGAAATACATTTCGCTTTAGTTTTTCAGGGAAAATTCGTATGTTTAAATATAAAAAAATGTTATCAAAATTGCATATAATTTAAATAATTAAGTATTAGTATACTTAAAATGAGGTATTATTAATTAGGCCAAATTAATAGTTTAAGATTTTTCATTTGCGAAAATATAACTATGACGATGTTTATTTCACATATTGATGCTACATTTTCAAGTCAAGATTCTTCTTCCTTCAAACGCCAAATAGTCTAATTTTTTATATGTATGTATACAGGGTGTCCCTGAAGGTAGTTAAATACATACAAAGAAGCATTTTTCTGCATTGCAACGTTTGGTCGGAAATGAAAAATGTAGAGAGTTTCAGCACGATAGGGCTCCAGCCTAGTTCGCAAATAATGTGCGTAATTACCATCTTTGACCCCCCGATCGATTGGACAAGTTGAACTAGTTGCTCGGTCAGCACGTTCATTAGATTAATCAAGTATCGAATTTTGCTTTTGGGGACACCTCAAGATACTCGTTAGAAGACTCCCGTTGACACAGATGAGGGCCTCATTGCAAAACTTTAGTAACCGCTGCAACCGTTCGTGGAACACCTGGCATCTTCGAAAGGGTACGCCAGTCACTTGATAGACGATACCAGCATATTTGAGCTTTTGCATTTGTTATATTTCCATTTACACTTTTTATTTTTAACCCCACGCTGCTAATCTGCTATACAAAAAATGCTTTATATGCATTTTATTCTTGTTTGGCCTATGAATTCAGGAACACCCTGTATATGTATATATATGTGTGTGTGTATATCCTGGGTGCACCCCCCCTGGAAATGATCCTGCCGGCGCCCTTGCTCTGGGGCTAGACATTTTGGGGTGGACCGCCCTTATGACTTAGGGGTATGAGACATAGTTAAAAACCTATTCTCAGGCCTAACGAATATGCATAGAAAATTTCATTAAAATTGGTCGAGTGGTTTCGGAGGAGTTAGGTGACTAACACTGTGACAGGAGAATTTTATATATTAGAATATATATAAAAAATCTTATTAGTTATTTGGCTTTGGAAAAATTGAAAAACGTTCCTCACAGAAAAGGCCGAATGTTATTGAATCTCAATAATAATGTGGATTAAAGCACAATACACAGTGTAAATAAATATTTCGTGTCATATTAAGCAGGGACGTACCCAGAAAAAATTTTCGGGGGGGGGGGGGTCCAAACCGTGAAAAAGGCGGAATATTTCACAAAAAGATATTTTGTTAACAAAAACTGAAATTTCGGGGGGGGGGGGGAGGTCGGACCCCCTGGGTACGTCCTTGATATTAAGTTAAAAGTTGTCATATTTATCATTTTTTAACGGATGCCATACAACCAACTAAACGATAAGTACTCCTGTGCTAATATAACTCTCACGGTAGATTCAACAAAAGAGACTTCCTGAACTCTTTTAAGGTCCAATTATTTTGTCTATGAATTATCAGAAAATATCATTTTCAGTACTATTAAATGAATTTTTGGTTTCATTTTATCTTTAAAAATTAGCTGAACATGTCTTGGAAACTCATTAAATTATGGTGCAAATTAAATTATATTTGATTATTAATGCCAATTAAATATAAATAGAACATTGAAATAATGCTAGAATGAACTAAAACTTCGAGAGTATCGGATTTTGGAGAGGGCTGGGTGCGCTAATGCATGAGTGAAATGTTTTCCACATAGAATAACATGGAGCTTCTCAGCAAGGCAGAAATCACTTTTATAAATCTGTTGTATTAGTGTCGGCATTAATCAGGCTCTATTTGCACTCCTCTCAACAGTTTAGAGGACTTATTGGCGAAATTTTAAAGGAATTGCACAATTACAGTCATTACGAATCATATCATCTTATCTCGCACTCATCACAGCTTCAGCAATTGTGGTAACCCTTAGCTAGGTCGCTTCTCCATGCTTATTTGACTCGTTTGGCGGATTTCCGCCCCCCCCCCCCCTAATTCCGAATAAATATGCGAAAAATAATTAAATAGGCAGTCTAAATTAACGAAACTTCTTTCATCCAGTTTCATTTTCCTCTACTGTTTTTGTTCTTTTCCTTTCTTACAAGAATTTCCAATTTAAAGAATTACATCGGATGGAAAATACAAGTTACTGATAAGTGGTGCCATCTACCCACTAATTTCTCGTGCAAACTTCAACAAAAGAAACTGTTTCAAATTATGCACGATTAATATTTACGAAAGACTAAAAGTATTCAAGGGAACAGAAAAGAATGAAATTAAGTTCTCACCTTTATGATCATTCTTCTGAATAGATTTTTGATTCCTTCTTCTAATATCCATACTGTTTATGTTACGTATTTTTAAAAAATTGTAAAGAAAGGTTTTCAGAATCAAACAGACGTTGACTTCACTGCGAGGGCGAGAGGAGGAAAAAAAACTAGTTGGCGATAATTTTGGCATTCTATTTTGTTATCTTCTCGAGTCTCGAACGTGAAATATCAAGCTTGTAAATTCTAATAAGAACGCTCCACAAAAAAGTGGTTTTATTAGATAAACTTAAACTTTGTTCCAAGGACCCGGGACTTCGAAAGATTCCTTAAATAAATTACATTACCACAATAAATTATGCCACAAACACGAAACATTTTTATAAGAGAGCTATTAAATGGTGTTTTTCCATTTTATACACATCCCTTCGAACTCCCGGATTTAAATGTATTGTTCAATTTTTTTTAAAAAAATATATCTGGTAGTTCCTCCGCTCCCTCCTCTAATTTTAGTCAGAAATTCTAGTCAGAAATTCAGATTAATTCTAATGGAAATTAGGAAACAGAATTTGCATTGATCGAGAGGGGGGGGGGAGGGATACATATAAATTTTCGGATTAGTTAGCATAAGCTTTATGTCGTAACGAAATTCCGTTTATTCACGGATTATTTCATAGCCCCCTCCCCCACGAAAAATTCTCTTTTATACGCCCCTGTCTAAAGACCTGAAACGCTAGAGCGCCTTAATTACACTGTATTTAAATATCAGGGCAAGTCGAAAAGTTGGTCATAGAAAGGAAATTTTTACAATTGTACCTGTCTAATCGAATGCGAAGTCAGGGTTTCACACCGTATATCCGCCTACCCCTCCCCTCAAGCCTACTCCCCTTATCGGGGGGGGGGAGGGGGGGGGGTGAACCACGCATTTGCGTATGACTTGCGCGCTTTGACACAACGTATTTGACACGACGTATTGATTCTGTAGCATCTGCCTAGGCGGTAGATGCTATGGGCAGAGGGCTTTTCATAGGATTATAAAGCATACTCATGTCAGATCTGAAAAAACCGCCCCAAATTCCAGAGCGTCAGATCGACAGCTGCGAGGTAGGCCAGAACCCTGGACCTTCATACTTCAGGTATCTACCATATGCTCACTGTCTTATCCACACCGACATGAAGGGGAATAATTGGCTAATTAAACTATTGCAAATTGTAAATTACATAAAAAAATTTGCAAATGCAACATTTGAATTAAATTTTGCTTTAAAAAAAGGGTTTTTTTGGGGGGGAGATTTGAATTTTGATAAAATTTTAAATATTTAAATTCTTCCCATGCTTTTTCGACTGAGCGAATCTTTCACTGAAAAAATAATTCATATTTCTGGTATTAATGTTTACTATAGTAAGTTTTGTGGTGATCAAAATTTATATTGTTGTGAACAACATATTAGCACTAAAAATTCTTAACCATTGACCCTTCCATTGGAGATAATTGTTTTTTAATAATAATCAAGC
This sequence comes from Cheiracanthium punctorium, assembly GCA_038373885.1. NCBI lineage: Eukaryota > Metazoa > Arthropoda > Arachnida > Araneae > Cheiracanthiidae > Cheiracanthium > Cheiracanthium punctorium. The sequence continues at coordinate 447,268 of JAWZYV010001543.1, forward strand.
GTGGCTTTGTACGCGGCATTTGGTTTAAAAATCAATGTGCAGCCGTAAGGTGAAAAAAAAGAAAAAGAAAAGGGGGGGGGATTAGTGGTCCCTTTTGGATTAGTGTAATTTAAATATGTGTACTGAGGTCCTAAATATAAATAATATCTAAACACAATAAATTAAATCACTAATTTATAATTACTTATTAGGTGAATAACATTAATTGCACAGCCAGCTGTCGTCAAAAAAGTCTCTAGATCTGTGGCACGCGATGAACGTTTCGATCGTCCGCCATCTTGCTGGTAGTTAAGTCGAGCGATGGCAACGGCTGCCCTTTTTTCAGCATTGGCCAATCTATCCAGCTGTTCTCGCATTCTTTTATTTTTCAGCAGATGTCAGTGCCGTTAACAATAATCGTGACCATTTTTTTACGGGAAATGACGTGCTAAAAAGTAAAGGATTCTCGTCGAGCTATGTCACCCGCAACTATTTTTATAGAAATCCAATCTATTCTTCGTGACTGGCAACAGTCAAAACGTCAGAGTTTGGGCTTCCCAGAACGGGAACACTGCGTGTTAAAGGGTTAAAACAGAGGTTCCCAAACTGGGTGCCGCGGCACCCTAGAGTGCCACGAGCGTATGTCAGGGGTGCCGTGGAGATACTCAAGAAAAGTGTTTTGGTTTAGTATAATCAAATAATTTCCTCTGAACCGGTATCCCCAAGAAAGTGAGCCAAGCCGATCACTAAGTGGGCTCAAACAAAAATCTTTCAGTCAAGTTCAAGACTGTCCTGTAGCCTCTCTTTTATAGGAACTTCCTGAAATGGGGGTATTGTCAAAATTCTATATCCCTTTCCCAAGAGAGTACTTTCTTGATAGTTAGTCCTATCAACAAACAAAAACAAAAAATAACGTAAAATGCATCCAAACTCCTTCATTCTAACCTTCATATTTATATTGTTTTAAAGGAAATCTGCCGCGAAAGTTTTTAGCCTGAAAAGGGTGCCGCGAAATGCTTTTAGCCTGACAAGGGTGCCGTGGGTAAAAAAAGTTTGGGAACCCCTGGGTTAAAAGACTATTCTGAGCGTACCCCTCGAAAATAAAAAGCCGAGGGGACATAAAAGCTGAAATAAAGTAAATAGCCAGCGTTTCCCCTATCTCGACTACCATCGTTGCAAATTGCATAATTTAAAAGAAAGTACATAGTTTGCTCACTTACCTTTAAAAGAAAATTTTAAGAAGTATTTTGTAATTAAAGTAATTGCTAATACGATAAAATCAAGATTTTCGGAGACAACCATCCATTAAACATCCAGTTAATCCATATGCGAAAACCATATCACACTTAATTCACACATGCGCAATATCAATAGCAAATTTACAGTAACTAGTGAAAAAAAAAAAATTACCCTTGGTTTCCATGCTGAAAAATCAATATTTTTTTTTTAACCAAACAGCGGTCAAACCCAAGCGCGGCTTCTAAACAAGAGGTGGATGTCGAACACTTCTCGACTGAAAACAAGGAGCCAGATATAGTAAGCTTGGCGTTGGTTATCTTCTTCTATCAGATAATTAAGCTCTAATTTGGCATACTGACTGTGACTTTTATCATAATTCGTCAGGTGACTACTATTTCGTTGACGACACAAGATGTTTAGGGTTATAATGAGACACAAATCAAGTACGAGCATATATATAGATTTTTATCTGTTTTTTCCCCCTTTATTCAATGAAACATTGTGTCTAGTGACGAGATAACAAGTTGGTGTGATAATATAGCAGTACATAATCTAGTTACTTACGTAAAATGTTATAGGTTATGTAATGTAACCTTTATCGTAAATTGGCATACAACATTGGGGGGCAAAATGTTTTCTACTGCGGAAAATATTTTCAAATAGGTGATATCTGAATTTTCTTGATTTTTGTGCGGGGTTAGTAAAATATCCCCTCTTGCCCTTAGTAAGTTACTACTATGAATGTAACTGTATTACGGCACTATTCCTTTAAACTGAGCTTAACACTTTGAAGCAAAATTTATCCCCACGGAATGGAAAACGAAATGTTTGTTTACACATTCAGTAGCAGGCAGCGGGGGTCATTAAATCGTTGGATTTTTTTTTCTTTTTTTTTTTTTTTTTTTTTTTTTTCTGTGGACTAACTTGGTACTGTAGTGACTAAATTTCATTTAGTTTTTCTTTTAAATTTACTAATCCCCTCAGAAAATCTTTTTTTTTTGGGGGGGGAGGGGGGGTCACAAAAATAACTTGTCAAATTAAATATCCATTAAAAATACAAAGAACAGGCGGACGCACAATTTATTTTATTTCGTTTTATTAGGGAGCGGAGGGGGGGGGGAGATAACTTTAAAGAAAAACTTATTTCACCTAAATAAAATATACAATAGAGTAAAATATTACCCTAAAGTAGCGGTTCCCAACCTTGTAACATTGCCCCCACCCCCCCCCCCGCGCAACAAAGGATAATATATGATAGCTTCTCCCCTTCACATTTTTCAGCATCCATAAAGAATTTTATTCTTCAACAAGGAAGGTTTCGTCGCCTTTTATACAAAATAATGTTACTGTAAAGTTTAAATAAATATTTTAAGCGGAAATAGATATGTTTTGGAGCAAAAATACATTTCTTAAAACATGCATTATCACTTGTTCTTTGCCTTTTTCTCGCGCTTCTTGCAAACGCTCTGCTCCCCGTGCTCCCCAAAAGGGGGGTGTAGAAATATGGAAGCTCTGCCCTAGCAATATAATTTGAACGATGGAAGGGGGCCCAGAGGTGCCCCAAAGCGATGCAATTTGTTTTGGAGAGCAGTATTTAAAAAGAAAGCTTATTCGACCTAAGTAAAATGTTACTCAGAGGCATTATCTTTAAATTGGAGGGGGAGGGCTAAAGCACCCTAGCCCCCTACCTTGGATCCACCTCAGTCAAAGAGTATGAAATCACAATTACTTAATTTTTACGCCCATTTCATACAAAATTGGCATTCACATTTCTAAGAGCTGACGCCAGCTGTCGTCTCCAGCCAAAAGGGTCTCCAGATCTGTGGAACGAGATGAACGTTTCGATCATCCGCCATCTTGCTGGTAGTTAAGTCGAGCGAAGGAAACGGCTGCTCTTTTTTCAGCATTGGGAGAGGGTTGCGCCCCAAAGGATTAAAAGTCCATGGTCAAAGGCGCCTCAGTGTGTGCGGTGTGTTCAGGGAAGTCGATAGTACGTTGGCTCGGAACGCGACAAAATGGATAAAAACAACTCAACTGCTAGTGAGAAACGAGAATCAAGAGGAGATATATGAACAAGGGCGCCGGGAGGATCATTTCCAGGGGAGGGGGGGTGCACCCAGGATATACATACAGGGTGATCCTGAATTCTTAGTCCAAACTTTAAGTATAAAATGCATTTAAAGAAGCTTTTTTTGCATAGCAGATTAGCAGTGTGGCGTTAAAAATAAAAAGTGTAGATGGAAATATATATACAGCAAATGCAAAAGAAATGATAAAGCTCTACTGTAAATACTCAAGTGTGCTGGTAGCGTCTAGCAAGTGATTGGCGTACCCTTTCGAAGATGCTTGGTGTTCCACGAACGGTTGCAGCGGTTACTAAAGTTTTGCAATGAGGCTCATCTGTGTCAACTGGAGTCTCGTAAAGAGTGCCTTGAGGTATCCCCAAAAGCAAATTTCGATACTTAATTAATCTAATGAAAGTGCTGGCCAAGCGACTAGTTCAACTTGTCCAATCGATCGGGGGGTGAAAGATGACAATGGGGTAATTAAGCACATTATTTGCGAAATAGGCTGGAGCCCTATCGTGCTGAAACTACCTACATTTTTCATTTCCGACCAAACGTTGCAATGCAGAAAAATGCTCCTTTTTCATGTATTTTAACTACCTTCAGGGATATCCTGCATACGAAGAATCTTGACTGGAAAATGTAGCATGAATATGTGAAAAACATCGTCATAGTTATTTTTTGTCGCAGCTAAAAAGTACAAAATCCTAAACGATTAATTAGGCCTAATTAATAATACCCCAATTTAAGTATACTAATAATTAATTATTTAAATTATGTGCAATTTTGATAACATTGTTTTGTATTTAAACAGACAAATTTCGCCAGAAAAACTGAAGCGAAATGTATTTTTTCTAGCAATGATGTACATAGCAATTTTCGGCTTAGGGGTCCCCGCCATGTCCAGTGCTGAAAATGGTAGATGGCTGAAATGTGAAGGTCAATAGTTCTGGCCTGCTGCGCGGCTGTCAATGTAACGGTTTTGAGTTTTGGCCGGTTTTCTCTACATGTTATGTGAATACGCTTTAGAAACCCTTAAAAAGTCCTCTGCCCAAGGCAACCCCCCCTTCCATGACAGATACCCCATGTGCAGGTTTGCTTTACGTGCACTTGGCAAGGACACCCACATATTAAAACAGAGCCCAAATTTCGAAAGTGACGCAGTGATGCCTTTATTTAATAGTTGAAAAACCATTGTCAAAAAACTCAAAATACAAATTTTCATCTAATAGTTTTTGAGTTTATCACTTTAAGGTGTCTGGTCTGGTGATAATATAATAGTGGGCTGTTCAAGTTAAACAAATAAGGCGTTACTTTTCTCAAAAATTTTATTGTATAATATTAATACATCTAGAATTAATTGAACAAAATTTAGTTACAGGCGAGGAGATTGATGAAGTTTATATTGTTTAAACTTTTCCGAATTAAAACAATAATAATAATAAATAAATTCAAGAGTTTTTTTTATTTCTACGTTAAAACGACTAAGAGATTGGAGTAGCATTTTGTTTCCAGCTCATTTAAGATAGTTTTTCTAGGTTACACAGTTCTTTTTTTTACTTTCCGAACATGTACCATGTAAGGAAAGTATTGTAATCATGAAAAAATTCGAATTCGAGATTTTGGTGTATTTACACGTTTAGAGGGCTTCTGAATTCATTTATGTTATTTTTACGAGATGTATGTATGTATGTGTGTATGTGTGTGTGTGTGTGTGTATGTGTGTTTGTGTGTATGTGAGTGAACACGATAGCTCCTGAACGGGGCATGCGATTGAGCTCTAATTGGGTATATATGTTATAAACCACCGTCGCAAGACCTGTATTGATTTCGGTGTGTATAAGACTTATAGTTTTTCTACAGGGCTACGACAAAGATTTCTTTTCCATTATGGCCTATGGGGGGAAATTCTGGAAAGTGCGCTAGCGTTTAAACGGTACATTCGATTGAGCTCAAATTGGGTGTACATGTTATAAACAACCATCGTAAGACCGGTATCGATTTTGATGTGTATAGGACTTACAGTTTTTCTACAGGGCTACGCCAAAAATTCCTTTTACATTATAGCCTATGGGGAGAAATTCTTGAAAGTGCGCTAGCGTTTAAACGATACATTCGATTTAGCTTCTTTTTTGTATATATATTTGAATTATTCATCGATTAAAATTTATTTAAATGCTTGGTTATGATCTTAATCGTAAGTGTTCGGAAAGTCGAGTGGAGTCACTCCAGATTTTTTTTTTTTTTTTTTTTTTTTTTTTCCCACAAATAAAATGATTTTGTCTGGATGAAACATTAATATAAGAGATGTTTCCAGCGAAACGAAATGTTTCGAATGCGAAAAGTTTTCGCACGTTTTTAGAACAAAATGCAATTCTGATTTTGGTATATAATAAAAATTTAATATGAAGTTCTTTATTTTAAGTGGACGATGATTAAATATATTGCGAGTGTAGACATATTTTGTTGTTTTTTCTAGCACCCGTTGTAATTGCCTACACAACGGGCTTTATTTACTAGTTACACATATATTTAAGCAATAAATGTTAAAAAGGGAAATGCCTTTTTTGATGTTATAAGTAATTTTCATATTTTTGTAGTGATGTGATTTTTTCTTTAATAAAAAGGTTTTCGTATTATTCTTGTTTTTATGTTTCGTGCGACCCCTCGCGGTGATTAACTGGATAATCTGGAGCGCATTGTATTTTATATGTATGGGAGTACATGACTACGCCCTCCTCAGGGCTGTATTAAGGGCGGAGCGGTAGGATCGATTGCTCCCGGCCCCACGACCAGCTGTGCCCCCAAAACTTTAGAAACTATTTTTAAAAAATTCTTTCAATATAAAACTTAAAAGAGTGACATGAGTCCTCGTATATAATTCAGAGGCTTTTTTGAAAATGTTGAGATATCCCCCCTATAAAAATTTTAAAATGAAAAAGTTACTTTTTGTTTTAGGTCTTTTTTACAACATAATCCAGAAAGTTCTGAAAAGCCGCAGGCAGTTCAGTACTCAGTAAATTCGGTTTAGTTCGCTATAACTAAGTCTTAAAATTTTTTCAGGTCCACCCAGTGGTCCTAATTTAAGCCTGGGCCTCTCTAATAACTTTGAAATTTTATGAGTGCATGTATAATGAGGGTACATACGAGTGCATTTATCCTTTATAAAACTAGTCGTTATCGAAATGTTTGGGGTTAGGTTATCGATCGATAATCGATAGCTAATGTAAACTATGCCTTTAATCACGAACACAATTTTACATGCAATTGAGATACAAAATTTAATTCAACACCAATCGTTTTGCACGCGGTTCAATCGTGAGTTTTAAAAACTTCAGTCACACGTCCCAAAGAGAGATACTGTAAGCAATTTGACCTTCGTTATTAGAGAACAAAGGAGATTTTTAAAATATGACAAATGATTATGAAGATTCGTTTCTCGTAGCAAGGGGGGGGGGGAAGACTGTCATGATTTCTTATTTATCTATGTACTGAGCTAACTGCGTTCTGATTCCTTTTTACTTTGTCACTCATGCTTGATAAGAGCTTCCGCTAATTCTAGGCTACTATCAAAAGTAAAATAGTATTGATCTCAAAATATACGTGAACATTGAACTTCACGTTGCAAGACGCATACAGTAGTCAAATGCCATTCAGTAAATAGATTACAGGACGCGGAACCTACCATTTAACCCTTTGACGCGCGGTGGTTGCGCAGTGAAACCACCTTATTTCAGCGCTTTTTAGTGCTGTAAAAGTGACGAAAAAATGAGTATCCGTATGTATTTGTTACTTAGATGTTCACTATTCGTTACTAAGTATTCGTTACTCGTTACTTTTGTTACTACTAATAGAATCGGTAATAAGGTGTTATATGTGCCCCATAACAACACATCCGGGACAGTGTTGTTATGGGTATATGCCGCCCATACATAAACCCATAACAAAACCTAACCAAAAAGAATTATTTTTATTGAAGTTTTACAAAGTTGTATTTAGAGCTTATTTTCTCTGATTTACATATTGCTTTTATACACATTTATGGTTTTATACAATGCTAAATTATCCGAATTACTAAGAGTGCACATAGAAATCTTCCAAAGACATATGCCATTCTTTTTTTTTTTTCTCAACCCCCCTTTTTTTAAACTCTGAACGCTGGTTTAACGTGTTCATTCTTATCATAAAAAGTGTAAAGGAAAGCTTGTGGCCCGTGTTTTTTCTGAGAGCGGGTTCTCGAATACTGAGATCCAGGGATTGGGCCACATATATAAAATTCACAGGACAGGGGATCTCAGTATGATATGATGAACTACTTTGCGTCTCTACAAGCATAATATCTTTATTATTTGTGAGTTCTTATTTCATATCAAAAACTTCTTTTGCTGGATCATTTTTCGAAGTAAAATAAAAATTACCATATTTTAAATTAAAATTGTTTAATTCAGTGAGAATTATCTATTTTTTTATATTTCCAGTTCTATTTCTGCACTTTTGGGGTGAAAAGGGTTAGCCCCTTCAGCGGGTGCATATATGAGAGCATTCTTTAAACAAAAATTATCACTCCTTTCATACAGAAAGAATGGTTGCACCGGACTATGCGTATTCCATGAGTTCGTGGAATAAAATGTACCATAAAATAGGGCAGACGCCCCCCTAAACGCCGACATTTTAGAAACATACTGAACTTTATTGAATTCTTTTAATACCAGTGGCTTACGCAGGAGTGGGCATAGAAATCCCGGGTAGCTCCCAATTTTTTAAACAATTACTTAAAAAATGTGTTCAGGTTTCCATGCTAAATATTTTTTTAGTTCCAAATAATATTTCAAATAATAAAAATGTGTGAATTCGTTTACTTTATAAAAATATATTTTTTTAAAAGGTGTATTTAAATAATTTGTCATTTATTACTTATTTCTCGATTCTAGCTAAAAAAAAAAGAAAAAGTTAAGTTCTCAATCCTGCTTCGGAACCACCCTGAAAGAAAGAATTCTGATTGCACCACTATTTAGTACTAAAATGTTAGAAAGCCCGAAATTAGCACCCCTTACTAACATGCTTCTATTATAGATATTGCTAATCTACAATTATAAGAACAGCCCTCCCCCCCACGCAAAAAAAAAGTTCAACTGCGTATAAGAACATACTGTACACCGGATCCTATACCCCCATTGTACGACCCATATCAATAGAGCAACAGACACTATATCCATCTCCAAACTGTAACGAAACATACAGATTCTTCCAAACCTAAGGTGACCATACGTCCCGTTTTGAACGGGACAGTCCCGTTTTTAGGTGGCTTGTCCCGTTGTCCCCAAGGGACACCGTAATGTCCCGTTTTTAGAAAATGTCCCCTGCAATGTCCCGTTTTTAGAAAGAGAGCAACCCACGGTAACGATTTCTATAAAGGCCGCTAAAAATGTAAAATCATCTAACGGCAGTGTCTGTAAAAAAGAAAACCACCTCCCTCCCCCTCCTATCGAGGCGTAAAGAAAACGCCGGGGGACGTATTGTTTTTGTTCTTTTAATGATCTTTTTTTGTCAACTATTTCAATTTATTTAATTTCTATTTCTTTTTTTAAAGTCATGTTCCTCTTTTGCTTATTCCTCCCCCTCCCCCGATCTCCACTTTATTTTCCCTTTTCACTCTGGTTTTCTAAGAATTTTTTCTTTCCGAATGACAACTTCCTTTTTTCTGTGTGTCCTTTTGTTTACACTTCTTACTTTCTGACCTCCGATTAACACCACCTTGTGTCGGATGGTGTTTTTGAAGAAGGACCTACCCCTTGTACCACCCGAAACGTACGTCTTGCACTATTTTTTTATAGTATATGTGTGTTTTAGCAAAGTGTTTTTTATAAATTTTATTTTGATATTAGCATTAACACAAGCTTTTTTGCGCATTTCCTTAACAACTAAAAGATATCCAGACCTGTAAATTCAGTCTCCCTACACTATTACATTAAAAACAGTAGATGTCCCGTTTTGAGGAATAAAATAAATACACTATTGACAAAAAAGTAGTAGATGTCCCACTTTGAAGGAAAAAATAAATGGTCACGTTATCCAAACCTCATCAAAACGATACCATTCGGCTCGGCACAAACGAAATGCAACCGGAACATACTACTACTCAAATACCGAAACTTATTTTTCCCTTCAAACAACGAGAATCTATAATACTTCCGGTATCTAGTAACGGAACGGAACATACTATTACTCAAATACCGAAACTCATTTTCTTCTTCCGGCAGTCTTGTATTCGAAGTTCGAACCTGGTCGATCCGAAATGCACACTCGAAAGTCATTTTCCCCCTTGAAACCGCGATCCGATATCCAGTAACAAATAACAGAAGATATTAGTACTCGATTACTGGAACCCGTTTCCCCCCTAGTTCACCTCGCCTGGCAGTCTGTATTCGAAGTTCGAAGCTGCTCGATCCGAAACAGCTTCGGATCGAGTAACGATATCAACCGAAAAGTAGCAATTCGTTACTTCGAGTCTGAGTGATTATCCGCATCTTAGTACCGAATACATACGATTTGCTTCAGCTCTAGCGCTTTCACTGCTCGCAGAAAAAAAAGGTTAAATAGTCCCAACTCTGAAAAAGTGCAGCCGTTGCCATCGATCCATTTAACTACCAACAAAATGGCAGTCGATCGAATAGTCCATCTGGCGCCACAGAAGTCAAGTTTTCTGACACAGCTGGATGTGTATCCGTATCTGACGTATATTTTGCGTCTAAGTATATCTATATCATGCAATTTTCCATTTATGACGTCATGTTTTTGAGTGCCGCAAAAGAAGTCCCGATTAGTTGAGTTAGTTCAAAAAGTTAGTTGAATCATCCTGGTTAGCTCACAGCTGGCTACGCAGCCGCAGAGCTAGCTGTGTCAGAAAACTTCATTGTGGCGCCAGCCTGTCAACAGTGAGAATCGAGCTCAGAACACAGTGAGAAGTGAAAAACAACATTTTCGTACCACGCGAAACGAATCGATAAGTACCTTTTTACGATGTTTTAATAAATTCTTTTAACTTCTTACGATGTTTTAATAAGTTCTTTTAACTTCGATGTTTTAATAAATTCTTTTAACTTCTTTTAACTTTCTTACTTCCTTCTCGCTCCTCGTCATACATCACGAGCTAAGATTTCTCCCTTTATTTCTCGTGCCCGTGACATTTCCGGGCAGTAGTGCTCAGAAGTTATGCGCCAGAAAGATAAGAATTCTTGTGCTCGGATTTTTTTTATATCTCATTTTACACAACAGATGACAGTACCAGACTATTTTAACCTTAATTTGGTAATAGTTTATTTTAAATAGATGGTAGCAAGCAGTACTCAAAAACGTTTATTTGTGATACATATTTTGCAATCTTAGCTCACCTTTTTTTACTTATGTTCAAAGAAAACTTTACAGTTATTTATTTATTTTATGAAGTAAGTTTAATGAAATTTTCTCCTTTAGTGTTTAAAAGATATTTTTAATGATTTCCTGCTTACTAGAAAACACACTTTCAGTCATGATAACCCCGAATGCTGAGTTTTCCTAGAAATTCAATTCTTTTTTGTCTTTCGCACTAAAAAAAAAAATGTCCAAAACCTTAAAATGAATGCAAATACTGTACATGCACTTATTTTTGTACAATATTCTTGAATAAAAAAATAGCCATTTTTACGACCATTATAGCCATTTTTAATTTCTTGAAAATAATACGACCTTCAAGGGGTTAAAAAATCTTTCATGACACTTACTGTATTTTGATTTTCATAGTTGTGTAATTTGATCCATTTTGTGAGAAGGAAAAAAAAATTAAAAAATCGAAGTAAACAGCGGTTATTGTGGCACTTTCTAACACGATAAATCCCTAAACTCCTATAAAGGGAAACGCGAATGAGGAAAAACAGGCGACAGAAATGTGAGTGTCGACGAAGCGTAGGGGACACCGTAAATCAACTATGCCCAGAACATTTTTAATTTCAATCGCAAAAATTAATTCGAGATGTGGGGTATTTTGACAAACCGGTTTGGTCAGTGAACAAATTAAACTCATGTCCCAAGGACCACTGTATTGTAGAAGCACTGTAGAAAAATGCGGGCAATGTAAATGGAAAGATTGCCCAAAATAAGGTAGAGAAAAAGACTACGATAAGAAAAATTTCCTTGCGTAAATTTTCAAAAACTTCCTTTTCAAATTTGTAAATGACCCCGAAAAAAAAATTCTCAATTAGTAAAATGTGACTCGTAGATTAATGAGGTGATGTACAAAATTGAAAGTTGTATCCCAAAAAGTGTCAGCGATATGAAGATATATATATATGCTGACTTAAATCACTTTTCAATGGCTCTCGAAAGGAAAAAAATCACGTCGGCAGGGTTCATGCAGAAACTGTGAAAAAAGATACTTTTTACTCTCTAGCAATAAATGTTTATGTTCAAATTCATATAGCACCTGATCATCTTTGTTATACTTCAGAGACGTTTTATGATGAAAGGCTGAAAATTTATACATCCCTTATCACCTAATTAGTAAATGAGGAACATTTTACTAATTGATTTTTGTACGTGGGTACTATACAAATTTAAAAAGTAACTTTTTGAAAATTAACGAGAGGAATTTTTTCTTAACGTTGCTTTTTTCCCTAACTTATTTCGATTTTTTTTTTTTTAAACATTGCCTACTTATCTCTAATAGGTAAAGAATTTAAGTACGTTACTACCTTTTTGGGATACCCTGTATATTGGATAAAATAGATGTATTGGCAATATCTGGCTTTCTTCATATTTTTAAAAATATTATATTTACAAAAAAACTATGTAAAATATTATATAATTTTTCAAATGTTTAAAAAATAATTTATTGCAAAGAAAATGCTGCAAGATAAATTTAATACTTATGTAGGTGGTTTTCACGTTAATATGTATAAGAATCTCTTTAACGTTAATATGAATGAGTCCTCCACTCAAGGTACCCCTCCCAAGCAGATACCCCTCGTGCAGGTTTGTCTTAACACAAGACATACTTGCTAACTATACTAATATTATTTAAAAAAAAACCATTGTTTTATTATTTGCATACTTTATTCTTTAAGTGAATATCAGGGCTGGTGTAAGATAATTAAGACGTTTTCCAACAAGGAAGAAAATAATTCTTAGTTTGGTGAAGTAAAAAAATGCTACATCTAGTTTTTGTTTATACATCACTATACTTGTCAGATATTGAGGTATTCTTAATAATGAGAGCATTTTAAATACACTGCAACCAACACTTGGGTACTTGATGGGTACTTGAGTTTAGTATTTCTGCCTGCAGTTTTATTAGAATCAAATATTTATTTATCACTGAAATCTTGAAATTCATTTGCATTAGTGATGGATTTTTTACGTAATCAGAATTTAAAATCAATCTTTTTTCTTTCTTGTTATTGTACTTTTAAAAAGTTGCAAGTTTTCAAAATTTGTTAATTTTTTATAGATTTAAAAAGAAAGGCGGATTGACACTGCATTTTTACTTTCCGAACATGTACCATGTAAGGAAAGTATTGTAATCATGAAAAAATTCGACTTCGAGATTTTGGTGTTTTTACACGTTTTGAGGTCTTCTGAATCCATTTATGCTATTTTTACGAGATGTATGTGTGTATGTGTGTGTGTGTGTGTGTATGTGTGTTTGTGTGTATGTGAGTGAACACGATAGCTCCTGAACGGAGCATTCGATTGAGCTCAAATTGGATATATATGTCATAAACCACCGTCGCAAGACCGGCATTGATTTGGGTGTGTATAGGACTTACAGTTTTTCTACAGGGCTACGACAAAGATTTCTCTTACATTATGGCCTATGGGGGAAAATTCTTGAAAGTGCGCTAGCGTTTAAACGGTATATTCGATTGAGCTCAAATTGGGTATATATGTTATAAACCACTATCTTAAGACCCATATTAATTTGGATGTGTATAGGTAGTTTTTCTACAGGGCTACGACAAAGATTTCTCTTACATTATGGCCTATGGGGAGAAATTCTTGAAAGTGCGCTAGCGTTTGAACGGTATATTCGATTGAGCTCAAATTGGGTATATATGTTATAAACCACTATCTTAAGACCCATATTAATTTGGATGTGTATAGGACTTATAGTTTTTCTACAGGGCTACGACAAAGATTTCTTTTACATTACGGCCTATGGGGGAATTTCTTGAAAGTGCGCTAGCGTTTAAACGGTAGATTCGATTGAGCTCAAATTGGGTATATATGTTATAAACCACCGTTGCAAGACCGGTATTGATTTTGGTGTGTATAGCACTTATAGTTTTTCTACAGGGCTACGACAAAGATTTCTTTTACATGCTGGGCTATGGGGGGGAAATTCTTCAAAGTGCGCTAGCGTTTAAACGGTACCTTCGATTGAGCTGAAATTGGGTATATATGTTATAAATCACCATCTTAAGACCGGTATTGATTTTGGTGTGCATAAGACTTATAGTTTTTCTACAGGACTACGACAAAAATTTCTTTTATATTATGGAATAATGGCATATGTGGAGAAATTCTTGAAAGTGCGCAAGCGTTTAAATGGTGCATTCGATTGAGTTTCAATTTGGTATATATGTTTGAATTATTCATCGATTAAAATTTATTTAAATGCTTGGTAATGATCTTAATCGTAAGTGTTCGGAAAGTCGAGTGGAGTCACTCCAGATTTTTTATTTTGAAGAGATAGTCAAGTGATTAATTTAACCAATGTCTTTTTTCACCTACGTATACAAAGACACCACATATATTTTGCACTAGGACCAATGGAGAAAAACTCAAGCTCTGATGTATTTTAGTAGATATTTTTTTTATGTTTTATCGATATAACTTAACAATAAAAGCTGCCCTACATATTTATTATAATAATAATAATATTCTTTTGGATTCTTACCTTTAAATGCACCATACATTTTTAGACTTCATTGTAACTTTTTCTGGTTTAAACACAATAAAATATACCTTTTAAGATGGATTTTCTCATTAGTGTGGGGCAGTGGCGGCTCGTGGGATACAGCAAGTACAGCCGGGCTGCACTTAAAATTATCAACACATACTTTAAAATAATTTATTCTACTAACTTTCTTAAATTCAGATTAGAATTATGGAATTTCTATGCTAAATTTTAAAATAATCTATAACAAAAACAAAAAACAACGTGTTGTAGTATTTGCCGGATCGCTCATTCAGAAAAAAGCCCTTTAATCTTCCCGCAATTCAACTGTGAGTCTTGGTACAGCCGAGGCCTCCGAGAGAGGAGAAAGAATCTTTCTCCTCTCTCGGAGGCCTCGGTACAGCCCTCATAGCCGATCAAGAAATTGGCAGCACCGTTGCCATGGCAACGAGTTTGTAAGCAGTCTCTCCGGCATAGGGAGTTAGTAGCTAAGTACAGCTGATGAAAGATTTTCAAACGACGGCTGCAGTGAATTCGACTGACTGATTGGCTCGAGAAGTGAGGGAGGGGTACGGAGAATATATGTTCGGAAAACTCTCGACTTTATATTGCTGAATTTATCAAGAAGGTAAGCCTGGATAGACGCTTATGAATGGACAATTACCCATCAAAGCAGTATTGTTTTTAAGTAAGCAAGAACTGGCATTTAGAGGACATGGCGAGCGAGAAAATTCTTTAAACATGGGAAATTTTAAAGAGCTTTTAAAATTATTGATATCTGAATTAAAACAACGCCTTTTTATGAGGACATCACTGACCGATTCGCAAGTTTAAAAGAAAGGAGGATTGATTTGACTTATAAAAAATAAGTAAGTTTTCTTTTTTTTTTTCTTTCCTTCTGAAGTTATCGTTACAAAAGAAAATTCTAAGGAAACTTCGAATCAGACACGGATTAATGCAATTTTGAGGATAAGAGCGGCTGGTTGAAATTTATGTAAATTTTATGGAAGTAAAATAGGATCTCTTGCATTTTTTATGAAATTTCTTTTTCCTCGGTGAGGGCTTAATCCGTTTTCGAATTCAGTAACAAAGATTTTCCATTCCTGTGGGGAGGACGGGGGGGGGGGGAGCTCATATGCTTCCGGCTGCACTAACAGTTTTGACCACGGGCCGCCACTGATGTTAATTCCGATAATGGCTTTCCCAGATCCTATTATACAAAAAACTACTGTGATGGGAATGATACTAGAGCCATCATTAGGTCACCAAGATTGCACACTTCTTTATTTAGTTGCTGATGGGTTATAGTTCATTGATATGTATTTAACTGTATTATTCGAATTCATGATTTTGCAAGTTTTGTAAAAGTAACAAAAACAAGAACGAAGAATTCTATGATGCTTTCGCTTTTGTTTACTTCTTCAGTCCCCACTCTTTTGCGGTTACTGCATGTAGACTTCAGCTGAGAAAGGTCGTGAAAAGTTTCGCCCGAAACACACGACTACTTTGACTCATATATATGTATAGGTGTGTGTGATAAGGGAGTGAAGAATATACATTTTGTATGGCAAAAAATTCCTCATGGGGGTGACCCCCCCCTTGGCTACGCCACTGCAGAGGATCAATATTCAGAGGTTTCACTGTATTTTTTATCAAATGATCTCAGCTTTCAACAATTTTAATAAATTTGTAGTTTATAGTACAACATGTACTTCACATTCAAAAACACGATATTAGCCGAATAAACCTATGTACGTCTAGGACTAGGTTAAAGTCCTAACATAAATACAAGAAAAAATGATATTAATAAGGGTTTAACTTCACAAATAATTAAACAAATAAATCTGCACATTAATAGATTATTTTTTATAAGAAATGGACACTCAGAATTTTTACTGCTTAGGAGGGCAAGAGAATTCAGAGCTAGAGGCCACTAAAATTCAATTGCCAATTAAGGAATATAACGACGGTGCTGATAAAATGTCACCAAAATGCTTGTTTGCCCGGAAAGGACAGTTTATGTTATCAAATGGGTCTTAAAAGCTACTGCGTACATCCTTTCTGGGATCCCCTGCCAGAATTGGATCTTCATCAGAAATAGATACTTCTGAATACTGACAGTTGTCAAGGGGACTTACGAAACCATGGATTGAACATGTACAGTGGCATGTAATAAAATTTTCAACAGGGGACTAGGTATTGCCTACATTTGGTCTTTTTGCATAAAAAGAAATTTTAAGAATCATAAGGAAGATTGCAAGCCCTTCATAAACTGGTTATCATTAATTCAGGAAAAATCACAAAAATGGCGATTACTCAAAAAGTTACACATAAAATTTAATGAAACTCACCCATAGAGTATAACACATAGTAAGCTATAAAATAACACGAAAAGAAATAACCAGACACTTGTGGTATTATAGAAATTAGCATATGTATAAAATCAACAAATAGCATGTGTAAGTTTGTTATAGTAAATGAACCTTCAATAAAATCAGCAAATTGGGAGTCTCAGTTTGGTATAGGGAAAATTACCTTCAATAAGGAATACGACCCCCCCCCCCCCAGAAGCAATACAGCACCAACAGCGATGTGTGATGTTGTCAATTACGCGTCAATTATAAGTTCTGTTGGAAGGGAGAGCCATTGCTCTTCCAAGGCACTTGTAAGCGTGGCAAGGGTAAGGTGACCAAACGTCCCCGTTTTCCGGGGACAGTCCCCATTTTCAGGACGTTTTTCAAGTTGTCCCCATTATGTAAAAATGGTACTGGGGGACAATTTTTAATTATTGCATTGTTTTTAACGGTGTTATTCGAAAAAATCATGTGATTTTGGTACATAATTACAAATAAACTAATGATGCCAGGCACTTCAAAATTTTGAAACTGTCTCTTTACAAGCTGTATTACATACTGCGAAGACAGGCCAATCTGTATCCGTTTCAATACTTTTAGAAAAAATTCTTAAAAATCGGAAATTTTCGCAAAGCGTGTCACTCTTCGAAAAATCTTGCAGCTCAAGTCCATGTTTAAGAATTTTTTCTGGAAATTTCACAAAAGCCACAGCGTTTTCGCTTATCGTAGTGTGTAAAACAGCTTATGAAGAACCATCTGGAATTTTTTGGAGAAAATGGCGCTATTAGTTTATTTCAATTTGTGTACCAAGACTAAAAACAGAGTTCTTTTTTTTCGAAGAACAGCCTTAAATTAAATTACTGTTAATTATTGCATTAATTATAAATGTCCCCAGTTTTGTTGTCAGAATCGGGGACATGTCCCCGATTCTGACTACAAAAATCTGGTCACCTTAGGCAAGGGTCGGAGGAGGAGGATTGAGAGCAGCTATCCATTGTCCTAAAGCATACCAGATACATGCTCGGTAGGATTCAGGTCCGGTGATCGGGCTGGCCATTCCATGCGCTGAATTGTTTGCTGCTGAAGATAATCCTCCACGATGTGAGCCCAGTGCGGTCTAGCATTGGCGTCCTGAAGCAGGAAATCATCACCTATTGCTCCAGCATAAGGGCGCACATAAGCATCAAGGATGTCATCTCTATAGGTCTGAGCACTGATGGTTCCACGTGGAAAGACATGGTCCGTGCGTGCGTCCACCTAAAGAGATCCCACACCAAACACAGACACTACCTCCTGCGTATGCATCTTTTGCAGGGATGCTTGATGGATGATAACAGGTTCCAGGTTTTCTCCAAATCAAACATTGCCTACTATCGCTTTGGAGGCTAAACCTGAACTTATCCATAAACAGAAAAGCCCTCGATTAAGCACCCATCTAGAGGGTATGTTGGTGTGCTCACCTCAAACGTTCCCTTCTGTGGCATGGCGAGAGAGGCACGAAAATGCCTATCTGCCTCGCGTACAGACCATCTTCGTGAAGCCTTCTGTGCATGGTTAAAGTTGGTGGTTACAGCAAGGGATCTGAGTTGAGCCGGAGTTAGTGGTTGTGGTTCTATTCTTTCATGTACATAACGACAAATACAGTGCACACAACTGTTTTTAGTGGTATCTCTAGAGGAAAAAGGGACCAAATTCTAGGAAAAAAGAGACTAAAAAGAGACCTTGTAAAACACAACTCGGGAATACAATCCCACACTGTTTTTTGTTTGGAGGGATTTTAGGTTTGAGATTTATTGATCCCGTGGGACTGGCATTTCATTTAGCCAAGAATTCATGTCAACAGATAAAAATAGGAAAAATAAGATTTTAAGCACCATGAAGTTTAATAATACTAAATACAAAAATTTACAGACATATGAAAATTATAGTTATGCTATTCTGAATAATACACTTAATTCTTGCTAAACAAGAACGTAAAAAAAAATCTGGAGTGACTCCACTCGACTTTCCGAACACTTACGATTAAGATCATTACCAAGCACTTAAATAAATTTTAATCGATGAATAATTCAAACATATATACCAAATTGAAACTCAATCGAATGCACCGTTTAAACGCTTGCGCACTTTCAAGAATTTCTCCCCATATGCCATTATGCCATAACATAAAAGAAAGATTTGTCGTAACCCTTTAGGAGAACTATAAGTCCTATACACACCAAAATCCATACCGGTCTTAGGATGGTGGTTTATAACATGTATACCGAATTTGAGCTCAATCGAATGTATCGTTTAAACGCTAGCGCACTTTCAAGAAATTCCCCCCCATAGGCCATAATGTAAAAGAAATCTTTGTCGTAGCCCTGTAGAAAAACTATAAGTCCTATACACACCAAAATCAATACCGGTCTTGCGACGGTGGTTTATGACATATATATCCAATTTGAGCTCAATCGAATGCTCCGTTCAGGAGCTATCGTGTTCGCTCACATACACACAAACACACATACATCTCGTAAAAATAGCATAAATGGATTCAGAAGCCCTCAAAACGTGTAAAAACACCAAAATCTCGAAGTCGAATTTTTTCATGATTACAATACTTTCCTTACATGGTACATGTTCGGAAAGTAACAAGAATGTAAAAAAGTTGATGTAAAGAGTCACTAGTCTTCCTAGTCTTGATCTACTTTTAGTAAAATTGTTAAAATCATGAATTGAAAAAATTAAAACTTTTTATACTTCATTCCTGATTAGTTTGCTAAGAGATAAATTAGCATGAAATATTTCCGTTCGTTTGGAGATTGGAAAGTTAGCGAAATATTTAGAATACAATCAAGGGCGCAGCCAGAAATTTTTCATGGGGGGGGGATTACGACTACAGCAACTCACATATATGCATACATGTGTGTGATAAGGGAGTGAAGAATATACATTTTGTATGGCAAAAAAATTTTTCATGGGGGGGGATTATGACCCCCCCAGGCTACACCCTGAATACAATATTTGATCCGGACTCCCGTTGGAGGATAATTGGAAAAAATAAAACTTGAAATTAAAATTTGTAATTATTGCTTCATGTATTGCGAGATAAGATACATACAAATGCAACAATTTTTGGTCAATTGATGCTTGGGGTGGTGGCTTGAAATTGTAATAAATATAATTTATTTCTCAGTTTCAACCCTGCAGGATTACGCGGCCCTGATCCCATGAGACTAGTCCCACAAATATTTATGCAGGATCTCATTCCTGCGGGATGGGGATTGCATTCCCTAAACACAACCCACAACATATATATATATATATATATATATTTTTTTTTTTTTTTTTTTTTTACACGCATGACACGAGATGCCAGTGGAGCTGATATTTTTAAATTTCTACCTAAAAAGATCAGAAAAAGGGAGGAATAAAACAGTAAGTTTTAAACAAACGTAGACAAGCCGGAACATCGAAATCTGGCAGTTTTTAATGTTACAAATTATCCTTTTAAACAGTCTGCATTGCTCTTTATCAGAGTTAGGTTTCTCTGGAAGAAACCAACAGAAAATAAAACAGATGCTCAAATTAAAAATAATTTAACTATATAAAGCAATTAAGTATATTGAATATGATTATACGAAATCTAAAAGGAAAAAAATATAATTACAACTAATTTTTTTAATAAGTTACATTTAAAAAGAAATTCAGATTCAAGTATTTATAAGTGATGGATTTTTTTTATAATATATGGGGTAGGTGTGTTCTTGTGTGTGGAGGGGGGGGGGCATTTTTCATGCTATTCTTAGGGAGAGGGGAATCTTCCAAATTTTTATTTTTCATTCAAAAATGCACTATTTTAAAGATTCTGTTGCCCAACACATTAAAATTTGTAATTATTAATACTAAAGTGGATAGCTCACTGCCGATTTTAAACATTTTGCTTTGTCACACATACCTGCCAACCTCCTTAAGCCAAAAACACGAAGACTCGGGTTGAAAAAACAGAAGATTTCAGAAAAAATCAGTAGCTAATTTTTAAATATAAGAAGTAAAAACAGAAAACCTGCAGTTTATCACCATTTTATATTAGTAATGTATAGAAATAGAAATAAAAACAAAATTAAATAGCAATAGAAAAGAGCTTACCTGAAATTTTTATATATAATATGAAAATAGAGTATTTTCACAAAAATAAAATTAATTAAATAAATAGAAATTCGACTTTATTTTTAATCAAAGTAATGTTGAAGAAAAAACAGATTAAGATTTTTTTTTTTCAGCTGGTTCAAAGAAGCGTTTTTAACTTTTACTAATAGTACATCAGAAAAATTATTTTCATAACAAAGTATGTTAGCTTTAGTTTTACACACTAATAAATTTTCTAATGATGAATTACTGAGGGAGGAATAAAATGACGTTTTTTATTTTGTTTTTCTTTTAAACTATCGGTAAAAGATTTGCTTACAAACTCTTTGACCTCACTCATACAACAGCATTATGTTGTTAGCTGTTGAAATGATTACCTTAATACATTATTTTGAAATCGATTTATTTATTTAAATAATTTTTTAGCAGTTTGCAATACATTTTAATATATTAACTAAAAATTTTAAAAATGGAAAATTTGATCTTCTGGCAGAAGACCGGAAGATAGCTTAAAAAAACGGAAGTCTGTCAAGACCAGAAGACTTGGCAGGTATGGTCACATTATGTTGTGCTGTAGTAAGTAAAATGAGGATTTCAATGAAATTTTTTAATACAGAAATTATTGTAAATTAGTTCCTTTAACAAAATAGATGTAAATAAAAAACAGTCTTTTATGAAAAAAAGTATTATTCAATAATAGATAAACGATCGACCTGTACTATTTAAGACTGTTATGGAAGTTTAATTTTTAAAAAATATGCTGTTGAACTTGAAGCGAATAACTTAATTGATTTTGACCTTCTTTTTTTTTTTTCAGTTGACCAATAACTGAAAAGCTTTAGTCAAATGAGTAATCTTGGTTAAAAACATGTAATAATTAATTTAGTATACATAATTAAATGCTTATATGTATAATTACATTTTTGGGGGGTTTTCTATAAAAAATTTTGGCGCATTTATTGTATCTTCCTTGTTCCATAAAACACATATTTGGAATTGAAATCGCCTATTTACACTATTTTACAATCTTTGCCAGGCATATTTTAACTATACGTTCTTGGTTTCTAGCCTAATGCGGAAGATATTGCATATCTTGATTCGGTTTTGAAGTTATTTTTTAGCAGCAAACTTAGTGATCAAATAACAAAAATTGCAAACCTTGTGCGACTTTCAGATTTGATCTCCCCCCCCCCCTCTGCGTTATCTGACAAACACATTTAAAAAGATCTTCACTGTGACAGTTCATGTCTACAAAACCTGTCTACAAAGTCGCATAGACAAAACCTGGGACTGAAAAAATAGTATCCTACTGCTTTTTTTTTAAAAAAAAAAAAAAGGAAGGAAGAAGTACATGTTATTTTTTCATGTGTTCCCCTATCTTTTTAGATTGTTCTAAGATTCATATTTCAATTAATTTCTATTTTTTATAGTAAATAAGCAGAACCAGTAAAGATTCTTGTGTTTGACATTTACTTGGATGGATTTCTCAGTCAGTTTGCAATTAGGTTTATTTCAGGTGCTTGTCATTTGAGAGTTAACCATGGCACAACTTCGGAATAGCTAAAATCCATGGAGAAAAAGATAAAATAGGGACCATTTACATGAAAAAGGGACTTTTAGAGAGCTCTAACTAAAAAAGAGACTTTTAGGGAAAAAAGAGACTATTTGCTAGCCCTGCAAATATCTGTCATTGGTGCTGGTCATAACAGTTGGCTGTCATTAGAATCTGACATTAGAAATTGTTGCCAAAGCCTATGAATCACAGACGGATTGGCATTCAGCCATCTGGCCACTTGTGTCTGACTTTGTCCTGCCTCTAGTCTCCCAATAGCTCTGTGTCGCAGTTCTTCTGACAAATGATGCCTGGAGGTCATTGCTACGAATTGGCTATCGCCAATTTCTTACCTTACAGTCACAGTAAAAGTTGCAGGCTTGATCTCAAAGATGCAATTTTATGCTCCTAGTAATTAATTTATTCTGGTTGCAATGCGAGTAATTTGCATATTGCAGATTTATTCAGTAACATTTATTTGACAACATATTCAAATTTCATACAGATTAGCTTATTTTTGAGCAAGTTATCACGATTTTTGTGATTTTTCCTTAACTTTTGGAAACCAGTGTATTTATACTCTCTCCGCCCCTTCTCCTTTCACATTTCTCTTTTGAAAAATAAGACTTTTTTGAGTGAGAGAAAAGAGAAATAAAGCTGTTTCCTATAAGTTTTTAGAATGTCTTATGATAATTCATATCCACAGTTCTTAAAATAAAATTATTATTTCTATGAAACAATTTAATGTGATAAAATTGCCCACACTGAATTCAACCTTTGAAACCCAACATACACATTCAGAGGTTGTGCATATTAAATTCGTGGGATCGAAAATGTTGCTAATAAGTGTGGAATTAATCTGGATAACCGCGGTTTTTCTGAACAGCTTCTAAGTTACTATAGATATAATAATTTTTATAGTATACATTAACATTTTTCAACAAAACATCTAGCTATGTATGTGCGGGGCAATGCACAATTTGCAGTTATTCATTAATTTTTTATTTTCAACAGAAAGCAGTGACGGCTTTTCAGGTGAAGTAGGTGAAGTGCCTCTTCACCAAGTATCGTAAGTAACAAAAAATTGTTTAACGTAAGCAAGCGATGATCCTTTTTCAAATTTATTCTGTTAGAATACACTAAAATTCCGATAAAAGCCCAATTGCTGTAAGGCTATGTGCTAAAACACGATCTTACTAGCAGTGAAGCCAAACCCCCTTCCCTTGTCAGTACCAAAGAGAGGGTTTCAGTGACTTGTGCCACGATTGGTCGATTGTTAGAGTCACGTGGTACGCGGGTTTTGACAAACAGTCTGAGTTGTGAAGTGCTAATGAAAAATTTTCTCTTCCACTGCAGTTGCCAGTTGGGTTGCCATGGTAACCACAGACGCTTCATTCAGATTTGCAGCTTTCCTTGAAGGTCAGGTGAAGAGATCCCTCAGAAAATGGTCCGTCTCTTCAAGTGAGCGAAAACGCAGCAGAGTGCATTTCCAAGAACAAATTTCTGTAGGAAAAGGAACCCACGTTATTTCTTTGAGATTGTGACACGAGATTTTTACTGCTGGCTTTTGAAAATTTTAGAATTTCTTCTTGTGTTAATTTTAATGATAATAATAGTTAGTTTCTTTTCTGTTTATTCACCTTCATTATATTTCCTGTAAATGGTATAGCCTGTAAAGTATTACAAATACCGTTTAGTCGGTGGAATGATGAAGATAGATAAAGATGTGTTGTTCTCTCTCGTGGTCGACCAATGGAGGCATTAGGAATTAATGCCTCTTCAAAAGACATACCTCGAAAAGAGTGTAAATTTTGCACTGTTCGCAGGGGCGTAGCCAGAAATTTTTCATGGGGGTGGGGGTTACGACTCCCATATATATATATATATATATATATATTACGACAACTCATATATATATATATATATATATATATATATACGTGTGTGTGATAATGTAGTGAAGAATATACATTTTGTATGGCAAAAATTTCTCATGGGGGGGTTATGACCCCCCTAACACCCCCCGGCTACGCCCCTGACTGTTCGTTTCATACATAGCTGGTTTACGAATTACAAATGGCTGTGCAGTTCTCCTATATTTTACAAAAGTTATTTTATTGGCCTTGCTTACTCTTTAGTAATAAGCATTCTGTATGGGGCAAAGACGGATTTTCAGACATTTTAAATGTAACGCGATCTTGAACATTATGGAGAGAGGGGGCGCACATCATTTTCAAAGGACATTTAAAAGGTTCTTGTTGTTGTTGTGGCATTAAGGCCAATTATCTACACAGGGGATCTAGACCTACGAGCGGGATGCCCTTCGTGGGGGGTCTTTCTACGGGTCCTAACCCATATTTACGCTAAGTATCGGAGGAAACCACGGAAAACTCAGAACGATTAGGTCGGCGGACGTGACCTGGTTTTGAACCAGGCACCTTCCGTCTTCAAAGCGCTATGCGGTAGGCCACTGGTCGGTCAACATTTTATAGGATCGCTGAGATTAAAAATTTCTTTCCGCAGAAAGGCTATGCCCCCGCCTAATTACCATGCATTATAATGGCTGTATCAGGTGTTTTTCATAATGTTTTGGTATCAAGCTCTTCACCTATTTTTTTCATGACAGACTGACAGACTGTTTTGCAGTCGCCAGGAATAATTCCACAGTCGCCACTGGCGATCTGGCGACCGCTAATCTCAAGCTTTAACGTTTCGTTCAAAAATTGTTTTGAATGAAACGTGCGTACAACGTGTAAAGATGTTGGCCCCTTGTGGCAACATCTTGCTTGTTTATCTCTTTTCAGTTCCCTGTGTTCTTTACGACGAAGGGCTTGGACTGATGAAGTTCAAAACAATTTTTGAACGAAACGTGCATATCCTCTTACCTATTACATCTTATGTGTGTTTTTTACAAAGTTTTTTAATTACTTTATCGTTTAACACCAGTATTTTGAGTGATTTTTCAGACACAATCAGATTTCTTTTGCTATTCAAACACATGTTTAGGGCCTACGCAAGAATAATATATCAAATAGATAGACAAATACAAAACAGAAAAATACATTTTCCTTTGCCATTCAAACATAAGCTAACTTACTACAGACAAACAAGCAAGGTTACCAAAAAAAAAAAAAAAAAAAAAACAAGGTCGCCGCATGATCCAGGATGGGCTACCAGATAAAAAGGTCGCCAAGCCTTGTCCTCCGCAACCGGAAAAAATTGCCAAATTTGGCTGGGGTGCGCATTTATGCCATGCCCACAAGAAGTTCAATTGATCACTAAACAAAAAATTTAGTTAGATGAATAGTTTTCTTTTTTTGTAAATAGTATGTTACATTGTTTACAATAAAAGAAAAGCTGTTCACCTAACTCAATTTTTGAACCGTTATGACCCATCGAACTTATTTCGGACATGACATAAATGATCACAATACTGTAGAATCATCCAATCATCAAATAAAAGTTCTTGAAAATGTCATGGCACCAGGGTTGGTAAAATTTCTTTCCACTCAAAGTAAATACCATGTTAAAAACCGATACTTGATACCCTGGGAAATACTGTTTTTCCCACATGGGGAAAACTGATCATTAAAAACATAATATAAATCTCAAAGCTATAAAAAAGTCAAAACTGAGTTCTAAATAAATAACTTGAAAGGTAAAAAAGATAAAAAGGAAAGGAAGATCTACAAAAATGGACAATGGAGTGCATTTATTTAAATATTTACACAACACACAGATTCCTAATCATTATCTTATTCATATTTTTCATCTTCCACTTCCACATTATTGGATTTTAGCACCATATAACAAAACACTAATTTAGAGGCTTTTTGTAAACCCAGTCTATTGCTAATTTTGTTATGCACGAAAGAAAAAATAGAAAACAATACACTAAAGAGATGCCGCTGATGCATGACATCCCTGAAGATGTTCTATTAATTGGAAAAATTCTGTATCCATTCCAGTTTTACTTAAATTCTTCCACTATAGTGCAGGTGAAACACTGTTTAATGTCTCCGAAAAGGTGTTAATAGGTCTACTTAAAAAGTAATAAAATTTTTTATTTAAATTTAACACATTATTCATTGCTTCTCTTGATGACACTGATTAAGTTTAATAATTTTATTTTATTGTTTTAAAATATTTATTTAGAAAATTATTATTAAAATTTTTTATGAGCAAACTTTGTTTCATACAATAATTCTTATTTATTTATATTCCTCTTTCCCAACAGAAAAATTTTAAACCTAAGGGAAATTTGGAATAACTATATATTTCTAACATCAGATTCAGAAAGCAAGAAAGAATATTTTTGGATTCCTGGTATTTACCAGTTTTTTCCAGTGGTATAACAAAGGCGAGTTTTAGATGGGAAAATGCTAACCCTAGATGGCAGATATTGATAAAAGTTAATTATTAAATTATAATTGTTATTTTTTGTGCCATGTTTCTGGCAATTGAAAAAAAAAATCTGAAATAATTAAACTTTTACAGTTAATTCCTTTTAAAAATTGAATTGATGGATTCTGATTTGTGTTTTTAAACATGCAACAGAATTGCCGAGTGAATGGAACAAGTGAGCCAATAATGGCCCATGGGCCAAAGGTTGTGCATTCTTGATTTAAATCAAAGATTTTTTAAAAGAATCAATTGATTTAAATCATTGACAACTTGGTTTATTAGGAGAGATGTTACATTAAAGAGTATTATTCGTTTCAATAATCACAGTTAGTGAGCTTGGCAAAAGCATTGCTGCAATCCTAGAATAATCCCAATGTCTCCAAGTAAACTCAGTCGTTCCTATAACCCACAAGTGCCACTACTGTAAGACTTAATCTTACATAATCTAATTACTAAATAAATAATTAAGTAGACACAAAATCTTTTCATGAAAGTTAGTTATCAAAGTATCATATATGTAATTTTACTTGAACTAATTTCTATTTTACAAGCCATACGATTAAGAAATTGTAAGTTTTTATCTGAACATTCTATGGCTAAGCCCAAGTCTCTTGATGATATCTTTTACAATTTATAAGATTTTGGATGTATTTCACACCTTCACCATTATCAAGACCACTTTCCTTCTCAATAACTTCCACAAATGCACTTTTAACACCTTCAGGCATCTGTTTTGCATTCCCAGCAACATAAATATATGCTCCTTTGTTGTGAATCAAATCAAATAGCAGTGAACTGTTTTCCCGAATTTTATGCTGCACGTAACATTTATCCTCCTGGTCTCTGGAAAATGCAGTAAACAATTTCAAGTACCCTCTCTCCACAAAGTCTTCCCAGTTAGAGGAGAAGAGATAATCCTTCGTCTTGTAGCGACACCCAAAGAATAAATAATTTTCTACCATGTTTTGTCTGGCACGTTCTTGAATAAAAGCTCTGAAAGGGGCACATCCAGTACCAGGGCCCACCATTATGATTGGACAGTTACCTTTAGGGAGTTCGATGGATCCCTTTTCAAGAGAATAAGGTATAACAGTACCGAGTTCTAAACTTGCGAGGTAATTTGAACATAAACCCCGCCGAGGCTTCTTAAGCCTTGTTCTATAATTTACAACAGCTACTGCTAAGTGAAATTCATTTGGATTACAGCTGGAAGCAGAAGCAATTGAAAACCTCCGAGGATGAATGCGAGGTATCATATCAAAGAAATAATTGAAAGGCACATGAGGAGTGGTATGAGGAAAATCTTTCATCACTTCTAATATTTTGCGCCTCGGCCTGTTACAATATTCAAACAGTTCTTCTTGACCAGCAGCTGTTGTGAACTCAACGAGTTTCTCTTTTTCTAATTCATCTTTACTGAAATGGCAAAAGAACTCAAAGAATGATCGCCTGGGAATGCTCATAAAATCAAAGTATGTTGTAACACACTGCCTGACTGTACAAGGATATGGGAAAATTTTTGGTAAAGGAACATCTGAATCTGCAGATGTAAGTATGAATTCAGTATCTAAAGGTACATCCAAAAGAGACAAAAATTCTTCAACTTCTTCCCTCGGATTTTCAGGCCATATAACAGCAACGTCACCTGGGTCATAAGGAGTAGAAAAAGATGTTTCAAATTTTAGAAAATGCACAGCTTGAAAGTGATCATCTGCTGTCATACGAGAATTTTCTTTTAAAGTAGCTCGTAAATTAGATGGTGCTTTATCAAAATCTTTATTCAATACAGTTCTATTTTCTAAAAATTGGATATCATACTTTGCTGGAAGAAGTTCATTATCGGCCATAAAAGGCCCACGTAAATTATGAAAACTAATTACATTTTCTTTTAAGGTTTCAAGAAAGGGATCAAATGCTGCATCATAACCTAATTCGTGCTGATCATCAGCTAAAGTTAAAGGAATCAATTCTGTAGCTCCTAGCTGTAGTAATCGTTTATTCAGTCTTTTTGCGACTACATTGAATTTATCATATGAAGAGTCTCCGAGCCCAAACACACAAAAAGTAACAGCAGACAGTGAATTTTTTGGAAGATCTTTCCTTAATAAAAATTTCCAAAAGGCTTTCATATTATCCGGTACCTCTCCGTTTCCAGTTGTGGAGCATACAAAAATGACTAGGTCTTCAGAAATTAAATTCGTAACGGGGTAGTTTTTCAAGTTAAAGACAAATGGTTTGCAACCAAGGCGAAACAAATATCGACTGATTCTTTCTGCTACGTCTTCTGAATTTCCGGTTTGAGTTCCAAATAATATAGCGACATTATTATTAATACCCATTTTGAACTGAGAAAATTATATGTTCTGAGTACTTTTACGTAATGTTATTGCAATAGATACTTATTTAATTCGGTTTCAGATCCTCAAACATCATTCAACGAAGAACGATGTTTACATCACATGCTTGTTGTTTACTTTTACTTTCTTAACACACTGTTAAATAGCTGACAGTCTAATTTCAAAAGACATGCGCACAGGATATGGAGGATTTCCGATGAACAAACAACCAGGACGGTCTCCTTTTGCGTAACAAGCAAACAGTTTTTCCTAACGACAAAACCTGCAACTATTCAGAAAACGGCATACTGTTTTGAAAACCGTACTGTTTATTATGTGCAGAAGAATAGAATACACCTTTTAGAAAGAGTATCCCAGTCCAAGACACATTTCCTGTTTTTATTTTACAAGTAATTCCTTTTTGTATGTTTTTTACATTGCAAATGATCTTATTTTTCTACTTTACATGAAATCGTTTCTCAACTTCGGCTATTTCTAAGTAATTTTTTATGGTCGTATTGGTCAGGCGAGCAGACGACAGCCATTCAGGGATTTTTCTAGCAGCATTTCACCTAAGAGAACCTTCGAAATACTGATTAAAAATTTCAAAGTAAATTAGAAAATATTCATATGTATGTGCAAAAGTTTTACTTAAAGATCATAATTAAAGTAAGCTGTATTAGGATGTCCAACTTCGGAGTGGCTATTCAGACCGACGCGACGGTCAGAGCAGTAGCGTAGCTACAGTGGGTGACACCCGAGGCGGATATAAGTGGTGTCACCCCCATACGAGCATTTTTTACCCCATACAAGCGATATTTTTGGAATTTTTGCTGTACAAGCCATCGGGTGTCACAGGACCGCCCCCTCTAGCTACGCCACTGGGTCAGAGCCTAATTATGACTAACAAGTGCCCCGGGCATTGATGAATTTGGGGGGGGGGGCAAGTTTCATTTTTAATAAAATTTTGATATAAAAAAGAATATTTCAGAACAACATTTGATATTGAGGGCCCTTTCGAGCCGGGGGTCCTGGGCAAAGTCCCGATTTGCCCATGCGATAATAAGGTTCTGCCGACGGTGCCATTAGGCCACCCGCTATTCAGCCAATTCTATAGTGTATATTTAAACTTTTTAACTAATGATGTACCAATGGTGCATTTAAAATTTCTGCATATTTAGAGCTAAAAGAAAGCACATTTCGTCCGAAGCAACATCCATTGTTAAAATTTTCAATTAAACTTCTTTTTTTAATTTTAAAATCGGTTACATTTCTTCCTTTATCTTGTTAGAAACGTTTTAGCGTTGCTTGTGATAAAAAGATGTTTTATAGTTTTTCTTGGAATCATACTTTTAATATTTTGAATCCAGCTCTAGGGAGGATTTAGCTCTATCGGCCAAGGCCCTTAGACTCGCTGCGCTCGCTTTTCGTATGAGGCATTCGGTCCCTAATAAGGCTTATTCGTAAAAAAAGTATAATTTCAACAAACAAAACTCAGAGGTTGGATCAGATTGAATGTTACCGAGCTACACATTGCTTGGTTCTTGAATGTTGCTTGGAACATAAAAATTTAAACTTCGCACTATTTTTAATTATGTGAAACCCATGGAACACCTTGCGTATTAAGCAATTATTGGCGAATATTCATAATTCATAATTTGGCTATTTGCGTATATGTATAATTAATACTTAGCTGTAAGGAAACAATACTTCGTATCTTTTCTTTGATAAAAACTACGGAACAGCTGGGATAGCTTGCCACTAATGGCGACTTTTCATTATTGGGCGATTTACACATGCTCACAACCTATAATTACTGCTCATTTAAGGTTCCTGGAAAATCGTTATCCATATATTACATGATCCTTTGCAGATTAGCGTATTTAGCACCACAAATTATATTATCTCGCCACGCTGGCAAATATCCAAAGTGTACTATAACTGCTATTGTTGTAGCAATTCATCGTTAAGGAAAGAGGATGCAGTTAGATTAAAACTTAACAATTTATTTTAGCATCTTCATACAAACATACAAATAGCTAGCGCGCGGTTCAGTGACTGACTGACTACTGACTGGCTTGGAGGTCGTAAAGAAAAGGGAATACCTGGGAGGTAAGCTGTTGCCAATTTTTAGGTGTTAAAAATTCCAGTGCTGCCAAAACATAAACTATGAATATTTCCTGGATGAAGTTAATTTTCCTATGAGCCTGCTACAGTCAGGCAGCGCCATCTCTCGTTAGTATTGAGAAGTATTGAGTAGTAAACAAATCTAATTGTATAATCACAACAGTAGTATCCCCCCAGTGAAAGAGCAATGCGAAAGAACGACAATATGCAATAACTGGCTGCACCAAGCATTTAGAGCTGAAGAGAGAATTCAAAATATTAATAATTCCAAGTATGAGATTTATAAATGTTAAAAGTCCTAAACAAAATTGTGCAAACAACATTTGAGCAGTAATACATATGAATTCAGTTTCTATGAATTGTAATTTCTACTGACATTAATCTATCTTACTTATGGATCATTTGCCTTAATGAAAGTTAGCATTTTTAATCATTAAACTGAAAAGGTTGTTTGTCAGTCACTGAAGTTGCTTTACAATACATAAATAGAGGAAGGTTTAAAATTAAGGTATATTATAATTGAAAACAAATAAAGCATGAATAATAATAATTGAAATTGGAAAATCTAGAATGTGAAAATTGAAAATATGACAAAATAGTGCAGAAGTGTTAGTTCATTTCAGTTATTAGTCTTTTACTAAATTTTACAACTCGCCCAGATCTAGTTGTTTTAGGAACATTCATGGAACTCTCGCTAGTAGTGGGTTTTAAACTTTCAATTGGATGATCAACAGTGTTCGGTTCAGTCACATCATTGCAAACAAATGCTGGCTTGACTCTGTCTAGGGACACACGGTCAATTCTGCCATTTATGTCAATTTTAATGATCTTGTCACTGCGACTGATTACTCTGTGGGGACCAGTATAAGGTTGAGTAAGGGGTGGAGTGACTTTGTCAACCCGAAGGAAGACATGCGTACAATGGGCTAGGTCTGGATGCACAAAACTTTTTGTGTTTGCACTGTGGGTTGGAGCTGGTTTCAAACACTGCATTTGTTTTTGTAGTCTCTGCACATACTCGTAGGAAGGAGTTATGTCTTTAGTGTTCTCTGAGCACAAATCTGCTGGTAATCTGAGTGACGTGCCGTATACAAGGTCAGCACTCGATGCTTGTATGTCAGATTTGACTGCTGCTCGGATACCAAGGAGAACTACTGGGAGTGATTCAGTCCATCTGGGGTTTTCGTGGGCTTTTAAAGAGTTCTTCAGAATTCTGTGCAGGCGTTCTACGATACCGTTCGATTGTGGGTGGTAGGCCGTTGTGCGAACTCTATTCGTTCCCAACATCTTCGTGAGTTCCCTGAACAGGGATGATTCAAATTGGCGTCCCTGATCAGTTGTGATGGTTGAAGGGCATCCAAAACGGGATATCCATCCCTCGAAAAAGGCTCTAGCTATTGTTGCTGCTGTCATGTCCGCAATGGGCATGGCTTCTGGCCATTTGGTAAATCTGTCGATGACAGTGAGACAATACATCTTACCTTCCGAGGGGGGCAAGGGTCCTACCACATCAATATGCACATGGGAAAACCGTGCATCTGGCAATGCGAAGCTACCTAAAGGAGTTTTGGTATGCCTGTGAACTTTCGAACGCTGACAGGCATCGCAGGACTGCACCCATGATTTAATTTCACGGTTCATGTTGGGCCACACATACCTGCTTACAATTAATTCAATTGTAGCTCTGATGCCTGGATGTGCGAGGTTATGAAAGTGATTGAAGACTGTTCTGCGAAAGTTTTGGGGAACAAATGGTCGAGGGTTACCGGTGGATACATCACATGTCAGTTCTTGTGTGGTCACTGGACTAGGCACCTGCTTTAAGTCTAGGGAATGACTCCTGTTTTGCTGGTCTTGTAGATCAGGATCTGTTCTCTGAGCCTCGCTGAAGGCTTCGAAGTCAAGAAATGAAGAATTTGAAATGTTGTGGACTTCAATTCTTGATAATGCATCCGCCACTGTGTTGTTTGCACCACTGGTGTGTCGGATATCTGTGCTGAATTGGGAAATGAAGTCCAGTTGTCTCCATTGCCGCGGACTGCACTTATCTGGTTTTTGCTTGAAGGCATAGATGAGAGGCTTTTGG
The DNA here is from genome assembly GCA_038373885.1 of Cheiracanthium punctorium. Lineage (NCBI taxonomy): Eukaryota > Metazoa > Arthropoda > Arachnida > Araneae > Cheiracanthiidae > Cheiracanthium > Cheiracanthium punctorium. Next base: position 480,472 of record JAWZYV010001543.1, read on the forward strand.
TCAGTAAAGATTACGAAATCTCGACCTTCCAGCATGTGCCGGAATCGTTTCACTGCTGTGTAGATGGCCAATAACTCTCGATCATACGTGGAGTATTTCCGTTGGCTATTTGTAAGCTTGATAGAAAAGAAGGCAATAGGTTCCCAATTGGTCGTGCTAAGTTGCATCAGAGAACCACCGACAGCGACATCACTGGCATCTACCCAAACGCTAAGTTTGGCTCCTGGAATTGGATGACGAAGTAGTGTAGCATTAGCCAAAGCATTTTTGGCATCCGCAAATGCCTGCTCAGCAACCTCAGTCCATTGAAGTATTTCCTGTGGATTTTTCAGTGTGGATCGCCTTGATTTCTTATTATTTTTAATTCCCTCAAGAAATTTATTTAAGGGTGCTAATAAGTGGGCTGCTTTTGGCACAAACCGGCGATAAAAATTGAAAAGACCTAAGAAACGCCTTAGTTGAGTAATCGTAGTGGGTTTGGGGAAGTTAATGATGCACTCTACTCTGTCTTTCAAGGGTTCAATGCCATGTTGCGAAACATTAAATCCTAAGAAATTTAAGGTCGAAACTCCGAATGTACATTTTGAAGGTTTTACGCTGAGACCATACTTTTGTAATCGTTCAAATAAGTTTTTAAGATGTGTGATATGCTCTTCCGGTGATTTTGAGGCAATTAATATGTCATCAACAAATGCAAATACGCCTTCTAAGCCTCTAGTAACCTCATCTATGAATCGCTGAAATGTTGCGGACGCGTTGCAGAGCCCGAACTGCATACGGGTACTCTCGAACAGACCAAAGGGTGTGCAAATGGCGCTCTTGTGAATGTCATCGGGATTTATTGGTATTTGGTGATAGGCTTTTATTAGATCGACGTGACTAAAGATTTTTGTTCCATGTAATGCAGCGTTAAAATCTGCTATGCAGGGAATAGGATATTTATCCTTTACTGTCTGTGCATTTAAAGCACGATAGTCGCCTACTGGTCTCCATTCCATGGTTCCTTTCTTAGGTACCAAATGAAGTGGAGATGCATAATTGCTGCGCGAAGGTCTCAGGTGACCTAATCTCATCATATCCTCGAATTCAGACTTTGCAACTTTTAATCTATCTGGGGCTAAGCGTCGTGGCTTTGCCATAACGGGAGGGCCTTTGGTTATGATGTGATGAACTACAGAATGCTTAACTTCCTGATCTGCACGGGGTGGTCTGGTAATTTCAGGAAAATCTGATAACAATTTATGGTAAATGCTATCTCCTGATACAACCTTAATAGAATGGATTTCACTCTCATCTACTTTACAATGGGAGCTTAAATTTGTTTCCCCATCAATTAACTTTTTTGTTGCAAGGTTGGGCATTAGCTTAAAATTGTACAGAAAATCAGCCCCTATGATTGGTACTGAAACATTTCCCACTAAAAATGTCCATGTAAAAATTCGCCTCAAACCGAGATCTAACGAAAGGTTTTGGGTAGTAAATACTTTAATAGGAGAAGAATTAGCTGCTGATAGGGTCATTTGTACCAAATTTCGTCTTTGGAGCGATGATGCCGGGATAATACAAACGTCCGATCCTGTGTCAATTAAAAACGTTAAGTTCGTACGGCGATCGCGGACAAACAGGCGACGGGAATTCTGTGACAAGGCGGTCGTCGCCACTACGCCTCGCTTGCATCGTTTTTTGAATAATTACATGGGGGGGTACATTTGTTTGCTTTATCGCCGAATTTGAAATGGTACCAGCAACTTTCATACGTTTTTGATCGGGAATTACTGCGATTGCGATTCCTGCGATAATTACTACGACCGGGACTTCGGCTTCGGTTCCGCGCGAGATTATCTATGCGTACATGCAGTTTCTTTATTTCCGCAATTAAGCGTTCTTCAATGGAATCTGAGGAATTTACTGAGCACGTGGCACTTACCGCTACAGGCGCCGGTGAAACCTCCAACACTCGATCCGCGACTTCCGCAGCTTTCTCCAGAGATAATGGGCTGATCGCCGCCAATATAGATTGCACAGCCGTCGGCAGGTGTTGCAGGAAAAGCTCTAACATCAGTTCATCCGGGACCTTGTACGATTCGGCTCGCCTCCTCATGACGCGAAGTTCGGACGGGCGTCGATCTCCGAGCTGCTCGCCACCGAGAAGTTTTTTTATCTCTTGGTGACTGAATTCGCCGCAGCGCTTGATTAACTCGGTCTTCACGTGGGTGTAGGGGTCCGTCGCATCAGGATTCAGGATGACGTCTCTGACGATCGAGGCAGCTTCGGCAGGCAGATGGGAAATAATATAATTAAATTTGGTGCGACTTTCTGTCACTGGCTTTGGAGTGCCCAGCTCAAAAGTTGAGTCGCACATTAAAAACCACAGTGATGGGTCAGCAAAGTTATACACCGGGGTCTTGACAGCTCCGATCTCCGTCATGTTTGCAGTCACGTGTTGAAGATATACGCGAAAATAAAAAATATTTCTAAAATAAGCTTCAGAAGGATTTGATTTAATGCTGCTGAGTCCGGGTTACCATTTGTTGTAGCAATTCATCGTTAAGGAAAGAGGATGCAGTTAGATTAAAACTTAACAATTTATTTTAGCATCTTCATACAAACATACAAATAGCTAGCGCGCGGTTCAGTGACTGACTGACTACTGACTGGCTTGGAGGTCGTAAAGAAAAGGGAATACCTGGGAGGTAAGCTGTTGCCAATTTTTAGGTGTTAAAAATTCCAGTGCTGCCAAAACATAAACTATGAATATTTCCTGGATGAAGTTAATTTTCCTATGAGCCTGCTACAGTCAGGCAGCGCCATCTCTCGTTAGTATTGAGAAGTATTGAGTAGTAAACAAATCTAATTGTATAATCACAACACTATAATGGCATAGTTAACGCCACTAAATATTTCTACTGGTAGCAAATACGCCAGCTGGACCGAACCGGCTTTAAAATAATCTGCATTTTAATTATTTTTCATTTTCAAGATACGGGTTCTAACATTTTTGAATTTGCGGTTTAGATTCACTCCTGCCAGATCGTACCTAATGCCAAGATGGCGCTTATAAAATCCGTTACAATTAGTTATTCTGTTTTGGAAAAACGAATAATCGCTAATTCTAAACTTTTGTTGTCTAAGTGAACTTACTATTTGAAAATTGTCAACTTTATATAAAACACTTTGAGCTACTTATTTCATATACTTTTTAATTTGGCGTAAAAAGGGTGTAATTCTATTTCATATTTGTGAATTTCATGCTATTCTAGATATTTGGAATTGCTTTGTTGCAAAGGAATGAATGATTTTATGCCAAATCGGGCAACCATTATGTTTCCTTTTTTCAGTTTTTTATTAATATCTTTTAAAGTAATTCGATTTTCGAAATTTAAGTCAGCTTATCAGGTTCTTCGGAATTTTCGAAATCCGTGGACATGTTTCTCGAAATTCAAATCCCCACGATTTAGGAGAAGATAGCCAAACAAGCTATTGACAGCGGCCGTTACTTTTTTTTTTTTAAGAATAGAGAGATAATCGAATATCAGGCTCGGATCCAAGGGGTGGGCGGTGGGGGCGATCGCCTCCTCCTGGGCGAAGTCCAAAAATCTATTATAATCTATTAAAATATATTATGAAAGTATAATGAAAATTATGTAGCCTTTTTCTAAGAGGTGTATTGCGGGTACTACTCCCTGTCCTTTTTAATCATCGCTCATATATAGATTTTATCAATAAAATAATTATATTAATTGGTATAATTGATTATATTAATTAATTATAAAATGATTTTGCGTATTCTACCCCCCTGTTTCAGGTACAAAATCGCCCCCTCCTTGAGTAATTTCTGGATCCGCCCCTCTGGAATATCTGATGAATAGAGAACATATCACCGTAGCTACGTTAAATAATTTGCTATGATGACAGTGAAGTCAATAACTATCCAGTAGAGTTTTTAAATTCTTTGACTGTGAGTGGTTTTGTTTTTCTTTTCTTTTCGGTTAGCCGGGAGCAAGTGAAAAATTGCCAAATAATTGTGCTCTGCGTGAAATTCTTACATACCTAGAACGATTTCCAGTACATAGTTGTTTATCCCTTTCCATATTTTGGAAGTTTAATTTAATTTCGTATTTTTATTTAATTCCACACGTTTTCAGAAATTCCCTATTATGTAACTAATAAGCATACAAATTTCTTTTTAGTATATTGATATTTTTGTATTCATTTAATTCTGTATCTAAATACTATTTTGTATACGGATTAAAATTTCCGCCTTTTTTTTTGGGGGGGGGGGAGGAAGACAGTGTTTCAGAAGTAGTCTTTAAACGTTTCCCAGAAAAAACAGATGGCGGGATTTGCACCTGGGTAAAAAAAAATAACAGTTTGCCACCACATAAGTTAGTAAATTGCATCATTATACTAATAAGAAACTGCAATACAAAGGAAGCATTAGTCCATGGAACAGGAATGCGCATCAAGTTTATACATTGTAATGCTATTGATTGCGAAGTTTGAACTGGAACCTGGAACCGCAGGCAATAAAAGAATTTTAATTCTACTTAGAAAATATTCTGGTACTATTTTACCATATCCTCTCAAATAACTCAATTTCCAAATATACCTGCATTTGCGATGATAGTAAATAAATCTCAAGGACAATAATTCGAGAAAAGGGCAAATTTATTGAGACAGCAAGGTTTCATACATAGTCAGTGGTACGCCTCAGCAAGTAGACTTGAATCATTCGACTTTTTAAGATTTTATAACACCAAAAATAATGGGTCTTTAGCCGAAGATAGTTCCAGGTTCAATTTTCGGAGGGGGCCACTAGACTTTTTAGATTAGCTTAAATTGTTCAAAATGCAAACTGAATGCGTGAAATCCAGGTCGGTAGAGGGAGATGACTCTATGACCCATTCGCTGGAGCTGCTTTTGTATTTAGCAAAATATGATAGAGTTTTTACAAAAACACCGTCTTCATAGAAAAGTGTGGTGATTGTAAAGTGAAATTGTACAAAAGTGGTCACTAAAGACAGATAGTCTCTTAGCCAAGGAGGTCACTTTAGTAGGTTCCAGTGTATATGGAATGGTGAGACATATTCTCTGACAGAAGAACTTTATTCAAATTTAAAAAAATAATGCTTTATTTTTTATGGTTTATTAGAACAGTATAACAACAAAATGGTTTATTAGAACAGTATAACAGCAAAATTACATTCTGTAACATTATACTAATAATTTTAATGCTAATATTGTAATACAGCAAGCTTAAAGGTTAGTTGATTAAAACACTCAGGCAAATTAGAAAATTTTTTGTAAACAAACTGTAAGTAAGGACAATCGGTTACTTCCGTTAAGTTGAAACTGTAATTTTAAATTAATATTTTCGATTCGTAATGTAATTAACAACTAAAGCAAATTATCAAAATACTCATTTTAAATATAAAATGTCTATATCTATCTATACTGCTTTGTCTCAATCGTTGCCCATTTGAAATTAGACAGATGATAAATGATATATGCATTTTTAATATTCTAATTACATATAAGGCGAAAACTTCGGTATCTTCATCTAAAGATTTTTTTCGTTCAATAAAATCTCAAGGTTTTTTCAGTATAACTTAAAAAATGGTGTTGCCATTGAAAAAAAACGAAATTTATGCCAAATTAATTACGAAAACTGCCCCCTTGTATAGATAGGAATTTAAAATAAACGTTATTTGGAAACTAATAATGCATATAACTTTGCTGTACGACTGTCAGTGTCCGAATAAAGAATAAGTGGGCTTTTCTACCCGGAGCTGCACACTGTATTCAGGTAAAATATTTTTCAATTTTTTAAAATATAGATTTTCTCAAAATAAATTTTGTGTTTCTTCAATTGAGAACATGGAAGTGATATTTCCAGTACAAAATAAAAAATGGCATTGTGCAGTGCCGCTTGAATATTGGACAAAAGAAGAAGGGGAGAATTGAAGTTAATGGTATCTTCTAACTAAAATAGAAAATGCGATAAGTTTCAATTAACATCAGTATCTGTTTCATTAAATGAATTTAGAACTACAAATTAGGCCTTTACTGCAGAACTGCAGCCTCCAAGCCACAAATGATGTCACGCATTAGGGGCGTAGCCAGAGGGAGGGCTGCGAGGGCTGCAGAAACACGAAATGGGACTCTTTACTTAGCTTACAATTTGATACAGAGCCCCCCCCCCCGAAATAAAATGCTGGCTACGCTACTGTCCCGCACGGAGCGAGAGAAGGGTGGTCGTGAAATTGTGACAGCTTGTGACAAAGAGGAGGGAGGGGGTAACAAGAAGTGTGACATCACACATTTTGGTTGAAATAAAAACAAGTAGATTAAATTTCAAAGTTACTTTTAAATTACCAGAATTGGAGGGTGTTTTTAATGGGGTTATAATAATTTTCATGTAATTTCTTTTCACTTACACTCCTTTATTTTCAAACAAGGCATTTTAGAATACGGTAGCATCAGAAATTCTTCATTTAGAAGAAAAATATTCTCACTAATGTCACTGAAACACATAGTTGCGTTTTAAAAGTAAAATATCTGATTTATAACATATTGCTTTTTTTTTTAATGCAAGATATGTTTATGCGTGTGCAATATAGTGTGACATCTAACAAGGGGGGCGAGGGCAGAGGGTATATGTTAAAGTGTGACGCTTTGTGACAAAAAGGGGAAGGGGTGTCAAAAATATGGAAACAAAGTATGAGATCATTTATGGACGGAACTTTAGGTATACATACGAAAAATTTAGGTAATATACTCTTTTAAGTTACGTAATTTCTCAAATGTTAAACTTAAAGTTAGCTGATTGACATAATTTGATACATCTTCTATATAAATAAAATTAGACTTTTGTCTGTACATTTATTGGAATTCAAAAATTTTGCGATTTCTATCCGTTTCAAGCACCCGGGAATCCGATGCGACCCTCAAAAAAAAGTTTGTCTGTCTGTCATTCTGTCGTTCTGTCATTCTGTCATTCTGTCCGTGACGCTTTTTCTGTTTAAGCATCACGTAAAAATGGCTGAAGCGAATGATATGAAATTGGGTGTTATGATAGGTGGTCATTCAACTTAAAACAAAGGCGTCGAATTTAAAAAAAAATCTTGATTAGATTTTCAGATTTTGCGAAAATCGTTTCAAACTGCGTAAATTTGTGTTCAAGCACCACGTAAAAACGACTGAAGCGAATGATACGAAATTCGGTGTCATGATAGGTGATCACTCAACTTAAAACATAGGCGTCCAATTTTTAAAAAATCTTGATTGGATTTTGAGATTTTGCGAAAATCCTGTCAAACTGCGTAAATTTGTGTTCGAGCATCACGTAAAAACGACTGAAGCGAATGATATGAAATTGGGTGTCATGATAGGTGGTCACTCAACTTAAAACATAGGCGTCGAATTTTTAAAAATTTTCATTAGATTTTCAGATTTTGCGAAAATCGTTTCAAACTGCGTAAATTTGTGTTCGCACATCACGTAATAACTGCAAAGGTGAAAAAATGATATTTGGTGAAATGATAGGTGGTCACTCACCTTAAACTATAAGCATCTAATTTTAAAAAATCGATCCGATTTCGAGATTTTGCGAAAATCGTTTAAAACTGAGTGAATCTTTGTTCCCGCATTACGTAATAACGACTAAAGCGAATGATATGAAATTTGGTCACATGATAGATGGTTGCTCAACATAAACTATAGGTATCCAATTTTTTAAACATTTTCATTAGATTTTGAGATTTTGTGAAAATTCTCTCAAAATACGTTTATATTTCTTCAAACATCACGTAATAACAACTATTACGAATGATACGAAATTTAGTGATATGATAGGTAGTTGCTAATCTTAATTTATAGGCGTTGAATTTTTAAAATATTTTGATTACATTTGGAGATTTTGCGAAAATCGTTTTAAAATGCTGAAATTTTGTTCCAGCATCACGAAATAAAGACTGCAGGGAATGAAACGAAATTTGGGTGACATGATAGGTTGTCACTAAACTTAAATTCTAGGCTTCAAATTTTTCAAAAATGTTGATTAAATTTTGAGATTTTGCGAAAATTATTTCAATATGCGGAAATATTCGTTCGCGCATCACATAATTACGACTAAAGCGAATGAAATGATATTACTTCGTGACTCTCTTAACCTGTAATATTTAACAATACATAAAAATTATAACTTCGCTTTCTTTACTTTGGCAACATACTCCATCCATTCTGTGTACTCCTAGAATGCTGACGAAAGTTCTTGCTTTTTGGAAATTTGCATTCACTAACCCGTCAAGGACGGGTACTTCAGCTAGTCTATTAATATGCATAATTATGAGCTATAAAATATTTTATATAGATGTTCAAGATCGGCTCTAAGAGTTTCGCCGAACCGGCAGGGACCGATTTCCAGAGATGGATGACCAGGACAAAAGCTTCATTGGTGGTTCCTCTTATGAAAACTTTCGTATACTCGACAAAGCTACTTTCATCTGACATCATACAAAGACCGATGTTCTAACAGCATAATAATGATTATTTAATCAAAATGCAACATGAAATGCAATCGTTTGATAATAATATTGTTGCAGAAAACTGTGCTATTCCTGGGTTCGCCATTCTCAAGTCCAGTAGGTGTAGAACGTTCTAGTAAAGAGTCCACGTCAGGATGAAACACGAACTGCATTTCTTCAAGAACTTCGTCCAACAATCAGCTGTACAAAATTCACAGGTACTAACGACTAGTATCTTGCTTATAACAGACCGCTCAGTACAGAAGCTTTCACAAATACTATATTTCTCACACAAAATAAAACATCTCCACCATCGAAATTCAGTGGAAACTTAAGAGGGAAATCGTGACAGTCCCTCAAGGCACAGCAACGAAGAATTTACTCGCTGCGCTCAAAAACAAAGCTTCTAAAACAAGCTAAATATAACTTTTCTAAGCGCCAACACAAAGCCTTAAGCTTTGATGGACGTTGCTCTCTCATTAGACAAAATAGAAGGACTTTTTTGGGCTTTCACCTGTCTTCACTTGTCTAGTTTTCGCCGAACACCGGGGAACCTCCTAGAGAAAACTATTACCGGAATGTTGTACAACAAACTTGATTTTGGTGGCGTAATAGAAGAGTAGTAGAGTAATATTAAGCTAATACTTAATTTTAATGCAGAACAACAAATTTTACAGGCCCCATTGAAAAAATCGAGTCAAATGTCAGAAATGGCGCCAAGCATGGGGACTGTTGGTGAAATATCGCCAAATTTGACCCCAAAAATAAGTCTCCAAACGTGAAGTCAGCGAAGCTCTAACATCAATATTTCTCGAGATTTCTACAAAACTCTGTATTAACCAATGGGGAAACCCAAAGCTCATATCGCGTTCTAGTTGACCGATTTTAATGCAACAAAATGCAAAATTTAATTATTCGATGCGTAGAATCCAAATTTTAAACTAGTTTAACCTTCAGAACAGCGGGTTGCCCACAAATTCGTAACACTTCCCCCTTCCAAGCACTGCAAGTCCCGGGTAGTCCAATCCCCAGTTAGGAGGTCGCGCAAATATTTACAATACAACCTCTAACAATAGATCTTAACAACATGATTTAAGCAAGTAATCAATAAACACAATAAGAAAGTACACACTCATAAATGAATAATAAACAAATAGACGTTAATAAAAACCAATGTATTACAAATATGTACAATAAACATGATGTAAGTACTGCGTAAAAGAGAGTTGAAGAAAGAGGAAGAGAAAAGAGAGAGACAGGAAAGAAAATGGAGATGAAAGAAAGGAGGAATTACGCCATAGTGACAATGGTCTAGTATTCAAATAATTAATTACAACCGCGGTAAATGTCTAGCCAATCGTAATGAACAGCTCTTCATTTCGAGTTAGGTGGCTTATGAATCCGTACGACAACACTATTCAGTCTGTTTAGGACAGTGTAAGGGCCGTCCCACGGTGATTGCAACTTCGGAGATAGGCTTTTCCGTCGAGTAGGATTCCATAGTCAAACCTTCTCACCTACGATGAACTCGTGTCCCGTAGCTTTCGTGTCATGCCGAATCTTCATCTTCTCAGTGTTCAGGTTGCTCCGCTCTCGAGCAAAATGATGCACGTCTTCAAAGAGTGCCTGAAGATTTCTCATGTACTCCTCTGGTGATGAAGGCGTATCTGGAGCAGTAGCGTATCCAGAAAAAAATTTTAGGGGGGGGTTTAGGCACTGATTTAACGGATAATCTACATTATGGATCGCATTCTTCATGTCAATAATAGAATTCTGCTAAATTTTAGGGGGAGTTCTGACACCCAAACCCCCCCCCTCGCTACGCCACTGATCTGGAGGGCGACCAAACTCTAGATCGGCGGGAAGACGAAGATGGCTTCCGGGCATCTGGGAAGGTGTGAAACCGGTAGTCTCATGGACGGCAATCCTATAGGGTATCAGGAAGAGGGGGAGTTTCTTGTCCCAGTCTTCTTGATTCCTAGATACCAGGAGAGAGAGGTTGTTGAAAATAGTGCGATTAAACCTCTTCACCATGCCGTCCGATTGTGGATGTAAAGGCGTAGTCTGGAATTTTGTCTATTCCGAGAAATTTATTAGGTTTTTAAAGGATACCGAGTAGAGGTATCCTTTAAAAACTGCAGAGGTAAAGTTCGTTCCTTGATCAGAATTAAGTTGCAGAGGGATTCCATATCTGGAAATTTATTCTTGGACCAATACCTCTACTATAGTCGTATCTTCTTGATCAGGAATAGGATACGCTTCCGGCCATTTAGAGAAATAATCCATGACAACTAGGATGTATTTGTTGCCATCCGAAGTTCGCGGAATAGGTTCCAGGGTGTCGAGCAATTCTCTCGAAAGGCGCTCCTAAATTATAAAGATGAAGTTTTCCATGGCTTCGTTTCGTAGCCATGGAAAACTTCATAATTTTTAGTTGTCTGCAGAACGTTTCTTCAGGCCTTTACGGGAGGCACAGGTGTCACAAGCTTGACACCACATCGAAACAACGACTCTAGCCCTAGCCCAGTAGAATCGCTCGCGAACTCTCTGCAGGATCTTCATTATGCCAAAATGGCCCCTAGTTAAGCCATTATGCAACTGTTCTAGAACCTTCGGAATCCTCGAACGAGGGAGTACTAACTGCCATCGAAGTCTCTTGCAGTCGGCCGACTCCTGTTTACGATACAGGACTCCATTTCTCAGGCGAAGCGTATCCCACAAATCCCGGTATTGCTTCGTTGCTGGAATAAATGACGATATTTCTTGCCAACTGGGCTCATCGCTGGATTTTCCCATTAACTCCACAATAGATTTAATGTCATTCAGACGTCTATAATCAACGCAGAACTGGGTGGAACAATCCTTCTTCCGGAGCAAAACAATCGGCAAGGACCAGGGATTAGTTGATGCACAGCCCTCTCCAGTAATAGGCCAGCGAGCTGATTCTTGGGAATACGATCACGTGACCAACCGAAGGCGGAAGGTTTAAAATTATTCTGTTCGTCTGCCATCGTTCGCGATTTCATTCTAAATGGAAGTTAAGAACAACAGTCATCCATTTTATCTCTCACATAATCTAATATTGTTTTACTTAAAATAGCTTGTATTGATGCATATGTGTAGAAGAATAGTGCAAGAAGAAAGAAATCAGACAAATAGTAAGTAATTTATTTTATTACATAAAAAATAATTTTAATGTTAATGTGTTGAGCTTGTTTACATTCTCTACTTTTTTGTATTAGTAATTAACTAATGGTTTTAAAATATGAATCAAAAGCTTAATTAATTTAAAACCTAATTAATTTATAATAACGTTTAATCTAAATTACCGATAATATATGTTTTTTATTTCATTTGTAGGTTATGCCTTTCAAATGTGTTGTTCCTCAATGCAGATCGAACTACGATCCGCCATACGTAACTTGTTTCCGGTTCCCGAACGATGAGGAACAAAGAAATTTCTGGATTAACCGGATTCATCGGCAAAATTTCAAATTCACAAAAAATGCTAGAGTTTGCATTAAACATTTTGCCAGTGAGATGATTGTTCGAGAAGATATTTGGAAGGACAAAGATGGGAATATACATAAGATTCCCCGAGCCAGTCCTGCTTTGACTCCTGATGCGTTTCCAACATATATTCATGATTCCACACCTCATTTAAATATCACAGTGCCCAAAAAAAGAAAAACTCGTGACGACAAAGAAAACGAAAATATCCAGCTGTCTTTAAATGCAAGTTTAATAACATACGCTAATGAGACTGAACTAAATAAAATAAAAGATATCCATCAAGCTGAAATGTACATACGTGACTGCATAATGAGCTATCCCAAATGGAATTATATTAAAACTGATGAACAATTAATTGTAATTAAATTATGTGTATTGGATATACCCTCAATAGAAATATCTTTTAAGGTAAGCTTAGATTTAACTTTTGAAATATATTATAATAATGACACAGTAAAATCGAATGTTTTGAGTTTGAAATTTAACAAAATACAAAATAAGCATGATATTGATTTATTATTAAAAGTTTGTGATGAATGCAATATTTATGATAAATTATGCTACTGAAGAGGTACCCTGTCCCTTCATAAATGTTTTTAATTTAACGCTGGTCAATTGCTTAAGTATTTCCATTTCTGTTCGTATTTACATATCTGTTCTCAATCCATTACCTCACGATAAATGGGTGTGTCTGTTTATGGGCAAAAATGTTAAAATTTTTTATAATTTTATATTTTTTAGTATAATCACAAAGTAATAATTATTGAAATAGCCCATAGATTGTAATTACACAATGTTGAACGTGTAACTTTTACAAGTGCAAATAACAGAAATTATAAATTAATTTAAGGGTGAAATTACTTTGTTACTTCCTTTATGGAAATACTATGAAGTTAGATAATTTTCAATAGTGAAAATGTTAATCTATATATATTGTTTACTTTTATGTAATAAGATGCAAATTGTTTGTGAGTGTATATATATGATTTTGAAAATAAAGTTACTGAATTATCTGGATTTGATTCATTTTAGTATATCCATGCTATTTTTATTTATAGATTTTCTCCTTGAAAATAGAATCTATATAATTATTATTTTCATTATTTAAAATGATTTAGCTACAGTAAAATACTTTATTCCCCCGAAACTTTGAATAATTTAATGGAAATCATTATATGAATTGAATACTGAATAATACATAGTTAAAATGATTCAAATTAAAATATAATGAAATAGTAAATTGCTTTCGTGGTATATAACATATTATTTACAAAGAAGGCCTATTATCAAAATATTATCTCTATAATACCAAAAATAAAATAAATTATCTTTCAGGTGTAACTTTTTTATTGGTAAAAATCATTATATAAGAGATGGTAAAATTTTTCAGTCATGTAATCATTAATTGTTTAGTAAAATATTAAGTTTGTTTTCTGGTTTCTGCACTGCGGTCGCATGTAGGGAAAGGGGAAATTCCGCCTTCAGTCGCCGCCATTTTGAATCAGCGCGCTGGCCTATTACTATAGAGGGCTGTGGTTGATGGCTCGATGACGTCATCATGTGGCATCTCCTCTAAAAGTCTGCTCATTTATTCTTGCTTATCAAACGGCAGCCGCCTAGGATGTTGCTTCATGGGAGAATGGCTGCCTGTGTCTATTTTATGTTGCGTTAACTTCGTACGAACAGGGTCACCTGAAGTATGAGAAAAGAGATCTTCGAATTCCATAATTATTTTCCCAGCAGCGTTTCTCTGTTCTGCCGTTAATTCCGAGTCTTGTAACAATTCCTTCGTCAGACACTCAGGTGATTTAGCTGTTGTTGGGTTGTTCTTATTTATGCAGGTAACAGGAGTGCATGTTGACAACACTTCATTTTTCTTTATCACCTTCGACTTGTCCGTCACATTTGCTACTCTAACTGGAATGTTTGTTCTCGACCAAGTCCACAAGTGTTGCTCCCACAAGTACTCCTCTGACAGCATCACTATTGCTTGCGTGTTCGATTAATCCCAACCGGAATTTATTGCCTTCCTTAACTGTTCCAGAAATTTTAGAATCAGTTATTGAGATCCAGAGTGGAGAACCACTCATTTCCCGATAAAGTGTCCAAAGTGCCGTCTATCCTTGGAAGAAGGTAGCTGTCTTTCTTGGTAATGTCATTCAGACGTCTATAGTCAATGCAGAACCTGGTGGAGCCCTCCGTCTTTCGGGAGAAAACAATCGGCGAGGCCCAGGGACTAGTCGATGGCTCGATGACGTCATCACGCTGCATCTCCTCTAAAAGTCTGCTCATCTCTTCTTGCTTAGAGGATGTTGCTTGATGGGAGAATGGCTGCCTGTGTCTATTCTATGTTGCGTTAACCTCGAACGACCAAAATCACCCGAAGTACAAGAGAAGAGGTCTTCAAATTCTCCTATTACTTTCTCCGCAGCGCTTGTCTGTTCTGCCGTTAACTCCACGTCTTGCAATAATTCCTTCCTCAGACACTCAGATGATTTATAGCTGTCGTTAGGCTGGTGTTTTTATTAATGCAGGTAACAGGAGTGCATGTCGCCAACACTTCAATTTTTCTTTATGACCTTCGACTTGTCCTTTACATTGTCGCTGCTCCAACTGGAATGTTAGTTTTCTACAAGTCCACAAGTGTTGCACCCAAAAGTACTCCTCTGTCAGAATCACTATTGCTTGGGCGTTCTAGTAATCCGAACCGGAATTTTTTGATTTCTTTTAGTGTTACAGATATTATAGAATTAGTTCTTGGGGGTAGAGTGCTTTCAGTCCGCACTATTTTTTACTGAACAGGTAAAGCGACTTCATTTTTAACATCAAAAGCTGCGATTTCTTCTGAGTCTGAATGAAGCTCATTATTCTTAAAGTCGAAGCTAAATTTATATGATTTTAGAAAGTCCAGTCCGAGAATGAATGACTCCGTAATATTGGCGACATGTACCTCATGATCGTATCTGGCATTTGCAAATATGATTTTTACTCTTGCTTTTCCGCCCATTTCGATCTTGTCACCTGCCACAGTCTAGAGTTTCAGCGAGGGTGGAGTCCAGATAATCTTTAAATTTAATTTCTCAGTGAGGTCTGTTTTTATGATGGTTACATTAGCTCCGGTATCATTCACCATATGGTATGGAGAACCATTAACGTATCCCAGTACGAAGAGTCCATTACTGCCACCACTCACCGAGGAAATCTGCAAGACTTTCAAATTTCATTTGAACATCCCGCAGCCTCTGTACTGCAAGGTTGTCTCTTTCCCGTCTTCCTTCATGCGCTTCTCCGGTGAGCTGATATTTGCGACCTTCACGAAGACAGTACTTTTCTACATCTCAGTATTTTAGTAAATGTCCTTCGTCACCGATCTTCCAACATTTCGCTTTCCTTGGCTCAGACTGTACTTGTCGTTACACCAAATCTTTAAGCCTGTTTAAATTATTAACTAATTTCTCCATCAGTAGGCTCCTGGAACGATACAGCTTTAATGGTATGCTGATCTTTACTCACGACCGACTGAATTGCCTCCAACTTGATCGCGAATACGAGAGCGGACCTGAGATCTTTATTATCCGCTATGATCAATGCTTTCTGAATTCCTGAATCTCTGACGCCTTCAATAAAATGCTGCACTGAAACTTCGTCTCGGACATTATCAGGATATTTTCCGTAGGCTAGACGACACAGCCTACCTATGTATGAAGCCAGCTCTTGAAGGGACTCTCCAGATCTTTGCATTCTTGACTTTAGTTGTATTCTGCTATATTCTTTTTGACACTTCTCTCCGAATTTAAGATCCAAGTCACTGGCAAGGGTGTCAAAATCTCCGATATTCGTCGCTCCAGTTTTTAATATATTAATTGTGTCTCCGCTAAGGGAAGTGGCCAGTCGATTTGCTTTCTCGGGCTCGTCCCAACCATTGGCTTTGGCGACAATTAAAAATTGGGTCTTGTACGCTTCCTAGGGAATCTTTCCGTCATAGGTCAGTAGTTCCAATGCTGGGTGGCGTGTCGACAGCTTGATGTTTTCTGTTTTCCGGTAACTTTTCCAGCTTGACGAGAGAGTCGAGTTTTTTTTCAGTTTTATTCTCAAATTCTTCAAGCAATTCTTTCACATTTTTCGCTTGACTTTCTTCTAGGAGCGACACTCTTTTCTCCATTTCCTCTTGATTTTTCTCTACTTTCTCCAACCCGGTTTTCATCTCTTCCTGTGCGGTTTTTAACTCGTCCAATCCGGTTTCTAATTTTTGTCCATCTTACATTTTCTTCTCTAATTTTTTCTCTATTAATCCAACTCGGTTTTCACCTCATCGTGTACGGCTTTCATGTCGGCTTGTCTGACTTCAATTTTCTTCTCCAGATCAGTTTTCATCTCAGACTATCCGGCTTTGATTTTCTTCATCATATCCAAGATCTTTTTAAGTTATTCGTCCATTTTTCCTCTTGTAAATACCACATTTTTCCTCTTGTTTCCTCTTGTAAATACCACATACTGGAAAATTAAAGTCTTCTTTAAAATCCCACTACTGACATCCAATGTTGCAGAAAACAGCTTGATTCCTGGGTTCGTCGTTCTAAAGTCCAGTAGGTGTAGAAAGTTCTAGTAAAGAGTTCACTTGTCAGGATGATACACAAACTTTATTGCTTCAAGAACTTCATCGAACAATCAGCTGTACAAAATTCACGGGCACTAACGGCCAGTAGCTCCATTCATAACAGCACCGAAGAATTTACGCTCAGCACTCAAAAACAAAACTTAAACAAGCTAAACACAGATTCTCTACGCGCCAATACAACGCCTTAAGCTTTCACAGACGTCTCTCTCTCTCTCATAAGAGAAAACAGCAGACTGACTCTGAGACAATCACCTGTCTCTTTTATAGTTTTCGCCGAACACCGGGGAAGCTTCTGGAAAAAGAAACTATAACCGGAGTGTAGTAGAACAAACTCGATTTTGGTTGCGTAATAGAAGAAGAGTACGGGTAGACATAACATATCGGTCAAAAAGTCCAGGGACAAACTACTGAAAAGACTAAATTTTTGCGAAATTTGACTTTATCATCAACATACTCTCTTTTTACAGCGATACACTCACTCGAAAGCCTCTCGGGCATTTCGATGCCTTTCTTGTAGTAAGAATTATCAAGACCTACAAAGAAAGCTTCAGTTTCCGACATCACTTCCTGATTTGTGAAAAATTTCTTTCCTCGGAGCATTATTTTTTGATCAAAGAGGTAATAGTCGCTAGGGGCCAAATCTGGAGAATAAGGTGGGTGAGGAAGCAGTTGGAAGCCCAGTTTATAAAGTTTTGCCATTGTAACCATCGACTTGTGACAAGGTGCATTGTCTTGGTGAAAGAGCACTTTTTTCTTTGCCATATGGGCCGTTTTATTCTTGATTTCTTCTTTTAATTTTGCTGCATAATATTCACTATTGATGCTTTTTCCTTTCTCTAAATAATCTATTAAAATTATGCCATGTGCATCCCAAAAAACACTCGCTAGAACCTTTCCGGCTAATTGTTGTGTCTTGGTCACTTTGGACGACTTTTTTCCACTGCTTTCCACTCAGCTCATAGCCAATTTGCCTGGAGTATAACGGTGGATCCAGTGGCGGATCGTGGGTTATTTAAATGGGGGTTCACAAATTAAATTTCGATAATTAAATATGCAGATACGACGCACCTTACAAGTTATAATACATTTGTATTTTCAGCAGTTAAAGAAAAACAGTACATGCAACTGCAAGAAGTTTGGTCTTACATTTCGTCACCAAGATAAGTTTTAGCAAAAGTGTTGTCTTGATTTTTTATTTAAATTTTTTTCAAAGGATAATATTAAAAAATGTAATTGCTTCAGCTCCGAAATACTTATTTTACTCTCATCTTAATTATTTACATTACTTCGTAAAAAATATTGTAGTGAAAAATAAAAAAGAAAAGTAAAAAAATAAGAAAATGAAAAAAAATGGATTAACTAACCGAACATAACAAACCAAAGGAGAATCCGGAAGAGATAACGGCAAAGAAAAAAAAATCTTCCATGAGCACACTAAAAATGTGCTCACGGAGTGATATCAGCAACGCCTTACTTCTCCCGCAACTCTCTCCGCGTCTTCTCTCAAAGAGCGGTTCAGAAGGGCAAATTTCCGATCGCACGTGCGAGCAACGAAGTACTATGCTGTAGTAGCCTACGATACAGCGCGTTAGCGTATTTAATAACGGTGGAGGGGGTTGGGTAAAACTCACGTTTTAAATTCACAAAAATCTAGACGTGTACTTAATTTTTTTTTAATTTAATTTGTTCATGTGTTTATTTTTTAGTTTTTCCTCTGGGGGTTCACGTGCTCAAATGGAGGAGCCACCACTGGGTGGATCCATGTTTCATCCATTGTCACATGATGCAAAAAAATCCTGTTTATTCTTCCTGAAGAATTCCAAACAGTGTTCTAAATCAACACGTTGTTGCGTTTGTTCCAGTGTCAGCACACGCGGTACCCATTTGAAAAACAATTTTCTCATATTCAAATGTCTGCGTAAAATATTATATACACTGCCTTTGGATATTTTTAGGATACCAACTATCTCCTGCAACTTGACTTAGCGATTGTCCAACACGATTTTGAGTATCTTTTGAATATTTTCAAGTGTGGTCACGTTATTCGGACGTCCAGAACGTTCGGCATCATTAGTGTCCATACGGCCCCATTTAAACTTGGCAAACCATCCACAAAAAGTTGTTTTCGATGGAGCAGATTCTTTATAACATTTTTCAAGCCTGCTGCATTTGAACAGCATTTTTGTCCATTAAAAAGCAGTGTTAAATCAACGATACGAAATCGGTTTTTTTTTTTTTTTTTTTCATTCTTTGAAAATGTCAAATTGAGCACCACTAAAACTCTAATATCTGGAAGAAAAAAGTTCGAAATTGCACAAAACTTTCACCCGTATATTTTGAAGGTCACATATATTTGGTACACAAATGAGGTTTCACTCGTGGCATCATCTGTGGGTTAGTCCTGGGACTTTTTGACCGATGTGTTATTTAATAAATAATAAAGTTACGTAAAAAAGTTACGAAATCTTATGGTATCGATGAAAACTGCCCGCGGATTACATATAAATAAAAATAAAATTTAGAGTTTTATACAGTCCCCGGACAAAAGAATTCACTGTTAGCAAAACGTATCCCATACGTTAATTAAATGCTGTATAAAATTTCAGCAGAGCCTTATTATCGCATGGGCAAATCTGGACTTTGCCTAGGGCCCCCGGCTGGAAAGGGCAATTTCAAATATTGCTCTGAATTTTTTTTTTATATCAAACTTTTATGAAAAATAAAGCAAATTTCATAGATGGGGGGCCCAAATTCATCAATGCCCGGTGTCCCTTTTGGTCATAATCAGGCTCTGAATTTCAGCCTTTCATCTTAAAAAGATTCACGATATGAAAATATGCATTAAGCAGTAGTAAATGGGTAAATAAGATTGTATTATATTGTGTTTCATAATCAATATGTTTAGCTTGATTTATCTTCTTTGCAAGCACGTAAGGATGGGGAATCAATGCCGTAGTGAAACATGTAAACTAAGCGTAAGTAAATAAGATGGTGTTATTATGTGTTTCATAATCGATGTGTTCGGCTTGATTTATCTTCTTTGGTTATGTTGTTAAAACTGATTGTGGCTGTGCGTGGACAAAATTTTTGCAGTAGAATAAGTCATCTTTCTTCGGTTTTTTCCATTTTTAACCTTGTTTACCTCACAGAGCATTCAAAGGCCGATAAGGGAAACGAGACGGAAAATAGGACTGTCTCGTCTTGCGAAACAGCTCAAGGGGGGCGAGAACGGTTGCGCACCTTCCTCATCCTTACCCTCCCGCCGACAAGGTCTGGGGTTCGAATCCCCTTTACTTAAAGTGACCATTTTTTCTGAACCGAAAATCAGGACACTTCTAAACCGCAGAGATGGGAGGGGTGAAAATCAATCCCGAACACCCCACCCCAAGATTTTTTTTTTCTGCTCACAATTTGATTTTCTACTTTTATGAGAAAAATGAGTAGAAAAAATATAGCGAAAACAAATAAAACAGGTCTAGATTTTAATAATTTTATTGTTAATTTTTGGATAACTTTCCAAAATAGTTTGCTTTCTAACAATAACTATAGAATCGCCATCCATTGATTATAGGTATGTATTAAAACATATTATGGAATAATCATTTTCATCAATAATAATTTTAAAAAATGGTGTTAAATACAAGTATCAAAAAAACTTTTTTAAATAACACAATCATTTTCATGTGAATTTATTCCCAATTTAGTTTACATTTATTTATTTATTTTTCATAAAGCAGGACTTTGGCGGGACAGGAATGGAAAAGCCGGACATTTTAGGGTTCTGTGGGGACAGCAGGACATATAGGTAAAAATCAGGACTGTCCCGCAAAAAGCAGGACGTCTAATCACTTTACCTTTACTTATAGTTGTCACTTTCCTCGTATCACACTTTCGTGACTGTGCGTAATTGCTAATGAATGAGTGCTAGTTAGAATAAAATAAAAGTTAAAACGGAAATACTGAGTACAAGACCATCTTCGAAATTATAGTCAAAAGCCGTAAGAAAAACTCTTCCAAAGTGAAAAAGCTGTAAAGCTTTGTCTTGGCTCGCAAAATGGTGATGAGAAATAAGCCGGTCTCGTCTCGGCAAGCAACTGCAAATCTTCGTCTCGCCTCACATCCATCTTTAAAAGCCACGGACTTAATCCAAAGATCCCTAAGACCCAAATTTTGGTAAACCATAGCCGAATGGATAAGACACTGAACATCCCAGATGAAACCGAAGAGTGAAGGTCAAGGATTCTGTCCCACCGCGCGGCTGTCGACCTCACTATCTGTTTCTCTCTCTCTCTCTGTGTTTTGGCTGAATTTCTCTTGATTTAACGCGAATACGTGTAAGAACCATTTAAAAAGTTCGACGGCCAAGGCATTCCCGCCACGCTTTAAGCAGATAGCTTTCGTGTAGCTTTGCCTAATCATAAAACCCAGACAGCACATAAGCTTAAATCAAGCTTACATTTCTTTGAATTTCACGTATTAATATAAGCTTGACGGTTTAATTCATTGAAGCATTCATTCATTCAGATTGCTTGTAGCAAGCTTGGAGATTACAAAGAAATGAGTCCGCAAATATTTTCCCGCCGAATTTAAGTCCTTTGAACTGTCAGGCTTGAATACAACTTGATTACTGCTTGATTTGGATAATTAATTGGATTAATTTGGATGATTGGTTAATTTATTATTTTCTTGTTTAGAAAAGAAAAATATTAGTTCTCCATTACACCACATAACAAATAATTTATCATCAATCATAAATGTGCTTGACTATAGAATTAAAAAAAAAAGATTCAAAAGAATTGAATATTTTCAAATATTGAAATTTTTCAAAATAAAATATAAATAAACTATAAAATTGATATCATAAGACAATTAAAAAAAAAACAGATTTGTTTTGGTGTGTATGGAAAAATACATTTTGAACATGACTTAGTAAGTTTGAATTAAGCTTGCTATGTCAAACTTAATGCAAGTGGGGCAAATGTAAACTTGAACACTTGATGTTGACTTGCATTAAGCTTACACGCTTGAAATATTAAGCTGAATGCAAGTTTATTGACTTGATAAATCAAGCTTATTGCAAGTTTGATGCAAATTTGCTGTGTTGTCTGGGAAATAAAATCCTAAAAGAAACAGTGCAATATAGCAATCTTCACCTATAAGAGCCTTCAGTATGATTGCGGCAAAGAAATCAAATCTAGCTTTTGAGGGGGAAATTAAGCCCTATAACCCCTCTCCTCCCCAAATACGTTATCCAAATTTGCTGTGAAACGATAATAAATTTATCTTTTTAATTTTTTAATACTACGTTGCTATAAGGTCTGTTTAGGGCAGTTTTTATTGCACTTTCGGATCCAGAGGGTGGGGAGGGTGCACAGAGTCACATGCCCTGTACCAGACTTACTAATTTTGCACTATAGAAGATTTACTTATTATGTAAATTCTAATGAATCTATAGGTAAAAAGAGAATAAAAAATTTTGTGTCCCCACCAGAATTTTTTTCTGGATCAGCTACTATTTGTTAATCTCCAATTGGCCAAATCGTTGCTCAATCGCCGAGCTCTGGCGAAATATCCAAAGCCCAAGCGCGAAGCGACACTAATCACAAAAGGAGAGTCTTCTCTAGTGCATTTTTTGAACGGTGAGAATGAACAGGTTAAACCTATGTTCAATGGTCGGTTAAATTTCCTAACAACTTGACATACTTTTTCACAGGCACTATATACTTCTGATGCGCACCTACTAAAACGGATATTGAACATTTTATTTACTTCAAAGTCTCTCCCCCCCAAAAAAAAAGGGTGGGGGAGGATGAAAACAAATATCAATATTAATGTTTTTCGCAGGGTAGGAACACATTTTTTTTAAACTTTAATCATTGGGGGTTTTTAGCAATTTATTTCGTTTTTTTTTTTAGTATTAGGCGGGGTATTTGAAAAAAAAAAAACAGAAAAACATGAAATATGCTTTCTAAAACGACTACAAATGATTAACTGATACAACAATTAATATAAAACATCTAACAATAATAACTTTTTGAGAAGGGGATGAGGTGAGAATTAAAAAATACATTATGAAAGATGTAAATTCACATTTCTAAGCAATGGAGACTGGGGTTTGATAATGCTACAATTAAGGAAATCTTCTCTACCTCTCTCTCTTTTTTAAAAAATTTTTTATTATAAAAATAGTGCCGCTCATTTTGCTTTTAATTAAATAATATATTGATAAGATTTATTTACTCATTTTCTGTCGCTTTTTTTAAGTTAACAAATATATTGGAACACTCAAATATTTTTTAACAATCATTTAACTGAAGCTTAGCAATACAGCTTCGTGTTCAATACTTAGTATGCAGCTGCATAAACAGTGATCCAGAAGAAATCCTTGTTCATTAAAAACCTGCTCAAAGAGATCGACCAAAGAATCTACTAGATAAAACGAGATAAACCTTGTGAAAGCTGTTAAAAGACAGAACAGATGTATGATTGCACTTCAGTTCTCTCTTACGTCAGATAGTACGTAGCGGAACCGGAAAATTACGGTCGAGTTCATGCTCCTCCAGAATTTCAATTTTCATGAGATGCTCCATGCTTCTCTTGCGTTGGCGAAAAAAGCGAACCATTTCTCGCCAAAGGTTGGTAGGAAGCGTCCATTCAACCGTACCCTTACGGAACGGAACCGAAAACGTATTCAAATGCAGTTTCGGTTTCATTGGTTTTCTTTAATTTTTTATGGTAGGAAAAGTGGTTTTCTTTCATGTTTTTATTTTTTATTGGGAATAATCATTTTTTACAGATTTCGAAACATGGTTCGCTCGTGCACTTTAATTGATGGTAACGTGAACGACCACAGAAATAAATTAGAGTATATTGAGAGTTCTAAAAATAAATTAATATAAAATTATGTACTTACATCGAAATTAAAAAAATTTAAGAGAATACCGTAAGACATTCGAAAAAACTGATGCTTCTCCACAAACTGCACTATGTTTTTAATAAAAAGCCATGAAAATTTTAAGGAAAGTGCTCAAAAGGGCAATCTTTCACTAAATTTGTCAGATTGAGCCAGTTTTTTAGTGCCAGGAATTTTTCCAGTGTGGGTTTCCTAGGTCGCACACTCATATTTTCCATTTACAAAAATGTAGGGCAATTTATGAAGAGCTATTCTGAAGTTTTAAATTAAAAAAATTATACAAAACTCACATAAGAGTACCTAGTCATTTAATTTAATTAATTTGAATGACCAATTTTTTAAAGCACGATTACGTTCCTCTATAACGGTCCTATGTAAAGATCTCCCTCTCCCGTTCTTAACAGTTTCAATATTACTGTTTGTACACTAACTGTGCGAAATAACCAAACGAACTGAGTCAATTAAGTAGGATTTTTGTTATGTCAGTTAACAACGTGACGTCGTAAATTAAAAATTGAGGGGGGGGGGGGTTCTTCATAAACTCTGCCGCAAGCTTTATGTTATATTTCCAATCTGTGCGCTTCTAGATAGCTCCTCGAGATTACATAGTTTGATATTTTTTCAGGAAATTGAATCATGGAGGATACAAATATTTAAATTAAACATTTAAGGGGGAGAAACGAAAATAGTTAATTTAAGTAATACGTCGTATTATTAGATTTGTTATGATAATATGAATTAAAGCACAGTATACCTTGTAAATAAATCTTCTGAGAAATTAAAAGTGTGCTTGCTATATTCATCATTTTTTCGCGACGGGCGTTTCATAACTAACTAAACCTGCGTTAATATATTCCGCTGTGGTTTTAACCCTTTAACGCGCAGTGTCCCCGCTCTGGGAACACCAAAGTCTGACGTTTTGACTGTTGCCAGTCACCAAGAATAGATTTGATTTCTATAAAAATAGTTGCGGGTGACATAGCTCCACGAAAATCCTTTACTTTTTAGCACATCATTCCCGGTAAAGAAATGGTCACGATTATTTTTTAACAGCACTGGCATCTGCTGAAAAATGGAAGAATGCGAGAACAGCTGGATAGATTGCCCAATAATGAAAAAAGGGCAGCTGTTGCCATCGCTCGACTTAACTACCAGCAAGATGGCGAACGATCGAAACGTTCATCGCGTGCCACAGATCTGGGATCTCTAGATCTGTGGCCAGCGATGAACGTTTCGATCGTCCCCCATCTTGCTGGTAGTTAAGTCGAGCGATGGCAACGGCTGCCCTTTTTCAGCATTGGGAAAGGGTCGCGCCTCAAAGGGTTAACAGATGAAACTACCTAAACCGTTTATTAGCAATACAGCAAACATTGTTTCATAGATTACTTTTAAATGATATTAATAAATGGAAACAATTAACCTTACGTTCAATTCGATGGAAATCTTACAACGACAATTAGTATTAGTATTGGAATTCTTAAACACCTTTTTCTGTTATAAGAAAAGTTATCAGTTTTCACGCATCAGTAAAATCTTGTAAATAATCACTCAAAGAAGGACTAAACTTTTAGTCAGATTTTTTTGTTTCATTCATATTTTCCCCTCAAATGTTCTGACTCTTTTAGGTTTTTCGTTCGTAAGAGTGTATAAAACAGCTTGTGAAGTGAGATTCTGATTTTTTGTAGTCTATGATGCAATGAAAAGATAATCTTTTAAATGTTCTACTATTCCTTGAAATAACAACAACAAAATAAATAAATAAATAAATAAAAACCAACTGGGGACTGGGGGGGACTGAGATTACAAAATCTTTCTTTTGTTTATAAATTAGATTTACAATAAATAACAGAAAGATTCTTTTGAAGACAGCATCTATAAACTTGTTTAGTAAAGCATTTTACATGAGCTTATTATCAACCCAGTAACAATGAAACATGTTTTCAGCCCTTTCATTTGTTAATAATTACAAATGAGTCAAAATATACAAATTCTGGAATGTATTTTATAGCTACATTTTTAATTTTCTATAAGAATTTTTATTTTATTTTTCTTTCGAAGAGGTTTTCTTTTCGTACTTCTCTAACATATTTGTGAAAATAGAATGTTTAAAATTGTTCACCGAGTAAGGAATGGGGGACGTAAAGTCACGGTTAAGATCTCAAAAAAATGTCGTCTGTTATTCTGATTACTTGAAAAAATAATTTACTTTTCTGATGCGGAGCGAGGTCGGCTTAGTTTACCGAAAACGACGTTTAGAGTAGTGGCATAATAGAAAATTTCAAAGCCTTCCGTAGAAAATTACTACGAGGCTCTTTGAGATACGTTGCTTTCCCTCAGGGAATACCCTTGAATATTGACACTCCATAAAACTGATAGCAAACACCGACAGAATTTTCGTCTTCACAGATTTGCTGTGTACATTCGTTGTATTCATATGGTGACCAGTTTGAAAACTATTTCAACCGAATTTATCACATAATTATCTACTCTTATAAGTTTTAAGTTTCATTGCTTCCCTGCGTGTGTCACTGAACACTCAAGTAGCTGCTCAGCTTTGCGCTGATTCAAAACAGCATTCTAAGATTTATGCCGAGAAGCAACGATAGACAGAAGTAAATCTCTGCTTTCTCGCTTTCGCAACGATGGACAGGAGAAGGTTAACTATGTGTTCAACAGCGGTTCATGAGCAGATAAGATTATATTCGAAAGTGTTTTATAATTGATGCGTTCGGCCTGATGGATACTTTTTAATATAGTTTAGTAAACCTTGGATCAAACAAGCTAAGAAGTGTTATTTATTTGATTAGAACAGAATACATTTTGGACTGTTCACAAAGTTGATTAATGCACGATCTGAGGATATGCTTGACTACGAAATTGCATAACATTAGATTTTTCATTGCACTAGTTCTTATGCCAGTCTATAAATTGGAATTTTTCGCCAAAAATGGTCTTTTGATCGTAGACAAATTAGGTTAAAAATTAAAATACAACCTAAGCATTTACCAAAATAAATAAATAAATAAATAAATAAAAAGAAAGAAAGAAAGAAAAACGCTTATAATAATATTACTTTTTATGGATGAAAGAAAAAGAACAAGAATCATTATTGCAATTGTAAAAGGAGCTGTAATGTGAGTATCCTTTGCTCATTGTTACTAATTTTAAAACGCATATTTTAGGGTCCTCGTGCTATTTTAGTTCTCCATCACAAAATAAGAAAGGTGCGCTTGCTTAAATAAAGAATTTTTGGGACTTCAGTAAGTTTTTAAAGTTGTCAACAAAAATGAACTGTTAAGGCCAGAAATTAGATAATTTTGCTTTAAGTTTGTATTGAACGTGAATAAATTTGTTATCATTTAACTTATAGAATTTTCTTCGACACAGATATAATTTGCTATAAACGAAAGTATATACATTTATTTTGTATGTAAGAAAAGCATGTTCAGAGGCCCATGGGCGAAAAACATTCAATATATATTATACAGGAATATAGCGAGGAGGTTGGCCACGAAAGCCTGGGCCCCACTAAAATTTTGATTTTTGTTAATTGCATGAATTGAATCTTTTTGTTACAAATCTTACCTGTTGAGTCCTCCCCGAAATTTTTTTCTGGATGCTTGGCTGATATTACTTCACAAAAATTAACTTTAACCTTTCCTTGAACTTAACCCAGGCTGACGTAATTCATTTTTAAAATTATAGTGTGTGTATAAAAAAAAAAAAAAAAAAAAGAAAAGAAAGTCATTCTCTCAGATAATTTTAAAATAATAGGCTTTAGAATAGATTCTTAGACATATTCTGGATAATAAATAAGCACATATAAGTTAAACATTGGCGCAACAGCCCAATTGTGGCCCATGGCCTGCGCTGCCCAACCACGCCTTCGCGACCATGGGCTCTGGGGTACGAATGCGTATGGATATGCCTAACAAACTAATTGAAAAAAACTTTTGAAAGCGGGTACTGATTCTATGAAACAAATGTGAGAAACAAATTTTAAAAATTGATTGCTTGTCGATATTTTACAAATGTTGTCCATCTTAGCCGTTGGTTGTTGAAAGTTTAGTTAGGGGCTGGTTACAGCAGTTCTCATTAGTTCAATCTAATGCTGATTAATTAAAGCAGCCCGATGCCCGATGATGGTTTTTGATAAACTTAATCGAGTATAAAAACACACAACTATTTGAAGCACTGAAAACTGAGATCATTCGCCTGCACTCCCTTTGTAATTTTAGGATATTTTGTTCTGGAACCAATTTTTAAAACTCTGTAAAACAGCCATTTTGTTTTACCTGTGGCAGTCTTCAAGTATTTTTTAAACAACAATGGATTGTTTTTGATAAACTTAACATTGAACAAAATAAAAACTAGACATTGAACAAAAGAAATTTTTTTTTAATGGACATCGATGGCCTACTTGTAAGCTTGACCACTACGAGGGCCGGAGAGTACGTAGTATATGCAGACCCATGAGTTATCTCCTATTTTGGAACTAATTCCAGATGAGAGACCTAGAATCTGGATTGGCACCTCCCAGAAATATCGTTTGAACACGGAGCTACGACAGATTTTCGTGCACTAGCTCCCTTTGGGTCCACAGCAGACTCGGTCGAGAGAGGAGTTCACCCTCCTAGGCACTAGCCATGCCGATGCTGCTACACTTCCGGTGTTCTAATGTTAAAAAAATAATATTATTTTTATCAGGGTTACTTTTTTCTTCATGCTAACATTTTTTTATTCAAAATAAGTAAAATTTAAAAAAAAATCTGGAGTGACTCCACTTGACTTTCCGACCATTTAATATTTAGCAAGCATGTAAATTTAATTCAACTGAATCCATCATTTGTGGTTCTTAGAGACCAAGCAAGTTCGGCCACCTCTGGTACATAAAAGCGCTTTTAAGCCTCTGTTCGGTCCGATTGCCGGCAAAGCATTTTGATCAACGAGATCCATCCAATGTATTTCTTTATATTTTCATGGTTTTTGTATTTTTATAATTGTAATTTTATAGTCTCAATTGCGTTTGCTTTTTCTCTTTGATTATCTATTTATTGTTTTTTCTGAGTGCTTTATGCATAGTTCTTAGTCTATACTTTCTATATGTGTACAGATATTTAATTACCTTTAATCCTGTTTCTTTTTAAATCAAAGAACTATTCTGAAGTAACTATAAGTACAATTCAAATTTATATCTTATTCAAAACGGGTAAAAAGCCCGACCAGTGGCCGAGTGCATAGCGCTCTGAACTGGGTGACGGAAGGTGACTGGTTCTAAACCAGGGCGCTTCCGCCGACCTAACCGTTTTGAGTTTTTCGAAGTTTCTTCCAAAACTTAGCGTAAATACGGGTTAGGACCCTTTAGAAAGACCCCCCCACCCGTAGGCCTAGATCTCTCGAGCAGCAACGGATTCAGGGAAGGGGCTAGGGGGCTTCAGCCCCCCCCCAAAAAAAAGATTGCTAAAGGGTAACATTTGCTTTATTATATACTTTAAATAGCTAAAATGATCATATTTTATTACTTATCCCCTCTTAAAAGCAGACACATTGGTTTAGACTAAAATTTTGATTTATAGCACATTTTAATTGGGTGAAATAAGCTTTTTTTTAAATTTAGCCCTCCCCCAAAAAAATTCTGGATCCGACACTGATCCCTCGTGGTCATAAGCGTAAAGTTTTCAAAATTATTGGGGGGGCCGGGCCCCACAACCACATATATTCACGTCAGTGGAGTAGCCAAGGGGGAAGGTTAGGGGGTTATACCCCTCCCCATGAGGAATTTTTTGCCATACAAAATGTATATTCCTCACTCCCTTATACACCAGTACCGTATACATATATGTGAATTGGAGAAGTCGTACCCCACCCCCTTCCCCATGAAAAATTTCTGGCTACGCCACTGATTCACGTACATATAACTTACTCTTAACTGCCAACTAGTACGGAATAGAATTAACCACTTTTTCTACATGATTTTTCGGCTTAAAATATAGCAAAATGTTTGTGCTGCGCGCTCGAGCTGGTTACTATTTTGAAAAAAATAATTAAAAAATATACTGTTTACAAAAAGTGGTTAATTATATTCCGTAGTAGTTGGCAGCTATGACTTACTTTGTATAAGTGTAAATTATTGGAGGCGCCCATAAAGTGGCTCTCTGGGTCCATAGAATTCTACACCTATGTAAGGTAAGTATCCATGTTAGTATCTTTCTGCCATGTTATAAGTTAAAAATAGAAGCAAAGAAAAAAATCCAATAGGAAAAAAAAGATTTTCGATGAGATAGTGCATTTTAGACACATCTGAACTTTTCTTCATTACATACTTTACATTGCATAATCTGATTTTAATTAACCAGAGCCTGGCGAGGGCAGCTTATTAGTAACATTGTGTGTTACATGGATGGCGTCACAATGGTAGCATGGATGGCGTCACAATGAATACTAAATCATGATTGAAACCAAAAGAAGAAACTTTTTAAAAGTACAGGTAAAGGTTTTTTTTAAACGTTTGTAAATGGCGTAAAATACTTTTTTTTTATGTCAGTATAAATTAGTTTTCTGTATTTAGTAGTAAATTATTGGGTGGGCTCAGCCCCTATTCACAATTTATTGGGGGGGGGGGCTCGAGCCCCACGGGGCCATATAACTCTACGCCTATGCTCGTGATAGATATCCAACAGCAACACAAAACGGGTAAAAGAGCTCAGTATTATATAATCTCAAGTAAATAAGAAATTCATTATGAACGGAAGCATTTTATTGCTCTTACGATTTTATCATGAGTCACGTACAAGGGCAGATTAAAGGGGGGCGGAGGGGGCGACCCCCCCCCCCCGACAAACTTGCAATAATCCGCCACTGGTCACGTAAGCCTGATTTTTTATATTCCATCCATTACGAGAAACAAAGAAATTACTATACATACTTAATTAAATAATTTGTTATTTATACTTTCCAGGTTTAGAGAGGAGAGATTGTATGCATAAAAATTATTTATTGATACCCTTAACCTACTTCGTTTCATCACTTTAATCAAAAATTTTTTACGAATATTTTGTACTCAACATGAGCGATCACACGCCAAAATCTGGTAGTCTGTTGTTTCTGAAAATACACGTCAGCTCTATGAGTTTCGCGAAAAGTCCACGAGGTTCCTCCAATGATAGGGAGCCGAATAGCAAGATTCTGACCAATCAGCGGCGGCCACGACGGTTTTGGTCGTTTAATAAACCTCTGGTGCCGGCGTTCAGGCAGTTCAGTGGAAAATCGTGCTCAGCTGATTGAATTCGTGTCCTGTGTTTCCAACGATCTTGGGTTTTACTACATTAGGTTTTGCTTGATTTTTCTTAATCTGAAAAGTTTATTGATCGTCGATTGTTACTACAATTGCTGAAAAGTAAGTAAATCGTCTGTTTATTTTCTAAATTTAAAAATATTACATGAAAAATTAACAGTTGTAACGAGAGCCGAAGTTTGACTTTTAAATATCGGAATCTCCGTTAAAATGCATCGATTTAGGTTTAATAGGATATTTAAACTTATATTTAAAGTAGGGAAAACTTTATTCAGTGTTTTACCAAACTGTAAATGAAATATGTAATCTAACGAAATCGACTAGTCCTCTGAATGAGAATTCAATCATAAAAGCGACAATATTAGTGTCGTTTTAAAAGGGTCTGCTTGAATTTAGAGTATTAACTCTTTTCTCAGTCCATTAACTGGATGCTAAATGCTTGCAACTAATCTGGAAGAAGCAAGTGCCATCGCTTTATCTCCTTCGGAAGTGATACGTAAACGTATGCTTGCCACGTCTTCGTATAGCATATGCTTCAGAGCATTTAAAATATAAGCTTAATTTTCACTTAGCAGGGTTGGGTTTTTGACATGACAAGCGTCAAAAATTGTCAGAAACTAATCTGTTGCAGAAAGATAAAAAAAAATGTCTGAACTAAGTATGCAGTATATTTCCGTTTTGCATGAAACTAAATAATTAAAATTAATTATATTAAAAGATATCAATTATGCTAACACGCAAGTTGAGCTAATAATAATTAGTTAATGACTATCCATAGAGTGTAATGTATTGAATTTTTTTCTCCTGTAAAAGGATTTTATAAATGGTACATATAGATCATTTTCAATAGGGTACATGGTACTGTATTGTTATATAAATAAAGGTTTGCAGTTTTTCAAATTAAATCAAAAATAAACTTAATGTTTGCTTTTAGGAAATGTTTAGCCGTACCTTAATCTTAAAAACCTAACTTGAAAGGGTTTTAAGCAACATCCAATAAAGTAGTAATTTCAGTCATTTAAATAAAATAAAGATAAACATCATTAATTATCAGTGTACTAAAGCTTCGCAAATAGTAAAAAATTTCAATACTTAAATGTAATAAGAAAACACGCATTTTATTTTTCTAAATATTGATTAATTGCAGATACAAAATATTTTACTGTAAAATAATACTTATTAGTTTCGTTCATATTTTCCCCATGAAGCATTCTTTAAAGCATAACTATATTTTTGCTAATATAATATTAAAATTATCAATTTCAACAAAAAAAATATTGTTTTGACTATACTGGATACGCAATTAAATTTCTTTCTCTTTTCTAGACAATTTTTCATAAATATGTGAAAGTAGACCATATTTCTTTAACATCAGTATTAACATTTCGCACATATTCATAGCTTATGCAATGTTAAAGACATCAATTAATATTTGTAATGCTAAAAGAGCAATATTTGAGGTTTTTGACATGACGGTTTAAACCTTGATTAAAACCGTCAAAAACTTGCCAACCCTGTCACTTGGTGTTGACTTGTATTAATGGATTTTTTTCTATGCACTTTTGCAGGAATGCGATTCCTTCAGAGTACAGCAGCGTTGTTGCTGCTAGTGATAGCAGTGTCTTCCAAAACTGAAGATAAGCCAGATATGGGAACGGTTATTGGCATCGATTTGGGAACTACCTACTCATGGTAAGTTAAAATTTCGTATGCAAATAACTTGCACTTTTGAATTGTTTTATTTCCAAAAACATTCCAATCCAAGATCTCTCTCCAATTTTTGGAATATTTCCAAAGCAGGGGTGTAGCCAGAAATTTTTCATGGGGGGGGGGGGAGGGGGAGTTACGACTACAACTCATATATATGTAAGTGTGATAATGTAGTGAAGAATATAAATTTTGTATGAAAAATTTCTCGTGGGGGGGGGGGTTATGACCCCCTATCCCCCCCCCCCCCTTGGCTATGCCCCTGTTCCAAAGCTATTTGTTGTTAGATGTAACGATTAGTGATTTGGCCTAATTAAGTTTTAAGTTTTTTTAAATTTAAATGTGATGTGGCTTTTCAAATTTCTAATCGGGAGTAATTAAAATTCATTTCATATTTGTAGGGTCTTGTACACACTCAACAGTATTTTTTCTGTGAAAATTAAAAAAAATCTTGGTCATGAAGACTTTTTACTAAATATAACTATGGTGTTGTTTAGGTATTAAAAATTATACCATGGTAAGAAATGCACAATTGCATCGTGCCTTTTTAGTTTTACAGATCCTGGGCAAAACATGTAGCAGCTTTTCAAAATTGCATTGATCACTGAAGATCTGAAAAATTTTTGAAACTGATACAGATTGACCTTTCTTCGTAGTATATAATACAGCTTGTAAAGAGACGGTTTCAAAATTTTGAAGTGCCTGGCATAATTGGTTTATTTATAATTATGTACCAAAATTGCATGATTTTTTCAAATAACACCGTTAAGTTTTATGCTGGGAATTAAAATTGCCTCATGCAGCTTAAAATTCCATGACTTGGGTATTTTAGGTACTTGCGTATTATCCCGGTGGTCATTCCTGCCTTACTTTTCTTTGTCAAATGTGCTGGCAAACTGTTGTCAATTATAATTCAAACCATCAATCATTTCGTGTCTGGCCGACTACCGGGATAATACACAAGTACCGTATTTTATAATATAAATTAACATAAAGTACAAACTGAGAAACTTCTTTGTTATGTACATTTAAAAATACGTGTTAAAAACATTTTGTTCTGAAATTATTAGACTGAATATGTCAATGTTTGGCCAACTGAATATTAGTCGAATAGTGGCCAATTATTCATACATCCCTAATTGTGTTTTGTAAACAAGAGTTCTTCCTTGGAATACAAAAATGTCTTGAACAATATTCAATATATGTTAAATTTTTAGATATAGACATGATATTATAATTGAATAATATCATGTTCTTTAGTGAAATATGAAGTTTTTGATAATGGAATATGCTAAACAAGTGAGAAATGCACCAAAGATTGTGCACCCCCCTCCTTAATTTTGGTTTACTTTTTTTATATAAACTAGCTGTCCAGTATTTTAGGTGTTCTACCAAACAATGATTTATAGGATTAGCTACATCAGTCTGACAAAATTTCTTTGCGATTAATGTATCTTGATCAGTGTGCATCTTGCTGATGGTATGTTCAATTAGTCCCATGCATCATTGGCTATCAAAAACAGTTCATAGGCAGTGGTGCAGGGAGGGGGGGAAATCCCCGGGCCTCGGCTTGTGAAGCCCCCTCTTTTGCTGTTTATGATACTTAATTGTATGTTGTCAATTTTGTAAAAAGTCTAAATTCAGATATTATGCCCCAGTATGTTTCAAATTAGTTTTTGAATGAAATTACAAAAAGCCAGCTAGAGCATAACCACCAACTTGACAAAAACGAGAAGTGTTTCTGATCGAGTCTTATTTTGCAAGAAAAGTAGACATTGACGGTGTTATTCAATGGTTTGCCATGACTAAAAGTAAAGATTTATTTAGCAAGAAATCATTTATTTTCAGAGACATTGTTAAATAGAGGAAGAAAGAGCATAGCCAGAGGAGAGACTACATACGGGCCCACCCAACCTAATGAATTTTGAATTTTCCTTAACAAAATGTTAAAGATCAAGACTTTCCAAGAGAAATTTTGAAATTTCCACTTTTTTGGCCTTCTATAATTTTTTTGGCTGCCTGCCTGCTTGCATGCAAGTATGAATAAAAATATTAATCTTTTCAATAGTGAGGAAACATGCCATGTAAAAATGTTAACGTTTCAAATAGTTTCTCTATGGAGGTGACGAAACCTTCAAAACAAAATGTTGGTCTTTTTGAGAGCATGGATGTTATTAAAGGATAATACTCTTAAATTAATAGTAATTAGCAAATAATTAATAGAATTAAAATTATTAAAGTTTCTTTAAATGATAATTTTAATAAGGAATAAATGATTGATCTAATAAGACATCAAAAGGATTTCTGGATAACAAAGGGACCCCAACGATTTTATCCCCAGGCCCCGACTTGGCTCTCTGTGCCTCTGTTCATAAGAAAAAAAATCTGATGTGTCCAACACATGACTTCCTTGCACGTCCATTAGATCAAAAATATTTTCGATGCACTTCCTCTAAATTTATTTTGTTTGAAAGAGATAAAATATCAATAATAGTAAGGTTTAGCGATTTCTAGCCAAATATTTCGATATCGCCAAGCTGAGTTCAATTTGAAAGATTTCCTTCTGACACTTTATTTGGCGATATTTCACCAAAAGCCGACAAACTTGAGATAGTCAGCGAGATTTTGGGGATAGCCAAAGTAGTCATTGACCACAGACTTTCAATGAATTGAATGCATCCATACACCTCAATGTATTTAAAGTCATTTGGCTCACCCTGTAAATAAATTCTCAGTCGATTGCTGTCAAAAAAGATATTGAAAACAGTTAGATATTACAATAGTTCTAAATACAAAGTTAAAAAATCTACGGGTTAAAGTTTTAGAGTTACACAAAATAGGAAATAATTTTTGGCGCCAAATTTGGCGATATTTCGGCGAAACTCGTCAATGTCGACGACATTTGGCGAGATTTTAAGCATGAACCAAACAATGACAGATTATCGCCAAATTTGGCGATATTCCGCCAAAACTCGCCAAGAACGATAACAAATGGCGATACTTTGGGCATGGACCAAATGACTGACTATCGCCAAATTTGGCGATATTTCGCCAAAACTCGCCAAGGTCGAGGACAGACGGCGAGATTTTGGGCATGTACCAAACAATGACTGTATTATATTGAAGATGTCCATAGACATTAAGGTACTGAAATTCTTTTCGGTGGTCCTGTAAATAAACTCTCCAGTAGATTGGAACCAAAAATCGAGATGCACAACTAGATGTTACAACATTCTTATATATGAAATTTCATAATAGTTTTTGAGATTTGAGAGTTAAATATGCACACACATACACCAAAAGTCGCCAAGCTTGGCGACTTTTGGCATAGTTCTTGAGGGAGGCACGTGACCGTGGTCGGACCATTACCTAACTTATGTGGTAGGACGGTATTGTGCTTGAAATGGATGAATGCCCCTAAAATTGCTATTGACCGTAATGTATTGGAAATCTTTTGAGTGTTCCTGTAGCAGAACTATAAATGAAAAAGACACTTTTTTTAATGGAGAAATTCATTTTCTAACTCTTTACAGCATATATCACTTCTGAGTCGTTTGAAATAGCCCAATACCTCTAAAAAACGCTTTGATGAATTTCGGCCCATAGAGCGTAATGTATTTCGAATCTTTTGGGCGGTCCTGTAGATAAACTATTCAGTCGAATGGAACCGAAAGGGAAGGTGCACAACTAGATGTTACAACTATCCAAAATATGAAGTTTCGACATTCTACGCCTAATAGCTTTTGAGTTAGGCGAGTTTAATGAATTTCGGCCCATAGAGCGTAATGTATTTCGAATCTTTTGGGCGGTCCTGTACATAAACTATCCATTCGATTGCCACCAAAAGGGAGGTGCACAACTAGATCATAGAACAATCCTAAATATCAAATCTCAACATTCTACGACCAATAGTTTTTGAGATATGCGAGTTACATACATACGTACGTACGTACGTACAGACGGCATGGAAAAACTGGCCACTGTAGACTCGCCACTGGTCAAAATGAGTTGCAGACGCGTTAATATGATCGTGCATGCTAGCCTACGATGAGATGCATCGAAAAATTTTTTTTAATTAAATTTAGAGGAAGTCAAAATCGGTTTTTATGTCGAAATTTGGCCCCCAAAATTTTTCGGGATCACATTACTTCCTTATACTACGTACAAGGAAGTAAAAATGCTGATAATTTGTAGTGCCATTTTCTTAAATTTAACAGATAATCCCTTAATTACAGGAACTTCTTTCCTATAATAACAAATTTTTGCAATATTTCACTGCCTCTGAAAAAGCTGTAGTGCACAGTTGGGAAATGCTGCTCTAGGCATGGATTTTTTTTCTTAACGGTGGGTTAAAAGATCTGCCCAGGTGTTGCAATGGCTAATTTATCATGCCTTGCATCCAGGTTTGGTTCCTGTGTTGGTGTGTATCCATTCATGGAGGATAAGGTTGGGTCCCCCATAATAGCGATTCAACCATTGTAGTGCCAGATATCTATTCTGTAAATGGATTGAATTTTTAATGCATACAAGCAATGCATTTATGAAGTAAATTTTCTTTTTGCAGTGTTGGTGTCTTCAAAAATGGGCGTGTGGAGATCATTGCTAATGACCAAGGTAACAGGATCACTCCTTCGTATGTGGCATTCACTGCTGAAGGTGAACGTCTGATTGGTGATGCTGCCAAGAATCAACTGACTTCCAATCCAGAAAACACTGTATTTGATGCTAAGCGACTTATTGGTCGTGAATGGTCTGATCCTACTGTACAGAAGGACATCAAATTTTTTCCCTTTAAGGTAATTGGCTTGTCTTTAATGGCAATCATCATTAAGTACTTGATTTAGTAATGTAGAAGACATGCTAGAATGTTTATTGGAGGCTTGTATTGTTTGTTCTTGTAATCAAACCTATAATTCTTATTAAATTAATACTTAAAAAATAAAACTATATGAATCTTGTGTAGAGAATAAAGCTTTTATATAAAACTTCAAAAAGTATTGGTACTATTGGGCTTGGATTAAAGGGATTTACAGATTAATCTTAAAAAGTAAGTCCATAGGACTGTTGGATGGACATACTTCTTGGTCTTCCCTGGCTTAAAGGCTAGTTTGTAATGTTACTTTGTCAATACTAAACTAGTAGCTGTTGAATCTGGATTGTTAAGCATGGCAATACAGTAAAATCTTGGTATATAATGAAAATGACTAAAAATCAAATACATAAACTGAAAAATTCATGAAATTTAAGTTTCACTGTTGCTAAACTTGTACTATGACTTTTGCTTAAATATTTCATTCATTAAAGAACCTTTTGGTAAAATGTGCAACAAGATTATACTGTTCCAAGCTTTTAGATAGTCAGCTGTAATAATATTTCATATTTTAGGTTATAGAGAAAAATGGCAAACCTCACATTAAAGTTGCGACAAAAGAGGGTGACAAAGTGTTTGCTCCTGAGGAGATCTCTGCCATGGTTCTCTCCAAAATGAAGGAAACTGCAGAGGCATACTTGGGCAAGAAGGTTACTAATGCTGTTGTGACTGTTCCCGCTTACTTTAATGATGCTCAGAGACAAGCCACAAAGGATGCTGGTGTCATTGCTGGGTTGAATGTCATGAGAATTATAAATGAGCCTACTGCTGCAGCCATTGCATATGGTTTGGATAAGAAAGAAGGGGAGAAGAATATTCTTGTCTTTGATTTGGGTGGTGGAACTTTTGATGTATCCTTGCTGACCATTGACAATGGCGTCTTTGAAGTAGTAGCAACTAATGGTGACACCCATCTTGGTAAGTAGTCTTGTGCTACTCGGTCTTAAGCTACTCGGTTAAATGCTAGAAATCTATTCCATAACAGTCTTTCTAAAATATATCTTTAATCCCTTAAATGATTGACTTAAAGTTGAATTTTTTCTTTAATTAGCTTGGGTTATCAAATTAGTCTTGCTGACATTTTGAAAGTGACTATATTTTGCACTCCTAAATAAGCTTAAAAAAAACTAAAGTGCACTTTTCCTCGGAGCTTATTAACGCCCTTCAGTTTGTCAAATTAATCATTCAAATTTGACAGACTTGCTGTTCATAATTGTTCCCTTCTTTGTACACAATTTTAAAGCCAGTTAAATATTGCCCGATTTGATTGCAAAATTGTATCATTTAACTTGTATGAATGTAATCTAGTTATTATCAAAGCTTGTTTTTTATTAATTGAATCTGTAAATATAAATGTGCTCTGCTTAATGGTAAAATCTTGCATTTTTATCTTCACTCAGGTGGTGAGGATTTTGATCAGAGAGTTATGGAACACTTCATTAAGATCTATAAAAAGAAGACTGGGCATGACATCAGAAGCGATAATCGAGCTGTGCAGAAACTAAGAAGGGAAGTGGAAAAAGCAAAAAGAACACTTTCTACTGCTCACCAGGCCAGAATTGAAATTGAATCTTTCTACAAAGGTGAAGACTTCAGTGAAACACTTACTAGGGCCAAGTTTGAAGAATTGAACATGGTTGGTATATTGCTATGAGTATCTTAAATCAGAAATTATGCTTACTAAAATTTACAGAAATTTATTCTTAAGAACAAAATCCTGTTCATTATTTTTGTTGATTTTAAACTTTGATATTCCTGCAAGTATTGAACTAGATGAACTGCTTAAGATTAATATATGGCTTTTACATAGGATCTCTTCCGATCCACAATGAAACCTGTCCAAAAAGTGTTGGAAGATGGAGACTTGCAGAAGAAAGACGTCCATGAAATTGTCCTTGTTGGTGGCTCCACACGTATCCCCAAGATCCAGCAGCTAGTGAAGGAATTTTTCAATGGTAAAGAACCAACTAGGGGCATTAACCCTGATGAAGCTGTTGCATATGGTGCTGCTGTTCAGGCTGGCGTTTTGAGTGGTGATGAAGATACTGGTAAGTTCTTAATTTTTCTGCTTTAATATTTGGCACTACAAACACTTAACTTTTTTTTTTTTTTTTTTTTCCCTGCATTTCAAATATTGGAGAAGCCTTGTGCAGCTTAAAGTAGATTGTAATTCCTTTAGTAAAACACATTCTTAAGACACTTTCAGAAATTTCAAAGTATTGTACTGTGGATTTGTTCATTCTCCTTAAGTCACCTTATACCCTTAATTTGCTCTATATGAGCCAAATTTCATAAAATTCTCTGGTTTCTCGGCTTCACTGTAAGCTTTCGAATGAGCTGAAATTTAGTGTACTATATCTTGACTAAAAATTCAGAAGAACCTCAATTTATCGGATGTTCAATGATACAAACCAGGGCCCGATTATGACCAACAGGGGCCCAGGCATTGATGAATTTGGGGGCCCCCCAACTATGAAATGTGTTTGTTATAAAAAAAAAAAAAAATTATGAAAAAAATATTTCGGAACTTTGGGGGGGGGGGGGGCTGTACTAAACTCAACAAAATTGTCTGGTTTAACTGAGGTGCCTCTTCAATTTAATGCAAAAAAAAAAAAAACTTTAATACAGTGAGAACTTGTTTAATTATGACAAGTCATTGGTATTGTGATTAAACGGTTGTAAAGTTTGAGATTTTGATTGTCAAAGGTATGTTATGTCCCGACCCTTACACATTTGGGGAGGGGGGTGAATTGATCAATTTTTTTTTTTTTTTCCTTAAGCTAATTGCTCTAGATTTGACTCCTGCCAAAAGGTAGCTGAAAGATTAGTTTCTAGATCCAACAACAAATAAAGGGATGTGTGCTATCCTGGTGGTCTGGCAAAGTGTTTGGGTTTTTTTTGTCAAGATAAATGCTAGACAAATGAAATTGACGGTTTGGAATAAGATTGGCAAGCTTGCCAGCACATGAAAAAATAGTTTGGCAGGAATGACTGCTAGGATAATACTTAAGTACCCAAATATGACTGCATAGACTGCTCGCATAATAAATCTTCAGTTATTGTCAAAATGGTTATAGTTCAGACTGCTATCAATGTTCAATTGAAGGAAAAAAATCCAGTTAATTACTAATTTCTTAACTGTAATAGAAATTGTTGCTCTTGAAAAAATTTGGTAATTGGTGTTTGGCTTGTTTGCAATATCTTCCATTGACTTAAAGAGCTTCTAGTGATTATTAAAGGAAACTTGGTGAATAAATTATTTCCTTTTGAAAGAGCAATATGAAAAAGGACATGGTTGTCAAATGTTTCAATATGCATTTGTATAAATGTACGCATATTGAAACACATTCATTTTAAAAATGAATTTATTTTTGTGAATATTTTTGTAAGTGTTCAAAGTTACTAAGGTTTTCACTTTTAAAGTTTAGTACTGAAGTTTTTGCTTTTGGATAATGAATATTTTGTGCAAAATGTTTCTGTAGAGGTTTTGAAGCTGCATTTAAGTCTGTTAAATTTGGCACTTTTGCTAGAAAAGATTTTAATTATTAATCAAAAGAATTGTCTTGCA
Organism: Cheiracanthium punctorium; assembly: GCA_038373885.1. Taxonomy (NCBI): domain Eukaryota; kingdom Metazoa; phylum Arthropoda; class Arachnida; order Araneae; family Cheiracanthiidae; genus Cheiracanthium; species Cheiracanthium punctorium. Next base: position 521,480 of record JAWZYV010001543.1, read on the forward strand.
GATTGCTATGATGAAAATTCACTTCTAATGAATTTAACCCTAATTAAATTTTCCTCTTATGGCTACTAAATTATAAAGTACAGTGCATTTACAGTGTTTTCACTAGAATGCGAGAATCTCTCATTTTTTTCTTTTTTCTCACATTAAAATATTATTACAGAGAAATTCGGGCCTTTAAAAAAAAAAAAAAAAATTGTCGCACGCTTTCATTTTTTTAGTAGTAAGTTTAAGAGTGGAAAAGTGAATTTTCAGTTCCATAAAGTCTATGAAAGAACAAAATTGGGACACGATTGATCAACTAGGTTTTTTATTGCATGCAACTGGAAGTGACTTACAGATTTGGAGTCGCAAGTTGCATGCAATAAAAATAACTAAACCCTAAATACCCTGATTTTGGGTGTTACCTTGCACACTGGCTATTTACCCAAACCATATCTAAAGTGAGAAATTTTCACCAATGTTTTAAAATCTCTCAGTTTTGAGAAAATTGTGAGAAATTCTCACTCATTTTTTCCCCGTAATGAAAACCCTGATTTATAACTGTGAATTCTCAAGAAATCTAAAGTTATATTACAGTCCTTTCAATTAAGTATGCCAGGCGAAATCTTTTCTGTAGCAGTTTAGGATCATTAAATTATACAAACTTTCGTTGTTTTTCTTGTCCCCTAACTTTATGAAGTGTGGTCTTAGCATTGTCACACTGCTTATTTCAGGTGAACTTGTCCTGTTGGATGTGAATCCTCTCACACTTGGTATTGAAACAGTTGGAGGTGTTATGACCAAATTGATTACAAGAAATTCAGTCATTCCAACCAAGAAGGCCCAGATTTTCTCTACAGCTTCAGACAACCAGAATATTGTCACAATTAAGGTAAGCATAACTTGCCACTACATGTTAATAAAGATTTCTATTGATACTTTGAACTACAAAATCCATTGCTTAACACCTGTCATCTACAACTAATTTCATAAATACTTTGTCACCATTTATACTCCTCAATAAACCAAGCCAAATTTTCTGACTAGATAACGTAAAGTTTGTCTGAAAATCCTCTTTGAAATGACAGCCTTTCTAGTGCCAATACTCATTAATTTTTAATGAAGCTTATATTTAAATGTAGCTCAATGCTCAAAGACTTACGTTTTCTAGACTTGATCAAATTAATGGATATGAAATGCTTAGTTTCTTCTATATTGAAAAAGAAAGGAATGTTGGAATTTTTTGAAGATTTGAGTCTTCCACTAGCTTGCATATACACTACTTTGACCTAACCCCTAATTGAATCTATATTCTAAAAAAAAGGCCGCTGTCGAAGCTTGTTGACCTATCTTCTCCTAAACTGTGGGGATTTGAATTTTGAGAAACTTGTTCCCAAATGTGGAAAACTCGGAGGAACCTGATAAGGTGACTTAAATTTCGAAAAAATTATTTTAGATAATAAACTGAAAAAACAAAACAATGGTTGCCAGATTTGGCATAAAATCCAGATTCTAAAGCCAGTTTGGTCCAGCAGGATTATTTGCTACCGGTAGAAATATTTGGTGGCGTTAACTATGCCATTATAGCAGTTGTAGTACACTTTGGATATTTGCCAGCGCGGCAAGATGGTATAATTTGTGGTGCTAAGTATGCCAATCTGTAAAGAATTATGTAAATGAAAATATGGATAATGGTTTTCTGGGAACCTTAAATGAACAGTAATTATAGGTTGTGAGCATGTGTAAATTGCCAAATGATGAAAAGTGGCCATTGGTGGCAAGCAATCCTACCTGTTCCGTAGTTTTTATCAAAGAAAACATATGAATTAGTTTTCTTCAAGCTAATTATTAACTATACATATATGCAAGTCGTCAAATTATGAAAATTCTCCATAATTGGCTAATGCACAAGGCATACCATGGGTTTCACATAATTACAAATAGTGCTAGGTTTAAATTTTCATGTTCCAAGCAACATGAAAGAACCAAGCAATGTGTAGCTCAGTAACAAACATTCTATCTTATCCAATGTTTGGGTTTTGTTTGTTTAAAATTGTCTTTTTAGGGGCCAAATGCCTCGTACAAAATGCAAGCGTAGCGACTCTAGGGGCCTTGGCCCCTAGTCATTATAAAAATGCCGATGTTAACTTTCATAAACTTTACCCACACCTGCCAGTTCTTCTGGTTTTCAATTTCTTTTGTCTTCTGGCCCAAAGATAAATTCCAAAACTAGGCTATTTTGTTTTGGATTAATGGTATCATTTATCAGTATAAAGCAATTTAGAAAAAATCGGTTTCATAAGTTGGGTCGATATGCATGTTTGTCCTTTCTGAACTGGTAGAATCTACAGATTTTTCTGTTACGACTTGAAGGTGAAAGCTGCCTCAAGGATACTTACTAGTGCATTTGACTTGTTTGTTGTGAAAAGCCTGCAGATTATGGCTTTCTAGGCTGTGTGTACTTTTCTGAATGGAAACGTATTGCCCTGCTAGCTTGGTCAGCATATTATAGCAAAGGATGCTCATGTTGACTACTACATTCCTGCCAATGTAGATACTTTTAACCTTGCAAGATAAGATTTAACTTGTCACATTGTTTTGACTTTAAGTTTGTACAATAACCAAAAATATTTCAAAACATTTGAAATTTGTTAAAAAACATGAACAATGTATTTTCTTATAGGTTTATGAAGGAGAAAGGCCAATGACCAAAGACAACCATATCTTGGGTTCTTTTGACCTTACTGGAATTCCTTCTGCACCACGTGGTGTTCCCCAAATTGAAGTGACATTTGAAATTGATGTAAATGGCATCTTGAAAGTCACTGCTGAAGACAAAGGCACTGGCAACAAAGAAAAGATCACTATCACAAATGACCATAATCGCCTGACACCTGAAGATATTGAACGCATGATTAAAGATGCTGAACAGTTTGCAGAGGAAGATAAAAGAGTCAAGGAGAAGGTTGAAGCCAGAAATGAACTTGAATCTTATGTGTACACTCTGAAAAACCAGCTAAGTGACAAAGAGAAGATGGGTGGTAAATTAAGTGATGCAGACAAAGAAAAGATTGAAGAGGCTCTTGATGAGAAAATCAAATGGCTTGAAAGCAATCCAGATGCTGATGCTGAAGAACTTAAATCTCAGAAGAAGGAAGTAGAAGGCATAGTAGCTCCAATTATTTCAAAGTTGTACGGTGAAGGAGGTCATCCTCCACCTCCAGCAGGAGGTGACGATGACTTTAAAGATGAACTATAAAATAGTTAGGTTTTTAGTACAAAAAGGACTTCTGTGAAGTTATTTAAATTGTTCGTTCTACCATGGATTTGTAAAAAGTCTTATACATTCATTTTTGTTTTCACAAACCATACCATCTGTCAAGACATCTTGTAAATATTTTCACAGCTATTTATACAGTTGTTTTCATATTTAGTATTTAAATAAATCTGTGTTATTTGTTTCATGGTTGTTATTTTTTAAAGGTTTTGCGTTAATGCACATAAACCTCTGAACAATATGAACTCGGCTAATTGTATTTAGATTATTTTTAGGATAAATCTTGTCCAGCTGTTTTGTTTTAGGGGGTTCTAAATTTAGTCTTGCTGTATTTAAACACATTGAAAATGAATAATTGGCAAACTTGAATACTTGTATGGAGAAGGTGGTGGTATTGGGATTGGCATGCCGGATGTTCTTTTAGTTTTAGACCAGTATTTGCCTTCAATTTAGTAAAAGATTAACACATTGACTTGCAACAAGATACTAAACTGAAAAAAAAGCAAAGTTCTTTAAATAGCTGGAGGGGGGGAACTGTGTAACCTTGAAACAAGTTTGCATATTGTCTAATAGCTTGCACAAATGTATGCCGTGTCATTGTTTAGGTTCTGTATTCGCTTGCATTTTAATTTTTTACTACACGGGGAACCTTTTACCAAAGGAATCTGAACTTTGGGTAATTTTATCTCATGTAGCATTGAACTGTAGCAATATATTCTGGAATGAGCTACTAGCCATTGGTTTCCAATTTCAATGCTTAATTGGTATATTTAGAAAGTTAAACACTGTTTAGAAGAAATTGTGGGTAATGAAGTTTTCAGTTGGGGCTAAAATAGAGCTTCAGGAGTTTGCAAACTCTCCCCAAGAGTTTACATTTAAGCTTGTAGTAGTAGTTCTGGATTAATATTTTTCTAACAAGCAGAACTTTTAAAAGATCTTTAAATGAGCCTGCACTAACATTGGGCATAAAGCTTTTGTATTTTTTGACTTTCATTAATTTAAAGTTTATTTTAAGGCAGTAGGAATGTCAAATTAAGAGCATATCAAAATTGTAAAATGGGTTTGTTGTTCAGTTGTTTGGTGCTAAAGAAGGGTGTAAGGCTAGCTAATTCATGTTTAAAAATATGTTGGTTATACATTCAAAATTTTGGACCCCCTTCCCCCACCAAAAGAAATCATGGTCATAACTACCCACACTGGCTTCTAGATTTCGATAGTTATAATGGTCTTTTCTACTATATTTTTTACACATTCTCTCCTGAAAAAAGCAACATGCAGTAGTTTCCCTTTGCTGGTGTGCCACTCCAAATCGACTGACAATGCTTAAGCTGGTCTTGCCCATCTAATTTTTTACAAGTTGCTTTCAATTTTTACATTATGTATTTACTCTGCATATGAATAGTATTGTGCTTTTCAATAACAGCTGTTGTGCAGTTTATGGCTATCAGTTTTGAGTTATTTTACTGTAAATCTCTTCCAATAATCCAACTTTTATGTTCTGACAACTCTCAAGTGATGGATTTTACTGTACCTGTCTTTTATCACTTAAATGAAATTTACTTCTTCCTTTATTTTTATGTTTAACTTGGCAAAACTTTCCATTAGAATTAGGTCTATTTTTAAATGCTCAAAACATCCATCATATGACTGACCCAACTTGACAATGGAGTTAATTTTATTTGCAGAGGTGGAAGACCCCCTTCCCTAAATCTCGGACTGATAACTGGGTTTATCATAACTAAATTTCTTTTGATACTTACTCTTGCAACATTAAAAAAAAACACTAAGGCTTGTACAGTCCCACCCCAATTCCTCGAAACAATATGTCTGGATATGCACTGGAATAAATAATCCCCAAATAAGTTCTCACCTTCTGTTTCTAAAGCAACATCAATAGTTTCACTCAGCAATGTTTCGTCTTTTTTAGTCTTTAATATTTATAAATAAAATGTTTCACCTGTTATTAAAAATGCTTCTTTCACCATAAGCCAAGCTATGTAAACGTAAATGAATGATCTACTGGAGCAATTTTGCTAGTACAACCATGGGTGTCGTAAGCTATGGGGACATGACCTCCCCTCCCCCAATATTTTAACTAGGGGGAGAGAGGGGGACTGAGTTATACTGCATAATTTTCCTTTAAAATGCTCCAACAGTAAAAAAAGATAGAAAAAATTGCTTTAGGATGTGACTTCGGCTCTCTCTTCGAGGGGAGCACTTTTTTTTCCACTTTGCACTTCCTACTTTGTTATGAAAAAATTCTCAATATTGTGCAATTTTAATTTATTTTCCGGAGGGTCCATGGTAGTTTAACAGAAATGAGAAGACGTACGACTGATCGCATCCTGTAAATTCTACTGGTAACAAAAAAAGTACTTTTCCCTACCAATTTCCAATAAAATGTTACCCTCCACCTTCGGTCTTGCTCTGACTATTCACTTACCCGAATCTATATGTAGGTCTGTGTTTTTATTCCTCTGAAGGAAATGGATGGAAGTCCTTTGTGAGGCATCTTCAGGTGTTTAGACATGGCAGAAGGCTGAAATTTGAACTAACCACTCTTCTCAAAACCAAACCGAAGAGCAACTGTACAGTTTGCGCAGTCTTTAAAAGAAATTATGCAGATAAGAATTAAGCCAATGTCTTGGGCAGACAGCAAGATAAGAGATCGTGTGAGGTTCTTCATTGCAGCAGACTCCGATACTGCATTCTTCAGCAGTCTTTTAAGGGAAAAAAAAAGTGCTCCCCTCGAAGAGAGCGCTGAAGTCACATCCTAAAGCAATTTTTTCTATCTTTTTTTACTGTTGGAGCATTTTAAAGGAAAATTATGCAGTATAACTCAGTCCCCCTCTCTTCCCCCCCCCCCCTAGTTAAAATATTGGGGGAGGGAGGTCATGTCCCCATAGCTTACGACACCCATGGTTGTACTAGCAAAATTGCTTCAGTAGATCATTCATTTACGTTTGCATAGCTTGGCTTATGGTGAAAGAAGCATTTTTAATAACAGGTGAAACATTTTATTTATAAATATTAATTTAAGAGAAAAATGAGAAATATCCATAAGATTTAATTACATGCATATTCATCCATCAATTTGTGATGAAATAGTCGTTTATTTCAAATTATCACAAACTAAAAACAAGTAATTTTCTTGAAAAACTTGGCATTGAAGACCTTGAAAGACGTGTAGTCCTTATAAATACATCTCTAGAATTAGAACCAATGACTTTTTGAGACACCTCAGTTACTAGCCTGACACATCGTTCTACGGCTTGTGTGTGGCAGGGAAAGCTATCAAAGCTCCACAAAGTCACAGTTTCACCTTATTGAACCTTAGACCAAATCTCTTGATTGGTGAATCGTCGAAGCGAAGGTGATGGTGAAAGTATAGTAATGTTCCAGTGAATTATTTCAGTTTGAATGATGAACTGATTTTGTTTGGAAATTGATTTTGGCTGGCTGGTTGGTTGGTTGCGGATTAAGGCCGATTGACTGCACTAGGGTCCTAGACCTATAGGGGATGCCCTTCCATGGGGGGACTTTCTAAGGGATCCTATCCCATATTTACTCGAAGTTTTTGGAGAAAACCACAGAAAACTCTGAATGGCTATCTCGTATAATGCTGATGTAATAATTAATGGTCATTGCATAAAAACAATGCAAAATTACAAGCCACATTAATCAAATGTCACCGAGCTTGGCGACAAAATATTGGCAAATTTGTCCCAAAATTGCAGTCAGCTAAGTGATATCTTCAATATTTCGCGAAAATTCTATATTAAATAATGGGGAACCCCAAAACTATTTATCCCGCGTTCTAGTTAATCAATTTTCATGTTTGTGTTACGGCAAGCCTACACAAGGGGCAAGGCCATACCCAGGGGGCCCGGTCACCCACCGAAATTTAAAATTTTGTTAACAAAATAATTATGAAGTCTTTTTGAGAAAAATTCAGTCTTTTTCACCGTTTGGTACCCCTCCGAAATTTTTTTCTGGGTACGGCCCTGACGAAGGGCACCTGCCTATGTTGGTGATTCCCTAGAGCAGAGACTTTTTAAGAGGTTCTAACGCGCATTCACTTTCATCTGGAGAAACCTGCAAAAACTCCAGACCGTTAGATCTACATATCCGAACCCGAGACCATCTCACTTCAGCCATCTGTATGGTGACCATACGTCCCGTTTTTAGGTGGCTTGTCTCGTTGTCCCTAAGCACAGCTTTGGGACTCCGTAATGTCCCATTTTTAGAAAATGACCCCTTCAATGTCCCGTTTTTAGAAAGAGAGCAACCCACGGTAACGATTTCAATAAAGGCCGCTAAAAATCTAAAATCATCCAACGGCAGTGTCTGTTAAAAAAAAAAATAAATGGTCTGAAAAAATAAATGGTCACGAGCCATCTACGATGTTCAGTGTTTTCTATCGCCACTCGGCCTTTGTGTGGCTCCGATTTTCATGCAAAATGCAGATTTTGAATATTTGGCACATAGAATGCGAATTTTTGACTATTTTTAACCCCCTGAACAGCAAGTCACCCTGAAAATTCGTAACAATATAACTCCCTCCGTCCCCTTTCGAGACGCAACGAAAGTGCTGGGGGGTGTATTGTTTTTGTGTTTGTTCTTTTTGTCAATTATTTCAATTTATTTAATTTTTATCTCTTTTTAAAGTAATCTTCTTTTGCTTATTCCTCCCCTTCCCCGATCTCCACTAGTTTTCCCTTTTCACTCTTTTCTAAGAATTTTTTACCTTCCGAATGACAACTTCCTTTTTTCTGTGTGTCCTTTTGTTTACATTTCTAACTTTCCCACCTTCTTGCCTTGTGTCGGATGGTGTTTTTGTAGTCGAAGAAGGGCCTACCACTTGTACCACCCGAAATGTACGTCTTGCACCATTGTTTACAGTATATATGTGTTTTAGTAAAGTTTTTTTTTCATTTTATTTTGATATTAACATTAACATAAGCTTGTTTGCGCATTTTCTTAGCAACAAAAAGATACCCAGACTTGTAAATTCAGTCTCCCTACACTTAAAAACAGCAGATGTTCCGTTTTTAAGTGTAGGGAAGGTTCCGGAAAAAATAAATGGTCACGAGCCATCTACGATGTTCAGTGTTTTCTATCGCCACTCGGCCTTTGTGTGGCTCCGATTTTCATGCAAAATGCAGATTTTGAATATTTGGCACATAGAATGCGAATTTTTGACTATTTTTAACCCCCTGAACAGCAAGTCACCCTGAAAATTCGTAACAATATAAACTAATAGCGCTTAAAACCGCAAGTCCGATTAGAGTTTTCCCCCCTCGAGGCCCGAAGCATTTTTCTCCAATGTCCATGGGCACCCATACCTATAGGCAGATAGGGTTTATGCCCCCAAAGCTCTCAAGAAAAAAATATTTTTTGCTGTAATAATTTACGTATTGGCACAAGGTAAAAATTCCTCAACACTAAAATATAGATTCTTTCTGGGGCAGGAACCTGACTTTGCCCCACCTTGCAAACAGTCATTGGTAGTGTCCCCTTTAAGAAAGCCATTAACGACCAGCAAATATATCTATCTCTTTTCTTTTATTGCTCCCTTTGAGGATTGAGGAACGAAAAAACATCGCGAACCTAGTGGGACAGCTATGATTTTTGGAAAAGTTAATGGGGTTTAGCCTTATTACTTGAGGTTGTTTCTTGAGGGCAGAAGGGGGAGGTGGAATAGCTACAAAATGAGATCCAGTTTATATTCTCGGATGCCTTGTGTATTACAAAAGAAAGTTTGGTAGGGGAAGGGGGGGGGGCAAAACGGGGTCCTTAATGTTTGGAGCTTAATAAAACCCACATCTTTAAGTATTTTGAATATTTATTTATTTATAACTAGCTGAAGTACCCGTCGTTGACGGGTTAGTACCGAATGCAAATTTCTAAAAGCAAGAACTTTCGTCAGCATTGTAGGAGTACACAGAATGGATGTAGTATGTTGCCAAAGTAAAGAAAGCGCAATTATAATTTTTATGTATTGTTAAAATATTACAGGTTAGAGAGTAACTAAGTAATATCATTTCATTCGCTTTAGTCGTAAATATGGGATGCGCGAACGAATATTTACACATTCAAATAATTTTCGCAAAATCTCAATCTAATCAACATTTTTGAAAAATTGGAAGCCTAGAATTTAAGTTGAGTGACAACCTATCATGTCACCCAATTTCGTTTAATTCCCTGCTGTCTTTATTTCGTGATGCTGGAACAAACATTTTAGCATTTTTAAACGATTTTCACAAAATCTCAAAATGTAATCAAAATATTTTTAAAATTCAACACCTATAAATTAAGATTAGCAACTATCTATCATATCACCAAATTTCGTATTAGTTATTACGCGATGCTTGAAAAAATATAACCGCATTTTGGGAGAATTTTCACAAAATCTCAAAATCTAATAAAAATGTTTAAAAAATTGGACACCTATACTTTATGTTGAGCAACAACCTATCATGTGACCAAATTTCATATCATTCGCTTTAGTCGTTATTACGTAATGCGTGAACAAAAATTCACTCAGTTTGAAACGATTTTCGCAAAATCCCAAAATCTGATCGTTTTTTTTTTTTTTTAGATGCTTATAGTTTAAGGTGACCACCTATCATTTCACCAAATACCATTTTTTCACCTTTGCAGTTATTACGTGATGTGCGAACACAATACGCAGTTTGAAACAATTTTCGCAAAATCTCAAAATCTTATCAAGATTTTTTTTTAAAATTCGACGCCTATGTTTTAAGTTGAGTGACCACCTATCATGACACCCAATTTCATATCATTCGCTTCAGTCGTTTTTACGTGATGCTTGAACACAAATTTACGCAGTTTGAAACGATTTTCGCAAAATCTCAAAATCCAATCAAGATTTTTTAAAAATTCGACGCCTATGTTTTAAGTTGAGTGACCACCTATCATGACACCCAATTTCATATCATTCGCTTCAGTCGTTTTTACGTGATGCTTGAACACAAATTTACGCAGTTTGAAACGATTTTCGCAAAATCTGAAAATCTAATCAAGATTTTTTAAAAATTCGACGCCTATGTTTTAAGTTGAGTGACCACCTATCATGACACCCAATTTCATATCATTCGCTTCAGCCGTTTTTACGTGATGCTTAAACAAAAAAAGCGTCACGGACAGAATGACAGACAGACAAACTTTTTTTTGAGGGTCGCATCGGATTCCCGGGTGCTTGAAACGGATAGAAATCGCAAAATTTTTGAATTCCAAGAAATGTACAGACAAAAGTCTAATTTTATTTATATAGATTACTCTTACACAATCAATCTTTGAAAATAAGGAATTTAAGAAATTTTCCACTGATAAAAAATGACCAATTTTGTCAAAAATGCCCAACGCCCCATCTTGCCCCCTAGGTAGGGTAAGACGGGGTACCCTACTGGGCAAGATGGGGTATGGGAGACATATTCTATTTTGGGTGCAAAATTTGCAAACAAATACTGCATCATCGTCCTCATCATCTATCCCAGCACTGCTACAGCGTGCCCAATTCCCACAGAGAGAACATGCGACCCATCCTTCATTAGAATCTAAGTATTTTCCATGGCAGTAAAAGCAAGGCATATTATCTTCGTTGTCGCATTCTGGTGAGGAATTAGGATTATTGTTGGTTTTATTCTTTTTCTTTTTCTTAGCCAATTCGGTTTTTTTTTCTTTTTTTGTTCTTTTACTTCTCTTTTTGTTAACTTCTGCCAGTTTCTTTATTTCATTGTCTCAAGTTTTATACGGTGAAGATGTAATGATAACCATTTTTTCCTCGTTTCCTTGTCACACGTGAAATTTTGCGAGCTGCAGGATAAGGCATCACTTGCTGAGGACTAACTACAGAAAATACTGATGGTGGAGTAGTTGGCATTTGATGTATTTCGATATTGGAGAATCCTAGCTCAGGCTCTGCTTCAATCTCAGATGGTCTCATGACAACAGGCATGTGGCATATCAGCGGTTCGTCAATAGTTATTTTGTCAGAATCTTCAACTGTCGAAACTGAAGTTATTTTTGCAGGTATTGTCTCAGCCGTTATCATCTCAGGATTAACTGAAGCTTCAGCGAAATGGTCATGCGAATGGTGTATTTGGAGCTGTTGCTCCGTTGTCCGACGTTGTGGGTTGTGGCAATGCTTCAGTGATGGATAATCTCTCTGTTTGTGGAATATTTGTCCTCAATGAGGAGCAAAATCACTATCCGGAAAAAACTGTTGGATCGTATAGACAAATCCCACATTTTTCGAAGCCATTTACAGCCGTATCGACAATTCTGGATGCCTGCTTAAAAATCCCTGAACACAATCTTTGCCAGCTTTTTTTTTTCTCACAAAGAGGTGTTGTTTCCCATTTTTTACTGCAAGAGTGTATGCCAAAGCCCTTAAATATTTTGAATTTTGTTGTAAGTCCATAAAGAACACCCTCCTTATCCATTATGTAATTGCAAAGTTCTATCTCTTCGTTATCAGAAAATGTTCGCTTTTTTGGGCCTAAAGGAACTTTCACCCAAGGTAAGTTGTAGGAGCACCTGGATCTTCTAGGGTTACACGAGCTTCTTTAGCTTTTCTTTCAAGGGTCGTTTGTGGCACAGACCACCATATGTGGACACTACCATATGTTTTGGACGCTAAATTTATACGCCATTCTTCCTTTAATTACATCTACCGCATTTTTCATACTCTTTTCACCCCCCCTCTCTGTCTTCCTTTTATAATTTATCACCATCCTAAAACAACTCAATTAAGTTAAGAAAACTCTATTAAGTTTAAAGGATCATAAAGTGTCTTAGAGAAAGCATAGTTTTCTTCGAGGGGCAAGATGGAGTACCCAATACCCCCGTACCCCATCTTGCCCTCCCACGCTTATTTCAATAAAATAACTTACCTTAAAAAACTAAATCGAAATATGGAAACAAACATGCTTTTTCCTGCTGGTGTAATCATTGATAAACTAGAATAACTTTCAGTCAGTTCTAGAAAACTAATATTGAGGTACAGAATACATGCGATGTATAACACGAAAATCACAACGATCATGATAAAAACAGAGTTTTTGGCGGCTGGACAGAAAAGCATGGACTTAGAAGCCGGTCACAACGCTGACTGATAAACAATACAATGGCTCGTCATTACGAGCCAGGTAGGCTGTGATAGGTCGTTCGTAGGACCGTCGAGACCCGGTACCCCATCTTGCCCCCCTTCCCCTATTTCCCGAAATTCTACTTTCTTTAACAATTAAAAACTTAACGATTTTTTGAAATAATGTCGTATCGTTTCTTTAAAATGTTTTTCTTTTTTTTTTTAAATAATGCTAAATAAAACTTTTCATTTAACTAAGGAAAAATGTCCTAAACATCTTACTAATTTGACTGAATCTAAATAAAAACGTGCTTATCGCATCCCCCGTGAATTATAAATAAATAAGCTAGTATTCATGGGCCCCCTATATGACTGTTTCTAGGGAAAGGGAGAGGGCAAGTAAAGGGTCCTGCTCCAGAAGGATACTATATTATAGTATTGAACTCCTTTTACGTTATACCAGTACGTAAATCGCTTAAGGTGATATATGCAGGTGATTATAATTAAAGTTCCACTTTAAAACGACCAGAAAAGGAAAACTACTGGACCAAATGTTATCAAACTTGGTAATTGTGTAAAGGTGCACCAGGACCGGCGTGCGGGGCCCCAGGCGAAGTGCAAGAGCGGGGGCCTCTTCTCCATCATGTTTTATGGCCTCACCATGGCACAGTGGTTATGCCACTGAAAATGGTAGATGGCCGAAGTGTGAAGGTCCCAGGTTCGGGTCCCATCGCGCGGCTGTCGATCTAACGGTCTGGAGTTTTGGTAGGTTTCCTCCAGATGTAACGTGAATATGCGTTAGAACCCCATAGAAAGTCTCCCTACCAAGGCACCCCCCTCTTGGCAGATCGCCCTAGTGTAGCGTTGCCATAATTACACACAACAACCATCATGTTTTATGTAAGTTATTACTAACACTGCTAGTACATATTAGCTTTATTTCTCCGTTATTTTTGGGATATCGCAACCATTTACCAAGCTTTGTCTAACGTGATAGCAAAAAATGGCCCACGAGTGGGGTCTTTTTAAGCGCGGGGCCTTAGACGATCGCCTACATTCGCATCCCCCTTGGGATGGCTCTGGGTGCGTGGCCAGGGGATTTATTATCCGCGGGAAAAAAAAGCTCAAAAATTCAACACCAGGGGCAAGGACGTATTTAAGGGGTCTGACCCCCCCCCCTCCCCCTTGAAGAACATTTTGGAGGGGGTCCAAGCGGTAAAAAATGCAGTATTTTTCTCAAAAGCACACATTATCATTTTAGTAACAAAATTTCGTGGGGGGAGGGTGTTCGGACCCTGGACCCCCCCCCCCCCTTAAATACACCCTTGCCCTGGTGTTAAATTTTTGAACTTTTTTTCGCCGCTAATAAATCCCCCTGACCACCTTTACGCAATTACCAAGTCTGATAACTTTGGTCCAGTAGTTTTCCTTTTCTGATCGTTTTAAAGCAGAACTTTAATTATAATCACCCTGTATTTTTCCTGGGAGGTAAGTAGGGGGGGGGGTCCCTCTCTACCCAGGTACGGGTGGCCATGCTAATATTTTGAAATAGTTCAAACTAATTACAATACAACTGATAAAGCATACGTGTCTGCTTTGCGGATGGATAAATTTATCCAAGCTGAATCATGTAAGAGCTCTATTAAACTCGATCTGCAGGTTTTAAAGCTAGATACTGCGAACAGTCAGAATTAAGAGTTCCCTATTTTCAAAGATGATTCTCTCTAATCGGGAAGCTGTTATCCTGTAAAGAGGATGCATGCAGCAGCTCCATGTTTAAAAATCATTCAGAAATTTTGCTTCCGGTATCATCTCTCGGTGACCACCTGCAAAGGCCGTTTCCTTTTGTTTTCAAAATGCTACCAGATTATCTGCACTTCTATTTCAGAGAGATTTCGTGTATACAGGCTGCAAGCCTGGATCTGCTCCGCGACGAGCCGAGCGGAATTCAGATCGACATTGAAAATAACACTGGTCTACAAAAATGAACTTTTTTTCTTTCACAAGAATTAAAATAACAGATTCTAAAAGTATTTTTCGTGCGGAATTCGAATATCATTTCAGTTTTTCCCCATCGGGCAGGAGTTTTGTGTGATATTCATTTGAATTTTTTATAATATTCTAAAAAATCCGTAACTAGCTATTTAACTCAAAATTATAACTACTCATTCTAACCGACCTAGAAAGTGGTAGATAGTGACTTTCAGGCATATTCAGCATTTGGACTGTTTCTCTCCTTGGTCCAACAGTAGTCATTCAGCATATTGGAACTATACTTGCCTTGGTACAGAGGCGGATCTACGGGGGGGGGCTATAGCCCCCCCCCATGAAACTGAATTTACACTAGATAGAATAGAGTTTTGATGCTTAGTTAAAAACTGCGTGTCTAAAATCGGTTATTTTGGAATTTAAATTTGCTTTTTTGATTTACTACTTTGATTTTTAGACTTGACCTCAATCAATATTTTTTAACCCTTTCGTTTCCAGACTACAGGTATTTCCAAAACCTGAGTCCAAAGGTATCGCCCGAAATTTCGTCCCCCCCCCCTTGAAACATTTCGGTTTCTTTTAAGGATGATCAGTAACCAAGCTGTTCTCGCCTTTACCATGTATACGTGAATAGCGAAGAATAGCTCACTGTTGGAACGGATTATGGCAAGTGCAAAGAACAGTGTTTGAGCGATGATGTCCATTCACCGTCTGTAAAGTCGTAAAAAGGGGAGCTAACAATACATATAATTCACTGTTAAACATCAGTCTTTGCGCACGCCTTGTGCGGTACACGTCTCTGATTCTGTACTGATGTGTACCTGATGTGGGATGCCTTATGATAGATGTACATAGTGCGGGGATAGGAGAAGGTAACATAGACATCAAGTGACTAGGAATCCCAAGTGGCTATCTCCTGTAGCAAGTGGCGGCTCATGAGCTATTTAAATGGAGGTTCACAAAACAAATTTCGAAAATGAAATAGGCAGATACGACGCACCTTACAAATTAAAATAGATTTGCGTTTCCAGCAGTTAAAGGAAAGTAATGCACGCAACTAAAAGAAAACAAGTCATATTTTGTCTTACATTTCGTCACCAAGATAAGTTTTAGCAAAGATGTTGTCTTGATTCATTTTAGTTCAATTATTTTTCAAAGGATAATATAAATGGCATTGGTTTCGCTCTGGAATACTTATTTTACTTCCATCTTAATAATTTACACTAGTTTGTAAGAAATATTCTAGAGAAAAATGATAAAAAAAGAAAATGCACCAACAAAAACATAACTAACCGAACATAAGAAACGAAGGTAGAATGCGGAAGAGATAACCCCCCCCCAAAAAAAAAAAAAATCTCCGTGTGCACAATCAAAATGTTGGAACGGAATGATATCAGCAGCGCCTTACTTCTGCCCGGCACTGTCCGCTTCTGTTCTCGGAGACCTGCTTCAGTCTTGATTCATTTTATTTCAATTTTTTTTCAAAGGATAATATTGAAAATTGTCGTTGCTTTAGCTCCGAAACACGTCTTTTACTCCCATCTTAATTATTTACACTAGTTTGTAAAAAAATAATGTAGTGAAAAATGAGAGAAATAAAGAAAATAATAAGAAAATGAAATAAAAATTAATTAACTAACCGAACGTTACAAACCAAGGAAAAACCCGGAAGAGATACCGCAAAAAATGGCCCTGTGTGCACAGTGAAAATGTGCGAACGGAGTGATATCATCAGCGCCGCACTTCTTTAAGCTTTGGTTTCCAAGGAGGAGCGCCGATCTGAAACTCGGCTGTCACGTGACCAAAATGCCGAAATTGAGAGAGCGCAGCGCTCATCTGGTTTCCTAGAAACGTGCGAAGACGCGGACCTCGGCTACTCGCAGATACTGGACGGAAGAATTCCATCTCGTTGACACTCGCTCGTCAAATGACATTTTGATTTCAGTGACGTGCATGAGTTAAATTCATTTACATTTCTTGTTGATGTAAACAACAGTAGGAATCAATACTTAAATAAAAGAAATAAGAGTTTCAGGAGTATTTTTATATTTATGAGGCATTTTTTAAATGAATTTGCGTAAAGTTCTGCGAGATTTCTTTACTTATGTTCATCCTCATAAAAATCAATATTCCAGATAATTTCACTGCATTTATGGAATAACTGAGCATTAAAACTTCGTGGAAATTTTAAATAAAGTAAGTTAAATATAAGGAGAAAATATTTTCTTGGACAATTTTCAGAAATCTGTGTCATAGGAAGATGCAGTAATTTTCGAACTCTCACGTTTGATAAATTTCGAATCATTTATATGTGGTTTAGATTTCGCTCTTTACGTTCAATCCAACACTATTATATTCATTTAATACCTGCTTTCGAAGCAGATTATATGGATACAATACTTAAATGCAACCTGTTATGTACACTATTTTGAGTGAATGTGCGTTCTATATCTCTTTTAAATATTTCAAGAAAAATAAACTAATTTACAAGAAACCCGAATTTGAAACACTAATTTAGGGACATTGCATCTATCTTTGTTTCAGAAAATTTCAAAAATATAAACTGAAATATAAATATTATTTAAATAATAAATATTTTAAATATTTAAAAGGATTCTGCTTTTACTGAATGTTAAGTCTCTAATTGTTCATATTAATTTTAAACTTGTGTAATACGTTTTAGCTGAATGATAATCTTAAATAGTAAATGTATTAGTCAAGATGAAGACAGGTGTTCTATTTTTACCATCCTTCGCTAGGATTTACATCTAAAAGTACTGGTAAAAGGGCCGAACTCAAAAAAAAACTTCGGAGGGTCCGAATCTGATTTCTACACATTTTATCTGTTATTAAAAAAAATTATCTTTCAATTCAATACTAACATTTTTAAAAAAGATAAACAATGAATAGAAAACTACGGAGCAAACAATATTTACTACTTATTTAGTAATTCATCAAACATAATAAATATTTTTAAAATAATCGGAAATATTTTTAAAATTTCGGAGGCGTGAAAATTTCGTGAAAAAGGCTGAATTTTTCACAAAAAGACTTATTATTTTGCCAACAAAATTATAAATTTAGGGGGGGAGGAACCGTACCCCTGGGTACGGCCTTGACTGGTATATAAATATGTATAAAGCAAGTAACTTTATAATAGAAATTTTATTCATTAAGCTACTATAATTTTCGTAGAAAATAGTTTTTAAATTTTAAAGAACGAAAAAAAAAAAGTCAAGTGCGAGATTCGAACACGCAACTTGCCGCTCTTCAGTCGGAAACGATGCCTCGACGCCATGACGCGCACAGAGGAATCACGATTATATGAGTATAAATATATACTACTAAATCTTAGAGAACAATTTCTTGGAAAATACTGAAGCGTTGGCGTTTGATTTTTTGTGCATTCAATATGTTAAATTAATATGCTTTTGGTATTATTTGACTTTGCAAAGGTTCGTCTAGAAACTTTTAATATTTTATCAAAATTGGTGATCGCAATGTTTGAGCTTTCCCTTGGTCATCTCTCCTAGAAACAACAGAATTTTTGCTTCTCGGAAGCGGAAATATTCAAATTTTCTGAAATATCCTTTCAATAATACTTCTTGGCCTTTATATCGTTATAACCTCTGTTTTTCACTGTAAGTATAAAATGGAATTAGATCAAAACGTATTTTCCAGACTTCAGGAAAGATAATCTCCGCCATCTTGTTTTGAATGCAGTAAGCTGGCGCAGCGCTCAAATCCAAATATTTGGATATGGCCGCTGCCTCCGAAAACGGCGATATCTGGCGTCATACGCATGCGCAAAGGGGTGGAACGTTGAAATGTACCGTAAAGCGACACTCATCAGATCGGCGTTCCTCCTTGGAAACCATAGCTTTACAGCTGTCTGCGCTTCTGTGACCAGAGAGCGGTTCAGAGAGAAAAATTTCCGTTCGCACGTGCGATTGATTAAAGACTGTGCTGCAGTAACCTTCACTACAGTGCGTTAGCTATAATAAGCGTATTTAATAATAGTAGAAGGAGGGGGGGAGAGAGTAAAACTCACGTTTTAAATTCACAAAAATCCAGAAGTGTGCTTAATATTTTTTAAATTTAATTAGTTAATGTGTTTATTCTTTAGTTTTTCCTTTGGGGGTTTACGTGCTCATGTGCTCAAATGGGGGGCTGCTACTGTAACATTGTGAAAGGTTCTTTTGTTCCGCCGTTTGGATTTTCAGGGATATTATGAAATAATACGATTACTATGGCTAATTTTCCTAATCTAGTTTTCGGACATTTCCTGTTTATACAAAAGTACACCCGTTTTGAATGTTTAGGAATGGTGGAAGAATTTCTTGGAAGTACTCTAGTCCTTTCTAAGCAGGCTTCAAAATCTTAACCCATTGAAATTGCTTTCGCCGCCTGGTCGTTCTTTTCAGGTGAAGCGCTAGTGTGATTCATTTCTTCTCTATTTAGCTCCGTTCGTGTGTAGAATTTAATTTAAATGCAATTATTATGGCCTCAAGAAAGCGGTCATTGAGTCGTAATATAGTTGATTATTTTATGAAAATTCCGAAAAATGATAATTTGTCTAGTGAGAGTGAAAGCGCAAATCACCAGGAAAAAATCATAAATGCACAGCCCCAGAACAAGCTATTTCAAGAGGAAAAGCACTCACAAAATACACTTGTATCATTATCAGGCAGTTTGTAAAGAGGTGCATAATTAGAAGGAATAGAATGATATCATAATGGAAAAAAGAGGTATGATTTAAATTAATTTTTTCAGACATTGTTTTTCATATGAAGTGTAAGTCCTAGCAGGTTCGAGCATTTTATTTTATCGAAATTCGATTACGTAATACTATATGTAGGCAGAAAAATAAAATATACAGCGACATGTAAAAAATCGTGCCAAATATCGTCAAGCTTGGATACAGGGCCTCCTAGAGAAATTTTATAAGGCGGGATAAAATTCTTCCCGGCCCCTGTCGTAAAGCACAAAAGTTTCGAAAAAACAGGAGGGAACAAAGGAATTTTTTTGTAAAACTGCTGTTTTTAATGATTTTTATATAAAATGCTAAAAGGAAAAAGAGTGGGAGGGAAATTTTTCTGATATGTAGTGGTACTTTTAATTCATGTTCAAAGGTTGGAACAAAAATACTAATATTTGAAAGGCAGAATTAACATTTCTGCCATCTAAATCATTATAGATTATGTATTCAAAATTTAGTCTATTTAAAAAAAAAAAGATTTTAATTACAGATCTATAAATGAAATTCGTAACACATTCTGAAAAATTCACGGACGCACTTTAGCTGAACACGGATCCACTCTAACTCGCACAGGCCCAGGGGCGGCGCCCCGTCTTCCCCCCCCCCCCCTCGTAGGGCCTATGGATAACTGTACCCAAATTATTGAATACCCAGTAAGATAGCCCCCTCCTTTACCCAATTCTAGATCCGCCACTGCCTTGGTACCTCTTCTCCATTGTAGAAATTTGCTGATGGAAATGCTTACCGTGTTCATTGCTGACAGCTCCAAGATTTTCGGGGAAGAAGTCCAAGTGAGAGTTCAATAAGTGAATTTTTAAAGACATGTTGCATCCCATAGCTTGAAGATCAGCCACTATGTCACGATAGTTTTCTGCTTTATGGTTTCCAAGAAAGTTGCAGCATAAACTTTTGAAAGACTGCCAGGCTGCTTTCTCCAGTGGATTTAACAGTCCTTCGAAATGTTCATCAGCCATTAATGACCGGATTTGTGGTCCTATAAAAATTCCTTCTATCAGTTTAGCATCACTGACTTGGGGGATTTCGATTTCAAGTACAAGAATCCATCAGAAAGTTTATCCATAGCTTTGACGAAATTTTTCATTACTCCTAACTTAATATGCAATGGAGGTAAAAATATTTTTTCAGGATTCACTAAAGGGACATATCACACATTTTCCTGGCCAGGGATAAGAGATTCACTTTTGGGTCATGATTTTCTAAGTGAGACTTCTTATCTCTGCTGTCCCATTCGCACAAAAAACAGCAAAATTTGGTGAACCCAAGTTGCAAACCAAGCAATAAAGCAATGACCTTTAAATCACCACAGATATTCCATTCATATTTTTCATATTGTATTTTCTCTAAAACTAGTTTCATATTTTCATATGTCTCTTTCATATCAGCGGCATGCGCTACAGGTATTGATGGAAGTTCATTGCCAATATGTAGCAGCACAGCCTTCAAACTAACTTTAGAGGAGTCTATGAACAATCGCCACTCATCTGGCCGGTGTTGATGCCCAAGAGTTTCCATAACTGAACAAATATCATTACAAAACACAATACCATTTTCTTCAGAGAAGCAGTCTTTGAAAACACTATGGCGGCTACGATAGCTACATATTCTTACATTTTTTTGGAGTAGATTCCACCCTTTGAGTCTGGAAGTTAATACTTCAGCTTCCTGTTTTGACAGATTTAAATCCCGAATCAGGTCATTAAGATCTTGCTGATTGGTAAAGTATGGTTCTGATGAACAGCTACTGGCTTCATATGTAGGATCATTTTGATTTTCATCCGAATCATTTTGAGTTTCAGTCAGCTCAATACTGACACATCACAATGCCAGATTAACAGGTCTGAGCATGACCAAACATGAATGAACCCGCACAGTCTTGTTTTAAGGTGCTTCAGCGTGATATTACAAATAATTTCTTTAAATACCGCTTGGGTAAAATCGTTACATATGAGGTAACGGTTCCTATGACAGGTCAACGAAAACGCTAAAATCGGATTTTGAAAAGTAGCTTTCATAGAAAAATTATGCCTGATGGGAAAATTCTGACTACATATCTGAATTCAGGATGAAAAAATGTACTGGATTCACTATTCAGATTTGTTGAGAAAAAAAAAAAACCTTGTCGACCAGTGTAAGTTAATAACAGGTAGTTCTTGGAGTCAGGATTTTTTTTTTTCAATTAAAATTTTAATGAGGGAAAAATAGTTTGCACACACTCAATTTGAAAATTATATAAAGTTAATTAATTATATAAATAGAAAGTAAAATAATGTGAATGTATGTATAATATTTCAAAATATTTTTTGTGAATATTCGAAAGATATTTGAATGTTTTTAAAGAATTAGTCCTTTAGAAATTCTACTCCTCTAATACTTTAATGAAATAATTAATGAAAAATATTCACGTTCAAGGCAGGATTATTCGTTAGGCTTAATAGGCTTTTAGCCTATGGGCCTTGCCCATTTCAGAGGTCCCCAAGGCAGCAAATCAGAGGAGAGAGAACATTGCAACTATAATTAAACTTATAAAATTTTTAAAAATCTTTTTATAAATGCTTGGATGTATAGGAAGTATTTAT
This sequence comes from Cheiracanthium punctorium, assembly GCA_038373885.1. Classification (NCBI taxonomy): domain Eukaryota; kingdom Metazoa; phylum Arthropoda; class Arachnida; order Araneae; family Cheiracanthiidae; genus Cheiracanthium; species Cheiracanthium punctorium. Next base: position 543,193 of record JAWZYV010001543.1, read on the forward strand.
ATCCACAAGTCACCTTCTAGCTCCAATAAGCGTATGCAAAGGTGAAGGTAGGTTGGTGTGCTGGTGAAATTGTAAATACATATGATCCACTTAGAATTGAAGGGTTTGCTGCAAGAGGTAACTCCAAGCAGTGGCGGCTCGTGGATTATTCAAAAGGAGGTTCACAAAATAAATTTCGAAAATTTAAACAGGCAGATACGACACACCTTGCAAATTAAAATAGATTTGCGTTTCCAGCTGTTAAAGGAAAACAATGCACGCTACTGAAAGAACACAAGTTATCTTTGGTCTTGCATTTCGTCACCAAGATAAGTTTTAGCAAAGGTGCTGTCTTGATTCATTTTATTTCAATTTTTTTTTCAAAGGATACTATTGAAAAATGTCATTGCTTTAGCTCCGAAACACGTCTTTTATTCCCATCTTAATTATTTACGCTAGTTTGTAAAAAAAAATAATGTAGTGAAAAATTATATAAATAAAGAAAATATTAAGAAAAGGAAATAAAAATTAATTAACTAACCGAACGTAAGAAACCAAGGAAAAATCAGGAAGGGATACCGCAAAATAATGGCTCAGTGTGCACAATGAAAATGTGCGAACTGAATGATTTCATCAGCACCGTATGTTCTTTCCAGCTGGCTCGGCTTCTGATCCCAGAGAGCGGTTCAGAGGGAAATTTTTCCGTTCGCACGTGCCATCAATTTAGGACTGTGCTGTAGTAACTTACACTACAGTACGTTAGGTAAAATAATAAGCGTATTTAATAATAGTAGGAGGACGGAGGAGAGAGTAGTAAAACTCCCAATTTAAATTCCCAAAAATCTAGAAGTGTGCTTAATATTTGTTTCAAATTTAATTTGTTAATGTGTTTATTCTTTCGTTTTTTTCTTTGGGGTTTCACGTGCTCATGTGCTTAAATGGAGGAGCCGCCACTGACTCCAAGATTGCTCCAAGAGGTAACTATTCAAGATTGCGGAAAACTGAAAAATATTTAGGCAGTCAACACATGCTAACGAGACAGGTAGCTTGATTAACGCAAGAACTAATGATTGGAGCTCCATCCATTTGGTACAAAACACAAGAGGTTTTTCAAAGCTCAAAAAGAAATTTACAGAAGGCTTTAAAGCCTAGACAGTTTCTGTAAAGAGGCCCTAAAAATGTCATAGCCTAAAGGTGGATTCATATCTGCCGCGCCGCACCGCAACCATGCCGTACTGTTTCGCCGTTTTGGACCGTTGGCTGTCCTCGCGGCGAACTTGCGGTGCCGCAAGTAAATACACCTATGCTCTTCTGTAATTGGCTGTAGCTTTGCGGTCGCTGCGGAATATCTGTTCTCGCCAGATAATGCGCAAACCCTCGGCGATCGCCGCACGGGCGCCGTGTTGCTCCGCCACGTGACGTCATTGCGGCATCTTAGCGGTGCGGTACGGCCAGTATGAATCCGGCTTAAGGCCGCAACCAGTGATGCACGCAACCCTTGGGGGTCGCAGAACGTTTCCAGGAGGGTGGGGAGAGAAAACAGGCAAAGATCAAGTAGTAATACCTTCTTATTTTTACTACAAAACCTATCTATTTTTGCTTAAATTGTTTATGTGAAGAATGAAAAACTGAATGCATGCTGAGGAATTTGGGGGGGGGGGGGTCGTCGGCGTCATCTCCAGTTAATCTTTTGGGGAGGAGGCGCAATGTTAAAAGTTGGAAACCACTGGCTTAAGGGCCTCTATAGAGCTCAGTACGGCCATATTCACATTAAACATTTCTATGGATTATTCTAACTTATACTAACGCACATTCACTCACACAGGCAAGGCCGTACCCAGGGGTCCGGTCCCCCTTCCCCCTCCGAAATTAAAAATTTTGTTAACAAAATAATAACGATGAAGTCTTTTTGTGAAAAATTCAGCCTTTTTCACCGTTTGATCCCCCTCCGAAATTTTTGGACAGTGTCCGAAATTTTTTTTCTGGGTATGGCCCTGCACACAGGTATGTGTAGCTGCTTGCTATACATCTTATAAATTCATTAAAATTGAAATAGAAATACACAGACTTAAAAAAAAGTATGTGAACTAAATCAGCAAAAGTTCTCTCTGTTTAACGGATAGTGTCAGACTTGTATGTTTGATTTCTAAAATCCGATTTAAAGAAATCGTTAGAATTTTGAGTACACGTATTACCTCATTCGCAAGCAAATTCAAAATCACCATGGTGAAATTTTTTAAAGGTCGAGGAGTTATGAAGGGCGTTTCCTTTTGAAATTAAACGTTGGACATTGTCATAAACCATTTTTTTAATAACTCGAAGCTTGCAAAAACGCAGCTAATGAATAGTTAATGTTTACGAAAGCTAACGAGGCATGTGCCTTGGATGATGTAATGATGGGTTTAGTTGCGCCTCTGGGTATAAACATCTGTGCTCCAAAAGTTTATTTTTTAAAATCTACCAATACCTCAAAAATTTATTTATGTAATGTCTACACAAATGGTGAATTTTCAATGAAACTATTATTTTTTCTTTTTTTAATTTCCTTTGTATATCATGCGCATTCAAATGAAAAGAAAGATTAATCATACCTAAAGCATCGATTATAAAACACTTTCCAACACAACAATATTTTTGCGCCAAATTTGGCGATGTATTTTTCTTAAATCTGGCGAGATTTCGGAGATAAGATAATGTATTATCACTATGAATACAATTTTATGAGAACCTGTAAAAGACCTTTAAAATTCTTTTACATCGTTCAACTGAAGAATATAAAAATTTCATACTCATTGTCTTGTGTTAAAAATGTATTAGTGTCTCTCAAATGGCACAGATTGTAATGTACTGGAATTCTTTTGAGTGCTCCTGCAGTAAAACTTAATAATACAGACACTATTTTCAGTGGATAACATTATTTTGAGAGCCTTAATAATATATGCCAACTTTGTTTTCTTTCAAAAATCCGAATGTCTCTAAAATACATTTTCAAGAATGACTGCCCATAGTATGCTATGTATCAGGGGCGTAGTCAGGGGGGGGGGGATATCGGGATATATCCCCCCCCGAAATTTTTGGATTAGTGATGAAATTCCGTCTATTTATGCAGATATAAGTTCATATCCCCCCCCCCCTGAAATATTTTCCTGGCTACGCGCCTGCTATGTATTGCATTTTTTCTCATGTAAAAGAACTATAAATGATACTTACACCATCTTCAGTAGGGTACATGGTACTGTACAAGAGAAAAACATAAATTTCTCACAAATCGATGTATATTTATGACAGTTAGAACACAGGACGGGTGAAGAACAGAACGGACAAACAAACCGAAATCATAAACACCTATCAAACTTGTTGGTAAATTAAAAATATAAATATTCCTCTTATATACAACATAGCGGTATCGCACGAACACAGAAAGCCAGAAATTTATTCTTTTAAGGGTTAGCAGTTTAAAATTAATGTTCCACACGCTAAAAAATCAAAGTTTGCAACTTTGTTGCATGTAAATCGGTTAGTGCGTTAGAAACCGTTAAAAATTCCTCCGCCCCAACGCAACCCTGCCCTCCTTGGCAGATAGCCCTTGTGTAGCTTTGCCCTAACGCTACACAACACACTAATCGGTTAATTCAAGCGCGAGTAACGAATTTTCAGAATTCCCAAGGAAATCGTCCTAGATTAATATTATCGCATTAGATATTTTTCGATTTATCACCAAATAATGGAAATATCGTCACCCTCGGTCCATTTTTCAAAGCATTTTTTCGCACCACATTTGACAATTTATCGCAAAAGTCGCCAACATTGGCACACATTTGTGGAGGCACACGATTGCCGTCGGATTATTAGCTAATTATATTGTAGGATAGTATTATATGCTTTAAATGGATGCCTGTCTCTAAACTGCCATTGACCGTATTGGAATTATTTTGAGTGCTCCCCAGACAGCAAAGCAAACTTGCAGCAAGCTTGATTTATCAAGTCAATAAACTTGAATTAAGCTTGAAAATTTCAAGCGTGTAAGCTTACTGCAAGCTTGAATCAAGTGTTCTAGTTTACATTTGCCCAGCTTGCATTAAGCTTGAATAGTTTTCCTAAAGATTTTTTTTTTTCCCTAAATACACGGGGCGCCCGCCGTTGAACGCTTCTCACATATTTTATTTTTTCGTGCATTTCCCTCTCTATGCTGATATTTTAAGTAAGTTATTTTAATCTGTTTCCATCAAACGTCGCCGGCTGGGTTCGATCCCGGGAACTATGGGCTGGGAGGCCCGCGTGCTAACCGTTGCGCCAATACGCCTCGGGCAACTATGACTAAAGTTTGAAGTGACTGTTGTCACGCCGTTTTCTGGACAGATCAATAAGTATGGGCGATGCTGATAAGTTTCTTTTATTTTTCCATGAGATGAATCAAAATTTAAATAATGTTATGTGTGATTTATTGACTCTACTAATAGGGAAATAAGCATAATATAAACTTAATATAAGCAGGACACGTTTTAAAACTTTCAATATCGCAACACTCATGTTGAGCAATACTGCTGGCCAAAATCGAGACAAACGACTGATTTTGAAAGCAATTTCGTAGTATAATTGTATTTTATTTTGAAGAATTTCCATATTTGGAAATATAGAATATTTTTTTTTTTTTCAATTCTATGGTCAAGTACATTTATGAGTGATTAATTATTTTGTGGAGGCCGGATTACGCCTCATTCTACCACCCATAAAGTGAAGTATATTAACTAACTAAATTGTGTTAATCATATTAAAATTTATTTTTATGGCTAATTAATTAGTTAATGGAATTACTAATGTTAATTAGAGGTAAATAAAACTAAAACTCCCCTCGTGTTACACTTCAGAAGGGCTTATCCCATTCATTCCTTCCCCTTGCGTGTTCTAATGTCCAGGTTTTGTGCGATAATAAAATAAAACACAACTTTTACGAACTTTTCTTTATTGAGCAAATTTGAGAAACGCTAGACAATTAATGTCCATTCTCTTTCACAGGTGGCGCCATCAACGCTCGCTTTCGAAAGGAAAAATCAAGCTGTATTCCAGCTTGGCAATTCAACTTGACTTCTGCAAGCTTAAATTGAATTGAACTGTCAAGCTTGTATTAATACGTCAAATTGAAAGAAATGTCAAGCTTGATTTTAGCTTATGTGCTGTCTGGGCCTGTAGAAGAACTAACGATACAGACATTATTTTAGATGGAAAGCTTCATCTTCTAATCCTTGATAACATATACCAATTTTCTTGCATTTCAAATAGCAGAATATCTCTAAAACTAGAAGTCAAAGCCCGTTGTGGAGGCAATTACAACGGGCGCTCGAAAAAACATTTGACGAAAGCATGTCTACACTCAATTTATTATTTAATCTTCGTCCACCTAAAATAAACACCTCATATTCAATTTTTATTATATACCCAAATCGAATTTCATGCTTTTCTGGGAACGTGCGGAAACTTTTCGCATTCGAGCGATTTCGTTTAGCTAGTAACATACTCCGAGGAAATCATTTTATTAGAGAGGGGGGGGGGTGGAAATTAAATTTATAAAGCTGTAACATTAATATAAAGTCATTGTTACCTGCAATAGCTAATTTTCTCTTGCAAATGATTAGCTTTTTTTTACTCTCGTTAATAAAATGTAGCTGAAAATAGCGAGAAATCGTTTTAAAATGAGGGAACGGGTGGATTTTCAGATTTTTAAAGTACCGAAGATTGTTTTCTATATTTTTATACATAATTATGAAAATTTCAAGCGGATCGTACAAACTGTGTACACTAGGCTTTTCGTACCTAACTTTGTAATCTTTTTGCCGTAATGACGGAATTTTTTTTTTCTTGGAGCATGTTATAGAGAGTCAATAAGTAGTGTAACTGTAGTAGGATGATACACACTAAACAATAACTTCCCATAGAGCGCAATGTATTGGGAATATTTTGAGCGCTCCTGTAGAAGAACTATGAATGCTATATAGACCATTTTCAATAGGGTACATGGTACGGTAGATAAAAATAACATATATAAATTTTAGAAATCGATGCTTATTTACGGGAGTTAGAGCACGGACGGACAGACAGAAACACTTTTCATAAACACTTTTCAACCTGGAAAGTGTTAAAAAGATAATGAATATTGCACTTCTACTTGCATTAATCAGGGCTTTAGGAAAAAATACGAATTTTTACTGACTACGGGCTTATTTCTTAATTCACCTCATTAGTGTATGGGGGCCATTTTACTAATTGGGATTTTTTTTTTTTTTTTTTTTTGTACGAGGGACTGTATACAAATTTCAAAAGCATAACTTTTTAAAAATTAATGAGAGGTATTTTTTCCTAACGTAGTCTTTTTTTCCAAACTTATTTTGAACGTTTTTTCACTTTACATTGCCTCTAATAGATAAAGAAGTGTGCTACCACCTTTTGGTTACACCGTGTACACATACATCTTTAGTATATATGTCCTAAAAATAAATAAAGAAATATGGCATTTTTGCATTTTTTGGTTTAACGCCGACCTTCCATTACTTTATCCTACTGAAAACTTTTCTTTTCGTGACACCCAAACTAATTGTTACATCTCTTATGGAGAACAAGATATCTAGGCGACACAATTTGCCCATTTTATTAATTACGGCTCATAATCATTTCATAAACTGAGTTGCACTGTATGCTAGTTGTGTATGCTAGAAAGAAAATTTTAGTCTCTCATTAAGTTAACGAAAAAAGTCAAGTCAGCCTAGCATTCAAGATCTGCGCATCTAAATTTGCAGTTCGTTAATCAAGCTACTAACATTAAATTATACGTGTAGCCGATTCTTTAGAAATAGCGTTTTGATAATTTATTACAGTGTTTGAAATATCCTTAAAGTTACTAATAATGTATTTCACGTTGCTACAGCTGTTTTTATTTATTTATGAAACTAAACAAATTATGTAATTAAGGGTGTGTCTGACAGTACTGTGTTTTTAGATTCTTTTCCTCGCATAGTTCTACAAGTCTTCGAAAAATAAAAGGGAGTTCTTAAGCTTAAACATGCTCAGTTTAGAAAGAAATGTTAGTTATCCTTACGTAAGTTACCAAGAAAGAAAATAATAAAATTTTAACGAAAATATTTTTTTTAAATGTTAAACACAGTATTTACTATTTTCCAGAAAAAAAATTTCACCACCACAGGAACACACTTCTTTCACAACCGCCATTTTTGTTTAGAATAACTGAGTAACGTCTGCGGGTGACTAATGTTCTTATTTTCCTCTGTCTACCAAATTACCCCGAAAGTGACTGCTATTCATATGCATAAATCTAACCACACTATGCAATTATCTAATGCGATAAAACTAATTTCCCTAAAATGTAACTGTTCTTATTTTTGCTGAATGTTAAATAGTTAGCATATCTACTCCTAGAAAAAGTATGTCCTCACCTCAACAGTGTAGTCCTCAGAAAAAAACTGGGGGGCGCACTCGTTTAAGAAGAACTGAAATATGAGTAATTGGTTAAATGTAATTGAATTGCAAATTTCAAAAAGGGCTCAAATGTGAAAATTAAAATGTTACAAAAGACACAAAAAACTGATTTTCTGTTGAACCATTTGTCTGATTGAAGCAGTTTTCTTTCTTTCTTTTTTTGTAACATTATCGAAAACTTAGTACGTTATAACAAAGCAACATAGTGTCCTTAAAGGAAAATTCGAGGAAGAAAATGATTGTTACATTTTTCTGAGGTTCCTTCTCGAAATTCAAACGAGGGTTTGTGTAGTTTTAGTACTGAAATGGCATTATTTTTTACAATACATGTTTTTTAAAAGAACAAGAAAGGAATTTTTTTTATATTTTTTACATTTCTCCATTTTGTTATGCCTCCCCCCAGTGGCGTAGCCAAAGGGAGGTTAGGGGGGTCACAACCCCGCCACCGTATGAGGAATTTTTTGCCATGCAAAATGGATATTCTTCACTCCCTCATCACACATACTTATACACATATATGAGTTGCAGTAGTCACACCCCCCCCCCCCCATGAAAAATTTCTGGCTACGCCACTTTTTGGGATAACACTGTCATACATATCCACCTCCCCCCCCCCACACACACACACATAATGCTTTTATTAAAAATCTTCTTGGATATCCAGCCGTGATGCCGCCGCATCTGACGGCCACTGCAAAAGGCCATCATCGAAGTCTTCAAAATACCGTGGTCTTTCATTTTTGAGTCACTGATCATCATTTAAGAAGAGTAGTATGGAAAAGCCTCAATAATAGGAATGTTTGGACAGCAACCTTTCGTTTTTGATAGGACAAAAGTTTCATTATTAAAATCGTTGCCAATGAATGGATGGCATAAGATTTCACTAGGCTTATCAGGGTTGAAGATAACTCGAAAAAAAGTCCACACTTGAAAATAAACTTTATCCTTTTTTTCGATTTTTTTTCCGTAACATCTTTCCAAAAATGGCTTTGCCTTTAAGTTAACTTTGAACCACTATTTAAAGTCTATGATGTCAGAATATGCTAACGTCATAGACTTCAAATTGTGGTTAACGTTAATTTTTTTACACTAAACTTCTCGCGTATAGTGCTACTGGTATTTAGATCTCATCTCATTGAGATGAAATCTTATCGGAATTTATTCCAGAAAGTGGTGTTTTTCTCCAGTATAAAAACCTGACATCATTCCATCTTCTCGCTCAAAAATTATAGATCTGTATGTGTACATGGGGGAAAAAAAGCAAAAAAATAAATTTTGAAAATCCTCGAGATAGACCCTTTTTGAAATTTGCTATTCAAATATATAAATAAAATAAATTAAATCGTTAATTTGAATTATTTATTGATTGAATATTATACTATGGTGCAAGCAATTAAATTTTGCCTACAAAAACAATATAATTTTGATCAACAGGTTCTTAAACATAATTTTTCTATCTGCCACCATCAACAATGCTAGTGTCAAAATGACCAGGCTTTTTTTTTCTGAAGTGGTGGCCAGGGGCGTATCTAGAGGGCTGAGGGGCTGTAGCCCCCTCCCGAAAAGAGACCCTTTACTTAGCTTAACTCGGTAACAGGAAGCAAATACCAAAGCTGGACCCAGATTTTTAAAAAGTGCTATTTTGATGCAGATATTAGAAATCGCGTCATGATACTGAAAACTGCAGCTAGCTAATGCATCCGTTCCTCGAACATAAAAATTTAAACTCCACAGTACATCTAAATATGTAAAAGCCTCACCATGGCACAGTGGTTATGCCACTGAAAATGGTAGATGGCCGAAGTGTGCAGGTCCCGGGTTCGGGTCCCATCGCGCGGCTGTCGATCTAACGGTCTGGAGTTTTGGTAGGTTTTCTCCAGATGTAACGTAAATACGCGTTAGAACCCCTTAGAAAGTCCTCCTACCGAGGCACCCTCCCCTTGGCAGATCGAACTAGTGTAGCGTTGCCGTAATCACTCACAATCACTAAATATGTAAAATCAGTGAAACACCTTGCTATTTGCCACCCATGGTGGTTTTTCAAAATTTGGTGACTTACGCATGCTTGTAGTTCCATCTCTTCGCATTAAGTTCGTTAAAAAAAAAAAGCTTTTCATATGTTTTAAAGAATATTGTACATCTAAAAGTCTACTTAAGTGGTTCAGAAAGTTTCTTCTGTTTGCCTTTCTGACGCAGAGTTACAAAATGAAAATTTTAAATCTTTAAAAACAAGTATGAGTAACCCACTTGAAAATAAAAAGTGGGAGCTCATAAGCTCACATAAAATAGTACTCGTACGTATGAAAACGCCGTTACCCCTCGACTACATCCATAGGCGTAACTTTCTTAGTGCAAGAGGGGGCAATTTCCTCCTCCCCCCCCCCAACAAAAAAAAAAATAAAAAAATAAAAATTCAAGAATCATCCTCTGAAATAATGGAAGGGGGAGGGATCAGTGGGCGATTCAGAAAAGTTTCAAGAAGAGAGGGGTTGATAATACTCATTTTAATAGATTGGCCATTCTTTTTTTTTCTTTAGTCATTTTTGGGGCCGTGGTAGCCCAGTGGTTAAGGCGTTGGACTCGTAACCGGAAGGTTGCGGGTTCGATACCGGCGTACCACTAAAGACCACCGTGTACATGCGGTGTACGTGCACGTTAAATCCGTGGTTCCGAAAGTCCTCTCGGCGGTCGCTAGCAGTTTCCGAAGGGTGTCAATATTCAGAAGTCCGCCACCTTCTGATGAAGTTCCAAATTGTGACGGGAAATTCCGGGAAGGACGCATATGTAGCTCTAAGCGACACATTCAGTGACGCGAGCTGTCCTCTCCTGGCAAATAAATAAATAAATCTTGAACCTAGGTTTAGCCTTCTCACCATTGGAAAGATTCCTTCTATGACCAGAATGGCTTCCGGTTCTTTGAATGCCAGATGATTTCAGCCTTCCTCTTTTCATTCGCTCGCTTTGTTCAGCCGAAGCATTCAAAGAATCAAACTGGTTGGCAATACTGGTCTCGGAATCTCCCTCCGCTGCTTCTTTTCAGCGAAGAGAACGAACGCGTTGAACCTGGGTTCAACGATTAAACTCCTCGATAACTAGATAGATTAAGATAACCGTTAATTTCTCAAACATAAATACCCCCATCAGCCGAGACGTGGCTACGACAATGCTTTGGAATGTCATTCATCGACCTCGATTCCGCAATCAGCCTTGGCCGTTTACGCACGAGAAGTCGCGTACTACACCTCCACTCCGTTCGTGCCAATGGATATGTTGTTCGTGGTTTTAACTCCCACTCCATCTGGAGTTCAAAAATAAAAACGCTTTGCGCTACACACAGTAGAGATGGCCAATGATTCGATGAGTCGAATCAGTGATTCGAATCTTGGTACTGAGTGGCTCAGTCTTTACACTCACTCTCTACTGATTCGAATCTCAAGCCCTCAAGGGAAATACATTCCAAGTGCGAAGGGAAGAAAAACTTATTTTCCCTTTGCCGTTCCCAGGGATTTTCCCTTACTCTTTCAACTCTTTTCGACTCTTTACGACTCCTTTCGGCTCCTTTCGACTCTTTACGACTCTGAGTCGATAGATGATTTGAAACAGTAAATGAGTGGGTGTGGGTGAGTTGGTGCAGCAACGAATCTTTACTGATTCAGTGTTTCGCTCTGTTTCGGTGATTGTATACTATCGTTGAGATTCGTTAGTTTTTCGAATCTTCTATCGACTCAGAGTCGAAAGGAGCCGAAAAGAGTTGAAAGGATGTTTCATTTAATTGGAGGGGTTTTTTCGAATCTTCTATCGACTCAGAGTCGAAAAGAGTTGAAAGGATGTTTCATTTAATTGAAGTTTTTTTTTCGAATCTTTGGTGTTTCATTTCTTGGTTGGTGGTCGGATTTTAAAGTTTTATCTGTCTGTGGGTGTGGAGTGGGTCGAACATCGTTTGCTTTTGGCGGGTGGCATAGGCGTTACTTCCTAAGGGCAAGAGGGGTCAATCTCCCCCCCGAAAAAAAAATTAAGAAAATCCCTCCTTCCAACTTGTCTGACTGATTTAATATTTGTTTAAAATTTAATGAAACATCCCTTTTCTACTTTTAACTTTAATATATGTCCCCCTGCCCCCACCCTCAAAAAAAAAAAAAAAAAAAAAAAACGGAACGTTAAGTTTACATGGTGGCGGATTTTCATGTGAAGGGAAATAGAATGAAATAAAGTTAGGATTGTGCTTGTCACTTTTAATGAAGGATACAGGGGCGGTATTAAGCGCTCTCACAAAAGGACTTTGTAGTAAGCAAAATAACATTTCGCTTTATTGCAGCAGATTTCCTTGTTTTTTTTTACCTTGTTTTTCGTTTAAGGGGAATGATTTTATTTTCTTTCGTAATTCAGAGAAATACAAAATAGGGCCTAAAGCAGTGGCGTAGTTAGTGTTATTGACAGTGGCGTAGCCAGGATTTTATTTCGGGGTGGGCTGGGTATCAAATTTAAAGATAAAGTTCAATTGTAAGCTAAGTAAAGGGTCCCATTTTTTTGGGGGGGGCAGCAGCCCCTCAGTAGGACTGGGCCAAAAATCGACATATCGGTTTTATTTCAACATCAAATATCCGATATTCCCATTTTCATTTCAGTGAAATCTCGAATTCGATAAAGGGCAAAAATACAGGCCGGCAAGGGGCGTAGCCAGAATTTTTTTATGGGGGGGGGGTTATGACTACTGCAACTCATATATATGTATACGTGTGTATGATAATGTAGTGAAGAATATACATTTTGTATGGCAAAAAATTCCTCATGGGGGGTTATGACCCCCCTAACCCCCCCCCCTTGGCTACGCCTCTGAGGCCGGCGATAAGAAAATCCTGAGATCAATACCAGCTTGTGATGCTTTTGCTACTGCTTTCTCTCGGAAAGCTTCTTCTTCTCTCATCGCAGAAAAAACAGCTCCATGGTTTATTAGTCTAATTACCATAATTAATTAACGCATATCTCGGAACCTATCCACCGGAGCGCGTTTTTATTGATTCTCGACCCCCCCTAGACTCAACACCCCACCGATACTTAAAATTTCGAATGCTTTGATACCAAACTTAACCTTTTAATCTTACAGGCCCAGGGGGTCATACGAAGCTCCCCTATATTTTCAATTTGGGCATTTTAAACACTAGCCTCCTCCGGCGGCAACTCAAAGTCTGGAAACCATCCCAGAGCCAATTTCTACATGTTTGCAGTCCTTTTAAGCCTCAATCATGGTTAATTAGTCTAATTACCATAATTAATTAACGTATATCTCGGAAACTATCCATCGGAGCGCGTTTTTATTGATTCTCGACCCCCCCTCTGGGACCCCCATCGATACATAAAATTTCGAATACTTTGACACCAAACTTAACCTTTTAATCTTACAGGCCCAGGGGGTCATACGAAGCTCCCCTGTATTTTCATTTCGGGCAGTTTAAACACTAGTTTTACTGGAGCAAGGAGAGAGAGATGCTAACTGCCCGATAACTCAGCGGAGAAGAAACCCGATGAATGGGTGAAGGGTGTTTAAATAGTACGGCTTTCGGCGCAGAGAGAGGGAAAATTTCTTTAGTTGTTTTATTGATTCAAGATTCGAATCACTGATTCGAATCATCGAAGTAGTGAGTGAGTCGAGATTCGAATCAGTAAAATGAGTCGAACCGCCCATCTCTAACACACAGGAAGTCCAACGATGCTTTCTTTGAGTTTCTTCATTCATTTCGCACTTTTTTTTCTTTTGTTTTTATACACATCTGCTAAGGAAAACGATGTAGAGTGAATTGGCACGTGATTGCTCGGCTTAGCAAGAGTTTTATGCTACTAGTTATGATAAGGGCAGTTGGCGTAAGCTCGGAGGAAGGGGCTCAGTCCGCCACCCGTGTCGTAGAATTTTTAAGATAAAGTCCATGAATCTTTAATTTTCAACATAAAGATTACGTCCGTAACTCCACCCCCTTAAAGGATATATATGTACGTCAATGGATAAGTGTACAATTATGGAAATTATTAGAAGGCTAAGTCACCACAAAATGAGACACATATAAAATATGTATAACTAGGTAAAAGATAGAAAAATAGAGCTCAACTCTAATATCTATATACTAGCTAAATTTCCCCTTTGGCATCAGGAACTAAGGCATAACTTGACGAAAACAACTCTCCCCTAATGTTTGCTAATCTAGTGCTGTTTATTTTCAATCACTAATGCTTAGTGAGAATGATTTTTAAAATCTTTAGTCTGCGTACATGTGCACATACAAATCTTCAAATAATGAATTTGGCGCAGCTACCAAAATATTAACTTTTATTTCCCTAAAGAAAAAACCGATAGGCGACCCTAGAAACTTAGAGAAGGGGGACAAACTTCAAAAGCATTTTCTAGAGGGGGAAATTTCACACTTGTAACAATTTCAGTTCCAATTTTGCTTGTCGATGCAATTTTGTTTGCAACACGATGATATACTAAACCTTTTCTTCTTCTTCTTCTTTTTTTTTTTTTTTTGGGGGGGGGGGAGGGAAGCTAAGCTAAAAGAATAATACCCAAAAAAAAAAAAAAAAAAAGAAAAAAAAATCAAGTGGGTCCGTGTTGGGACACACGGTGGTTAGTTTAATGTGAACCGTCTACGTCAGTTTATTACTTTAGACGTTTAAAGATTGAAATGAACACTGAAAACAAGATTGACTTCGTTTAAATAATTTATTGCCATACTGACACTGAATAGGTAGTACATTAAAGCTTATTTCGATTACTAATAGACAATGTTTTTGTTTAACACTGGTCTATGATATAATAAATAAGGCATAATGCCAGCATTAATATTACTGGTGAACGTGCCAGTGTGTTCTATCGTGTTATTACCTAGAGACCGTATCTATAGTGTTATTACCTGAGACAGACAGGGCAAACAGACGCATGACATCAATGTCCGGAAAGCTATATTTAATTATCAAAAGTCTGGTATTTTTCTTAAAACCTTAAAAGAGCTTTTCATAATGTAATTTAAACTCCTTTTCACAGTGTTAAAGCATGTCAGGGCAGAAATTTTATTTTTCCGGTAGTAATTCTGCATGTTTTATGTTCTGTGATTCGCACAGCTATATTTTAGTATCTTCTCTACTCATTTCTTTTTTTTAAAATTTTATTAAACAGTTTGTTTTCTTTATCTATTGTTTCCGTACTGGAAACTATCTGATAAAGACCATTATAAAAAGAAAAAAACATTTAAATTTTCTTATACCTTGTAAAAAAAAAAATGTATTTACACGCACATTAGCAAATGGCACCGAAATTTGAAAATGACCCGCCCAACTACTGATGTCTTCATTTGATTCGATTCTTGAAAGAATCCGATTTTTTTCCATCACTGTTTATTTTTTTCAGTCAAACTAATTAGTATTTCCATTTCCATTTTCTCAAACAAAACAATCGTAATTAAGACTTACTCAACTTGAATGCTTGATCCAGTAGCGTAGCTCGGATTTATTTGAGGGGGGGGGTATCAAATTGCAAGCTACAGTTCAGTAGTCATCTAAATATTAAACTGTAAGCTAAGTAAAGGGGACTTTACTTAGCTTACAGTAAAAAATTTTGGAGGGAGACTGCAGCCCCCTCTGGCTACACCCCTGGTTTGACCGTTCAGTATAAATCAGCACAACCCCAATTTCTATTAACTGAAAGGCAAGGTTTATAGGTTTGATTGACGTCGTTTCAAGAATGCAGTTGCCTCTGCCGTTTTCTTTTTCTTTCTTTCTTCTGTTTTCTTCTTTTTTATTTATTTAAACAGAGGGCGTGCCAAAAGATTTTCTGCCGTTAAAGAGACCTAGTATAATAGAAGAGAAAGACGATTTTGATTTATCGTTTGTAGGGTGTAGTCATTTGAATACCTATTAAAAAAAAAGTTTACTTATTCATAAGGTAGCAGGTGTAATTCATTTTCTTGTGTATGCAGGGCTTGAACTATTGCACCGGCGAACTAGGCCAAGGCTTATCCCCCCCCCCCTCCCGAACGTTAAAAATAAAATATTAGACATAATCTTGAAGAACTTACCAACAAAATTAGTTAATTAACATTAACTCTTAGGTAAAAAAAAAGAAAAGAAAGTGAATTGCTGTCACAATAAAAAGATAAATGATGCCGAAGGCGTCAATTGCAGAGCACAATCGTAACACATGCACTCAAGGGCGGCTCCAGACTAAATTCTCGGAGGGGGCCATCGAACTTTTTACTTAGGTCTTTACTTACTTATAAATTGTTCAAAATGCAAATTGAACGTGTGAAATCGTGAATTGAACGTGTGAATCCTATAATCAGGGGATCAAAGGCGGATCCAGGGGGAGCGCGCCCCCTCCGAGAAAAAATATTTACACTAGATAAATGGGGCTTTCACTAATACTGAGTGTTCTTTACACTAGATAAAATGAGTATTCACGATTTGCGCCCCCTCCGAAAAAAGTTTCTGGATCCGTCCTTGCAGTGGATGGTGATTCTGTTGTTATTGTTAGAAAGCAAACTGTTTTGGAAAGTTATCCAAAAATTAACAATAAAATTATTTAAGTTATCTAAGTTTATATAACAGGCCTATTTTATTTGTATATTCGTTATATTTTTTCAACTCATTTTTCTCATAAAGTAGAACATCAAATTATGTGTAGAAAAAAAAAAAATAATAATAATAATAATGGGGAAGTGTGTGTGTGTGTGTGGGGGGGGTTGTTCGGGATTAATTTTTACCCCTCTCGGTTTAGAAGAAGTGTCCTGATTTTCGGTTCAGAAAAAGTGGTCACTTTAGATTTTATAATATAATCTTATAAATAAAAATGAAATTCTGTTTGTTTGATTGTTTGTTTGTTGATTTGATTCGTATACAAATCCACAAAAATGGACCTATCGGCCTGAAATTTAGCACAGATATGTAAAATAATATAGAATAAATCATAGTCCACTTTAAAACTTCGAAAGTCCACCCGTTCCCGGAATTTAAGAGATTTTTTATGCTCTTCACGCAAAAATCTTTCCGTAATTGTAACCCCTGTAGTGAAAAAAGTGTGAAATAAGGATCGTGGTTGCCATGTGTGGCGATTTTGCCGAATAAAATGTTTTTAAATTCTCAAAGTAAAAATAAAAGAATAATAATGATTTTTTTTTTTTGTTAGTTTATATTCGTAAGGTTATTTTTTTTTAATTATAATATCTTGTGCATGGGAAATCAGAGCAGGAATGTAATGCTTTACACGCAAAACAATAAGAATTGAAGATTTCCGAGGCTAATGTGTAAATTTTTTTAGTTTGGCGAAAAAATAAAATGGCTCAAATAACGATTTTGAATAAGTGAGTTCTAGCGGTTTGCACAGTTTTCGGCTTGGCGCAATTTATTGAGAGCTTAAGGAAATAGATTTTTGAAAACAAGTGCAAAGGTTTTATTAGAATACAGCGTTAAATTTTAATGATCCGTGAAGAAATAATGCAGTTATTAAGGGATTTCAAGCGATCTAACTTCAGAATTCTCGCCAATTGAGTACATTGATTTAAGTTGGGAGAATTCCGCCAAATTTCAGAAAATTGAAATATTCTCATTTAGTACATCGGAGTAACGATGAATAAAACACATTATAGTTGATAATTTAAAAAAAAAAAATCGGCTGTATTAAGGAATTCCAATTTTTAAATAAATGCGTGCTACTCTTTGGCGGTCGAACCATTTCCCATATTGATTGCTGCTAAGTCAATGCTTCGAATGATTCCCTGAAAAAACTCTTGCGAAATGGCGTATGTTGGCACTTTGGCGAGGCTTAGATTTGAAACTGGATTTTATTTGAGACTGGTATATATAATAACACTGGTTATAGATAAAAATGAATGTTGGTATGTGTTTATGAGGTTGAAAACTCCAGCACCGTTGAGCACCGTTGCACGATGAAATTTGGTTCACCTAAGTCTTTTATGATGGAGAAGGTTTTTATGCTATCCGTTTTCCTTAACTTGCCACTTGGTGCCGCAGCAGAACGTTGAATTCTATTCCGTTTAGCCGTTTGCTATGCGAATATCGTTCAACCGATTTCGATGAAATTTGGTACACGCGAATATTAGAACACGGAGAATATTTTTCACTATCCATTTTGCTGTAACTTGCCGCTAAATGGCGCTGCAAAGCATCAACTTCTATACCGTTCGACCGATCGGCATAAAAATTTTTATACTTACACATTTGAGCATGAAGAATATATTCTAACTGCGTTCCTTTTGATGTTACTCACCAGTAGATGACACTGCAATGCATTATTATTTTAACTCGCCACTAGATGACGCTGCAGCAGGCCAAATTCTTGACCATTCAAACGGTCGCTATGAAAATCAGTATACATAGCTATTTGAACAATGAGAATATTTTGGCGTTATCCATTTTGCTATAACTCGCCACTTGACGGCGCTGTAGCAAATCATTACTTTAATTAACTACTAGATGGCCCTGCAGTGTATCACTTCTTGACTGTGCAAATGATCGTTATGAAAATTGGTATACATAGATAGTTGAACACGGTCGCTATGAAAATCAGTATACATAGCTATTTGAACAATGAGAGTATTTTGGTGTTATTCATTTTGCTATAACTCGCCACTTGACGGCGCTGTAGCAAATCATTACTTTAATTAACTACTAGATGGCCCTGCAGTGTATCACTTCTTGACTGTGCAAATAATCGCTATGAAAATAGGTATACATAGATATTTGAACACGGGGAAGAGTTTGGCGCTATCCATTTTCCTGTAACTTGCCACTAGATGTCGCGTCAACACATGAACTTCAGGACTGTCCAGCCGATAGTCATGAAAATTCGTATATATCGATATCTGAATGCGAAAAATATTTTCGCCGTATCCGTTTTGCTAAAACTCGCCACTAGATTGCGCTATGCCGCATGGCCTTCTGCACCGTACAAACATTTCCTTGCAATTCGGTATGCATGATTATTGGACACAATATAACGCGATATCCACTTTGCTATATCTGTTTATTACAATGAATAGTAATCACCACAAATCGTAATATCAAAAAGTCCATTCATTCCCGTGCGAAGAACGGGTACTTCAGCTAGTTAAAAATAAATACGCACACCATTTGCATTGATGCTTAATCCTCGCATACGCGCTGTAAAAAGTAGGTGCGTTTTCTCAGTAGCGACCTTCCAAGTGGCTGGCTGCACTTAATGGACAGACTATAGTTAATGTTTGAATTTACCCAAGTAACTGACTTTATTTTTATAACTGAATCATATTTTTTTGTTTGTTACTTATTTAAAATTGTCACATTGCTCTATGTCTGGAAGGGGTCCAAATGG
Organism: Cheiracanthium punctorium; assembly: GCA_038373885.1. Classification (NCBI taxonomy): domain Eukaryota; kingdom Metazoa; phylum Arthropoda; class Arachnida; order Araneae; family Cheiracanthiidae; genus Cheiracanthium; species Cheiracanthium punctorium. The sequence goes on from JAWZYV010001543.1 coordinate 562,013, forward strand.
TGAAAAAAGCAGAATTTTTCACAAAAAGACTTCATCATCATTATTATTTTTTTAACAAAAACTGAAATTTCGGGGAGGTCCGAACCCCCTGGACCACCACCCTGGATACGTCCTTGCCTAAAACTGCAATAGTACGGTACAGTACAAGTGAAGAAGCTGACAGTTTCTATCACGCGTATGTCCGATTTGCTCAATGCAGGGGCGGATCCAGAGAAACCGTCTAGGGGGGGCTCCATTTTTCATTAGGATGATACATTGATTTCCCAATACCTTTTCTCCCAATGTATAACTAGACATGGTATATCACAACTAAATAAGTATGTTGTCTGCTGCATGAACCGTCGAAAGAAAACTGGGAAGGGGGGGGGGGGCAGAGCTATCGTGCGCCTTATACCGATCAAGTTACAATGCTCATAAGCCATGTGTTTTATGCGTTTCAATGGACGACGGGACTGATACAGGGGGGAAATGTTCCGTTGCTCTCTCCATTGTGTGTGTGTGTGTGGGGGGAGGCAGGTTTTTCAGTTTCAAACATTAATCTTTTCTTGGTAGATCTCGACTGGCCATTAAAAGTCGTAAATTTTGCCAGAAAAATGTCGCCTTAAGCCCTGTAGTGACGACAAGACGTGGCTAATCAGCAACAACCTTTATGATTAGCCACGTGATTAGCTTTTCAATGTGTTGTTGTTCGCGGGCCCTACCCATTAACATTTTAGTGTGTACAGAGTATAATTGTTGAATGCATTATTGAACCCATTTCACAGTCCCCGTGCAATATACAGTGTTCACAGCATACATTTTCGCATTTTAGGATGGCATTAAGTTTTCCAGATTAAGTAATTCCCATCTTTTTCTGTGAGGACTGTAGTAAACAAACTTCAATTGCTATTTACAACTATTATCACTATTACCTGCTATTTACAATTTGAGCTTCCTTTTTTAAAACCAGACCAGCTAAACATTGCCAGGTACTCACTTTGTCTGATATCTTAGAATCTGTTAAAATTTTATAATGAGGATCTGTACCTATACGTCTTGGTGGTGTTGACAACTTATGAGAGCAGTTGAAAGAATGAAAGCTGTACAAATTGCGGAGGGTTGGATGGTTCGTCTATGCTTCAGCATCACTTAAGACCGATGCTGATTGCCGCTGCGTCTAACATGACTGCTGTGGGTAAGAGGGCATTCTTGTCGCGAATTTTACGACTTTTTAATGGCAATTCGAGGTTTACCGATAAAAGATTTCTGCACTAAACTGCAAACTCCGTCCCCTATAAAATGGAAAGAGCAACGGAAGATTTTTTCCCCCGTATCAGTGTGCCTTCGTCCATTCAAATACAGTGGAACCAGCTAAAGTGACCACCTTGGTAACGAGATCGTCTGTCTATAGTGACAACTTTAAGCTATTTCGCCTTACAACCATCACACTTTACCACCTTTGTAAGGTACCGTCTTTATAACTTGGAACTGTGCTCCAGCCACTGTGGCGATAGCGAGTCAATAAAATTTGCCCTCCTTCTGTTTAAAAATAAAAGCTCTATCATTTTTGTAAATAGAAAATTATGTTTAATCCACAAGGATTCAATAAGTATTGGTGCACATATTCTTAGCATATATATATATATATATATATATACAGAGAGAGAGAGAGAGTTGGCTCTCTGTTTAACGACTTTCAAGGAACCGTGAAAATGTGAAAAATCGTCCATAAATAGAGATCTTCCATAAACAGAATTTATAAAAGAATAACATTTCCCTTTACACTTTGGAAGGCGCCTGGTTCAAAACCAGTTCGCGTCCGCCGATATAACTGTTTGGAGTTTTCCATGCTTTCCTCCGAAACTTAGAGTAAATAAGGGTTAAGACCCCTTAGAAAGACCCCCACGGAGTGCACCCCACCCATCGGTTTAGATACCATGTGCAGATAATTGGCTGTAATCGTACAGCACCAAAACCAACCCTTTACACTTTACATTCTTAGGACTGTGAATATTTTTCTTGATATATTGGCGTGTTTAAAGATGTTACTTTTATAATCATTATATTATTTTATTATCCACAAAAAATTATTTTAAGTTACCTTAAAAAAAGGTAGTAAAAACAAGCAATACAATAAAATTAGGTTTCAAGAAAATCAAAATGAGTCAGTTGTTTCATGTTTCGCCTTCCCGTTATTCTTTCTTTCAGATTTTCTCAAATTTCAAATGCGTCAGCTTCCATTTTATGAATTTTTCTAGCTAACCAGCCGAATCCTGAAAATTTTGCATTCCAATTTTTTCTGCCAAAATAACAGCACTGCAGTAATTGCTTGATTTTGTTTTATTTTGATAATACGAACAATTATCTACCTGAGGGATCTAGGCCGAGTAAGGGGTGCCCTACGTGGGGGTTTTCTAAGGGTCTTAATCCGTATTTATGAGAAGTTTCGGAGAAAACTGCGTAAGACTCTGAACGGCTAGATTGACAGACGCGACCTGAGTTTGAACCAGACACATTTCTTCTCGCAGTTGGAGCTCTATGCGCTCAGCCACTCGTCGGGCCTCCAGAAATTGGAGTTATGTGTTATGTGATGTTATGTGGCAAGCCTATACTAGAGGCATCTGCATTCTGTGGCGGTTGCCTTGGTCGGAGGATTTTTTCAGAGGTTCTAAGGCGTATTCATGTTAAATCTGGATAAAACCATCTGGAAAAAGTCCAGATAGTTAACTTAGATCGACAGCCACGTGGTAGGCCCAAATGCGGGACCGTCACACTTCAGCCGTCTATCATGTCAAGGGTCTTATCCACTCGGCCACGGTGGGGCCCAGAAATTAGAATGTTGGATGCTCTTGCTTCATGCAACCATTTGCATGCAGAAGTGCCATGACAAACTCTTCCAATCGGCCACATTGACTTTTCGGCCGTTTGGATTTGGATCCCGAACTAAATTTTTGTGCTGCTTCAAGAATTTTCTCTTTGCTTCTAAGTACCTTTGAGAATACACTCAGGTGGTTGAGATTATCGTGTGAATGGCACTTTTGACATTCCCCGACACTTTTTTCCCACTCTTAAAAAAATTTCCCCCTGTTCCTGTAGCGTAAGATGAAAAAAAAAAAAAAATCTTTGTTAAACAGAAACGACGTCGTCTTTGAATAGACATTTTTTACGTTGGAGTTGCTGGGACTTTGAAATATCGTGTTTGGAAGGAGATCGTCCTTAAACGGAGAGTCAACTGTACATACAGTGCTACTTTTTTAAATTTCAGTTCATGTGAAAATTTGCAACTTGTTTTTTAACTTCCCTAATCGATAGTGTATTTCTAGCTCTAGGGGGGCTCGAGCCCCCAGAGCCCCCCCCCTGGATCCGCCACTGGCTCAATGCTTATGGGCTCCCGCAAGATTTTCGTAAATATTATAGGGTCCCCATACTGAAAAGTTTAAGAAATCTGTGATTAAAGCATAACCTAATCTGTTCAATCCTATTCGTTCCATAGCAGCCGCGGCAACAATATCCCTTCAGTGTCCATCAATGCCTATTGGGTCTTGGAATGCCTGGAATTGATATGGCTCAGTGTGGTCTCGCTATGTGCACGCAAGCGATAATTTTGCAATATGATCTCCATGCTTAAGAATACTTTGCGAAAATCACATGAATCACGTGGATTTCTTGAACAAGAATACATAGTACAGTTTGTGAAGAGAAAATGTGAATTGTTTTGAGTCTCTGACATAGTTTGTTTAAAAACTTTCAAAAGAAAAAAAAAAAGTGACGAGAGAGAGATTGCATTATTAATATATTTTTTAAGAATGGTTTTAGCACTTTTCAAGAACATTGAAAGTATGTATTGTTTCTGTTGTCTGCCCGTGCTTTAATTGCCAGAAAATTATACAAGCTATTGGTAACCAGTGCCTCGACTAGAGATCACGTCACCGGGAGTAAAACTTAATTTCGACGCCCCCCTCAGCACGGGGGAGCTGGGCACGTACCTCATTTGCCCTCCCTTAATTGCGGGCATGGAAAGTACTGATCTCTGATAAAAAATGGTTCATGGGAAATTTATAGCTAAACACAGAGTAGTTGAAATTACAAGTGCAGACATTCTGTTTTTATTTTTTTTAAAATCTAGGTATCTTGACACTTTCCTTAAATGTCCCCAATTTTAGAAACGCCTTAGTTAACCCTTTTCTTCTGCTATGTCTTCTCTGCCAATATTTTGTCATTTAGACAACAATTAAATGCCCCCATTTCATAAATATGCAGTTTTATTACTTGACTAGTCGGTAGTTAGCTTTCAATTTTCCTTACCCAGTTCCTTGTTATCGACTGCTCTAACAACTTTCTGACTTGTTTCTAAACTTTCTTTAGCCAATTTTAAAAATGCATTAACGCTCCTCCTCAAGACAAGTCTACTCGGGGAGAATCGATCCTCAGGGTTCTTACCCTTCGCGTGGTTGTTAATCTAACGGTCTGGAGTTTTGAGCGATTTTCTCCATATGTAACGCGAATCCATAACTCCATATGTAACGTGGGGTTTTAGAACCCCATAAAAAATCCCCTGCCCGTGTTGCCCCCCCCTTTCCCTCGAGACAGATAGTTCTCGCGTAGCTTTGCCTTAACCAAAACCAAACCTTTTTATCGGAAGGATAACGTATAAAAGCAATTTATTTTTCGGTGAATTTAATTCTTGTTTTGCTGGCAGCCATACGTGTGTGGCTGCACTCTTGATGCAGTATTCAATGAATTCTCAAATATCCTGACGTACATGTAAAGTTGTGACGTAGCGAGTCGATTGTTTCGTTATTTATTACTAAAAAGAAGCGCTTTCCTTTTCCTCTCGAAGAAAGAAAACTTTTGAACGCCGTGCAATATTTTCTGTACTTGAGTGAACTCATGAAAGGCGTGCCTTAAAACAGCCGGATTTTACTATCCTCCAATAGCTAAAAGCTTAGCTTGTGCCATCCCCCCCCCCTAGGGCCTCCGGAAAAATATGTATTACTGTAATAGTTTACGTAGTAGTATAACGTAGATGTGATTCAACAAAGAAATACAGTATCTTTCTAGGGCAGGGTATCTTACCCCCCAGCCCCTATACATTCGCTCTAAACTCAATATTTTGGCGTATTTCTGCATGTATGCCCGCCAGGGCACGTGATCCAAAGTGTTCGTACGATAGTTGGAGCCTGCATGCGCACATTCTCTTGATTATATACATGAGTTACCTCCTTTGTAGGATTCGGGGACTTGTTTCCCCTAGGAATTTTGAATCTATGAACAGTGATTTAAAAAGAAGTGTTTTATTTTGTTCTGGCCTTTTCACGGCGCTTCACTGAGGAGAAGAGCCTGTGCCCTTCGTACATGGGCTCCCATATGATTATTTGCAGAAAGGGGAAGGGAGGGGGCAGACTCAAAAGAGTTCGTCCCCAGAAAGGTACTATATTTCAGTGTTGAATCACTTTTATGTCATATCAATACGTAAATCATAATGGTAATATAGGAGCTAAGGGGAACCATATGGCCCTTCTCTGCCCATAGGTATGGGTGCCCATGCCTTCGTCGGCATGGGTCTTCGAATACCTTCCCATAGAGGGTGATCGCATCGTCATTGGCGTATGAAGAATTTCTTCAGAGATGTTCTGCTTTAATTTGTTTACTATAATGTTTAAAATAAATGAATAAATAAAGCTGCCTGTTCTCAAAGGAAGAGTGGGTAGGAATGTGCTCTAATCCCATATGCACTTCACAGAGTATTTCTAATAAGCTATGTTATTAAAGTTTTTCATTCAGTTACTTCCCTTAGAGGGTGATGTATTGGAAATTTTTGGTGAATTTTTCGGTTTGGTAGTGGATAATTTTAAATAATGGACATAAACTTATTTTGATTTGCTTTAATGGGGCTCTTGGATCTGCAAAGGAGGTGAGGTGAGCACCCACCTACCCCCTATGGGCTCAGGGTGAATTTGAAGATGCTATTTCATTTGATTTTGAGTCGAAATTTCTGTAATTCGGTTTATAGTGCACGAGTATATATCGAATGCCTCCCCCCCCTTTTACACACACACAAAGATAAACTCCCGTTGCTGGTGTTGCCCGGGTGTATAAGTGTTAAAGCATAACTAGCCAAAAAATTATTATCTGCTTCGCTTCCCACCGTTGCAAAGACGCGAAAGCAGCGTTTTTCCTCCTGTGTCCATCGTTGTTTCCAGGCATTGTTACTCCCACTAGGGGCCCACAGCTTACGTTTTCAAAAACCTGTGCCGGGAACATAGACACAGAGAGAAATCGCTCAATAGTCCAGTGCGCCAAATTTTATCCGGATCAGACGAACGATCTAGGCACCTATAGCGAATGAACATAGATACAAATAGACATAGACAGACAGGAAAATTATCCTTCTTATTTTATATCTACATTTAGATTACTGCATTATTTGGATAACCTTTAATAATACTGATTCTACTTAATATTAATTTGAGGTAAAAATATGCCATTGATAGGGAATTGGACTATAGATCTAAGAAAAACATGTATACATGATGAATGTGCCCGTTAAGTCTGTAGGGCCAGTTCTGGATTATCAATTCTGGTTCTAGTTCAACGAAACAACCAAACGAAGTAATTGACAAATTAAAATGAATTTAATGAATTAAGTAATATAACGAGCTTATTTTTTTCTTTGATTGATTATTTTCAAGAAGTGCTTGTTTATGTAAAAATCAAACAGAAATTCTGTTAATGCCTAATCTACAACAGAACATGTATTTTTTGTATGAATCATTTTACACTGTAAAATTCCGTTGCATTTTGATACCAATAGAAATAATTGTAATAAAACCAAAGTTCAGAAAAGTATTTTTAATATTTATTTATGTATTTGTGTGTGTGTGTGTGGGGGGGGAATCATGCAAAAACCGATAAAAAGTATGATGATTTATCTGGAAGCATTTAAAATTTAGTCAAATAAATTAAATAAAATGCATTAGATATTTAAAAAGTATTTAAAGTGATACACATCACTAAAAATAAAATAATTTTTCAGATTTAATTTTACAGCTAAGCCGAAGTACTTGTTAAGGAAAAAAAAAGACATTTAAAAGATTGTATTTTTTTTTTTTTAAATCCAGATTATTGTAATTTGTCTTGTTACTGTGAAAGTGAATAAAACGTGAATGAGACACAATTTACGTAAGGTGATTTAAGTCATTAAAAAATAACCTGGGATTAAACTAAACTATTAGGTTGTTCGGAAAGTAATGTCATTTTTTCGTAATGACAGTATTTTGCTTAGACAAAACTATTGAAGATAATACGAAATTCGGCACGTATGAGTTTCTTAGCGTAGGTGCTAAAACATTCCTTTCACATATCCTGCGTGATCTCAAAGAAGAAAAGAGATGTCCATAAAATTCTTGCTGTAAAAAACAGCCCTCACGAATGCCTAAAAATCGATTTCAGAACATTTCTAATATGATTCTTCATGGAGGGTAGAAGTGTAAAAACGGGGAGGCCGTTCATTTTTTTAAAGGAAAAAAAGTATTATTTATAAAATTATCCCTTTAAAATTTAATAAATACAGATCCTATGCTTAGGCACAGCTCGTTTGTAAATCAATACTTGTTGAAAATTTATTTATTTGAGTTCTATGTAAGGAAACGACATTACTTTCCGAACAACCCAATAAAAAAAGGTAGTTTTATTATCTTTATTTATTTTTAAGTTCGTAAATGCTTTAAAATCTAAACAATATTATTTTTATTATAAAATAAAATTTATGACTCTGTTTTATACCAAAAATAATATGTTTAGTCATAAAGTAAAATTTATTATCTTTCAAGTTCTGTGCGTGTGTGTGTTGGGGAGGGGGAGGGGAGATGAGGGGATGTAGATTCTCGAAATATACTCTTGCACTGTAATATTCATGAAAAACTATCACGAATGAAGTTAAGGGCAGGGCCAAATTTTGATGCAACAAAAAGCAAAAATTTATCTATTTGAAGCGTAGAATACGAATATTGAACTATTTTAAGACCCTTAACAGCGGGTTGCCCCGAAAATTTTTGGAGGCCCTGCATGCTCAATGCATTCGATGTGATTTATCTTTCTGGTTTTTATATGTTGATACATTAATATTTTTTAATTGATGACCTTCGTTACCAAAAATAATTTTCATGGAGTACTCTTGTCTTAAACTATTTTAACATTTGCCCCCCCTAAAATTTTGAGGGCCCTAGACCGTGACCTAGTTTTCCGGTGTCGTTTTTTCAGCTGACCGTTTTGAATGATACTTGCGGATTCATTGATGAAGAAAGAAAAAAAAAATTGAGGAGGGGCCCAAAAGATTGAAAAGGTAGAATTTTTTCCAAAGCATCTTCATTATTGAACTAACGAATGTTAAAAATTTCGGGAGAACCTAAACCTGGTGATCCCACAGCGGTCTATTGTGCAGACTTATCCTGTGCTTTTTCGTTAAAAAAAAAAGTGATACGCATGTCCTGCGTCCTCTCTCCTGGAATAAAGTACTGTACTTACCTTATGAATCCATACCATAATATGAAGTATGAGACATCCAGCTCTAAGGTTATTGACTCAAACTTCATTACATAAAACAGTTGTTCCAATTCAGGGCCACATTTAGTCCATGCCGGCCCTAGGCAAAATTAAAATCTGCTGCCTCATGCTACAAAGCATGCTCCTTTTACTTTTATTAGGTTGGTGAGAAAGTAATGTCGTTTTTCCGTATGTCAATATTTTGCCGTAAGACAAAACAATTCAAGATAATAATACGAAATTCGGCAGGTATGTGAGTTTCTTAGCGTAAGTGCTAGATTGGAAAGCATTTTCCAAAATTCGCAACTTATGGGGGATAGGCAAAAGATCCTTTTCACATACCCTGCGTGATCTCAAAGAAGGAAAGAGATATCCATAAAATTCTTGCTGTAAAATACAGCCCTCGCGAATGGCTAAAAATAGATTTCAGAACATTTCGAATAGGATTCTTCGTGGAGGGTAGACGTGAAAAAAGGGGGAGGGTGTCCGTTTTTTTTAAAGAAAAAAAAAGCATTATTTATAAAATTATCCCTTTAAAATTTAACAAATGCGGGTCCAATGCCTAGGCACAGCTTGTTTGTAAACCCATACTTGTTGAAAATTTATTTGTTTGAGTTCTATGTAAGAAAACGACATTACTTTCCCAACAACCCAATATATCTCCATGCTTACTACTAGTGCGTTGTCAGTTCGAAAAATGTATTCTAGAGTAAAATATTGACTTAAATTAAAAGGGCCCTTGCTATGAAATTTTTTCAGGAGTGATTTAATGTTTCTACGAGGTAGATTTTTGAGCACATTATTCATGTTCATTCTATATTTCGGGGCGGCATTAACCATTTGAGGCGCAACCCTTTCCCAATGCTGAAAAAAGGGCAGCCGTTGCCATCGCTCGACTTAACTACCAGCAAGATGGCGGACGATCGAAACGTTCATCGCGTGCCACAGATCTAGAGACCCTTTTTTTTGAGACAGCTGGCACAGCCAGCTGCGTCAAAAAAGGGTCTCTAGATCTGTGGCACGTGATGAACGTTTCGTTCGCCATCTTGCTGGTAGTTAAGTCGAGCGATGGCAACGGCTGCCCTTTTTTCAGCATTGGGCAATCTATCCAGCTGTTCTCGCATTCTCCCATTTTTCAACAGATGTCAGTGCTGTTAAAAATAATCGTGACCATCTTTTTATGGGAAATGACGTGCTAAAAAGTAAAGGATTCTCGTGGAGTTATGTCACCCGCAACTATTTTTATAGAAATCAAATCTATTCTTCGTGACTGGCAACAGTCAAAACGTCAGAGTTTGGTGTTCCCGGAGCGGGAACACTGCACGTTAAAGGGTTAATAGTCAGTTGCCCTGCAAAATGATTTATGACATCAAAAGTGACTAGTCTGGACGAAATGAATGCATTCGTCGGAAAATACTTTTTAATATGGATTACGTAAACAAAACAAATAAAATAAAGGAAAAGAAAAGAAAAAGGAAGTCTGCATCGTCTGTAATCTATCTGCGATTTAAGGGGGAGAAAAGAAATTTCCATCTTTAAAAATTTGCTTTCCTATAAGTCCGTGGAATACTTTGGCCTATTTAGAAATAGGCGGCCCTATGCCAACCTTTTGTTCCTGCGATCCCCTTTGAAAATCCGAAAGAAGTTGGCGAACCCCTTGTATAGTCGCTGTGTACTAGTACGTATGTTACGGAAAAATCACTCAAAATACTGGTGTTAAACGTTAAAATAATTAAAAACTTTGTGGAAAAACACACATAAAATGATACTTATTACAATGATCGTTTCGACTGAAACGATCATACGATTGTGTACGACTGAAAATTTATTCAGTCGTTTACGATCGTTCCCACCGATTATTTATTCAGTCTTCATCAAAGCTCCTCGTCTCACAAAACAGTGAGCCCACTGTTTTGTGAGACAAAGAGCTCTGACTGATGAAGACTGAATAAGTTTTCAGTCGAAACGATCGTACCTTGTTATAAGTATCATTTTATGTGTGTTTTTTTAACGAAGTTTTTATTTATTTTATTACGTATGTTATTTTTGTGAACTAGCCGATTGGGAACCTATGATATGATATAAAGTAGCTCTTTTTATCCAGTAAATTTTCCAGTTTTTAACCCTCTGACTGCTCAATTTGTGGACCAAAATCGCTTCAAAAATTGTGTAATTTTTTTTTTTCATATTTCGAATCATATACATTGGAGAATTGAATTGTGCATTTTTTCTTTCTAGAAAAGATTTTTTATATAGAATTTTATCATGAGAAACTAATATTTAACTCTAATTTATTTCCCTGGTTAAACGGTGAAAACGCGGGATGCTCTCCTCTATACAGGAAGAAAAAAACCTGCCCGCGGTATGAGCAAATTTTGCTACATTTGAGTTGCTCCTGGAAATCGCGGGATGATCAGCCATTGGGTTATTAATAACGATTCTCTCCACTATGAACAAATAAAACACTAAACTGTTTGGTGTAAGTAGTATTTTTTAATTAATGAAACGAATTTTGATTTAAAAAAAAAGCTATTAATATTCGGAAAGAATTTCTTGTAATTTTTTAACACGGATTTTCCAATTTTATGGTGCAGCAAATTAAAACATAAAGAGTAAAATTAAATTTGTTACATGATGATTCAGACATATTTTACTGTGACATTACTAGACTACTTGTCTGAGAGATGTTAGCTCAGTGTGATCGATTTTTATTTATTTATTTATTTTAAGTGAATGAGAGATACAACACATATTCAAGATTGTTTTCTTTTCTGTTTCGACCAGCAACGGGGCGTTGCTGTTTTCAAGCGGCTGTTAAAGCTTATCGGTGGTACAGGGCTTGTGTCACCGCTTCTCTGGAGCTAATTTAGCGTCGCTGTGTGTCGGGGGGCCGTCTTTTAGACGTCTGGTCCAGGTATTTATTGTTTTATTACTTCTTTTGCTGGGCTGACCGGAGTTTCCATTTATCTTGGTTTTTCTCCACCGGAGTTCCCCCTAAGTGGGGAGGTGTGTCATGGCACACTCACAGTTTACCATAGACAACCCGCCTTTGGCTAACATGGCTGGTATGGAAGTGGACAATTATGAAAACCCAAACTTTTTTCGCGGAACGGTTGATGTAGCCTCTGCTTTAAGAAAAGCAGCTGAGAACGCCGGAAGTGACTTTAACATCTTTTTGACAAGCACTAACACCCTAGGGGTACCAAAAAAGGACCCCAGAACGGTTTATACGGAAGTAAAAAAACTAGTACCGAATCTCGACAAAATTAAAAATGTACGATATACTCGAAACGGAGCCATACTAATACAAACAACTGACGTGGACTGTGCCGAAAACGTGGCGAATATACAATCTTTCTTAAACGTACCAGTCACCAGTAGGATATCGTGGACAAACATCACCACCCGATTCCTTTTATTTCACATTCCCACCGACGTTAAATTAAGTGAACTAATAAATGATCTCGAACTCTCCAATAAAATCTCCATCCTAGAAGCGCGCCGGTTTCTGAAAAGAGGCAGCCGCAGCGAATATGCCCCGGTCCTCATCACCATATTAGGAACTGTATTACCACCTGAAATTAAACTCTGGCTCACCATACAAAAAATAACTATGTTTATAGACCGTCCCCGACAATGTCGCCAATGTCAAAAATACGACCACACCGAATTAAAATGCAAAAACGAGCACATCTGCGTCAACTGCGGCAAAAGCCACTCCGACGCGTGCCTCGAGGAACCCCACTGTGTCAACTGCCAGCAAGCCCACCGGGCGGACTATAGCCAGTGCCCAAGCAGACTCAAAGAAGCAGAGTTCCTGCAGTTCAAATGTACCAATTTCCTAACCTTTTCCGAAGCCAGGCGACAGTATCGACAACATACGATACCGAAGTCCTACGCAAAAATCACCAGCACTCCCCAACCGGAAATCGACCGCATTACCAAAGACTTTGAACAGCGAACCAACAATGTAATTAAGTGTATGAACGACATACTACAAAAACATACGGACCGGATAATGCTAGCTCTAAATACGATCACCATCCAAATGCACCAAACATACAAAAGCCAGGGTGACTTGTCCCCCCCCTCGGGCAGCCTCCCCCCGCCGGGGTTGGCTCGCGGACCGAAAGATAAAAAAGCACGCACGTCACTGAGAGATGGCTCCAACACTGGCCCCCCAGGTGGCCCCGGTCTCGGCGCTCTGGGAGCCAATGGAACTTAAAAAAAAAAAAAAAAAAAAAAAAAAAAAAAAATTCTTTTTCTGCCCGTTTTGCTCGTTTTTTTTTTCCTGCTCATGATTGGTTCCCCTTGTTTCGGGCTGGACTTTGGCCTTGTTTTCATTCGTTGTCTCTCCCCTGCAGCTATGGCCTTTAGCTCATCTCCTTTCTCTATTGTTCAGTGGAATTGCCGAAGCATCAAAGATAAAGAGGTTTGGCTGAAGCTCCCCCCCTTTTCTGATGCGGACGTCCTGCTCCTGCAGGAAACCTTTTTGAAAGACAATACTAGGTTTCACCCCAGCGGAAAGGTTGTTTATCGCCTAGACAGGTCGTCCCGCCCGGGTGGCGGCCTTGCCATTGCGGTTTCGTCGCATCTCCCGTCCTTCCGCCTTCCGTGCTCCTCCCCCTCGGGGGCCAATGAAATCCTAGCGGTCTCGGTCCACTTCCCCAATATTAAGCTAAATATCATTAACTTGTACTCGAGTCATGGCCATGTGGTACGGGACCTACGCAATATCTGCTCCTCCCTCGAAGGTCCAAGCCTGTTACTCGGTGATTTCAATCTACATCACCCGTGGTGGGGCTCTCCTACCTCCACCCCAGTGAGTGAGGAATTCTGCCAGTGGCTCTCTGGCAGCCCCTTTGTATTGCTGAACTCCTCCTCCCCAACCCATGTTTCTCCAAACGGCTCCTCCTCGCTTATCGACCTGTCCCTCTGCTCTCTGGACATCTATGACCTTCTCTCCCTTCAGGTTTGCGACGACCTGTTTGACAGCGACCATTTCCCCATCCAACTCTGGATTTCTAGCCTCCCAACGTCTCCCCCCCCGCGGCCTTTGTACCGCTGGAATCAGATCTGCGGTCAGGTCAACGACGCCTTACAAAATCTCTCTGCCCTTGCTCTTCCAGATTTCCTGGACATCGTCTCCTCCAGCATTCGGGCGCATACCTATCATCCGTCGAACAGCCCGAACCGGTTTCCCCCTGGTGGACGGCTCGCTGCGAGAACCTCCGACGTCAAAAGAAATTCCTCCTCCGAAAATCTCGCACTCTGGTCTCCATGGAATACTGGCGCAAGTACAAACGGCTGTCTGCAAAACTCAAAAAGGTCATTCGAGAGGCCAAGCGTGCCTTCTGGGACCGCTCGTGCCGTGCGTCGCGTGATGGACACCTCCTCTTTACGATTTTCCGCAAGTTCCGTTCTCGCCCTATTTCGCCCCCTTCCTCCCGCCTTCTGATTAAAGATGGCATTAACCTTATAGCCTCTGCCCAGGCCCAGGCAGAAATATTGGCGAAATCCTTCAGCTACTCGGACCAACATGAACCTCTTCCCATTGACTATGGCGGCCAGGAAACAGACCCCCTAAACCTGCCCTTCTCTATCAAGGAATTACAACAAGCGATTCACTCCACCAAAGTCACCACGCCGGGCGCTGACAAAATATCCGCTCGCCTTTTCAAGGGCTTAAATCCGCATTCCCTAAAACTCGTACTCGAGCTATACAATCTAATCTGGGACACGGGCGAAATCCCCTCCGCCTGGCGAACTTCTCGGATACTACCGATCCTTAAACCTGAGAGGCCAGCCGACGCTGCTACGTCTTACCGTCCCATCGCCCTGACGGCAGTAATGTGCAAAATTCAAGAACGCATGATCTGCCAGCGACTACACCACTTCTGACTCGCGCATCCCTCCGTGGATCCTCGCCACTTCGGTTTCTTGCAGTTCAGGGACAGCCAGACGGCGGTGACCAAACTGAACCTTGATCTCCACATGGCACGTAACAACAAGAAGTACTTCCTTGGGGTCTCTTTGGACATACATGCGGCCTACGACTCAGTCTACATCGACGGCCTGATCTCCAAATGCGCCCAACTACAAATCAAGGGCCGGATCCTTCGCTGGATACACAACTTCCTTCTGGAGCGGCACATTCAGGTGGCTTGGAGGGGCACGGTCTCCAGCCTGCACCCCCTATCCAAAGGTCTCCCACAGGGCAGCGTAATCTCCCCCCTCTTGTTCACAGTATATATGCACGACTTTTTTGAAGTCCTGGAACAGGGTGTTGACAGTATAGTGTATGCCGACGACATCTTCCTATACTGTGCCGACCACAACCTCGGTACCTGCGAGCGAAAACTACAACAGACCCTGTTGCGGATCGGCCAGTGGTGCCGATATTGGAAACTTTCCGTAAGCCCGGGAAAATGTCGGGCTGTTAACCTATCTCGAAGGTGTGGGGAAAGCCACGTGAATTTTTCTATACAGGGGGGTCTCATAGAATGGTCGAACTCTATAAAATATCTCGGCTTTCATTTCTCGAGACATGGGGGTCTCCGTACTCACATCAACTATATTAAGAAAAAAGCGTTCCAACGGATTAACATCCTAAAAGTGCTCTCGTCTCGCCACTACGGGGCCCGCTCGGCGCACCTAGTGAAACTAGCCAACGGCACCATTCGCAGCCTTTTGGACTACGGTGCCCCGGCTCTATTCTCCCAGTGTCCCTCTCTGATTAAAAGTCTGGAAGTCATTCAAAATACTTCCCTACGTATCGCGCTTGGCCTCCCTAGGTGGGTCCCCAACCTCGTCCTGACTAAACATGCCAACTCCCTCAGTGTCAACGACAGAATCAAGGTTCTCACAACCAAATTTTGGATCAAGCACATCTCCTTAGGACCATTGTCGCCCCTGTGGTCTTTCCTTTATGGGAATGATTACCATGCTCCGACGTCTCGCTTCCCCCTCCTCCCCGATCTCACTAGTCTCCTGGCAGACTACGAATGCAAAGTCGATCACCTCATTCTAGCTGCCCCCTCCCCTTTCTTCTCTCCGGCCCCTTGGTCCGTGGTCACTGAAGGCCTGTCCTTCCAAAATAAACAGCTCTGTGTCCCTGCAGTTTCAAACCTTTTTAACACCTTTTTCGATCCGCTCAGGGCGACCCATAATTTCATAGCGACCGATGCAAGTAAAATACACGACAGCACCGCCATTGGTGGTTGCACCCTACACAGGAAATTCCATTACACCCTCAATAACGTTAACTCCATCTTCACGGCAGAAGCCCTAGCGCTCTGCTCAGCACTGGATGAACTTCTATGCAGCAACACCCCAACGATCATCCTTACCGACAGCTTGTCGGTTCTTACAGCGTTGTCCTCGTGCAATCACAAATCCCCTCACGTGATCCAGCGTCTCTACAAAAAGCTGACAGTGGCTGCTCAGATGGTTCCCAGCCTACAAATCTACTGGACCCCGGGTCACCGGGGCATTCTCTTAAATGAACGGGCGGATGCAGCCGCTAGAGACACCCAGCCCTCTGACATACATTTAGAGTGGGTGGCTCCCGAAGACGTCACCGCAGCCATAACAAGGACTTTCCACCAAAAAACCATGACACACTTCAGCACCAGCAAATACCTAGCAACACATGGAGAAATCCCGAGTGCCCACAACACGTTCTCATGGTTCCATAACAGGCACGAAGACGTGCTCTTCACGCGGCTGGTCTGCCGCATGCTACCCAACAAAGTCCTATATCACCGGTTCAACATCTCCCCAAACTGCCTCTGTGACACGTGCTGCACTCCCGAAACCATCGAACACATCCTCTTTTCCTGCAAGAAATATAGCATCTCCCGGTGCCCCCTTCTCCGCACTTTGGAGCTGCCACCTTCTTTCTCCGGCCCTTTCCCCGTCTTCATTAGACATGCTATTGCCTCCTTATCTACGCGCCGAGCTGTAATGCTCTTCCTGCGTCAGCTTTCTCTCTACTCTGCCTAAGGTCTCTCTTTTGGCCCTTTGGGTTGTTGTGCTCGCTTCTCTCCATCGTATTCACGGGGTTACCCCCCACCAGGTTCCTTCGGACGGCCCCCCGGCCTGGCACTCGCTGAGTCTCTTGGTCTTTGTGCACATCAGAAGCAAAGGCAGAAGTCAGAAGTACGAGGAGCTTCGTAACCAAAGAAAATAGTGGGTCTAACACTACAGAACAAGTGAGATAACGGCTCCCTAGCCATAAATCTCCAAAACCCGCCCCCCTCTTGAGGGGGTCTTCAAACTTCAAACTTCAAACAAACACATATTCAAGAATTGTTTAAAAACCCGATGCAAGCGTATGGTGGTAGGCACAGGCACTATATATCTATGTTATGATTATCAGAAGCCCATGGCCTAAAAATAACGTGCGCGAGGAAACGCCATAATTACTATAGTCGTCCTGTCTCCCTCCTTTTGTTGTCCTACTCATAGATAAACTAATTAATAGCAGTTCTCTTTCTCATTATCGTTTCTCTCTCATGCCTGCGGCTTGCTCTAGGAAGAGGGGATAATTCATGTGTCATAGCACCCTCACCCATAGAAGTAACCCACATGCCCTCACCTGACCTTGCTGTCTCTGTCATCAGCCCTATTGCATTCCAAAGATTGCTCTGTGCTTATAGTTTAATTTTTTGATTTTGATTCTACGGCGTTTGAAAATTCAGTTTCGCTTTCACATACCGTCCATGAATCTGTATAATGCTGTGCGATTATTTTTTTTTTTTTTTTTTTTATTTTTATTTTTTTTTTTTACCCTCCGCTAAAGAGGGTAATAGTTTTGGGCAGACAAAAAAAGTCGTGGATGATAATTGATAGTAAATAAAATCTTACAGATCTCACGGAAATTTGAAACACACCAAGATCCGACACATGATTGGAATAATGGATACTTGAAAAATTTCAAAGTAACTTTCAAAGAGTCTATTGTGGTCAGTTTTTCCATGCCGTCTGTACGTACGTACGTACGTATGTATGTAACTCGCATATCTCAAAAACTATTGGTCGTAGAATGTTGAGATTTGATATTTAGGATTCTTCTATGATCTAGTTGTGCACCTCCCCTTTTGGTCGCAATCGAGTGTATAGTTTATGTACAGGACCGCCCAAAAGATTCGAAATACATTACGCTCTATGGGCCGAAATTCATTAAACTCGCCTAACGCAAAAACTATTAGGCGTAGAATGTCGAAACTTCATATTTTGGATAGTTGTAACATCTAGTTGTGCACCTCCCCTATTGGTTCCATTCGACTGGATAGTTTATCTACAGGACCGCCCAAAACATTCGAAATACATTACGCTCAATGGACCGAAATTCATTAAACTCGCATATCTCAAAAACTATTAGGCGTAGAATGTTGAAACTTTATATTTAGGATTGTTGTAACATCTATTTGTGCACCTCCCGTTTCGGTTCCATTCGACTGGATAGTTTATCAACAGAATGGCCTAACAGATTCGAAATACATTAAGCTCTATGGGCCGACATTCATCAAAGCGTTTTTTAGAGGTTTTGGGCTATTTCAAACGACGCAGGAGTGATATATGCTGTAAAGAGTTAGAAAATGAATTTCTCCATTAAAAAAGTGTCTTTATCATTTACAGTTCTGCTACAGGAACACTCAAAAGATTTCCAATACATTACGGTCAATGGCAATTTTAGGGGCATTCATCCATTTCAAGCACAATACCGTCCTACCACATAAGTTAGGTAATGGTCCGACCACGGTCACGTGCCTCCCTCAAGAACTATGCCAAAAGTCGCCAAGCTTGGCGACTTTTGGTGTACGTGTGTGCATATTTAACTCTCAAATCTGAAAAACTGGAAGAACGGTTGGTTTCTCCCCGTTTGATTTACATGCAAATACATCCTGTACATGGCTGCCAATACAAATTAAAAGGTTCTGTCAAAAAACCTCTTTAGCGGAGGGGAAACTAATTTCAGCTGAAGGCTGAATATTTTTCTTTGCAATCTATTCTATATATACCTTATCATTGGATTTTTTTTTTTTTTTTTTTTTTAATATGTAGTATTAACGCATTGTTATTAGATAAAACTTTTGTGCTATACTATTTCATATCTTCACTGTAAATGTTATTTATCCTCTCCGTCAGAAATATAAAAAGGATAATTATTCGTATTATAAACGGAGTCATAAGCAGTTCCTTTGTTCGTTCTAACTTTTTGCATTTAGTTATTGAAATAATCATTAGATCTAGCGTTTACAAATGCATATGTTAATAACTGAACACACACTTTTAATGAGTGGGGTGTGTTTATGAACACAAAAACATAAGCCGAAAAAATTGCTGAAATGAGTAACGATGCCACATTTTTCTTCGTCCCCCCCCCCCCCAAATCCTGACTATTAGTTTACGAAATAATAATATAAATAGATGAACGACCTGTGATAGATTAATTTCTGTTTCTTTCTTTTTTTTTTCACGGCCTTTTATTTCTCGTTTGTAAAAGTGTCTTTTATTCCACTGCTAATGGGGAGCGGTCCTTTTCCAGGAACATGACTGCCTTACTTGGAAATTCTATCTCTCTCTGTTGGCGATGCTCCCAAAGAAGAGAGTGCGAGGAACTGCAAGAGCGAAAGAAAGGGAGGAGGGGAAAAAAGCAGCGCTGCGCTGTCATTTCATTCTCCATTCGAACTTTTCGCACTGTAGTGAGTAAACACGTGCACGGAAAGTCCCGTTATACTGCGTTATTCAATTAATGAACGTGCGAGCCAGGCACCGAAGATTATTGTGGAGCCCGTAAAGATCTTGGGCAACCGTTCTTTCCATGGTTTTCCAAAGAATTTTTGGTAAATATACTTTCCTTGGAATATAAATGTGCGCTTCAAGGACGAATTTGCGTGGGATGTGCTGCTGCTGCTCTGAGAGTGAGTCAAAAACTTTTCATCGCTTCGGCGAAGTTTCGATATTGGGGGAAAATAGCATTTGTTGCGTCTAGTACAGATGAATTGGTTTAGAAAAGTGGATTATCATCAGTTATATGTGTTTGTGCAAGTCAGGATGAATGGATGTCACATGGTAAGTTTTATTGTTTTGATTTCTCACGTTAACTTGTGCTTTCTCGCTTTGTAGGAGAGAACTGAAACTGCTCTTTCTTTTATACATGTTGATATGAGCGGCATTTTTAACTTCGAAAGCAGATCGCAGCAGAATTTATGTATAAGAGAACGCTCTTATACATAGATTAAAACTTTTTTGTATGGTCAACTTTTTGACAAGTGTTATGTAATATAGGCGCAGATTATCAACTTCCATTAAAATGAAGTGTGTGAAATGTGAAAAAAATAATTTGCATTTAAAATGGCCAAGTGTAAGTTTATTAATTTTGATTTTCATCACAACTAGTTTTGCCACTTAACTTCAACAGGTGTTTGCTAGTTTTAGTTAAAATAAATTTATTTGTATTATTGTGAAAGCATCTTAACAATAACCCGTCTCTTGCGGGGTTTCGTGTGCGACAAAAAAGCTTGGACCCTCTTACCTCAACTCTGTGTAGTACTATAGAGGAGGACTTATAGTATAAATCCTCCCTTCCAGGGGCTACGCCCCTGGATACCTACCCTGGGGGTATCGGGATATATCCCCCCCCCCCCGAAATTTTTGGATTAGTGGTCACAAAATTAATGCCGTGCAGAAATTCCGTCTATTTATACACATATAAATTCATATCCCCCCCCCCGGAAAAAATTTCCTGGCTACGCGCCTGTTCCCTTCACTTAAAATAATATTTAAAATTGAATTTATCTACAAAATTATTTTACGCTACCAAACTTTATGGTCTTACTTCAGCTAAATAGTACTATTATTATTTCGATAATCGTTGCGACAGCCACTTAGTCAGAAAAAAATTCCTGAGAGGGCTAAAAATTGGGAAAAGTAAAATTTGACCTAAGAGGATTATTGCCGTTCAACTAACAAAAATCTAACTTTCAAGATGGACCCTATAGCCCATTATGTTTGACCAAGGTCAAATTTGATCGACGCTCGCTAGCTGAGCCCCCCCCCCCCTTTTTTTTTTTTTTTTTTTTTTTTTTTTTTTTCACATTAAAAAAAAAGCCTTCTGAAAATTCCATAGATAGAAAATTTTAAACAGAAATTTTTCTTACTGTTACTTTTATATATCTACTTTGTTTTTCAGGCCAAAAGAGTTTTAAATTGAGAATGTATTTATTATTTATGGCATTATAAGTTATTTATTGTAAATGTTTTATTTGTGCATTCAAATACATTTGTGTAAACATTTCAGTTATTCTGTTGAAGCCTTAACTACTTTTTTCTGTCCATCATGTCGGCAATAAGATTTCTTCTCTTCTTCTGTGTGTTTGCAAACTGGAAGACTTCTATAGCAGTCAGTGAAAACTGTAAGTATGTTTATAATTGCATAACTTACTATGGGAAGGGGGGGCGATTGCCCCCCCTCCCCTCAAAATTCAAGAAAATTCACATATAACTTATTTGGAAATGATAGTTTCTACAATAGGAAACATTTTGCCTCAATGTTACATATTGCCCTCCCCCCCCCTCGCCCAGTACCCAATGTTACAAGCCAGTTGACACCAATGATTTAAATGTCACTGCAATCTCGCATCCTCTAGGAATCATATACTAAAAGGACTCCTATCAATGTATGCACTGCACACAAAGCACATATCCAGTGGGTGGAAAGAGGTACCTAAAAGTTAGGAGAAACAAAATTTGATTTTTATCATTTACTATGTAATACTGTAAATGAGCTCCATTCTATTGAAAAGTAGGGTAATATGTTATTCAAGTGTTATAAAGTACTTTAGAAAATTTCCTATTTTCTTTTTGTGTTGAAATGCATAAATCTTCTATATGTATTGCATGCCTTTATGTATTGCTTTTAAAATTCAAAATCACTGCTTGGCCAAGTTATTAAGCATATTCATGTTTTTATTAGTTTAGTATAGTACCAATATTTTATACAAAATATGTAATGAATTCATAGTGTACTAAATATGTGGCTGCATCAAAACAACCAACACTAATGTCAAGTAATGTAACCAACAGGATGAAATGATTATTATTTGGTTATTAAATCAAGCAATTTTTTAAAATACCTAATTAAAATAAAAAACTGCAGTTTCTCAATTCATAAGAAAATAATATTAAAATGAGTAATTATAAGCTGCATTTATACTGTTTATTTTAATTACTGAATACAAAAGATGTGATTTGTTTTTAATTATTAAAAATAACTTACTATTATTACTAAGGAAAAAGAGCAAGATCCCTCATTTTACCAGTTTGTTTAAATGTATTGGCAAGGTAGGTAATGGGTTTAACTTTGAATAAATTTTTGATTCGGACTGTGGTTTTAGTGCATTATCATAACTTTTAGAAAAGAGTTAAAGAAGATTTTAACAACATAATAGAGTTAAAAACAAACTGCATTGCTTTTTATAATCATCTCTAAATTAAGGTTTCTTCCTTCCTTTTTTATTAGGTTTCTTCTAAAAGAAAATAGTTTCTTTAAACTTGCTGCTGGAAGGTGAGGGGGGGGGGTTATATTGATAATTAGAAATTTAAGAGCAATACTGACATGGGTGATGATTCTGTTGGGATTGGGTAACTTTTTTAAATATTGTATTTGTTGGATTAAATTTCACTTTGGTTATATATGTGTGTGACTTTGGTTTAAATACTTTGTAGATTAATTAATTCTCAACACGACATATATTTAAATTGCTAATAGCCTAATTAAATTTGTTTGTAGAAAAAATTTATTTACTGCTGCATTTCTTTTATAATAGCATGTTAACAAACATAGTTATGTCTAAATGTCTTTCCTATTAATGCCAAAGAAATGTGTTTTCTACTCATATATACATAAAATACTATATATGTATATTTTTTACTATAGTATAGTGACATATACAAGGGAGGTCGGGTGTTCAAACCCCTTTCTCTCGTTCAAAAATTTTTAATATAAAGTCCATATAATTTTAGCTTTTAACATAAAGATGATTATGTCTAAAACCCTCAACCCCTTCCTAAAAGGAAGTCTGTATGCTGCTGCAATAATTTATAACAAAAACTATGTATTTTTAGTTAATATTGTTATTTTAAGAAATTATGTAACTTTTGAACAATTTTGAATCTAGTGATACTGAAGATTCAAATTCAGAATGTTTCTTCATGAGCTGCACTATGCACTTTTACTAACAGTCAATCATTACTTGTCTGTCAAATAAGAGTAATGAATAAGGTGACCATACGTCCTGTTTTGAATGGGACAGTCCCGTTTTTAGGTAGCTTGTCCCGTTGTCCCCAAGCACAGCTTCGGGACACCGTAATGTCCCGTGTTTAGAAAATGTCCCCTGCAATGTCCCGTTTTTAGAAAGAGAGCATCCCATGGTAACAAATTCAATAAAGACTGCTAAAAATCTAAAATCATCCAACAGCATTGTCCGTAAAAACCCAAATGTATTGCTTTTAAAATTCAAAATCACTGCTTGGCCAAAAAAAAAAAAAAAAAAAAAACTAACCTCCCTCCCCCCCTACGAGGGGATGTATTGTTTTTGTGTTTGTTCTTTTAATGTTCTTTTTTTGTCAACTATTTCAATTTATTTCTTCTTTTAAAGTCATGTTCCTCTTTTGCTTTACCCCGCCCGATCTCCACTTTATTCTCCCTTTTCACGCTGGTTTAAGAATTTTTTTCCTTCCGAATGACAACTTCCTTTTTTTCTGTGTGTCCTTTTGTTTACATTTCTCACTTTTCTACTTTCCTGCCTTGTGTTGGAGGGTGTTTTTGAAGTCGAAGAAGGGCCTACCGTTTGTACCACCCAAAACGTACGTCTTGCACTAATTTTTTATACTATATGTGTGTTTTAGCAAATGTTTTTTTTTTTCATTTTATTTTGAAATTAACATTTACACAATCTATTTCGCACGTTTTCTTAACAACTAAAACATACCCAGACTTGAAATTCAGCCTCTATACACTTTCACCTTAAAAACAGTAGATGTCCCGTTTATAGGAAGAAAATAAATACACTATTACCAAAAAAGGAGTAGATGTCCCGTTTTGAAGGGAAAAATAAATGGTCACGTTAGTAATGAAACATTAGAGGAAAATATTAAGCATACAGTATTTTGCAATTCCTCCAAATGAATAGTGCCTTGACCCATTTTCCAAGGGAACTTATGTGCTAATTATTATTATTATTATTTTATTAAGGTTGCATTAGATGTACAAATTTACTGTTAATAGAAGTGTGCATTGTATTAAGTACAGAAGCAGCATATTATTTTAAGAGTGTGTGATGTCGTTTGTTTGTAAAGTCCTATACTGCCTGTTGCTTTTTAAGAATAGCCTTGCGAAACAAGTTACGTGAGAATAATTTTGCATTGAAGAAATTCAGTTTTTGTCTGAAGCAGCTTCAACTAATAAAACCTCAAGCAGTTAGAGCCATATAGTTTTCATAATAAAAATTGGATTATTTATTTATATTTATTATTTAAAGTCTGATATCTAGACGTTATTTTCATTAGTATAATCAAAATAACTATTGCTTTTTCACTCAATGATATTTTATTTGCAGCTACTGAGTTTGCTCCATACTTTGTAAAGCCTGATAATATGTTTGCACTTGTTGCTAAGCCAGCTGGTACAACTGCTACTTTAAAATGTACTCCAGAAGGAAATCCAGTTCCAGAAATATCATGGCATAAAGATGGACAGCCTATCAAAAAAGGGGGCAATGTAAGGTTTTCTTTTTTTTTTTTTCTTTAATTATAAATAACTATTTATTTGAGAATCTATAACTATTCATTGGTTCATATTATAGACGTAGATTTATATGAGCCTGTGAGGCTCAAGCCTCTCCAAGAAGCATATAGCTGAGGTTGAGCCCTCACCAATAATTTACCATTGAATAAAAAATAAAAATTTAAGTAAAAAAAAAATTAACAGTAAGTGTAAATAATAATTCATTTCAACCTTCTTAATTATTTTGTTTAGCAGGTTCAAGATGCATGAGTGCTTACGCACTGTCCACAAGGGGACCGATTCAACTTTTACTCCCCCAAGTACCCGTTCAAAACATTGCTCTTTTGGAAAGCACCATCTTATGGCATAATTTGGTATTCAGGAAATTAAAATTTCCAACAGTAGGAGCAGGTTGGCAGGATTCTTCCAAAGTGAAAAAAATCATTGAAAAAACTGACTAGAAGAAATAGGTTTCTTCCAAGTGGAAGAAATGGAAAGAAACTGTTATTCTATAAGAATTCACCATATAAGTTCCAACTTTGGACGATACAATAAATGCTCAAAAAATTCTTATAGGAAATCCTAACAAAATGTAATTAGACATATAAGCATTGATATATTAAATTAATTATTACATGCTTTTTAGCCAAGATTATTCATTTGACTAAAGCTTTTCAATTATTGGGCAACTGGGGGGAAAAAAATCCAAAAAGTACAAAATCAATTAAGTTATTCACTTCAAGTTTATCAGCATATTTTTTATTAATTAAACTTCTATAACAGTATTAAATAGTATTGCTGGATTGTTTACCTATTATAGAATGAAACTTTTCTTCATAAAAGACTGCTTTCTATTTACATCCATTTTATTAAGGGAACTAAATTTACAGTGATTTCTGTATTTAACAATTTCATTGAAATCCTCATTTTACTACCCCCTTGCCCACCCCCGTACGAGCAGTCTATGTTTAAAGGTATCTGTCCCCAACCCAACCCCTCAGAAAACAAGAAAAGCACTCCTTTATGCCCCATTTACATTTAGCCCTTCCAACTTCTCTGGTTGCAGCTTTTTTCCCCCTGGGAAATACTTTTGTGTCAGCTCCAAAAGCAGTGAGCATTTACATTCAGCTGTACTCGCCTTCTCCTATATGTAGTTTTCTACTGTACTTCCCTCCTCCTCCCTTAAAAATCCCTTGAAGAGGGATTGCACCGGGAGAGAGGTCAGCAAGAAAGGCCATGGCATGAGCAGGACGAGAGAGGTGTTTACACTCCTGTTACTGCCATTTTTCCCGCTCCCTGCCATGAAAATGGGCTGAGTGTAAATGAGGGGTTATGTGCATTTTTACAAAGTTTTTATTAAAACACAAATATTTGGAGCGTATTTTTACTAATCTTTTTTTTTTTTTTTTTTTTTTCTATTACTATTACGAGATCCTTATTTCATTTTATTTTTTCCTGTTCCAGATTCGCAAGCAAAAATGGGCATTGAAGTTAGATCATTTAACTATAGCTGATCAAGGAGTCTATACATGCATTGTATCCAATCCACTGGGTACAATTACTTTTAATTTCACAGTTGAAGTATCAGGTATATTGTTAATCCTTTATATTTCAGCAACTAAAGTTTCAAAAGTTATTCATTGTAATGTGTAAAAATGTATTGTAAACATACTGTATTTTAATTCCTTTTGCAATTTTGTAATTCAAGTAAAAGTTTACTGATTAAAAATCTGTTTTAAACTATATAAAAATGTTATTTTTATTTTTGTATAACTCAAAGATATATCTGTGACATAGTGTCATTGAACTGTTTGCGAAAGTTTTTCTTCCTTTGCCACTTCAATATGAGGGCACCCGTAATGAAGTGGGTGCCCCCATACATGGACACCACATCAGATTTTAAAACTGAGCTTTGCTTGACAATATCTTTAATATTTGGCCCCAAATCACTAACATTAATATTGAGTTTGAGTGTGTGATTGTGGCAACGCTACACGAGGGCAATCTGCCAAGGGTGGGGTGCCTTGGTAGGAGGACCTTCTAAGGAGTTCTAATGGGTATTCACGTTACATCTGGAGAAAACCTACCAAAACTCCAGACCGTTAGATCGACAGCCCCGCGAACATTAATATTATTGAAGGATATCAATTCAAATGAAGAAAGTTTAAATGAAGTGTATCAAAAATATTTATGATTTAA
Source organism: Cheiracanthium punctorium (assembly GCA_038373885.1). NCBI lineage: Eukaryota > Metazoa > Arthropoda > Arachnida > Araneae > Cheiracanthiidae > Cheiracanthium > Cheiracanthium punctorium. Next base: position 588,528 of record JAWZYV010001543.1, read on the forward strand.
CCCTTTGAGGCGCAACTCTTTCCCAATGCTGAAAAAAGGACAGCCGTTGCCATCGCTCGACTTAACTACCAGCAAGATGGCGGACGATCGAAACGTTCATCCCGTGCCACAGATCTAGAGACCCTTTTTTGACGACAGCTGGCTGTGCGGCACAGCCAGTAAAATCTGAAAATAAAAATTTCGTTTCACTTCTGTTTTACTTGTCGTCAAAAAAGGGTCTCTAGATCTGTGGCACGGGATGAACGTTTCGATCGTCTGCCATCTTGCTGGTAGTTAAGTCGAGCGATGGCAACGGCTGCACTTTTTTCAGCATTGGGCAATCTATCCGGCTGTTCTTCGCATTCTTCCATTTTTCAGCAGATGCCAGTGCTGTTAAAAACAATCGTGACCATTTTTTGACAGGAAAGGACGTGCTAAAAAGTAAAGGATTCTCGTGGAGCTGTGTCACCCGCAACTATTTTTATAGAAATCAAATCTATTTTTTGTGACTGGCAGCAGTAAAAACGTCAGAGTTTGGTGTTCCCAGAGCGGGATCACTGTGCCTTAAAGGATTAATAGACATACAAAGCAGTCCTGTGATGTCCACATGAAATTTTTTTTTTTTAGTTAAACAGAGTTATTGGCAAATCAGTTCATTTGCCAATAATCTTTTTATGCCTTGAATTTAGAAAACGCAAATAATTTGTGATGTAGATTAAAATGACCATACCCTTTTTTATAGAAAGAATTCCACACAGACCAATCATGTCCGAGGAGTATCCTTCTAACCAGACTGTTTATGTTGGAGGAACTGCAGAATTTGAATGCAGATTTGTTAGTGATTTGCATCCATCAATGAAATGGTTGCGATTTCATCAAATAAATGGTTCTTGGGCTGATGAATTGGATCAGCCTTATGTTGAGATAGTTCATGTGCGTATAACATTTTTTTCCCCTACTACTTATACTAAAAGTTTAATAAATGAAAATATACATCATTGCATTAGCTTCTGTGAAAACTTTTTAGTGCTGTTGAAGTAACACAAGCGCTTAACTGTTCTAAAAGTAGAGAAATTATTGTAAGTGCCAAAAACTTTAAAAAAAAGTTTTTCTTTTGCCTCTGTCTTTCTTTGTCTATATATAATAAAATACAGGTGATTCTGAATTCATGTTAGAAACTGCTGAGAGCTGGATTACTCAGAGATGAATCCGAATTGCATAGGAATGTGGGATTGCAAATGTCATCTTCATTAGCTGTTACTAATCAGTTTGGAAGAAGTATTAAAGCAGTAGTGAATTTTTTTTACCGTGGTTCATAAAAAAATTAATGGATCTTACACAGGAAACACTTTAAAGTGATTGATAGAAATATAGAGAATTTGAAAATTTAAAAAAGTTGATTTAATTTTATTAATAAAATTTCTTGCAAATAAGACCACTGTGAGAAGTAAGACCATTGTTAATGAAACTCAGTTAAGAAATTAAGGGTGTATGACGAAAAAAAAGAACTCTGTTTTTAGTCTCTGTACACAAATTGCAATAAACTAATAGCACCATGGTCTCCAAAAAATTCCAGAGGGTTCTTCATAAGCTGCTTTACACACTGCAATAAGCAAAAAAGCTGTGGCTTTTGTGAAATTTTCAGAAAAAATTCTTAAACATGGATCTGATATGCAAGATTTTTCAAAGAGTGACACATTTTTCAAAAATTTCCGATTATTAAGAATTTTTTCTAATAGTTTTGAAATGGATGTAGATGGATTGTTTATTTCAGTATGTACTTCAGCTTGTAAAGAGACAGTTTCAAAATTTTGAAGTGCCTGGCATAATTAGTTTATTTGTACTTATGTACCAAAATCACACGATTTTTTCGAACAACACCGTTAAACAAACATTTCAACAGTTCTGTTCTTCTGAAGTGATTACTAACATGTACATGAAGACGAAGTTTGCAACCCCACATTACTATGTGTTTGTGATTTATGTTTGAGTTACTACTCCTCTCACAGAAGTTTGTACTGTGAATTGAAGAGTTTACTGCAATAAAGGAGGTAGCTCCATTCTATAGGAGTTTGGGTGTTAACATGTACTATCTTACAGTATTTAAAAAAAAAAAAAGTACTTTGTGTCAAAAATATGTAGCTGCAATCATTAGTTGTTGCGTCACCCAAGAGATGGATGCTGTATTATTAGTTTATGTCGAATCCCCAAATGTTATCAGTTTGTGTCGAATCCCTAATGTCAAGTCCCACAAACTTGATTAGTTGGAGCTACCTTCTTTTTTCAGCAAATCCTTGAATTGGTATCCCCTTTTATTCCGTATATTTACTTAATGTTGTTGATTTATTCAAATTGAATGTACAAAATTCATAAAACCTTTACTATTTGTTACACAGATACAGGATTTGCTAATTTATAAAAGAAAAAATATTTATAATAGTTTTAGTCAGAATGAGTTTTGGGTTAATTCTCCATTTTTGAAAATTATAATTTAATGATTTATTATATTTTTACAGGTAAATTGAGGCTTTAATTTATTTATAGTGCAATTGAATTTTCATGAAAATTGATGCTTACTGAAAGTTAGAAAGCTTTACTCATCTTGCCTTTTACATGCTATTCAGATATAATCTCTTTCGAAGAGAGTTTCTTCTTTGTTTGAATTATTAAATAGAGCTTTTGTGTTAAAAGCTTAATTTATAAACATATTACTCATTCTTTATTTTTACAGTTGCTTAAAAAAAATGAAACAAAATTTAGTTTAACTTGTCTTGTCAAAAGTTTTGCATAATTCTCACCCTATTACTTCATATCAACTAATTCTGTGTTGACAAAGGTGCACATGAGAATAGTTTACTTTTTTTTTTTCCAGTCAAAAAACCCAAATCACACAGATCCTAAATTTTTGATTATCGAAAATGTGACATTTGATGATGCAGGAATGTATGCTTGTCAAGCTTCCAATTATTTTGGGGACTCATTTCGTGTTGTTTGGCTTACGGTTCTTCCTAGTAAGTATTTTACCTTCTCCTTTGTCTATTTATTAATTTTATTTAATTTTTAGGTAATTTCTGTTATCAATTAAACTTCTGGACCAGTTTAAATGCACTTTTAGTTAACAAATAATGCACATGTAGAATAAGTGTTTTTAATTGTTATACAGTTTTAATTATAATTAGATCTAATCCACTGTCATGTATTTGGAACTGTAATTTACACAATTAAGACACTAACTCTTCCAGAAACAAATGTCGTGCAGTAGGAATGTGTAAGCTTGTTAGTGGCATGCATGGGTAAGGAGTAGAGCTACTGGATTTGCCCTATCTGCTTTTTGATTGCAAAAACTTCCTTTTTGTTCAAACAAGTTAAGTAGCTTTCAAGATTTTTTTTCCAAGAATATTTGAGCAGTGTTCTCCTGTAACAATAAATATAAAAATAACAAAATGAAAATGAAAGGTGTGTTGAATGGTAATTGATGAAAGTTTGTTATGAATAAATATCAATTCAATTTATATTGCATTATTCAATGAGAGCAATATTATGTATCACTAGTCGCCTCCGGCAACCAGTTGGTACGCCATCTTAATAAATCTTATTCGGAGAGAATCCTGTTCCTCACCGGCTTCCTTGGCACTGAAATCTCTCAGATTCAGAATGGAATTTAAAATTAAGATAGTTACAAACAGGAGCGACCCTAGGGTAAGTGGCACCTCCTGCTAATGTAAAAAAGATGCCCCCCCCCTTTTATGCTCTACTTAGTTTTTGAGTTCGAAATGATGCCCTTTCGAAGCCGGCGCCCCGATGCAATGCGTACTGTGTCGGGCTGCCCATGGTTACAAAATTAAGATGGTTAAATAAAAAAAACCTACAAAAGGTACACCTTAGTTTCGTCCTATATTCATTCTGAAGAGCTTCTGGATATATTGGCCTTTATCAAGAAACAGAAAGGAAAAGAAAGTAAGAAAATCTGAAGCACTTTCAGATTTTAAATACACACTAAAGAGCTATATATTAAAAGCGTATTATAATACATGGGTCTTCCGTATTTTCTTTCCTTATTCCATTAAGTTGGAAAGTAAATCATTATTCATGAGTGTGATTCAACATAATATAAATTAATTATTCTAACATCCTTTTTTTGGATGTAATACATTAGAAATACACCTTACACCGGGGGAAAAGCTGCACAGAAAAATGCACAATTCAAACTGAATTGTGCATTTTTCTGTGTTGCACCTGAATACACCTAAATACATATGAATACACCTGAAAAAGTTGCAAAAACTTTTTCAGGTGTATTCATAATCCAAGTGGCAGACAATAAAATGACGATATATTGCACCAAGCACTAGAATCACCTCAAAAAAATCGCATAGCGACCATTTTATTTTTTCCCAAATTAAAAAGTTGCACATTTTAGTCTCGTAAAATTTCCAAATCCTATTTTTCTTTTGAGTATAAAACATTTCATTCCTGCTCTGATTTCACATGCACACAATATTTTAACTAAAAAATAACCTTACAAATAATCTTAAAAAAAATCATTATTCTTTAATTTTTACTTCAAGAGTCTTTTAATAAACTTGCCAAATATGGCAACCTAGATGTGCTTAATTCTCACTTTTTCCACTGCAGGGTTACAATTCCAAAATGGCAGAGAGCAAAAATTAGCCTTTTGTGACATGTTTTTTATCGATATCTCCAAAAATAATTTGAATTTAAAACAAATCGCTTCAAGGTATGTCGGGACCTGTCTTGGAGAATTTCCATACAAAATTTGGTAGGTCTAGGATCACCCGTCTAAGAGCTATGCGAGACACAGACAAACTAACTAACATTTTACAGTTGGTTTTATTTATATAGATTATCACAAAATTTATTTTTTGTTTATTTATTTATTTATTTTTAGGGGAGGGGCAATACCTATGTTGTAAATTTGTATGCATTAGAAATTCCTTACTCTGATGTCAGTATCCCTTTTAAGTAAAATTATAGAAGCATTTTTAAGATAATAAAAAATAGTTTTTTTTTTTCTTTTTCTTTTGATTGCCTGTATTCAGCTTTGAAAATATTTTGAGTTAACACACAACTTAACTGAATAAAATAGTTACAGCAGAAAGTGATTTGTAGCAGGTCTAGTCATTTTCCTTCCTGGGGGAAACTTCACAATTTGATTCTGGGTTGTGTGCATTGTGTTATGATTGTGTATTATTTCTTATCAGGATTTCATAACCACTTAAGTTTCAAGGAAATTTTTTTAGTTTATTAAATGGATTCTTGCAAAATAAACTTTGACCATGAAGAACAAAAGATCTTGGAGAAAGAAATGCGTCTTTATTGTAGAAATAATGTTGTCCTCTGTTCATTCATCTTTAATTCAAAATAATGAAATCTATTCTACAAGCAAAATAATAAAAAACTATAGGGGTATTAAAAAGCAAGAATGAAATCAAATACTAGTAACAAGAAAAAAAGTGTGTGGGCTGGGGGACTTATCAGTTATAGGAACTATGAAGTGAAAATTACTAACATATAGGAAACCATGCCTGATTGTTGCAGTTACATGGCACTATTTTCAAAAATCAGTAGTCTCATAATAGCAACAAATTATTCTTATTATACTATTGCACCATTTTATTCCTGTTACCTAGATATGTTACTTAGGTTCATGTTGTGAATTTTGGCTGTTATTTATGTTTTTGATAATTTAAAATAACTCATTTTTTTAAATCAACGTATGTAAATTTATTGTATAGGAAATACGTTGGTAACACAAGCAATTGCCAACACATGGTCCTCTAGCCGATAAGTGCCCAGAAATGTGTCAAATTGCTAACTTAGTTTATTACTATAGTTATAGTAAGAGAATAAACCTTTTTGTAACTAATATACGTATTTTTATGTTTCAGTACCTGTTGAGCCTCCGAATGTAGAGAAATACGTCATCCTTGCCAGCTCCATTGGTGCTTTCATCATAATTGGATTGTTCATGTACTTAATTTACATACATTACAAGAAGAAGGAAGAAAAATTGAGACAGCTTGCCAATAAACCTGTTCATGTGTTTTTGAAGAAAAAGCGCATTGTATTGATACGGCAGGTATAATATAATATTTCCCCCTCTTTCAACGTCAGTTGAATTCAGTGGTGGATCCAAGGGGACAGTCATACCCCCTCCACCTTAAACCTTCACTTTGCATTTTTAACCTTCTAATAAACTCACCTTTAACCTATTTGCTTTCATCATTAGAAAGATGCAACAGAGAAGATTATCTGCTTTTGACTGATGTTGCTTTTTGCATCTTTCTAATGATAAGAGCAAGCAAGTTAAACTTGGGCTCAAGATTAAAAATGAACAGATTAAAAAAAGAATGACTCATCTCTGAAAAAAAGCTGTATTTTACTTATTGCTTCTCTCGTGAACATTTCTTGATTTGCTATTGGCTAAATTTAAGTTTTTTAAAGCTTTTAATGGGGTTGGTATCTGTAGGATAAAATACAGATTTATGAAATAATTTTATGTGTATTAAAAAAAAAAGAAATTTTAAAATTTTGATCCAAAACATGAAAAATACTAAAATTGTTTTGAAAAGATGCACTCATTTTGATTGAGACTTTTTTGCCCCCTGTTTTGATTTATTGGAAGCTTTTTAATATTTCTAAAAATAAAACTACAGTCAAACCCTGACTTAGTACCATCTTGAAATAGTGTCAATTCTGTTTAACCACCAATTGTATCATTGAACAAATCTTCTAGATAGGAATTTCAATGTAATAGATCCATTAAAGTGCCACCTTGATATACCACCAAGGGAAAATAAATAATTAAATGCCTTGAGCAGAAAATTGTTTTAAAATTATTTTTTGTTGTTCTGTTTTAGAAATTTTTTGTTAGGAAAGAGATGTACCTTTTTGAAATTCTATGTCTAGACACTTTCAAATTAAAACTCTTTATTGTATGAAGCAAAGAATCATTATATTTCCCAAATATTTCAAAAATGTTAATTCATTTTCTTCTGAAAACTCACTGAAACCTTCATGATTGTGAGGCACTACGATCCATATTTCTGCCCCTATTACAGCTCAATAGCTTTTCCTCCCAAGTATCTGCCAGGTCACCCAATCAGTCAAGCTTGATCAACTTAGAATGTGTGCCAGTAAGGCTCAAACCCATCAGAATTTTCCTTGCCCAGGTTTAAAAAAATAATAATATTTCCTTTCTAGCAAATTAACAGTGACAAGCAATTTTCAAAGTCGGAGCTTCTCTTCTCTTCAGAGCCATTTCCTTTGTTGGAAGCATTTCTTTGTAGTGTTCACCTACTACTGCTGTTGAAAAGCCATCAAAGCTTAATTAAACTGTCTTTGTTGCTCACCAGCAGTGACAAAAAAGCCCTGAAAATCTAGTAAGACTGCTCTGTTTTTTGGAAAACTTGATAGGATTTCAAGTTTCATATATTTCCCTAATGAGAAAGATGAAAAGGAAAAAAGCCTTCCTAATATATGTGAGAATAATGGAGAAATGAACTTAATTGATAAGAAATTTAAAATATTAATATTGAAAAAAAACCCTCAAAATAGTATAAAGATAATAGTATAAAGCAATATATTAATTCGCACAGTATTAATAACATTATATTCTATATGTACATTCCATTGGGTAGTTTAATTAAAAGTCATAGTGTTATTCATTTATGTAATAATAATCCTATATCAAAATTAATTTTTGTTCATTAACGGAGGTTATCTAATTCGATATACTGTCAAACTTGTTATTGCACCATAATTTTCTCAAATAGGTGTTGGTGTTATGTGGGGATTTGATTGTAACTATAAGCTATATTGTAAAACTAACTATAGAATATAGAAGAGTTGTTGTTTTTTTAACCTAGTTACTGGTTTACAATGTAAGATCCAGTGTAAACAAGTTACCTACTACATAGAAAGTTGAATTGAAAATGCGACTCAATTAAACACTATACACTAACATAACTATTTTCACATCACGAGCACTTTTGGCCATGCACATGGCCATCATCAGGTGTCTTCTTGTTTCTTTGCTTCTTGTTCTTTAATACTCTTCAGCCACACCCACCAACTTTCGTCCTTGGGCACATGAGTCGTGCCATTAATTGCAGTGACGTCATTCACTATTTCTATTGCCTTTTAAAAGATTAGGAAAATGAAAGAAAGAAAAAAAGAACACATTACAGTAGAACCTCGATTTATCGTTTTTCACGGGGTGCGTAGGAAAAAACGATGAATGCGGAAAAACGACAAATGCCGGTTCAAGTCAAAATAAGTAGAAAGCAATCATTATGCATACACATATAGCAAGAAATACTAATTTCTTACAAAATTGTAAAACAAATAAATCGAAGATGAACATTAAGTGATACATTTTAAAATTTCAGTTATTTTATGTGGGGTTATTCATCATTTTTTTAATTAAACAGTAATTTTTCAAGATTTACAGTACTGGACCTTTTCTGGACCTTTCATGTGATTTTATGTTTGTATAAAAATGTTCATACAGTTTCAAATACCATTATTGCTTCAGACAAATTTCATACTAGTGTACTTTCAGCCTCATCGGCATTAATATTATCCTCTGCTTTGCCATTACATTCATTTTTTGCATCATCACACGTTTCTTCCATGTTTAGGATACCGCATGCCTCACCGTCTTGATTAATGGAATTATAATCATTAAGTTTCACGCGATGTACATCCTCTTCAACATGCAACCACTGTCCATCTGATCATCAATGAACAAAGAAATCATACCAAGAAGCAGTTACAGTTTGTATGCCTTATGGATCCACTTAGTGTTCAATTTCATTTTGGTCAGGAGAAATATTTTAAAACGATGAATGCGGGAAAATCACTTTTGGTTGAACGATACATGCGGGCTTCTTTAACGTTATCCAAATACAATCTGTGCAGGGACCATAGAAATAAAACGATCAATCCGGGAAAACGATGAATGCGTGAACGATAGATCGGGGTTCTACTTTATAATGATTCATATTTTGGTGAACCGAGTACTGCCTTCTCAAGGTTGGCTCAAACCATCCCCCTCACCATTGATTTTGATAATATTTCAAAAATCGCAAACTACAAAAATGAAAACTACTGTCTAAAGAGAGAAGCAATAGAAATAGTGAATGACATCACTGCAGTTAATGAAAACGATCATGCATACATTGACGAAAGTTGATGTTGCTAAAATGTATTAAAGAATGAGAATCAAAGAAACAGGAAGATGCCTGATGATGGCCATGTGCATGGCCAAAAGTGCTTGCGATGTGGAAATAGGTATATTAGTGTATAGTGGTTAGTTAAGTAACCTAGTTGTGTAGAAAGTCATACTCCCTGAGCAAGTTTTATTTATTGTTTCTACAAGCTTCATAGCTGCAGAAAGTTACAGTTGCAAATGTGTACCCTTCTGAGCACACCCGTCCATACCCATCCTTGTCTACTTCCGAGCAGTAGATGTAAAATTTGTTTAAGGACTTGTCTAAAGCATACAGGAATGATGGGGGGGGGGGGAAAGTAAAACTGTTAATTATTTCAGTTTTCTTTAATTACATTATTTCAGTTAACTTTTTTTAAGTTAATAGTTTTAATATATTCTATTAATTATTTTTTCTTTTCAAGTAATTGTCATAACTGTTAAGATATTTATTCCACTCTAAGACAAGACTGTCAATGTCACCATGGAAAAATGTTTGCTGTTCCCTGTGGAATTATAATTGCATCATAGTTATGTACCTCTTTATCTGAATAAATAGAGTGCCACGAATATCTATCTTGAGGTCTTTAAAAATTTGGAAATCTGTTAGCGATTTTGACTGTGTTAGGGCTTCATATAAGATTGTAACGTCTTCAGTCAAAACAACCTTGGAAATATGTGGGTTACCTTAAAACAGAATGATGACTGTCCAAAAACATTCCTAGACATTTGGACTTGATTGCACGCTTGAAAAGTTTCCGTGTGCCGCAATGCGCTAATTTTGGCACAGTCAAAAAATGCACTGCCCATCATGGTTCCTCTTTCCCCAGGCAGCACAACAAGTTCTGTGAACATTAATAAATATTCAGAAAACATTGTTGTGTTGCCTGGATCCTAATCTCTATAATGACGTGGGCACACTCGCAACTCATTGATTTTACTTTGAGCATGTCTAACATACAAATGACACAGCGGTGAATGCTTGTGCTGTACCTTACAACTCCCAATAGAGGACACTTTTATACAAACTCCTGCCTGCATTATAAACTTGGGCTTCATGTTGGTAATATAGTTAGTCCCGCTTTCATTTGATTTCCCTTATACATATATACAATGGAGTCGTGACTTTAGTGAGGGATGCATTCCAAGATTCCTTGTATAACTGAAAATTTTGCTTATATGACTTTTTGAAACACATACACAAATATTTTAGATACTTATAAACACCTTTTTAACTGTTTTAAACTATTCCCTAATTATATTGCATCATTTCCACATAAATTAATAAATAAATGAATGTTAGCCCTTTTTACTGTTGGCAGAAAATCTTGCATTGTGGGCTAGGAGTAATATCATTTGTTTAAGATAGATTGTTTTGTAGCTTGAGTCCACTGTGTTATCTGATATATTTTTTCAAATAAATAAGTTATGGAAAATATGAAATTCCAGGAATTTTGTTTAATGTTAATTATTTGACCTCCAGTGTGTTAAATATGGAGCTAATAATTTTATTAATATATAATATAGTTTTCGTTATGAATATATTTCATGTAAATTTCATTTTAGCTTACCCTTTCGAACAAAAACTCTTCTCTTTCAATTTGTTTCATAATGTGCTAAATAAAATTTCCAATATTTCAAAATGACTAACAGATCACATCAGTTTCCAAAATCAAGAAATTGGAAAATATCAGGGAAAGGTCACAGGATTTGTCAAAAATTTTGTCATCCATTTTTTTTTTTTTAAATTCTATCTCTTTTTACTAAAACCTCGCATTTTCATAATATTTACAGTTTTTTTTTCTTATTTTCATATGCATATAAATTTTTAAAGTAATTCTTATCATTTATACATAATTATGCAGTATTTTTTATGAACTTGGAGCCTTCGGGATAAGGACAAGAATGTAAAATTGTGTTCATGCCCTTGTTCATTCAGTTTTTAAAGTATAAAAAAAATATTTTAAAAAATTAATTGTAGTTAGAGAAAATTAGCTCTAAATATTACTTTCAATCATTAAAATGAAAATTACTTTGATGTGTGCACTTGTATGTGTAATAGTAACAAAAATTGAGTTCAGTTAACCGAATCTTCTGTCTCAGCTATTAATAGTGTGCTGCATTATTTAAATTTTTTAAAGTGTTATAAAACTTCTTGGTTTTTTAAATTGTTTTGGGTTTGGTTCAGTACCTGATCCAAACGGTTTTCAGTTCAGTTCATTCCCAGTTCACTTGCAAAATGTGACTGAAAAGTCAAAAAATGATTCTTCTCAAATTTGATTACATCCACCTTGTAAGTGGGGAAAATGCCTATGTTATTGTTTTCAAATTTTCATTTATTTATTTTATGTCAGAATGTAAAAATTGACACTTTGTTGTTTTAATTACTTGCTTTGCCCATTTGTATTATTTTACAATTATAATATATTTTGACGTTTTCTTTTTAAGACTTCTGGAAGTACTCAAAATTTGTCAGCTCCTTTGGTGAAAATTCAAGTTGATCCAGGTGAGGATTCTTGTGCAGACTCAACTATTACCTCTGAATATGATATACCACCTGATCCTTCATGGGAATTTCCCAGACAAAAGTAAGGAATCATTTTATATTATTTAAAGGAATACAGTATCTTTTCAACATATATTTATTTTTTATGGCAAAAAATTGTCACTGTATTGCATTTTCATGTTGAAATGAAATTACATTTCTGGGGGGGAAAGCAATTTTTAACTGCACATCTAATTGAAATAAAAATAATTTATTATTTTTTAAGTTTACATTATACTGCACCTATTGGTTTATTTTTGCATTTTCTTAGTTCTTTAAGAAATACTGTTGTAACTCCTTAAAATTTTGTTTTGCTGTATTTTCAGACTAATCATATTGCTTTATTGGAGTTTTTTACAATTAACTATAAACAAATTCTGAATAACAAAGCATAGTTAAATTATGGGATGTTTTCCTTTTATAGACATCTAATTCAATTTGTAATAAAAATATACTTTTTTTGTGTAACAATTCTCATGGTCCAAGTTATGGACAAAAATATGATAATACTGTACCCCCTCATTATACCGCGGCTCAATATATTGCGTATTCACATATATTGTGCTTTTTCTATGTCTCCCATTTTTTTTTCTGTACTCTTTTGCTTCGTTACTTTACATGAGAAACATACAGTACATTTGAAAAACACAACTCCATTCACATAAAAGAGATAGCATTAATTAATTTTCACTTGCTGATCTTTGCTGAATAACAAGTTATGAGAGAAAAATAAAATTAGAATGACTTTTGGATAGTTTTTTCATAGCAGGTAATGAAAAAATGTATTTGTACACGAATTTACAAAGGTAAATTAAACTTCTGTGCTTATTGTTTAAGTGTGATTATCTTTTATTGCAGTACTTATACTATTAATTTTACTACAGTTTAAGTGCATGTGATCATAAAAGTAAAATTTTACTGTATCAAGTATCACGCATCCCCGCCCCATCCACACTGGTTACAATGTGCCTCCAGATACATCGCACATTTTTCTTGTCTCCCAACAAGAGTGATATAACAAAGGGCTGCTGTATATGTTTATAGAAAATCTGATAATATATGTTTTTGCTTTGAAGTTCCAGAGGCTAACTGTTGCAATAGTATCAGCTTTACAAATATTCAAGTATGACAAAATATCAATTTTTAGTTTACAAAATTTTATTAAGATACCTGAAAAAGGATATACTTTTTTATAACAAATATTTTAAAATATTAACTCATAATATTTTTATTTGTTTAGTTTAAAATTTGGTAAGCACCTAGGACGTGGTGCATTTGGACAAGTTATGCAAGCTGAAGCTCTTGGTATTCTTGAAGATAGCAAATATACTACTGTTGCTGTTAAAATGTTAAAAGGTAAAACTTTTTATTACCAACCAATGATTATTTGCAAATATTTTTTATCATAATCTTCCAATATAATAAAAATAATAAACCCTTTAATAAATATTATGTAAAATACTATTACATCCCTCAAAACAAGGTCTCTAAATATTTGAACATTTATAACATTTAATTTTCTGCAATAGCAATTTCTAAAACTTAAGGCACAGTTTTAAAATCTACATTGATGTTACATGTATGTATCCAATTCAACATTGTATCCATATAATGACATGTATATATCAACTCTTTCTGCTTATTTTTGTATTTAACATCTGTATAAGCGTAATTCTAAAATGTGTATTTACTAGAATTTCTGATCATGTTTTTACATGAATGTGTATCTATGCCACCACAGTCACAACAAATACTTAAAATTATTACTTTAGTTTCTAAAGAAACTAAAGTAATAATAGAAAAATTAATTTCTTTAGAAACTAAAGCATAATTCTAATACTTTAGAAACTAAAGTAATTTAAAATTATTACTTTAGTTTCTTATTACTTTAGTTTCAAAAGCACTGTGAAGAAGTGTTTCCTGCAAACGTATAAAGTTATTTTCATTTGCTATTTTGTTACCAAAAATGTTAATTTCCCATACAATAAGAATTGTAGTGGTTCTTTAGTTTTCAAATATTATTTGTCCTAAAAAGTAACAGATTTCATTTAAAACACCAAAAGATGTACTTAGGTGATATTAATGTTTTAATACCTTAATGTACCAAATAATTTTCTTCAGGAAAAATTTAAACACAGATCACACTGATATAGAGCACAATAAAATGTGAGAGAAATGTAGAATGCTATGATTTTTCAAGGACAAAACAATAATTCAAGAAGGAACAGAGTAAATAAAGAAGGAATAAAACAAATTGGAAAGGGAAAGGAATAATAACAGTAATACTAATGAAAAAGTAAAAATATAGCTCTTTAACTCGTACTGTTTCAAATCAAGGTACAGTACAATAATTTTTATTAATATACTAATTGTAAACCATATATTATTTAGTTTTGTTGTTGCTTTTCCTTATTTTTATGTCATTTTTATGTCTATATGTAATTTTGTAATTTCAGATGGCCATACTGACCAAGATGTGATAGACCTAATATCAGAAATGGAAATGATGAAAACAATTGGAAAGCATGCTCACATCATAAATTTACTTGGATGTTGTACTCAGAATGGTCAGATTAATATTTTTTTCAAAAATTATTGCACTTTTAATGAAATTTTGTTTAATACACATGACATAATAATAATAGTATTATATATATATATATATATATATATATATATATATATATAGAGAGAGAGAGAGAGAGAGAGAGATATACACACATATTTATTTATTTATTTAATTAATTATTTGTTTTTGGTTCATAAGACATTTGTAAATAATAGGTGTCTTTCTTTTTGTATTTTTTTCTTTTTAATTGTAATGTGTGAAAGATATTCCACTAAAAGGATTCATATGCCACTGCTATCAGATGGTCATTGCTGCATTATTGCTAAATGACATTGGCAGACATAGGCAAAGGGCTTGTGCAAAATGAACAATGTTTATACTATAGAATAGTGACTTATTGTGTAAATTCAAGTGAATTTATGAGAAAAGGAAACAATAATAAAGGTTTTGTACACCCTCCAGAATTTTTTTCTTCTTCTGCTACTTAATAAGGATAACATAAAAATAAATATTTTTAAGTGAAAAAGAAATGCTAAACTTGTGAATTCAAAATTTCATACAGCTGTTAGACATTGATATTTTACTTTTTCAATGATGTAGTTGTGTAGGGGAGGTGTCCCCTGCTTTTACATTTGAGGTTATGCTCACTTTTTATTTTACTATAAAAACTCTTTTTTATGCTAAGCAAACACTTTAAAAACTCTTTTTTTTAATGTACTAAAATTTTCATTTTCTGATTCTTCAGTGGAAAGGAAAACAATATTACCCTTATACTCACTTACAGTCTCAGGGCCTTGGTAACTCAGTTGGGGAGGCATCGATCTCGCAGCTGAAAGGTTGTGAGTTCGATTCTGGGACCAACCAAAGATTGTCGTGCTCGCTAATGGGAACTGGGGCACGTTAAATACATCCTGATTGCAATGCCTTCCAAGTTCCCATACAAAAAACTATACCTCTGGGAGTGGCAAAACTAAGCCATGGGGTCTGCTTTTTATTTGCTTCAAAATTAAGAAGCCCCACTTACAATTGGTAGTGCTGACATTTATTGGTTCCTGAATGAGGTAGAAATGAACTATTCGGGAGTGTGTGGTTGAAATTAACACCCTTGGCAGGTACTGACGCTATCAATCTTATCTGGATTTGAGGTTGGTACAAAATGCTGCAAAGCAGCAGTGCCCCATAATCCATGAAAAAGAAACAGCAGACAGACAGACATTTACAATCTCACTGTAAATACTAAAAGTGTACATATATCCAAAGAAAAAAAATACAATAATTTGGATAAGAAAATTTGAATAAGAGGGGGGGGGGGAATGCAGTAAGTTGGCAGTCACTGTCAGAGGGTTTCTTTCCAAATGGTCGGGAAAAAAGAAGCTGGTTATTAAAATTCAGCAAATTTAAAAGAATATCCCTGTCAGTTTGAGACTGATTGTTTAAGATCATAGAAAAATTAAGTTTAAAGCCCCTTGTTATCAAAATGACATGGTCAAGAGCTAGTATACAAAAATGTAATAAATATCTATTAATCATTTTTTAAACAATCAAAGACTAATCATTTATTAATATATTGTTGTAGGAATAATTCAATTAAACTTCATGCCACATTTATTTAAAGCGAAAGTCCCTCCCACCCCTTTTTTCCCCTTGGGACTCCAACCACTGCTTTTAGCTGCTTGTTCTATTGTTACAAATAAGATAATTAACTTTGTGAAAAAAAAAGTTAAAAAATAATCACACCTATTGAATTTTATGTGCTTTTACAGGTATTGGTCGATTCCTAGTGAACATAGTTGATGCAACATTGTTTGGGATATAACAACCAAAAGGAAATTATTTAACAAACTGCAGAATATTTTAATAAGTTATGATAAATATGTTTGATATGATATACCAGAAATAAAACTAAATAAGATGTTAGGTTTCTGTTTAAAAGTAATGTCAAGTTTGTCTTTAAACAATAATAATAAGAGAAATAAGTCAATACTATTTATATTTTAAATATCTTTGCTATATATATATATCTATTTTTATTTGCTAAGTCATTTTGTTAGAAGTTAATTCTTATTAAGTAAAGGCCATGAAAAATCTTTATTATTGCCACTGGTTTTTATTTACCGTATGATTCTTTTAGGTCCCCTGTATGTCATTGTTGAATATGCTGCTAATGGTAATTTAAGAGACTTCCTTCGTGCACATCGACCAGTTTCGGGATATGAATTATCTACTACCTCCAGGGAAATAATCACTGAAAAAAGCTTGATGGCATTTGCATATCAAGTAGCCAAGGGAATGGAATATCTGTCATCTAAAAAGGTATAATTTTCTGTCATCTTAACTCTAAACACTACATTTCCATGCAATAGCTGGGGCATGTTGGAAAATTTGGAGAGCACTAGGTTTTTGAATATTACTTTTTGATCTTTTGTGCATACCGTAAAAACTAAGGGTCATCCAGAAAATAAGAAAATGATTTATGAGAGATAATTAGTTGCAGAGAGAGTGCAGGATATGACAGTTATTCTTCCCTTTTAAAATATTTTTTTTATTATTATTTACTTAGCTATCAAAAGTGCTTCAATTTGAAAACAGTTTTTTCTTTTTAATTCTTATGGTAACCAATTCTAAAAGTTGAGCTGCTTTATATTAGTTAGCAGGGAGTGTCGTTATTCTGACTCATGATTTGAGCAGAAAAATTTGTGCTTTGAAAATTAGTTAAAATTGTAAATAACTTGGGGCTGAAAAATATTAAAATTGCTTATTTGTTTTCTTGATGACTGTGCCTTTTAGAAAAAACTGTGGAAGGCTTAAAAAACTAAAAATAAGAAGAAAAAAAATTACAGTGTAAATAAAATTTTAATCCCAAAATAACTTTTTAGATTTTTTTTTTTTGTTGTTTGTTGGATTCCATATTTTACCCTAACAAGTGACTGCTCTTTCCTTAATTCAGTTTATTTTCTAAAATATTTCTTTATTAAAACAATATGGCAGGGGTGGTCATAGCATATCCTGTGAGACTCATGTGGCTCTCATAGTTGAATAGTGCTGTTCCAAGGCAAATAAAATGTGGTTGAGTAGTTTTAAATTTACCATACTTCAAAGTCCAAAAATAATTTATTTATTTCTTGTAAGTTAAGAATTTTGACAAGACTACTTTTAAAAACCTTTAAAAATTTTAGATTCAATTAAACAGGTTGTAAAATAAATTTTTATAAGTTAAATTTGCCTGAGGATGATGAAAGTTGTTCATCTTAGACAATAGTACAGTTTGTGCAAGCTCAATTAAATGTGGATCAGTTAAAATAAACCAATGCCCATTGCTTATTTTGAAAAAAAATAATTTTTCAATACAACAGGGGTGGGAATTCTGCGCCATACCACACCAAAACTTAAAACCAGCTCTATGCTGCTACAAAAGCGCTTTATCGTACGATTCTGCGCCAAAAGAAAAAAACAGCTATTCTACTCATTACAAACTGCCTTTAAAGCACCAACTCTCCTGCCTACCGCAATTTATGGAAGAAACGCCGCAGTCACGATCTCTCTCCCCCCCCCCCCCTGGTAAAAAAAGAATCGTAGCACTGGGATATATTTTTGGAGGGGGGTGGATAAACGGTAAAAATATCTCCTTTTTTCCCCCTTCTCATATAATGTTTTAAAGTATTTACTGATATTTTAGGAAGCTTCCGATTTCCATTTTCAAATAATCAGTGTCCGATTTCATATAAAATCTATCAATTTTTATATCCACAAAAGCCAATTTATAGAAATAAATAAATAACTTGTACAAAACTTCTTGCATTCCCAAAAAATTCGGACAGTATATAGCACATGTTGTCGAAAGAGCGCGCCGATGAGGCTCCAGTCAAAAGCAAACAATTTTTTTTTTTTTTGCTGACGGCCAGCTGTTGATTACTCAATGAGCGTGCTTCAGTAAATTGTCGTTTTAAGCTTTGAATTTTGTGTGATAACACTTGATGCTTCTATTCAATTCATTTATTATTTTTGATATTTATAACACTGAGATTTATTTTAAAAGAACGCAGCATTTCCTGAGCTTGCCAATTACTTGTAGTTGACTTTTTACCGTAATAATAGCATAAAGCAGTGTTCTGTTCATTCGGTACAGTGCTCCTTCACAGGGTGCAAAGCCGCACGGCGTAAAAACACAAATAGCTTATAGATGAACGTTTTTTGGGGGGGGGGGTGTAAGTTAAAACTCGCACCGTGTGCAACAGAATAGTTTGGTTGAGATTCAGTATATTTTAAGAACAATCAGGCCCGGACTGGCTCCTATGGGGGCCCTCGGCTATTGAAAAGGGGCTCCTTACTGGTGAATTTGGAGGGAATAGAATATTAGGCTATGTAATATTTGAAAATTAGGTTTACTTGTCTAAAAACCATATTTAACTATTTTAAAGCTATTGGGGAGGGGGTTCCTGATTCTTCGGGGGATCCCTCGCGTGGTCTCTGGGGTCCTTTGCAAAGCCACTGTGTCAAAGGGCAGGATTACAAAGAAATAAATAATCGAATTACTTTGGTACATTACTCTGATGTATATCAAATTACTTTAATAAGTAGTATATCCATTAACGGGAGGCCCTCGGCGATTGCTGACCTGAGAACAATGGATGTTCACTGGAAGACATGGGTGTGGTTAATCGAGGGTAGTGCGTTTTTGCTGTATTTTAAGGAACTTTAGCTCATCAAAAAAAAAATATGTTAAAACCTTCATTAAAATTTAATTATAGTTCTAAAATGTAGACGTAAAACGCTTTTTTTTTTTTGACTTATTGAGGACACATTGGTTGGTTTATGTACCTATCCACAGCGATGGATCAAACCGCTTTTCAACGGGGTAGGCTCGCATTTTCTGATTTGTTTACTCTGTGCTCCGTGCACCTCTAAAAAGTACGTGATCGGTGGTAACGTCATCTTTTGAGACAATTATTACTAAATATTTTTTATGATTTTTCGTTGAAGATCGGCTAAAAAAATTAAAAATATCGTAAACGCCGCACTTACTAATTTTTAACTTTTATACTCTTCAACGCCGCGGCGTTTCTTCTATAAATTACAGTACTATTACGTCACTCTAAAAGAACGTAATTGGTCCAGAACAAACCAATCAGAAGAGCAGAGAAAAGAGAAAAAAGTCATTGATAATTATTTTATCGCTAGCACTGTGCTCAAGATAGGGTTCCTCATGGGGGGGAGGAGGTTGTGACCCCCCTATCCCCCCCCTGGCTACACCACTGTAATGGAGATAAAAAGAGAAAAGTTAAATAAAAAATTTTTTGCAAAAGTTATTCATTTTTCATTTAATTTTTAATCTATAATTTTTCTTCTTATTATTATTCTAGTGCTAAAAATTATCTGTATCTTTGAATGTAGCATCTAATAATATATTAGGTTAAAGTAAGTTTAAATTTTTCATTTTTAAATGCTTATTATCTATTAAGGTGGGCTTCTTTCATCTGAGTAATATTCAATACTCTCAAATTTACTAAAAGCTTGACTGTAGTGGTATTTTTCTATCGACAGATTAAGAATGTAATTTGCTCCAATTTGTTGCTTCAGTGCTCCAAATTTTCGACACTGTTGCTCCAAAAAACTTCTGCAAATCAGCCTTACCCAATTCCCACCCCTGATACAAAGATTTACAAGAATTAAAAAAAAAAAAAAATACTTAAAGCTGGGAGATTAATTGCCAGTGATTTAGGTTACTGCTCTAATGAGGCTTTGCAGTTTAAGAATATTTTTGTTCCTGAACCTGTTTGCAAAGCTTGGTAAAATAACCATTTTGTTTTACATACTTTAATCTTTTAAAAGTATTTTTCAAATATCATTGTATTAAAAAATAATTGAAGATTGTTATTTTTGTTCTGAATATTATTATTTTACCATGTTAATTTTTATAAAAATAAGTAATGTATAAACATACTGAGCTTTCTCTCTCCACAATCATGGTTTATCTTTATTTTATTTTTTAAAAAAGTCAGTGTCTGTAGTTGTATAACATCTGAAATTCATTATTTGTGGCTTTTAGACTGAACAAGCTAGTCCACCTTTGCTATATGGATTGAATCTTTTTTGATGGAACTTTTTGGGGTAAATTTATAAGTATGCATTGTAAAATGTAAATGTTGAACATTATGATTATTTTCATGTTAGTGCTATATTACTAATTTCCCTTTTTTAGTGTATTCACCGTGATTTAGCTGCAAGAAATGTTCTGGTCATGGAAGACAAAATGTTAAAAATTGCTGATTTTGGTTTTGCCCGTGACGTGCATCTGAATGATTATTATCGTAAAAAGAAAAGTGTAAGTTTATATTGATTTTTGTCGTAGAAGAGTTTACTTTAAAAAATTAACAAAACTACTAACTTTTTAAAAATATGCTTCTTTCAAGTTCTTGTAGCTATACATATCTTTATATCATTTCAGGGAATGCTTCCTATTAAATGGATGGCTTTGGAGTCCCTAATTGACCGATTATACACTACTAAAAGCGATGTGTAAGTTTGATAAATTATTATTTAGATGAAATATAACAAAGGGCTATTGTGTGGTGGCCTTTTGATTACAACTTAAAGGTCAATTCTAAAATTTTTTGAATTGAATAAAATAAACTTTTTTTTCTATACCTATCTACATTCTACATGTTATCCACCTTTAAAAAAAGTACCAATTGTGAATGTTTTACTGCATTTAATGAAATATCTGCTTCTTGAACTTAAGGAAACTACTTTAGTCAAAGGAATTAACCAGAATGGTTTCCCTGTTCAACAGCTGTATTGAAATAGATTTAATTGATTCATAAATTAGGTAAATTTGAGTTATTTCCTTTCATTTTTACACTCTTTGAAAAAGTGCTGCTGGGAATAGCATACTGGAATAGTACATTTTAATTTGAGTAAACATAATTTTTGTTGCCGAATCTAAATTTTTCAATATAAATTAAAGAAATAAGAATTACCACGTGATAAATTTTTTAGCACTGAACTAAACAGTTTTCTCCTACCACACTCTGCAATTGAGGTATTTTTTCAGTAACATGATACAAGCTTATTAGGAAGGGAACTGATTGATTGACATGTAAACC
The DNA here is from genome assembly GCA_038373885.1 of Cheiracanthium punctorium. Taxonomy (NCBI): domain Eukaryota; kingdom Metazoa; phylum Arthropoda; class Arachnida; order Araneae; family Cheiracanthiidae; genus Cheiracanthium; species Cheiracanthium punctorium. Next base: position 609,956 of record JAWZYV010001543.1, read on the forward strand.
ACATTTTTAACATATGTTTACTATTATTAATATTAAATCTCATGCTATATCTGCAAAGTAGGTTGATATTTATTAAATTTGAAAGATATCTTTCTGTATAAATAGTTTTTCTTTTACACGGCTATGCTATAATGTACTTTTTTTTGCCCATGTTCGTGTGTTTAAATTTGACAACTAATTACATTCTTTTGCTAAAATAAGTATGTATATAAGGTATGATTAACTAATGTAATAACATTTTATCAAAAATAATTATCGTTTTAAGGTTTTTGAAAATTAATTTACAATCTCATTAATTTTAAGCGTTGAGTAATTAACAGCTAATCTTGTCTTTCTATTGGTAATATAAGTATTTTATTCATCCATGTCTACAATACCATCATTTCAGCCTTTTGTGTCCTCAGAGTGAACATTTGCCTTGTATTATTTCCCCCCCCCCCCCTTTGACAGCATTTGGACATATTTATATTATTCTTACCATGTTCCGCTTTTCTCACTAGAAGATAAAGCCCATTGTGGAGGCAATTACAACGAGCGCAAGAAATAATGTTTTTGACAAAAATACGTCAACACTCAATATATTTAATCTTCATTCAATTTTTATTGCACACTCAAATCAAATTTCACACTCCCTGAAACATGCAGAAATTTTTTGCATTTGAATGATTTTGTTTTGTGGAAAATCGATGCTTCATGCTGCGGAAAGCATTTTATTTGTGGGAAAAAAAATTAAACTGGGTAACCTGTAAAAACTATTTAAACGAACAGGAATCTCAATTTTCCCTTCAAAGCCTGATAATTGTGACTTAGTATGATGCCAATATCAACTGTGACAGTAAATTTTGTCATTCAAATGATTCTTTTTTTACTCTTGGAAATAAAACAGAGCTGAAAATAGCAAAAAATTGCTTTAAAGTTAGGGAACGGGTGGATTTTCAGATTTTTAAAGTAGGGCAGATTGTTTTCTATATTTTTATAAATAATCATGGAAAATTTCAAGCGGATCATACAAACAGTGTGGATTTTTTGGACAATAACTTTTTAATCTGTTTGAATTAACGACGATAAAAGTTTTTTTGGAGTGGTTGAATCATAATTGCGTTGGAGTGAGGGATCAGCATAACTATATAGCAGGTATGTTTTAAAATTTTTACATTTATATTTTTAGGATACATTACATTTTTTAGGATATCGATCCCATTCAACCGCATCTTCCAGCTAAGCTTCATGGGTTTTCTCTAAAACTTTTGGTGAGTTTGTTGTTGTCTTTTTTAGCACTAGAGTGCTATTTCATTCACTCTGTGGTTTTCTGTCAACATATTTTTGTTGATTTGCATCAACACATTTTTGCTGAATTTTTGGTTTTCTAGATAGCATGGATGGGAGAGAGAATAAAATGCTGAAAGTCTGCAAGGTTTGCAATTTTTTTTTTAAAATTTAATGCCAAGTTTGGCACCAGAAAAGTAAGTCCCCAAAGCTGATCTAGATTGGTGATATTTGGGTTGAAACTGGCAAAATTACAGTGTATTACAAAGGAGAAGTATAGTTAGAATATGCCTGGCGAAGATTGTAAAACAGTCTTAGTAGACGATTTCAATTCTGAAAAGTGTTTTATGGAACAGGAAAAACAAGCACTGCACACTAATTTAATATAATGCACATTCCAAACAGTATTTAGAAAGGTGAAATATAGTTAGAATGTGCTTGGTAAAGATTGTAAAATAGTTTAGTGGGTGACTTTAATTAGATTTCAATTTTAAAGTGTTTTATGGAACAAGGAAGAAAAATATGGCACACTCATAAATAATGATACACTGTTGAACTTAATGGAATAAGAAAGAAAAATAGGGACGACACATGGATTATGATAGGCTCTCAATACATAGCACTTTAGTGCATATTTAAAGTATGAAAGTGTTTCAGATTTCCCCCCCTCTTAATGCCTTTGCAGCCTGGCATCTATCTTGGTACGTTTCTTTCTCACTATTTTGTTTTTCCCTCCTCCTTCTGTGGATGATTTGAGAATTTTCCAGCAGCTAACAGATCTTTCTACTATCCTTCAATTATTTGCCATGATTTGATTGTCTGTAAGGGGTGTCATCTCTTCATGGTCAGAGGAATATGCTGACTGTGACGTCATTTTCTTCTTGGTCAAAAGTGACTATGGAAGTATTTACTTGCTGACTTTTTCATCATTGGATAAGGAGCTGCTGCATGAGATTTTTTTTGGACTGGTTACTCTTAAAAATTATGGCCATTTACAGCTAACACTTTGAGGTTTTTTTCTTTTCTTTTCTTTGTTGGGCTGCAAGTTGTCTAAGCAACATTATCTTCCAAAGCTGCACATCTTAATAATTTGGATGCATTTTTTGAATTACCAAGGATTCACTCCTGAGATGTCAGTCTCACAACTTTATGGCTTGGGGATTGCCTGTGCTCTTCTGATGAGTGATAGCTTGGAAATTTTGAACTTCGATGGGAATTCGGAGGCCTAGCATAGAGTTTTTTGGACTTGTCATCACTGAGCTCCAGAATCTACTTGTCTGACTTAAGGGTCACAAAACTGCATTAAGATTTATACCATGGTGCTGATCCTTTGTCCACCATTTATCATCCTTCTGTTGAATTGCTAAGTATGTATTTAGATCAACCCTCCAGCTTAGAGAAGGGTGAGCTGTTCACTTTTTACATTCCTTGAACTGACTTTTTTTCACAAAAATATCAGAAAAAATGTGCCCTTGTTACATCAGCTCAAGCTATGCGAAGGGTGCCTACAGTCAAGAGAAGAAAATTTGCTTTGTTCTATTTCTTTATATATCTATATACAGGGTGTCCCGTGCTAACAGTGCCCAATGGCTATTTCCTAAACCGTTAGTCAGAGACACATTACAAAAATTATTTAAATTGTATAATCTATTATATCAGAAACAAAGTCAATAAATCAATTTTTATAAAAGTTACAAAATTTAAATTTTTATACGGTCCCCTGGTCCTATCACAGTTATATTTAGAAAAATTTTCTTATACAATTTTTTTGCACACACACACACACACACACAAAAAAAATCGTTCTAGGACTAAAATTCACAGAGTTATAGCTGTTTAAAGTTAGAGCACTTTTCGAGCTGTAAAATAGGGGTTGTCTGCAGAATGAATTTGAGAAAAATTATTATACATGATTTTGATCAATCATTTAAATCAAAAGACACCAGATTGGTTTTTATAGAGCCTGACTATAACCCTCTACTTAAAGATGAGTATTGTATGAGTGCTCTAAAGATGAGTATTTCTAGACGAGTTGATTAGTTTTGCTTCTTTCTCTGGATTATGCCAGAAAATGAAATTAAAACCTATGATTTTAAATTTCAATATTTATATTGTCCCTTAACGGTTTACCGTAGCAGGATATTTTTAAATGTGGAAAAGTGAGAAGTCAAAATGTCTGTTGCTCCATAACTGAATTTTGGTCGTAAATAGGCGATCTTTTTTAAATTTTGCACGAAATTGTATAAGGAAAAATTTTCTAAATATAACTGATAGGACTGCAGGACTGTATAAAAATTTAAATTTTGTAATTTTTATAGGAATTGATTTATTTACTTCTATTAGGGATGGATGCGAGAGACGAGAAATAGGGCTGTCTCGTCTCGTCTCGCGCCTCGCACAGAAATTGCCTGTCTCGCAAAATTAAGGACTGCGAATTTTTACCATATTTTTAGTAACATTAATACTAGTTATTGAAAATTAATATTAACAATAGCAATTAGTTGCATATTGCCATATTAGTACATATATTAGTTACCATATTAACTCATATAGTTATTTGAAATGATAAAAATTCGGATTTAATCCGTATATATAATGTGACATGACACCGAAAATCTATTTATTTGTGTAACTGCGTAAATGTAATATTTATGGTTGATGGGAGTTTCATTTGCTTTTGAAAATATATAAAGCTTTGAATTTTGTCAGATATGTTTCAGAACTCAGGGACACATGTTGGGCAAATAAAATTTTGATCTAATTAAACGGCCCCAATGTACGGAATAGTGAATAATTATAGTGAGCGGAATAGTGAATAATTAAAGTGAAGCTTACTTATCCCCCCTCTCGTTTTAGTGTATGAGATATGGGTTTCATATTTAATCGGGGGAACCTGGGTTTAACCTGTTCATTTACACCAGGTACGGGCAACCTTTGGAAGGTTGCGAGCCAAAATTTAGGATGTAATGGTGGTCACGGACCGTATAAGTGGGATTTATATGGGATTTTGATTTGGTTTATATTGATTGTCTATGGCGGTGCTGCCCAACCTTTTTATCGCCGCGACCTGGTCAGCGTTTGATAATAATTTTACCGCGGACTGGTCAGGGGAGGGGGTACGCTGATTGTTTTAATTTAATTGTGCTTAAACATACCTTCAAAATATATACAGTTTCACAAAAAATGAATGTAAAATGATTTAAGATTTTCTCACTAGGACGCTAAATGAATGAGAACACTGAGCTTATTTCTTTGCAACGAGTCGGTTAGATCTGGAGGTAAGAAGCAATGACACCCAAAATGTGTTGCTTATGTACAATTCATTCCTTTATTCTGTTATTTTGGTTCTTGTCAGTGCAGAAAATCCTGCTTCATACAGTTAGGTTGTTGGAAATGGCAATAGGGATTTAAAGGACTGGAATTTTAATTCATAGTCTTGAAATGTTTAATAAGCAGTAAAATAATGTAAAATAGTCATGAGATTTTTTTCTGTTACAAAATCTGTTCTGTATAAATTAGCACAAATCCAAGAAACTTGAGACCTCGAGAGAAATGCACGACAGAAAATAAAATGGAAATAATGTAATTTTTCTTGAGCAACCCGGTACCATTTGATCCGCGAACAGGGGGTTGGGGACCACTGGTCTATGGAAATTTGAAATCTTCCACTTGCCGGATAAAATACCCTGGAGGGCCACATCCGGGCCGCGGGCCAGGGTTTGCTGATATGTGATTTACACTATCAAAAAGAAGAGACAACAGAAAGGACTTGTGAGCGTTGGATTTGCGGAATCACTCCAGTAGATCATTCATTTGTGTTCGCATAGCTTGGCTTATGGCGAAAGACAGTGCCGTAAAAATAGGGAGGCATGGCAGGGCGAATGCCCGGGGCCCCAACATGTAGGGGCCTCAAAATCCATACAACTATTTTCTCAACCTCTTGGATTTTTTATCTTTTATAACGTTTTAGATTTGTACATTTACTATTCAAAACGGATCACCTAACACTGTTTAAGCAGAAAACAAAAAAGTTGCTTACTGTTTACAAAATAGCTAACAGCTCACCAACAGATCCGCTGTATTAAGATACGTACAACTGATTATGAAAAGTTAAATTTATATGCCAGTATTTCTAGAACCAAAGTTCTTTAACTAATGACCTTGTGTTCCCTTTATTTGTATTCTAGAAAAACATGATCTGGGCCTCAAAAAGCCACTCTGAAGCAAGCATCCCTTTTGGGGGGCCCTCTTATTTCTTAAAATTATCATATCACTTAGGTAATTTCAAGCAAATGGCAGTTTTTTCTTTTTGTTGTAATTATTACTTACAAATATTTTATGTACTGACAAATAATGTGCAGATGCATAATCAGTGGTGTACACCGACTTTCTTTAAGAGAAGGAGGGAATGGAAGTAATCTTTTGGTTAAATAAAAGCCATAATCTATGTTTAAAATTAAAACTGTACGGACTTTATATTAAAAATGCATGGACAAAGGGGGAGGGACTGAATCCTCACCCCCACAACATTTGTGTATGCCACTGAGCATAGTAAATATATGGAGCTGAACCACACTTTTCTAGAGTAAGTCAATGCTCGGAAATTTCTTTTTCCTTTTAATGAGGATCTAAATTAGGAATGGCATGGCATACAAAGGTCCAAATGCCAATTAACACGCTCTACTTTTTCTCGCATATTGTAAAACTCAAAATTAGCCAACTTAAATTGACACTTTGTCCTTTATTCCCCCCCTCCCTCCAAAAACCAAAGACATTAGAATATACTAGAACGAGTATATTCTAATGTCTTTGCCATAAACCAATGGTTTGAGTCCCTCTTGCAAAATATTTTAATATTTGTTGGTCGTCTTTTTCTTTTACTTGTGCAATAATCAGAGTTTTACACGAAAATGTGTCACACTCTGAAGTTTTGCAAGCCGAAGGAAGGGAAAACATGATAATATAAACGAAAAGAGAAATAGTTAAAAAAAAATTGCTTGCATTTCTTTCCGTCCGATATTAATATATAAGAATAAAATATGTCATTTAAATCTCTTTAAAATAGGCCAACGATAGGGATTTAACCGCCCCTAGAAAGTTGTCACCAGGGTGGGCGCCCCCCCCCCCTACGTACGTTTGAGGATAATATCGGTACAAGGATATTTCAACCAAGGATATTCAACCATATTTCAACCTACTCAGACTAAGCATCAATGCGAATGCAAGTTGCTCTACTTCTAATCTCTCTCTGATATACATGAAACCCGATTATCACAGGCGCAAGGAGGGGGGGAAGTAGTCCGGTGCCCCTGAAGAAAAAGGGGGCCCATATATATCTCCGATTATCTAAATTATAAATTCATATGTACTGAAATAGTAATTGTGGGGAAAAAACTGAATTTCCTCTATAATATAGGTATTACCTAATTGTCTATCACTAGATCAAGTTAGAGATATTTTTTTGGGGTGATAAATACGATTTGATTAAAGTACAAAAACTACAGTTAACTTAAATGCAATTTTCGAGTACAACAGCGGTCAAAACTGTGTTAAAATGCTTAAAAAAGGTAGGCTCAGTAAAGGGGCTTAATGCGTAAAAAAGGGGATAGTAAGGGGGGGCCCCAAACTTAATGCCCCGGGCCCCGTCTAAAAGTGGTCAGATTTGAACATACCGTACCGCCTTTCCTATTTACTTATTATTTTTCTTTCAACTCTTCTCTGTTTTCTTTTTTTTTCTGCCTCTTTCTTTATCCTCTCCTTTGTGTGTTTTGTATATCTCTCGTCTGTTCTAATTTTAAATGTTACGTGTTTGTGCGTATTGTAGAGTGCTGATAGTATACCAGGACCGAAAACGAAGGAGACGCAAGTTAAACGGTAGAGGCTTCAGGCAAATTGTCACTTTTCAGATCGTATTTAGTGAGACGGAAGAAAATGCGAGAATTCTCGGGAGAAATCTCGCTCGAGACAAGACTCTGTCTCGTCTCGTGTCTCGTCCCGCAAAATATTTTCTTTCTCGTCTCGCAAAAAAAAAATGCCTGTCTCGTCTCGCGAGACAATGCGAGAATTCTCGCGTCCATCCCTAACTTCTATAGTTTCTGATATAATAGATAATACAATTTAAAGCATTTTTGCAACTGGAACTATGTGCCTCTGACTAATGGTTTAGGAAATAGCCATTGGGCATCGTTAGCACTGTACACCCTGTATATTACTGAATGCCAGTGCAAGAGAATTTTGATAAATTTTATTTTTGATTTATTTACCTTTTCTTTAACATTTTAAGATCTGTGAAATAATTTGACCTAGACAACCGTGTGTGTTCCTGACACTCCACTCCCCTTTTTTTAAATGAATTTATTTTATTTGTACCTTTTCTTTTTTTATATATACATTTTTAATCCACTTAGAAAATTTTACATGTTAAAGTTAATTAAAACCAGCCTCATAATATAAAATTTAAGTAAAATCTGGCACTAAGTGCCCCAGAATATATGAAGATGCTGTTTAGTTAAAATTTCACTTTGATTAGCTTGTAGGTACCCCAGGTAGTATATAAATTACCTTATTTTGATTTGCAATATATTGTCAGTGAAATTATTTTTTTGTTATTGCTTTAAAGATAATTTTCATTTAAATTATTTGAGTGATTATGCTGATTCTGGAATGAAAGTCCTGGTGTAGCTAAAAAGTTGACTGTTGGTGAAGGTGAATAGTTTTTAGGGACACTATCAGACTTCATATTATATGAATGGTCCTCATATTATAAGAGTCCAATCCAGCTGATTTTCCAAAAAATCGAAAGGCGCACGGGACTTTCCACGTTCTTCCCCAGCAAACTGTATCTTTGGGCTATTTTTTCAGTGTATTCTTATCGTTTTTTCCCCTTATGGGTTCGGATATTAATAGTGCCACTAATGAACAACAGAATGCAGTAGAAACCTCAACATTGACGAAAAGTGGACTCTCATCGTTCTTCCCGTGGACTCTTCATATGTTTTATGTTATAAGTATATGTGCATTTTTTTTTTATTTATAACATGATTCGAACCTGGTTAAAAGCAATTTTGCTTAATCTATTTACCTGACATCTATTTCATGCCAATCACATACAAGGGAGGCAAGGGCTTTCCTGGTTAATGTTTAAATTCACAACACTTCAAATTTATTTATGATCAAAATTTAATATTTAACTTTTGCATTTTTGGTACCAACACAACAATAAAGAGAGACTTGAGATTAGCTCTCGAATGCAATTTACATTGATTCATAAAAGTCTAGACTCCAAGTAATCTTATTATAATATAATAGTAATTTACAATTGTTTGTAGCACATGATATTACTAGAACAAAAATTCATTGCTTTGTTTATGTTTTTAGTTGGTCATTTGGTGTTCTGATGTGGGAAATCATGACTCTTGGTGGACTTCCTTACGCATCTATACCTCCTGAAAAATTGTTCACACTTTTAAAGTCTGGACATAGGCTTGAAAAACCAAAGAATTGTCCTTTAGAATTGTAAGTTTATTTACTATGTATTGTTTATTCCACATTGTGTAGACTATAAAAAATCTAAGTATACAGGATATTTAACTCCAGTCAATGTACAGGCAAAAAGTATTGTTTTATTCCCTTTTTTAAAAAATTATTGCGTGTATAGCAGAGGTGCAGTCCTAAGAAGTAGGGGACAATACTTTAAATAAGTTTAACTTAAATATTCATCATTAGTTAAATGTTAATTATTCCCCAAAACAATAAATTAAATTTAATTAATCATTTGGATTTGTACTAGATTTCTCACTGCACTGATATCTTTTCGTTTTTGACCATTCAGGTAAACACGCTTTGACTGAGAGTGCATTTAAAAGGTGACACATGTATTGCTAAAGATATGCATACACTATTTAACATTTACAAACAGACTGTAAGTGACTCTTGTGTTCAGAAAGCTCCTTTTAGTTTCTTTCCAACAAAAAATCACCATGTGAAAATTTTAATACTTCAAAAGTAGTTTTGAATGCCCCTCCTAAAAATAAAAAGTGATGGACATGTAGACTGAAATGAAAAAGTAGTGGAACTTCATCTCCTCCTAGCTCATCTACGTGCATGTAACTTGTAATATATAATATTAAAGTTTCAACAGGAAAATTATTTTTTCTTTGCCTATTTAAATTCAGCATGCCAAAAATATATATTTTAATAATTATTTATTAATATATTTTAAAAATCTGAAAGTCAAATGTTAAAATTTATGTTAAATTAAAAGAAAAAAAAAACAATAATAATAAATTTTTAAAAATCATTATTTTTATTGAAAAGAATAAATTGCTTTATTTTATTTAAACAGATTTTTTAAACTTAAATTAAAAGAATACAATTTAAATAAAGTTTAAAATACATTACTAAATTTTTTGTTAATTTAAAACTAAAACTGAAACATAACTTCTAATCTAAGTAATAGTAATATTCTCATTACAACTTTATACTATTTTCTTAATACTTATCAATGATAGTCTCTTTATTATTATCTGATTATTTAAAATATCTTAGTACATTTAACAATAAGAATAGAAATTTCTGAAATGTTGTGGTCAACTCTAATGTAATTATAATACTAAGGTTTGATACTGTCATTAATTTGTTTAAAACTTTTTGAAATGTTGTGGTCAACTAATGTAATTATAATACTACTATTCGATACTGTCATTAATCTATTGTTTAAAACTAACTTAAAATGTTGAGCATGCAACATATGTGTTTTATAAATATAATTTTAAAACTACAGAATGTCCAAATCCCTACCTGTCACTATTAAAAACTCATTTCTTACATTACATTAACTCTGAAATTTTGTAACAAATTAAGCAGTTCAAGTAGTTCTAGTAATGAATAATCAAATGTTTAGTATATTGCTTACAAAAATTAAAATGTCATTAAAAATTATGAATTTATACCTTTTAATGATTTAACTAAAAGATAAGTTTTGAAGCTTTTTCAACAAAGTCTGCTTCACAGTTTGGAATGAACTAAATTAAACAATGAAAAAAACCCATTCTATTCCAACAGGTGAAGCAGTTACCCTTAACAACTGATGGCCGCTATAAGAATACAAAAAATATTTTCTAATCTTTATTTTACCTGTGCCTAGGTAATTATTCCTTTTGAGAGTGTTTAGACCTGTTGTATATATTCACTATTCACTGGTATAAGGGGAGGTTTATACAATAAAATTATCCACCATTGTTCTTTATCAAGTTCTACTTTTTTGCACGGTGTTGCATAGAAATGTACCCACCATGTTAAAAGGATAATCTGTTGTAATTCATATATGATTGCCAATTCACTGTACATTGACTTTAAAATATCAAATTATATACTACCATATTATTTACTTAGCAATTTACAAAGAAAGCAGATAAGAATTAAATTTCAGAGGAAGAACTTAGGGGGGGGGGAAATAATAATCATACTACTACTTTACTACAGTACTTTTAAATATAGTGTTGCTAATTATATTAATTAATTCTTGTGTATCACAAATAATTTGAATAATTTATAACACTTTAGGAATTCAAATTTGTGATAAAAATAATGATTTTTTTAAATCCTGAACCCTGTGAGTGAATAATTTTTTTTTTTTTTTTTAATGTAAACATACTTTTTCCTTTAATACTTCTTTGGAAACTGATGTTTGACAGACTGCAGCTAGTTTCGCTATCAAAGAGAATAGGAACCAAAATATTTTTTTACTTTAGACCAGTGTTGCCAGACAAGTTTTGAACATAAATTGTGAGAGGTTGATATAAAAGTAGCAAAAAGTCATAAAAGTGACATCACATTATCGTTTTTCTATGTTGTGATGTACTGGTGAGAAAATCACAAATCCTAAAATTTAGTAGCATGATGCTTTCAAAAGTAGCAAAATTAGCGAAAAGTCACAAGATCTGGCAACCCTGCTTTAGACAGTTTTTTCTACTTAAAAGGATCTGTTAATGACAGATTTTATTGTTTGTGTACATATGTGTGTACTTGTATTGTACATGTATTTTATTATAGCTTATTTGTTTATGATATCAGAAAAAAATTCTGTTATCTGATTAATCCTATCTAATAACATAACACATTTTTGAATGAGAGTTTAAATTTATTTGTGTAGGTATTTAATTATGCTGGAGTGTTGGAATGCCAATCCTGATAATCGACCCACGTTTTCTAATCTAGTCAGAGATTTGGGAGCACTTCTTGCTAATGCATCGGAAGTTGTAAGTTTATCAATTTTTAAGCAAGGCTACATTAAGATGTATTTCAGTTTTCAGTGTATGAAGTAGCATTGTTTTCTAATATAAAAGTCTTTTTAAGTGAAAATATGCGTCCTCATTTAATAATGCTTAAAAAAAAAAAAAAAAAATGTGAATAATATTTTCTATAATAAAATCCAAGAGTAAACAAAATTTGTAGCTGTCTGACTGACTGGCTATGTAGGTTTGTAAGTTCAAAACAGGATTTTTCACAATGGTAAACATAAAATTAATATATAGACATAAAATATTTCTGAACTGTAACAGTATTATCTATTGGTGGTAGTAATAGTACAGAACAAAATTACTATTTATTACTAAAGTATATAACTGCATACACAAAATTAAGAATAGTTAACGTTGCATTAATATACTGGCACTCACAAAATATTTCTGATCTTTTACGTTTTACAAGCGGTAGTAGTAGGACAAAATATTTCCGTTATTTTATAGTCTGTTGGTAGTAGGACAAAACAAAAGTAATATTTATTTTTGAAGTAGTAACTACATACTAATGTTAAACGTGGGCCGTGATAGCCTGGTTGGGAGAAGCATCAATCTCGTAGCTGAAAGGTTGTGGGTTCGATTCTGGGACCAACCAAAGACCGCTAATGACAACTGGGGCAGGTTAAATACGTCGTGGCTGCAATGTTCTCCAAGTTCCCATACAAAAACAATACCTCTGAAGATGGCAAAACTAAGCATTCAGGTCTTCTGCTGGGTATTTGTTTCAAAATTAAGAAGCTCCGCTAATGATTGGTAGTGCTGCTATCTATCGGCTCTCGAATGAGGAAGAAATGAACTTTTCGGGAGCTTATGGTAGACCCTTGGCTGGTACTGCCGCTACCAAACTAATCTGGATTTGGGGTTTGTACAAAATGCTTTAAAAGCAGAAGTTACCTAAGCCCCCATAATCCATGAAAACAAGAACAACAAGAAGAAAGAAATGTTAAATGTTGTATTAATATACAGACATGCAAAAACTTTCGATTTTTTCAAGTTTATTAGTGGTAGTAATGTAATAGTACCAAACAAAAATAATATTTATTACTGAAGTGTATAACTAGGTACTCCCCATAGAAAGTGTTAAACATTGCATTAGTATACAGGGACACAAAATACTTCCAATATTTTACAGTTTACATGCAGTATTAGTAGGGAAAAAAATAAAATTAATGTTAATTATTGAATTGTATAACTATAGTTTCGGTTTGGTAAAATTGGGTTGAAAGGTATGCTATTCAAAAGACATGGCACCAATGCACAGTATTGCCAAAGTGACCGAAACTGTCTAGAATGTTCTAAAATGTTGTAGAATATTCTTGCAATGAAAAATCAGTGAGGCAGCTGGGAATTGAGTTTGGAATCGAGTTTAAACATTTTAAAGAGTTTCTGGACTTTTATGTCGATTTTGGCAGGTTTTCACAGACTGAATATTTGAACTGTTCTGTATATCTTTCTGAAAAGGGGTATGGATAGTTTTACCTGGGAAAGCATAGGATTTGATCTCTTTGACAGTTTTCAAATCAAGACAGTTTCCTATCAGAAAATAAAAAAATTCAAAATAGTAGTTAATGTGAATATGGAATTTTCTTATGTTTTAATCAAATAACAAATAATTAATTATAATGTTAACATAGTCATTGTTGTGAAAATAAGTCTCATATTTGTGCAAAGAATTGGTACTTAAGCTAATCTAGCTGTATAAAATGAATGTTCAAATGTGCGTTTCTAGTGTCTGAAGAATGTTATGGATCATGGAATAGAACTTCTCTCATAATTTGTAAGGAGAGGGATATAATGAGATTGTAGCATTTAGTTTCAGTTTTAAAGGAGAGTTCATGATTCTTTTGTTAACCTGATATGGGCTAATTTTCTTATGGGCAATATATTAAAATGATGCATTTATTTTTTTAAATATTAAGGTAGAATTTCATAATTTTAAACATTTTTTTGAGATTCATAAAATTAACAGTAATTGCAAGGATTGTTTTACTTAGTTTTGTACCATGTACAAGGTCATCTGTTCTTGCAAAGTTTAACTTTGCTTATAATTTAGTATTTATGACTTACTAATGGGTAAAAAACTTTCTTAAGAAACATTTAAGTCTTGGAATACATGCAAAGTTATCATTTACACTTTTATACCCTGTTGCTTGATTGCTACCAATAACTAGTAATTAAAATTTTGTTAATTATAGGAATACCTAAGTCTTGGCTTTGACTATGAAGAATCACCTGAAGTGTCATCAGATGAATCCTCTGAAGAACAAAATTGATTGATTAACACTCATCAGTGCTTGTTGTTTTTTACAATTAAGTGTTTTATTTCCTCAGGTTGTACATGCTGTCGAATACTGTATATAAGCAATGCGGGATAAGGAATCTGCTGTTGCAGTAACTTTTTAAGCTCATTTCTTTCTTTATTTGGAGCGTAAGAAGGGATGAGAGAAGTAAACCTTATTCGTGTCGCTGATACATTAAACAAATGTATATAAGTAAAACTTTGTGCTCATCGATATCTTTCATCAAAGAAAATTGTAAATATTAATTGAGAATTTTTATTGGTGATATTATGCTTTGAAATGTTAGAATGATCCAGTTTATATCTCGATTCTTTGGGAAATATGCCTGTTATGCTTCCAAAACAATATTTCCCAAGGAATCTTCTTTTCAACAGTTTAAACTCTAACCAATCTCCAAAGCTGGGCAGAACATCATTAATTCATTAATCATTAATTATTTCTTCATAACTTCACTCATAACTTCTCTCATAATTTGTAAGGAGTTAACATATTACATAATGATTTAAGTTAATCTAAAAAAATATTAATGAATTTCTTAACTTCCATTACTTTTAGTCTATTACATTGGTTGTTGGTGTGATTTTGTTTGGGTTTTGCACAATCACACCAAAGCATTTGTTTAGTTCATATTTAATGTAGGTGCATGTTTTTGTGTTTTCTTCCTAAAAGCATCAAATACTTAATCTAACTAAATTACTTGTTTTGTTTACCTGTGTATCAACTTTGTTTTATTATTTTTAATTCTTTTTCTGACCGTTACAGATCAATACTATGCTTTAATTTTATGTCATGTTTTCATTTATCCTCGAAATCTTATTGCATGAACTCATTGATTTCTATTATTTTTGACGTTTGGCTTATTGCTAAGCCAGAATACATCTTCAGGTTTGACCATATTCATATGGAAAAAACTTGTGATTGTAGGTGACAAGGGAAGCAAAGTGCTATCCATTTGTGAATTGCCAAATTTTTGATTGCAACAGATAGGTAACTTCATAAAATTATGGGGAAAATTGGCTGACTGTTCTCTTCCACTAGTGAAAAAAAAGTTTTCTTTAATAGTTCAACACACTTGTACGCTACAGTAAATGCATTTTTCCTATTAGAAAACTTGAATACGTTTATAATAAGGATATGATATTGCATAATAAAGCTTGTAAGTTTCTTAATCGGGAGTCAAAAGAATTCATACTGTAATTATGGTGTTCTTGCTGCTCAGATATGTGCTTTCCTCATGTGCCATCATTCTCACTCTTGTCTGAAAAAAATTAAATAAATACAGCATGCCCTTGCATAGTAAAAAATAAGCTGTATATATTTTTTGAAAGAACAAGTTCTTTATGGTTAAGAGCAGAGAATTTACACCAGATAAGCAAATACAAAACAAAAGGAATCTAAGAAGAGGTACTGTCTTTTTTTTTTTTAAGTGCAAGATGAATTGGAGTGGAGAAGTAAACATGAGAGGAAATTGAGGACAGAATGAAGAATAAATAAATAAGAAGAAAAGCACTAAAAGTAAATAGGAAAAAATATATGTACAGTGAAACACTGATCTGTCCTTCCCGCATTCATTGTCTTCCAGTATTGATCGTTTTATTTCTATGGTCCCTGTAAAAATTGTATTTGAATAACATTAAAGAAACCCGCATTTATCGTTCCCAAAAAGTGACTTTTCTGCATTCATCGCTGTTAAAATGTTCTCCTCACCAGAATGAAGTTAAACATTAAGTGGATCAATATGGCATACAAACTGTAATTGCTTCTTGGTATGATTTCTTGATGATCATATGAACACTGGTTGCTTGTTGAAGAGGATGTGTATAGCATGAAATTTTAATTATTACATTTCCATTCATCAAGACGGTGAGGCATGCGGTATCCTAAACATGGAAAAAACATGTGATGATGCAAAAAGTGAAAATAATGGTGAAGCAGAGGATAATGTTCATGCCGATGAAGGTGAGCATACACTAGTTTGAAGTTTGTCTGAAGCAATAACAGTATTTGAAACTATGAACTTTTTTATTCAAACATAAAATCACATAAATGTCCAAAAAAAATATTGTAAATCTTGAAAATTTACTGTTTTAATGACGAAAACTCCCACATAAAATTACTGATTTTTAAAAATAAGTATTACTTAATTTTCATTTTCGATTTACTAGTTTTAGAATTTTGCAACAAATTAGTATTTGTTGGTATACAGTCATTGCATGTAAAGATTGCTTTCTTCGTATTTTGACCTGAACCCACTTTGTCGTTTTTTCCTATGCACCCCATGAAAAACAATCAATTGTGGTTCTACTGTATAATAAACAAGAAACATTAATTAAGGGTTTTTTCTTTTTTTCCTAACTCTAATACATGCACTTGCATTTGCTTCGCTGTAGATTGATGAATATTCTGCTCTTGAAGAAAAAACATTTGTCTTTTGAAATGTACATGAGTTTTCATTTCTTACTATACTTTTCTCCATTTTTAGTGCATATTGTAAATAATCTGAGATACTGCATAATAATGTTATGAAAACTGTGAGTAGAGTTTAAAAATTTTTTTTAATCAAGATCTATAATCAATGTCTGGTAAATGTTTGAGCTATGTAACATCCCTTTAAATATTTTGAATATCATTCAATTAATTTGTATGTGATGTGCCAAAAATGATTGGCATCTCATTTTTTAAAAGAAAAAGTGTATTTTAAATATTACTATGGACTTATGGATACTTATTTATTAAAAACTCCTAGCGACAAAACATTATTTTCATATATTTCTGTCATTCAGTTTTTGTAATGTTAAGTTGTACATTAATACATTAAGTTGCAAATACAATTACAAAAAAAAAAGTTCATTTTTTGAATATTTAAAAGTTATAAAACTACTTAGTTTATCTCTTTTGTTGATTTTGTGTGTTTAACCTCTTTTTTTTTGGGGTGGGGGTGTTATGTTACAGTTTAAAGTAAATGTTTTCAGGTTAGTGATAAGAACCCATTGTCTAACATATTTATATCTAAGAAAATACAGAAACGCACAATGCAGCTTTATAACATAATCTCAATGTAATAAAATGTGAATTGAGTTTGTGTTTCTCCGGTGTGCTATTACAGTTCATTTCAAGCTACAGTATACCCTCTCCCATTTGCAGTAAACTGTTCACGGATTTTGCTCTTGAAGTTTTTTTTTCATAATTTTGGCAATTTCTTGAATTTCTTAGCAGAAAAATGCTAAGATTCACTTTAATTGGTAAATAATTGTAAAAGTTATATGTCAGTTAATATAAAATAAAAAAAATAGAAAAGAGAGACGATACAGTATAACTGGTAAACAAGTAATTTTAAAATAACAAAGTCATTTAGGAGCTTTCATTTCTTGCTGCTGCTAATTGGCTGCAGATGACATTACATATTACACTACATTACTACTGTTTTTGATTTATCATTACTACATTATTACTGTATTAATGAGTAAGACTGCCTGTAGAATGTGTTTGGAAGGCACATTTTAAAGTATATAATGTCATACATAGGCATGCAAAACTGCACCAAATATTCATGGATTTTCGGAAAGCACGGGAGGGCATACTGTATTGATTTCTGTCAGCTAAGAGTAGCATAAGTGATACGCAAGTCCATAAATATTAAATGAAAACAGTAACCCACCAATCTGAGTTTATCTTTTATTAATATACAGAACATTCACTAAAAATCTGTGTTGTGATCTACAATAGTTGTGCCTTTTGTATCATTTTAATGCCTTAGTGCAACAAATTTAGACTTTTTACATATATCTCATCTAATTGCATTAATGTAAAACCTCCATCATGAGCACACAGTGCCTCGTGGCTAGAGCTAAAATTCTCAGCTGAGCATTCAAGTAGCAAAAAATAATTCAGCTAAGCTTACATGCACAAGAGTACACTATGTTGTAAACAAACAGCCCCTCAGGTCGGAGTTAATACGTGTAAGTGTCTCTGTAATAAAAGGCAAGTGAATTTCCTGTTAGGAGTGCAAAGAAAAAGTTTCTCTATTAAGGATGTCAGTATGTTCCAGAAAAGAATACCTATGAATTCTCATCATACTTGCAGCAAAGGTGATCTGACTACACTACAGGCCACCACAACCATTTCACTTTTTCTCCTGTTGTATTGTGCTAATGAAACCGAGCAACTTTTTTTCCATGTTTAATATAAATTAATAATCTATTGAATTAATTGTTGTTGATAAGGTTTCTATTGTTTTATTTGTTACATTTACCTCTTGTTTTGAACAATTTGTGTATTGCAATCAGCCAATGAATTATTTAAAAACTAATGTATAAGAATTTAATTATTTTAGCAAACAAAAAATTATTAAATGAGAATTGTGTCTGTGGATACCTTTTTATTATATGGTGTATATAATTGATTAAAATGTGTAACATTTTTTACCTTTATGAATCCTTATAAGAGATATATATCTTGAATGATTTATTGGAAAATTTTATTTTATTTTTAAATTCTTATGAATCAGTATTCGAACTTGAAATTTCAAAATATAATGTGCATTTATAATTATTACTTTTTTTTTTTTCTCTCACCTAGCTGTAAAATTATATCCGATTTTTGCTCACCACACTCAGTGTGGGCAATACTTCTCAGGTCTTAATATCATAATTGTAGGATATTTAATCTGATCAATTGTTTTATTTGCAGCTTTGTTTCTCAGTACAAATTTTATATTCTGCAATAACTTAAAATAAATTTATTCTTATTTCATCATGTATTTTTTAAAGCATGATTTCATACAATTTAGATTGAGTGTGATAGATAATGGCACTGCCTATTACTTAGAAATGTACTGTTTGTAATCAAACTTAAGGTGGTCTCAGGGTGTTCCAAGTTCCAATTGCTAATTTTGAAAAATGATGTTGTTGCATGTCGTATAATATTATCAGTTTGGCATTTTATTTAGTAATAGTTATTGTTGTGTAAAATAATTAAAAAAAAAACACCTGTATACATAACTGTCATACTTCCCATGACATTTTGTTTTTGTGTGTATTTCTAAGTTTGTAGATATCAATGTGGGTCTTGCATTAAAGTCCATAACCTTAAAATTATAATTCTGTGTACATCCAATTATATGATATTTGAATACCAAATGTTTTTAAATATTAATTAATTATAGAGGATTTAAAAACTTTAAACTATTAAATAGTGAATCGATGTATTTTTATCGATATAGCTATTTTGATATTTGTTTTATAAAGTTTATATTTTTATAAAGTGCACAGTTCTTTATTCTGGCAATTCCAAAAAGAATATATTTTTAAAAAATATAACTTATATTTAATAGAATAAAATCTAAAATAGGCATTCTACATGTACATATGTTTTCAGACATGGTAGTTAACAACAGACTTCACGATTAGTGTTACAGTTCTAAAGTTTATCTTTGTGCACTAGTCTGTCCTTGTGTGCATAAAAAGCAGCTTTGCTGTGATGAGTAAACTAAACTATGATATATTTTTAATTACCAAGTGTTTTAGTTTATTTAATCAAACGTACATGTTATACTGTAACACTAATACCGTAAATACGGTATTTAAAGTAACATTAGCTTTTTACTTCCAATAACAAAGTTATTTAATAACATGCAGTGCCATTTTATGCCATGCCTTTTATAAGCAACCCGTACACTTAAAAAAAAAAAAAATTACAATGACTGTAGTAAACAAAAATTCAAAATATAATGGAAAAAAAAAGAAAAGAAAACTATATGTATATAATATTCATTTATTTTAAGTTTTGAGCATTTGTCAGCAATGACCAAGAGACGAATGGTTTGCATGCTAAAAGGAAGTAGCTCCATCCTATAAGAGTTTAAGAATTACATGTATTACTTCGAAGAAAAAAAAAATCTCTTGTTTAGCACCAAAAGGATTAGCTCAATTGTTATTTCATGTGTTACTTAACAGATAAAGTTGCTTGCCTCATTAGTTGAAACCCCACATGTTTTTTACAATTTTACCCACAAGCTTAAATAATTGGAACTACCTCCTTTTTGCAGCACACCTGTCAATTCTTGAATTACAAAAAATATATGTAGGGAAGAAAAATTCTTGTCGATTTCTACTGTTCATTGTCATATTGCATTAATGTTTGTTTGTCGAATTGAGTTTCAGCATTTGTGACATTTTTCTTAAATCAATATTCAAACGGAGTTAATGAAAGAGATGTTTAATTCAAATTGTGCATAAACATTGTCCATAAATTAGCGATTTTTATTTAAATTCTTACATGCAAAATATTTTTTAACAACTTTAAATATTATGTTTAAAAGAAAATTTTTGTACAAAGAGTCAGCCTAAAAGTTATTTTTTTCATTGTCACTAAAAATTTTATTATAATAGGAAGTATAACCATATAAGTGCACAATAAAGCACGATAATTTTAATGTATGATGTAAATTAAAAAAAGCGTTATAAATAATGTTTTGAAAGTTTTTGCAATATTACACCAGAGAGTGCTCTGGAGTGAGTGTTTGTGCATTTTACAAAGCAGATTACAAGCAAATGCATATTTTGTATATATAAAATTTTAGGAAGATGTACCTTAGAGTATGTTTGCAGACTTAATCTGCTCTTTACTCTCAAAATAAATCAGTTACATGTATTCAGAAATGTTTGTTGATTTAAGAGGTTAGAAAAAGTTTCTTGTGCTAGTCAAAAAATGTTCGTGTTTGAAATGCTAAGTGTATTTAAAGACTTTTTAAAATTGTTATTCTTAATTTCGTGAGACATTTATTATGTAACTATACTTTTCATGCCAAAGACAAGATTGTTTTATGTAATGTTATTGCATTCTCACAATGAATTTTCGGTGTAATGTTGTGTACATAGATTAACCAGATTTTTTTCTCATTTTTTGAAGTTAGAGAAGTACAAATTTATGTTCAATGTTTTCCTTACAACTTTTTTTCCGTTATAATTTTTTATGTATAGTATTTTACTACTAAAACATTAATTGGAGTATTTTTAAATTTTCATAATTTTTTAAGAAATATAGTTAAATGTATATGACAAATAAAAGATTTTTCTCCTTATTTAATCAAACGCTGTATGTCATTATGCTTTTTAAGTTTATACAGTGACTTTATTTTATGTTAAAAACAAGAAGAAAGCATCGAATTATTTCTGATGACTTACTCTAAAGACAGCGAATTTTACTGTCTGTGAGTTTACAGTAAGTTTGGTAGTGGTAAACATTTGACCCAGTCTTTTACCATTATCATGAAAGATCATTAGAGTTTGAATGATGCACTACACCACGATTGTAGCCAAGAGGTGGCCATAGGGGGCTTCCCTCAAAACTTGTAATTTTGTAAACGAAATGTCAATAATCCAGCTGTTTTGTGCAAAAATATACCTTTTCCATTCTCCCTATAAATCACTCAGAGTTAGGAGAGCAAGATAGCACACGATTGAATGTGTCAGGTATTTTTACATAACTAGGGGCCAAGGCCCCCCCAGACTCGCTACGCTCGCTTTTCGTATGAGGCACTCTGCCCCTAAAATGACTTATTTGTAAAAAAGACATAATTTCAAACAAAACCCAAACGTTGGATAAGATAGAATGTTACCGAGCTACACATTGCTTGGAACATGCAAATTTAAACCTCACACTATTTGTAATTATGTGAAACCCATGGTAAGCCTTGTGTATTAGCCAATTATGGAGAATTTTCATAATTTGATGACTTGCATATATGTATTGTTAATAATTAGCTCTTAACAGTAATGCATACATTTTCTTTGATAAAAACTATGGAACAGGTAGAATAGCTTGCCAACAATGGCGACGTTTCATTATTTGGCAATTTACACATGCTGACAACCTATAATTACTGTTCATTTAAGGTTCTCGGGGAAAACTGTTCCCCTATTTTCATTTACATAATCCTTTGCAGATTGGCGTACTTAGCATCACGAATTATATCATCTCGCAGCGCTGACAAGTATCCAAGCTGTACTGTAACTGCTATAATGGTATAGTTAATTCCGCCAAATATTTCTACTGGTAGCAAATAATCCAGCTGAACCGAACCGGCTTTAAAATAATCTGCATTTTAATTATTTTTATTTTCAAGATATTAGTTATTCTGTTTTGGAAAACCGAATAATCACTAATTCTAAACTTCTGTTGTCTAAGCGAACTTACTATTTGAAAATTGTCAACTTTGTGTAACACATTTTGAGTTACTTATTTCATATAGTTTTTATTTTGGCATAATTCTAACTCATGTTTGTAAATTTCACGTAATTCTAGATACTTGGAAACGCTTTGTTGCAAAGGAATGAATGATTTTATGCCAAATCTGGCAACCATTATGTTTATTTTTTCAGTTTTTTATTAATATCTTCTAAAATAATTAGATTTTCGAAATTTAAGTCAGCTTAGCAGGTTCCTCGGAATTTTTCGAATCTGTGGGCACCTTAGTCGAAACTCAAATCCCCACGGTTTAGGAGGAGATAGGCCAACAAGCTTTGACAGTGCCAGCGGCCTTAACTTTTTTTTAGAATAGAGAGATAATCAAATATACTGTGTCATATTTGTTACATTATTTTAGTGTTACATTAAAATAATAGTATATTTCATGCATTGGAACACATTGTATCAAATTGATACATAAAATATACATGAATTACTTTTTAAGCCACTTTCTGTTGATAAATGGCAGAACAGAAGTATTCTTTAAAGTTGCAACTGAAATTGAGTATTTTCAGCTCAGGCAACAGAATTGTACAGCATTTTTAACCTTATAAAACTGTTTTTCATTGAAGAGGATTTTATTTCTCATTCTTTCAATACATGGCTTCTGAAATCATAAATGAAGCATTGGAAATGTTTATATAAAAGAAGCCATATGCTTCAGGAAAAGTGCTTCTATACGCAAAATATCAATTCTGACACATTTATAAAATTTTACTTTATCTGATCACTTCCAACTTTTTTTTTCTTTATTTATAAATAATCCAACCATTCTGAAAACACTTTATTTTGAATTTAAAAAAAAATGCAGCAAAGAGTTAAATTCGAACCCACATCAAAAGGGGAACTTAAAAATAATGACACAAGTCAGAAACTGCTGATAACCACTGGATGTGTATGGTACTACCCTTGTGCTACAGTAAATTTTTGAATGCTGCTACTTTGCACAAACTCCTTATGACTGTCATTACGACTTGTGGTTAAATAGACATAGCATGATTGTAGAATTCTTGAGTATTCAACCCACATTTCCCAGCAACTAGCCTGATGTTCTAACCACTAGATTATCAAACGATAAATCATAATTCAGTCAATATAAACAATTTTCCAGGAAACTAAACATCTCTAAAAGTTACACAGAATAAAGTAAGCACCTTAAAATATACTAACCAAAATATGCATCCTAAAAATCTAATATATTCTAACATTTTAAGAGCATCCTAATGAATGCAATCATAAAGGAGCATTCTGAAGGATGCTAACCAACCACAGCCATTTAGAATCTAAAAAATTGTCCTCCATTTAACACAGTTTACTTAAACAACTAATCTACTGAATAAAGGGGGGGGGGACAAAGTGTTTTAAATTGTTGCAAGTTATGCTAAAATTTTACTAGCCATAAATCGTTTCATTCTCCACATGATACTTCAAACATTCATGAAAATTAGTGGCTTTCAATAGAATGGAATTTAATCTTCATATTTTGAGATGCCAGATGAGGAAGGTGGAAATTTGAGGCCCGCAGCTGTGAGGCCTTGGGTGCCAGTTCAGCTTCTAAGCAGCATATCACCTGTTTGCAAGAAATATGACTCAACTCAGAAATACTTATTTTTTTCAGGGGATACAAAAGAAAAAAGGGCTATTGCACATTTTCTGTTGTGGCAATGTGATACATGTTGCAATTTACCATTTTTATTTTATTTATTTATTATTATTTTGATAATAACTTATTAAAGCTGCATAGAGTAAAATGCATATTAGCCTAATGTATCATCGGTGAAATAATGCACAAAATAAATTTTTGAGCTTTTTTTATTGTATCTGTGAATCCTCACTCATAGTTGTCCTTTGATTTCTTCCAGTTTAATTATCTTTACCTCCGAAACACAACCCCCCCCTTTTTTTTTTAAGAATTTATAAAATTTTGATGAATTTGCAATCATTTCTTAATAAAAATACAAGGAACACACGTATATAAGATAAAAAGTGTTCAATTTAAGAAACTTAGCTTTTTGAACTACTCAGGCACTTGACAAACATGCAATATAACTATATCATAAAGAGACATCTTGCTCTATAAAATTAGAAGCCATATATACAAAGTGAATGTCAAAATTATTACATTTTTTAATTGGAATAAATTGATGCAAATGATTTTTTGTTACCAAGCATTTCGTCCAAAATGAATTTTCAAATTTAAAAGTAATTAAAAAGGTTAAAATAAGTAACAATATACTAAAATCGTATGACGAAGATCAGATTAAGAGTTAATAATGTTGTAGATGTGAATTTATGCTTCTGAGTTTTCACATAAACTGAAACAAACAATGCCCACCTGTTAAATATTGACATAGTAAATAAATGAAAGTATTAGAAGTCGTGTTACATGTATATTATGTGGAATAATATGACTGAATGAAACAAATTTAGTTTTCACCAAAAGTAAATTTTTTCTGTACAGCAGTTCATGCTTCAATTAAAAAATACTAATTTTAGTTGTTTGCTTTTATTAAAAGACTCAATAATTACATTTACTTTACAACAAAACTTATTCTTCGATTGCAGGCTGATCTTCAGAAGCTGTACATTCATGAATGATTTTAATCAAATCCAAATATAAAGGATGATCAGCACCATGTGTTACTTTCAGAATTTTTTCAGCCTGAAAATAATTTTTACTGAGTTAAATTGCTGTACCAGTTTCATAACAAATTGATGTATTGCAGTTAGTAGAATCTCCTAAGTACCTGAGTAGAAATAACCCAGTTATTTAAGACAGTGTTTCCCAAACACTAGTCTGTGGACCATAATGATGGTCTTCAAGACTAATGTTGGTTCACATATCAAATTTAAAAAATAATCAGCAGCAAATGCCTTAACTAAAAATAATATTTGATTTTGTTAATAAAATAAATCTTACATAATATTTATTATTTTCAGCTGATGGACAATTGCTAAGGATGGATAACATTATCACCCACAGCAACCACAAAATGAAAAATTAGAATAAGTGTGCGCACGCAAATTTTCTTTTCCATGTCTGTTCATCGATCGTCTGTTCCACGATAGTGCTGATAAGAGCTTTAAAGGATTTGAGGTGTGTGGGCAGTAGTTGTTCCTAACCAAAGTTTTGTGGGAAAGATTTAATTGACAAACATGACATTTTCAGCGTGTATTCCTGATATCACTTGGACGATTTTACATATGGCCAAATTATTGAAAAGATCAAAGAAGGGCGAAAGATAACAGTTGTTGCAAGGGAGTTCAACATTGCCCACAGCATTGTTTCACGGCTGTGGAAATCATTTAAAACTACTGGAATGTGAAGCAAGCATGATGGGGGAGGCTGTGTGAGATGTACGACGCCTACAGGAGACAAGTACATTCTCCCTTCGGCAAAAAGGAACTGACACATCACAACTCCGCAGATAGCAAATCAGTTTCTTGCTGACACAGGACAGCAGATCTCCCAAAAAACTGTAGCCAGACGTTTGAGAGGAGGACTACTCGCAAGTATGCAAATTGCATTGGTGTCGTGAGCACCCCAAATAGACTGGACATGCATACTATTCTCAGATGAGAGTAGATTCAGACTGTAGATGCTAACTGATCTGGTGTGAGAGTGGTACTGCTTATCATACAGATAATATCTAGGAAAGTGACCGATATCCGACGTGGAGTGTCATGGGCCACATCATCATCAATGGCCGCATGCCCCTGCATGTGGTTGTGACTGGTACTATGACCGGCCATCGATCACTCGTTCCATTGATCACATTGTTCTGGATTGTCTAGGAGATTGCGAGGATATTCAATGCCAGCGTGTTTTCCAGATCTAAACCCCATAGAAAATGTTTGCGATGCTTTGGGGAGGCGACTTGCTGGTCGAAACTGTCCAACAACAAACAAGAACACCCTCATACCTGTACTGACAGAGGAATGGGATAAATTGTCTCAACAGCTGCTGGATAATGTTGTGCAAAAGCAGGTACAAAGTGTGGACTGTTGCATCGCACTCCACGGTGGACATGTCCCGTACTGACACCATTGTTCCATTTCTCCGTATAGACATAGAGCATCAAATGAACATTTTTTCCCTTTCAGATGTTTCATAACCTTTTGTATTTTCCAGAACAATAAATGTCCTTTTATCTTAATGTACAAACAGTGTGTCAATAATATTTTACCCAACTAGGCGCCATCTGCCCAGAGGCGTAGCTAGGATTTTCTGCACCCGGGGACAAATGGAGATTTTGCACCCCCTCTTATTTGTCAAAATGAGAGTAGATGGCTTTTATACACAATTTGATGCCCCTTGGGTGCTGCGCCCGGGGACAGATGTCCCTCCTTGCTCCCCCCTGGCTACGCCACTGCATCTGCCGCTTAATGTTATGCTACATTGCAATTTGTGATCCGTCCTTAGCAATTGTCCAGCAGTGTATTTTTTTTTACTTTTGCTGGTCTGCAGATGTAAAAAAGTCAGGAAATACTAATTTAAGACATAAAAAAATATACTTTTGCTCTTTTTTTGGTTCGATGCAGGACAGTATTCTATTATGATCATAGTTAAACCCTATACCTACTGGCAATACAAAGAAATGTTACTGGCAATGTTTGAAATCGGGCATTCTATAGAATGCCTAGGCATTGTATACAATATCTAAAACTATCCGGCAATGTATGAAATGATATTTCACACATTTCCTAGGCATTCTATAGAAAGCCAAATGAGAAACTCACAAAACATGAAATACATCTCCAATTTGTTTCAGATATCACATGGCAAGGCACATGACTTAACTTGTGCCTCAGGTTCAGACTATATCAGTTGCATTTTGCAGTTTGTTTGGGAGTGTCAAAATACACAATTTTCCTTAAATTTGTTCAACAAAAAATTAGCTTTTTACTGTGCTGCATGAAAATGGAGGAGCAAGTTCTAACATTGGAAAGTAGTCTCGGTCTAAAGAATGAAGCAACGACTTGACTATGAACTGCCCAAAATTCAAGTTAATGCTGCAAAAAACAGTTTTTTCTTAATTTTAATACCTGAAGGAATTTTAAAACAAGTATATGCAAGATCACAATTCACTTTATGCCCTAAGAACTTGCTTAAAATAGAAAATATTCTTGATCACAAAATTCCTCTCTGGTCAGTTGTAATTGTTCAGTCCAGTAGAAGTGGCCAAGGATTCATCAAAAGCATGTGCAAAACAAAATGCCAAAATATGAAATGTCTTAGAAAAATGAAACGAAATGTAATTAAAAAGGTCATTCAAGCCTATCATGATTCAAGGCTTGAATTTATTAATTTCTTATTTTTTATATGAAAATTTTGTTTCCCTTAATAAGACAGACATAAGTTTTGTTTTGTACGGTTTCCATTTTTCTTTATGTATTTCAAATATTTGTTTAAGAGCACTCTCATTAAAGCACGCCATTTATATAATATTGCCTTATCAAGACCCTTTTTCATAATTTGTCTAAATAGCATTTGTCATTCAGCAGAATGTGTAGGGAAAGTATGCAATAATCTCATATTTGATACTTTGCCAAAAAATGTCCGGCATTACACAAGGTGTCCCAAAAATGTGGTAACAGGCTTTAATTCTTTATTTATTAGTGATAAGTGGGTAGTGTAAATTGAAAAAAAATGTTCAAAATAAGGTTAGAAATAATACTCGAATAAGAAAAAATTCCTCTCGTTAATCTTCAAAAAGTTAGACTTTTTCAATTTTTATATGACCCCCCCCCCCATACGAAAAAAATCCCAATTAGTAAAATGTCCCCCATACACTAGAGAAGTGACATATAAAATTTGAGAACAATACTTTAAAAAGTGTCAGAGATAAGAATATAAACTTTTCAATGGCTCTCGAAGATCAAAAAATCACATTGAATGATCACATTTCAAGGGTTCCTAATGAAATTATGAAAGGAAATCTTTTTTCCACTCTAGGAATAAACGTTTGCATACAAATTCATGTATAGTCCCCGATCGTCTTTCTTTAAAGTTATCTCTGCAACTTCATATGATGAAAAGCTCCAATTTGGTACATCACCTCATTAGTTTATGGGGCACATTTTACTAACTAGGAATGTTTTTGTATGGGGGTCATATTAAAATTTAAAAAGTATACCTTTTTGAAAATGAACAAGAGAAATTTTTTCCTAGCAGTGTATTATTTCTGACCTTATTTTGAACATTTTTTTCAATTTACACTGCCCACTTATCTCTAATAAATAAAGAATTAAAGCCTGTTACCACATTTTTGCAACGCCCTGTTTACAATGCCTAAGCATTCTATAGAATGCTAGCATGTCATACATTATCGGTAACAGAAGTACTATAAATAAATAAATAAATAATTGTTCATTTATTAATTCATAGTAACCAAATTTCGGAGAAAAATCACTATCAAATACTCAATCAGCTCACATCATGACTGCATGTTCTATAACTGTAGGATAGTTTATAAATGACAAATGCACCAAGTTTACAAAAGATAAAAGCCCGAGATCTGCTATTTAAAGTGAAAAAGTCTTGGATTTTTTTTTTTAATATATATATTTTCTGCATTAAGTGCACATATAAACAATGCATACAAAACATTTTTTTTTCTCCTTAAAGGCTGCGTGTGCCTATATAAAGTTAGTGGTATTCCATCACTTTATTGTACGGGGGGAAATAAATTCAATTCCATATAAATCATTAGTCAATATACATCGGATAAATTATTCATTTCTAAAAATTATATAGATATCTTATAACACTAAAATTGAAATAATAACTAATATTGTAACAAAAAATACTTTTATTAATCTCATGCGGCTTTAAAATCTACAGCACATTTCTAGATAAATAACGTGCATAAGCATAATGGACATTCGTTTACTCAATATATTATTTTTTAGAACAAATGTTATATCTTCAGATATGTTATATCAAATTAAATTGTTTAATCTGATCAACATGAACGGAACAAAAACTGATTTTGCAAACTAGATGCAGGAAATTGGGAGAAGTTATTTCTGAAAAAGCCTGAAAAAATCCAGAAAATTCATGCAGCTCAAATTAGGAATTCAAAAGCCTGACACTCTGGCCAAAATCCTCAGACTTGTCACATCTGAAATGGACAGCTTTCTGTTCACTTTATGATCATATTGAACCAAGGGGGAGGGCGGGAAAACATGAGATTTAGGGAATTTTCAGATGCTGTTTTTAGGATGAAATTTCCCAAAAGTGTGCCATTCCTCAGTTTTGTTACTGTTTTATACTCTTTTGAAGGGCTCATTAATTGCTTATGAAACAGTAATTAGATGTATAGCCAGTGTTTATTAATTTTCTGTTATATTACATTAATCAGTATTGATAATTCATTGTCTAACAAAACCAAGGGAAAAGAAACAGTTTCAAGTTGATTTTCATGGTAATTCTTAATTTTGTAGATCAAGGGTTAATAAAGTTAAGAATTTGTAAAGCACCCACCAATTATAATACTTCAGGGTTAAAACATACTTAAAAACTACGTTCCAATTAAAGTCAATATATATGTACAGGGTGTACCAAAAAGTGGTAATGGGTTTTAATTCTCTATCAATTAGAAGTAAGTGGCCAATGTAAATTGAAAAATTGTTCAAAATAAGGTCGGAACTAAAATAATTCCTCCTATTAATTTTCAAAAAGTTACACTTTTTTAATTTGTATACGTTCATCATAAAATGTCTCACAGATATCTTTAATCAAAGATGATTGGGAGCTACACACGAATTTGAATGTAACATTTATTGCTAGAGAGGGAAAAAAATATTGTCTTCTGTAATTTGCATATGACCCCTGAAATGCGATCATCGGATGTTCCCTTTATTGTACGGGGTCAATATGGGTATTGTACGGGTATTCATAGTCAGCATATATTTATCTTTATACCTCTGACAGTAGGTTATAATTCTCAAATTTTATTTATCACCTCATTAGTGTATAAGAGCACCTTACTAATTGGGAATTTTTTGTACAGGGGTCGTAGACAAGTTTAAAAAGTGTTAACTTTTTGTACATGAACAAGAGGAATTTTTTCTTGACGGAGTCTAATTTCTGACCTTATTTTGAACATTCTTTTAATTTACACTGCTCACTTATTTCTAATAAATAAAGAATTAAAGCCTATTACCATCTTTTGGGGACACTTTGTATATATATATGGCATGCAATTTTATTCACCTTTGGCTAAAGCATACTGCTTGAAAATATTTATTTCCACTATAATGTACTATACTTATTTTTTGTGGCCAGTTTATAAAAGGTTTTTGTAACATTACAATGCTTCACAACTGCTTATAGCTCATTCAAAAAAATTATATGAATGTATATGATGTTTGCAGTTACAGAAACTACCAATATTTAGATCATCAGTCAGTAGCAAGTTTTGGAAAGATGACATGACTGCATATAAATATTTGTATATGATAGTGACTTTAGGTAATGTTCCCATATTAAGTTTTACCTAAGGATTTAATCCGTAACTAATTAAAGCATTTTAAAACAAGCAGAATTTTTTAAAAATCACTAAAAGAGCAAATTTTTGTAGGTTTTAATAAGAAAACCCAAGATGAATGCTAATAGCAAGTCAGATATGACATGTCAGCTTAAGTATATGACGTATGTTCTTATTTATTACACTGGCAAAAACAGTGAGCTTGCCACATCATCATTAGTGGGCTGGTATGTAGAAGAATACAAGGTTTGAGGAGAAAACACTCTACTTTTTATTTCTAATTAATAGAACTTGCTTCAAATACATTTGTTATTTATCTGATATAATGCTTCATGAACATACAATATTTTGGAAATTCTTCTAATAATATTTTTTCTAATAATTTTACTTATTAACTGCAATTGTCACAAAACAAGTGTTTATGAACTTTTTCGCAAAAAAGGATCACTTTTTAACTATTTTATAATTTTTAAAATGTTGGCATATTGCATAACATGAGGAAATCACCTATGGAAATCTAAAATAAATGTGAACTAAGTGTTAATTTTAGACAAATCTCACATAAAATAAGTAAAAATAAAATTATTTTAAATTAGATTTTGGTGCAGTGATATTTGGCTACCTGCATAGTTCTGAAATAGTATATCACTGGTTGAAAAGTGCTAGTATATAAAAGCCATAGCATTAAAGAAAGATAATAAAAACTGTATTACATAAATGTCACTGTGAAACTTGATAAAAATTTTATTGAAATTCAAACTTAGAATTAATTATTTTTTCCAGGAATAAAGTAAAAATTTTCTTCAACATATTCATCTACTTTTCTACCTGAATTCATTGTTCTGGATGGAAAACAAGTGTTTTTGCAGTCAATCTTAATTTACTAAAGAAAGTGTACTGAGAGAAAGAATTAAATGGCATTAAAGGAGAAGTGTTTTCATTTTATTTTTAAAATAAAGAAATTATAGCAGAAATTAAAAATTTTTTAGAATCATTATTGCATGGATAAAATAATAATAATTAAAAAATGAAAGAAAATGAAGACAAACTTGCCTCAAGTAAATTTGTCTTAGCTGAATCAACAAGCCCTTGCAAGTTTAGTATCTTTCCGACTTTAAACAAATGAATTCCCATATTAGGATGATACGTGCCATAGAGAAGCCTGCAATGAATACAGTGAAATGATGATATTTAACAGTGTATTTCTAAAACATCAGGCAATTTTGGTACATAAATACAATAAAACTAATTATGTCAAGTATTTCAAAAATTTTTAAACATCTCTTTATAAAATGTACCATACACTGTAATAAAGGATAAATCTGTGTTAGTCATGAAACTTTTAGAAATTTTTTTAAAAAGTTTTACAGAATGTATAACTCATAAAAAAAATTTTGCTGTGCAGTTTCTGGCTGAAGAATTTTTTTCTGAAAGTTTCATTAAAGATGCTGTTTTTTTCATTTATTTCAATGTGTAGTGTAACTTAAAAAGAACCATCCTGAATTTGTTTTGAGTCCCTGGTAAAATTAATTAATTTCAATTTGCCTTAGAAAGATCATGAGACAAGATTTTTTCCTTTAGCATTTACCCTTAAGCATTATATAATGAAATAAGCTCCTCAAATAAAATTGAAAGTGGTGCAACAGATGTATAAGCATGTGCATTGGCAGAAAATTTTCCGAGGAAGGGGGCAAAGATTACTTCAACATGTTTACCATGTTGGAAAAAAACAAAAAAACAGAGAAGAAAATACATTATGCTCTATGGACAAAAATTCATTAAACTATCATATCTCAAAAACAATTAGACGTAGAATGCTGAAACTTTATATTTAGGATTGTTGTAACATCTAGTTGTGAACCTCCTCTTTCAGTCTCATTCAACTAGATAGTTTATCTACAGGGCCGCCTGAAAGAGTCTAAATATATTATGCTCTATGGGCCGAAATTCATTAAAGCGTATTTTAGAGGTATTAGGCTGTTTCAAATGACTCAGAAGTGATATATGCTGTTAAGGGTTACAAAATGAATTTCTCCATCAAAAAGAGTGTTTTTATAATTTATATAGTTCTGCTACAGGAACACTCAAAAGATTTCAAACACATTAAACACATTACGGTCAATGGCAATTTTAGGCACATTCATCTATTTCAAGCACAATATTGTTCTACAAATAGTTAAGTAATGGTCCGACCACAGTCACGTACCTCCCTCAAGAATTACGCCAAAACTCGCCAAGCTTGGCGACTTTTGGTATACGTGTTTATGTATTTAACTCTCAAATCTCAAAAACTATTATGAAATTTCATATATAAGATTGTTGTAACATCTAGTTGTGCATCTCGATTTTTGGTTCCAATCTACTAGAGAGTTTATTTACACGACTACCCAAAAGAATTTCAAAACATTAAATGTCATGGACATCTTCTATATATTACATCTATAGTCAGTCACTGTTTGGTCCATGCCCAAAATCTCACCATTTGTCGTCAAACTTGGCGAGTTTTACCGAAATATCGGCAAATTTGCCGATAGTCAGTCATTTGGTCTATGCCCAAAATATCTGCATTTGTCAAAATCCTTGGTGAATTTTGGTGAAATATCACCAAATCTGGTCAGTCATTGTTTGGTCTATGCCCAAAACTTTGCCATTTGTCCTCTACCTTGGTGAGTTTTGCCGAAATATGACCAAATTTGGCACCAAAAATTATTTTGCATTTTGCATAACTCTAAAACTTTTAACCGTACAATGTTGAAATTTTTTATTTAGAACTATTGCAACATCTAACTGTGCATCTCTCTCTTTTTTTTTTTTTTTTTCAATTCCTACTATTACTTCACACTCTCCCAATATATTTATATATCTTATTCAAATTTTCAGTCGTTAATAAAATATTTTTTATTCATCCACTCAAATTCAAATAGTTTTTTAACATGTTAATTCATTAATTAAATGTAATTAATTAAATTTAATAAAACGTAACTAAAATAAAACTTTTTTTGTTGACCTAATTAGGAATTGACAAAATTTTTTAAAAATATATATTACTTTTTGATTGCAATTCACTGGGCAGTTTTTATAGGGACAGCCAAATGACTTTAAATACATTAAGGTTTATGGATACATTCAATTCATTGAAAGTCTGTGGTCGATTACTACTTTAGCTATCCCCAAAATCTCGCAAACTATCTCAAGCTTGTCGGCTTTTGGTGAATTATCGCCCAATTAAGTGTCAGAAGGAAATCTTTCAAATTGAACCCCAGCTTGGCAATAACAAAATATTTGGCTAGAAATCGCTCAACCTTACTATTACTGCAGTATTTTACCTCTTAGAAACAAAATAAGTTTAGATGAAGTGGGGCGAAAATATTTTTGATTTAATAAGACGTGCAAGGAAGTCATGTGTTGTCCACATCAGATTTTTTATTCACTGCAGCAGGAGGATTCACATTCTAGCCTAGACACGTCCAATTCTCAGTAACCTCTGTACACTATCAGGTGCAGTGTTAATTTTTTTTTTTTTTTTTTTTTATTGCAGCGGGAAGTCCCATGTCCTATTTAGCAGTCCATTTCTCCATGTCTTATCACTGCAGCAGGAGGATTCACATTCCTTCCCTTCACAATCTTATACCCCTGGAGGGATTTTATGCCGTAAACCTTCGGGTCGGCCCCTCCAGTGGGTGTCTCCCACTCTCACTCTCACAATCTAATACCGACGACTGGAATCTGTTTTTAGTAGTTGCACAGGTATTAGCTATAAATGACCGCTAGAACACAGACAGGTAGAAGAGGAGAAGCTTAGCCACGCCCAACATAAGCCATGTAACCTATGTACGCTATCAGGTGCTTTGTTCATTTTTTTTCATTGCAGCGGGAAGTCCAATGTCCTTTTTTTTTACCATTGCAGCGGGAGGATTCACATTCCAGCCGAGCCAAGCCCAATTACCGGTTACCTCTGTACGCTATCAAGTGCCGTGTCCATTTTTTTTTTGTTGCAGCAGGAAGTCCCATGTCCTTTTTTTATGATTGCAGTGAGAGGATTCATATTCCTTCTCTTTACAACCTATATTTAAGGCCAATGGGCAATTCTCTTTCATCGCACGGGCAACGCTGCTATTAATATATAAAATGCATTGCTTGACATAGTCTAAATTTACTGATGCATGTTATACGCCTGGATATATGGTATAGCTCATGGTGCTTATAGCATTAAATCAGAGGTTATTCTAGAAACTTTTCCCAGGGCCCATTTTTGTGAAAACTATTTATTTTTGTGATTTTCAATATCTTTTTCAAAATCCCTCTTTTTCTTAACGTAATTTACAAAAGAAATTAAAACATACGATAAAATGCCAATGAATGGTAGTTTAATCGACTGTATTTTTGCAAAGGGGTAATTTTAATCGATTATAATTTTGTTAAGGGGCCATTTTAATCAATTGTAATTTTGCGAAGAAACTGTAAAACAGACCCAAATTTTGTCTGCCTTGATCCCTGTAAATACAACATTTCATTGAAATAAAAATAGTCAATGGTGAATTTAAACATGGGCATCATAACCTATAAATATTTTATCTTATTAATATTAATTAATCATAATGGAGATAGGGAAAATGAGAGTATACTTTTTTCTTTGACCCCTCCCCCCTCCCAATAATTAGAAGGTGGTAATGCTTATGAGTTTAAAAATCCCTGTTAGATGCTAATTAATAAATATGTTTAATAATAAATAAATAACAATAATCATGACAAGAGTGAGGAAAATCTACAATACATATCATAAATGTACATAAACAAAAATTTACATTTGCTAATTTTCAATAACTTTCTATACAAAGTTTCCCATAAAGTTGGTCTATTAGAGATAAGTGGAATACCAAGAAATAAGGTCGGAAATAACACTTACAGAAATAACACTTTATTAAGAAAAAATTCCTCTCATTCATTTACAAAAAATTACACTTTTTAAATTTGTATATATAACCCCCATACAAAAAAAAAAATGTTCAGTTAGTAATATGGTATACATTAATGAGGTGATATACAAAATTTTGAGAATTATATCCTAAAAACTGTCAGAGGTATGAAGATAAATACATGCTGACTTAAAACATTTTTCAATGGCTTTTGAAAGGAAAAAAATAGAATGAAGGGAGCATTGGATGATTGCATTTCAAGGGTCATACAGAAATAATGAAAGAAAATATTTTTTTCTACTCTAGCAATAAACATTTACATTCAATTCATGATCATTTTTGTTTAAAGATATCTCTTGAGACATTTTATGATGAAAAGCTGAAATTTTGTAGCTCACATCTTTGGTGTATGGGGCACATTTTACTAACTGGGAATTTTTTTGCACGGGGGTTATATAAAAATTTAAAAAGTGTGACTTTCTGAAAAATAACTAGAAGATTTTTTTCTTAACAGTCTTATTTCTGAATTTATTTTGAGCATTTTTTCATTTACATAGACCACATATCTCTAATAGATAAAGAATTAAAGACCATTACTACCTTTTTGGGACACCTGAATATTATAAATTCAATTGCACATTTTCTTTTGTGTTACTTGTTGATTATGGTCAGTGACATAGCCAAGGAGTGGCTAATGGGACTGCAGCTACTCCCGAAATGAGTAAACATAGTATATGAAGAAAATTATGTATTTGTGGATAATTTTGAAAGTTTTCATAGCTATCTCCATGGTATATTTGAAAGTTTCCCTTGATTTCAGCAATTTGAGGTTCAGCTAAGAGCCTAAGCCAAAATCATTTATTTATTTATTTATTTACTAGCTAAAGAACCATTCTCTCGTTAACGGGTTAGTATAAAATGCAAATTTCGATAAACCCTATCGTCACCATCGTAGGAATTAGTATAGTGGCAATCGCAATAGTATAGAATGCAAAATTATAACTTCTGTGTTATTGTTAAAAGATTACAGGTTAGAAAGTAATTAAGTGATGAACAAATTTGACAATGCAGATTTTTTTTTTTTGGTTGAATGAGCTTTTAAAGTCAACAGTTCATTCCTAACCTGTAACTAAATTTTGTTTGATTCGATGTAGATATTTTAATACTGTGCCTTTTAAAATTTATTCAAAGTTTTCAAAAAATTCCGATATTTGTTGTTTTAGCTGTTGCTGATCATATTGCTAGACTTCATTATATTCTCTTAATCTATTTTTAAGGAATGCAAGAAGAAACATTTATAAGATTTTCACAAAATCCCAAAATCTATTAAATAATTAAAACAGTTTTGGCATCTAGCATTTAAATTTACTAGCATCTAACATAATTTCAAATTTCATTCTATTCCACTGCCATTTTCAGGAATGGAACAATCATGTATTCAGTTTTCACAAAATCTCAAAATCTATAAAAAAATTTAAAGTACTTTGATGTCTATAGTTTAACTGACCACCTATAATGATGCTAAATTGTATTTCATTCACTTCAGTGGTTTATACATAGTGGAGAAATATTTTCACATTTTGAATAAATTTTTGCAAAATCTCAAAATCTAATCGAAACAATTCGACACGTTTTAAGTGACACTTATCAAGTCACCAAATTTCATTTCATATGTTTTAGTCATCAATACGTTATGCACAACACATATTTACATATTTTGAAACAATTTTCACAATCTCAGAATCTAATTAAACTTTTTTTAAAATTTCAATTTTTCCACAACTAAATTGATTGACCACCTATCATGCAAATAGTTTCATTTCATTTGCTTTAGTTGTTATTGTGTAAATGCATGAAAGAATATTCACGGATTCTGAAATAATTTTTGCAAAATATCAAAATCTAATCAAAAATTTTGAAAAATTCAATGCCCATAGTTTAAGTTTAGTGACTGCATATAATGTCACCAAATTTCATTTCATTCCTTTTAGTCTGTATTTTGTGATGCTGGAACAAAAATTTGTAACAACTGAAATTTTAAACAATTTTCACAAAATCTGAAAATAATGTCGAAATATTTTTAAAATTCTATGCTAATAGTTTAAGTTGAGCAACCACCTATCATGTCACCAAACTTCATATCATTCATTTTAGTTGTTATTGTGCAATGCTCGAACAAATATGTATGCATTTTAGAAGAATTTTAGCAAAACCTCAAAATCTAATCAATTTTTTTTTTTTTAATTCGACAACTATAGTTTAAGTTGAGCAACCCCCTATCATGCCACCAAATTTATTTCATTCGCTTTTACATGATGCTTGAACATAAAAGTATGCAGTTTGAAACAGTTTCCACAAAATATCAAGATCTAATCAAAATTTTTTTTAATTAGATGGTTATAGTTTAAGTTGACTGACCATCTATCACATCACCAAATTTCATTTCATTCACTTCAGTCGATTTTTACATGATGCGCTAACAAAATAAGCATCACAGATAGACAAACTTTTTTTTTATGGCCATACTGGATTCCCAAATGCTTGAAATGGATAGAAATAACAAAATTTTTTAATTCTGAGTAATGTACAGACAAAAGTCTAATTTTATTTATATAGATTTATTTATTTTCTAAGCTTGATTTATGATTTAAAAAAAAATCTTTCTTTTCTTTAATTAATTTTTATATGCGAACATTTTTAGGCCGAAATTAAGGGGGGATATTCCAGTCTCCAGTTACCCTGTCTCCTCAAAAAAAGTAAAAATAAATATATGTTATATCGATTTTCATAAGTATATTGCATTCTGGTTTTTGAATTCTCAGCCACCCCCGAAAAATATTTCTGGCTACGCTACTGATTACAGTGCTACAAGATTTCCCCCCATTTTGACGCCCTTAAAGATGAAGGAAAAATAAGAATATAGATGTTTTATAAGCCATGAGCAGTCACATAATTTAGGACACACCAATATCCTTTTTTTTTCTCCATTTCATACTGACTGAATTACTCTCTTTCTACCACACTGGACCTCAGTGACCAAGACCAATGTGGAGAAACAATGTTAGGCACAGAAGTAGAACATATCACTGTACCTTTAAAAATATTAGTGAAGAGGTTTAGCCTGAGTTAACTATAAACCTCAAAACTCCTGCATATATCACTGCTACAGGCTTTTTTTCAATCAAAAGTTTAGAGCTGTGTCCTGAGTAAGCTATAAAAGGTGAGTTCAAGTTCTTATTATTGAATATACACTAAATGTAAAAACATTACAGTCACAATTTTTACCACAATTCTTAAAATTTGAAAACATTCAAAAAAGGTAATCTGTTAACTTAGTTCAAACAAACTTACTTGTAAGGTTTAATTAACCGTTTTCCAATTGTAACAGCATCGGCCCATTGGCTGCTCTCTATGCAGACATCAAATGCGATTTCCAAGATATTTATGTGGTACAGGTGAGTTTCTCCTAAGATTCTGTCCTGCCTCTCTAGTACTTCCATACAAGCTTCAAGAATTTTTGATGCCCTGGCTGTAAAATATAAATAAAAAATTATGAATGAAAGACCATATTTTTTACCAAACTAGATCCTCTTGGGAAGCTTTTTTTTCTTTAAAAAATGCATAAATTCTATTTCAAAAACTTTATCAGCAAGTTTATGTTATAATACTATTTACTCAAAATTAACATAAAGAATTATTTATTTTTTAATGGTTTTAGAGAATAAATGGCATATACATATATTCATACCGACATGTGTTATATTGTCTAGAGGCAACATTTGTAAAACAAGAATTATTTTTCCAGATTTTATCATACAGAAAATTTAACGGTGTAGAAGATAACAGTTCACAGATACACACCTTTTGCTTTGACAGGGGGGAAAAACAGTTTACATAGACTATTTTAAACAAAAAAATTAAAAGAAATTTTTAAAACAACACATATATTTAAAAAACTTAATAATCACACACATACATATTTGAATGAGCTGATTTTTTTTTTCAACCAAAACCTTTTTTTTTCCTTCATGAAATAAATTAATGTGTAAAAAAAATTCATTTTAATTAATTGATATCTTTTGGATTCCCAAGGGCTTTAAACCCTCACAAAATGTCCAAATTCAGGAATTTATTATAAAAAATGAAATGTTTAACAACTATTTTTTATTAGTGCACAAAAGTAATCTAATATATTCAATATCAATGTTTAAAAAACATTCAGAGCAGTACAGATTTTATGCTTGACAAACGGAGGCCAAAATTCAGTCATCAGTTTTTACAGTAATTCCAAAAGTTGGTATTTTGTAAACATGGCACTTTTTAAGTTTCTTCTGATACAGTAGACACTTGATTAACTGGGATGGCTGGAAAATGCCTTGTCCCAGATAAGTGAATACATTGGACAACCCAATTTATTCAAATGTTGCAAGGAATTTTTAAAAAAACTAAAACTGTTAAACTTTTGTACAATAGGACATTAATTTAATTAATACAAAAGAAAGTGAATAAAAATAAATTCTAGTGTTATTTAGATTTACAATCAGTGCATTACCCAAAAAAAAGTATTCTTCCTCACTGTTTCGTTGATAATGAAATAATAGAAAAATAACAGTTTTCTTTTTCATTCGCTCTTTGGCAAATTTTAAAAAGCAAAATTCTCAGCATCATTTTTTTAGCAGGCTTCCACCTTCTTGCTCCTAGAAATTAAGTAGCGCGTAGTATGTACTGATGCATCACCATGATTCAATTTTTTGATGAGTTACATGATTTCCCTTCATTACTTAACCCTGCCATGGCCGAGAGGATAAGACACTGAACATGGTGATGCTCAGTGTTTCTCCATGATTTTACGTGATTTCCTTCATCACTTCACCCTACCATAGCCGAGTGGATAAGACACTGAATACTGTATGTGGCTGAAGTGGTCTGGTATTTTGGGTGTTTTCTCCAGATATATGCATTAGAATCCCTTGAAAAGTCCCCCGCCTAAACACAATACACAGTTCTTCATCTATTTAAGGACATTCTATGAAATTAATTGTTTCTTCTGAACCACAAACTTAGCAGTATTTCAATTTCGAATCTTTGTTAATCCACTGTTGCACTTCAAAACACTACACTTTCTCAAATCTTCTAAGATTTTGCTTTGCAGTTCAGTATTACAGGGTGGCTACATAAATTGAGAAAAAAAGTTCCCTGATTTCCCTGACTATCTTTATCAAATTTCCAGAACTAATTATATACATAACAATCTTTCATGTAAATCACCATTGTGTATCATGCACCCACAGGTGAATGCTTCATATAGGGAAATAAATACAGGGATGTTAACTCCAACACTCGATTTGGGAGCACCCCGGGAGCAGAAAAAATTTCATTTGGGAGCACCTCGGGAGCAGAAAAATTCCATTTGGGAGCAGAAAAATTCTATTTGGGAGCAGAAAAATTCCATTTGGGAGCACCTCGGGAGCACAAAAAAATAGTTTCCGAGAGGAAAACTAAGATTCGAGATCCGAATTAACATGATTTTGGAGCATAAAATTGAAGATTTAGGAACACAATAAATGCATACAAGAAAAGCAAAGTTTGCAAGCAGACACCATTTGCTAAAAGCAAAACAATATTTGAAGGCACTTTAGGAAAGCTCTGGAAAAAAAAAGGGTGTATACAGGCTATGCTATCAGCCACTTGGTAAAAACAATACATGGATTTACATGGACGGAAGGAATTTTTTTTTGTGTGTGTGTGTGAAACTGCTCTTTTTAATGGTTTTCATATAAATGCTAAATGGAAAGAGAGTGGGAGGGAAGTATTTCTTATATGCAATGGTACTTTTAATGCATGTTCGAAGGTTGTAAAAATACTAATATTTAAATGGTAGAATTAACATTTCTGCCGTTTATATCATTCTAGAATTATGTATTCAAAATTTAGTCTATTTTAAAATAAAGATTTTAATTCGTAACACATTCTGAAAAATTTGCGGACGCACTTTGGCTGAACACGGGCCCCAGGGGCGTCGCCCCGTCTGCCCCCTCTCGTAGAGCCTGCACACACACAAAAAGAAAAACAGTGGTGTAGTTTTAAGAAAAAAGGTTTAGGAACACTCGCAACTGAAGACTCAAAAATTATGCGTCCATGATGAAAAGTGAAGAACGCTTACTTTTGCTGACATAAGCTCGAATGAAAAAGTAGTGAGACGGCATCTCCCCGCTCATGATCTTCACGGGCCGAAAATGTCTAGCCCCGCCCGGCATTTAATCAAAATAAAAAATTCAGACCCAGTCCAGCTCGTATATTAATCATGATTTAAGGAAGGAAGGGGGGGGGGGGGAATCACAAGCCAATCGTTTGGTCTTGTCCAAATTTTAGGAGAGCAAAAATTTCCGGAAAGGCTCGATTTTGCAAGCGCAGAGGACCGTCTTTAAGAGTATATGCTTGTTCCGGTCCATTCTAGAAAATGCTGAGGTCAGCCCGTGCCTTGAATGAATCATGCTGCAAAAGCCTGGGCCCGCACAGATCTCTACCCCCCGCGACTACACCACTGGCAGCGCATTTCCGGATTATTTTGAAATGAAATATTCTATTAATTCAGACAGCCTAGATTCTGATTTCTAAACCGGTCATGCTTCCAATTTTCATTCTTGCTACGGGCCGGGTCATAAACCGTGATTTTTTTAGGGGCTGGGACGTCACCGTAATATACTGTTTTCTTTACGGACCCGTCTGGTTTAGATCAGGGGCGGCCCTGCGGTACATGACACCCACTCCACCCTGAAAACGTAGAAAAAGACGTCCCTTTTACTTTTTTCAAAATTGCTTTTATGATTTTAAGTTGGAAATCGTGCCCCTTCATAAACAAAAAATGGTGCCCTTTGCGATGATTACTTGTTTGCCTATCTGGCCGGCCCTGATTGAGGTGACTAACAAAGCCCGACTGGTCCGATCCGGGGCGGGTAGAATGGCTTCGGAATGCAGCTTTCGTACGCAGTTTGAATCTTGCTTTACTGCTAACTAGCTTTCCATACGAGCTTTAAAAGATAAATGAGCGTGGCAAAATTTTAACAAAGAGTTAAAATGACGTATTCGGCGCAGACCGGCGCAAAAATCGGCTAAAAGCACAGTTCGGCGCAATATTTGTGTTTCGGCGCAGAATTAACATCCCTGTAAATAATAGAAAACCACAAAAATGCTTAATATTAATAAAATGATAGTTCAGTTTCATAAATCCAAACATAAAATTTAGTTGAACACTAAAAGACAATATGTAGCAGAAAGTTTCCTCATTTTATAGTGTTCAATTTTAAGCGTAAGGATGACTGATCAAAATAAACTGGCCACCTAGTCTTAACTTATTTAATTTCAATCAATGTATCGTT
Organism: Cheiracanthium punctorium; assembly: GCA_038373885.1. NCBI lineage: Eukaryota > Metazoa > Arthropoda > Arachnida > Araneae > Cheiracanthiidae > Cheiracanthium > Cheiracanthium punctorium. The sequence continues at coordinate 652,857 of JAWZYV010001543.1, forward strand.
TCAAATTAAAAAAAATATGTAAAAAGGCTTAAAAATGAGCACTATCTATAAAAAAAAATCGTCTTGCAGAAGAGCTTAGGAGGCTTCATTCAAATGTCCCATCACTTTAAAAAACACAACGGCGCAGTAGAAGACTAAACCATCTTTTACCATTCATTTTACCTATGACTTTATTCAGGAAGCAATTCACATGCCGATATGATTCGCATATCTGGTTTCTTGTATGATGTGCATCTTAGAACGAGTCCGAATACATGCGCTTTTTCGGATTCGTATAGTGATAGTGCCTACATCACTTGAGTCTCGGATTTATATTTCTATATTCTCGTATGATCTGTATTCCGGTTTCGGATTCATAAAATATCTATCTGTGCATCAGTTGAGTATCGTGTGATCCAGAACGGAGCCGCGCATCAGATTGACAATTAAAAATGATCTAGTTCACTAGGCAAAAATGCGAGTTCCCTTATTTTTAAATATTTTTGCAAAATTCCCTGATATTTCCAGATTGATAAAGTACCCTGATTTTTCCATGATTTCCCTGATCTGTCGACACCCTGTATTATGTCATGTTCTGTAAGAATTTCTTCTTTTGATAAAATTGACCTTCACGATATTTTTTAACTGTGGTGCTTGATACTAATTTCCATACATCATCAACATAATAAATTGGGACTGTCCCGGATAATCCAATCCTACTTAATCGAGAGTCTACTGTATTTTGTTTCCTTTGGGAGACATAAGATATGCACTGATGTGATTAATATTTTCATCAAAAATATTGAATTTATTAGATTACTTCTGTGCACCATTAAATATAATATTATAAATATTTTTATTTTTAGATATCTTTAAAATGATAGACAGGAAATATCTTGTTATAGACATGCACAAGGTTGTCATGAAATGGGCATAAAATAGACAAATGTACTGTATTGGATTGGAGTAATATTATCATTCAGTAAACATATGAACTGTGTGCAATCTGCCCAGCAAATAAGCTACTAGGGTGACCTTGAGTTGAATTGGCCATGTACACTGGCTACTTTTTATGCAGGGAATCCACTGGATAAAAATATTTATTTATTATTTATTTTGAGCCCTTTTCTTTTGCTTTTGCCAGTAAATCTCCACCGTTGACCAATGGAGATTTATAAACAAATGGAAGAACCATTCAACACCAGTTCTTGGTGACTCTCTCAGGAAATTCATGAAATATCGAGTGGTGTTTATTGAAATAATGCACTGTAGAAAACAGCTCTATTCAAGAAGATAAAGAATTTCAGTGAGAGCTCAAAAGATGACCATCAACCTATTGTATTGATTGAAAACACTGAACACATGCAGTCTCTTGTGCTGTCCAATTCTCAATTAACCGTTTGGGATCATTGCTGATCAACCTTAAATTTTATAAAATAAAGTTTTTATGACAGCAGTTTGTGCATTTATTGGTCAGACTATACATGTGTATGTGTGTGTGTATGTTTGAACATTCAAAGCTTGCATACTACACACAAAAAAAAAAAAAAAATCATTTGCCCATATCTGCATAACTCTATATGCTGGTTATCAAACATGAAAGTTCAGATCACAGTAAGAAAAATGAACGAAAATATTACTTTTATCTTTTTTCATTTGTTTTATCTCATCTAGCTCTGTTTTAAATTTAAGAAGGTCTGCAGCAGCTTCATTTTTGGCAATATGTGTCTTTGTCATCAAATCTTCCTAGGAAAAGGAGGGGGGGGGAAATGTATTATTATTATTAATTTTAAAAAAATATTAAGTTCAGCATTTCTCACAAAATTTCACATTTTCAAAAGAGATATTTTGAAGTTTCTTGTTTGCTCTTCAACAGAATAAAATTCTTGTCTTATCAAGTATGTTACAGTTAAGACTCATAATCTATTTTTTTTTTTTTTAAATAAAACGGCTAGATTTTTCTTTTCTCTTTTTTTTAAATTTTTTTTTTTCAAAATAAAATTACAGGTTATTGCAGATAGAGTGAAACCTGCATCTAACAATATTGTAGGGACACAGTGGCAGCTCCTCCATTTGAATGCATGAGCACGTGAACCCCCAAAGGAATTACTTTAAAAAAAAAAAAAAAAACTCACATGCACGTATTAAAAAAAATATTAAGTACACTTCTAGATTTTTGTGAATTTAAAATGCAAGTTTTAATCTCTCCCACCACACACTAATATTAAATATGCTTATTATAGCTAATTCCCTATATTGTAGGTTACTACAGCACAGTACTTCCTCAGTCGCATGTGCGAGAGCAGAAATGGCCATCTGAACCGCTATCTGAGAACAGAAGTGGAGAGAGTTGCAGGAGAAACAAGGCACTGCTGATATCATTCTGTTTGCACCTTTTCAGTGTACCCACAGACATTTTTTTTAGGTTATCTCTTCCAGATTCTCCCTTTGTTTGTTACGTTCGGTTAGTTAATCCATTTTTTTTTTTCATTTTCTTATTATTTTTACCATTTTTCACTACAATATTTTTTACAAACTAATGTAAATAATTAAGATGGGAGTAAAGTGAGTGTTTTTGAGCTAAAGCAATTACATTTTTCAATATTATAAAAAAAATTGAAATAAAATTAATCAAGACAACACCTTTGCTAAAACTTATCTTTGCAATGAAATGTAAGACCAAAGATTATTGGTTTTTTTTCAGTTGCATCCACTGTTTTCCTTTAACTGCTGAAACGCAAATATATTTTAATTTGTAAGGTGTGTCGTATCTGTATTTTTAATTTTAGAAATTTATTTTGTGAACCTTCATTTACATAACCCACAAGTCACCACTGTAGGGACCATAATAAAATATCGCTGTAGACAGGGGAGCTTTGACACATTATTTAAGCATTAAAGGTGTTTTCTAATAATGAAAATAAGGATAAAATATATTTCCCAAGCAGAGATAACACTCCAGTCACCAACTTGTAAAGTGACTTTCAAGAAGTTCAGGTGATGAATCTATTGTATAGAAGTGAAGCTTAATGCATATTGCATATATGTAAGGAAGTGGCATAGCGAGAAATTTTTCATGGGGCGGGTTATGACTACTACAACTCACATATACATGTATACGTGTATGTGATTAGAGAGTGAAGAAAATACCTTTTGCATGAGAAAAAAATTCCACATGTGGGGGAGTCCCCACATGGAATGGGGAGCCCCCCCCAATGCATTAAATTTATATCACGTAAAAAGTTGGTATACATTTTTTCTCCAGTCAAAGTATTAACTTCCTTTTTTTTTTTTGTCAATCAGTTGTTCATTTATTTCTTTTGTTGAAAATTTTTATATGGTCCTTCAATCTCCATTTTACATGAATTAATCCACCTTAGATATATTTATTTAAATTTATTTATTATTAATTAGATACATTTGTTAAAATACAAGGTAAAATGAATTAAGACTTCTTAACAGAATGCATTATTTTAGACATTTAAAAAAAAATTATGTTTCTTTTTATGGCTCCCACTCAACATTGCACAATCTGGTAAGTAGAAAAAGGAATAATTCTGTCAATTTCCTCAGAAAATAAAATTTATAACCAGGGTTGGTCAATTACTGAAAAATAAGCATTTTTTGAGATAGTGGCAAAAATGGGAAAAGCAACTTTCTATATTCTCGTATGATCTGTATTCCGGTTTCGGATTCATAAAATATCTATCTGTAGTACATTCAATTACAGTAGTACATTCAACTAATGTACTAACAGTAGTACATTCAATTTATTATTTGATTATAATGGTGTATATACTTAAATGCTTATCATGAATTATTCAGTATTTTTTTATTTAATGAATTAATTAAACATGCCATAACAATTTAACATTTTCAATAAGTAAATTTATATTTATAAAAATTGGATTTGGATACTTATAACTTTTCCAAGTATTTTCATGGGAAAGAAAAACAAAACAAGAAAAGCAAGCATTTTTCTTTTTATAGATATTTGTTTAGGTGGGGAAAAAAAACTTACATAGTAAGAGGAAGTACATCTTGGGCACTGGCAATAGAAATAATAGTGCTCTTTAAGATACTGTTGTCTCTCATGTAGTAGTTGTAATTGTTCAATATAGCAGATGTAAATCTAATTTCAAACACAGAAGTTAATTAATATAGCAAGATCTTCAGATATTCTTTAAATTACAAGATAATAAATTAAGATTTATAGTTAAAGCTATTATTTAATTCATAACACTAATAGGCACCCAGCAAACACACACAGGTTCTCTGAACGTCTATTAATGTTCAGAAGACGTTTTCTGAACGTTAATAGACGTTCAGAGAACCTGTGTGCATTTCCTGGACATTTACCTGAGTTACATCTGTATGTGTTATTTTCTTTACTGCTCTTATGCATATATTTGTACCATTAAAAACCACTTCAGCATCAGGCTCACAAGAGTGGTCAAATATGGAACCCCTAAAAATATAAAATAATATCAGAAACATCACTACCTATTGTATAAATATAATAATATATCACCGATTGCCCTAACTAGTAATTTCAATTTGTTTCTTAAATACTTATGGTATAGGTGGACATGATTATACATTGGCTTCTAGTAATTCTAAGAGTATAAATTGACTCTGGAAACCTCAAGTGCATTGATAAAAGAAAATGTTGTACTATATGCATTTATTAATGCGCCTAATTGTGTGTTTTATTATTTATTTATTTTTTAATGTAGCATTTACCAAAGTTGTCTGGTTTAAAACCATTCTACCAGTCCCAACTTTTTTTACCAGTAATGTTTTTTTATATGATTTACTTGATTTCTTAAAAATAATACAATATCCCCAAGGAGAATGCAAGATTTTATTAGAGTGATAATTTTTAATACTTTCTTCCATTTGCAAAATAAGGTAATTAAAACACAGTTTTGCAGCAAGTTACTTAAATTTGTTAAATGTAAAGTTTTATATAGGCAGTCGACTGCGGTTATAGTGAACCTCTGGGAACCGGCAAATTTTGTTCACTATATCTGAAGTTCACTATAAGCGAAGTGTCCTACATATGAGCACGGAATGCATTATATACATAAGTAAAAAATAGTGTTTTATACCCGCACTGAATATTTGTTTAAATCAAACATAATTTATCGTATTTATGTCTTATTACTCCTAAGTGCTACAATAATTTGGGAGATTCCATTCTATTGGCCGGAAAGTGCTATAGCCAGTCAAGCAATAGCGAGCAGTGGTAATCCTTAACCTGTGCTAATGCACCAGCAATGGAAAATGCAATGGTTCAAGGACGAGAGATATGTCCATTTTTGTTCATCATGAGATGTACCCTATTTTTTGTTAAGTGCTTAGTAACCAAAAAATGCCACTAATTCTAACCGAATAAGAATTTAATCCCCTTTTACAGACATCTCCAGATAACAAGCATGAATACAATTAGGAGCAGCACACTTTGATGAATTGGATTGAAGTGCTTGTGGTCTTTTCTTTCTGGTCAAGAATGAGAAAGAAAAAAGTTACATGTTTATTTAAAAAATTGTCATTGATACTTTCTTCATTGCTAAAGTGTGGGTGTCATGGGCTTTTATGCAGGGTGGAAAAGATGAGCTTATCTTTTAAGCACTGGGGGTATTGGACAAAAAGAGTATGGGATGGAAGACACCACAAGACTTGGGCATATTTTGCAAGGAATTGAAGAGCTAAAGATTAGTAAGCATCACTGCAATGAATAAATTCCTGTTTTCACAGCGGTCAAGAGTATAAAAGCCCTTTCTCTAGGGCACTATTGTTCTCCTCTCCCCCTCGCCATGTTAGTCCACAGACCTCAGCCTAGCCACTGACAATTCCGCTGTATTTCAGAGTAGATGCTTGATAATCTCTTTGTGTATTTATCGAATGCCATATAGACAACCTTTGAGAATGTAGACATTGAAAAACTTCATTTCTGCCATTTCCAGAATTTTCGAAGTTCGGTTTTTTAGTTCACTATAACTGCAGTCATGTTCACTAAAACCGAAAAATGCTATGCACATTTTTAATGTAAGTGAATTGGGACTAACGATTTGTGTTCACTATAGCCAAAAGTTCACTATAACCGGAGTTGACTGCATATATATATTTCTCATGTTTGTGTATTTTAAACAAGTTTGTAATTTAAGTTAATTTCATACAGTTTTAAAAACCTTTTTAATTACATGAATCAAATTAGAAGGCAAAGAGGTAATGAAAAAAAAATTAAAATAGTACCTTATAAGTGTGTCTAGCTATATACAATTTGATGAATTATTCAGTTTTCCTGTCTTAGTTTCATTAAAATAGATTACCTTATTGAACATAACTAAAATGTTTTGATATATTTCCCTTTTCAAAGCTGCCAACATTTACGTTTATTTTGCAGAAAGTTTAGCAGCATACTAAGCAAAGTTTTATAATGCTCAACTGCATCTGTTAATCAAGTTGAAATTTTGCTGTATAGAGATTCTTCAGAAACTTCATCATTAACAGTTTGTACATCAGTATTATTATTATTTACAGACATTTTAAAAATAAAATATTCAAACTATCTGTATCATATTTAACATATTTAAAATGATGTATCACAACACTATGAACTCTGCGAAATCCAGAAATAAACTGACAATCTGACCAGAGGTTATAATACCAGAGGTAATAACAGTGGTGAAACTATCAAAAACTTGTATACAATAATATAGTTACCAAAATTTGTTTTCTTATTGGTCCCTCATTCCTTGGGAGCATTCTTTGTTTTCAAGAGAAAAACAGCTTCTCTTTTATGATAACATGAATGTTGGGTAGTCGGATACTGGTGTAGTAGAATCCAAATGAAAGTTTTATGACTATTTAAAACTGTTAATTAGATTTTATTATTTAAAAGTATTATTATCACACTTATTAGTTCTTTTATATTTTAAAAAGTAAAATATTTACTATAATTAAAACATCATTTAATATTTAATAAGCTTTTTTTAACAAAATAAAATAATTGATGGCTATGAATAATAGATTTAGTTAATGTGAAAATAATTAATTGAACGAATTGAAAAGAAAAAAAGACGTGAATTTCTGTCTCGAACCAAAGATGTTTAGGTGGAAGGTGAGCACACTACCAACTAGGCTACTTCAACACATGGGATAAAAACAAGGTTATTGGTAAGCAAGTTGAGTATGAATTTTCAAAGGCTTTTTACCAAATCAACCCCCATTGGATGTTATTATTTTAAGGGGTGACACCCTAAAGGAGTACTATTATTATACGTAGTTATACGGAGTTTCGTACCGAAATGAATCTCCAAGGTCATGTCCTCCCCTTGTAAGTTATTAAAACAAATGTAAATTGTAACAGTTCTAATTAAATATCAATTTTAAGCTGTTCCTTTTATACATGACCAAAATTTCACTTTTTCAAGAAATAGATTCCAAATTGTTTTAACTACTTTGCTCTTCAAAAAAGCTTTTTTTAAATGTTTGATTTTAATATTTTTTAAATGGAAAAATATTAAATTTAGTGGGGTTTTTATAATGGACTGATTAACATAATGATCAGAAACTAACATTATTAAAATAAAAAATGTAATTTGAAAATTTTAATACGTTCAATAATAAGTATATTTTTATAAAAATTAAACAATTAAGTTACAAGAAATTATATTATTTGATTTTAGTATAATTTTAAAAAATTATTACCTGTATAAATTTAATATTTATTTTGAATAATTATTTAATATTTCAATGCCTTTTTCAAATAACATTATTTTTCTTTAGAATTGCATATAAACAAAAAAAATCTGGTTTAAAACTAGAAAATTTTGTTTTAACAACAAATTTTAAAGTTTTTTTTTTTTTTTTTTTTTTTTTTTTTCAATCTTGGACACATTTCCTGAAGCAATTTTTATTTTCTCATTTAGCCTTCTAAACTTTACTGGAAAAAAGTGAAATCTGTATTTTTAACAGAAAAAAAAAAGTATCTTCAACCACAATTTTTATGAGAGCCAGTGTGCAGGATCAACACATAAACCTGCAGAAATTGCAGGAGCTGTACACATAGAGTAAAAATGTTTGCCTGAAACATGATTATTAAATGTTAATGTATTTCTTATAGGGGAAAGTAGGGATAATCCATAATAAAAAATTACACTTAAAATTTATAAAATTTTAATATTAGCATTTAACTTTCAAAATTCGGGATATAAAAATATCTCTGTCAAATTTTCAAAATGTTAATTTATTTTACCTGGTGCACTTAGTAAAACTTTTAAAAGAACTAAAGAGCAAAGATAAACAATGTGATAAATAAAACCTTAACAAATAAATATTTTGAGTAAACAAAACAGAAAAATAAATCATCGATATTTACCCAAGGTAAATGCCACTACCAATAGTTTGCATCTCTCCATCACATATACTAAATGAATTGACACACATCTAAACAATAAAAAAACTACTAAATATTCATACTATGCACACACATTCACACATTGATAATGATAGAAATACATCTATTATTTTTTGAACATGCTTTATCAAAATTAATCAATAAGCTAATATTCTAATCTTGCTAAATGTTTTTCTAGAAAAATTTGAGCATACTCTAAATGTAAATGATATAAAGTTTGTTTACATTTTTGAGCAGCGTTTTAATAACTAAGTAAATTACAGATATTTGCAAGAAAATGCTGAAAGAAAGACTGTCTGCAGATATTGAAGGTAATCTTGAAGATATAAGAGGGTCATTCAAAATAAGGGTGACTCCAGTGAAGGGGCCCATAGCTCCCTCCATACTTTTTGTTTTAAAACTTTATATTTGTATACTTCCCATTTCCACACATTCAATTTGCATTTTGAACAATTTATAGACTATCTAAAAAGTTCAATCCCACACCCCACCCCTTTCCCTCTGAGAATTCAGCCCGGAGCCACCCTTGAGTTAAAAAGTTAGTTGCACTGCTTAAGAAAACAAAACAGGATAGACATTTTACAATAACTTTATTTGTATCTTAAAATTCCATGCAAAATCTACTTTTCAACATAATTACCTCCATTATTTAAACATCTGTCAAGGCGTGGTACAAGTTTTCTGATGCCTTCTGCAAAGAAGTCCCATCCAATGGCCAATAATCATGCTGGGGTTTCATCTTTCATCTCGTCATCTGAGAGGCATCGTCGCTTTAAAAATTCTTCTTTCAGGGGACCAAAAACATGGAAATCACACAGTGAAAGGTTTGGGATATAACGAGGCTGGTCCCACACATGCCACCAAAACCTTTTCAGAAGGTCGCAAGTTTGTTCTGCTGCTTCCAGTCTTGCATTGCCATGCAGGAGCACAATGCCTTTCGACAGTTTACCTCAACATCGATTTTTAAGCGATTGTCGCAATCCTTTTAGTGATTCACAAAAAGAAAATGCATTAATTGTGGCACCATTCAGCATAAAGCAGTAGCAGATTAGAGGGCTTCAGCTCCCCAAAAGGGATTGCTAAAGGGTAACATTCTGCTTCATTATGCACTTTGAATATTAACAGTGATCTTTTTTAATCACGTAGTCTCCACCCCCCCCCCCCAATTTTACATTGGTTTAAACCAAAATTTTGCTTTATTGTACACTTTGTTTGGGTGAAATAAGCTTTTTTCAAAATTTAGCCCCTCCCAAAAAAAGAATTTCTGAATCTGTCACTGGCATGAATTCTATATGCACCAAACCTTCTCTGTCAAAAACCAGTATCAGCATCACCTTTAGCAGCACACCCTGCAGACCCTGCAGATGGAACAGTTCGACACTTTTTTTGAGTCGGGGAAAGTGGAATATTTCTCCTTGAGGGAGCTGTGTTTTGTTCCAAGTGAGAAGTGGTGAATCCAAGACTCCTCTCTGGTCACAATTTTGTAAAAAAACTCATTTCCTTCCTTTTGGCAACCTTGCAGAAATTTCAATGCACTTTCAAAACGCTTTCCTTAATGTTCCTTCATCAGTAGATGAGGCATCCATTGAGCACAAATTTTATGAAATTTATGCTAATCAGCAATAACTTTATGCACACTTCAATGATAGATATCAAGTTCATTAGTGATTGCCTCTATTGTTATGTGTCTGTTTTCCAGAATTCATTCATTTACACAAGCAGCAATTTCAGAATTTGTGGCTGTTGATAGTCTTCCCTTACGCTCAGCATTGTCCATATCTGTACGTCCATTCTCAAATATGTCACACCTTTTCGCAAAAGCTTGGTGTGACATTGCATTTTCACCAAAAACTTCATGCAACTGCCAATAAATTTCACAGCAGTTACACCTTTCACCCCTCCAAAAAATGAATCACTACACTCATTTTCAATTTGGATGCTACTTGCAGATCTCGAAACATGTTTATGACTGATTAGCATACAAACTACATGTGCCTGATGAAAGCTGCTATGTCGCACAAAACAGCTAAATGTCTGAGGTGTTGCCAGTTTCATCAAAATAGCCTTTGCAGAAAAAATTAACGAAGGAGTGCAAGTAACTTTCTGACTGACCTATGTATATAACCATCTTATTTTTGGCACTAAATTTTGCTATAATTCACAAAAAAGTTCCCAAGTTAGACAACAGTAGGTAATAAACATGGCCTAAACAGTGACTGTCCTAAGACTTTAATGTATTGAAAGTTTTTTTGTTGAGCCTGTAAATAAACTACCCTGTCATTTGCAAATAAAAAGAGAGGTGCACAAATACATGCTTCAATTGTCCTAAATACAAAATTTCAACATTCAACAATTAATCATTTCTGAGTAATGGGAAATAACATTCCTATGCACAGATATAATGGCAAAATTAAATAATCACAGGGATTCACTTTTGGTCAGATGAATCATACATGCATTGTATGTATGGATGTAACACAGAAATGTGTCAAAGTTAATTAAGCAGGTTTTAAAGAAGAAAATCCTGCTGAGTCTTGGTTGACAAGCAAACACCCTAAATGGCTTGTCTTATTTTTATCTTTTTAAATTAAAGATAAACAGATATATCTGCCATCAATGCTTATGAATGATGTAATTAAGAACTTTAGCTCTGCCTAGTAATGGAGTATTTTGGAAAAGTGTTCAACAAATTAAAACATTAAAGATTTCTGTAACTTTTTAATTCGGCTGACTAGTTTTCCATCTCATTCAGCAACAATGGTGTTTTTAAAACTTTGGATAAATATGGTCAAAATTATGAAACAAATTGTTGATTACTAATTTGAATACAGGCTGTACACTATGAATTAAATATGCTAGTTAAAAGAGTAGTTATTTACTGTATTGTTTTGTTAGGTTCTATTTATTTCTATTTTTGTATCTAACTAACAATTTCATATTTTTTTTATGATCAAATAATGTTAAAAAAGCAAGTTCAAAAGTAGTTTTTTAGTTTTTTTTCTGGGGGGGGGGGGTAGTGAATGGATGAGTGGGCAATTAAATCTGAAATTTAGAGATGGTTGTAATTGAATTTTATCAAAATGTTGTCCGTCAAAATCAGAATACTGAAAATTTTTGTCGCCGCATTATTTCCTTTACTGGATGAAATTTAATTTCTATTGCCTTCCATATTCAATAACTACCCAATGGACAAACAATCTAATCACTTATTTTTTTTTTTTTAATGTTAGATATCTTAAACCATTTTATCACCTGAAATGCAGCTTTTAACTAAATTTTTATTTAGCCATTTTTTCCTAAAACATTTTGGAAACTTAAAATGTATTGTAGACATTCTTCATTCAAAATGTTCCATTGTATAATACTCACAATACAAATTTTTCTTGATAAAAAGATAAATACCTCTTAAAAATAAGGTTAAAAAATAATCCTTACTTTACCAAAAATTTCTATGAATTCAGAAGGAGGTGGTATATTGTTCTTTCCTATGTACTGTTTTAAAGTTTCTAATATTGCAACCATTTGTTGGCATGTCTTAAGATCCTGTTTTATTTCATTAGAATCTATAAATACATAAAAACAATGTATGAACTCTTTTAAAAAGTTTTGAGGAACAGTTCATATTAAGTATATATGATAGAAAAAAAAGTAAAATTTATATCCAGTAATAATCTAAATGTAAGATTATGAAGTAAATAATACAAGTATTTTATTAGGTTAGGGTTGTCATTAGAGCGCAACTCTAGATAAAATTAAAAAACAGTAATGAACATGCCACTTAATTCTGAAAGTTATATTGAGTAAAAATAAAATTAACAGCATCATGAAGTTTTTGAATTTCACTCAAGTTCAACATTGGAAAGCATTATCTTGATCAAGTTCTAAGTAGTGGCGTGCCAAGAGACTTTGGTACCCGGGGCGGACATATATTTTGTCACCACCACCCCTCTCCAAAGCCAAATTGCATCATTAAAAAAAATTTTAAGAACTATGCAATAGTTTAAAATGCAGTTTTTATGAAATTAGTTTATTAAAAACAATTGGTGCATAAATTTGTAAAACACATTCCTTTGTAACTAATTTGCTTACTATTAAAAACACCCCAAAACTGGTGTAGTTTAGTTTAGTAATTAATATGTACTTTATTTGTAACAGTAAAAATAAAAAATATTGGAGAAAAAATAAATAAAAAATATTTTTTCTTGCTTCTAAATTAGCGAATTTAAAAATAACATCATTCATATCCATGTTTTTAACTACCGTGCTTATTCGCGTAACTGTCGCCTGCTCATAATAGTCACACCCCATCTTGAAGCAGAAAAATCATCAAAATATCTTCCCCGCATAAGTCACAGTCTTGTATTAGACCTTATTTTATGCCTAGAAAAACCTATTTCTACAGCAGGGACATCTTGCTTAAAAATCTCTTTTAAGGTAGGAGGCCGATAAGATAGGATAAAAACAAGTAGGGAAATGAAATGTGAAGAACAAACTTTTGAACTTGAATGATACAGAAGCTGTTAATATGAATATTACCTAGGTAAAATGCAGAAAACTCTCGACTCTGCAAATTAACAGAGAAAATCAGGTAATCTGCAGATTAGTTAGATAATGTGCACCTAAACGACTTTCAAGTTTTAGCATTAACATAAAGATTTAATTTAATTACAAAAGATATGGACAAGGCCACACATTCAAGAAAAATCATGAGAGAAACATTACTTATTAATAAAAATTTATTTTTATAAGTATACATAAGTTCTAAATGTTGGTAATTCAGTTGGATGTTTCTTTTTAATATACTACTGATTGCAATTACTGTTGCTGCTGAATATTTAAGCACTAGGGCTCCATCATCCACATTATACATACAGCACACTCCCTCTAATCCGCAAATGCCTATAATCCGCCATACATTTTACATGTAAACATATAATTTTACATTTCAGTTTTCTACTCAGACTCTGAAAGATTGGTGAAACTTTCACTTTCGTGAAAACAAAAAGACCAGAAAAAGAAGTCTACTGTAATATTAGCCTATTTATATTAATAACTAGAATAATCATTTGGGGAAATTCAGTATTTGTACTGATACATGGAAAGGCATGGGATTAGATTTTCATTCAGTATAATTTTGCATTACTCTAGAAAAATATCTGTTATTGGCAGAAACAAACTAGTAAATACAATTAAATACTTTTAATAAACACACACAAACAAACTAGTGTATCCAAGAACAAAAGAATAAGCTGCTAGACAAAATTGTCAAATGCAATTTCAAATGTTATTAAATAATTAAAACATATAGCCTTTTAAATTGAAAAAAGAAAAAGTTTTATATTATTTTTCATATATTATTTCAAAATAACTATTATTACAACCTTGTTTTCAGTTCGGTCTAATTATATGTGTACAGTTGCCAATATTTTTTAGTAAAATATACATTTTTTCCCATGTTAACCAAATGACCGATAATCTGCAAAATTCTATAATCCGCACAGCCCTTAGTCCCTACCTGTGTGGATTAGAGGGAGTGTCCTGTAGTTAATGCATTTATACTAAAAAAAAAAAAAAAATGAACTTATAAACCTTTTTAAAATCATGTCCTATTTAATTATAATTTTTTTTAAGATGACTGATGACAAAGAGCTTTGGTTTAGATACCAGTCAAAATGGAATAGCCAGGCGTGTAGCCAGGAAAATTTTTCGGGGGGGGGGGGGGGGGTGAACTTATATGTGTATAAATAGACAGAATTTCTGCACGGCATTAATCTTGTGACCACTAATCCAAAAATTTGGGGGGGGGATATATCCCGATATCTCCCCCCCCCTGGCTACGCCCCTGGGAATAGCTATGGAAGAAAGACATACATGCACACACACATATTAAAAAAGTATACATAGTCCAGTCAAATTAGGAAAAATGGGGGAAAAATTTATATATTTTTGAAACTTGGGGAAAACACTAATTGGGTATGTAGTTGTATGAAACAGAAAAGTTCCCCCCTCTCGGGGTGCCGCGTCCCCCCCTTTGGCCCCCCAAAAGGTCACTTTTTCAGATTTTCACTTCTATCTCAAAAACCATTCGTCTTAGCAAAAAAATGTCAATTACAAAATGAAAGCTGAGAAAATTTCCTACAAGATTGTAATTGGTTATTTTTTTCTATATGCAATAGCTTTAGAGATATGTTTTAGACAAAATCGCAAATTTTTGGAAAACGCTTTTATCCCGATTTTTAACCAATTTTGTCTTTTAACTCTTCAACCCTCTGTTTTACAGCAATTGTTTTCATAACAAAGTTGTAGAGTATTTAATTACCTTTAAAGTGAGTTATTATTTGTAACTTTATCTTTAAATGATCAAAAGTTATTGCAATTTGAAATTTTCAATAAATTTAGCAAATTTGAATGAAAACTACATAGCGCGTCAAAGTATGACAAAATCTAGGAAAAAAATTATAAAGTTTTGAAACTTTGGGAAAACATTAGTTGGGGATGTAGTTGTATGAAACATAAAAGTTCCCCCCCCTCGGGGGGGGGGGCACGTCCCCCCTTTAGCCCCCCTAAAAAAGGTCCTTTTTTGGGATTTTCACTTTTATTGCAAAAACCGTACGTCTTAGCAAAAAATTGTCAGTTACAAAATGAAAGCTGAGGAAGTTTCCTACAAGATTGTTTCGGGTTATTTTTTTCTAGATACAAAAGCTTTCGAGATATAAGTTTTAGAAAAAATCTCAAGGTTTTGGAAAACGCTTCTTTTAATAACAATTTTTCACTATGCGTTATACTAGTTCTTCAACCCACACTTTTAAAGGAGTATTCAATTCCTTTAAAATAAGTTATTATATGTAATTTTATCTTTAAAGGATCAAAAATTATAGCAATTAGAAATTTTCAATAAATTTTAGATAATTCGAATGCAAACTACATTACTCAACCAAGTACGACAAAATCTAAAAAATAATTTATAAAGTTTTGAAACCTGGGGAAAACACTTGTAGGTGGTGCAATATTAAGAAACAGGAAAGTTCCTCTACCTTGGGGGGGGGGGCGTCCCCCTTTCCTCCAAAAATTTTTTTTATGTGAAACGGCTCTTTTTTTCAATAATAATTTATATTACCTAACCGTACGATTTGGTTTTATTTCATTTTTTTAATTTTTTCATCTTATTGTTTCTGCTGAACTAGTTACATTTTATTCGTATATAAACGCATATTTAACACATAAATGTTAGTACTAAAGTCTAAATTAACCCCCTCTCCCACCCCCTCCAAAAATGTTTTGAAAGTGATATTTTTTACATCAATAGAATTCTGTAATGGAATACATCTGTTCAATATTATGTACTTTGACATTTGCATTTCAGTGATCATTCATCATCAGTATTAATATTGTCAGCAAAATTAATAAAAAAAATACTGCATAATTATAGCACACTTACTTTCTCTTGTGTGCAACATCTGTACAATAATAGTGCAACAAACCTATGGAACAATTTTATTTTTATAAAAATGTATCCTCATAGTCTTCCTCCACATTACTGTACAGCACAAATTGGCCTTCACACACGTGCATTTCTTTCCGCAAGTTTGAATGCATCCTCATGATATTAGTAATAATATTGTTTCTATAGCTGGTTTTCGTTTCATATAAACTAGAGAGAGCGATGAGTTCAGTTTTCTCCACCTCCAGTTTCTGGGTTCCAAATTGTTCTCTGTTATCCCCGCTCATTTCACTAGGCCGTCTTTTGAAGAATTTTCTCAGACTTTCAGAAAATGATTTAAAGATAAGGAAAATGCAACAGAAGAGACGGGAATTTCTTGAAAAAAGGAGATTGCAAATTTTGATAATTCGACTATTCGATTCTTTGAATTAAGAATCAGCAGCTTGAAGGAAAGTTAGTCGAAATATGGGATGAAAAAAAGCGTTTTCCATAAATTTGTGAGGTTTTCTAAAACATATCTCGAAGCTATTTGATGTAGAAAAAAATATTCGATATAGAAAAAAAAAATACTAATTATAAAGATATCGAATAATAAATAATTCGATACATAAAAAAAATAAAAATTATAATCTTCTAGGAAATTTTATCAGCTTTCATTTTGTAATTGGCATGCTTTTGCTAAAAAGCACCAATTTTGAAATAAAAATGAAAATCTAAAAAGGGAACTTTGAGGGGGAGGGGGCTAAGAGGGGAGATGTGGCACCCCTAGAGACTGTTTCATACAACTACATACCCAACTAGTGTTTTCCCCAAGTTTCAAACATTTATAAGCTTTTTCCAAGGTTTTTTCTTGCACTTTGAGATGCACTTTTCATTCGAATTCCCCAAAATGTATTGAAAATTTCAAATTGCTGTAACTTTTGATCATTTAAAAATACAATTACATATAAAAATAAATTTAAAGGTAATTGAATACTTTAAAACTTTGTTTTAACCCATTCCTGTAAAACTGATGGTTGAAGAGCTGTAAGGCAAAGTTAGTAGGAAATAGTGATAAAAGAAGCATTTTCTAAAAATTTGCAATTTTTTCTAAAAGAATCTCGAAAGCTTTTGTATCTAGAAAAAAATAACCCCCAACAATCTTGTAGGAAACTTCCTCAGCTTTCATTTTGTAACTGACAATTTTTTGCTAAGACGTACGATTTCTGAGATAAAAGTGAAAATCCCAAAAAGGACCTTTTTTAGGGGGGACTGAAGGGGGGACGTGGCCCCCCGAGAGGGGGGAACTTTTCTGTTTCGTACAACTACATCCCCAACCAATGTTTTCCCAAAGTTTCAAAACTTTATAATTTTTTTTTCCTAGATTTTGTCATACTTTGACGCGCAATGTAGTTTTCATTCAAATTTGCTAAATTTATTGAAAATTTCAAATTGCAGTAACTTTTGATAATTTAAAGATAAATTTAAAAATAATAACTCACTTTAAAGGTAATTGAATACTCTACAACTTTGTTATAAAGACAATTGTTGTAAAATTGAGGGTTGAAGAGTTAAAAGACAAAATTGGTTAAAAATCGGGATAAAAAGAAGCGTTTTCCAAAAATTTGCGATTTTGTCTAAAACATATCTCGAAAGCTATTGCATATAGAAAAAAATAACCAATTACAATCTTGTAGGAATTTTTTTCAGCTTTCATTTTGTAATTGACATTTTTTTGCTAAGTTGAACGGTTTTTGAGATAGAAGTGAAAATCTGAAAAAGTGACCTTTTGGGGGGGCAAAGGGGGGACGAGGCACCCCGAGAGGGGGGAACTTTTCTGTTTCATACAACTACATACCCAATTAGTGTTTTCCCCAAGTTTCAAAAATATATAAATTTTTTCCTCCATTTGCTGTTTTTTGGTCTAATTTGCCTGGACTAACAGTTAATGGTCAGCAGATGAATTACTCTAAAGATGAGTATGAAAGAACTTAAAATCTGAAAAGATCAAGCATGGTCATTCAAAACAGTTCTTGATTTGACTAAATTTTAAAATATTTATCTTCAGAAACAAAACTTCAATCATTTTGTCTTTTTTTTATAATTTAAACCAAATAAACAGCATTTGGTCTTAATCAGTTGAATAAACATAGTGTTACTTTATGAATTTTTGTTTGTTCCTAAATTCTTGTGTCCCAAATAACTGGAATCTACTTCATATGCAAAAATGAGATTAATACTTACGAGATAGGAGTCTGCGAAAATTTACTTTATGTCCATAAACAATTTCAGATGGTTCATCTAGCCCGTATTTCTAAAATAAATCAATAAATGCACATATAATGTTAACATTCATTTAAGAAAAAAAAATCAAAACAGAATTTCAATTTTAAGAAAAGTAATAAAAATTCAGAGGTTAAACAGAATTCAGAGTAAGACTATTGTAATATAAGCAAGGGGGCTTATGTAATATTAGTTCTGCTTAATATGTTAAGCAACTGTATTTTGTAATACATAAATTAATGCAATAGATTCTCATCTGAACATTACAGTCTGTAATATTATAAAAATGAAAACGTCTGTATATAATTTCAGTTTAGTATTGAATAACAATTAACACCTTTTATGCAAAATTTATTTTTAAAAAGAATCATGAAAAACCTTATCTAATTAATCTATTAAAAAAATTGGTGTACAATGTCCAACTCCCACCCTCCACCCACAAAAAAATAAATAAATAAAGGGGAGAGGGAGGGGGATCCAAACAAGCAGTACCAATATTTTGAGTTTTAATTGTCACAAGAATAAACTGTTTAGGACTATCATTATGGTTTGGTGTTTCTTATTTTTCTGTGCAAATTTTATCTCATAGATATATTATTTATTATTTTATTTAATTAATAAATTAGATAATTAATTTTTTTATGTGTTGTCTTTAATAATTAACATTGAAATTTTCAATAAAAAATATTTTTATTTGTAAAAAAAGACGAAATGATGAAACAAGAGGGGGTTTTGCCTTTTTGCAAAAACATTTGGAGGAAAAAATCGTTCAAAATAACAATTTTTCCTTCGCAGCCTTCTAGCGTTTTGCTAAAGCTTTTACTCTCATTTAAGCTTTTCTCCTAAAGAATTTTTGAACTCACCTTAAACCCTGAGCTGTAACTTACCTTGATCTTAAATATGATGTTAGCTAACAACCTCATTGAAGCAGATGGCAAGTTTGGATAAGCATTTCTAATGTATTTGCATTCTAATTTATGGTTTTGCCATGCCTTTACCTGAAAAGAATAATATATATATATATATATATATATATATATATATATATATATATATATATATATATATAGTATATATATATATATATGCACAAGGTGTTCCAAAACACTCATCTAGGTTTTCATTCCTTAAATATTGATCATGACAGACATATACAATAAATTACAAATTTATGTGAAAAAAAGTACGGAGTTTACTATATCAATTAAATTTTTTAGAAGATTAAATCTAGAGAAATACAAAATTTAAATGGTCCTTGTACAAAATTTTAGTATTTTATCCTAAAAAGTGTAGGCAATATGAAAATAAATATATGCTGCCTTAAACCATTTTTTCAATAGCTGTCAAAGGGAAAAATCAGATGAATGCATTTTAGGGGTATTTTACAAAAATTACATAATACTTTAGCTATTATTGGTATTGCCAATAATACCTACTTTAATATTACTACATATTTACAATTTATTTAAGACTCCTTATTAATTGGCCACTTTCTTTAAACATATTTCTGAACCTTTTTATGATGTAATGCTGAAACTTTGTATATCACCTACTTAATATCACATTTTAGTACGAGGAATTTTTCAGTTTGTGTAGAGATGTAAAATTTCTAGAAATTTTAAGTGGTGGAAAAAAAGAAAACCCCTATTTTTGCTCTTTTTTTTCTGGAAAAATTGACTTTCCACAAATAAAATTTTACCTTGTAGTTATATTTCCTTAGACAATATAAAGTAATGAATATTTTAAAAAATTATGCAATATATATATGTTGTAGTATTGCTATTACGAGCAATACTTTAAGTGTCTACTCCCAAAAAGAAAGTAAATTTTAGATCGCGTTGTGATGTTTGCCAATAACCCAGGTTTTACAGTTACCGCCCTTATGTATGATATGTCGAAATAAAAAGCACAAGTATGGGATTGGAAAAAATGGCACTTTATTATCACATTGAATTAAGAGTAAAATCAGTAAACTATTGATAACCATATCTTAGATTGTGGCAGTGAATAGGAATGAAAATGATCATTTAATAAAGACATAAATTAAAAATACTGATATAGCTTCTAATATATTTTATTTTTCATTTGAAACCCTTCCGCCAATTCCTGAGCAGTGGCACCATCTGGAGAAGGAGGCATTGACATAAATATTTCAAATAAAAATAAAATAAATCAGGCACTATCTTCGTGTTTTTAATTTATGTCATTTTATTAAATGATAATTTTTGTACCTATTCACCAAACTTCAAGACTCTATATAAAATAGTTTGTAAACGAATTTGTCCAGATGATTGTAACATAGAGGATATAGGGGCTATTTCTTACTAGGACTTCACCTTAAAGTAATTACAGGACACACAAATTGCAAATTTTAAAGATTACATGCTATGGCATCTTTTTCCAATTTACATTTTTCAATCCCCTATTTTTAGTATTTTGTTTTAAACATAAAAAAATCTAAAGTAAAAATTTAATGAACAACATCGAAAGAGAAAAATATAGGAGAGGGATGCCTTAACTACCTGCATCCAAAAATCCTTATACATAAAAAAAAAATAAATAAATAAACTAAGTTGTTTGGAGGGATTTGTTTATATTCACATAGAGCCCGTTCAATCATAAAAAAGAATAAAGAAAACGGGCATAATTAGGAAAATTTCTACAGAATGACAAAAAATACATATATTAAAGTATGAAAAAGAAAAATAGGGGAAAACATGTGAAAACACACCCACCACCAAGTGGTACAAAAATTTGAAGAGGAACCTGGAACTATATAGATTAAAAATGAAAGGTAAGGTGTCTAGTGCTAACAGTGCCCAATGGCTATTTCCTAAACCATTAATCAGACACATACTGCCAGTTGCAAAAATACTCTAAATCGTATAATCTATTATATAAGAAACAATCGAAGTCAATAAATCAATTCCTATAAAAATGATGAAACTTAAATTTTTATACTGTCCCCCAGTCCTATCAGTTATATTTAGAAAGATTTTTTTTGTACAATTTCAGGCACAAAAAAAAAAAAATTTGCCCTTCTAAGACCAAAATTTACCGACTTATGAAGCAGCAAACATTTTGAGCGAACGTGGATTAGGGGACCATATAAATATTGAAATTTAAAATTTTAGGTTATAATTTCATTTTCTGTCATAATATGGCAAAAGAAGCAAAACTAATTTTAGAATACTAATCTTTAATCGAAGGATTATAGTCACGCTCTATAAAATTCTATCTGGGATCAGACTTACTAAATCATATATATGTATAGAATGCAGATGTGTAACACCGAGTACAGGAAGAGTTTTCTAAATGGGTGCATATTTGCATTGCAGCCGAATGAAGCTTTACTTTGAGTAAATGCTACGCTAACAGGATTTGTAATATTATTTTAAGTTTCTAAAATGCACATATTCATACTTTAAAATGTGTGGAAGTGTGTATCCCCCAATCCAGGGAAAAACATTGATAAAAACAACTAAAGCCATCATCAATCTGGTTCTTCAATGAAATGCATTTCTCAACCACCCAAAAAATGTTTTGTTGTCTATGCTAACAGACACCTGAAATTATTTTTGAAGTTTAGGTTAGAGAACAGTTAAGAAAAAGAAAGCAAGGAAGGGAAACAAAGATCAGATTTTTCACTTGCTGACTATCAATCTGGATAAGATAAACTGTGCGGATTTATGGACTTCATAAATCACCAAGCCACCTCTGACGACAATGTTTGCAGATGAGCATGTAGAGTTCATCTCCTCCAGACACATGCTGAAAAAAGTGTTGTTGACATTCCATGCCATACTAGAGCAGTGAAAACATTTGTAAAGTTTGTTACAAAGGTCATTGCCGCACATTCAGATATAAGGCTTGAGACTGGTGAATTCGAGCAAAATTGTAATCTCTGGAACTCATGCCAGTTAACAGAATCAAAAATGGCTACATAATTTCTGCTAAAGACTTGTGTTAGCAAACTTGGTTTTTGTAACGTATTTAAATCCCTATAAAATAACAGTAGAGTATTTGGTACTTTATTTTTAATTTAAATATTTTGTATTTTAGAAAACCTAAAATATTCACTGAGCTTACAATTTTCCATGGTCTATCGAGCCACCTTGGTATCATTGACTTATGTGAGTCAATGATACTAAGATGGGCATGTTTTGAAGCCCCACCCCTTCCAATTAAAAAGAAAAAAAAATTACATTTTCACAAAAATTACAGCTGTCCATGCTCTGCCAAGATACTTTATCATCAAGCTAAAATTTTGAGAAAATTGACACAGTAATTTAAAAGAAAAGGACGGACAGTATTAAAATATTTAAAAGGTTAAAAACTCATTAAAATCTGTCAGTAGCACTTTCAGTACTTAAAAGAAACTAGATTCAGTTACTTAAAAGAAAAAATTAAGAAAAATAATGAAAGGAATTTAAAGTTATAAAATTATGAACTCAGCAATTTGAGCAAAAGAAAATGGATTGAATGAGATTTCCTGACTGCTCTCCATTTATGAATAAGAAAGCAGAGATTATCGCTAATTGTTCAGAGAGGAGGGGGGGGACATTTTCCATAGAAATAATATAATATTCCATAGATATTCTATAGGGGATGCACCCTCTCCTTCTGCAAATTCTGACCATTGGCCACGGCCTAATGAACACAAAGTCACATTTTTAGTCATCAAAGACTTTCTATTAATTTTTCAAGAATTCACTTAGCTGGAATCATGTTTTCCTTTCATGATGAAAAATTTTTTTGGAAAAAATCTTTTTTTCTTTTCCCCTACCTGAACTACAGTCAACTCCCGCTAATCCGCGACTCTATAATCCGCGAACGCCTGTAATCCGCGATATATTTCAAATGTAAACAAACAAGTTTGTTTACATTTTGAGCGGCATTTGACTGGTAGTATTACTGTTATAGAAGTTATTTGATTGGCTGAATGTTATAAAGACATTTATTAATGATTTTCTACAGGTATTTGAGGTAAATAATTTCATATATTTGAACATATTATCATGTAATTAAACATACAGAAACTTATATCCTTAGTTGCGCATGTGTTCACTGAATTGATGGAAATAACGAACTCCGAAGCAATGCACCATCCAATCACATCGCTTTGCTCTTTAGCTGAATGAAACAAAAAAAAACCAACGAAAACGTTTGCTCTATGAGAGAGAGAAAAACTGACCGTTGCAATAAAAATTGGGTGAAAATATGTAACATGTTTAACTTTAAACGCAAACCGCAATTTGGCAGACGACACAGCAGTTGCACAATTTTCCGATTCTCCCCCTTTTGATCTTCTGTCTAGCAATTTATTATGCAACAAAAACTTTCTCCACATAACTGTAGTTCTATAGAAAGAAAGAAAGAAAAGCATAAAGAGACCACATGGCCTTTCTCTTTGTTTACATTTAACTGCTGGAGGAGCACAAGCAGAAATAATGAATTATCAGCATTTGAAATGTAACGCATGTGTGTGTGTGAAGAGGATAACATTCTTTTCTCTTTAAAGCTTATATAATAGCATAGAATATTTTTACATAACGATAAACCGAAAATTACCTCGCAAGATCTAAAATTAATGTAATACATACTGAGATATAAAATATACAAATGATGCCCCCCCATCCCACCCCTCACGAGCGACCAGTGAAATTCCTCCCTTTCTGATTGAGCTTGTTTATTTTATAATAGATATATTTAGTTAAAAGCGGTCTTTTAAAGAAATTCAAAACAACAACAACTGCCCTTTAAAAAAAAAAAAAATGTTTGTTTGTTGAAAAACTTCCGGATTTGGGGTCTCCTACTGTACTATTACTTTTGAAGAAGGGTTAGCTCTGGGAGACAAGTATTTATACATTTTGCAAAAGCAATCATTTGTCAGTGACCAAGAGTTACTAACAATTAGAAGGCTTCAGGACAAAATTTCTGAAGAAAAATTAAAATCTCTTAAACAAATTACAATCACTGCAATGTTTGAAAAAATGAAAAATAAAAATTTAGGGAGAATTTATTCATTTAATTTTGTATTAGTAATTGTATTTAATATTAAAAGTAGTGTTTTAGTTCAGCAGCATAAATATTTTCTTTCATCTGTCCTTTAGTAAATTTAATTGTATTATTTATTGTATTTATATTGACATTTAATTGTGTTTTTATTCAACAGCATATGCATTTTCTTTCATCATTTCCTATTTGTTTACAGTAAATTGACTATAATTTAAAGGGAAATTCTAAATATAAAAATGTAAACAAAAAAAATGACCTATAATCTGCAAAATCCTGTAATCCGCACAACCCTTGGTCCCAGTGAGTGCGGATTAGAGGGAGTTGACTGTATTTTAATTTTGCAAAATCTTGAGGGGTGCATATCTCCCTTTGCACCCCCCCCCCCGGGTATGCTACTACCATGAAGGAAGAGATCAATTACCAGAAGTTAAACGATTCTACAAATGCATTCTAGTGACTGGTCACGAATATGCCAATTAAGATCAAAAACAAACTTTTTTCATGTTAAGAAAAATAGTTCAGGTATTTCGTATTAACTGATTTTTCATGTTAAGCATTTTTTAGTTAAGCATATTTCACTGTATATGAAAATTATTGGTATTATTTATAGCTTGTGCTATATCAGAACCCCAGCTATGCTATATCAATTCTGAATTATTTTTCACTGTTTATAAAAAACTTCTAAATTCTAAGCAGTTTTCTATATTAAAATACATAAAAAAGTGATATACCTGACAATCTCTGTTACAAAAATACATGAAAGAACACTGACTGCATCGTTTGAGTCCATCCTGCCTAGATAAATAAAATAAAAATATCATATTTAACCGCATGTGAAAATAATGAACATAAATTGAAAACACATGGTACTTTATCATTAACTAAATGACTCTTGTGATGGCTATAAAATGTCTCAAGTTCCTCCTACAACTTTTGTTGAGGTTTGAAGTTTTAAACTTGGATTATAACTTATCAGGGTCCTTAGGTCAACTTCTGCACTTTAAATTGCTTTATATGTTTGACTACCAACAACATATGAGTTAACATATGAGTTAATTGTGGTAAGGTAATAGACATAAAATCAAGCTCTTGTTACAACCTACCTAGTTTCGGAAATGTTAATCTAAATTACTCAAAAAATACTTTTCAACATTTTTTGATGTTTCAGAATGTTTAATGTTATGAAAAATTGTTAATATTTTCCAACATGATGAACATTAAATGAGTATGATCAGGTGGAGGGAGATGGTGGGAAAATCACGTATTTTAAAAGGTCCTAAAATCTGTAAAATTTATGTTAATTAAACTGATGTATATCACATGCATTTGAATTAAATCAGGGGAGTAGCCAGAGGGGCTGCTGCCCCCCCCCTGCCTGAAATGGGACCCTTTACTTAGCTTACAATTTCACATTTAGCTTACAATTGAACTTAGTTGAAAATGATCATAGTTGATCGTTTTCAACTGGCCGCCACTGGCAAGTCTTAAAATAATCTCCTGCGCTCAACTTTGTGCTACTGAAGTCTTCAGATTCAGGGAAGAATTCCCGCTTACACAACTTTTTGGTAAACAGATTTTTTTTTAAATTATTATTATAATAATTATTTTGCAAGCAAAAAATTGCAAGGGAAATATTTATACTTTATGGGCAGAGAGACAAAAAATTCATCACAGAGCACATGGTTTCTCCTTGTTTGGTGTATTTGTGTCAACTACAAGCTAGCCGGTGTGTTGCGATGAGCTCTGCAAATGCACAAGGACTTAAATTTTTCCTGGATCATGTGATTTCGCCATGAAGGGTGTATTTTCATGCAATTAAATAAACTAGTCATTTCGATTCCAAGCACGTTGTTCGTTGTTTAAATATCTTGCTTTAAAATATTTAAAATAATGAATTGACCTTTTAAATTTATGAAAACTGTAAAAGTATCCATTCAAAATTTTAAATATCTTAACCATTTTTAGTATACAGTATATTTTTTGAAAAATATCCCCTCCAAAAAAAAAAAAAAAAAAAAAAAAAAAAAAAAGCAATTTTAGCTGTGAATTTTTTTTTTTTTAAAGTCAGTTAGCATAATGATTTTTAAATTCCTAATTCAAATGTATGTCATAATAAATATTTCAGATTATTTAATAATTCTTTGTTTTACACTGATTGCTAAAAACCCTGATAAATCTTGGATCAGTGTACTTTACATGAAAAAAAAACAAAAATAAAAGGACTGCATTTAGAAACCGGGTTTATGTTTTGATCCTTTATTTATGTTTTCAATTCGGTGATGATTCGGTTGCATTCCTCGGGCGATGGATGACGCCATTCTGGTGATCCATGATTTGATGTTCTGTTAAGCCTAAAGACAAGCATATTCCGTTTTTATTATCATTTGCTGGTAGAATAGATGTTTGGAATTAGAAAATTTTCTGTGTTATGAGTTATGATTGGAAAGGAATGATATATGTTATTATGTAAAATGGAAGTGTGTGTTTTTGTTAGAAATATGGTGTGAATATGTGAATATAAAACTAAATAAAAGAAAGCATGTTGGTTTTACGTTACAAGCCAGTGGGTATTAGGGACAGGAAAGCGTTAGGGACATTTCTGGGTGGTTAATTAAAAAAAGTAGGGTAAGTGGTTTCTTTTTAAATGAATATTTGCGATGTTTAAGGTTTTTTAATGTGAATTTTGAATTTATATTTGATGTTTTCATTAGTGCTATTATGTGCTATTCTAATCAGACTGAATTTAGAAGCCAGTGCTGTTTACATATCGATGTTTTTGTTTACATGTTTCATTTAGTGATGGTTCTGGCACCACTGTAGGCAATGCATAGCAGGAGTGAAGTACTCTGTTGGTGGTAGTTTTGACTGGCAGCTATAAAGAAATGTGTATAGTCAGTTTGGTTGGGAATTTGAAATTGTTTCATGTTATGGATGAAAAGGAAGTGTGTGTGTTTGCTAGAAATGTGGTATGAATATGAAGCTAAATGAAAAGATGTTGGTTGTTGGCAAAAGAGAAAAGAGGGAGATATACAAATAAATTAAGCTAGTGTGTGAAGCGTAAGGGGGGAAGAATGAGGTAATAGTAAAGTGCGTAGAGCGAAGATTGCATAAGGGATATTTCTGGACTTTGAAGTAAGTGACTGAAATAAAAAAATAAAGGTAAGTGCTTTATTTAAAAAAATGGACCTTTGAATTCTGTAAGGTTTTCTATCATTTTAAAATATTTGATTTTTTGTTAGTGCTATTTATCTGGTATTACAGTCATGCTGACTTTAGATTAGGTGTATGTTTAAGTTGCTTAATCTACTGTAGTTTTTTTAATTTAGTTAAAAACGGGCCAGTGTTTGCATAGTTTATATGAGCTGCGGAACTAGATTGCTTAATCCACTGGTTTTTTTTTTAGGTTAAAAACGGTCCATTGTTTGCTCACTAAATTACCTGTTGCTGAATTTTCAGACTTTTTTAGGTTTAACATGGACCGGTGTATTTTGTTGTTTTTATGTGTTTCTGTTAGTGGAATTTAGGTGCAATTTTAAAGTGTTAAAATTCTTTGACCTTGCTTTGCTGATCGTGCAAAATGGTTGGCGACAGTAGCTGGGGCTTGGCAACCGCTAAGATCCAGCGACTGTCGCCGTGTTTACATGGAGCTCGCACCGACTTGGGTCGATTTTACGAAAAAACAAACAAACAGATAAAGCACCAAAAAACCCAGTGGATTGAGTTTTTTCTGAAAAAAAAATGGGCGTTTAACACGATATTTAAAAATAAAGTTCAAATCAGGAACTAGCAAAATGAAATCAATGTTAATTTGACGCCAAATGTCATGTAAAATTCACATTGTTGGTTTAAAAAACAACAGAAATTAGTAACATACTTTGCAAAGCAAAAGTCGCATCTTTTGCCTCTAACATCATTAATTAAAACATACGCATAAGGTTTTGAGCAGTAAATTAAATCGCCCGGTTGAAAACCTGACATATGGTTATTTAATACACAAAAGCGTTTTATCAAACAAAGACGAATGCTTAGTTTTAACTACTTAAATAATGCATTACAACTCCCTTGGTTTTACTTTAAACAGGATCGGAACAACATATGACGGAGTAAGCTAACAAACCCACCAAATACCAAACCAAAACGAAACGATTTTCAGAAGTATTCGTTCAAGTTTGGTTGGTTGATTGGTTGAAATTTCAATTCAATTATGAGCTGGTGCTCTATTCTGCAACGTTCGCTTAGCGAACGTTTGGATGAGTGACATCAAAATGATGTCATTCGCACCTTGCTAATGTATACTCTTGGGGCGCGTTCGAGAATTCATCGGTTGTGCACAGGTAATAGAGATGAGTTCGGGCTCATTTTTTGAAGCCCGAGCCCGAAGACTTTTAATCTGAGAACGCCCGAGCCCGAGCAATATTATTTAAGTCGGAGCCCGAGCCCGAAATTTCAGCTAAAGATAAATAAAATTCTATAAAATTCAAAGAAGTAATTCTTTAATAGAATACAATAAATTTTGTCGTTTGTGCAAATTAAAGACAAATATAGTTGCAAATTTTTAATGCACTTTCTAATTCTTTATATCTATGCTTATGAAATAATGTCCAATCTCATGACTAACTAAGCAATATAAGTCGCCGTTCTAAAATACCCAATGAGCTTCACGCGACTTCTAGGCACCCGTGCCGCTATTTTTTTTAAATACTTTTATTTTCCATATGAATCACTTTTTAAAAATCTGTTTCAAGCAGCATGTTCAATAAAATAGAAATTTTTCATGAGCCCGAGCCCGAACGCAATTGTGAATTACAGAGCCCGAGCCCGGTTCGGGCCGGCCTCGGGCTAAGCTAAGGTGACCAGATTTTTGTAGTCAGAATCGGGGACATGTCCCTGATTCTGACAACAAAACTGGGGACATTTATAATTAATGCAATGATTAACAGTAATTTAATTGAAAAACAATGCAATAATTAAAAAATTGTCCCCAGTTCCATTTTTACATTCTGGGGACAATTTGAAAAACGTCCTGAAAATGAGGACTGTCCCCGGAAAATGGGGACGTTTGGTCACCTTAGCCGGGGCCTTCGCTATAAGTTGCTAATAACGACGGCCCCGCCTTAGCTAAGCCCGTCTCATCTCTAACCGGTGACACCGGTGCATGACCAGAGTGTTCGAAAAGGCGGAGCGTTCGGCGGAGCTCTGGAATTAACCCATTGTGTTTGGATATTTTTGCGACTTTCTTCTATTTTTACCGATAACAAAAATAATAGATAAATTTCTGATGTCAACTTCTTGAACAAGGGATGATTTCTTTTAAAATCATTATGCATAAAAATTGAAATATCAGCATACTACTTGGTCATGTTAAAATATTTTGTAGAGTTGAGACTCAATACTGATGAATAAAGGCTAGGAAAAATAAATAACGTTTTCGACTAATAGCGAAAATGCCGTCCCAAAAAAGGGACGCTAGGCATAAATGGGTTCAGGCGCGTAACCAGGAAAATTTTTCGGGGGGGGGGGGGATATGCGCCTGGAAAATATTTCGGGGGGGGGGGGGGGTATGAACTTATATCTGTATAAATAGACGGAATTTCATCACTAATCCAAACATTTCGGGGGGGGATATATCCCGATATCCCCCCCCCCCTGGCTACGCCCCTGAATGGGTTAACCGCGTTCGAAAACGTTTCGGTCATGTAGCGGTTGTCTGCTCAGCGTGACCAGAGCGCAACCAGAATGACCCTGCTAGTGAGGTGGGTTATTCTGGTTATTAGCGTAGTGTTGCCAATGTTTATTTCTGTTTTCTTGGCTTGGAATTGGATGTGGTGAGGATGACCGAAACCGGTTGACAACCGTGACGTCACTTAACCAAAGAATGACCGCAACCGGTAGCACCGGTGCATAACCAACCGGTGAATTCTCGAACGGGCCCTTGGTTACTCACTGGCGTCCAGCGTCGACGCGCGGACGGCCAGATCTGGTGGACGCACGAAAGACCCCGGGCACTTTTTCGCGGTTGACAAATTACAGTGCTTGACCTTTCGAATTATGTCACAAATACAAATGTTCGCCCTAGTGGCAGGATAGAACCATTCAACTGCACTGAGCTCATTACTAACTGGAGAGCGGAAAAGACTGGTTTTATTGAACTTTTTATAGCGCTAGTATCATGCACTGCTGAAAGTTATTTAAAGGGCCAGTCCATACAATTAAACAGGCATTAAAACTGTCAAAAATGCTTGATTTTTTAAATTTTTTTGTTTAAACAGAATGTATCTTTAACTATAAATATTTTGAAACGCTTTTTCATCCATGCACATATTGAAAAAAATATTAGGAAATTATTAGTTTGTTAATGCTTTTTTAGGCGCTTTTTCTACATGCAATAAATAAATAAATATGTACCTTAATCAGTGGCGGCCCGTGGTTAAAAATGTTAGTGCAGCCGGAAGCATAGGAGCCCCCCCCCTCCTCCTCCAGACCGAAATGGAAAATCTTTGTTACTGAATTCGAAAGCTGGCGGATTAAGCCCTCACCGAGGAAAAAAAAAGAAATTACATTAAAAATGTAAGAGATTCCATTTTACTTCCATAAAATGGACTCCAGGCCTACCTTCTTGTTAAATTCAGCAATATAAAGTACAGAGTTTTCCTTTAATGCGTCAGCAATTTGGGTCCCACTTCTTAACAACTCCTTAAATTTTAACGATTTTTTAAATGTTCGATTGAGCCTTCATGTGCTTTACATGCTCTTGTGATGGTGGTTAATCCAGCATATCCAGTACCATTCCAATTGCTCTTTTTTTATCCCAACGATTAAACACACGGCCAACAAAACATTTTTTGTAAATAAAAACTGCCACATAGCCACGAGAATAATGCATACCATGATGACTGGAAACTGCGACCATGCTGAGACGAACCTGCTGTTTTCTTATGAATGGACAATTTTGGTGTCGGTCTATTTTCTTTTAATAGTTGTCGTTTATCATCTTTCATCCATATGTTAAATGGAGTTTCAAGCAAAACACAAACTGGATCATAACGGGGCTGCATGTTTCAAAACGGTTAAATCATAAATTTCAATAATACAGTAACAAATAAAGGTAAAAATTTTCAACCTTCCCAGACAAAAAAAAAAAAAAAAAAAAACTTTTCCTTCCGTTAGAACGGACTAGAACATATATTCTCTGTGTTACTACTAACTAAAACTAAGTATCAGGTAAATCGAACTTACCTGCTAAGAAGGTCTCGGGTGCGTACCTCCGCTGGGTGATCACTTTGTCTTCCTAAAAATGCGTCGAAAACCAACAAATTTCACAAGCGACTAAATTACGACTAAGCTAAAGGGTTCTAAATTATATATTCTTGATTATTATTACATTATCTATTTCTACAATTATTTACAAAGTTATATACGCACAGAATCTATGAACATAAATATATCTCAACAAAGCTAAACTAACTCTCTCCTTCCTTCGAGAGGAACTAATAAAAAAAAAGTGTTCTCTAAAAAACGTATGAAAAGTTCTCTCTCTTCGCTTTTTGGCCCAGTGCCAATATAGATAAGAGTCTCCTGAGGTGGGGCCCTGAAGGGGGTGTCAGATCCAACATCCTCCCACCTTGACGTCCGGCACTTGAGGAGGACGTCAATTTCCTTCTCGAAACCTCTCAGGGGGCTGAATCACTCGGCCTCTTCTTGTCACCACTGGAGGACGGCAAGCTAGGTCCGGGGATTCCCTCTGGCTGCAGTCTGGTACCGGAGCTTCCATCTCCTGGTCTTCGAGACGGGCGACTTCAGGGTCGTCGGAGATCTCTGGGCGGCTGACTGAAGGACTGCTCCTGTTTAGAATAGGACTATCTGGAAATAGAAAACTGTTAGTACAATTATCGTGAATTTCCAACGGGAACAGTCTGGCTACTGGACGAAGAAAAATTCCCTTTTCGGTTTTTATCTTTGCCACACGAACAATATTATCCTTTCCGGGCAAAATTTCTGTTATCCTAGCTAAAGGCCAATGTATGCGTCCTTTATTGATGTCTTCAACCAGAACAATATCACCAACACCTAATTGCTTGTACTTATTTTCTTTTAAAGCTTGCTGTCTAAGCTGTCCTAAATACTTACTGCGGAATCGATTTCTCAGATCAGATCTAATTCTTTGGCGGTATCTAACTCTTCGATTCAGATCTTTTGAATCTAGTGTGTCAATATCTGGGATTCCTGAGGAAGGCAGTTCTTGCAAAAACATCATAGGTGACAAAGGGGAAGGGTCTCTATTATCTTCCCGATTAATAACACTTGTTTTGGCTCTAAGAAGCCCACCCTGATCTTCAATTGGTCTTAAAGAACGAATCATAGGGTCTTTAGTTCCTGTGAACGCTTCCTTCTGAATTATCCGATAAAGCATTTTTTTCAGCTTTTTCAAACTCATCTACTGTAATCTCAGGTGCCATATTTTTTTCAGGCTTCTTCAAATTATGGTAAAATCTGAAAATCCAGGCTATCATTCTTACTATTTTTCTAAAGGACGAAAAATATCGGTAATACCAATCTGATTTGTCTTCTTGGTCCAATAGAGTTAAGATCGTTTTTCTTTTCTCTTTGTTCAACAGTTCTTCATCGGGTTGTTCTTCAGTTTGGGGCCATTCGTCTTCTGATAAGTACAGCCAAGGTGGGCCCTCCCACCATCTAGATTTCTCTAATTGTTCAAAAGAACACCCTCTAGATGGGAGGTCCGCTGGATTCAATCTTCCTGGAACATGTCTCCAGTCAGATATTTCAGTAATGGCTCTGATCTCTTGCACTCTATTGTGCACAAACGTTCCCCAAGCCTGATCTCTTCTTATCCAACCTAACGCTGTCCAAAATATGGTAGTACAATTTTCCAAGTTCAAATCTGATCGTATGGTCTTAGAAAGTCTGGCTCCAATTAAGCACGAGAGCAGCTCCAGGCGAGTTATGGTCATTTCTTTGATGGGAGCTACCCTACTTCTTGCATTGACTAACTGAACTTTAATTTCTCCTTTTGTCTTCGCTCTAATGTAGGCACAAGTCGCGTATGCGCGCTTACTGGCATCTGAAAATATATGGAGTGATAGAGAATCTGCATTGTCGCAATCGATGTTTAGACATCGGGATACTTCTATTTGATGAAGCAAATGTAATTGATTCAACCAACCATTGAACTGCTTATTTAGATCTATGGGGAGCTCTTCATCCCACTTAACTTTCTGAATCCATGTCTCTTGTAAAATCATCTTAGGGATAATGTCACGGGGGCTGTGAAACCTATAGGATCGAAAATTTTCTGAGTCACTGATAGGATCTTTCTCTTGGTATAGGGTTCCCTTATGTTAAAGGTTTCTTCTACCTTACAACTTAAACTGTCCTTTTCTAAATTCCACATTAAACCTAATACAGATACTGTTTCTGTTTGACTTTCTGCCTCGTCGACTATTACAGTAGGCAAATTTGATCGCCAACATCTTAAATTGAAGTGGGCAGACGCTAAAATCGCTTTTGATGCTGCGATGAATTTTTCTACTTCTTCAACACTGTCTAAGCTAACCAATAAATTATCAATATAAAATGTTTCCTTTAAAATTTGAGCAGTCTTTACAAAATTTTCTGAAACTGTATCTAACAAATGATTGAGCGTTGCCGCTAACAGGAAAGGACTAGATGTTAGTCCAAAAACTACTCTATTGTGTCGGTAAATTTTCAACTTCTTCTCGGCGTCAAACCACAAAAATTTCAGAAAATCGCGATCTTCCTCTCTTATTTTAATCTGACAAAAAGCCTTTTCTATGTCGGAGGATATTCCAATGCGATACTTTCGTAAGCGATTTAATATGCTGGGGATAATCTCGACTAAATTTGGACCCTTGGTCAAATAATCATTAAGTGAAGGGGAATTTTTAGTATGCGCTGAGCAGAGGCGGATCTACGGGGGGGGCTATAGGGGCTATAGCCCCCCCCCCCAATGAAACTGAATTTAGACTAGATAGAATAGAGTTCTGATTCTTAGTTAAAAACTACGTGTCTAAAATCGGTTATTTTGAAATTTTAATTTACTTTTTTGATTTATTACTTAGATTTTTAGACTTGACCTCAATCAATGGTTTTTAACCCTTTCGTTCCCAGGCAACAGGTATTTTCAAAACGAGTATCAAATTTCGGGCTAAGGAATCGCCCGAAATTTCGTCTTCTCCTTGAAACATTTCGGTTTCTTTTAAGCATGATCAGTAACCTAGTTTTACCATATATACGTGATAGCGCAGAACAGCTAATTGTTTGAACGGGTTATGGCAAGTGCAAAGAACAGTGTTTGAGCGATGATGTCCATTCACCCCCTGCAAAGTCATAAAAAGGGGGAGCTAAAAATACATATAATTCGCTGTTAATATAAACAGTCTTTGCGCGCGCCTTGTGCGGTGCTCGTCTCGGATTCTGTACTGATGTGTACCTGATGTGGAATACCTTATGATAGATGTACACACAAACCTCAAAATACACATAGACTAGACACCGCTATGATTTCTCTGTGACTAAAGTGATCAGAAGCAGTGAGAGGGGCTGAGAGCTACCAGACGGTCCCGAAGACTGTTTACAAGTTCATGAACAAAAGATAGGTACTCTTTCGCTTTGTAGAAAGGGGAAAGCGCAGCGCCCCCCCCCTAAGGAAGAGGATTGAATTCGCCAATCGTCATCTTTGGGATCTCCTTGGCAGCTGACAGCTCCTCCTACAGCTCCCGATGATTTTAGTCACAACGAAAGCATAGGGGTTGTCTGGTCTACGGGTATTTTGAGGTCTGTGGATGTACATAGTGAGGGGATGGGGAGTGTAACATAGACATCAAGTGACTAGGAATCCCAAGTGGCTATCTTCTGTATCATTGTGAAAGGTTCTTTTGTTCCGCCATTTGGATTTTCAGGGATATTTTGAAAGAATAATATTATTATAGCTAATTTTTCTTACCTGGTTTTCGCACATTTACTGTTTATACAAAAGTACATCCGTTTTGAATGTTTAGGAATGGTGGAAGAATTTCTTGGAAGTACTGTAGTCCTATCTAAGCAGGCTTCAAAGTCTTAGCCCATTGAAATTGCTTTCGCCGCTTGGTCGTTCTTTTCGGGTGAAGCGCTAGTGTGATTCATTTGTTCTCTATTTAGCTCCGTTCGCGTGTAGAATTTAATTTAAATGCAAATATTATGGCCTCAAGAAAGCGGTCATTGAATCGTAATGTAGGTGATTATTTTATGAAAATTCCAAAAACTGATAATTTGTCTAGTGAGAGTGAAAGCGGAAATCATCAGGAAGAAATCATAAATGCCCAGCCCCAGAACAAGCTATTTCAAGGAGAACAGCACTCACAAAATACAGGGTGAATCTAAACTCTTGGGCAAAACTTTAAGGGGTGATAGGGCACACAATGAGGAATCGTAATCACATAGCAATCTGGGGTGAAACGCAATTTTAACTTACCCGGTAATAATCACTTTTGGAAAAGCATTGAAGTGTCCGTCTAATTTCTTAACCAAGTTTCATAAGCAATAGGCTCGTCTCCGAAAATTTCATCCATGAAATAAAGTAAACTTTTTAAACTATCCATTTTAGTCTTCTGTTTTGAGAAAAATACATTAGTTTCTGACGAACAATGGTCGGCAAGTGACTGTTGTTTCAGCACTTTTTCCGAAGTGATTATTAACAGCTATACGAAGACGACGTTGCCGACCCCACATTGCTATGTGATTCTGATTCCTTATTATGTGCCCTATCACCCTTTAAAGTTTTGCCCAAGAGTTTAGATTCACCCTGTATACATGCATCACTAACAGGCAGTTTGTAAAGAGGTGCATTATTAGAAAGAATACAATGATATCGCTATGGAAAAAAGAGGTATGATTTAAATTAATTTTTTCAGACATTGTTTTTCCTATGAAGTGCAAGTCCTAGCAGGTTCGAGTATTTTATTTTATCGGAAATTCGTACATCTTTCTCGAAATTCGATTACGTAATACTATATGTAGGTTGAAAAATGAAATATACAGGCGACATGTAAAAAATCGTGCCAAATGTCGCCAAGCTTCGATAACCAGGGCCTCTGAGAGAAATTTTATAAGGCGGGACGAAAGTCTTCCCGGCCCCTTTCGTAAAGCACAAAAGTTTCGAAAAAACAGGAGGGACGGAAGGGATTTTTTTTTTTTTTTTTTTTTGTTTTTTTGTTTTTTTTTGTAAAACTGCTCTTTTAATGATTTTCATACAAAATGCTAAAAGGAAAGAGAGTGGGAGGGAAGTTTATCTGATATGTAATGATACTTTTAATTCATGTTCGAAGATTGAAAAAAATACTAATATTTAAATGGTAGAATTAACATTTCTGCCATCTAAATCATTCTAGAATTATCCCAGATAGCACAGTTGTCCATTTTATATCAATTTCTGATCCATCTCGCCCATATAACGTCCATGTCTATAGATAGACATCCAGAAGTCAATATTTATGGACATAATCTGGAAAATCCAGAAACTGTCCATGAATAGACCAAAATTAGACATTTAATTTCCAGAGTAAGTCTTTTTTATAGACGTGTCCCAGATAATCCATAGTACCTTAGTGAAATGGCAGAAATGGCAAGAAGCATGGATGGAGATGTCCAAGACTTGACCTAAGTAGGTCCATATATAGACGTTGATGTCCAAGACTTGCCCATACTAAGTGCATACGTGGACTTAGTATGGGCAAGTCTTGTATACGTAAGCACGTCCATAATTATGTCTATATAGACAAGTCTTGTATACGTAAGCACGTCCATAATTATGTCTATATAGATGTCTATAAGACTTCATATGGGCGACCTATAGTGCCATATTGATGTAAAAGAGACGAGAATCCGACGAATCGTGGATGTTTAATGGACATGTCAACTTGTCTATATGACGTCTTCTGGGAGGGTTCTGGACAAGTTTGTGCTATCTGGGATGTATTCGAAATTTAGTCTATTTAAAAAAAAGATTTTAATTAAAGACCTATAAATGAAATTCTTAATACATTCTGAAAAATTTACGGACGCACTTTAGCTGAACACGGGCCCCGGGGCGGCGCCCCCCCCCTCTCGTAGGGCCTGTGGATAACTGTGCCCAAACTATTGAATACCCAGTAAGTTAGCCCCCCCCTTTACCCAATCCTAGATCCGCCACTGGCGCTGAGGCATTAAAAACAGGTCGGATTTTCGTTGTTTCACTTGATTCTTTAATTACGGGGCGATGCGGTAAAAAATGTACGCCGTGCTCTCTTTCTTCGGTAACTACTTCAATAATGTTGTTAGCTTCCCAATAATCAAATATGTCCTCGTAGTCTTGTCGTTTGTTAATATTGATTAGGTTCGCTTCGGTTCGGTATAGTGACTTTTCTGCCATGACCCTATTACTCAACAAAATGGAGTTATCAACGGTCCATGGTAGGGACACTACATATCTTCCACTACTATCTCTCTTTACGGTATCTAAAAAATGTTTTTGAGTCTCTTCTTCTAACATATCCTTGGTTTTGTTTTCTTCACTGGAGATCCCTAGGGTGTCTAAGCGCCATAGGTCTGACAATTTTGCATCTGAAACGTGCAATGACAAGGAAAGGACGGATAACGAATGCTCTAAACTTGTGTTTTCACCTTTCGTTCTTCCCATCAAAGTAAAACCCAACTTAGTTTCAAAAGCTGCTATTCCAGTTCCTGGAAGATTTACAATATTTTTTGTGAACATGTGTGAAGTAGTATCGGCTCCCAATAATAGATGAATTTCTTCGAGACATTCCTCATACAAGCAACGGTCTTCGTTTTGAGAAACATCGCTTATAGTTATGCCTTTCTTTTCGAGGACTTCCAAGATTTTCTTATCTTTTAGCCTTGGGACCGCGCTACATATCTTTTGTTAGTCTAACGCTTCAATTTCACAATCATACTTTCCGTCTAAGCTGCTCAGATTGAGTCGATAACGATTGTGAGTTTCTAAAATTTCAACACCACCGAAAAGTCCATGCCTAACCTTTTCAGTTTTGAACGGTTTTAATTTTAACCTCTTCGCTGCATATCAAGGGCGGATCCAGAAACTTTTTTCGGAGGGGGCGCAAATCTTGAATACTCATTTTATCTAGTGTAAAGCCCACTTAATATTGCTGAAAGCCCCATTTATCTAGTGTAAATATATTTTTCTCGGAGGGGGCGCGCGCCCCCTGCGCCCTCCCCCTGGATCCGCCTTTGCTGCATATTTACTAACATAAGTATTATGACTTCCTGTATCAATGAGTACTCTCAAATGACCCATCACACCATTGCCTGATACAACAACAATTAAAGTCCGTAAATAAACTTCTGAACCACTGGAATAATTCGAAAGAGTTAATGGTTTTTCCGACGGTTTATCATGTGTGGTCATCTCTACTTTAGCCTGGGCATTTTTAGCCTGGTTACACATAATATGAAAATGGCGATAACCACACCGTGAACATTCAACTTTTACGTCACAGTCTTTGCTATAATGATTTTTCTTTTGTAAGCACCGGAAACAAATGTCTTTTTTCCGCAAGATTTTAATTTTTTCATCGTTGTTTAAATTTTGGCCCGATTTACAAAATTGACTGCTGTGCGATTCTTTATCGCAAAAACAACAGGTCTGCCTTTTCTCACTTAAATCAGTAGCAACAAGATCCGAAGCTGAAAAGGACTTTTCTTGCTTATACGCTCTTTTATCATATCTGTTTATTTTAAATGGTGCAGACACGTCATTATGTCTAAATGGAGAGTCCGTGGCATTCTTAATTATGTCGGCTCGTTCTCGGGACTGAAGTGACTCAGCTATGAACTCTAATAATTTTTCGATATCAGAATACGCGTCTTCATTTGTTTTTTTGTCGATCTCTAACAGTAGGTCTTTGGGGAGAGCTTTTAGTATAGTTGTACACAAAACGCTCGAAAGCTTATCTAGTGATTGACCGAGATTTTCTAAACTTCTTAATTCAATAGAAATTTTATCATAAAATTTCCTGAAAGCATGCACATCATTTGAATTCCGTAAGGGTTTAATATCAAGAATGTTGCTCATGTGTGTATGTATAAGTAAGTCGGTTCTAGCAAATCTGTCCTTCAATAATTTTATTGCAGTATCGTACATGGAGGCGGATATGGGTAAACCTTCTACAGTTCTTAGAGCACTTCCGCTCAAACAGGACTTTAAATAATTGAATTTGTCAACTTTGTCTAACGATTCGTTTGTATGAATCGCTGACTCAAAACTGTTCCAGAAGTTTAATCATTGGCCCAAATTCCCATGAAATTTTACTAAAGAAAGTTTTGGCAGCTTCACGTGAACGTTATTTAGACATTTTGATTCGTTAGTCGCCGTACTATCAAAAGTTTCTGCTGTAGAATTTCGTTCAGAGCCGTTTCCTACCGATGGAGCTAACTTTTGTTTTATTTCTTTAATTTCCTTGGTGGCGCGAAACTTTCCACGAACCACCTTTTCGCGGTACTCTTCCGCCTTTAGGTACTCCGTTTCGAACTCTTCTGCCTTAAAAAATTTTTCTAAAGCTCTATCGATACTAACGAGCGCATCAAAAGTCTGTGTTAGCATTTCTACACCTTCTTCTAATTCGTTAGTATCATTAGTATCCGTTTGCTTTATCGCTTCTTGCAATTCATTTAAAGATCTGGTAACAGCTGACCTAAGAACAGTGCGCTTCTTTTTGAGCGTTGTTTCGTCTTCAGCCATGATATGTCTTATGCCTATATTACTGTTACTAAAATGCACCTCTTTTGTTTTCTAATATCTTTTAAAAGAAATCACCCTACAGAACACGCAATACCGGCAAGGGATGCCATAAAAATGTTACTACTAACTGAAACTAAGTATCAGGTAAATCGAACTTACCTGCTAAGAAGGTCTCGGGTGCGTAACTCTGCTGGGTGATCACTTTGTCTTCCTAAAAATGCGTCGAAAACCAACAAATTTCACAAGCGACTAAATTACGACTAAGCTAAAGGGTTCTAAATTATATATTCTTGATTATTATCACATTATCTATTTCTACAATTATTTACAAAGTTATATACGCACAGAATCTATGAACATAAATATATCTCAACAAAGCTAAACTAACTCTCTCCTTCCTTCGAGAGGAACTAATAAAAAAAAAGTGTTCTCTAAAAAACGTATGAAAAGTTCTCTCTCTTCGCTTTTTGACCCAGTGCCAATATAGATAAGAGTCTCCTGAGGTGGGGCCCTGAAGGGGGTGTCAGATCCAACACTCTGTGTCTTACTCCCTCCCTCACTTTTCGTCCGAGCCAATCAGTAGTCGAATTCACAAGTGCAGCCAGAGCTAGGAAACCTTTCATCAGCTGAGTCTTAGCTGCGTACCCCGTATTACCAAAACCTCCTATAGATAACTTATCTATAGGATATATATCTTATCTATAGGAGGTTTTGGTATTACTAGCCTATGCCGGAGAGGCTGCTTACGTAGTCGTTGTCATGGCAACGGTGCTGCCAATTTCCTTATCAGACCTCATGGCTGTACCAAAGATTTTCCCAATTTAATTGCGGGAAGATTAAAGCGCGTTTTTTTCTGAATGAGCGATCCGGCCACAATACGGTTTCTTTTTTTTGGGGGGGGTTGAGATTTTTTTAAATTTACCGTAGGAATTCCATAATTCTAATCTGAATTTAGGAAAATTAGTAGAATAAATTACTTTAAAGTATGTGCTGATAATTTCAAGTGCAGCCCGGCTGTACTTGCTGTATCCCACGAGCCGCCACTGATCTTAATTTATTTTTATCGGAGTCTCCAAAAGATTTTAATACTTTTTTTCGTAACTAGTGCATATTTTGATTTATTAATACAGCATTCTCTCTATACTTCCCTGCATATTCATATTAATGTTTTGGTTAAGTATAACCATGGCAATTGTAAATTTTAATCTGTTTGTGTTTTCACGGATTATTCAAATAATCGAAGTAGGCGCCAGCAGGGTCCAGGAGGTCACGTGTCCCCTATCGGGAGCCGATGCCCCACCCCCCTCGGGAACTGTTGATTCATTCGTTGGAGAATTTTTAAGACAAGAAACAATAAAATTTTTGGGCCAGTATGAAATATTGTTTTTAAACTACTTTTGTAGTACTTTCAATTTTTAAATATTTGTCAAATGACAGGTTTACATTTCAATTAGAAACAAAATGCTATGCGTGTCGGAAGGGGGGATGTTTGAAGTGGCGTGACGTAGGGGGGGGGCAGAAGCGATACCCGACCCGGGCAGAAAATTTCTAGAGGCGGCAAAACGCCTATCGTTGACTTATTTTAAAGAGATTACTTTTAATGTCATGGAGTTTTAGGCGGTTTTCTCCAGATGTAACAGCCGGATGTCGACAGCCGGACGGAAGGCCCGAACGAGGGACCTTAACACTTCAGCCGTCAACCCTTTTAGTGTCTTATTTACTAATTCATTTATTTATTGTATCATAATTTTTTTAGATAACTGAGCCCATCCTCCAGATATATTCCATGCTTTATATTTATTATTTTTTTAATCTGTTAGTGGAACTTTAAGCAGTTTAACTTAGCTCCTGAATAATTTGCATAGAGAATTCTTCTCTTTTTGTTTTATAATATACTTAAGAAGGGAGAAGGCTTGGCCGGAAGGCATTTTAAGGGTTCTAAGGCATATTCATGTTATATCTGCAGACAACCACCTAAAACTCCATGACATTTTAATCTCTTTAAAGTAAGCCACCGATAGGGGTTTTGCTGCCTCTAGAAATTTTCTTCCCAGTGCGGGCGCCCACTGTGCACCCCTCCACCCTACACCACGCCACTGCGAACATTCTCCATTTCCAACACCCATAACATTATGTTTCTGACTGAAATGTAAACGTTTCTGACTGAAATGTAAACGTATCATTTCACGATTCTTTAAAAAGCGGAAGTACTACAAAAGTAGTTCTTTTTTAAATATTTCAAAATTAAAATTGGCCTAAAAATTGGATTGTTTTTATCGCGAAAATTACCCGACGAATGAATCAGGAGTCCCCTAAAGGGGGGGGGTCACAGGCCCCCCGACAGGGGGCGCGTGCCCCTGCTGGCACCTACTTCGATTATTTGAATAATCCGGTAATTTGATATTTTGAATTATCGATAATTTGATTGAAAGATTTTGATACTTTTTAAAGATTTATTTTTGTAACTAGTGCACATTAAAATATGCACTAGTTATGAAAAACAAGTCTTAATTATTACAATCTTTTGCAGATTCAGATAAAAAATAAATTAAGATATATATTCATTAGTGATTTATTACTATAGTTAGGATTTTTGAGTGCAAAATTTCTTGCCCATTGCGTGCATTTTTAGTGCAATTTTTAACTAGCAATATTTTAATATTCTGATCGTTTAATTTAATAAAAATAAACAACTTACCAATTATTTATTCGATTCATTCTATACAGTGGCGTAGCCAGAAATTTTTCATAGAGGGGGGTGGGTTACGATTACTTCAACTCATATAAATGTATAGGTGTGTGTGATAAGGGAGTGAAGAATATACATTGTGTATGGCAAAAAATTCCTCATGGGAAGGGGGGTTATGACTCCCTAACCCCCCTCCACTTGGCTACGCCATTCATTCTATATCATTTATTCCATTCCATACAAAGTATTTTTGACGTACAGCACACATTTTCAATGTTCTGAAAAACCTTATTTTGTCTCTTATTAGTCAGAAAGTCTTTGTACTGAGAAAAAGATCTCTCGACCTCACTAGAGGCGCAAACTTAGTTTTTATGCGCATGCCAACGTCTTGGTTTTCATTTACTAATGCAGCGATGTCCGGTCTCTTCGTGGTAGAATTTTCTAACTTTTTCTTGGCAAAGTCATCCAAGCGGCTTTCCACCTCTAAAAATCTCACACTGTTTTTCCTTTACCAAGTTTTGTTCTGCAAGTTTCTTAATGTTGTCTGCCATGAATTTGTAGTTGCATGCCTCATTTAATTTTCTTTCCAAATCTTTACTGTCTATAACGTTCTTCATTTTTTTTCCACGGCTGCACTACCATCTCAGTGGCGGCTCGTGGGATGCAGCAAGTACAGCCGGGCTGCACTTGAAATTATCAGCACATACTTTAAAATAATTTTATTTTACTAATTTTCCGAAATTCAGATTAGAATTATGGAATTCCTATGGTAAATAAAAAAAATCTCCCCCCCCCCCCAAAAAAAAAAAAAAAAAAAAAAAAACGTATTGTAGCCGGATCGCTCATTCAGAAAAAAAGCACTTTAATCTTCCCGCAATTCAATTGGGAAAATCTTTGGTACAGCCCAGAGCGCTGATAAGAAAATTGGCAGCAGCGTTGCCATGGTAACGACTACGTAAGCACTTTCTCCGGCTTAGGATGGCATAGGGTGTTTTAGATAAGACTCAGCCGAAAAGAGGTTTTATGACTTTTGCTGCACTAGTGAATTCGACGAACTGATTGGCTCGAGAAGTGAGGGAGGGGGTGAGGA
Organism: Cheiracanthium punctorium; assembly: GCA_038373885.1. Lineage (NCBI taxonomy): Eukaryota > Metazoa > Arthropoda > Arachnida > Araneae > Cheiracanthiidae > Cheiracanthium > Cheiracanthium punctorium. The sequence continues at coordinate 696,530 of JAWZYV010001543.1, forward strand.
GAATATGTTCGGAAAACTCTTAAGCCTGAATAGACGCTTATGAATGGACAATTACCCATCAAAGCAGTATTGTTTTTTAAGTAAGCAAGAACTGGCATTTAGAGGACATGGCGAGCGAGAAAATTCTTTAAACATGGGAAATTTTAAAGAGCTTTTAAAATTATTGATATCTGAATTAAAACAACGCCTTTTTATGAGGGCATTACTGATCGATTCGCAAGTTTAAAAGAAAGGAGGATTGATTTGACTTATAAAAAATAAATGTTTTCTTTTTTTTTTCTTTTCTTCTCAAGTTATCGTTACAAAATTCTAAGGAAACTTCGAATCAGACACGGATTAACGCAATTTTGAGTATAAGAGCGGCTGGTTAAAATTTAAGTCCATTTTATGGAAGTAAAATAGGGTCTCTTACATTTTTTTACGTAATTTCTTTTTTTTTTCCTCGGTGAGGGCTTAATCCGTCAGCTTTCGAATTCAGTAACAAAGATTTTCCAGTCCTGTCCGGAGGAAGGGGGGGGGGACTCATATGCTTCCGGCTGCACTAACAGTTTGGACCACGGGCCGCCACTGTACCATCTTCTTCAAGTTGTGCAGTAAAATCCTTGATCTTTGCAAAATTTAAACAGTAATAAACTACAGCAGAGATCCAGGTGCCCCACCTGGCGATCACAGGCTGTGGAGGAAGTGCAAGCTCAGTAATTTCCTGAAACATATTTATTCTAGCTGGGGATTTAAGGAGTATTTTCTTCATTAATCCAATGAATTGAATTGCAAGTTCATACTTTTCCCTAACTTCCCCCCTTCCCATACTTTTCCCTAAGCTTCAAAAACTCTGTGCAAGGCATGCACCAAACAAGTAACGTGGTGTAGTAATGTAATTCTATGAGTCTCTCTGTAAAACAGCTATTTATGCAATATGCATTAAAAGTAGCCTGTACTACTCAGGAGTAGTGTAGATTTCCATCAGTGAAATAATTTGTAGAAACTGCTCAGTAATTTCAGAGGAATACAGAGGAATACATTTCAGAGGATATACCCATGGAACGTAATATAATTCTTATGAGTGACCCTGTAAAAAAAACTGCGATATATGTATGAAAGGTAGCCTATATTACACAGGAATAATGCAGTTTTCTATCTGTGAAAAAGTTTTAGAATCGTTTCAGTAATTACTGGGACGCAGGTAGAGCGTAATGTATTAGAATAATTTTAAGTGCCCCTGTAAAAGAGCTATTTGTGCTATATACATGAAAGTTAGCCTATAATATTCAGGAATAGTGTCGCGTCCTATCAGGAATAGTGTAGCGTGAAAAAATTTTTAGAATTGATTCCGTAGTTACAGGCATACAGATAGATCGCTATGTAAATCATATGAGTGTCCCTGTAAAACAATTATTTGTGATACATGCATGAATTTTAGCCAGAGCCGGCCTAAGGCGTGTGCGACGTGTGCAACCGCACACGTTTTTTTCGTCGAGAGGGGTGCCGAAATGAGAAAAATGTTTAAAGAATAAGTGTTAAAATTTAAATATTTATGTATGTTTGAATGCAGATCACCATTTGAATGAGTTTTTAGTTCAACAAATAAATTTTGCTTGAAGGTTCAGTAAAGAGACTAGCTTCAAGAAGTCTTTCCCTCCACTGTTTTGACTGAACTGAACAAATGTAGATAACTGAGTCTTCTATCAATTGTTTAGTCTGTCTGTCGCGTCCGCTTTCAATGGCGACCTACATGAAGGCAGTAGCGGATTCAGGTGAGGGATGCACTTTGAGTATGTAAATTGATCTTTTTTAATCACTTAGCCCCTCCCAAAAGTTATTACACTGGTTTAGACTAAAATTTTGCTTTATTGTATATTTTGTTTGGGTGAAATAAGCTTTTTCAAAATTTAGCCCCTCCCAAAAAAGAATTTCTGGCTCCGCCACTGCCTGAAGGCAGACCTTAGGTTACGTGAAGAGTTAAGAGGCGTTGGCTATTGTATTCTCGACAAAGCAATAGTGTTTACTGTTTCTGTTGTAAGATATTTAGTTCCAATATTATTTATTTTAGTTCCAATTCCAGGATAGCAAGTTCCAATAAAACTTTATCAGATCAAAGTAGCAACTGTGACTGGAGGCACATTGGAACTATACTGAATCGTCATAAAACTTCTACTCACCTAAAATGCTATGAAAAAATGGGTAGACGCGCAAAAGTGACTGAGCACAGGTAAAACAATTGATGATGAAAATCATAAAATAATTGCCCTAAAAAGAGAACGATGGCAAAATGTTCTTAAACTACTTCTTGCCACAACACAATTTCTTGCCCAGAACCAAATGGCTTTCCGAGGCACAAATGAAACTTTGTAAAAAATAAATAAATAAAAATAAAAATAATCTGAAATTCTTCCAATTTTTTTTACGCACTTGGCTGGAAGAATTTCAGTTTTTTTTTTTTTTAAATCTATTCAATCAATTCTGCCATATAGAGGAAAATGATAACTGTAAGTGCTCATACAGACATCATTTTCTGACAATCCTAACTAATATTATAAATGCGAAAGTGAGTTTGTTTGTTTGTTTATTTATGATGCTTTCACGCCTAAACCGCTGAATCGATTAGGATGTATTTTGGTTTAGATATAGATGGGACCCTGGAGATGGTTATAGGCTACTTAGAATTTTAGATTTTTAATTGCTTTTTTTAATTATTAATTAAAAACCGTTTTTACGTTGCCATGCTTGGCGAGTTTCGCCCGTATCAAATGATTCATGTTTTGAGCTAACAAGAATGTTGTTACTTCAATGAAGAGGCGCGTGCGAAAAACATTAAATACCACGGAAATTATGCCAGTTTTATGCCAAATCTATCTTTCTATAATAATAAAAATGGATGTTCTCCAGACAAATCTACAGAAAGCAGAGTTTTGAAAATTTGAACATGACTGAGCCCACGACTTCGGTAAAGTGCACCTGAGGCTCAAAATTTTGAAATTTCAATTACTTTTCTGACTATTAATTAAAAACCGTTTTATCGCCCGCACAAAATGATTTATGCTTTTGAAATAAAGCAGAAATTCTATTTGCAAAATCACATGCATTTGAAAAACATAAATTTGTATGAAAATAATGTTGATTTTACGCCAAATTAAAAAGCATAAGTGAAGAAAATGGTACTATTATCCCGGCGGTCCGCCAAGACGGCCTCGACGGACGTTTTTTGCCTAGATAAATGCCGGGCACATGAAATTATTAATGGTTTTGAAGACGATTGACAACGGTTTGGCAATTCATTTGACGGAAAAACAGTTTGGCGAGAATGACCGCCGGGATAATACGTAAGTACCAAGAAAAGTCCAGATGTGTTTCTTAAAGTTTATAAATTTCTAAATCCTACCGATAATATAAATGTGTACGTTTGTGTGTTTGGATGTTTTTGACTGAATCACACAAAAATGGTTGAACGGATTGGGAAAAATTTGTAATGAAGATAGCTTATGCCCTGGATTAACATACAGGCAACCTTTCAAGCATATAGCATAAATAATTCTTTTACAATGACACTCAAAATAATTCTAATGCATTGCGCTCTATGGAAATTTTTTAGTTACTAAACCAATTCTAAAACTTGAAAGTTACATTACTGATTGAACATTACACTGATTGAAACTTACATCACTGATTGAAAGTTACATTATTCCTGAGTATTATTGTTTGTTTATTTTTGGATTAACCCTATGAGGCGCAACCCTTTCCCAATGCTGAGAAAAGGGCAGCCGTTGCCATCTCTCAGCTTAACTACCAGCAAGATGGCGGACGATCGAAACGTTCATCGCGTGCCACAGATCTAGAGACCCTTTTTTGACGCAGCTGGCAGTGCCGCACAGCCAGCTGTCGTCAAAAAAGCTAAAGGACCTAATTCTAAAGCCGACGCGGACGAAGTCGCGGGTAGAAGCTAGTGTTCGTATAATTTTGCTGCTGAAAATTGCATTCATTGTTGTTTCGCCCCTAGTGGTGAAATGTTTTGGATTAGTGCTTATTTGAAAATCTAAAGTATCCATTTCAGTTATGAAATCGGATCCTGGATCAGAATTTAATTCTATGTTAAAATCTCCTACTAAAACAGTCTTACAATCATCCTCCTTCAGTAACGGTTCGAATAGAGCGTCTAATTTATCCTCATAAGAAATTCGAGGACTAGCGTATGTAACTGCAAATCTCATTTTATCTTGAATATAAGCAACGACCATTTTAAAACCATTGATCTGGCATGCTTGCTTTGCTCTGTGATAGAAGCGGTGTTTCTATCACAGAGCAAAGCAACCCAATGCCCCAAGCATTTTTTTTTTCCATGGTAAAGTGGTTATGCCACTGAAAATGGTAGACGGCCGAGGTGTGAAGGTCCCGGGTTCGGGTCCCATCGCGCGGCTGTCGATCTAACGGTCTGGAGTTTTGGTAGGTTTTCTCCAGATGTAACGTGAATACGCGTTAGAACCCCTTAGAAAGTCCTCCTACCAAGGCACCCCCCCATCCTAGGCAGATACCCCGCGTGCAGGTTTGCCTTAAAACACAACACAGAAGCGGTGTTTCGCGCTGTTTATGAAGCTTTGAGTTTAAGTGCTGTGTGTAAATTCTTGATTGCTGAGTCTTGAGAGACTGTTAGTGTTATCTCTCGTATATTTTCACTGAATTTTTGCCAATGAAAGTGTTTTATTTCGTGTGAGAAATACAGCATTTGTGAGAGCTTCTAAGCGGACTGATCTAAGCGGACTGTTAAAAGCACATTACTGTTTAATTGTGCTTGTGAATTTTGTACAGCTGATTGTTCTACGAAGTTCTAGAAGCAATAATGTTGTGTTCCATCCTGACCAGTGGACTTTTTACTAGAACTATCTGCACCAACTGGACTTTAGAACGACGAACCCCCGGAAACAAGCAGAGTATTTCTGCAACATATATAACAATTTTACAGGGGCTCTCCTAAGAAATACATGAAATTGGCATAATTGTAACCATTGACCAGATTCTAAAAAAATTTCTCATGTAGAAAGCTGCACTATTCCTGAGTATCATAAGCTAAAGTTCATGCATATAGCATAAATATTTCTTTTACAGGAATTGTCAAAATAATTCAAATGCAACACCCCCTCTATGGGTATCTCTCTTACTACTAATTTTTCTCACCAATAAAAAGCTACACTATTCCTGAAAATTATACACTGCCTTTCATGAAGGTATATTTGTATATATATATACATAATTTATTTTCAGAGACACTCATCTGAATTATATTACGCTCAGTGGGCATCTGTGTTACTACAGAACTGATTCTTAAACTTTTTTTACTAATAGAAAGATACAATATTCTTGATTTTTATAGGCTGCATTCAGGGCCGGCCTTAGAGCAAAATTTTGTGTGTGCAAGAATGATTTTTGGCGCCCCTTACAGTAAAAATTGATACAAATAACCCAGTAAGAAGTATGTGTGCTCTATAATTGAAATTAGTGGGAACGTAATACCTTAAAATGACATTTTGAAGGGACTTAAAGTCAAAAGCTAAAACTAATATGAATTATTAAATAGTAAATATTAAAGGGAGTTTTTAGTACCTTTTCATTAATTCATTTTTATTTTTTAACGTCTCTAGTATTAATTATTTTACTCACTTTTTCAAACTTAGCGTGCTGTACTGTACTTGTGTAACGAGCAAACTCCTAACAAATGCTTTTACTGAGTTTACTTGTATTGTTTTGTGTGGTAGAAAATGACACATTTTTAACTATAGCAGAAGTTTTATTTGATTTAATACAGTCAGCACATTAAAGAAAGCAGGAAAATGTTCTGATATATAAAATTTGGCTTTCACTTTTCTAGAAAAGGAATATCAATAAAATATAAGTGGTAGTAGTAGTGTGAAGAATCCAAAAAAGAGAGTACTAAGGAAAATTGATTAAAATAATCTGTTATAATCTTAGCAATGAACTTTCCTAGCTTTAGCAGCCGAAAATGTTTTTATTAAAGTGTCATAATATAATGACGATGAAATATCATTTTCAATGGACAAAATTGAAAGATTGTTCAGTCTTTCCTCAGAAAGAGTAGACCTTAGATAAGTTTTTATTATTCTTAATTTAGAAAAACTTCGCTCAGCCGACGCTACCGACGACGGCATTGTCAGAAGTATTCGTAAAGCAACCCTTTTACATAAGCGTTTGCAGATCCAGTTTCCAACAAAAAGTTCAGCACGTTCAGAGGCGTTTTTTCGCCTAAAATCAAACAAAGAGAAATTAAAAACTGCTTTTAATTCTGAAAAAAAAAAAAAAACTGTTGGAGCCTAAAACTATTATGAATTAACTAACTGAACATTAAATCAAGCTGATAAAATCTCAGTACCTAAAACGTGAGTGTCACATACCTTTATTTCGGATGAGGTTCTTGACAGAGATCAGCTAGCTCTTCGCATAACTCAACTCATGTCCCGTCATCCCCATCCGAAACGATATCTTCTAAGTCTTTGCATTTTACTAACAAGTCATCTATCTCTGTTGGGTAATTCATCAAGTTTAAAAAGAAAATTAAAATTTGAAATCTTGTCCTTGAGTTGTTTAAATCTCTCTTGCACAGCCATTTTAGCTGTTTCAACAAGTGGTAAAATAAAATCAACTCTGAAACGATCTTGGTGGTCGATCGGTGCTTCCTCATAGTCTCATAATCAAACTTCTTATTCTTCCTTCTAACCCGGGGTGTTTTGAATTTTCCTTCCACTTCTAAATCTTCAGCCAACTCTTTCGCTTTTACTAAAAAACTAAAAAATCCGTTTTCTCGGAAATCCCCCATATAGTCCCCAACGGACTTCAAAATAGACACAGCTTGAGGTAAATTCACGTTCTTTGATTGCAATATTTTGCTTGCGATGTGTATTTCAAACAGGATATCATACCATGCAATCAGTGACAATAAGAAGACAAAATCTTCTATAGTTTCGGATAAGGAATTTGCCTCACTCCTAACTTCATCTTCAAATGATGCATCCACATGCAGGTCCCAAAGTCTGATATCTATAGCTTTCAGCGATTCAATTCGTGCTTCCCAACCAGTTGTACAAAGTTCTTTTAATGTAAAAGAAGGCCCAAATAATGATGATGCCTCATCTGACTGTGACAGTTTCTCTAACAATTAGCTCCAACTTTTTGCCGATGTTTTAAAAAACACAAACAATCGCTGAATTGTTCCAAAAAGAGTAACTGTTGGTACTGGGGATTTTGAGAGATCGCTCAGTGCCAAGTTTAGGCTATGTTAGTGCATGGTACAAAAAAGGGTCTCTTATTTTTTTATAATTTTTTTTTTCAGTCCGGAGTGTTTGCCTTTCATATTTGCCCCATTATCATACTCTTGGACTCTGCAATTAGAAATATCGAAGTCGTACTTCCGCAGTTTTTCTAGGACGGTTTTCGACATTCCTTTTCCTGAAGTATCTGTTATTTCCATGAAATACAGGAAACTTTCGCAAATTCCAACTCTTTGCTCTTTTGTTTCATAAACATACCTCAAAACAACAGAAAGCTGTTCTTTCCTACTTAAATTGCGTGTGCACTCGAGAATCAGTGCATAGCATTTGCCTGTTTTAATTCTACTTACTATTTCTTCTTTTACTTTATCTCCCACCAGAGTCAATAATTCGTTTTGTATGATTTTAACTAAGTATGACAGACACACTTGTTTTTCATTTGCCACTACTCTAGATACATGTTCCTTCATTCAGTGGCGGCTCGTGGGATACAGCAAGTACAACCGGGCTGGACTTGAAATTATCAGCACATACTTTAAAATAATTTATTCTACTAATTTTCCTAAATTCAGATTAGAATTATGGAATTCCTATGGTAAATTAAAAAAATCTCCCCCCCCCCCCAAAAAAAAAAAAAAACCAAACAAAAAAACCGTATTGTGGCCAGATAGCTCATTCAGAAAAAAAAGCACTTTAATCTTACCGCAATTCAATTGGGAAAATCTTTGGTTCAGCCCAGAGCGCTGATAAGAAAATTGGCAGCACCGTTGCCATGACAACGGTTACGTAAGCATTTCCTCCGGATAGGCTATAATGGGGGTACGCAGCTAAGACTCAGCTCATTCAAGATTTTGAAAGGTCGGCAGCACTTGTGAATTCGACTCACTGATTGGCTCGAGAAGTGAGGGAGGGGGTAAGGAGAATATATGTTCGGCAAACTCTCGACTTTATATTGCTGAATTTATCAAGAAGGTAAGCCTGAATAGACGCTTATGAATGGACAATTACCCATCAAAGCAGTATTGTTTTTAAGTAAGCAAGAACTGGCATTTAGAGGACATGGCGAGCGAAAAAATTCTTTAAACATAGGAAATTTTAAAGAGCTTTTAAAATTATTGATATCTGAAATAAAACAACGCCTTTTTATGAGGGCATCACTGACCGATTCGCAAGTTTAAAAGAAAGGAGGATTGATTTGACTTATAAAAATAAGTACGTTTTCTTTTTTTTTTCTTTTCTTCTCAAGTTATCTTTACAAAAGAAAATTCTAAGGAAACTTCGAATCAGACACGGATTAATGCAATTTTGAGGCTAAGAGCGGCTGGTTGAAATTTATGTCCATTTTATGGAAAAGTAAAACAGGATCTCTTACATTTGATATGTAATTTCTTTTTTTTTTCCTCGGTGAGGGCTTAATCCGCCAGCTTTCCAATTCAATAACAAAGATTTTAAATTCCTGTCCGGAGAGGGGGGGGGCTCATATGCTTCCGGCTGTACTAACAGTTTTGACCACGGGCCGCCACTGCCTTCATTACAGGATCAAATTGATATCTTCTAAAATAATTCGAATTTCGAAATTTAAGTCAAGTTATTGGCTTCCCCGGAATTTTCCGAATTCGTGGACACCTTCGTCGAAACTCAAATCCCCACGGTTTCGAAGGCGATATCAGAACAAGCTTGCGGCAGCGGCTGTTACTTTTTTTTAGAATAGAGGAAAATAAAAGGTAGTCCATAATACTCAGGAATAGTGAAGCTTTCTGTTAGTGAAAGCATCTTTAGAATCGGTTCAGTAGTCATAGAGATGTCCTAAGCGCGTAACGATTAAGAATTATTTGATTGTCCATGTAAAAGAACTATATACGCTAAATGCATTAAAGGTAGCCTTTAATACCCAGGAATAACGTAATTTTCTATGAGTGTGAAAATTTTCAGAATCGGCTTAATAGTTACAGAGGTACATATAGAGCGTAACGTAATTTTTATGAGTGTCCCTGTAAAAGGACTAAGTATGCTATATACAAGAAAGGTAGCCTACAATACTCAGGAATAGTGCAGCTTTCTGTCCGTGAAAAGTTTTAGAATCGGTTCATTGGTTCCAGAGATCGTAATGTAAATCGAATGAGTATCCCTGTAAAAGACCTATTTGTGATATATGCATGACAGGTAGCCCATATAATACTCAGGAATAGTGTAGATTTTTATCAGTAAAAATAAATTTTAGAATCAGTACTGACGTCAAAGAAATACCCATGCAGCTTAATGAATTAGAATTAATTTGAGTGTCCCAGTAAAAGAACTATTGAAACTTTTATTTTTAAAAAATTCATGAAAGGTAGCCAATTGTTGCAGAAAACTCTCAGGAAAGTCCGGAAAGTCCAGTAGGAATAGAAAGTTCTAGTAAAGAGTCCACTTGTTAGGATGGAACACGAACTTTATTGCTTCTAGCTGTACAAAATTCAAAGGCACTAACGGTCAGTAGCTTGCTCTAATAGTCTTTTCAGTAGCGGAGCTTTCACAGATGTTGTAATTCACACCCAATAAAATACTTCCACAAGTAAAATATCCAGTGGAATCTTATGAGGGATTGGGGGAACAGTGCCTCAAGACGAAGCAATGAGGAATTTACACAGCGCTTAAAAACGCGATTTTAAAAACATGCAAATTACTACTTCTATAAGCGCTAACACAGAGTCTTATGCTCTCAATAGAACGGACGTCTATTTCTAATAGTAGTCAAAAACATACTGACTCAACCAGGGCAGCACGCTGTCGTATTTATAGGGGATGCAGAAGCTATTAGAAATTTCTCTAAGGATCCCCTTAAAGAGCGAATTTTGATTACGTCATAGGAATACAGTTGAATCATTAGACTATTACGCAATATTAATGCAGGAAAATGAAATTTTTAGGCCCCATTGGAAAAATCGCACCAAATATCGGAATTACGTCATAGATGAGAAATCTTAGGTTATTGTGCGTTTTTAATGCGGAAAAACCAACTTTCAGGCCCCACTGGGAAAATCGCGCCAAATAACCAAAATGTCGCCAAGCATGGCGACTTTTGGCGAAATATCGCCAAATTTGGCGCCAAAAATAAGTCCCCAAAAGTGAAGAGATCGAAGCCCTAGGACCAATATTTCTGGAGATTTCTAGAAACCCATAGAAAAACAATGGGGAAACCGAAACCTCGGTATCTCCTTTTCTAGTTGACCAATTTTGATGCAACAAAAAGCAAATTTTAACTATTGGACGCGCAGAATACTAATTTTGAGCTGTTTTAAGTCCCAGAACAGCGGGTTGCCGCGAAAATTCGTAACAATATGTATGAAAGGTACTCGTATTACTCAGGAGTAGCATAGCTCTCTATCAGTGAAAAAAAAATTTCACATTCAGTGCAGTAGTTATAGAGACCGTAATGAACTAGAATTGTTTTGAGTGTCCTTGTAGAACTATTTACGCTAATACATGAAGGGTATTCTATAAGTTAATCCAGTGTATAAGCACTTTAACCCATACTTTTACATATATTTGAAACAATTACTTCCATTTGTTTAATTTTATTCTTTAAAAATTTAGCCCATTGTTTAGAAATATATTATTGACGGATTTTTAAAAAGCATAGATATACCGTATTTTTTCCCTTAAGTCTAAGGATAATGTCCCATTGTTCAAAGGCATTTTTAATATAACCCTTTGATTCTATGTCCATTATTGAAACACATTATAAACAGCATTGTTATACCGTGTATTTCTGCATAATTTCTAACAATTAATGCCCCTTTGCTGAAAGTCATTTTTAATAAATGTTTAGTGCACTTTTTCAAATTATATTATTGACACACATTTTTAAAGAGCATTGCTATATCGTGTATTTTTGCCTTTCCAACAATTAAGCCCCTTTGTTGAAAGCCATTTCAAATAAAAGTTTAGTCCACTGTTTCAAAGTATATTATTGACACTCATATTTAAAGAGCATTGTTATATCCTATATTTTTGCCTTTTTTTCAACAATTACGCCTCTTTGTTGAAAGTCATTTTAAATAAAGGTTTAATCCACTGTTTCAAAGTATTTTATTTACAAACTTTCTTAAAGAGCATTGTTATACCGTGTATTTCTGCATTATTTCCAACAATTAACGTCCCTTTGTTGAAAGTCATTTTTAATAAATGTTTAGTGCACTGTTTCAAAGTATATTATTGACACACATTTTTAAACAGCATTGTTATATCGTGTATTTTTGCCTTTCCAACAATTACGTCCCTTGTTCAAAGTTATTTTAAATAAAGGTTTAGTCCACTGTTTCAAAGTATATTATTGACACACATTTTTAAAGGGCATTGTTATACTGAGTATTTTTGCATTATTACCAGCAATTACGCATCTTTGTTGAAAGTCATTTCAAATAAAGGTTTAGTATACTGTTTCAAAGCATATTATTGACGCACATTTTTAAAGAGCATTGTTATACCGTGTATTTTTGCTTTATTTCCAACAATTAATTCCCTTTGTTGAAAGTAATTTTTAATTAAGGTTTAGTGCACTATTTCAAGTATATTATTGACACATTTTTAAAGGGCATTGTTATACTGAGTATTTTTGCATTATTACCAGCAATTACGCATCTTTGTTGAAAGTCATTTTAAATAAAGGTTTAGTCCACTGTTTCAAAGCATATTATTGACGCACATTTTTAAAAAGCATTGTTATACCGTGTATTTTTGCATTATTTCCAACAATTTACGTCCCTTTGTTGAAAGTCATTTTTAATTAAGGTTTAGTGCACTATTTTAACGTATATTATTGACATACATTCTTAAGGAGCACTGTTATGCCGTGAAGTTTTGCATTTCCAACAATTACGTCCTTTTGTTAAAAGTCATTTTTGATAACGGTTTAGTTCACTATTTCAACGTATATTATTGACAAATAATTTTAAACAGTATTGTTATACCGTACATATTTTAATTGATTCTAACGGTTACGCCCCTTTGTTAAAAGCGATTTTTAATAAAGGTATAGTCTATTGTTCCAAAGTATATTATAGCCACATTTTTAAAAAGCATTATTACATCGTATTTTATAGCATTGATTTAAAAAAATTATGTCTCTTTATTGAAAGTTATTCTACTAATATGATAAATGTAAAAGTTCGCATTTTTGTGTGTTTGAGTGTTTTTGACTCAATCACGCAAAAACCGTAGAACGGATTTGCGTAAAATTTGGACTGAAAATATCTTACGCCCTGGATTAATATGCAGTCTACCTTTTATGCATATAGCATAAATAGTTCTTTGACAGGTACGCTCAAAATAATTCTAATACATTGCGTTCTATGTACATCCCTGTAAGTACTATACAAGTTCTAAAACTTTCTCCCCTAATAGAAAAGCTACACCATACCTGTGTTTTATAGGCTACCTTTTATGCATATTTCACAAATAGTTCTTTTACAGGGAGACTCACAAGAATTGGATTACGCTCTATGGCATCTCTGTAAATATTGAACCGATTCTCAAACATTTTGCATGTTCAGAAAGCTACAATATTGACGTGCATTATAAGCTACCTTTATCCATTATATCACATAGTTCTTTTGCAGCGACACTCATAAAAATTACATTACGCTCTGAAGGCACCTCTAAATACAAAACGGTTTATATATATATATTGGTAAGAATTTTCGGTTTGTTCTGCCTCCCAGATATTAAAATTATTCTAAAATTCGTACCATACGCGTCAAAAAATTAAATTTTACATTTTGTTGTATCAAAATCGGTTAACTAGAACGCGACGTACGGAGTTTTGGGTTTGCCCATTGGTTAACATAGGGTTTTCTAGAAATCTCGAGAAATATTGATGCTAGAGCTTTCGTGATTTCACTTATGGGAACTTATTTTTGACACCAAATTTGGCGATATTTCGCCAAAAACTCGCCAAGCTTGGCGACATTTCGGTCATTTGATGCGCTTTTACCAATGGGGCCAGTAATGCTTGTTTTCCTGCATTAATATTGCGCTGTAGCTTAGTATTACTAATTTCCATTTCCATGACATAATCAAAATTTGAGCTTTATGCAGGTTCTTCGAGAAATAGCTCCTACCGTAATTTTCGCTTAGCTTCTGCGACACCTATAAATAGAGACAGGGCAGACCACCAGAGATAGCGTTATATTCGAACGCTAATTGAGTTCGATGCATTAATCTGTAAATTGTGCTGTTGGAAGCAGTAATTTGCTTGTTTTTGAGTACACAGTGTAAATTCTTCATTGCTGAGTCCTGAGGTACTGTTTATGATTTCCTTTGTAAGTTTCCATTGAATTTTTGCCAGTGTTTTATTTTTGTAAGAAATACAGCATCTGTGAAAGCTTCTATACTGAGAGGACTATTATAAGCAAGGTACTGGCCATTAGTGTCTGTGATTTTTGCACAGCTGATTGTTCGACGAAGTTCTAGAAGCAATAAAATTTGTGTTCCATCCTGACAAATGGACTTTTTATTATAACTTTCTACATACACTGGACTTTAGAACGACGAACCTAAGAATCGAATCCCGACGAAGCCAATATCTCTGTAACTATTGAATCGAATCAAAAACTTTTTCTATAATAGTCTTTTAGTCTTTTATTCTTTGAAGTCTTTTATTCCTAGATATTATAGTTTTACGAATTTTTGGGGCAATCGGCTGTTCTAGGGGTAAACTAGCTTAAAATTCGTATTCGACGCGCCAAATAAATAAATTTCGTATTTTGTTGCATCAAAATCGGATACCTAGACCGGGAGATATGGAGTTTTGGGTTTCCCCATTGGTTAGCATAGGGGTTTCTAAAATCCCGAGAAATATTGATGTTAGAGCTTAGCTGACGTCACTCTTAGGATCACTTATTTTTGGCGCCAAATTTGGCGATATTTCGCCAAAAAGTTGCCAGGCTTGGCGATATTTCCGATATTTGGCGCGATTTTTCCAATGGGGCCTAAAAATTTCATTTTCCTGCATTAATATTGCGTAATAGTCTAATGATTCAACTGTATTCCTATGACGTAATCAAAATTCGCTCTTTAAGGGGATCCTTAGAGAAATTTCTAATAGCTTCTGCATCCCCTATAAATACGACAGCGTGCTGCCCCGGTTGAGTCAGTATGTTTTTGTCTACTATTAGAAATAGACGTCCGTTCTATTGAGAGCATAAGACTCTGTGTTAGCGCTTATAGAAGTAGTAATTTGTATGTTTTTAAAATCGCGTTTTTAAGCGCTGTGTAAATTCCTCATTGCTTCGTCTTGAGGTACTGTTCCCCCAATCCCTCATAAGATTCCACTGGATATTTTACTTGTGGAAGTATTTTATTGGGTGTGAATTACAACATCTGTGAAAGCTCCGCTACTGAAAAGACTATTAGAGCAAGCTACTGACCGTTAGTGCCTTTGAATTTTGTACAGCTAGAAGCAATAAAGTTCGTGTTCCATCCTAACAAGTGGACTCTTTACTAGAACTTTCTACTCCTACTGGACTTTCCGGACTTTCCTGAGAGTTTTCTGCAACAATTGGCTACCTTTCATGAATTTTTTAAAAATAAAATAAAATAAAAGTTTCAGTAGTTCTTTTACTGGAACACTCAAATTAATTCTAATTCATTAAGCTGCATGGGTATTTCTTTGACGTCAGTACTGATTCTAAAATTTTTTTTTACTGATAAAAATCTACACTATTCCTGAGTATTATATGGGCTACCTGTCATGCATATATCACAAATAGGTCTTTTACAGGGATACTCATTCGATTTACATTACGATCTCTGGAACCAATGAACCGATTCTAAAACTTTTCACGGACAGAAAGCTGCACTATTCCTGAGTATTGTAGGCTACCTTTCTTGTATATAGCATACTTAGTCCTTTTACAGGGACACTCATAAAAATTACGTTACGCTCTATATGTACCTCTGTAACTATTAAGCCGATTCTGAAAATTTTCACACTCATAGAAAATTACGTTATTCCTGGGTATTAAAGGCTACCTTTAATGCATATAGCGTATATAGTTCTTTTACATTGACAATCAAAATAATTCTAAAACGTTACGCGCTTAGGACATCTCTATGACTACTGAACCGATTCTAAAGATGCTTTCACTAACAGAAAGCTTCACTATTCCTGAGTATTATGGACTACCTTTTATGTTCCTCTATTCTAAAAAAAAGTAACGGCCGCTGCCGCAAGCTTGTTCTGATATCGCCTTCGAAACCGTGGGGATTTGAGTTTCGACGAAGGTGTCCACGAATTCGGAAAACTCCGGGGAAGCCAATAAGTTGACTTAAATTTCGAAATTCGAATTAGTTTAGAAGATATTATAAAAAACTGAAAAAAATAAGCATAATGGTTGCCAGGCTAGGCAATTTTAGCCAACATAAAATCATTCATGCCTTTGCAACAAAGCAATTCCAAGTATGTAGAATCACGTGAAACTGACAAACATGAAGTAGAATGACACCAATTTTATGCCAAATTTAAAAGTTTGTGACATAAATAAGTGAAAGTGTGTTACACAAAGTTCCCTTAGATAACAGGAGTTTAGAATTACCGATTATTCGTTTTTCCAAAACAGAATAACTAATTTTAGCTGATTTTAAAAGCGAGCTTTTGGGATCCGGTACAGGTACGATCTCTCAAAAGACAATCTCTCCAGGCAGGGTAACTCTAAAACGCGTTTTTCTAAATGTTAGCACCCAGTATCTTGAAAATGAAAAATAATTAAAATGCAGATTATAGTAAAGCGGGTTAGGTTCAGCTTATTTGCTACAGTAAAAATGTTTGACGGCGTTGACAATGCCATTGTAGCAGTTACAGTACAGCTTGGATATTTGTCAGCGCGGCGAGATGATACATTTCTCGCTGCTAAATACGCCAATCTGCAAAGAATTATATATATGAATACATGCATAACGATTTACACGGTAACCTTACATGAGCTGTAGTTATTGGTTATGAGTTTGTATAAATCGCCAAATAATGAAAAGTCGCCATTGGTGGCAAGCTATTCTAGCTGTTCCGTAGTTTTTATCAAGGAAAAGATATAAAGATAAAAAAGATATATACTGTTTTCTTCGAACTAATTATTAACTATACATATACGTAAGTCGCCAAATTATGAAAAATTGCCATGGGTGGCAAATACCAGAGGCAGATCCAGGGGGAGGGCGCAGGGGGCGCGCGCCCCCTCCGAGAAAAATGTATTTACACTAGATAAATGGGGTTTCCACCAATATTAAGTGGGCTTTCTTCTAGATGAAATAAGTATTCACGATTTGCGCCCCCTCCGGAAAAAGCTTCTGGATCCGCCCTTGGAAATACGCAAGGTTTTCCATAGCTTTTACATAATTAAAAATAGTGAGAAGTTTAACTTTATATATTCCAGCGAACATGCATAACCAAGCGATGTGTAGCTCGGTAACATTCTATCTCATCCAATCTTAAGTTTTTTCTTTTAAGAAATTATGCCTTTTTTACGAATACGCCTTATTAGGGCCAAAGCGTCATACGGAAAGCAAGCGTAGCGAGTCCAGGAGCTTTGGCCCCTAGTCTCTCTATTCTAAAAAGAAAAGTAACGGCCGCTGACGCTGACGCCGCTGTCAAGAGCTTGTTCGACTATCTCCTCCTAAACCGTGGGGGTTTGAGTTCCGACAAAGGTGTCCACGGATTAGGAAAATTCCGAGGAACGTGATAAGCTGACTATGAAATAAATAACTCAAAGTGCGTTACACAAAGTTGACAATTTTCAAATAGTATGTTCGCTTAGACAACAGGAGTTAAGAATGAGTGATAATTCGTTTTTCCAAAACAGAATAACTAATTGTAACTGATTTTAAAAGAGCCATCTTGGCATTAGGTACGATCTAGCAAAATGGTATGGATCCAAGCAGGGTGAATCTAAAGAGCGAGTTCCAAAATGTTAGAAAAAAGTATCTTGAAAATGAAAAGAATTAAAATGCAGATTATTTTAAAGCCGGTTCTGTCCAGCTGGACTATTTGCTACCAGTAGAAATATTTGGTGGCGTTAACTATGCCATTATAGCAGTTATAGTACATTTTGGATATTTGCCAGCGCGGCGAGATGATATAATTCGTGCCAATACGCCAATCTGCAAAGGATTATGTATATGAAAATATGGATAATGGTTTTCAGGGAACCTTATATGAGCAGTAATTATAGATTGCGAGCATGTGTAAATCGCCAAATAATGAAAAGTCGCCTTAGGTGGCAAGCTATTCTGGCTGTTCCGTAATTTTTATCAAAGAAAATATATGAAGCGCTGTTTTCTTAGAGCTAATTATTAACTATACATATACGCAAGTCACCAAATTATGAAAAATCGCCATAATTGGCTCATACGCAAGATGTTCCATGGGTTTCACATAATTAAAAATAGTGCGAAATTTAAATTTTTATCTTCCAAGGAACATGCAAGAAACAAGCAATATGTAGTTCGGTAATATTCTATCTGATCCAACCTTTGGGATTTTTTAGTTTAAATTATGCCTTTTTTACGAGTAAGCCTTATTAGGGGCCGAATGCCTCATACGAAAAGCGCGCGTAGCGAGTCTAGGGGCGTTGGCCCCTTGTATATAACAAAAATAGTTATTTAACACGGACACTCATAGAATTTCTTTACGCTCTACGGGTATCTCTGTAACTGCTAAGCCGATTCTAAAACTGTTTTCAGCGATAGAAAGCTACACTATTCCTTAGTATTACCTAAGTAGGCTACCTTTCATCTATATAACATAAATATATTCTTTTACAGTGACACTGAAAATAATCCTAATACATAACGCAGTGTGGGCATCTCGGTAACTATTGAACCGATTCTAAAACTCAGAATTGCGAGATTGGCATGATGGTTAGGACGCTGGCTTCCCACACCTTAGGTCCCGAGATCGATCCCAGCAGCGGACGCTAGATGGAAACAGATTAAAATAACTTGAAGTTTCAGCGTAGAGGGCGACAGCGTGGAAAATAATAATGAGCGTGTTCGCGCGGCGCCCTGATAGAATTTTTTTAGGAAGATTCTATTAAGCTTGCAATTCAAGCTTGCTATGTCAAGCTTAATGCAAGTTGGGCAAGTGTAAACTTGAACACTTGATTCAAGCTTGCATTAAGCTTACACGCTTGAAATTTTCAAGTTTAATTCAAGTTTATTGACTTGATAAATCAAGCTTACTGCAAGTTTGACGCAAATTTGCTGTGCTGTCTGGGTTAAAGAACTAAGTTTTTATTTTCTTTCTATTGTGTGTGTGTGTGTGCTGTGTGTGGGAGAGAGAGATTATCAACAAACTAGATTCTACCCACGACTTCGTCCGCGTCGTTTAGAATTGGGTCCAGAGAGAAATGAAGCATGTGTGAATAACAGAAAAGAAATAGTTTGATGACACTAGACCAAAATAGACAGTTGATGACACTAGACAAAATCTTTAAACTCGTTTCTGTAGTTACAGAGATATCCCTATAGCGTAATGTATAAGAACTTTTTTTTTTTGAGTGTACTTGTAAAAGAACTATTTATGCTATATGCATGAAAGGTATCCTATAATACTCAGGAGTAGTGCAGCTTACTATTAGTGAAAAAAAGTTTTAGAATCGGTTCAGTAGTTAAAGAGATGTCCATAGAGCGTAATGTATTGGAATAATTTTGAGTGTCTCTGTAAAAGAACGATTTATGCTATATCCATGAAAGGTAGCCTATAATACTCGGGAATAGTGTAGCTTTTTATCAGTGAAAAAAGTTTTAGAATCGGTTCAGAAATTACAGAGATACCCGAAGAGCGTAATGTAATTCTTATGAGAATCCCTGTAAAAGAACTATTTACGAAAGATGTATGAAGGGTAGCCTATAATACTCAGGAATAGTGTAGCTCTCTATCTGTAAAAAAAGTTTTAGAATCGGTTCAGTATTTACAAATATGCCCATAGAGCGTAATGTATTAGAATTATTTTGAATTGCTCTGTAAAAGAATCATTTATGCGATATGCATGAAAGGTT
The DNA here is from genome assembly GCA_038373885.1 of Cheiracanthium punctorium. Classification (NCBI taxonomy): domain Eukaryota; kingdom Metazoa; phylum Arthropoda; class Arachnida; order Araneae; family Cheiracanthiidae; genus Cheiracanthium; species Cheiracanthium punctorium. The sequence goes on from JAWZYV010001543.1 coordinate 715,834, forward strand.
GCCTATATGTTAATGCAGGTTATAAACTATCTTCATTCCAAATTTTATCCAAATCCGTTCAGCAGTTTTTGCATGATTGAGTTACAAACATCCAAACACATACACATTTATAGTAGGATTTGAAAATTTATGAACTTCAAGAAACATGTTTTGACTTAATTCTTTCTTATGCTTTTTATTTTGGCGTAAAACTGATTTTAATTTCTAGCTATTTTTTCCATGTAATTTCCATGCCATTTCATGTTTTTTAAATGCACGCTTTCTGCAAATAGCATTTATGCTTTATTTCAAAATCATTGGTCATTGTATATTAACATTAACAATTCTACTGCATACAACATTCTCCATTCTAACAGACGAGACTGCCGATATTGTCGTGAAAGAACAATTATTCCTTTGTGTATATTTTGGCAAATCAACACTACTGATAATTAAAGAATTTCTAAGCTTCTCCATCCTACAAGAATTTTATGGAAAAGCACTTGCTCATTCCGTTACAGAAAAATGTTCCCATATCGGACCGAACATGGAAAAACTAATAACTAATAGAACAACACTCTCACAAATAACCGTGCAACTACTGGAAACTTTCCGTAAAATTTTACGCAAATTCCTCGTTTATATTTTAATACAGAATAATTTCTGTGTATCAAGGGCCAGCTTCTCACTGGTTCAAAATTTCTAGTGGAATTTACAGGAATAAAATTCCGTAAATATACGGAAATAGTAATGGCGTCCCAGTAGTCAGTACATTTTCAGCGTTTTCACGAAATTATTATTTTTTTTTACAGTGAAGGTTATGACACATGTTCTGTGATGGTAGAAAAAGAGGGTGGCGTGCAAGCAATCATCAAACTTATCTGCTTAACAACTGCATATTTTCACTGTGCATCACGCAAATTAAACTTTTAAACTACAGCCTTTAAATTATGTAAAATTCCTTACATCATTTGACTGATATTTTTTTAAAATAACCTTTTTTGTACAACTGTAATCTTATTTGCTTTAAAATTAACTTTCTACATTTTTCACTTTAACATAACAGTTTTATTCTTCGAGTGAATCATCATTTTATCATTTCACGTTTCAATTAGTTTATTTAACTTAGTATACAATGAACGCTCTCTGATGTGAACACCTCGGTATTATGATCACATTCCGACATTCCCAGCGAAACTCCGTAGACTTAACATAAGATGAACTCTTTGCATTCTGAACACCTTCTAATTTGAACATCCCAGTATTATGAACGCTACTTTTGATCCTCATTGTACCTGTACTTCTCTATAAATGAAGGTTTGTTTTATTTTTAATCGAAATACGGGGATTTCCCCTAGAGTGCAAATTCGGAGAGAGGTATGCTGCACGAGCATACACAATGCAAGTACTGTATTGTACTGTTTATTAAGGCAAAGGTGCTCAAGGGCTATTTGGCTAAGGAGCGGTGCTTTCGACGGAGGACTTTTTAAGAGGTTCTTTCGCTTATTCAACCTCTGGAGAAAACCACTTAAAACGCAACCGTTAGACATATGGCCGCGCAATTGGCCCGAACCCTGGACCTTCACACTTCAGCCATCTATGCTCAGTGTCTATATCCACTCGAGCATACTGGGGCCCATGCACAACGTAAGAACAGACTAAAATTACTTTTTTTTCGTATAATGTACCGATTACCGAATATGTCACTTTTTTTTTTGGAGGGGGGGGGTGTTGTCCAGTTACTTGTCATAAAAAATGGATTAAAAATTTTCAAGAAATGTAGTGCAATTATATAATTTTGTTGTTTTGTTTTGTAAATTTTTTTTAAGTAAAATAAAGAGCTCCCAATGGTCGATTGAATAAGACACTGGACGGAAATGCTCCGATGTCGTATTCACTATCGGAAATAACTTTTTTTTTTCCGACACGTCAGACGAAGGCGAAAACTTGCATTCCGATAACGAAGAGTAGAATTTGGATGGGTGTTTTATTGTGTGTATTATGGCGTGTTAAGCACTCCCACAAAAGAAACCCTTTCCCTGGCAAGGCTGACTCATCCTCCCTATTAAAAAGCACACTCCTTCCTTGATCGATTTCTCTCTATCCCTCGGAAATTCTGAAGACAATGTATTTGTTTAAGAAAAAGGAGAGAAATCCGTGCGTTTTGATTGGTCGGTCGGTCCCAGTGTCGAGATTGACCTAGCAGGTACAAAAATACTCACTTCTTTTATTCGACATTCATCGTGCTGGCACTAAATGGAGGGTCGCGGCTATTTATCAGAAGAATTGGACTATCCGGGAGAGAGAGCTATCCGTCACTGTTATTCTCCGATAACATCGTGGTAGAGTCCCTGAGTTCTGGCCTACCGCATGGCTGTCGATCTAACGGTGAGGAATTGTGAGCAGTTTTCTCCGCGTGCATACACATTAGAACCGATTAGTATGTCCTCTGCTCAAGGCATTCCTACCTGTGGCAGAGAGTCCTAATGTGCTTTGCCTTAAAAAGAGAAAAAAGTACATTATATATTTGACTGAATTTAGTTTGATTTAATTGGCAATAGCCTCCAAATCTTAACCCATTCGTGCCTGGATATTTTTGCGACTTTCTTCGATTTTTGCTAACACCAGCAGTAATTGATAAATTTCTGATGTCAACTTTTTGAACAAGGGATGATTTCATTTAAAATCATTATGTATAAAAATTGAAATGTCAACATCCTACTTGGCCATATTAAAATATTTTGTGGAATTGAGGTTCAATACTCGCGAATAAAGGCTAGGAAAAATAAATAACGTTTTCGACTGATAGCGTAAATGCCGTCCCAAAAAAGGGACGCTAGGCATAAATGGGTTAAGTCAAGTCCTTCATCTTGGTAATCAGCATGGCTTATTAGGCAGTCTACCGTTGTTGTTACTAATCCCCTCTGGCAACTGCAGAAAGGAGCCAGATCCTACATATAGAACGGCGATGATCGAAAGAGAGTGGCTTCCAATTTAATGAGCCCCAATGGGTGGAAGAACGATTTAGCTCGGGGTCTCCAATCTACGGTCTCGGGGACCGATTTAGGTCGAGTTGAACAAAAACCAGATAAGAGACCTTGCACCTGGATTGGCTCAGAGGTATTGTTTGAACATGGAGGACGTTGGAGTCACGGACATATTTTACGTGTACGACCTCCCATTTGCGTACACAATAGGACTTTAGAAACTAGGCCGCATTTTGTCGGGGAGGACAAAAGCAGTTTTGCCAATTTTTCTTTTACTGGCCATCGAAATTTTCACGACGAATTTATATCCCCACCACGAAATGTATATATCCCAATAAATTTGTTTCAGATCGATTTTATCACTTCTTTCCCCCTCCCCCGACCAGTGACTGCAAGTATTTCCACATTTTGACCCACCCTGGAAAATTTTCTGGCGACGCCCGTGCATATACGCCCATTTTATGGAGGGTATATGCACGGGCGTCTCGGATATATGCACGGGCGTTAAATGTAAAATAGGATCTTTTACATAAATTTCTTTTGTCTCGGGGGGGGGCGCCCCCTCCTTTAATCCGCCCTTGCTGTTATCAAGTTTTGAAAGGAAAATTACGATTCCAATTCGTTTAAAATTGTTTTACCAGATAGCATAGTTTAACTTTTTTTCATTAAAACGATCGTCTGCTTGAAGCATTGATATGAAGGGAGTTGTATACAAAATGAAATCGGTCGAATGCGAAAAGTTTCCGCGCGCTTCCAGAAGAGAAAATTCGATTTGGGTATATAATAAAAATTGAATATCCAGTTATTTATTTTAGGTGAGCGAGGATTAAATATATTGAATATAGAGCAGTGGCGGATCCACGGGGGGGGGGCTCTTGGGGCTCGAGCCCCCCCCCCCCAGAGCAGAGCTAGAAATACACTATGGTTAGGGAAGTTAAAAAAATTGTAAATTTTCACATGAACTGAAATTTAAAAAAGTAGCACTGTATATACAGTTGACTCTCTGTTTAACGACGATCTCTTTCCAAAGACGCTATTTCCAAGTCCCAGCAACTCCAACGTAAAAAATTTCTATTCAAAGACGACGTCGTTTCTGTTTAAAAACGATTTTTTTTTTTTCATCTTACGCTACAGGAACAGGGAACAAATTTTTTAAATGTGGGAAAAAAGTGCGGGGAATGTCAAAAGTGCAATTCGCAAGGCAATATCAACTACCTGAGTGCATTCTCAAAGGTATTTTAGAAGCAAAGAGAAAATTCTCGAAACAGCACAAAAATTTAGTTCGGGATCCAAATCCAAACGGCCGAATAGTCAATGTGGCCGATTGGAAGAGTTTGCCAAGGCACTTCTGTATGCAAATGGTTGCAAGAAGCAAGAGCATCCAACATTCTAATTTCTGGGCCCCACCATGGCCGAGTGGATAAGACACTCGACATGATACGCGGCTGAAGTGTGAAGGTCCCGCGTTTGGGACAACCGCGCGACTGTCGAACTAACTATCTGGAGTTTTTCCAGATGGTTTTCTCCAGATTCAACGTGAATACGCGTTAGAACCACTGAAAAAAGGCAACCGCCCCAGAATGCAGATGCCTCTAGTATAGGCTTGCCACATAACATCACCTAACACATAACTCCAATTTCTGGAGGCCCGACGAGTGGCTGAGCTCATAGCGCTCGCAACTGGGAGAAGAAAATGCCTGGTTCAAACTCAGGTTGCGTCCGTCAATCTAGCCGTTCGGAGTCTTACGCAGTTTTCTCCGAAACTTCTCATAAGTATGGATTAAGACCCCTTAAAAAAACCCACGTAGGGCACCCCGTACTCGGTCTAGATCCCTCATGTAGATAATTGTTCGTATTACCAAAATAAAATAAAATCAAGCAATTACTGCAGGGCTGTTATTCTGGCAGAAAAATTTGGAATGCCAAATTTTCAGGCAACGGCTGGTTAGCTAGAAAAATTCATAAAATGGAAGCTGACGCCTTTCACATTTGAGAAAATCTGGGAGAAAGAATAACGGGAAGGCGAAAAATGAAACAACTGACTCATTTTGATTTTCTTGAAACCTAATTTTATGATATTGCTTGTTTTTACTACCTTTTTTAAAGGTAACTTAAAATATTTTTTTGTGGATAATAAAATAATATAATGATAATAAAAGTAACATCTTTAAACACGCCCATATATCAAGAAAAATATTCACAATCCTAAGAATGTAAAGTGTAAAGGGTTTGTGTTGGTGCTGTAGGATTACGTCCAATTATCTGCACATGGAATCTAAACCTATGGGTGGGGTGCATTCCGTGGGGGTCTTTCTAAGGGGTCCTAACCCTTATTTTCTCTTAAGTTTCGGAGGAAAGCACGGAAAACTCCGAACAGTAGGTCGGCGGATGTGAACTGGAAGGTGCCTGGTTTTGAACCAGGCACCTTCCAAAGTGTAAAGGGAAATGCTATTCTTTTACAAATTCTGTTTATGGAAGATCTCTATTTAAGGATGATTTTTCACCTTTTCACGGTTAAACAGAGTCGTTAAACACAGAGCCAACTATATATATGTATATATACATATACCAAGAATATTTACACCAATACTTATTGAATCCTTCTGGACTAAACATATAATTTCTCTATTTACAAAAATGATAGAGCTTTTATTTTTAAACAGAAGGAGGGGCGATCTCTTTACCAAGGTGGTCATTTTAGCAGGTTTCACCGTATTTGAATGGACGACGGCACATTGATACGGGGGGAAAAAGATTCCGTTGCTCTCTCCATTTTGTAAGGGACGGAGTTTGCGGTTTAGTGCAGAAATCTTTTATCAGTAAACTTCGAATTGCCATTAAAAAGTCGTAAAATTCGCGAAGAGAATGCCCTCTTACCCACTGCAGTCACGTTAGACGCAGCGGCAATCAACATCGGCCTTAAGTGATGCTGAAGCATAGACGAACAATCCAACCCTCCGCAATTTGTACAGCTTTCATTCTTTCAACTGCTCTCATAAATTGTCCACACCACTCAGACGTATGGGTACAAATCCTCATTATAAAAGTAAAGCATAGTCTAAGATATTAGACAAAGTGAGTACCTGGCAATGTATAGCTAGTCTGGTTTTGAAAAAGAAAGCTGAAATTGTAAATAGCAGGTAATAGTGATATAGTTGTAAATAGCATTTGAGGTTGGTTTACTCACAGAAAAGGATGGGAATTACTTAATCCGGAAAACTTAATGCCATCCTAAAATGCGAAAATGAATGCTGCAAGCACTGTATATTGCACGGTGGCTGTGAAATGGGTTCAATTGCATTAAGCAATTATACTCTGTGCACACTAATATGTTAATGGGTAGGGCCCGCGAGCAACAACATGAATAAAGGTCGTTGATGATTAGTCACGTCTTGTCGTCACTACAATGGTTAAGGCGACATTTTTCTCGAATTTTTTTCGACATTTTTGGCGAAATTTAGGACTTTTAATGACCAGTCGGGATCTAGCAACAAAATATTAATGTGTTAAACTGAAAACCCTGTCCCCCCACACAATAGAGAGAGCAACGGAACATTTTCCCCCGTATCAGTCCTGTCGTCCATTGAAACGCATAAAACACGTGGCAGGAGCATCCGCCTTAACTTGATCGGTATAGGGTGCACGATAGCTCTGCCCAACCCCCTTCCGAGTTTTCTTTCGACGGTTCTTGCAGCAGAGCACATGCTTATTTAGTTGTGATATACCATGTCTAATTATACATTGGTAGAAAAAGTATTGGGAAATCATGTATCATCCTAATGAGAAACGGAGCCCCCCCAGATGGTTTCTCTGGATCCGCCCCTGATATAGAGATATTTTCATCGAATGTTTTTTCTAGCGCCCGTAGTAATTGCCTCCACAACGGGCTTTGACTTCTAGTACATAAGTATAAATTGATGCTAAAATGAGATTTTTTAAAGATTATGAAAACTAATCTTGAGTATGATGTGTTGTGTTGTTGTGGGACTACAGACAATTAGCTACACGGGGCTCTTGGCCGAGGGGTGGGATGCCCTCCGTGGGGGTCTTTCTAAGGTAGTCCTAATCCGTGTCTACGCTCAGTTTCGGAGGAAACCACCGAAAACTCCGAACAGTAAGGTCAGCGGACGCTATCTGGTTATGAACCAGGCACCTTCAGAACGCTTTGCGCTCAGCCACTGGCAGGGCTCCTGAGTATGAGCTTGCCGTTGTGGTACACTTTAAAAATATTTCTACTGCAAAACTGAAACTATAGATTTTCTGAAAATCGGGTAGGTTTATGTTGTTTGCACGGCACATTCACGATACATTTAGTTATCAGTATACGATTAATACATTATTAGCTTTTTTCCCCATTCTATAATCTTCTCATGAACAAGTCCAAATCTACCATGTTCTTTTGAGCCATAATGCAATGCTTAAACAGTTTTTAAAACAATCAAATTACGCCATTGACTCAAGAAATTTAAAATGTACCTTTACAAGCTACTATAGTTTTTAACCTTTTACAGACTGTGTTCAGATCCAGGCATATTTGAAATTATTTTTTGCATATTTCGTTTTCTAATCTATTAATTAAAGGATATTAGTCCTTTAAACAGGGGAAAAAACTTTATACAATTTTCACAGTGTTCGCATTTGGAAAGGAACATTGGTCATTTCTGACTAATGACTCCTGAGAAACTTTTACTTTAGTTTCAAAAACGTATTAGTTATGCGTAGTTTAAATGATAAGTTAAATATTGAGAATTAGCGAGAGATTTATTTTAAAATTTAAATAAGGATATGAATTAAGTTTGAAGTGGGGGAGGGCTGCATCAAGATAGTTCTGTAAAAATGTATGAAAATGGCTATTTTTATGATTTTTTATCCAGTTTCCCCACTAATGATAGAAACTCAACTTGTATTTCAAAAAATCAAGTCATCAAACTATATAGGCAATTTTTTTTTTTTAATTGTCTCTAAATGGGAGCATTGGCCTGTAAAATGTTAAGAAGTATCCAGATAAAATTAAGCAGTTTAAAATTTAGGTGCAATTTTAAAAGTTTTGAAGCCGATTGTACGTGGCGGTGTAGTGTACCATCGGTGTTCTTCGCCGTCGTGCCGGCCTAGACCTCAGTGGCGGTGCAGACCCCTACTAGATACCTCACAATTTCAAATTCAGATTTCTGATTTTAGTGGTCAGATTTGTGAGGAAATTAACTGGCAGGAAGTTTACAGACTTATTGAAACTGGACACTAAATAAACCTCTCACGCTCTTTTAAAGAAGTTGTTTTTATTGTGTTTACAGATGCAGTAAAAAAAGACTAAAGAAAATTTTCAAGAGTTTGCAATGTGCAGGCTGTAAAAGCTCCATACCAAAAAGTGTTTCAGGTGCCTGTTAATTGCTCTAGGGGGGGGGGGTAGGTTTTTCCAGAGGGGCTGAGTCTCCATAGTGCTCCAGTGCTACGACCTTGTAAATACATTTTGTTTATGGGTTAAAAAAAGCATTATCTACAAAGTATTTCTCCTAAATATTTATTTTAGTACAATCTACATAGCGAGAAAATTCTTTTGCCAAAAAGCTTTCTCACTTCAAAATTCATTTTTTCCCCCAACTATGATTATTCCTAAAAGACAGAGGCATAAGCAAAGAAGGTGTATAGACCTGCCCTCTCTAGGCGTAACGTAACTGGGTAGGTGTTTTGGAAACTTGTAACTTCTTCTTTAGCATTACAAGAGAGGTCAATCTCCGATTTTACTGACAAAAAATCTAATTTTTCAAGAAAGGGCTGAAAACCTTCTAAGGTGGGCATACGCAAGGATGAGCTGGAGTGGTTAAACTGTCTGGCAATTCAACCAAATTGAGCAATATCAAACGGGCAGGTAGAGGGTTCTGCCTTCTCGCATGGCTGTCAAACTAACTGTCTGAAGTTTTGGGCGGTTCTCTTCAGATGTAGTGTGAATGTGCTAAAACCTTTTAAAAAGTCCTCCACCCGAGGTATCCCAAACCAAACCAACTTACGTTCATGTAAGACAAAAACGGAACAGAAAATCGCAGATCGCTGTCTGGTCTAAGTTCTCCCAAAACCTCAGCCCATCGAGCGTTCACTCTATTGTCTGGTAACTTAGTTCGGCCCTGGTTTTGATTCTTCTCCTCCAAGTCACCATCCAGTTATGCAGTTTTAAGCCCCTTATAGTTTTTCTAAAATTTCCATGGAATTTTCAAAATTCAACATTTGTTTACACTTCTTTGAAATTTTTATTCATAACAATGAAAAAATAAATGAAATGAAAAACCTTGAAATAAATGTGGATTGAAGACGCGTATATGATATAAGGCACATTACATTCGGAAAATGGGTCAGGGCCCGTCATGCAGCCATCGACCTAAAGGTAAAGAGATTTGGGCAGTTTTCTCCAGATGTAAAATGAATACGCGTTAGAACCTCTTAATAAGTCCTCCGCTCAAGGCACCCCATCCTAGACAGATAGCCCTCGAGTAGCTTTGCTTTACTACACAATACAATAGAATTCGAAAAAACTTAATATACAACCGTCATCCATCTAAAGCTCTGTGAGAACATGGCTGTTTAAGGCAATTTAAACACACGGGGCAAAAAAAAAAAAAAAAAATTAAAATCGATCGTCTGAAAAAAAAAAAAAAAAAAAAAAAAAAAATTCTGAGGTATTTTCCCCCATTTATGGCATTTCCCCCCATTACATGGAAAGTGTGTATAACTGGGTCGATTGTGGGTAATGGAGCCCCTTGTAGGCCCCCTGTCTTGTGGAGTCTGCAGGGCTGCAGCTCGTATCCCTAAATCCAGCCCTATATATAAACATGTACACTGCTGGCCACCCAAATTGCAACACCAAGAAAAACAAGAGATATCACAACAAAATTTATTGTGTAGATAACATGTTGACCAAGTAACAAATGATTAAATTTACAGCATTCTATGAAGCGTGGTTCCTGCCAAAATCAGTACCCAGAGTAGCCGCCGTTGTTGGAGATCACAGCTGCCACACGCCTCGGCATTGATTCAAAGAGACTTTGAATGTGTTCTTGGGGTACAGCAGACCAAGCAGCTTCCACACGTTGCCAAAGTTGATCTGGTGTGACAGCTGGGGATGAACTCTGGGTCAGTCGTTGAGCAACCATGGACCACATGTTTTCTATCGGCGAAAGATCCGGAGAGCGCGCCGGCCAGGGAAGCAATTCAATCTGGTGATTGACGAAGAACCCTTGGACAATGCGTGCCACGTGTGGCCGTGCATTATCCTGCTGAAATATGGCTGTTGGCAAGCCCTGAAGGTAAGAAAGGACAACTGGCTCCAACACCTCGGAGATGTAGCGCTGGCTGGTTAAAGTACCGGCAATGCGTACTAGAGGAGTGCGAGAGAGATATCCGATACCGCCCCATACCATAATACCTGGTGCAGGACCAGTGTGACGGTGCATAATGCAGCTGTTCAGCATCCTCTCTCCACGGTGTCTCCAGACTCGAATCCGACCGTCGTGGTGTTGCATACAGAAGCGTGACTCGTCAGTAAAGAGAATTTCATTCCATTCTGTCGTCCACATCCTTCTTTCATCGCACCATTGGCGGCAGAGACGTCCGTGGTTCCGCGTCAGAGGTAGACAAAGCAACAGACGTCTTGCGGACAGACCATTCTGCTGTAAACGACGTCGAATGGTACGCGCAGACACTGGATGATGCGTTACAGACTGAATCTGCTGTGATATGGTTCGTGATGTGACTGAGCGGTCCGTCACTGCCATGCGTACAATCTGCCTGTCATCACGTGACGTGGTGCACTGAGGTCGATCACGTCTGTCCGTCGTACCCTCCTGCACCCAACGATCACATATCCGCATCACAGTTGTTTGGTTTCGTCCAATACGACGACCGATTTCCCTGAAAGATAACCCACAATCTCGGTATGCCACTATCCTTCCTCTGTCAAACTCGGATACTTGATCAAAAGATGATCGTTGTTTCCTACGAGGCATAATTTATCGTTTTTTTGAAAAAAAAGCAAGAAAAACACAATTGCTGTACTTGAAACCGTCGAAATCTCCAAGCCTTAAATAGCGCTTTGAGGTGGCGGCACAGGCGCGCTTGATGTGCGTCTGCGCTGAAATTCTAATCATTTGCATATCTCACCTCAGCTAATGCATGTTGTAAATTTCATATTATTTGCATGCTTCCTTCAGGGTGTTGCATTTACGATGGCCAGCAGTATATATTTGAACCTTGGGGGGGGGGGGGGCGCGACACCCTCAACTGACTTGCTTTACAGATTTGCATTTTTTTTTGGTTTACAGAGCCATTTTTGGGTAAGTAACGAGTGCACTGAATGTAGTCCTTTGTTCCCAATCACATCTGAAATTATATAATCTTATGTTTAGTTAACACAATAACAGAAAGACAAAAATACGCATGTTTCTTTTTATGTAACAGTTTTATTTTCAAAATACATAGCCTTATATACATTTATTAATAGATGTTATTTCAATTTTCTTACTGTTTATCATAAATACTTTTACTATTTTACAAATGATGGAAAGACTTATTGGGTTGCAGTTACATCATCATTGGAACACGAATCTTCATGAAATGAGATCAAACAAGAATGTTTCTAGAACAAGTAGGAAAAAAATACAGTTTTGGGGGGTGAAATACTTAATACAAATCATTTTAAACAAATAGATTGGGTATGTTCAACTATCATCCGTCAAAAATTACAAGAGAAACAAAAATGAATAGATTACATAGCTGTTTCGTTATTGATTAAATCACATTTTTTAGTGCCTATTTTTGTAAGGAGCCAATTTCATGATGCAGAAGAAAAATGACAGTGGTATAGTATGCCCGGAAAGAATGTTTGTATAATTGTGTAGTATGACACAAACTTAAGTTGTCATAAAAGAAGTTAAACTAAAGAAGAAATATAACACTTAACATTACTGAAAAAAATTCAGTACACTATTATTCTTTGAAAGCTTCATACATTCTAAAATGATTAATGTCATTCCATTTATCCAAAATTCTATAAATTATTTCTAAAAGATAAATACATTAATTACTGGCATAGTTAAAAAAAACAAAATACCACCGAGCAGCAATTTTCCAAAATCAGGATTTAAATGTGAAACTAAATTTAAATTAAAAAAATAAACTTTAACTAAATTTAAATTAAAAGGTAGACTGTGTAAATTAATATGAATATCTGGTAAGAAATCAACTTTTCTCGGTAGAAAAAATAAACAAGTATCTTTTCACTTTAGATATTTTTTTTAAAGGTTAAAATCTTAATATCTTTCTGCTTTTGGCATAAAATAAGACTTCACTTGAACCAAAATGAAGAACAAGCTTAAAATTAAGATTTAAGTATTAGCCAGTAATGCTAATGTTGAATTGAAATGTTGAAACTTGTATCCAATTTAATTTATCATGAGAGGTAAAAAACTACATATTTTAGAAGATTGAAGTAATTGTTTAAGAAAAACTTAAAACATAAATAAAATAGTCCCTCCCATATAAAGTTCACAGCAATAACACGAGTGCACATGAAATTAGCCACAGACCTTTCTTATGTACAGAAAAACAAATGCATCTGTACAAGAAATTTAATGAAGAATTTTAGCACATTATGTAAAACTTTGTTACCCTAGTAAGAAAATATACTCATAAATTCACTGTAGGATGTAGGACAGATGCAGTGACACCAATGCACATGTGCATGGAGGATTTGAACCCATCCAAAAATTTGGTACTTTAGCCCACTGAATTTGCATTTTATTATTTCATGTCCATTTCATTTTAAATTTTAAAAGAAGGTTGCTTTTTCAGCATCATGGTTTACTAAAAGTTTGCAATTGAAACATTCATTAATTTTTTTGCTAAGAAATGCTTAAATGAAATTGATAATTATAGATCATATTTAATTTTAAATAATGCAATAAGGAAAAAAGTATGATAGTACTTAATGAATTACGTGCTGAAGATTACACTGGTATCAGGAAACTTCTTTTAATGAGAGCATCAAATTTTCAGCCCTAATTTCTATGGTGAAAAGTGTCCTTTATCTCTTATTCACTTCTTGTTTTGACAATGAACTTTTAGATATGCTATTTAACAAATATTACATTTATTTGTTCTAAAAAATCATCAAAAATTAATTTTCCATCCAAATAATAATAAAAAACCTACACCCACTGTTTTTATATTTTTGTTTATTTCACTATTTTATTACTTATTTAATTTTAACTAAGTTTTCTATTTTTGCTATTTTCTAAAATTTCCCTCATTCTCTCTTTTTTTTCGGGGGGGGGGGGGGCTTTTCCTTCTTCTGAATGGCAATTTGTCTTTGCTGTTTAGTTTTTAGTTCCAATATTTCTGTCTGCATGGATAATGAAACTTCTTTTGCAATTGAAGAAGGATGCACTTTTTATACCACTTGAAAGTATCTTTTTAGTGCATTTTACTTAACAAAGTTTTCAATTAAATCACCTTCTAATACAAGTTTTTTGTTGAATTCTCTTGTTAATATTTAAAATAACCATTAATTCCTTTATACTTTTTAGAAGGAAATAAAAGTAAGAATTTGATTTTACACAAGCTCATTCAGCAATACTAGATTAAAAATAAAGTAGAAATCTAGACTGAAACTGACTATATTTCAAATTTACATGTCTTGCGATTTTGAACAGTATAAAATTGAGCTTTGAAAAATACTAAAGTTACATAAGTATGAGCAAAGGCTGTTGAAAATCTAATAAGATGTTTCCTTTTCTTTATAAAAAACATCACTGATACAATTTGCTTGGTTTGAATTGCTATTTTTTCCCCACTGCAATGCAACTAATAAATCAAAACTCATTAAATATGTTATTAACTTAGTGCTTCAACCTGGAAAAACAGTTTTTAGGAGAAATATAGAAGCTGTAATAGCAGTTATGACTTTGCACATATTAAACACTATTCCTGTCATGGTCAATTCCTCATATTTGTAAACTTGTAATCATGATTCTACAAAAGCATAATGCATACTAGGTAAAGACTCATCTTCTTGAATGATCCATGAACCAGCCTCCCTTTTTGTGTTCACTAGTTATTGTTTCATGTATGAGTAAGTGTTTCTGGAGTGTTTACTGCTTATTTTTTTTGGGGGGGGGGGGGCAAAAAATTACCATAAAAATATTATTTTCAAAATTAATAAACAAAGATTTTCAGGAAAAAATAACTAGTTTTAGAACATATAGTAACTTTAGTAAAAGAAGAGAAAAATTCTGTTTTATAATCAACAAAAATTGATATTTTAAGTAAGTATCCATATAATGCTTACGAGATGTTTTCATATCTTCGTTCATGATGGATTTCCAGAGCCAGAGCATCTATTAGGCTCAATAGATGTGGTAGTCAAATGATAGGAGCCTATAGGCCAATACTATTTGCAATCCCAAAAGGATATATATTATATATATATATATATATATCCTTTTGGTATCTATACATATAAAACAAAAATAAAATTGCAACATCAAAACCATATCAAGCATTATTTTTTTTAAAAGTTTAACAAGTAACATTATAAGTTTGAAACATTACACACATGAAAGCAGCAGAATTTTCAAACCCATATTTGCATTATATGATGTTCAGTTATACGTATTTTACAAAAATAGGAAATATTTCTATTTCATAGCATAACATACATATATATGCTTGCAGGCTAACAATGTCTAGTCTTGGGGTTATGTCTTAAAGGTCCATTATGAGCATAGAAGGATTTAAGAAGACATTCCCACTTTGTTGTCAAGCTTAGAAAATATTTTGTAGAATGAGCCTTAGAAATTCAATAACCTTGTAGGGCTTAATCTAGCTTTGACTAGAGAAAAATTTTAAATAAAGTTTGCTATAGGTTTTTCTCAAAAACTAAAGGTTTTGGGGAACAGATATTTCATAAAATATGAATGTACTATACCAATCCTGGTAAATAGCAAGCCCTGAAACATATTTTAAATTCTTCAATAATTTCACTATTTTTGAATAAAATGATTCAATGTTTTTCTCATTTTTGGCATGACCGGAAGAAAATCAACTAAGTTATTTTGCATGATAAAGCATACTCCTGAATCATTTGCTATAATAGCAGGTAAAAGAAAATACTAAATGAAGTATTGTATAAAAGACTGTATAACAAACAGTTAAAGAATGTCAAATAATATAGAACTTCGATCTTGCTGCAGCATTTATTTAGTAGACAGATTCATACAAACAAAACTATTCACAGATTACTCAACAATTGTTATCACAATAATTTATTCTTATTTATAGTTCTTTAGAAATATTGTATACATTCAAAACATTTCTTTTAACACCAAAATTAATAGTATAGTTTTCACATTCATTCCTCATTTAGTTTTGTAGTTATTGTAATACATTTTGCAATTAAGATCTATTTAGAGTAAAATCAAACAAATAAGTATCAGAACATCGAGAGTGACACACAAAAGAACATAGAAAATTATGTTCTAAAATAATTTTTATTGTAAATATAATTCCATGCATTTAATTTCTATGTACAAAGTTTAACATGTGGTTTTACAAATTAAAAACTCAATAAAATAAGAACAATATTAATTTTGCAGAACAACATTCATTTTAAATGAAATTCTTTACGATTCATTTAAAATATAACTTTTGTAGTAATCTTCAGGACAGAAAAATTAAAAAAGTAAAACCTTGGAAAAGTGACATCAACAACACAACTATTGTATTTCATTTTTAATTTTAAATATTTTCTGAAAAATTACAAAAAGTATATTTTACATATTAACCTTAACAGTAGTAGGATAGCTGTTCCAAAGACAGTTTTTTTTTTTTTTTTAACCAAACACTGTCATTATTAGAAATGCTACATTGAGGCTCTACTGCCTTATTTGGAAATAAAATGGATATACTTACTTTTACAACATGAGTATCTATTGTATTCTACAGAATAGTTTTTAAATTATAAGAAGAAATTATTTATTTCCAACAAAGAAAATAGAAACAAATCTTAGCAAAAACAGAAAACAATTTGATGCAAGCATAACTGCAAAAAGGACTGGACTTCTGATTGTCTTTGTTAAGACACTAACTTAAATAAAACAATAAAAGAAAAAAGGTTAATGTGAAGTTTAACACTTTAGAAATAAATTTATTATTAAATATGATGAGTTAAAAAACTACCAGCATGTGAGAAAAATACCAAAACTATATATTTTTCAAAACAACACATAATTTCTCAAAAAACACTACGAATAACAGATGGATATTCAAAGAACTGTAAGAAGCTTCAATAACACATTCCTTTGTGCTTCCAACATGTTGATGTGAACAGTAGAAACTGTTACACTGTAAAATCTGATAAGAATAACTGAAAATATGTAAAAAATAAAATTAGAACAGAAAATTTGAATCCATATTTTTATTTACTAATTTCAGTGCATTTGCAATGGTTCTAAAATTATTTTTAGTTTCAGGCTGCTTTGAATTTAGAATTAATTTAACAATTTAAAAAGCAGCACTTTGGTAACTATAATATTAAAAACAGAATATGAAATTATTTAAGTAGGCAAAATAAAATGTACTGAGAGTGGGCTGTTAAAACTATGATTTTTGTTAAACATTTTATTTTAGTGCACATTGTAACTGTCTCCACAACAGCCTTTATCTACTAGGATATGATAATAAAACACAAGAAAGAAATACTTTTTTCTGAAGAAAAGCTTTGTATAAATATGAACAAAAACATTTACTCACAAATCTGTTAAACTTGTTCATAATTATGTGCTCTAAGGTTTGAACAAATATTATCAAAATGTTAAGATACGAGTGATGAAATAAAAACAATTTGGATAATTATTTGATGTTCAATTTCACAAACGTTTAACTTAGGATTTAATACAATTTTTATTTCACATGCTGATTGAAGAAAAGTTAATCATTCATGGAAAAACAGATGTGCCAAGTTTCCAAACTTAAAAAGCCTGAGATCTACTGCTTTTTAAAGTCGAAAAACCTGAGATTTTTATGCTTATCTTTTTAAAATAAAATGCACACATCAATACTTTTCTTAACTGTCATGTGTGTCCATATAAATCCTAGTATCATATTACTTGAGTAGTATAATGTAAATTTAGTTTCAAAAATCAGCAAAAAAGAAATATCCAAAAATATAAAACAACAATCAAAATACATGATACAAACTATTTATATATGAAATTTATGTAGATATCTTACAGCACAATAAATTGAAATATCTAATTTTTTAACAAAAAATACTTAATTTCATACAGCTTTTAAATTTCTAGCATATTCATAGATAAATAATGGGCATAACATAAAGAGCATTCATTTATGCAATATAATTTTTTTGTAATAACTTCAGATGCATTATTTCAAATTGAATACCCTTAGGCTGTTGAGCCTGATCAAAATGAAAGGAACAAGTGTGAGCCTGATGAATAAAATTGTGGAAAGTTTCAGTTTCTGAATAAACTCTTAAAAAGCACAAGAAAATGAAGAAAAATTCTGAAGCCCAAAATAGGTTAAAAAAGCTTAAAACTCAGGCCAAAATCCTGAGACTGGGCACGTCTGGAAGAAGGATTGTAAGTAAGTTTATTTTTATTCACAAATCTCAAAAAAGTAATTTAAAGTCTCTCAAAATAAATAAATATTTCAATAAATACTCATTTTACAATCTATACCAGCTAGAATGGCTTTAGTCATGAAGCACTTGAATTCAAAATAATTAAAAAATACTAATTAACAAAACAGATGCGCATCCACTAAATAACATTATCTCAGTCAACAGTTTAAAAATAAAAACTGAAAAATTTTAAGTTTATAATAATTATAATAATTTATCAACTTTCTATAACTTTCATATTTGTAAATTTAGCACTTTTCACTCACTAGCTGGAATGTTATAGGTGAAACATCAAACTTCCTTTCTTAACCATATAAATCTACATTGGAACCTCCAAACATTAAAATAAATGCTTATATAATTCATTGGTAAAATGGAATACTGGTTTAATATATACAATTAATACCTGCATGGAAATATTTTAAATACATGCATTTAGTTCTGTAATTGCTAGAGTGCAGGGTACCAAAAAGCAGTTTTTAAATAAGATGTATTTTTTTCAGAAATTAGCATGATTAGAACATATTTAACTTAAAAAGAATAATGCTGCATTATTTTTGAATGACCAACAGTAGTTTTAATGAAAGAAAAATAACTACTTTAACCACATAAAAATATTCCTGGAATTATTTGGAATCGGGTCACTTCACTTCTGAAGCACTACAATATCAACATAATTTAAGGCAATCTGAATTTATGAAATAATTATGTCAGAAGGTTCATACAAATAATTTGCACTGAAAGCCACATGAAATGCTAAAATACAATTGATAACTAGCTACTATTTTTAAATTAAATTTTAATAATGTCTCCATTCATTACAAAATTTATGGATATCACACAAAGTAATCTTAGACAAGCACTGTGGATACATTTTTGGAACCAACAATTAAACCCAAAGTTTCCACTTACAAATTCACACATATTATTTTTCTTCTTGTAAGTTTATTGTGTCATTCAAACTATTAATTAGTTTTCTCCAACTCTTAGAAAAAGAATTTTTAATGTAAACATGTAAACAGCCAAATAGTTTTTTAAAAAATAACACTAACACTGATAAAACACACCTGCTGAAAACTTAACTAGAGCCATGTAGAGATTTGCTTCCATATTTTAAAAAAAAATTATCTACACAAAACTGAAGAAGTAGGCAATGTAATTAGCTTCTTTGTGGCAAACAAGACAGCTGGACAAATTGCAGCAATTGATAATTTTAGGAGCTATACTTAAAGCAAATAAAGCAATAATAAAGACAAATTTATTTTTAAAGGCTCTAACAATTTTTGTATAACATTTATCTGCCTAAAGCTATGCTTGACAAAGATTTCACCATTCTCCAAAACTGGAGTAGCCTTAAGGCTCAAACTTTGTGGTGTAACAATCACTGATATCACTAACCCCTGGATCTTTTGCACTGAAAACAGGAATTTCCAGATCCACATTTTCTAACGCACTGACCAGGCTGTGTAGTGGCTAGAGAACTATTCTACCAAAGCATGAGTCCGGGTTTGATTCCTGGCATGGGGTTGAGTGTCATTTTGTCCGTTCCTTCATAAGAGGCAAAGATGCTCCACTTATCAGTTACATCAATAATAAAGGGAACAGTAATTCTGGTATAGTAGAGGAAATTTCTGTACGGCAAGTGCCCACTATAAAAAAACATTTTCTAAACAGCTAAAAAGAGGATATGGCTATGAGACCAAGGTCTTGCCTAAGATAAAAATGAGAAAACATGATTTTATCATGTAAATAACATAACTACATCCATTAAACTAATGTACAGACCAAAAATGTATTATAATTTGCATTGTTGCATTTGCTAGCATATGTCTTTCTCTTTTACCAAATAGTTTTAAAAGAGAAAAACCATTATCACAAAGAAAATCTTGTTTGACTGTACAACTGATTGTAAAGAAAATAAAACCTAAAGGTAAACAGAGGATATGGGGCATATCCAAAGGGGGGGGGGGGCTGCACCCCCTTCCAAAATGGGACCCTTTATTTTGATTACAATTTGATACCCCCCCCCCCCAAAAAATAAAAATAAAATAAAATAAATAAATAAAAAATCCTGGCTACGCTATTGCAAAGGTCAAATTATTGAGCGGAGAAATAGACTTCATGCTGTTAACAATATATACATTAAAAATATATATAAATCTTTTTCAATGATTGTAAACAAACTAGTAAAATTAATTTAGACTATGTATTTTTAAAAAAAGCAAGGTTACATCCTTGCACAACTTTTAATTTCTGTAAATCAACTAGGTAATACACTGAAAATCATTCACCAAATTTTATGAAATTGTTTGAATGAGTTAAGAAGTTTCCAAGAACATTTTAGATAGCAATAAAAATACACTTTAAATGTACAATGCTTTTAAAAATTTATATGGAGTTAATGTTAGTTCATGAAATGGAGGTTCCAATGCCTCATTTAAAAATATGTTACATATGTATTATAAACATTACAGCAGTTTTAAAGCTATGAATTTTTATCTATAAATTTCTAAAAGTTTCAACTGTAAAAATAAATATGAAGAACAATGGTTAACAAGAAAACATAGTGACTGTGCATTTTAAACCAATAATAAAAACACATTCTCTTTCATTCAAAAAATATTCAAGCTTTCACTCATCACATTATGAACGATCATTTCACACAGTGAAATTTCAGAAACAAGAAATGATTGACATAACCAGGCATGACAATGCAAAATGAACCAACTCACAAGCAAGAACAGCTAACAATTATTACTATTATGATTATCGCATCGAGATAAATATTCTCATAGAGCTACAATAAACACACATAAGAAATCCTATCTATTGAGATAAGTATTATATAAAGAGTATATCAAGAAAAACACAATGAAACTTCTGTAACTCAAACAAGTACAATCAGATTTTTCCTTTTTAAAAAAGGAAAAGAAGTTTAATTAGAATACTTTTATGAAATTTAATATTGTTAAATGTTGATCGAAATTTATAAAATATCTTTATCATACAGAAGAAGCTGACTGGTAACATCAGTCTTGGATGTTGTTTTGAAAAAATAATATGTATAAAGATGATAAGATTATCTGCAAGGATTTAATATCAACTAATAACAAAATTGTAAGCTTTCAATATATTATCAAGGAAATAAATTTACTTTTAAACTCAGAATAATATTTAGAACTTTAAATTTTGTAAAATCTTATATAATCGTTCAATATATACGACCTAAATTTCTGTTCCTCCGTAAAAAAAAGATCACGTATAAAATAAGATTTTTTTGTTTATGTGCCTCAGATTATAATATATCTTTAGTTATTACAATGCAGTGAAATAAAGACAAAACTAATATATTATTTTACACGAATGAAAAGGCTTAACTTCTGAAAATGTCCTTTTCTCAAGAAAGTGTTCTAACTGCATTTTCAAAGGTTAATATTCTTATTCCCATTCTAATGTAAGAAATGTTGTAATCACATTGTAAAAATTAAGCTCTGCATGTTTGGGGACATGTCTTGTGCATTAAGTAGCTTTCTTCCTAAATGTATCATGTAATAACAGGCTCTGACAAGTCCTAGGGTAAGTTGCTTAAGCAGTTGCACATGATAAGAACATTAATTTTCACATACACGAATCGAAATTCATTTGTGAAAAAAATAACTATAAAGATGTCTAAGGGAGAAAATTAATGGAATGCAAACCTAATAGTGCTAATACATAAAAGGTAAGCTCTGCCTATTTGAGGTTGTTTGATTGGGACTGTTCTTTTACAAGATCATGCACAAATAAACTATTTAAAGGTAAACAGATTCTGAATTTTTTTAAGTCTGTCAAAATTTTGTCCTAATATTTCGATGTCTCTTCACAAGCTGCACATAGCACTCATAGAAACAGCAAACCTATGAGAGTTAACAAATAATTAGAAAAATTCTGAAATGTATAATATCTTTCTAAATTTATTGTGATTTAGCAAAAATTGTCATAAGATTCCATGTCTAACAATTTTATTAAGTCTCATAACTCTTTATTGGTTTATTGTTTGTAAGAATACAGAATATAGTTCGTGAAGAAACATTTACCTTACTTTTTGAGATTTTGAATTAATTTTTTCCCCTTTTTTGCATCTAAGTACAATGTGATATTTTGATTAGAATGTCTCATACAAGCTGTACTTAAGCACTTTTAGAAAAAGCAAACCTAAAAGTGTTAAAAAATACCTGTAAAATTTTTTGGTCAAATTTTATTAATAGATCCTACATTTAACAATTTTATCAAAAGTTCATCAACTCTTATTGGTTTATCATTGGGAAGTGTGCATAGTACATCTAGTGAAGAAATTTTGATTTTGTGTTTCTGATACATATATATATATACATACAAGGCACATTTTGTTTTTCTGATACATAGAGAGATATGCTAAAGCAAACTGAGCAAAGGCCATCCGAATTAAGGGCTGCTAAAATCTGTTCAATTCATCATGGAAGTCAAAAAATCAAATCACATATTATCTCTTTTCTTTTTGTCCATACCTTCTGATGGTTTGCTATACATTCCAGTTTCTCGTAAAACCCCAAATATTCCCAGATTTCTATTTTTTAATTCAACTTAAAAAATATAAATGTTCCAATTCTTTCAAAAGAATCATAGTTAGAAAGTGAACAATGATTTAACAAAGCAAATGACCTATCCAGCCCAAAACATTGTTTTCTTGGTGGAAAAAAGGGGATTTATTAAAATGTTGATATAATCTTATGTTTTTTATGCCCATTTTCTGGACATTATACATTGTTATTTGTAGAAAAGACTTTTAAAAATGGTTTTGCAATAACATGTCATACCCACTGAGATCATATCATTGTGCACTGAAAAAGAAAAGTAACATATTTGTATATGAATGCAAGGTATTATGGTCTATGGTTAAAGCTAACAAAAAACATAGCAGCCAGTGAGAATTGGGATGCTAAAATGCAGCTTTTAGATTAAAAAAACAAACAAACATGGTATTGAAAATAATAATTAGTACATTCATTAGTTGAAGTTTTTTTTTGGGAGGGAGGGAGAGGAGTGGGCAAAAATCTTATCTGCAATTGCTAAACATAGAATTTTGAAAAGCTGCTTAATTTGTTGCCTAGGGCCATTCTAAGCATGTTCTAAGCTCTTGTTTATATATACATTTAATCTGAGACAAGCCTTGTGATTTGGTTTGCTTGTTTAAAGAGCAGAATTTGTACCTCACCACCAGCAAAATCAACTGTCATGAACAGTTGCTTTGTGATTTTTTTGTGTATTACAACAAAGTTATGATTAACTGAAGATAAAAAATGTCTGAAATGCATTGCAATTATTTGAAGTTATAAACTTATGTAGCAACCTTGCTTAGTGTTACAATCACACCTGTTTCTTTTTTCCCTCTGCTATGCATATGTTTCTTAATACTTCCTTAGTGCACCACAGAAAGGCTATACATAGTTGAAGGTCAAACCCTTCCCCTTGAAATCTGCCTTTCAAATATCTGTGCTGGAACTGTCATACTCAAGCTTATAGACAAATTTTTTCCAATAACTTTCCTTAAAAAATCTGAATGCCTGAAAAATAAGGTAAATGGTGAAAATCCTGATAAGCAGTTTACAGAAGTTTCACTGCACACTGAAAGCAATGTGAGTTGGTTCTTTTTCAACTAAATGCCCAATTCTCATTCGATAAATTGCAGTCTTTTGCATCACATTGTTAATTTATTTACTTTTTTCATTTGCTCCACAGTTCTGGAAGATAAATCAAGATTTGGGCTTCCTCTGACGAAGTTGGGGAAAAAACTTTTTTTTCTTGTTTTTCTCATCAGCAATGGTGCTACAGGAAGATTCGGAAGATGCGCCACCTTCATGGATGTCCACGATGTTGGAAGAGCTCGCACTCTTCTTCATAGCTTCAACAATGGCACTCGAGGGTTTCTTCTTTTTATCCATGATGCCAGCACTTATCTTTCTCACTATGTCTCCCATCTTGCCATTTGAATGCTCCAGTGATAACTGGGAGGAGTTGAACTCAATGTCTTTTGATTTCAGTTGTGAGGCTTCAGGAGATGTTCTGAAAAATATTTTAAACAAAATTTTATGCATGTATTATGTATAATAACATAACAGAAAGGAAATAAAATATTTTTAATGATACAAAAATATCCCAGTTCAGAGTTAAGAGAATAAATTGTGCCAAGTACATCAATTATAAAACATTTCCAAAATAAACATCTATAGTTTGTACACACCTAACCTGATGGTATTGGAAAGCCTACAGTAGCTGATTTACAGCTTTGCTAAGTTGTACTGCATATATCTCTCCGTACAATAAGTTATTGTATCATACGCAATCTATAATATTTTTAAGATATTAATAATAATAATACAGTCAGGAATTTTCAATCTGGAGCTTTTATAATACTTTTTTTAAAATATACATTAGGGTGACAGGAAATTTATAATTTCTTGAAAACACAGTCAAGTCAGAGTATAGGAAGAAACTGGGACAGCATTTTAAATTCTAATGTGAAAGAGAGAGGGAAAAAGAAAAAAAAGAAGAGACTAATTGTTTTATCTTTACTGTACTTGTTTTTTCTCTGGACTTTTAAAGCTCTGGACTACGTAGGTGATAAAAAATAAAACAAAGTTGAAAGTTTGTCATTTTTTGTCTCTATCCCTTTCCCAAGCTACTGTATAGATAACACTTTTAAATCTCTGGAATATGCAGTGAGAAAGTCAGAAAGTAGGTCAAACTCGCAACCAGTGATTCTGCTGACATTTTAGCATTTGTTTTTGACTTGTACTTTTAATATTTTAAGCATTCACAAATTTGGTCCTATTTTAGAGTTTCTTTAAACTAAACTAATGGCAGCATAAGGGTTTTGTAATTCTAAAATGTAGCTTTTAGATTATATAAACATATTTTATTAAAAATATTAATTGGTAAAATCACTGGCAAAATATTTTGTTATGCCAATAGAACACAAGGATGTCTGGGATATCCAAATTATTATTTTTATTTTTATCTGGGACCATAACACAATGCCACTGATCCCTTAAGGTTTGATGATATTTAGCCTTTGCTTGTGGATAGTACTCAGGAGCTGTTGTTTCTCCTACAAAAGATAAGAAGGTGGAGGCTCATTACAGTTTGGACAGACTTTACCTGGTGGTAAACTTAACTTGGCTACTCCTTCAGGCTATATAAAAGTTACTGATTGCCAAGAAATGCTAGAAACCCATTTACTGCCATTTCCAGGGAGAATTTGTGGCTGAAGTTTGATTTTCCCTCATGACAGACAATGCACCCATTCATGTAGCAAAATCCTCTTGAAAATGGTTTATTGACAATGGGTTGTATATCATGAAATGTCCTGTCCTTTTGGATTGATCTTAATCCCCAAGAAAATGTGTGGAGTATCCTCAGTAGGGATGATTATGCAAATACCCAATAGTTTCAGTCTGCAACAAAACTGAAGCCCACCATCATTGAACATTTGGTTAATATTGATGTTACTGTACTCCAAAGGATTGGCAAATGATATCCACATTGACTCTTGAAAGTCATATGTAAACATGGCAAATATATTGGCTATTAACTTATTTTTATACTGGAAACCATTTTCCAGTTACAGTAGCTTTATTTCAGGACACTTTTCCCTTCTTTTTTTCACATTTATTTTTTATTCTTGCCTGGGTGAGGCAGGGAGTGAGTTTTTCTCTTGCACGTTTTCTTGTAAGTACGTATTTGTGTGCATACTTTCTTTATATGTTTGTCTCTTTCTTATTCCTCTGTTTTGCTTCCAGTTATAGTGGCTTTATTTAGGTGGGACACACTGTAATTAAGTAGACTCACTGATTAAATTAATCTGTGTACTGTTTTTATTCAATCACTACTTGCAATCAACAATGTTGTCGTTTTGTTTTCATCAACCATCCAGTCAGGGGTGTCAACAATGTAGCAGGGTTCCCACTCAATTTCTGAAAAAAAAATTCCCCTGACTTTTCCAGGTTTTCCAGACCATCATGTGATAAAAATCCAGACAATTTTTTATGCTTATGACGTCAACTTTGCATATGTTCTTTAATATTTTTAGTCTCCCAAAGTAAGGTTAAACGTTGTTTGTTTACAAAGACTGATTTTCCAGCCCAAATTATATGACTTTCCAGGTTTTGGGCCAAACATTGCAATTTTCCCTGACTTTTTTTGCCAAAATGAAATTCCCTGACTTTTCCAGGTTTTCTCTGACCAGTGGGAACCCTGCGTAGTGTTCCAGGGCTCAGGAATTTACAGAAAAAAATCATGTGGATGCAGAGCATCAAAAAAATTTTAAGGAACTTTTGCAGGAAAAATCAATTGAAAATCCAGAAAAACTAAGTTTTCTTCAGAAAAAAGATCATTTATAAAATTATTTGATTATTTTCTTATTACTGCTAGTCAAAACATACAGAAATAAAATCAATCTTGGATGGAATGGAAGAAGAGATCGTGAATGTAAAAAAACAAACAAACAAACAAAAAAAACCAAGCCCTTTCTTATTTAGAATACGAAATTCATTCCATCTTAGTTTTCAACCGCAAATAAGGATAAAGCCAAGTTATCACAGAAAAATTTAATATGTCCTCAATATTCTTGTAAATTCTAAAATAAAATTTTACTACTTGTTTGTCACATATGTGGATGTTTTAGAGCTTAAGGGTGTAGTTTGAAAAAATAAAATCACCCTCACGGTCTAAGTACACAAATCAGAATAAGCTAACTGCAACAGGAGCTCGAAAAAATTCAGTATGATTCTTTGTAAGCTGTATTACACATTGCAATAAATGAAACAAGGGTACCTTTTATAAAACTTTAAAACGGGTTTATCGCTTATTGCATTGTATAATACAGCTTGTAAAGAGACATTATAAAAATTTTGAAGTGCATTACATAATTAGTTTATGTGTATTTATGTACCAAAATCACACGGTTTTTTTCGAACTACACCGTTAAGTACAATCAAGGAAGAAAAAAAAAAAATCAATACATATTGAGCAGTTTTCTAATTCTAAACTAGTTTTAAATTGAGCTAAGGGCTTGAGTAAATGTAAACTAGATGAATTTTTCTATAAACAAATTGTCACATTGACCCCCCCCCCCCACCCCCCCCAAAAAAAAAAAAAAAAAAACTGTCCAGAGCAATTGCAGAAATTTTAGGTAGAGCCTCTGTGCCTAGTTATCAGTTAACATCTTTCTCTAAACACCATCATGGTATACAAGTCAAGCAAAGCAATAAAGTGCATCACATCTAAATATGTCATGGGAAGTTTGATAGGTGATAGGTTAAAGGGAGAAATATGAAAGGATAATGGAAGTAGTTACAATTAGTTCCAAAATTTATTTTTAAAAGTAAATTAATTTTTGTGTCCAAGTGCAGTGTCCCTGAATTTTACGTACAATATATGCATGAGTATAAGATAGACTCAAAATTGTACTTACAGAAATTAGCTAAAAATTAAGAACCCAAGAGCAAGCCAAATGTACCGAGAAAATTAATCGCATTCCAAAAAAGGAAAAATTTCAGAAACTAAACCTTACTGTTAACTTTTGAAGATGACCCAATTTGCACAAAAAATTTCATTTCATTTTATAACAGCGCTCAATAGCAGTTATTTGTTGCCTTATATAGTTCATTTTCATTTTTTTTACCTCAAGCAATTTCAAGTGAAAAAAACAATATTTTTTGAAGCATTTTCTCTATTCTTTTCAAATTAGTACATATTTATAGCATTTTTAGGTTTTTTGTCTATTTTCAAGGAGGGACCATACAGGGCCGGCCCGAGGGGCGTGCGGGCCCCCTGGCGAAGCACAATAACAGGGCTTCTTTTCTATCATGTCTTCTTAGGTAAGTTACTACTAGCACTGCTAGTACATATCAGTTTTATTTCTCTGCTGTTTTCAGGATATATCGCAACCATCTACTAAGCTCAGTCATGTGATAGCAAAAAAGAAAAAAAAAAGGCCCAGGAGCGGGGCCTTAGGCGATCGCATATATTAGCACCCCCTTTGGGCCGGCCCTGAACCATAACTCTGCAGGGGGAAAAAAATTGAAGATGGTGGCTGGGATACTAAACTTAACTCATCCTTGTATAGTGATATATATTTTTTCCTCATTTACTGCCTGCATTGTGTAGGGGATAGAGAACCAGTCTATCACACCACGCATTCAATTCCCATCATG
The DNA here is from genome assembly GCA_038373885.1 of Cheiracanthium punctorium. Taxonomy (NCBI): domain Eukaryota; kingdom Metazoa; phylum Arthropoda; class Arachnida; order Araneae; family Cheiracanthiidae; genus Cheiracanthium; species Cheiracanthium punctorium. The sequence goes on from JAWZYV010001543.1 coordinate 743,715, forward strand.
GTCTAGGATGTCATTTCATCTGTCCCTTCATAAGAGGCAACACTAGTCCATCTATAATGTGCCTCCATAATAAAGTGGCTAGTACTTCCAGCCTAGAAGTGACCAATGCCTATAAATGTCTAGTATCCAGCATTAGAACTTTTTTTTTTTTTTTTTTTTTTTTTTAAACACTTCTATGTATAAGCTGACCTCTTACATTTTACTAAAAAATCTGATAAAACTTTCTCTGCTTAAATTTGAGTATATAAAGTATGTTTCATAGTACATATAATATATTACACATCCCAAGTACATAATTATTACAGATAATCCTTAACAGTTGGTATCTCTGTAGGAATGACTTTAAGTTACTAAATGACAATGCTAAAACCCACATTTAATTGCAGAAGAAAATTTATAATTTAGCGCAAAAAAATTCATAAGTATTTGAGAGTAATTACCCATCAGATATGATAAAACTTGCATAACTGGTCTCAGGGCAAGATGCCAGAGAAGGTGGAGTTATACTTCTTTCTGTGGAATCATCGTCTATTTCAGCAATTTGAAAATCTTCATTATCTGTTTCAAAAGATGATATATTATCCGATGGTCTGTATAACTCCCTTGGATAAACCACCCTTGAGGCAGTAGGTACCACTGCATAATTTGGAATTTCAGAGGTTTTTCGAATGAACGATGGGCTGGATTTTGAATAACTTGGCGGAGGTGGAGAAGGAATGCTTGAACCAACACCTGTAATAAAGTATTTTCATGAATTCTCTAGGGAATGCATGGAGGAAATAAACATTTTTAACTGGTTCACATAAAAGCATTATTTTACATTTTTTTTTTATAAATACATATTTGTATAGACTAAAATTAAAAAAAAACCTTTTTAATGATTTTTTTTTCTTTCAGTAAAAATTAGGACTAATGAATGATCAGAAATAGAGTCGATGACTTTAGTTTAAGATATGTAATTCAGTTGTAATTGATGGCTTACTAAAGTTTTTTGATATTTTTAATCAATCAATGTATAAAAAAAATCTTAAAACTTCCTTAGTCTATAAAACATTAAATATATAAATTTTACAGAACAAACTGTATCATTCAGGAAGAATCTAAATAACCAGGATTAAAATCATTTAAGGTGCATTATGTTTTACCTTTAAAAATCATAGTTTAATAATTCAGTGGATTTTAAAGGATATTTAAAACTTGCATAAAAATTTCAAAATTATCATGGATGTTTGGGACTCAAGTTCCATATTATAATGTATGCATAAGGGGTACACAATTAAAAGAGTGCAAGACATCATAAAAAAAGACTTTTCCCTTCATTAATTTGAGGGAGAAAGAACCAGTGGAGTCACTAAGTATGGTACAAACAGTTGGCACATCTGGCGTCGACCGGCTGATACCATACTTAGTGAGGTACACACAAGTGTGTCCACACCTGGTAAGAAAAAATATTTTACATGAAGTATGTTTGGCAAGCTTAATTGTGTGCAATTACAACTATCAGATCATGTATATCAATATGTAAAGTATAATTATGCATGTGTGAACATTTACTTTTATTTCTAATTTCAGAAGTCTTTTTTATCATGAAATTTGATCCCCCCCCCACCCTTCAGTCGAAAATTTTAGAGAAAATAATGACATGGTGTCACTTCCTCTGATAGAGACACCTGGAGTGGTTTGCAACCCCCATGCAATGCTACTGAAAAGAACTCTGCTTTCTTTAATGTAGAAACATGACTAGCATTGATGAAGATCATAAATAAGACTTGCAAATGTACATTTGTGTGCAAAATGAATGCTGGTTTCGTCATCCATGTTTTTCCAGGAGAAAGCTGGAATACAGAGGTTATGGTAATATATTTATAATTATTTTACAAGAGGATTGCTGTCAGATTACTGTGCCCAGAATTAATTCTGGGCACACAGTTTTTTCTTTACTTAAGCAGTCAAAAATATCATTAATGCAAAAATTTAACCTATTAATTCCTGTGCCCAGTTTGTTCCTGTGCCTTGTTTTGCTTTAAAGTTTGCAGTGAATACAGGTAAAAGTATTTCATAAACACTTAAAAAATAAACAAAATAAAATGACTAATCTACAGAAATGTTTTTACAAGTACCCTAACAAAACAATTTCAGACGAGGGATTTTTTTTTTTTTTAAATGTTTAGGAAAGGGTACAATAGGAGATAAACACGTTAATTTTAGATTTCACTCTTAAAAGCTGTTACTTCTAAATCTATTTCAACAATTTTTCACAGGAGGATGAAATAAATAAAATGAACGAGCAACAAAATGAAAATACTCTTATCAAAGTTAAAGCACAAAACATATTTTTATTAGCAACTTAAAAATATAAGTCCCTGTATTTAATACAAAACTAAACACATATGTTTAAAAGCCATTAAATTTAAGCAATCAAAAAAATTCAGTATGAAGTACCAGATCAAAATTATTAAATATATAGGGTCATTTCCCCAAAAAAAAGGTGGACACATTTTGAAAAGCTCACAAGAAAAAATTGAGAAAGCAAAATAAAATTCTTTTCAAACCGGAAGGCAAGTGTCAAAGATTTGTAAATCTAACAGAAGGCTCTCAATAATGGCCTTCCAATTAGCGATGAATGATTGATGTAGATGGCCATGCAACATTGCACAGAGTTATTAAGTACTAATTTTTACATTCATTTGGCAACCATTTTTGAAAAAATACTCCCGTCTCCACTCTCGCATATTGTGATGTAGTACAAATAGCAGTAGATTATTAAGCAATTTTAGAAGTTCATAATTAGGGGGGGGGGCACCAATATCAATCATGGTTCAATGGGAGGGGGGGGGGAATGCCCTTCTTAAGGCTTGTTTTGGATGACATTAAGTCTAGTTGCAATACTTTCTACAATTCTTAGTTTGACCAACAATTTTTTTCCCAAACAGTGCAATTTAGCATCAATGATGTAAAACTACTGTGCAATTCACAGTTTCTAGTTTTGCTAACCCTATTCCTATTTTTGCCAGCAACAAACTAGATATACAATTTTGGCAGCTGCATTAGCATAAAAAATATTTTTTAAAAAAGTCAATCATTTTCAAAAGCCATTCAAGAAAGTTGGTAGATATTTATGAGCATGTTAAAACTAAATCTAAATTTTATTGCAAACCAAAAAAAATTGTTCTAACATTTATTTATTGATTTTTATTATCATACATCACTAACATTGTAATATTTAGTCAAAAAGCTATTATTTTTCAAATTTAATAAAACAAATTATGTAGCATTCAAATCATCAAAAATTTACCAAAAATTGATCTTTGTTTCTTAAAAAAGCAATTATTTGCATAAAAAATATTTAAAAAAAAAGTCTTAATCACCTTCAAAAGCCATTCAAGTAAGCTGGTAAAAATATAAGGCAAAAAGATGCATTACTGATAACACATGCACTAAATTTAAACAGATAAAAACAAATCTAAAATTACCATACTTACAAATTAATTTTAAAAGGATAAATAGATTTAAATATCACCTCACATAAATGTAATTTTGCAAACCGTGTAAAAGTCTGAGAAATAGTTTTTTGAAAAGTAATAGAATGAAAGTAATAGCATGAAGTAACAGCATATCAAAAACATAAATATGTCATACTTCAATTGAATCCTTTTCCTTTTAAATTGATTAATAATTATATAACATTCTCCTTCGTCATTAAAAGTCTTCTTTTTGATTAGTAAATAAAATGATAGATTTAGGCCAAACTTATCAGATTTTATAATTTTTTATTCATTATCATTAGTTTTAATTACTCAGTCAGGATATTTGCTTAGTGTTGCTTACTAAGTCAGGGTATTTACAATTTTTGAATTTAATAACGAAAGCGATAGTGAATGTCTGTAATCAGTCTTAAGCAGGATGCGCTAAGTTTACACTTTAGTAAGACTGTAAGATTACCAGTACCTTTGTTCTAAAGTAAGTAGTACCTTTGTTCTCCTTTTAATTTTAACTTTTAAATGTCTAGTTTGAAAAAATAAACCCATATGATTTAATTTGTACATTCAAATTCTGAGTTGCCTCATTGAATATCCAGGATGTGTCTTATATTCGAATATATATGGTGTTTTTTTTTGGTTAAAACATTAGAACACATACTTTATTTTAAGAAATAGATATCAATCATCAATACAAGATAATCAAAGCCTTAATAAACAAAGTTTTACAATGATTGATATACTAGTCTAGTTTTAAATGCAAAGAACATGGATGTAATGTTGAAAAGTTTAAGACTGGGAATACACAGCACATATGTTGGACCTGCTAACATTTTTTATTTGATTCTATTCTAATAAAATATATTCTTGTCTTTCACATAGTTTTTCTCAAAAATGTATTTTCTTTGTTTTGCATGGAAGTATCAACATATAGAAGGTCATGCATAGTTTCTAGGGGGACCACAGCCACAGTAGAAATCTATACTAATATAATGTAAAATAATTTTTCCTATGAATTTTAACATTTATTCTGGTTCCTCTTTTTGGCTTGCCTCTCTTTTTTGACAACTTTGCCAATATTGTACAAACTATATATATATTGTACGAACCATATTACATGATAGTGTAATGGTCTTCAAAAGTCATGAATCCTTTTCACCTAACAGCTCTGCCTTGGAATTAAGAAAGAAAAATATGTTTGATATTGTTGTATTTGAAAACCTATTTTTTCAACTACACTTCAAAATAGTTGCACTTGCAATGTGAAATCAACCCATCAGAATCTTCGAAGATGTTACAGTCTTCAATCAATTTGACTGCATTTCCTGGTACTTTTTGGAACGTGAAAATAAAAGCAGATTTTATTAATGAAACTGTTCTGAAAATCATTCATAAAATATTAAAAAGGAAAGTTCTGTGACAAAAATAAGAGATGAGAAATTTTGTCTGCTTTTGAAAGCAAGAGATGATTGTACTGTCAAAATATTCATTTCATAAAAAAAAAAAAGATTGATTAATTTGTTCAAATGATAACTGTAGGATATCTTTTTTGCAGTACATAACAACCCTATGTTTGACTACTGATCAGAGAAGTACAATGCAATACATGCATTCTGCCAAACTTTGTTGTCTGATTAGGGCTTGAAGAATGTACTGTGAATGCACTTGAGTCAGTTGCTTGATTTACATCTTATTCTATGCAACTTTTAATCTTTGAGAAAAATATTCCCTTTATTAGATATAGCTAATTTAAATCAAAACATAGCTTATGGAATTTTTTTTTTTTTTAAATTGTTCGCTAATGTAGTTGCTTTAGGCAGAACAAAACCAAAAATAAGTTTCAAAATGCATAAAATTAAAAAAATATTTTCCCTTCATGAACACAAATAAGAATATTTGCTCATTTAATATGCACAAGCTTAAAGAAACTGAATTAAGATAAATTAAAAAAAAAATCTTCAGAAGTAAATATGTTTGTTATAGTACAGTATCAAGTTATAAGTGAACAAAATTAGCAGAAATCCCAACACTAAAACTGCATCTAAATAATAAAAGCCCTGTTCGCCACAATTCTAAGATCGACCGTGTGACCATCTCACTTGGTGCATCTGCGGCCATGTTGAAATTTTGATAAAAAACCCATTTTTATCTTTAACTGAAATCAAAAACTTTTTAAACAGATCGAAAGATTTCTAAAAAATTAACCTTTTTTAAACAGCTACTTTCAACTCTAAATATCTAGCGAGATATCACACCTTGAAAAAATACAAAACATAAACAGAAGTGACACGATTCATACCTTGATTCTTTGGAAACAAAAATCACGGAGCATAATCTCTTGCCTAGATCGATTAGATGGCGTCATAGAGACTGGAGAAAATAATTCTTTTGCATGACAAGCAATGCAAGAACAGTTTTATTTAATATTTAAGTTCTATTTAACTGAAAATTTTTGATATATCTTGGGCAAATTTATTCAGAATCTGCAAAATTTTGTTTGCACAACACTTAAAACACCTATTTGTAGGAACTCTTTTCTAGAAATTGGCAACACTTTTTGCAATGAGAACGTAAACATACACTGTCGTTGTTTTAGGAAGTCATGTTTTTATTTTTTCATTGCTCTCACCAGAGTGTTTTTAAATGTTAACAGTGTGCTATTTGTGAAAATGTATTTTAAAAGTGTTACATTGAGTGTTTTAGATTTTTTTGGTGACATTTATTTTGTTTTTGCTGTATGTTTGTTTAATTTTAAATTCATTTAACCGGATGGATTTTGATTTCAACGTTGTTGGATTGCAACTTTTATTTCGATTGTTTTGGGACATTTGTTTTATTTTTGTCATAAATCCAGAAGTGTCTGTTTAATTGGGTGTTTTAGATTGCTTTGGTGACATATGTTTTTGTCATAAGCAATTGTTTAATTTTGAGTTCGCTTAATTGGAAGGATTTTGATTTCAATGCTGTTGGATCGTAATTTTTATTTAGATTGTTTTGTTTTTGTCCTAAATCCATAAGTGTTTGTTTAATTTTTGAATTCATTGTTGTAGGAAGGAAGTTATTTTTTTTTAACTTCTTAAAAAGTTACCATTGCTCTCTTCATGTGAAAAATCGCAGTGTTTTGAAATGTTAAAGGTGTTTAAATGTAGTGTTTTTCTGAAAACTTATTTTAATGGATTTGGATTTCAATGTTGCTGGATCATAGCTTTTACTTAGGTTAATTTGGTGTCGTTCATTTCATTTTTGTTGAAATCTGTAATTACTAGCCGGCATGCCGTCCAGCATTGCTGGCCTGTGCAAATTCGCTTAAAAATATTGCTGACCAGTAAGGTAGACTTTGTGCCTCTGTTAACAGTGTCAGTCTAACGATTACGTCTATGATTTTATACTTTAAAAATTGGAGTCATGTTTCAACAACTCAACTCTGAACTCTAGAATTTCTTTCTATTTTCAGAAATTCTTTAATTCTTTCATAAATTCTTTTTATCTATTAGAGATATGTGGGTGGTATAAATTGAGAAATGTTCAAAATAAGGTCGGAAATAAGAATTCATTAAGAAAAAAGTTACCTTGTTCATGTACAAAAAATTACACTTTTTAACTTTTATAGGACCTACGTAAGAAACAATTCCCAGTTAGAAAGTTTTTATTTTCAATCCAACAAGACTAATAAAGAAACCCCCACATAACTGTAAATTTAAAACTGACTGAATTATGCTTAATTGATAATGGAAGGCTGTGCAAAGGGACTGTACACGAAAACAGAAATGTAAATTTGTGGCACGTTATAAAAAATAGAATGTTTGAAAACATTTACATTAGAGCCATTTTTGGGTTTTTAGGGTAGATTATGGTTCTGTTGAAAATTATCATATTTTTGAAAACAACGTTCTAACAGATGAACTCCAATGATTTTTTATTTCCTGTAAGTAGTATTTAATGGTAAAACAATTTTTAACAATTGCATAACGAAAGGCAGACTATTTTTTTTGGAGTTTACTCATTTGTTTCCAGTAGTAACTCTTATCAGAACAACTCAACCAAACTTTTCTTGTACATATCAGAATAAATAGTATAACTAGTACTGCATAATGGTTTTTGTTAACAAATGACAAGCTGTTTGAATTAACAATGATTTATTTTAAGTGCAATAGAAATAATGCAGAAACTGCTTGAGAATTCGGAGGACGATATCTGAATTCATCTGAAATTTTTTGCATGTTTGTTTACTGGACGATGAGGCGATTGAGAACTACTAGTGCTTTTCATCGAAAACCTGCCCCTGGGAGAAATCGCTTGTATGGAGAAAACGAAGAAACGGACATTATAGGGCATTTTTCAGCCAACCCATGCTCAAATATTCAAAAAGCAAGTGCGACGTTGGGACTACCTAGAACATCAATTGGTAGAATTCTTGAAAAACATAATTCGCATCCATAGTATGCATGGACTACAAGCACTCCATCCATATGATTTTGCTGGACTTCATGCATTCTGTAATTTGTTGTTAATTCAACAAGATAAAAATGTGAATTTTCTTTAAAATATTATGTGGACGGATGAATTGTTATTTACGTAAGAGAGGTTAATCAATTCTCATAAGGATCATTATTGGAATGATGCAAAACCCTATTTTGTGCAAGAAATACACCACCAAAGAAATTTTTCTGTCTCCGTGTGGTGCGGAAATTGGAAGAGCGGATTTTGAAGAACTGGTTGGTCCTGTGTTTTATGAAGGGACACTTACAGCCTCAAAATATCTGCAGCTTATTTTAGATGGCACAGTAACAGATATTTTGGAGATTATCGTATGTAAAATGTATGTATTTTCAACAAGATTGAGCACCTACACACAAGGCTATAAGTGTAACAAACTGGCTCAATGTTAACTTTGATAAGCAGTGGATTGGTTTGGAAGGAGTCACAGAATGGACCCCAGTTCCCCTGATCTAACGCCGCTCGATTTTTATTTTTAGGGTCGGCTTCGAACACTAGTTTAAAATACTCGTCCCCAAATGCAAATGATCTAAAACAAAAGATAATCGATGCATGCAACAATATTACTGGAGAACACCAAAATATTTACAGAAGCATTATTAGAAGAGCTCAGTTATGTATTGGAGTTGATGGAAAACGTTTCGAGGATTCTTTGTAAATTGCACTTTCTTTATTTGCATTTTTAGCATTTTTAATGAAATTCGCTTTTTTATATAAGTGGTACCCTCTGAAAGGTTTATAAAGTTGAACATTTTGCAATCGTATTAGGTAATTATTCATTTTCGAAAAATCTTTTAATTTTAAAATTACATGTATTAACATAAATGTTATTCATTGTAAATTTAATATATTTATATTTGCAGTGAAACGTTTTATAAATATAAGTATTAGTAACACGATAAAGCATAAATAAGAAAAAAAATGTGTATGTAACAAGGCTCACAAAATTTGCACATTCTTTAGCTTTCCGTTTATCTTGTGAAATTTGTATTTAATTTATACGATTTTAAATCAACTTCAGATTTAGTTGTTTACCAAAAAAATTAAGAAATATTTCTTACTCAAGATGCTTAATTCAAAACACATTTCAAGTTGCAATATCATATTTTTGATCTAAAAGTACCCATTATCAATTTGTATACGTCCCCTATTTTTCCGAGAAAATAGCCTTTTATGCAATAAAAAATGTCTGGAAAAATGTTATAAGTCCAATTTTTTTCTGCATCATAATTCAGTTAGTTTTAGAGATACAGTTATATTTTTTTTTCTATTGGTCTTGTTGGATGGAAAATAAAAACTTTCTAACTGAAGATTTTTTTGTACAGGGGGTCATATAAAAATTTAAAAAGTGTAACATGAGAATTAGCAAGAGGAAATTTTTCTTAACAGATTCTTATATCCGACCTTATTTTGAACATTTTTTTAATTTACACTACCCACTTACCTCTAATAGATAAAGAATTAAAGGTGTAACCACCTTTTTGGGACACCCTGTATATAATTTGCATTTATATGTGTGTTGACTAGCACACATATACAATGCAAATAATACCAATAAAGGCATTATTATGTTAAGTGGCTAGAAAATGTACAGGTTAAAAAACTTGACTGTCAAGATTAAAAGATCAACACACACACAAATACTTAAACCCCAATTACACTATAAGACAGACAGATCAAAAACTATTCTTTTATTAAATAATTTCTATAAGGTTTAATCTAATGTTGCTGAAACATGTCATCAAATTTAACTTTGCTTACAAATGCTTACATAACAACATATTTGCTGATAAAGACCACATTACACACACTATGATATATGTGTATATATGTGTGTTATTAAAATAGATACAGACACATGTACATATTCATTTCAAACTTACAGACAAAATATAATAATACACACTTTGCAATAAATCTCACCATTTTTAGTAGATACAGAAACTGAAGTGCCTGGAACACCAGCAGTCAGTGATATGCCACTGTCACGGTGAACCAAATATCTTGGATTTTTAGCAGTACGGGTATCAGTAGTTTTAGTAGAGGAGGGTAAGCAAGCTGGCAAAACAGTTTAAGAAATGCAAGCAAAGTATTAGGCAAATATACTTCACTCCACACAAAACACTGAAGTACAATCACAACATGCGGCTGAAAGACCAACACCATCCCCATATGCACAAAAAAAAAAAAAAAAAAAAAGAGCATTGCTTATAGTATTAAAAAGAATGCTAAGATAATGTTAGAGACAACTTTAACCTATATTGTCCAGTCATTGCAAAAATGCAACAGAATCAATTCCCTGTCTTCTGGGACTAGCATTGTTTCCTTATACTGGTTTTAAGTGCCCTGCTAGAGCTCAGTATTATAAGCAATGCCGAACACAAAGATAATCTATGCCACTGCTTTTTTGCAGTTACAGGAAAAGTGTTAAACAAGTTCAAGATTTATTTCAAGGTTTTTGAAGGGTATTTGAACACTCTAAACCAATGCATAATAATAAAGAAATATTAACCTCTATTATTTTGTAAAAAAGTCTTTGTATGTTACTACTTAGAGATAATTATACTACATCTACAGTTAATAAACTATATGCATAATGCATATAAATTATTAGCATAAAAGATGCAACAAAGGGAATCTTTTGCAAAATTAATACTCCACAAACAGCAAAATGCTATATATAAATAGATTTGTTGTTCACGTAATATACTTTATATGTATCAGAAGTACAGAAAAATAATATTTTCTTTTTGTAAGTCAATATTTTTTGCTTACACAAAACTAATATTATGAAATTTAGCGTATTTGTGAGTTATTCCTGTACACACATGCAAGTAGTGCTATATTTAATCATAAAGGGTATAATGAAGTAGGCTAAAATATCAACAAAAACTTACATAATTTGCACTGAACTTTGTTAACTTTACTTAATTTATAGGGATAACAAGATATACTGGGGGAAGTATAACAAAGTAATTTTGGGTATGGCCATTTCTATCTAAATTTTAAAAAATCACAATTAAATGAATTAGCAAGGATTGTGCAATTTTTTGCACAAACTTTATTGCAGCCAATTTTGTTTCATAAAGATACAAATAATTTTTATATTGCAAACAGGTGCGTCATTTTTTTCAAATTGGGTACAAATTTCATTTGTATGGTTTTGAATTATGAGTGATATTTTAAGAATCCATTAACTGTACGAATCAAGGGATAGCTGTATTTGCAAAAATGATATCTTTATCAAAATTACAAAATATCTTGAAGTGGAGGGGGGGGGGCATGCACTGTAATATAAAGTTTTAATTTCCAAAAAATTTTAATTTCAGTTTACATTTTTTAATACACTTATGCTGACATCAAATGCTGTAGTATATTTTTGTATGAAGTATTATATATACAATAGTTAATAATCTTTTAAACCTTTTCAAATATTCCAATAAATTTTCCAGTTTATCCAAATGCCTTACAAAGTTGTCCTACAACATTTGCAGTGTTCTCTCCATTACAATTAATCACCCCTTAAGCATTTTCAAATACCTCTATCCCTTTTTAAGTTTGTCCAGATTCCTGGAATGATGAGTATATTTCTGACATCATTGAATGTCAGAACAATGAACAATCAATACCTTTTAATGAACAGTCAATACCTTTCCTTTAAAAAATATCTATCACAAATGGAGAAAGATTGATGCATCTGTTTTGCACAATTTAAAATTTGCAAAAATCAAATTTATCACACAGAAACAAATACAGGAAATTAGACTAAATTTATGTATTTTTATGTTCAACAGCTATGTTAGATTTGGTTGTTACTTGAAGGAACCACCACAAAGGAAAGGATTAACTAAACAACAGAAAAATTATTTACAGAAAAAAAAAGATACCTTTTCAATACAATACAAATGCAATTAAAAATATTTTGTTAGTAGCACAAACAAAAGTAGCACACAGATGCAAATTTGTAATACATGCAGTATATTCTTTTAAATACTAATAAAATTTTATAAACTAATTTACAGCTTAATGTAAGAAATTAAACTTACTAGGAACAACACCAGCATAAGGAGGAGGACTCTCTTCCCGGAGAGTTGTTTCACTACTACTATGTGTTAGAGTACTCAAGCCTAGAAAAATTCAAAGCTAAATTTAAAAAAATCAAAGTTTATATTAACTAAACATAACAGGACTATAAATTAATGTTATTTAACAGTACTGCAAATTAGTTTGAATGCTTACATTCGAATAAATTTAAATTAACATATGGTTGCCCTTTCTCAATACAAAAAAAAAAAAACAAAAAAACCCACACACAGTGACATGTTACTTTCTAATTGATGCACCAACAAATACAGGTATAATTTTGTTTCAGTAATTGTTTTTAACAATAATGCATAGTAAATTTTTTATCTTAAAAAACTATCTACAATAAATTACAACAGAGCTAAGTTTTAAAAATTCAATAATAAGCCTATCTTTTTATTTCACATATGCATTCAACAAGTCAAAAAAGTCAGAATGCAAATTTTTATTAATTTTCAGCCAATAGTAAATTAATTGGAGAGTTCATTATGATAGCAACCAAATTTTAAGCCAGAATTTCAAATTTTAAGCAACAGCTTTTGTAATAATAAATTACTGCATTACTTTTTGCATGAAAAAAATATAAAGCCCAGAGATGATGATAATACTTTCTTACATTTGTAGTTCTTTCCTTATATTTTATAAATTATTAAATCATACTTAAAAATCCTAAATGAGAATGGGTTTAAATTTTACCATTTGATTAAACATGGCTCCAAAAGTCTTCAAATAAAGGTTTCATTTTGAGTAATCAAAAATATCAGCTAGATGTTTAAAATCAAGGTTCAATCTTTTCCGAGGGCGACGCATATATGCAGATGTGCGAAATTCACCATAAAGAGTGACGAACATGCACATGCCATGTCATCATGTAGAAAATAATTAAAATGGAACGTAATAAGCTTATTTACATGAAAATCTTAACATTAAAAATCTGCTGTCATCCAGGATAATTTACGAAGTGGCAGCTTTTATACCTGTGAAAACTTTTTTAAAATTTGGCAAATCACCCAGAAGGAGTTAAATTATTAGATTCTCCAATTCTTCTCACTAACACATTTAGCTTTTAAATATTATATTTTGATAGTTCTAATCACTAACTGACTAAACTTTTATTGTAGAGAAATGAGATTTCTAATTTGGGGAAAACTAGGCTCAAGAAATGCAGAGTAAATAAATAAATAAATAAGTTTTGAATATTTCAAGGTCAAGTTAAAAGGAGTATGCAGATAAATTCTCAAAAAAGTTTTCTTTGTAAAAAATTAGAACACAAGATATTGGCAATGCTGAGATTGTTTCTAATTGCATATTGTATAACAAACTGCTTCTGTTGCAGCTGTGTATTTTTTAATTTAAATACGCAATGAATAACTATAAAATTTTACTGTTATTTTTGATTTGAGGAACACTTTTTAAACAGTTAATAGTGTTTCAAAAATGTTTATTTTCCCTTTTGTTTAACAAATTTTAACAGCTATGCATGTTTATACAGCTATTTTATAAAATAGGTTTTACACTTCATCTTCTTGTGACTTTCAAAGAAACTTATTTTTAATGTAATGTTGACAAACTTATCTTATGGCTTATCTGCATGAAATTGTGGTGTTAATTCATAATAAATACATTATGCTAACCATTTAGATGTTAGAAATCGTTATACACTAAATAAATTTAAACACAAAAGTAAAATTTGTATATAGATGTGTCAGGAGTGTAAAATAAGCAAACACAGATTTTTTTAAAAGAATAAGATCATTTAATACTTTCAAAAATCATTTTACAATGAAGATACAATTAAACTTCTGGAAAAAAACATTATTTTGAGCTGTTGGAAAAGACTGTCTCTTTCAGCTGAGGAATCTGTAAGCTTCTTTGTGTTTTCATGGAGAAAAGCATTGTAGTAGATTGGTGGGAAAATCAGGCCTGGATCTGCTATTAGGCATGCTAGACCCTTGCCTAGAGTACAAAATTTTGAAAGCAGTCTTTTCTTTTTTTCCCCAGTAAGCAAACATATGCTGCTGAGTTGTGTTTTAGACAATATTGAGAATCTTCAGTCAAAAGAATATCTTTGATCTTGCACCTTAAAGTACAGATGTCAAATTTTGGGGCACTTGCCCATAGCACAGTGGGAAAAACAAGAAGTTTAAAGTTTTTCTTTCACTGGGTGAGGCATGTGATTTTTGGCCATAGGACAAGAGCTATTTTATCTTTGAGGGTGGTACTTAAGGTAGGAATCCACTTGGAAAATCTAACCAAACAGCACAGAAGACTTCCATGCTAGAAAATTAAGCACGACCAAGTCTGAATGCCTCTGAAATCGGGATCGCTTCCAAGCAGGAAGTATATCTCTGCAGAAGAGAAAATGAACCTTAGCCCTCCCCTAAATAAAACCCTATTAAAAATGCCAATATGCATTGTTGTCATCTCTGAGGAATGAAAAACTTCAAAAATCAGAACTGTCCCATTAGGTTTTTAGAAAAAACAATGGGCACCAACCTTTATTGTCCACTTCCATCTCTTTTTAATGATGCAACAAATTGTTATGTGGCATAAGCGTCAGCAAACAGAAAAAAAGAGTGGCCACTTGCCCACCCCTGTATTTTTGTATGCCATTTTCACCCCTGCTTTTTTGTTCTTTTTAATGAGGTAGCCAAATGTTGAAGTAACCTTTGCCCCCCCTTCCCCCTCTGCACACAGGCACTGATGGAAGAGGGCACAGCAATGATTGGTGCCCAGTCTGTTTCAAACAATAAATCTGGACCTTGGGAAAACTCATGACCATACATATAAACATGACTTTTTCTAAACAAATTAAAAAATGAAAGTAGGTGCTTTATACTTTCCGGATCAACCAAAAACTGGAAAGCAATTATCTGTTATTCCTTTGACAATATTTTGAAATGTCATTAACAAAAGAATCACGGACCTGAATGAGTACTTCCTGTTGTTCCATTAACTAAATTTAGATGTAAAATACTTTCTAAACAAGCAAGGCCAGGATTCAGAATTATAGGAAATCCACAAAGATGTTCAATCTGTTTCCATCTGTGCATTCTTTCTTGAAGATCTGTTGTCACTTCATAGAGGGCAGTTCTTAAAAGTAAACAAAAACCAAATAAGTATAACTTAATGAAAATTTTAGATTAATTTTTTGGTATAAACGTTATTTACAAAAGTACACTTAAAAGTTTGTTTAAAAAAAGTGAAAATTAGGAAATACATTTCAAGACACGAAATGCTCTGCATTCTGTAAGCAATCACTAGACGACTGTATTTATACCTGGATCCTGTTTTATTTAATTTATCTGGTCTTGGCAACAATGTGTGCTGTGAAGATCTCAATATCATAGAACCTTTCAATATCCCACATATTGCACCAGATACTACAGTACAGAAAGATTCAAGTGATGAGATAAATATTCGAAAAAGAACCAAGAAAATGCCTGCTTACCTCAAGGATTATATGCTTTAAATAAATTTGATAAAATATTAAAAATTCATTGCCAAGGATGTCCATTTATCAGGATTGCCAAATGTAAGGAATCACTAGACAATTTTTTTATACGTTGTTTTATTTTATTTATCTGGTCTTGGCAACATTTGCATACAGTCTAAAATTATTATAAAAATGTTAGTTCTCGATATATGCATTTTAGAGATAATCTTTAATAAAGATATTTTAATTTACTTATTGTTATTTTACAATTCTTACTCTACTTACTTGGCTTTAACTATCCGATCATCAACATCATCAATTGATCCGCCATGAGCAATTCTAAAGGCACCCATAAAAGTACCCCTTTTTCTGCTCAATTTTTCACACTATAAAATAAAGAAATATATAAGTAATTTGCAGGCATAATAGATGATCTCAATTATATACAGTAGCGAGCCAGAAATTCGCACAGCTTGGGACAATAGCTTTTGCAGATTTTAGGACAAGGGCAGATTAAAGGGGGGGTGGGGGGGCGATCCCACTTGACAAAACAAATACAGAATGTGCCTTGAATGTTTGGATTTTAAGTAAGGCAAACATTCTTGGATAAGAGTTCTCACTCAATACTTTTTGTTTTTTTTGAGATAGAATGTATTCTATGAAATATGTAATGGCATGCAACAGCTCTAGAGCATGAGCTGGTTTTAGTGTTAACCAGTGAATTGATGAATGGTTGATAAATTTGTGTTTTAAAACACCTTTGCTTCCCTGTATAGTTTCACACTCTTTAATCCTTGATGGCCATTATCAAAAAAATAATAACTGGTCACAAGATCCAAAATATCAGTTCCATGCGTTTTTAGTCCCCTTAAAAATAGTATTAACCGCATGCAACTTGGATACACCTTACTTGAAGAAAACCTTTTATTTCCCGGGGTTCAATTATTCCCAATCATAATGACTTTATAAAGATTTAATTATGCACTGTCAAAACATTTCAGGTTGTTGTACACTATTCCTCGACTGTTACAAACTCACAAAAACTTCACTGAACCACTCCAAGAAACAGAGGTATCTATTGGTGTGAGTATATATGTGCACTAGAGACGAGATGGGCTCAGCCTCTCAAATTCACAATTCTGTCCGGGCTCGGGAAATGTTTCTCCTTTATTGAACATACTCCTTGTAAACAGATTTTAAAAAATGATTCATGGGAGAAATAAATAAATTAATGACTATGTCATTTTAACTCTCATCCTCTTTATTGAAAATTGTCCCAAAAATGCGACATAATTTTACATATATTTAAATACTATTAGTTTTTCACAACAGTTTTTAATCTATTACAATATTTCGTAAGCTGTAGAATATGCATCACATGTATTTTTCTATAAATAGGTTACAATCATAAAAATTTCAACATAGGGTTACCAGGCAAAATACACAAAAGATGAGAGATAAAATGATAGTCAATTAATATAATTTTAATATGGCAATAATAAAACTAAAAGATTAGGTGAGTTCAGGGTGGTCTCCCCCTAATGAGGCTTGAACAGCCGAGTTTTTATTATTATTTACTGTTATTTAAGCTATGTTTAATTTTTTTATTATTATTTGCTATTATTTAACCTATTATTATTATTTGCTATTATTTGTCTTTAATTTGAACAAGCCACAAAATGATATTCTGTCAATCAATGAATTGACTTTTATTTATCTATTAGTTGAAATTTTGGTCTTGGGATTGGGCAGGTTTGGATTGGAAGTCTTCAGGCTCAGGCTTTAAAAAATGAGCCTGAACTGATCTCCAATATGCACACACGCAAAAAAAATAAAAAAATAATCTAAATTATCATTTCAAAAAGCAAAAACCAAAGCTGTCTTAAAAAGAAATCACTATATCATGCATGTAAATTAAATGACTTACACCTTCTTTAGCAGCTTGGAGCTGTTGCTCAGCAACAGCTTTCTTTGCATTGTAATTACGAAGTTCTAACTCATGAGTGAGTTGCAGCCAGTGCTGTAAAGAGGGAGGTGCAACCCAATGCCTTGCCTCCAGTTTTTTCTCTGCTTCTCGTAAGTCGTTTCGGGCTACTTGCAACTGTTTCTCAAGTTCGAGTATGCGCCCTCCTTCATTTGCTTCTACTCCTTCTGCAGTTGCACCCACTAGAGTTTTCTATACACAATTGAAGTTAATAAATATTTTGAGTAAAAAGTTGCAATAGCATTGTACTTATTTACTGTCATACAAAAAGCAAATCATGAAGTTTAAAATATTTAAACTAGTAATTTAAGCCTGTTATACAAGAAAAGATATGAATATTTAACTAATAATTTTTACATTACAAAAGTTGAGTTAAATTTTCATAAACAAGTTTTTGAAATTTTGATATATGTACCATTAAGGTGTTATCCACAGATGGAAGATGAAGCAACGAAGTCCCATATTATTTTATGGGAAAAAAAAATGTCATTCATAGCATTTACAATTATACATATTTTGCCTTATTTTCTTCTCCATCATATAGCTACAGACCATCTAGCATTATTTGCCTTTTCTGAAAGTTTTACATGCAGGGTGTCCACCAATGTCAGGAGGCAAAAATGGTACCATTAGTAGTCCAACTGACATAAGAAAGTCGCCAGTTTAGTAGCCATTTCCTTAATTTTAGTTGCCAAAATAGTAGCATTTTTTCATGATTTTGTAGCTAAGAAATAAACATACGTCATTCAGCCGTATTTAGAAAGAATGAATAAAATAAATTAAAAAACTCACACGTTACGTAACAGATCATATAGTACATTTTTAAAAATAATACTCGACCAGTTGCAACTTGGAAAAGAAAGGGGCGTTGAGAAAAACAGAAGCCTGATTTTCAAATTAGTCACCTGGAATAAGGTACAAGTAGCCAAAACCTTGAAAGTAGTATGAAAATGACATTTTTTTATTAAAAAAAGTCACCCAAGTCACACTACCTTTAAATTAGTACCAAAAGTCATCATTTTAGTCACCGGTGGACACCCTGTATATGGATATATTTTGATTTTAATATTTTCTGAAAATGTTTGATTACAGGTTTTGAATTTTACAATAATATGGGAGTTTGTAACTTCATTTTGAAAAAGATACAACCTTAAAGAATAAAAAAAAAATGAAAAAGTTGTTTTTCTTTGCATATCAGTTTATTTCTACTAAATTATGTTTATGCACTGAAGAAAAGAATATCTCTATACAGTCAAAAATATTCCGAGTCCAGTCTGTATTCTAAAGTGACAGTTAAAGAGATATAATTAAATGACTGATAAAAAAAAAAATAAATAAATAACACTTCTTGTTTAACAAGAGTCCTTCTTTGAATTCTTTTATTGTTGTTATTTATGTATGCCCCAGCTGCAACTTTTCCCTGATATAGCAACTCAAAAATACAAATTTGACTTTTTTTTTGATCCACCATAATATACACTCTCCTTCTTGTCAAATAATCATCACAGCATTGATTTTCTTAAGCTATCATTGGTTTTCTTAAGCCATCTTAAGCATCCATTAATTTGTTAATTTTTTTATTTTTGAAATTTTAAATGTATTAATGGCTTGTTGAACAGTGCTCTTACTCATTCACCCTTAAACTTCTGTAAAATAATATTTGAAATAAATGGATGTAAATGTAAAACAATTAATTTTTACACTTAGGGATTAATGTCACGGTGGTCTTTTGCAAATCCAATTTCCTTCCAGTTTTTCATATAATAAAAATAATAAATTAAAAGCATTTACCATCAAATGATGTCTTTAAAGATTACTAAAGTAATATATCTTATACATATCATAAAATTATACTAAATCATTCATAAGTCTGTAAATAAAATAAAAAAATACTTTAGTTGTTGTCATCTCATCATGCAATCTTCTCTCCAAATCTTGTTTTTCTATGCTGACTATTTCTTGTTCATGTCTGGCTTTATTTAACCTTTAAATGAAAAATTAGAATATTTTCATGAAACACACACACATGGATAAATAAAGGATTACACACATGGAAAATAAGTTAAGAACACTCAACAAAAAACTGGTGTTAAAATGTGAAACAATTAAAATTAGCACACATAAAAAGATACACTTTCTCCTGATTTTTACATGGAAATACAAAAAATTATGGCCACTAACAGTATCAAAGTGGCCACTGAACTTTGTAGGGTCACTGGCCACTGGCTACTCGAGAATTTATTTAATCTCAAGCCTTAGACATAAAATTGGAATTATTGATTTGAACAAAATTTGGTAGCAATGTAGCACATAAGGTATTTGATCATTATATAAATTGTCACGAAAGTATGTGCTAAACATTTGAAAATCAGCTTTTGAGTTCCAGGCGGCACACTGATTTTTTTTCATTAACTCATTTAATAGCATATTCAGTTTAATCAGCATATGAAATTAATTTAAATGCAACAAAGTTGTAATGCTGAAGTGAACAGATACTGCTTTGCAGGTTTTTCAATTTATGAGAATGGTAACACTTTGGATATTAAATTTTGCATCAATCAATGGATACATTAAGACCTACATTGCCATAAACTTTTTACTGGAAATGGTGATTCAAATGTTGCATCTCTTGTAAGGACGACGATTTTGGAGCAGTTAGATAATTTTCTACTAAAGAATTTTTAAAGCACACAAATTTTTCTATTAACTGTTTGCAATCTATAGAAAATGTCAACACAGCTGACAAAACAGAAATTTTGTTTTGTTGCAAAAACTAGATACATGTCCATCTGTATAACTAAACGAACCCTGTTTCAGTGTTTATAAATAATCGAATTTTTAAAGAAATGTTTATGATTGTGCTTAAACTTCTTTCTCTCACTTTTTTTTTTTTTTTTTTGAAGCTGCTCTTGTTTTGTTTATATTACATAACAGTGGCGGCTCATGGGATACAGCAAGTACAGCCGGGCTGCACTTGAAATTATCTGCACATACTTTAAAATAATTTATTCTACTAATTTTCCTAAATTCAGATTATAATTGTGGAATTCCTATGGTAAATTAAAAAAATCTCTGGAAAAAAACCAACCAAAAAAAAAAAAACGTCATGTGGCCGGATCGTTCATTCAGAAAAAAAGCACTTTAATCTTCCCGCAATTCAATTGGGAAAATCTTTGGTTCAGCCCAGAGCGCTGAAAAGAAAATTGGCAGCACTGTTGCCATGACAACGACTACGTAAGCAGCCTCTCCGGCATAGGGAGTATGCAGCTGATACAGCCCATGAAAGATTTTCTAACGGCGGCTGAACTTGAGAACTCAACTAACTGATTGGCTCGGACGAGAAGTGAGGGAGGAGGTAAGGAGAATATATGTTTGAAAACTCTCGACTTTATATTGCTGAATTTATCAAGAAGGTAAGCTTGAATAGACGCTTATGAATGAACAATTACTCATCAAAGCAGTATTGTTTTTAAGTAAGCAAGAACTGGCATTTAGAGGATATGGCGAGTGAGAAAATTTAGATAGCTTTTAAAATTATTGATATCTGAATCAACGCCTTTTTATGGGGACATCACTGACCGATTCGCATTTTTTCTTTTTTTTTTTTCCTTTTCTTCTCAAGTTATTGTTACAAAAGAAAATTCTAAGGAAACTTCGAATCAGACACGGATTAATGCAATTTTGAGGATAAGAGCGGCTGGTTGAAATTTATGTCCATTTTATGGAAGTAAAATAGGATCTCTTACATTTTTTATGTAATTTCTTTTTTTTTTTTTTTTTCTTTTTCCTCGGTGAGGGCTTAATCCGCCAGCTTTCGAATTCAGTAACAAAGATTTTCCAATCCTGTCCGGAGGAAAGGGGGCTCATATGTTTCCGGCTGCACTAACAGTTTTGAGCACGGGCTGCCACTGTTACATAAATGCCATAGCATTCTGTAATATTGCAGCTTTCATACTAGAAGCAGATTTTTTTTTTTTGTAATACAAAGTTTCAGTAACTAAAGAGCAGTTAACAGTAAACATTTTCGGGTTTAAATTATTATTTGCATATTTGATGAATACCTGACATAAAAAGAAAAACTAAAAGTGTTTTAAAGTTATAAATTAAAAATTCAAATGAAATATTACACACATTAGAACTAATTTTATACAACGATTAAACTAAATGCATCATAAGATGAGTTAATGTAAATGAAAATGACCATAACTGCATATGAAGTGTCATCTCTTGGTTAGCAAAATGATGTTGTTTGAAGAAATGTAACATAAATTGTGTGAGCCGATTCTCAAATGTAAATATATATAATTTCTTGAGTAAGCCAGTATATTTGGTCTTACAATTTTTGATGATTATGAACTATATTTTCAAAAATTTCATTCAAGTTGGCAATTCTAAGATTGCGTCTTCTCCTTATAAGACTGATATCTAGATTAACGGTAGATAAGAAAAATCTCAATGCTGAAAATTTGTAAAAGCTTATTTAAAAAAAAAAAAAAATTGAAAGAGCCTTAAATGATTTGAACATAAAAGAAAATCTAATATTAGTTTAATGCCAGCTTTAGAAGTAAGCTTTAATGTCATAAACATTGAGAACAAAACATTAGCAGTGTGGAATACATATATATATATACACATTCATGATATTGAAAAGAACATTATTTATACATAGAAAAACCTCTTTACCTCTCATGTTTTTATTTTTCATTTTACAAGAGAATTAGAATATACATATAATATTTTATTGCGTTAAAATAATTTACAGTAAAAGAATCTCTTACAGTAAACTATTTTAATTTTTCTTCTTTCAGTAATTTTTGTACTACTGGCACGATGCTAGTATCTCATTCAAAGCATACTGCTAACATACTCTTTTTGTAAGTCATACATACTCCTTTTGTAAGTCCATGAGAGAATCTTCAGCTTTTTGAAGAGCTTCCATATCTTTCATCATTTTCTGGATATGAGTTTGGGAGTTTTTATGCTGTACATAAGCAAACCAGCAACCTCCACATGCAATGACAACAGATAGAGCCAAGAGAACATCCTTGAAGTAATTACGATCTAAAAGGAAAACACGTTATTTTAGTACATAAGCTTATTTATCTAGTTTCATGTGTGGAAAAACACTTATTAAGAAATAATAATTTAAGTTTTATTCCAATTATTAAGCTTATCTATAATAGATAAAACCTAATTGGTTTTATTTTAGGTTTAAGAGTTGGCTTAAAAAGCTCACCTGGCCTTATCAGCTCATGTGTGTGTGTATATATATATATATTATATATATATATAAATATATATACACATGTATATTATATATGTGTATATATATACACATGTATATATGTAATGGATAAAAAAGTAGTTTGGGTATTGTTCATTAAGCGGGTACTTTCACTGTAAGCTTTGTTTTCCTGTCATACTTGCCACATGCGCTCTAGAGCTATGTTTTATTTCTTTAGTTAATTGCCAGACACCAGGGTGCTGATTCTAGGTTCTTTACAGTTTACACGTGTGCCTAAGCCTTTGTAACTCTGGATGCAGGTCATGTAAAATAATTAAGTGATTCGATTAGAGATGAGAGACAGACAGAGTTATGTCCTATCGCCCCACGTGGTATCATGAGCGTAAATATGCCTGCACCTCGAAAATCGAGAGACTTCTGACACTGGAACTGCTTAATTAATCCATGCGGATTTTCGTATCCGTTTCGCCTCCCTTCTTTTCACTCTATATTGTAATTTAAAAGATGATGTTCAATAAACCGTTTTACCCGCCTTAAATCTTCAAATTACAGGAAAATCTGACATTATATATATATATACACACATGTATATTATATGCGTGAAAGGTAGTGAATCCTTTTACAATAAATTTAATAAATTTTAGAATCAAACAATGTTTGTGTTTGTTGAATATGGCTATTTACTTTAAATAAAAAACATTCTATTTTCTAAAAAGAGCAAATTCTCAGAAATTGTAGTGAGATATATACTCAACTAAATAAACTAATGCTAATGAAATTTAGACACATGTCTTAAGTAGATTATAGAATTCATAGAAGAATTCAGAAAAATGTGAAAATTGTAGAATCATAAAATCAATAGGGTCATCTGGGGGTAAAATATAAAAATCAGCTTTTTCATTTTTAATGTCTCATAGCAGAAACATTTTGAAATATATTCATGTTTTTGTTCAATATTCTTAGCATTGTGTATCTTAGGTCATTTGTTTTTTCTTTAATTTTTGTGTAAAGGTCTATACCCATTTTACCTCTGGGTCAGGGTAAAACGGGTACATACCAGGGTAAAATGGGTATATGCTAGTTAAAGTTATATTATGCTATAATTAATGGAGAAAATGAGAAATTAAGTAACCTAAAGTTACACTTGAAAATCAATTTTTAATCAAAAACAATTCTAATATATTGTTAACTGTTGAACTAAAGTTTATGAACAAAAGGTATACTGGCAATGACTGTTGCAGCTTGTTTGAGGTAGCTTTCTAACAGTTTGTGATGGCAGCACATCAGCTATGCCATCTTTCTAGGGGAAGGCATAGAATTATCCACCAGATTACTTTGTTGCAAACTTCTCAGTGTATACACACCTTTATTTGGGTTTCAATAATCTTATAAATAAAAATGAAATTCTGTTTGTTTGTTTGTTTGTTTGTTTGTGGATTTGAGTTGTATACAAATCCACAAAAATGGACCTATCAGCCTGAAATTTTGCACAGATATGTAAAATAATATAGAATAAATGATAGTCCACTTTAAAACTTTGAAAGTCCACCCGTTCCCGGAATTTAAGAGATTTTTTATGTTCTCCACGCAAAAAGCTTTCCCTAATTGTAACCCCTGTAGTGAAAAAAGTGTGAAATAAGGATCGTGGTTGCCATGTGTGGCGATTTTGCCGAATAAGATGTTTTAAATTCTCAAAGTAAAAATAAAAGAATAATAATGATTTTTTTTTGTTAGTTTATATTCGTAAGGTTATATATTTTTTTATTATAATATCGTGTGCATGGGAAATCGGAGCAGGAATGAAATGTTTTATACGCAAAACAATAAGAATTGAAGATTTCCGAGGCTACTATGTTAAAATTTTTTAGTTTGGCGAAAAAATAAAATGGCTCAAATGCCGAGAAAGTGAGTTCTAGCGGTTTGCACTGTTTCCGGCTTGGCGAATTTACTGAGAGCTTAAGGAAACGGATTTTTGAAAACAAGTACAAAGGTTTTATTAGAATACAGCGTTAAATTTTAATGATCCCTGCGAAAATAATGCAGTTATTAAGGGATTTCAAGCGATCTATCTTCAGCATTCTCGCGATTTTGAGGAGGATTCTAACGCTTGGCGCTATTTATCGTAATTTAATCGTCTGCTATTTGGGTTATGAATACACCTGCGTATAAGTTTTTGAAATTTTCATTCAGTTGGAATTGTGCATTTTTCAGAGCAGCTTTTCTGCATCTAATGTATTACATCCAGAATAAAGGATGTTAGAAATATCAATTTTAATTTTGTTTAATCACACTCATGAATAATGATACACTTTCCAACTTAATGAAAGAAGGAACGAAAATAGGGAAGACCCATGGATTATAACTCTTTTTATATATAGCACTTTAGTGCGTATTTAAAAATCTGAAAGTGTGTCAGATTTTCTATGATTCTAGCGCTTGGCGCAATTTAATGAGAGGGTATTTTTTAAAACAAGCGTAGGTTATCTTATAAATAAAAATGAAATTCTGTTTGTCAATTTGTTGATTTGGGTAGTATACAATTCCACAAAAATGGACCTGTCAGCCTGAAATTTTACACAGATATGTAAAATAATGTAGAATAAATGATAGTCCACTTTAAAACTTTGAAACTCCACTTAAAAACGTTTTCCTCCTGAAGGGTTCCCTTAATTTCCGTTCCCGGAATTTAAGAGATATGTTCTCCACGCAGAAAGCTTTACGTAATATTAAACCCTGTAGTGAAAAAAGTGTGTGAAATAAGCATCTTGGTTGCCATGTGTGGCGATTTTGCCGAATAAAATGTTTTAAATTCTTAAAGTAAAAATAAAAGAATAATAATGATTTTTTTAGGTTATTTTTTTAATTATAATATCGTGTGAACATAAGAAATGAGAGCAGGAATGAAATGTTTTATACGCAAAACAATGAGGATCGAAGATATCCGAGACTAATATGCAATTTTTTTTAGTGTGGCGAAAAATAAAATGGCTGATAGGCCGATTTTTAGAGTGTGAGTTCTAGCGGTTTGCACAGTTTTAGGCTTTTTGGCTCAATTTACTGAGAGCTTAAGGAAATAGCATTTTTGAAAACAAGTGTATACGTTTTCTTAGAATACAGCATTAAATTTTAACTATCCGTGCAGAAATAATGCAGTTATTAGGGCATTTCAAGCGATGTAGCTTCAGAATTCTCGCCAATTGAGTACATTGATTTAACTTTGGGGAAATCCGCCAAATTTCAGAAAATTGAAATCTTCGCATTTAGTACATCGAGGTAACGATGAATAAAACATGTTATAGTTGATAATTTAAAAAATGCGGCTGTATTAAGGGATTCCACTTTTCAAATAAATGCCTGGCGGTCGAACCATTTCCCATTTTGATTGCTGCTAAGTCAATGCTTCGAATGATTCCCTGAAAAAACTCTTGCAAAATGGCGTATGCTGGCACTTTGGCGAGGCTTAGATTTGAAACTGGATTTTACTTGAGACTGGTATATACATATAATAAGACTGGTTATAGATAAAAATGAATGTTGGTATGTGTGTAGGAGGTTGAAAAACTCCAGCACCGTTTCACCGATCACCATGAAATTTGGTTCACCTAAGTCTTTTATCATGGAGAAGGTTTTTATGCTATCCGTTTTCCTCTAACTTTTCACTAGGTGGCGCAGCAGAACGTCGAATTCTATTCCGTTTAGCCGTTTGCTATGCGAATATCGTCCAACAAATTTTGATGAAATTTGGTACACGCGAATATTAGAACACGGAGAATATTTTTCACTATCCATTTGCTGTAACTTAGCGCTAAATAGTGCTGCAACGCATCCACTTCTATACCGTTCGACTGATCGGGATAAAATTTTTTATACTTACACATTTGAGAACGAAGAATATATTCTAACTGCGTTACTTTTGATGTTACTCACCACTAGATGGCACTGCAATGCATTATTATTTTAACTCGCCACTAGATGACGCTGCAGCAGGCCAAATTTTTGACCATTCAAACGGTGGCTATGAAAATCAGTATACATAGCTATTTGAACAATAAGAATATTTTGGCGTTATCCATTTTGCTATAACTCGCCACATGACGGCGCTGTAGCAAATCATTACTTTAATTAACCACTAGATGGCCCTGCAGTGTATCCCTTCTTGACTGTGCGAATAATCGCTATGAAAATAGGTATACATAGATATTTGAACACGGGGAAGAGTTTGGCACGATCCATTTTCCTATAACTTGACACTAGATGTCGCGTCAACACATGAACTTCAAGACTATTCAGCCGATCGTCATGAAAATTCGTATACATCGATATCTGAATGCGAAGAATATTTTTGCCGTATCCGTTTTGCTAAAACTCGCCACTAGATTGTGCTACGCTGCATCGCCTTCTGCACCGTAAAAACGATTGCCTTGAAATTCAGTATGCATGATTATTGAACACAATATAACGCGATATCCATTTTGCTATATCTCTTTATTACAATAAATAGTAATCACAACAAATATTAATATCAAAAAGTCCATTCATTCCCGTGCGAAGAACGGGTACTTCAGCTAGTAAAACCTATAAATTCTTAAACAGACTTCTTCATCACAAATTTCACAACGAATCAGTTGCTAGTCACTAGAATCACTGCATGTAGAACCACTGGATTAACTTCTATTTCATTGATAATTTGCTTTATTACTATTTGTCATTTTTTTGCATTCCTAGCCTGTTCTTCAATGTTCTTCCAACCACCTGCTCTGTAGTTAAAACTTCTCCGACCTTTGCTTGCACTCTCTTATGTTTCACTTACAAATTTCTCATAACCTTGCCATTGCTAGAAGATGGTTGTGGAGAAAGGGTAGTGACGATTTCTTGTTTTAGCTGTTTCAAAGGAGATGTAGTAAGAAAAGTACTTGTCCCAGTTGAACTTTGCTGTGAAGCATCAGGATTTTGTTATGGTTGCATAGAGCAGCGGTGCGCAAACTGGGGGTCGCGAGATAATTTTTGGGGGTCGCCAAATTCAAAGAGATTCAAATTTATGAAAAACCTGCAATTATTCATTTCAAAGAACTGAAATAATACAAGAGAAGAAACTCATAATTATTATTTTACGAGGGCGCATTCGCGATCGCTATCACGGGGCTTCAAAACCACGTTATCATGTATAGTGATCTGCAAATTGATCATGCATAGTGATCTTCAAAATTATTATCCATTAAAACAAAACTCGATCTCGATTGGATACAGAGGATGATTTACGACTTGTGATTTCCAATACAGATCCGAACATAGAAACAATCATGGGCTCTTTGCAAGCACATATTTCACATTGACTTTTTATGATGTAAAGTTTTTTTTAAAGTATTTTTCATTAAAAAATATTTATATCCATATGCATAAATAAAGCATTGTTTACTA
This sequence comes from Cheiracanthium punctorium, assembly GCA_038373885.1. Classification (NCBI taxonomy): domain Eukaryota; kingdom Metazoa; phylum Arthropoda; class Arachnida; order Araneae; family Cheiracanthiidae; genus Cheiracanthium; species Cheiracanthium punctorium. The sequence continues at coordinate 771,857 of JAWZYV010001543.1, forward strand.
AAATTATGTGTTGATTCATTAACTGATTTTTATGATGTTACAACTTTTATAACATTTTTATGGTGGTTTATTAGTTTGGTGCGCTATTTTAAAAACACGCTCTTTCAATCGATGACGTCACGACACTCTTTTAAAAATACCCTGTAAGAGCAACTCCCAGAAAGAATTTCAATGTAACTTCGTTTTCAATTAAAGAAAATATCTACTGTCTGTCCAGGGGTCGTGACAAAATTATACTCAAAATAGGGGTCGCGACAAAATTTTACACAAATTAGGGGGTCGCAGATGAAAATAGTTTGCGCACCACTGACATAGAGTATGGGATGGGTTTGAATGAACAACAACCCTATGTTGAACTGTTTCTCTGTTGAATGGAAAAAGCCCAGTTCTTTGGAAACTTGTCATTGCATTTTTATCAGACACATTTTCAAATAGCTATTTCATGAGAGAAGGAAAAACAGTCTCATCCACTTTCTTTCGGCTACCTCTGAATCATCTTATTCTTACAAATACAAGTACAGGGTGGCCATAATTAAACTGCAAGTGTTCAAGGGGTGCTGGAGAAAAAACTACCAGGAATATTCCAGTGAAACTTGGTATCTACACGTTTCAGAACATGCGCAAGCCAAATATGCAATAACCCCCCGCCATTTTCACCCGATAGATGGCGCTATATCGTGTTTCAATGCTTATGGACGTCATATGGACGTTTCAATGCTTTATGGACATCATTTTTTGCAAATTTTAAGCCCATCAAACAGTGTTAAAACAAGACCACATTGAGTAATGGTCAATCATGACTCTGAATAAGAAGGAATGTGCATTGTTAATGAAGATATTCTATCAGAATGGTAGTAATTATTCAGCTACTCTGAAAGAATACCGGCATATGAAACGATTAAGAAGAGGTCCAATGAGTGTAATTGAGAATAAATAATGGTTTAATTGTTTTCCAAAGCGTCTTTATGAATTGTTTAATTTGTGATCTTAATTTACGTTAATTTTTAATTATATGTTACTGTAAAAATTTAATTACTGAAGCGAATTGTATGGAATTTTTATAAACTGTAAATGATGTTTTGTATTGTTTATATGCCTTTTAGAATGTCACTATGCTCTGTCGATCGGTTTTGGAAGTTGTATATGCCACCGGTGAGCTTTGAAATAGGGTACAGCACCATCTATCGGGTGAAAATGACTTTTTTTTTTTGCATATTTGACTTGCGCATGTTCTGAAACGTGTAGATACCAAATTTCACTGGAATATTCTCGGTAGTTTTCTCTCCAGCACCCCTTGAACACTTGCAGTTTAATTATGGCCACCCTGTATATACATGTGCATGTAATGGGTTTTGGGAAAATGCATAACATAACTCTCACTAAACCTAAATTTGCTCTCCAAGGTTTTTTAACTTTGATCAATCTTCATACAGTCACATCTTGAACTCAAAAATATTGACTACACCCATTTTAACCTACCTAACTATATTTGCTATAAATTTTTTGTGAGTAAGGAAATTTACTTACTCTTAAGTTTTCTGTTAAGATAACCTTTCTACTATAAAATTCAAACAATACATTTCTAAAATTCTTCCTATAAATTTTTATGGAAAGAAATTTGCCAGTCACTAAAAACACAGTGTTCTATCTTCTGGAAAACAAAATGGCTGCTAAAATGTAATGTAATTTTTTATTTTATCAAGTTAAAATGTTCGCAGATATCTGAGCATTTTAATCACAATCTTTAATTTGAAAAAATGCTGTCTAGTAAAATGAAAACAACAAAAAAAGTAAATATACCCATTTTACCTTGTCTACCCACTTTACACAGGGGTAATCCTAATTCATTCATTAAAGAAAAAAAAAAAAGAAAAAGAATTAACAAGATCCAGAAAAACAAAAAATGATTTTCTTACATTTCGGTACTCCAAAAAGAACAACATCCATTGCCTTCAGAGCAATTTTTTGCTTATGAATAGAATCTTTGATTCCAAGGTTGTGAGAGATGTAATTATTTGCATTTTGAGCTAATCTGTTAAGAGGGAAAAGAGAAAAAAAAAGAATATTAAACACATAAATAATAATAATAATAATAAAAAATAGACTGCATTAACCAGTGATGTGCCGCAGAAGTTCGAGGCCGCCTCGCAAATATTTTTTTAGGGCTCCCTTTCAATTATTAATGTAATTACCAGCTTTTTATGCAACCCTCTGCATTTGTGGTGCAAAATGAATGAATATTAATAATTATAAAGATTTAAAACAAAAAACTGAAATAAATGCTAGATTTGTAGCTTCATCTAAAATGTACTGATTACTTAAATGTATAAATATTAAAAAGACTTTTTTTTACAAAAAAAATCAATCTTTGCATGGGGAGAATCACTTTCTTAATTTTGTTCAAACATATAAAACCTTTTAACCAGTCTGAATGAATGTTATAATGAAAATTTTAATTGAGACAAAATTTTGCTGAACATTATATCATTAAAAAAACATAAAGAGTAAGTGGGTACATGTAAGACTTAGTAGGAAGAAGCAGTCAGTACCTGCGTAAATGTCACCTCTGCATTGGGGGGTGGGGGTGGGGGGGGGGGGTTGTACTGTCTTAGTTGGAAATACGAATTAAGATCGCAATAATGTAAAAAATGGTCGAAAACTGGACAAAACATCAAATAAATAAAACACTAAAAATTGGACTAAAATATTTTGTCCAGTAATAGCTTTCTCTAGTACTATTTAGTGAGTGTGCCAAATTTGGTCCAGATCCGATGAATGGTCTAAGTGCCTGCAGCAAACAGACAAGAAAGCTATTTTAATATACTGACAGGGGCGGCAAATTTTAGGGGCGGTATTTTGGATCGAATTTGAAAAATACATTTTTTATTAGCAAAAGAATCGTTAAAAAATATTCCGAAGAATATCATTCTATATAACATTACTAGCTGATGTACCCATCCGTCATTAGCCTATGTTTAACACTGCATCATTTGATTTGATTATATATTAATGATTTTACTTGATGCGAGAAAAACTTTATCAAAGTTTATGTCATACTTCAAAAATAATCCAAATTTGTAGAAAATTAAAAACCTGTAATTTTAATTCACTAACCACCTACTATTTAACAAAATTTCATTTCATTTTCTTTTTTCCTGACCACTAGTTGTTTTCACGTAGTGGTCAGATAAAAGTTTCTTAAAATAATAGGTATATATTTTAATTAGGAAAAATTCAAACAATGCTATTTAACTCAATCTCTATGATTGTAACTGAATTTTGTTTCAATTAACTTTAGAAATTTTAATATAATGCCTGTAAAATTTTCTCAAAATTAAAAAATAATAATTAAAAAAAAGAAATCGACATAATTTGCTTAAGTTGAATAGCCACCTATTGTATTACCTCCAGGTGCCTTAAAGTGATGCCCTCCCCACTCTCCCTGCCCCCTAAAAAAGAAAAGAAAAAATACAATGCAACTTTTACAAACCTTTTAAATTTATTGAAATCTATTAAAAATTTCGATGCTTCTTTCACTTGTCACCCATCATATGACAAAATTTCATTCTGTTCTCTTAATATGTTTTCATGGATATGAGAACACACTTTTTATGCGATTTTTATAGAACCTCAAAGTCTATGAATTGTTTAAAACAATTTTGGTATCTATAGTTCCAACTAACTTGCCATTCAATATAATTCCAAATTTCATTCTATTCCACTGAGCCATTTTTTAACAAAGGGCAAACATACATTTACACAATTTTCAAAACAGCAGTTTTAATAAGTTGTTGTTGTCATGTCCATGGATAGACCATGGAAAGAGGGGTGCCAGTGCCCCCGAGGGGGTTGGACTTCTACTTGTTGGTCCCTAATTTTGAACCGATTCCAGATGAGGGACCAACCACCACCTGAAATCGGCACCCCCAGAGGTATTGTTTAACAACTTGGAGGACTTTGGAGCCACGACAGATTTTACATGCACCAGCTCCCATTAGAGTACACGGTTCCAAAGCGGACGAGCCGAGAGGGAGATGACCCTCCCAAGCACTGGCCAAGCCGGGTGCTGCTTCACTTGCCGTGTTCTTATGGGAATGGAGTTTAGCGTCCAGATCACTGCGGGACAGTTTTAATAAGTACCCAATGTAATTATTTTAAATTTTTGTACTGCATATATGAGTTAAAAGATACTGATACATCTAAAAACGTGCTAATCAAACACTGTAACACAGTGTAAACAATTGGAGTTAATGCTGACCGATGGAGAATCAGGGAATATAAACGAGTTTGATCTAGTAAATGAAATATTGTCAGTTACAAGCTGAGGTGGTGCTGTTAGCAAGTTCAAAACCAGCTGCCGTTGAATTAAAAAAAAATCTTTCTTTTGTTCATTTTAATCTCCAATTTAATTAAATAATAATATAAAATTAATTTCAACATTACGGGTTGTGTAATTGAATCAATTTCATATAAATTATTAATATAATAGTTATTTTTTCCCCTGTGTGGTATTTACAAATAGAATAGCAATTTAATAAGCAAAAAATTATAAAAATGAACAATTTAATCCTAGAGAATGCTTCATCAAGGAACAGATGCTTGGAGAATGCAAACACATCTAATTTTGTGAATGGTTGTATTACGAATTATATTTTTAAGTTCTATAAAATATTACATAGCAGAAATAAATAAATAAATAAATAAATGAGGAAAATATACATGATATTAATTTATTTGAAATTGAATCGATAACAAAAGCTGTGATGCCAGCCATTAAAGATTAAACGGTTATCTGCAGGACAAATAATTATATTTAAAATAAAATGTTTGTGATTTACAAATAAGTACATCCAATTTAATTCACAAGGCGCTCTAATGCGTTGCATTTTGAGAAAACCACCCTTAACTTCAAACAATTAGATCAACAGCTGCACAACACCTATTTTATAACGACCTCTCTTTGAAGGAATGTAATTCGTAATAACAAAATTAGATATGTTTGCACGCTCCAAGCATCTGTTCTTTGATGAAGCATTCTCTAGGATTAAATTGCTTATTTTTATTATTTTTTGCTTATTAAATTACTGTACTATTTGTAAATACCACACAGGGGGGAAAAATGCCTATTATATTAATAATTTACATGAAATCGATTCCATTATGCAAGCTGTGATGTTAAAATTATTTTTATTTTATTATTTAATTAAATTAATTTTATTATTTAATTAAATTGGACATTAAAATGAACAGAAGAAAGATAAAAAAAAAAAAAAAAAACTTCAGCAGCAGCTGGAATTGAACTCGCTAACTACAGCTACACAAATCGGCATGTTTACGCTCTACGCCACGAACGCTCCCTTAGTTTTGCATAAAAAAAATTATTTAAGCTGTATACTCTAGTTTTCGAATGTTTGGAGCGTGATTTCCTGAGAATGCCTGTAAGGTGCATCCTAAAATTTGCATCCGTGATTGTGTCTTGTGAGCTATATTTGTACAAATTTCATTCAAATTGGTGATTCTAAGGTTGCGCCCTCTCCTTGTTAGACTTTGCAAAAAGGAAAGGAAATTACAAAAAGGAAAGGAATTCAATTGCAAAGGGTTTCCCAGAATGTTTTAAACATAGAAAATGAAGCTGGAAGAAACGATTGAAATTTTAAAATACAAAAAGAATCTTCAAAAATAAACCTTTTTTTAGGGGAGGGGAGAATGGAGATGTGTTGTATAGATATAGTAGAACTTCTCAAATCTGGCCTTCCAAAACAGGAATTTCTATAATATAGACGAAATTTGACCTTAAAATAATTCAGCTATGCAATCAAGCCAAGTGTGTTAATTCCTCAATAAGTGTCTGATTTTTTCAAAGTCCAGTTTTTTGACAATTTTCCCTGATACTACGTTTTTTTTTTATAATTAACATTAAAAATTTCTACAATCTAGAAATTTTGTTAATCTGGCATCGGCAAAGTCCCAGTGATTCCGGATTTGCGAAGCCCCGAACCCGGAGGGGAAAAAAACTAAAAATTATTAGTTATAATACAACTTTAAAATAACAACTCGAAATAATATTAATAAAAAAATATGTACATATGCACAGAAAAAAAAATCTAAATTAAGAGAGATCACTGATAAATGCTACATTCAAATGTTACGTACAAAGGTAATGATGCTCCATTAACACCATTATTACGAAAACTGTGTTCATATTGTGGAAGGTCAACTTGAGTGATCAACCACTCAACAGTTTCATCCACAGTCCAGTTGTGAACTAGAAGAAAAATACAGTTATATATTTTTTGTCATTAAAAAATAATTTAAAATAATTCAAATTAAAAAAACTTTGTAAAAATTAAAATATTAAATTATAATCTAAATTATGATAAAGTCATAAAACATTTATATTTGAAATATTTGAAAAAGATAGCTGTTTTCAAAAGTATCTGTATGAATTATTTATGTTCCTATTTTGAATTCACAAATTAAAAAGCATTACACATTTTTTTGAAAAAAAAAAATGATTCATCGTAAAGAACTTGATTTTAATCAACATAGAATATGATTTTAATCATGAAATTAAAAAAAAAAATAGTTGATGAAAGTAATTGATAGAAAAAAGGAAAAAAAAACACTCAATTAAATCGCAATTTAAAGTACTCAATTTAATAAATCCCACCATTTTAAAACGCCAATATATTACACAAATACACTGAAAACACTTTCATTATCATGGAAATTATTTGCCTAACTTTTAACAGTTATCTTCTTGATTGCACATAATCAGCACATTTCCTACCTTCTGACATCTTCCATGCTTGCCACAGCTCATCTACGTTGATGTATTTGTCATTTCCATGGAATTCTTTATGTCTCTCATACCCATTTTCGTACTGAAGCTCATCTCTTAAAAACTGAAAGTGAATATAAAGAGTGATTAAATATGAGCGTGAAAAATATAACATCTATCGGGAGGTATGTGATTAACCAGTCGCTCTTCCCTTCCTTTTCTCAACCAAAATTGCTAGGTAAATTAACAAGCGTTAAGAAATATTGCTTAAATACCATATCATAATCCAAAAAATTAATTATAATTATGCTAGCTAGAAAAAAAACAAAATCTGATTTTAGATTAAAGCTTGCAGAGCAATAATTTAAAATGTTTTACATGTATGATTTAACATTGAAACAGGAAAACGAAACTATCTTTTGTAAGATATTTCAAAAAGGGAACATGCCTGCACACGTCTTCTGGAATATTTAAAAAACCTTCCCGGAAAATATAGACTTAAGTAATATTTAATTTTATAGTTACTGACAATCAAATTACAGGTTTTGACATCTTCCCGATAAACAAAAAAGCCCTGAAAGTAAAGAAACTGCTTTTCCCTCCATCAGCAGTTTATTTTAATGGACTATTCACTGATAAAGAGAAAAAATAAATAGCGACGTAACATGGAAATCCGCTTGGTGTGATGACAGAAATTTTCGATGGGTAAGACAAATTTTACTGCCTAAAATTCAAACTTTGTCATAGTTAACTTCAAAACAACGAACATTTTAAATTAATTTTTATTGTTTGAAAATTTGAGGGAAAAAAGCTTCTTTAAAAAAAAAAAAAAAAAAAATCTCATTTTATCCGAATTTTAATCTTTTGGCTAAGTTAAAAAGAAAGAGAACACGTTTTTTGAAATTCGTAAAAATTAAAAATTACTTCACGAACAACACTTTTGATCACAAAAAATCTAAAAAACATGCTGAAAATAACGTGATTTTAATCGGACGTTGAAACAAACATTATTTTGGGATAACGTCACAAAGAAAAGGGTGAAGTTCAGCGATGGAAATAAGCCAAAAAATAAAAATACAAATATGCAAGAGAATTTTTTCAGTTCCAATGGCAACACAACACTAATCTTGAAAGACAGATAGAGTGTCAGCAAACCACTACTGCGATTTTAGTAGAGGATAGAAAAGAATCGGAAAAGGTGAAATAAAATTATTCGAATCATGATCGGTTCTTAAGGAAAGCTTGGGCACCCCATAAGAGTACTTTTACGGTCTAGCAATTTAGTACTAATGACACAAAAAGTTCCAGGACACTACAAAATTTATCATTACGCGAACGGCTTTCGATTTGCAGACTTTGTTTCTCACTGTTCCAGGTGGAGCTATATGCGACGATGACTGCTTTATTGTTTTTAGAACAATCTGAACAAAATAAGCCCTCCAGTATGCCGGATCTATATTTTGTAGTCTTTTCACACACTTTTCCGAATTTTAATCCAATTTAGGGCAAGAAAGTGGGCGAAAGAAAATAGTTTTATTAAATTATTAATTTTCGTGAACTACACAGAACACACATGTCTTCGGAGAAATATATCTAGCTTTTGGAATCTGCTATGCTCATATATATTTATGGAAATAAAACTTTAGGAAAGAACTGAATTTCATTAAATTGGATGATAACTTATGTATTGATTGAACTGAATAACGTAACAAGACATTAAAGTATACAAAAATAACACTGCATTATATAATTAAGGAATAGATTATATTTAATAGTTTATAGTAGTTTATATATAATAGTATTTAGTTTATAAACAACTAAAGCAAAAAGGAGCGACATAATTGCATAATTGTTGAGAAACTTATGAATAAATCACTGCCCCCCACACTAGAGATGAGTTCGGGCTCATTTTTTGAAGCCCGAGCCCGCGGACTTTTAATCCGAGCCCGAAATTTCAGCTAACAAAAAACAAATAAATAAGACAAATAAATTTAACTACTTCATTAATAGGATACAATAAATTTGGGAGCTTCACATACCTTCTAGTCCCCCGTGCCGCTATTTTTTTTAAATAAGTACGTCTATTTATCCCATGAATCACTTTTTAAAATCTGTTTCAAGGAGTATGTTCAACGAAGGAGAATTTTTTTCACGAGCCCGAACGCAATCGTGAATTACAGAGCCCGAGCCGGAGTCGGGCCCGGGCTCGGGCTGAGCCCGTCTCATCTCTACCCCACACCTCCTCCGATCTTGTAGCTTAAGTAAAGTAATAATACAAACAAACAGCACTTGACTATTACAAATGTAAAGCTCAGCCAATAGAGATTAACACTTACAAGAAATAAGTGTTTCATTACATGTTTGGTAAAAGGAGCGAAAAAGGGAACAGAAGTAAGCAAAATGTACCACCTGCCTACTTCGCACATTTTTTTTTTTAAAGACTAGAATTTTCGGCGTACGCAAAATAATTGTTAATGTTGGCGTAACAGAAAAGAAAATTCTGAAGTAATTTGCAGTGTGCTTCTAAAACTACGCAATTACGCAGCTAGCGTTTTAGAACCATTATTTAATAATACTTTTTTTTTTTTTTTTTAACCTTGGAATTTATAATATTGTAGCAACTAATGCATTACGAAATTTTTTCTTTCCTTTTTTTTTTTTTTTTTTTTTTTTAAGTGTAGAATTTCAGTATTTCAACACTACCACTACTAATAATATTGAATCAACAAAAAGGAAAATTGTTAACTTTTTTTACACAACCATGCATTTTCTCCCTTATCTCATCTCCTCTCTCTCTCTCTCCTCCTCTCTCTCTCTCTCTCACACACACACACACAAAACCTTTTGGTCTAATTTTATTAATTTCCTCCAACTCAGGTGTATAATATGAGATGATACCTCTACTGTTCGTGATTCCTGAAGAACACGCTACTAGTATTTCTAAAAAAAAAAAAAAAAAAAAAAAAAAAACCACCATGTCTATCTTCAGCTTTCAGCCACAGACATTACATAAAGGAAAAGTTTTATATTTTGCCACCAACATCTATTTTACAGATAGACGGGAATGTACATCCCCCCCCCCCCACTTTTTAATGTTGTCGAATGTTGTTATATTAAACCAACTGGCGTAACAGGATTTTAGATGGTCAGCAAATATGTTGTGTTTAAGTTTGATTTTCTTGTTTTTTTTCGTCTTTATACTGCCTTTGAAAAGTATTTGATTGTATTTCATTCAGATGTTTCGTCTATGCGTGCAGAGCACAGTACCATTTGAAATCACGCAAAAACGTTACACATACGATCAACCCTATTGCAACTATGCTTTGATCATAATCATTTTCCTGCTCTTCTTACAATTCTGCATGCCCTGAGTCCGATTACCGCGCAGGCCAACTAGACCTCCTTCTAAGCCCCCACGTTTTAAAAGTCCCAAAATTATTAAAATAGTTTAAGTCCTATTCTTAAAAAAGTTAGAATAAAAAAATATTAATGATAATAAATAAAGAGACGCACAATTTTGAAAAAAAAACGTGATTAAGGCCCTAAGTATTCCACTATGAAACATTTATTATTTAAAGTATTAACTTCTGCCCAAAATTATGGACAAGTTACAAATTTTTGGAGAAAGGAAGGTTTGAACTCCAACTCCCCCGTTTTATGTACGCAGGGTGACCACCAATGTCCAGTAACAGCATTAGTGGCCTCAGAGAAGTTAAAAAGTTGCCGAAATAGCCCTTCTAAATTTTTAACAATTTTAGAAGCCAAAATAGTAGCACTTTCTTCAAATTTTATTTCAAAAATATATTGTTGACATTGTAACATTAAAAGAAAAAACAAACAAAGGAGGATTAAACAATGAAATTAATTTTTCTATTTACTTGTTCATTATATTTTGTTGTCTCTTACACATAAATTCACACTTCTCATATACCATGCACCACTGTTTGAATACATGTAACATTATAAATTTTCTAGTGACATTAAGTAAAAAAAAAAAAAAAAAAAAAAAGGAATAAACTAAATACTAAAAAAAAAAAAAAAAAAAAAAAAAAAAAAAGTTTCTATTTCGGTCTGTCTTTCATATACATAACACTTTTAATTAATACAAAAATGTATCATGATGATCAAATCATTGTTGGTTCCTTAGAATAGCTATGAAAATAGACAGTGCTAGGGTAGCTTCTAAGAGTCATTCTGATATAGCAGATAAAGCTTGAAAAAAAAAAAAAAAAAAAAAAAAAAGAAATACAATGAACAATACTTCTCTTTATTAATCACCAAAATAGTTGCCTGAATTAAAGGAAAAGTCGCCAGATACTTAAAAATAGTATGGAAAAGGCATTTTTTAACCAAAAAAAAATATCCCAAGCATAATCTAAATTTAGTAACAAAACTCTTCTTTTATTTGGTGTTGGACACTCTTGCCACTAAGAACAAATATTTTTGTACCTTGCAACTGTATGTGTCAACAAGGTTCGACCATAAAGGGTCCCCGAAATAGTGCTAGGCAAATAAAACATAGCCCCAAAATTTTAAATAATAATCCTCCAAAAAGAGCCATGCACACTGAAGTGAAACCAGGAGGCAAGAGGAACGTTCAACTCAAAATATTTTTTCTTTCTCAAGGAATAAAAAGGGAGCGCTTACGAAAAAAAAAAAAAAAATCACGGAATTTTCCAATTACTTTTGCCGTCAAATGCTTAGCTGTCACAGTGTGAAAGAAGGAAATTCGCAAGATAAAAGAAAGCACAAAATCACACCGGCATCATAATTCACTTATATGGCTCATAATTGGCTCTTTGAAAACAAAAGGCTATAAATAGTTTCGAATATCAAAAGTTTCTTTGCAGCGAATCAGAGAGTCCAGGAGATGTCAAGTAAACCGATATGCTAATTATAATGGGACTTTTTATAAACAAAGCTGAAATATGAGAATGGAATGCGAAGAGACACGGCACTTATACTTTATTTCTGGATCAGAAAAGGGTGAATTAACAGAAACACGATTGTGTTTGACAACAGCAGAGTTATCCCTTTGAAGCGCAACCATTTTGGTGAGATAATATACAACTGGATATACGGCTCGACACTGGAAAAGTACAGCCATTGCCATCGAACCAGTTAACTACCAGCAACATGGCGGTCGATCGAGTTGCCAAACGCATGCCACAGAATTACAAGAGCTTTGTTAATCATGTTTGCCAATTATTTCCTTGTCACCAATCACAGATCTTTACATTGCTATGACGTTGTAACCTATGGGGATGCGGCCTTCCGGCATTTTGTTTTATTAAACTTTAATTGTTTTAACCCTTTGAGGCGCAACCCTTTCCCAATGCTGAAAAAAGGGCACAGCCAGCTGTCGACAAAAAAGGGTCTCTAGATCTGTGGCACGCGATGAACGTTTCGATCGTCCGCCATCTTGCTGGTAGTTAAGTCGAGCGATGGCAACGGCTGCTCTTTTTTCAGCATTGGGCAATCTATCCAGCCGTTCTCCCATTCTTCCATTTTTCAGCAGATGTCGGAGCTGTTATAAATAATTGTGACCATTTTTTTACGGGAAATGACGTGCTAAAAAGTAAAGGATTCTCGTGGAGCTATGTCACCCGCAACTATTTTTATAGAAATCCAATCTATTCTTCGTGACTGGCAACAGGCCAAACGTCAGAGTTTGGTGTTCCCAGAGCGGGAACACTGCGCGTTAAAGGGTTAATAGAGAAAAATGAACTTTAGTTCCTCGTCCACCCAATAATCAGCAAGTGGAGACTTTTATGTACACTGCACTTATAGTACGATGTTGACTACCAATTTTGCTAGTATTTTTACACAAAAAAAGGATAAATTGGTGAAGATACTAACAAACAAAAAGATTATAAAGAAAAGAGAAAAGAAAAGGAGGTATCGCATTATTAAACTTCTAGTCGTAAGAATGCCAAAGTTAAGACAATCAAGGGTGGAAAAGCACAACACAGGAAACGCAATGCCATTAAAGTAACCATTTAAAGCGCAATAAACGCAGAGTTGCCGAAATTCGAGCGTAAATATTCTATCTGAACTGAGTTATTGGTCTTTGTTAAAAGGAACATAAACGCCTTCCACATTGAAAGCACTTAATCGAAAGATTTAAGCACAACAGAGGACTCTATCAGGAAAAGCGATACGCGATTCATAAGGAGGCCCTTGTTAGAAAACAAATTGCGATTGTTCGAAGTCGGCAAAAGAAACGAGAAGGAACCAAGATTTAATTTTACCGGCTTTATTTAAACAACACTATAAATAGCTATTGCCAATGTAAACATTATCCTAACTACGTACGAGTACTGGACTAGACTAGAGAAACATACCGCACATATTTCAGTGTTAACCCTTTGACGCGCAGTGTTCCCGCTCTGGGAACACCAAACTGTGACGTTTTGACTGTTGCCAGTCACGAAGAATAGATTTGATTTCTATAAAAATAGTTGCGGGTGACATAGCTCCAACGAGAATCCTTTACTTTTTAGCACGTCATTTCCCGTAAAAAGATTATTTTTAACAGCACTGACATCCGCTGAAAAATGGAAGAATGCGAGAACAGCTGGATACATTGCCCAATGCTGAAAAAAGGGCAGCCGTTGCCATCGCTCGACTTAACTACCAGCAAGATGGCGGACGATCGAAACGTTCATCGCGTGCCACAGATCTAGAGACCCTTTTTTGACGACAGCTGGCTGTGCCGGCACAGCCAGCTGTCGTCTTTGCTGAAAAAAAGGCTTTTTTCAGCATTGGGAAAGGGTTGAGCCTCAAAGGGTTAATGTCGACAACAACGAATTTAACAACATTTTATCAAATTTTTTTTTTTTAGCGTGAGTGAACGAACTTACACATATGACTATTTTAGAGTAGATGTTAACTGGTCTTTTCGTAGGAGTTAAGGAGAGAAGTATTAATAATGTTCCTTAGCGTATATTCTTGAATAATCGAAAAGAGTTAATGCAGGAATGCAGCACAGGGCTTATTAGTTATACTTTAATATCACACTAACATTGAATACCTCAGATGGGGTGGGGTGTCAATGCAGGCGATAAGACTATCACAGATCTGGCGATATCTAATACAGAACGTGATAGTAAAAAAAAAAAAGTTGATGAAAAATAAGTATAATCCCTAAATTTAAAGGCAGGACAATTCAAAAAGTTTGGTGGGCCGAGTAAAAATTAGTGGGTAGGCCTTAGGCAGAGCCTGTGATGTGTGTACAACTGGGGCAATAAAAATTTATGTAGAAATCTCCAACACATTGTTTTACACTTTTTATAACATTTGGGAGATTAAAAATGCACACAATTATTAATTTAACAACTTCTGAAAATCAGTTGAAGAGTTGATTTGCTTGCAGTCATAACGGCAAATCGCATTTAACTGATCGCAATTTGCGGCCATTGATACAACGACGTTACATTATGTAAATAAATGGGAGCTTTTTTCTTCTTTCCTCCAACCAAGGAAAGTTTTCTGATTGTTTTAACACTGTCTGTCTGTCCACTTGGCAGTCAAGATGAGCAAAAAGGAAGCGCCGCCACTCAATGCTAAATTTGATCACGAGAAACAGAGCCACAAAAAGCGCCGAGATTGAATCAGGGGTCGGACTAGGAATTTTTTCCAGGGTCCCAGTTTTGTAAAAGCTGTTTATTTTTCTAAATTTCAATATCTATTTTTGTCAATTTTCACACCAATTTTTGTGTGTGAGAAAGTCCCTTTCTTTTTCTTAAAATAATTTACAAAGCAAATTCGAAAACAGGGTAAAATGCCAGGGTTGTTTAAATCGAATGCATTTTTTTGTGAAGGGGCCGTAAAATGGACCCACATTTCGTCTGCATCGATCCCTGTCAAAGGAGGATTATTTGAAACGCATCAGAAGAAAGGCAATACAAATGGAATACGTAACATCGGGAGATGCCCCTTAGCTGCTTTGCATGGGAGCTTACCTTTAAAGTTAACCTAAGTGAATGCAAATTCCTTACGTGCAAAGAATACATCAATGATAACAGAAAACTATGCAAGATACACCATACAAAGGTAAAATTTTATTTATATACAGACTAAAAGAACAATTATATAAAACTGGTTGTTTTTATTAAGATTAATAAATAGAGGAACTGTACACATTTTAAACAAGCATAAGTAAATCTTATAAAAGAGTAAACATTTCAATAGCTTACAACCTTCGGCCCACGCCGGGCTTTTGATTTGTCCCGCAGAACATATCAAAACCTCACATAAACCATTCAAAATCCCATATAAATCCCAATTATTACGGCCCGCCACTTCACGAACAAGTTCGGCTCGCAACTTTCTAAAGGTTTCCCATCCCATACCTGGTTTAAGCAAATGTTCGGATGTGTGACATCAAATGGACGTCATTCGCAACCTGCTAACGTATGCCGGTATTCTGCAAGGCACGACGGTAGAGCTTTAGGTGCATAATAGTCGATTCTCCCTACCGAATGTTTACACCCTAGCATACATTTCGAATACGTCACAAATCTGAACTTTTACTTTAAACGAACGTGGCAGAATAGAGCCCATGGTTTAAATTTTGGCGCCCAGGCAATATTTAATCAAAATGGCTCGGTTAACGTGTTTCTTTGAAAACGTATAGACTAACAGAATTTACTATACAGCAGTGGCGGCTCGTGGGTGATTTAAAAGGAGGCTCACAAAACAAATTTCGAAAATTAAATATGCAGATACGACGCACCTTACAAATTAAAATATATTTGCGTTTCAAGCAGTTAAAGGGAAACAATGCACGCAACTGAAAGAAAACAAGTCATCTTGGGTCTTACATTTCGTCACCAAGATAAGTTTTAGCAAAGGTGCTGTCTTGACTCATTTTATTTCAATTTTTTTTCAAAGGATAATATTGAAAATTGCCATTGCTTTTGCTCCGGAACACGTATCTTAATTATTTACACTAGTTTGTAAAAAAAATAATGTAGTGAAAAATTGTAGAAATAAAAAAAATATTAAGAAAATGAAATAAAAATTAATTAACTAACCGAACGTAACAAACCAAGGCAAAATCCGGAAGCGATACCGCAAAAATGTGGCCATGGGTGCACAATCAAATTGTGCGAACGGACAGATTTCATGAGTGCCGTGCTTCCTCTCAGCTGTCTGGGCTTCTTATCCCAGAGAGCGGTTCAGAGGGAAAAATTTCCGTTCGCATGTGCGACTGATTAGACTGTTGTAAGTAACTTACACTACAGCGCGTTAGCTATAATAAGCGTATTTAATAATAGTGGGAGGAGGGGGGAAGAGAGTAAAACTCACGTTTTAAATTCCCATAAATCTAGAAGTGTGCATAATATTTGCTTTAAATTTAATTTGTTAATGTGTTTATTCTACGATGCAGTTTTTTCCTTTGGGGGTTCACGTGCTCATGTGCTCAAATGGAGGAGCCGCCACTGCTATACAGTAATGTAATGCAATTTATATCTGTTCGACAAGAAGAAAAAGAATTTTCGCAATGAATGCAGAAATTAATGGCATATCTCAAAAGTTCGTGTTCATTACAAAAAGGGTCGTCTTACCTCGTCGGTTTCTGAAACATCAATGCTGCCATTGGCGTCATCGTCAAGCTGTCGATGTAAGCTCCGTATCGCTTCGTAGCCGGCCGGATCATCGCAGGCTTTCGCTATAGAGCAATCCCAATCTAGAAAAAGGAAAAAACAAAAACATCTTAAAACAATGGCATCCATAATCGTCATCATCCATTCAGATTTGATAGAGTTCGGAAAAGCTGACACGCAACAAAAATGTTTTGTCGCAAATGCCTACTTTCACGTTACAGTTCGTATTCATCAATAAGTTTGAAACTTGGTGCCACATATTACCAGAACGTATTAAATGAACCAAAAAATTGGGAAGAAAAACGCAGATCGATTATGATTAAGGGAAGAGTAATTACCGCAAAACGATCCTTTCGGGTGGTACAAAAAGGACACCCTAATTCAGTTACAAAAAAGCTCACCATCCATACAGGTTCCACATTCACAAGAGTTTTAATCTGCTTGTCTGTGTGGATGGAGGAGATTTTTTTGCGATTGAAAACGGGTGGACTTTTTTTTTATCACATAAAACGATTGTTTTGATGTACTTTTTTTTGAGTTATTTCACAAAGTTTTTAATTAATTTTAAAAGTTGTTTTGCTACTACGATGCGATTTGTTCGTTTGTTGGCTTACGGCCAATTATCTACACGGGGGATCTAGGCCGAGGGGGAGTGCCCTCCGTTGGGGGTCTTCCCAAAGACATTAGAATACTAATGTCTTTGGGTCTTCTTAAGGGGTCCTAACCCGTATTCACGCGCAGTTTCGGAATAAACTACAGAAAACTGTTTGAACCAGGCATCTTCCGTCTCCCAGTTGGGAGCGCGCTATGCTCTCGACCACTAGTGGGGCTCTACGACGCAATTACATATATATGGATATAAGAAATATTCTAACGGGTACATACGCATAAAACATCAAACCGTACTGTTACAAGTAAATTCCAGTAAATAATAAATGCAACATTTATTATTCAGTACAGCAGTTTTGTTGAAGCAGAAAAAAAAAAAGTATCTTGATTGCAAAGAGGGACATGCGATACATCATATATATTAATTGGATAAACAAAAGTTGTAGCAAAAATTAAAAAAATCTTCAAAAGCTAAAAATTCGAAAATAAATATGTTTAGGCGCTCTTAAAAATATAGATGAAGTAATTTTAAGGATCGTGGGAACAGGGGCGTAGCCAAGGGGGGGGGGATATCGGGATATATCCCCCCCCCGAAATTTTTGGATCAGTGATGAAATTCCGTCTATTTATACACATATAAGTTCATATCCCCCCCCCCCCCCGAAAAATTTTCCCAGGCGCATCTCCCCCCGAAAATTTTTCCTGGCTACGCGCCTGGTGGGAACAACCCTATTGGTAGTGCTAATCATATCCGAGACAACATTTAATTTAAGAGGCTTCGAAGAAAATTCTATCTTTTTAACGAATCAAAAGAAAAAAAAAGTTTCATTAGAAAGAGTTATAGAACTAATTAGTACAGACTTTCTTGGAAACTTTTCCCAGAAAAGAGCAAAACAATTGCCGCGATCATTGCACTATGACATTTCGGTTATTTCCTTCAAGATGTCTTAGCCTAAAAGTTATCAAACATGTGGTTACTGATAACACACCAGCAATTCATCCAGCTGTTCTTCTAATGGATTCTCTCTTGTACGCACTCAATTGACAAGAGGAAAAAAAAAAGAAGTACTGTCGACTCAACTCTTGATAAGTTCCATTAGAAAGCTAGTACAAATACTGCCCTTGGAGTTAGCTTTATATAAATAATGTGTGTGCGTATGATTTGCCGAAAAAAATGTCAGCTGATGTCAGTCACGATGCCATTGATCTATTTCGTTTTTCATAAATAAACATATTTTTAATATCTATGCGTTTTTCCTATTTCTAACCGTATATTATTTTGCTGTGTGTTATGTTTATTTAAGCATTTGAAGTTAACCAAAACAAAGCCGGAAATTTTAATCCGTATAAAAAATAGTATTTACATACAGAATTCAATATAGACAAAAATTTCAATATACTAAAAAGAAATTTGTATGCTTATTCGTTACATTATGTGGAATTGGGGAAAACGTGTGGAATTAAATTAAAATACGAAACTACCAAAATATGGAAAGGGATAAACAACTATGTACTGGAAATCGCTTTAGGCTGGTAAGCATTTGGCGCAGATCACAATTACTTGACAATTTTTCACTTGCTCCCGGCTAACCGAAAAAAACTCCAAACCACTTATAGTGAAAGAATTCAAAAACTCTACTGGGTAGTTATTGATTTCATTGTCATCAGAGCAAATTATTTTATCGTAGCTATGATGATATGTTCAATACTCATCAGATATTCGATTAAGTCAGCATTAATAAAAGTTCAATCATCATTTTTAGGTTCTATTATAAATGATTTCAATATGTTATCTGAGAGTATGTTTTCGGGAATATTTCTATACAATTCATTAATAATATTATTTTCATTCCCTATTAATTGCTGAGGTATTTCTTCAATAATATTTCCGGAGAAAATTTGCTTTAGCAAACTACATGGCAGGAGATTGTGAAGAAATTGTCGAATGAGCGTTTCTGGGAAGCATCTCTTGGATTGCAACCTGCCCTGTTCGGTTCGTTTTTCCATACCTTTAAAACTTGGAATTTACAGTTACCGCACTTATCGACCGTCTTAAAAAAGTCGTCAATCACAGGGCTAAAACACATTTTAGTCATCGGCGTTTCACCAAACTGGGGAATAATTTCACACTTTTTGCAAATTTTGTAGTAATACTATAACTGTATAGTACTGCTGAAACTTGGTGTTTTTATTTCAAAATTCACACAACAATGGAACCATCGCCCGACTTGGTGCGAAATACTGCTCGCCAATTTACTTCTCCAGATTTTTTACGGTGCATTAGCATATTACACAAAATTTGAACATTCGCACAACCACCTCCATTCGAGCTTATACTTTGCACGAACGAATGAGCGCGAAATTCGGCAATCTGCTGCAAAGGCTTTCCTTGGCGTATTTATATATACATAGATTTACCCGCGGATCCGTCAGCGTGATAATCGGCCTTACGTCATGCTTTGGAATGTGCCACAAAATTTCGAAATTATAAAAATTACGGGCCTTTGTTTTCTTCTCCCAATAAAAGGTAGCTCATTCGCTGAATTAACAATATCTGCATTCCAAATTTCCCCAAATCCGTCGAACTGTTTCTGCGCAAAAGAGTAACGAACATACAAACTTTCGCATTTACAAATATTAGTGAGATAAGATATCCCTCCCCCTCCTACTCTTTTATTTATTAATAGCCGCCTCTGGCGACCAGTTGGTTCGCGATTTTAATAAATGCACTGAAATCTCTCAGATTCTGAATAGAATTTAAAATTAAGATGGTTACAAACAGGAGCGGCCCTACGGTAAGGGTCGCCCCCTGCTAATGCAAAAAAGACGCCCCCTATTATGCTCTACTTAGCTGTTGAGTTCGAAAGGACGTCCCTTCGAAGCCGGCGCCTAGATGCGATGATTATCGTGTCGGGCCGCCCCTGGTTACAAAAATAAGATGGTTAAATGATAAAAACCTACAAAAAGGAACAAATTATTTTCGTCCAATATTAATTTTGAAGAGCTTCTGGATATACTGGCCTTTATCAAAAAATGGAAAGGGAACAAAAAAAAAGTAAGAAAATCTGAAACACTTTCAGATTTTAAAAAAGCACTGAAGCGCTATACATTAAAAGCGTATTATAATCCATGGGTCTTCCCTAATTCCATTAAGTTGGAAAGTATATCATTATTCATGAGTGTGATTAAACGAAATTAAAATTGATATTTCGAACATCCTTTTTCTAGATGTAATACATAAGAAATAGATGGGAAAAAGTTGCGCAGAAAAATGCACAAATCGAACTGAATGAAAGTTTCAAAAACTTATTCAGGTGTATTCATAATCCAAGTAGCAGACGATAAAATTATGATAAATTGCACCAAGCGTTAAAATTATCTCTTCAAAATCGTAAATTCAACCATTTTATGTTTCGCCAAATTAAAAAGTTGCACATTTTAGTCTCGGAAAATTTTCAAATCCTATTTTTCTTTTGAGTATAAAGCATTTCATTCCTGCTCCGATTTCACATGCACACGATATTTTGAACCTTCAAATTATCTAAACAATAACAACAAAAATTGTTATTCTTTTATTTTTACTTCAATAGTCTGAATCATTTAATAAACTTGCCAAATATGGCAACCTACATATGCTTAATCCTCACTCTTTCCACAGAGGGCTTACAATTGCGAAATGGCGGAGAGCAAAAATTAGCGGTACTTAAGTATTATCCCGGCGGTCCGCCAAGACGATCGATTTTTCACCAATTTAATGCCGGACACATGAAATTATTGATGGTTACGAATACGATTGGCAACAATTTGCCAGCACATTTTACGGAAAAATAATCTGGCGGGAATGACCGCCGGGATAATACGTAAGTACCAAATTAGCCTTTTGCAACACGTTTTTTATCGATATCTCCTAAAATAATTCGAATTTCGAAAAAATCCCTTCGAGGTATGTCGAAACCCGTCCTAGAGAATTTCCATACAAAATTTGGTAGGTCTACGATTACCCGTCTGGGAGCTACGCGAGACACAGACAAACTAACTAACATTTTAAAATTCCTTTTTATTTATATAGATGGATACATAAATGTACCTTACCTGTAAACAATTTTTTTTTCCGTGAAATTCTGACTGACTAAAGGAGATATAAATGTAATATGTCTCGTTTTATTTTTGTACAGTTTTAGTATTGCTTTCGCCGTTAAAAGATCAAAATTTGAGAATCTGTTGTAATTATTTTACGAATGTTGCGTTGTTGCTATGGGTAAACTAAAGAAAATTTTAAGTTCTTATATAAGTTTACTCTACTAAACTAATACATGTGGTTTTTTTCGAACTTCCTGTTCATGAAGTTTTCATTTTTTATTCAATAAACCTGCAGTTTCATCATGCAAAGGTACACGCTTTAGCAATGTCACCAAATTTTGAAAAAATACACAAAAAATGTGTGTATTGTGCTAAGGTAAATTACCACGAGGGATATCTACCCATGGGGATGCCTTGGGAAGAGAACTTTTTAAGGGGTTCTAATACGTATTCACGTTATATCTGGAGAAAGCTGCTTTAAACAAAGTTTGATAGACAGTCACGCGGTAGGCCAGAATTCGAACTTCACACTACGGGTATCTATTAGAGATGAGTTCGGGCACATTTTTTGAAGCCCGAGCCCGCGGACTTTTAATCCGAGCCCGCCCGAGCCAGAGCAATATTATTTAAGTCGGAGCCCGAGCCCGAAATTTCAGCTAAAGAAAAAAAAAATTCAATTACTTCATCGATAGAATACAATAAATTTTGCCGTTTGTGAAAATTAAAGACAAATATAATTTCAAACTCTCAATACACTTTCTAATTCTTTATATCCATATTTATCAAATAATGCCCGATCTCATGACTAACTAAGCAATATGAGCCGCCGTTCTGAAATACCCAAAGAGCTTCACGCACCTTCTAGGCGCCCGTGCCACTATTTCTTTTTTTATAAGTACTTTTATTTTCCATATGAATCACTTTTTAAAATTTGTTTCAAGGAGTATGTTCAATAAAGGAGAAGTTTTTCACGAGCCCGAGCCCGCACGCAATAGTGAGTTGCAGAGCCCGAGCCGGTTCGGGCCCGGGCTCGGCTGAGCCCGTCTCATCTCTAGTATCTATCTACCACGTGCAGTGTTTCATCCACTCGGCTATGGGGTGGCGACATAAAATAAAATGACAGATCGGGTTCAGCCAGTTAAGTTTTTTAAGATCTTCTTTCAATTTATGGTAACACAATCATAATATTATTCCATAACTTTTATCCTCTTATTTATAGCCCTTTCACTAAATTATCATTTCAAAATATTTCGGTTTTACATTCTTTGATAAGATTTTAAATTCGTGCTTAATTTCTAAGCATTAAGTGGATAAAATTATGAAAATTATACATTTTATTTCTTTTCTTCCTACCCCCACGGATATGAATTAGTTATTTTTTAACGAGTCATTTCATTAATCATGCTGTGCTTATTTATACTCTTTCCACACCTGATTATCAGCTTCTTATTTTGGCGCTGAGAAACACCTCGAATGGAAAAAAAAGAACCTTTTTGAACAACTATACTGTATTTTGGATCTCCTCATAAGAATTTCATTTCTCCCAAGCAAGAAAATGAAAAAATAATAACGGTGAAATAAATGATATTAACATATGGGTGAATGATTTTCGCAAGGCAGTTTTTGAAATTTTCGTTACGTAACTTTAGTTAGCAATCAAACTCACATTATCAAGTTCGAAGATACCATTTATCCTGTTAAATAAAACAGGATGTTGCTTTGTAATGACCCATTTCAATCGGCCACACTGGAAATATTAAACGTCCGCTGTAATGGTTAACTGTATGCATAAAGTAAAACGAACGACCAATGATGAAAATTTAAGAGCTTTGTCGTCAAATTTAGCGATTTTTCATTGTATTAAGGATAAACATTTTAAGTTTTTTTCCCGGACTTGTAAGCGGAGAACGCTCTTATTTAAGTAAAATACTTTTGTGAAAACCCATGCCAGTTTCAAACACTGTTCATTTGCGAATAAATTTGATTTTCCTCAGTTACCATGTGATTTAGTGCGTCCACCGGTGTTCTATTACACACCTCCCCTTGCTTTCGCCCATAGACTTGCTTAACTCAAGGACAGGAGGCGCATTTCAGATTTCAATTAATGTGGACATCCCTTCTTTAGGAGTTAAAGCAGACAGGCCCCAATTCTCACTAAACATCTTGTGTTTTTTCGTTAATTTTCATCCTTTTCGTAATTTTAAAACGTTGATTTAAATTTTAATCATTTTGCCGTTCCATATTTTATGGTGATTAACACACCACTCTCTGTAATTTTGGGTTTGAGCTTGACTCTGACGTGCGCATAGCTTGTTAATTCACCCTTCCCTTCACAGATGGTAACTTTTAAAATTACCTACTTTTTTTGAGTCATAATTTAATACTAACTTTTGTTTTTTATAATGTTAAATATAAGATAATCGCACTCTTTCTTGTAACCCCAGTAATCACACGTTTATCTGTTAATTCAGTAGCTTACTTACAGGTTCTCTACTAGCTTACTTACAGGTTCCCTATATATTGCTAAAATGCGTGTTTACCATTGGTTATCTCCAGATCCAATATATAAAATATTTACATTTCATTGGATAATTCTGGATCCCATCAAAACCTATATATATGAGTGACTGTCAGTCAGTTTTACCTTTACCTTTCTTATTGTTATTCATTTCCTTTTCATGTTGTGAGTGTAATGTGCTGTATTTACTTGTTAATAATTCCTTATTCGGTTCACGGATGTATCTCTTTAAATATAACTTGATGGAATTTAGCAATTCTGATCACCATCTTAAATCTCCCGAACCGCTAAAGTATTTTGAGTAAAAACCTGATTAGGATGCGGCCCGCCGCTAGACAGGTATATCCAAATTGCGGCCCTCTAACATTTGTAAGTTGGAAACCTTTTAATTATACCGTCGAGACCCGGGGCAAATTCATTGGTTGTGCTCTCAATGAATAAGATAGGCCTCGTAATGTATTACAAAATGCGCAAATCTAGGAGATATCTTTCTTCGTTGAAATCTGATACTTTTTTTTGTTGTTGTTTGTTTGTTTTTAATTGGTGTATATACACTCATGTCCATAAATTAAGGATAATGAAGTTCAGGCAAAGAAAGAGAAAGAAGCAAAACAAATTTGACTTATTTGTAAAGTCTATTTATTAAACAAAAAGTAAAGAGCAAAAAAGATGCTATATGTTTGACATAATTAATAAAAATTGCAAGTTTTACTCCCTTGACCAAATTTAAAAAAAGAACCTATTCACAAAAAACAGTATAACATGGTTAGTAGGATGGTTAATACGGAGTATGTCTCCCGGACGATGCAATACAGGCCTGACAATGCCTAGGCATGCTGAGTATCAAATGATCAATCTGATCTAGGGGAATATTACACCACTCATCAAGCAATGCACTCCGAAGTTCCGGTAGACAGGTGGGAGGGGGTTGACGGGCTGCAATTCGTCGGCCAAGCATATCCCACACATGCTCTATTGGATTCAAGTCCGGTGAGTATGCTGGCCAATGCATACGGGTGATATCCTCCGATTGAAGGCATTCGTCTACAATGCTTGCACGGTGAGGACGGGTGTTGTCATCCATAAACACAAATTCAGCACCCATGGCGCCCCGAAACAAACGTACATGTTGTTCCAGAATGACATCCCGATAGATGTGGCCTGTCATCGTTACACTCTGAACATGCAGGTCAGTTCTGGAACCAAGAATAATTCCTCCCCAAACGAGCCATCCTGCATCACCGTAACGGTGTCTTTCAATGGTGTTCTCTTGGTGGTAACGGGTACCTGGTGCTCTCCAGGTGAATGTAGGGCGAGAATCAGACTCCAAACTAAACCTGGACTCGTCCGAAAACATCACACAAGACCACTGTTGCGGTGTCCACAATGCATGCTCTCTACTTCAGGTTAATCGCAGGCGACAGTGAGTTGCGGTAAGTCGAACACATCTGACAGGCCTACGAGCATATAGACCAATGTGCCCTAAGCGTCTGTACACGGTCTGCCTTGAAACTGTCGTACCGGTAGCTGAAGAGAGCTGACGAGACAGGTCTGATGCTGTACTCCGTCTGTTTCTTTTGGCAGTAACTGCCAAATAGCGGTCCTCATTCGGCGTTGTAACTCGGGGACGACCTGTGCTGTAACGTCTACTCACATTACCATCATCTTGGAATCGTTGCCAAAGCCTGGAGATGACACTCTGGGCGATTCCAAGTTCCTCGGATACTTCCAGCTGGGTACGTCCACATTCCAGTCGTCCGATAATTCTGCCACGTAAAACATCATCCAAATGCCTCCTTTGTGCCATAACTATGCGGTTTTTGCACTGAAAGGCTTTCACAGCGCTTGTGAACAATTTTACTTCTTTGCCACCATTCCTTATATACCCCTCTCTTACACTCTCGTCATTGTGACGTACCATCCACGCCATCTGGTGGTTTCCTGTAATTTGCATATTCTTCTTCAAGACGTGTGTGATCATTCCACAGGTGAAATTTTTATTTTAGAGATCAATTTCTGTGTGATTCTGAATTATCCTTAATTTATGGACATGAGTGTACTTCCTTAAGTAACTAAATTAATGGAATACAAAACTAAAAATTTTTTATTAAATTTTGTAATACTGCAAAAACGCTTATTTCGCAAAAATGAAGATATCGGTGATTTCGCGAATTTTATATGAATAGAACCGAAAGTTGAAAAATCCCGAAACTACCTAAATATAGAACCCCTTTTGCATAAGGCATTTTAATAAACTTTCTTTTGTCCGAAAAGTTCTTCCCCTCCCCATTTGAATGGCTTCAGAGCAGGGTTGGGAAGTTTTTGACGGTTTTAACCATGGTTTAAACTGTCACGTCAAAAAACTGTCGAAAACCTCAAATATTGCACTTGTAGTATTACAAATATTAATTGATGTCTTTAACATAGCATGCATTATATAAGCTATGAATATGTGTGAAATGTTAAATACTAATTTTTAAGAAATATGGCCATCTTTTACATATTTTTTTTAATAAAACATTGTCTGTAAAAAGGAAAAGAAGGTGGAAAGAAATTTAATTATGTATCCAATATAGCCAAAACAATATTCTTGCTAATATATTAAAATTATAAACTATCAATTTTAATAAAAAGTTAGCTATGCTTTATGGAATGCTTCGTGGAAAAAAAATGATCGAAACTAATAAGTATTATTTTATTGTAAAATATTTTGTTATTTGTATCTGTAATTAATTAATCAATCAATATTTAGAAAAATAAAATGTGTACTTTTTTTTACGCATTACATTTAAGTAACTGAAATTTTTTACTAATTCTATTTTAAATGCGAAACTTTAGTATATTAATAATTAACGGGGTGTTGATCGTTATTTTATTTAAATGACTGAAATTATTCTGTTATTGCCTGTTGCTTAAAACCCTTTCAATTTAGGTTTTTGGATTAAATAAAAAATAAACTTAATATTTGCTTTTAAGAAATGTTTAGCCGTACATTGATTTGAAAAGTTAAAAAAACTGCAGACAATTATTTATCTAACTATATACAGTACCATGTGCCCTGTTGAAAATGATTTATATGTACCATTTATAGTTCTTTTACAGGAGAAAAAAAATTGCAATACATTACACACTATGGGCAGTCATATTAACTAATTATTAGTAATGAGCTCAATTTGTGTGTTAGCATAATTGATATTTTTTAATACAATTCATTTTAATTATGTATTTAGTTTAATGCAAAATGAAAATATACTGCATACTTACTTTGACATTTTGTTCTCTTTCTTTAATAGAATAGTTTTCTACAATTTTTGACGGTTTAAACCAGTTTTTGACGCTTGTCTTGTCAAAAACCCAACCCTGCCCAAAGAAGCCGGTATAAATACTGCAAGAGAATGAGCTGTATTCGATTAGTTGTATTAATTATTGTTTTATTTTATATTCGAGAAATATTTGTAAGAAAGCGTTTGTAATTGTGCAATAAATCTTTAAATTTTAATAAGGGAAAATTTTCGGATTTTTATTATTATTTGAAGCGAAAAAAAAAAAAAAAGTATTTCGATAGGCTTTAATTTTCCCGATTACGACGAGCTCGTGAAAATAAGTGCTTTAACAGTAACTAAATTACGAGGATCTTTCTGCATTTGCGACCCTCTCGGGATGGGGACCAGGCTTTTGATCGTCCTGCGACCCTACTGTTACGCCCCTGATCCCACCGCCCTCCGGGTTAAAATAACACTTCATTAACACAAATATTCAAAATATAAACAAATTTGTAAGTAGAGAGGAAATCCCTTAATAAATTCTACGGTATAGCAGACAGAAGAATGCCAAGAGAAACATCATCCAGTTTTCTGGAATTCACCCGTACAAACATCTCGGCAAGATTACCATTCTTCAGAGACGAACTGCTTCTCCCCAAAATAGATCATATTCGCAACCAGAATGATACATCCGTTAAAGAAAAGGAGAAAACCCCCGCATGTAAATGGGAATAAATGCAGCAAAACGAACCGTCCAGAGAAAGTCGTGGCACGCGTCCAACTCATAGTTGAGATAATTCTTGGAGGTTTGTAAGTGGGAAAAACGCGTGCCATTCGTGCTAGTTTTTTTACATAAAGCGCGGATGAAAAGAAAAAGCACGCATTCACTAAACAAAGAGTTCAATCAGTTCAAGAGAGGTGATAACGTTTGCGGATGGAGTGTTTGCCCAAAAGGTGTTATAAAGTGGAAACGAGGCGAATGCTTGGCAAAATATTTACAAAATTTTGGGCTGGTGATAACCACAGCGGAAATTTTCTTTTCAATACGCGGGCTTCGTTTTCTTTTTATCCCCCCCCCCCCTCCTCCACACCACATACACATCTATGTTTGTCTGGAGAAGGAAGATAACAGATCCACGATATGATCCAAACATTTTCACACTAATGTACGTCATATCATTTTTAGTATCTGCCAGTACTCGAAAATTATACTGCCCGACATGACCGGGGCATGTATAAATTCAAACCGGACATGCATCCCCCCCCCTTACACGCCCGACCAGGCATGTAAATATAACCTAAAGAGTATCAGGCAAAATTAACAAATATTCCACTACTTATAGAAATAATGCTCAGTGTTTCTCCCAGTGCATCTCTCTGTGAGAGAATATTCAGTGCAACGAATCGCATAAAATATCAATTGCGATGCATTGTGCCATCGGAAACGATGAATCATTTAACGCGCATAAGCGTTGATGGTGTTAAATAAAAAAACTTTTATCATCAGTATTGAACATTGGCTATTTAAGTACAAAAGGAACAAGACATGTGGAAGGGCATGTACTTGCCTGGAGGCAAATTTAGTACACGTTAACGTTCTTGTTAATATGCAATTTAGAGATATTTGGGCATGTAAAAATTTTCCCACTTACAAACCTCCAAGGATTATTTTACATGCCCAATTGCAGATAATTAGGCAAATAAAGATCTGCCCAGGGCAAGATTTTTCTAGCCCTGGTATCTATACCGAATATGTTTAGTTGACTATTTGACGCACTCTAACTTTATTTCCTTTCTGGAAAAGCGTTTTCCAGGAATACATTTTCTTTTCAGAATATGTCAATATTCTGATGTGCAAGTGGTCAGTGGCGGATCCAAACGGAGGGGATTGGAGCTCACCCTATAGTCGTTACCCTCGTTCTGCTGGGAAGTAATACTGGTCAAAGTATTGCTTTATTTCAACTGATAGTTTGGCAGTATTGCTTACGTTCCTCCGTATGGTAGTACTAGTACACAGAGATGCTCCTCCGTTGCATCTTTTCAATGATGTGAGCGAACAGGTTAAACCCTGATTCAAGTTTAAAAATGAACATCGTAAGAAAAGTATGGTCCATCTCCTATAAAATGCTTCGTTCTATTTATCGTCCCAAATGTGAAACTTTTCTGGATCACCACGGCATTTGGTGTTGAAGGAGAGTGGCTGATTTTACTTTCAACAGGTTATAAAGTGCTCAATTAACTGATTTAATATATTATTACTGAAAATGCTTTATAATTGTTCCATATTATTATTTTTTTATTTCGAAAATTATTATTCTTCATTTTCATACTCAAATTAAGTATATTTGATAAAACTTTCGTTGGTTTAGGTTTCATGTAGTGCGCATACTGAAATTAAATACATTGCAAATTTATCTCTAAAATTCAGATTTCACGACAGAAAATATCTGATATTACGGAATGCCCAGAAAATATGTGGAGTACAAGGGATAAAGAAACAAGGCTGAGAACTTTCCAAGACTGGATGCAAAGGAGCGGAAGGGGGAGAGAAAACACAATTCTGAAGCAAGGCAACACTTCCGCGTTTTTCAAACCGTGAAAGTGCTAGAGAAAGTGCTACTCCCCAGGAGTAAACAAAACCATTAGATTGAAAAAGAGAAACCGTTTCTTGAACCCTATTCCTGTGTGGAGAGTCGGGATTTACATGAAGGTAGACGCGGGGAACTAACTGAACGGGGTTGACCACCTCCAGAAGATGAAGACATCGGGAAAGCATTGACCTGATTTCACTCTACCGAGCTTAGGCTCTATTCCAGCCAAATCTGTCATGGCCGAATGTCAGGGATGTGGGCAGAGTCACAATTCTCATGTCTGTAATAGCTAGGAACAATGCCAGCCAATGCGGGAATCACCTTCGTTTGCATTTGCAGGGTTTCAACACGACTCAATGGAAACAAACAAAACAAAAACATTTCGTTCATTTGGGCCACTGGACTATACATGAAGAGAAATATAACACACACACACACACAGAACAAAGATGACTAATCTGTGATAAGTACCAATGTTTAAAATGTTACACGGAGATAACACATTTACAGAAAATGTACTTGCAAATATACAGAACTGCTGAACTTCTAGCATAAATGAAATAATTATAACATAACTGAAAAACTTGACCGAGGACGGAAATCTACCACTTCAACACTAATTGACGATGTCACGGCAGATGATTATGTATGAATCACCACGCCCCGGTTCACGCTGAGCAAAATGAGCATGGTGAGTTCGGGCATTTTGAATAACTGAACAGGAAAGATTTTATACAAGTTCTTTTAAGATTACAATGAAGAGGACAATCACACTTCAAGTTCGTAATAATTTATAACGGTTTGTTACATTTTACGGCTTACCGGAAGCTTAAGCGTTATACCAATAATAGTAGCTTTTCATACATAATTTTACAGTAAAAACTAAAAAAAAAAAAGTAAAACTGCTGCTAACATTAAATTCATGCATCAGGCTAGAAAACAAGTAAAACATAATGCGAGTTCATGTAGACGTGGAATTCACAAAATGAATTTATTCATACATAGACAATTTCTACGTACGTTACAAATGTTTCAATTTTAATTTAAGACTTAAAAAAAATCTGCATGACAACACAGTATGAATTATCTTAAAACGTACAGATCCGACAAAATAAATTTGATTTTATACTTCATACTTTTTAGAAAACTGCCTAGAATTAAAGACTGACAGCTTGTCAACCATAATGAAATAAATGCATTCGATATTTTCATCCTTTTTATTGTTGGAATTAAATGATTTGTGAACCGCGATGAGGTTTCTCTGCAGCTACGGAATACAATTTTACATGCAGGGAACCATGAATATAAAAATAATAACATTTAGAACAAGGAAAAAAAACTGGCATCTCTTTTAAAGTTTCATTAAATTTGCTTTAGGTCTAGGCTTTGGATTCGCAAACATTTTGACACAAGTCACTTTCCTACGTCTGAAAATGTCCCGTCACAAACCTAATTTTAGAATACTTTAAGTAGTCGGGCTCTATATAAAAATCTATCCGGGGTCAGACTTATTAAATTATATATGCGTAGCATGCAGTTGTATAACACTGAGTATGCTAAGCAGGGAGAGTTTTCTACACGGGTGCATATCTGCACTGCAACCGAAGGAAGCTACTTCGGTTGCAATGCAGCACTTACTGAGCAAATGTTATGCTAACTGGATTTGTACTATTGATGCTGGAACAAAATTTCAGCATTTTAAAACGATTTTCACAAAATCTCAAAATGCAATCAAAATATTTTAAAAATTCAACGCCTATAAATTAGATTAGCAACTACCTGTCATATCGCTAAATTTCGTATCATTCGTATTAGTCGTTATTACGTGATGTTTGAAGAAATATAAACGTATTTTGAGAGAAGTTTCACAAAATCTCATAAAAATGTTTAAAAAATTGGACACCTATAGTTTATGTTGAGCAACAATCTATCATGTGACCAAATTTCATATCATTCGCTTTAGTCGTTATTACGTAATGCGTGAACAAAGATTCACTCAGTTTTAAACGATATTCGCAAAATCTAATCAAGATTTTTTAAAAATTCGATGCCTATGTTTTAAGTTGAGTGACCACCTATCATGACACCCAATTTCATATCATTCGCTTCAGTCGTTTTTAAGTGATGCTTGAACACAAATTTAGGTAGTTTGAAAGGATTTTCGCAAAATCTCAAAATCCAATCAAGATTTTTTAAAAATTCGACGCCTATGTTTTAAGTTGAGTGACCACCTATAATGACACCCAATTTCATATCATTCGCTTCAGTCGTTTTTACATGATGCTTGAACAAAAAAATGCGTCACGGACAGAATGACAGACAGACAAACTTTTTTTTTGAGGGTCGCATTGGATTCCCGGGTGCTTGAAACGGATAGAAATCGCAAAATTTTTTAATTCCAAGAAATGTACAGACAAAAGTCTAATTTTATTTATATAGATACTTAATGCTTTAATTTGATTCAGTATCATATACGGTTGCCTGAGGGAATAGTACCGTAAACCCGTTTGAGTATGTTCCTTTCGTGCCGCCAGGACAAATGAACCTTCAGTTCAAGGGCGGATTAAAGGAGGACCCCCCCCCCCCCTCCGAGAGAAAAGAAATTAATGTAAAAGGTCCTATTTTACTTCCATAAAATGGATGTATATGTCAATCTTTTAACTAACCGCCCCGCCGACAAGCTAACCGTCCCCGCCGACAAACTCGCATTAATCCGCCACTGCTTCAGTTTCAAAACTGTAAAAGCGAAAAAACAGCTGAAAATATGCAATATCATGCAAGATGAAACACCGCTTCATGCAAGAGAAATTTTTTAAACATCTATCTATAACAGATTTTTAACCACTTACTTCTTGCTGAATTGTTACCACGTAGTATAAGCTTTAAATTCCCGATATTTCTGGTTGTGGAAATAACTTGAAAATATCGGACAGTTTTCAATTTCAGTATGATGGTAAATTTAAAAGGACAGCAACACATGGCAATTTAGGAGCGTAGCTCAATATCAATTACAATGGATTGTTGAGAAATTCAACGACTAATAGCTATTTGTTTTGAAAATCTGATAATGCGGAGTTTCTCTCCACAGTGAATTTGTTCTTCGCATAGTGAAACGAATAGATACATCTATAAAAATTCATTTGGCATTGTTTGGCATAAGCTATTTCCTTCTAATTTTAACCAAAGTACAGATCAAAACCAGAATGTAGAAATATATTAAAGAAGCTGTCATTTTATAAGTTTTTATTGCATACCAATATCATATAAGATACAATTTCTGCTAAAAACAATGGAGTAATTACGAACTCTCAACTTCTATCAAACCTCGTATAATCTTAAAGAGTTCTTACATACACGATAAGACATTTATACAACAGCATCTGTATTTTCTTTCTCTGAGAAAATGTTTGAGTAAATGATAAGTGCTGTCTCAGGGCGAAAGATAAACCCAATAATAAGCTAGCTTGAACAGGATAAGAAGATTTAATGCGTAACTGCCCTGATTTAACAAGTTCAACTTTGACAGTTGAACAATACAAGCTTATAGTACAGCGTTTTCATTAAAACAAAACCACGAATCTGAATTTGTAAGATTAGAAAAGCTTGATGTTCGCCGTTTACATGTTCATGTATGCACAAAACACAATATTTTAACTAAAATTAGAAGTAAATGGTTTCATGCCGTCCACACAGACACTTAAGAGTTCAACATAGAATTCAACTTTAAAGGTCAACGTTGTTAAATAGCTCCGAGAGAAATAGTACAATCGACATCCAAATTTCAATTTCATATAATAAATTATTAGCGATTTCAGTGTAAAACTGATGAGCTACAAGCACTGCTCTACTTAGTTAAAATGATTGTGGTAAAACAAGTAAATCTTCGCTCTTGGACGCAAAATCTCTCAAAATTAGCATTAAATAAAAATATTTTAATACGTTTAAATGTAAGTGGTGTATTGATACTGATAAAACAGTATTTATAAATCGCTTAACGGACAGAAAGACAGAACACTTTTCTATTTACAGAGTTAATCGTAGATATTTAAATTATGCTATTCTACATTTACTATCACAACTTTTTCGTAGGCATAAATTTATAACAGAAAAACAAAGCAGCTACATTGTATTTATGTACCATGCGTCAACATTTTATTCAAGGTATCCCAATTATTTAAGTTAATAATTCAGCTGGCATGAAACAATTATTTTCCTCCATCAAGATCACCTGTGATTCTGACTCGCCAAAAAGCAGTGAGGTGTCGCTGACAGCTTAACTGATGGGAAGGCTGCTAGAGATTTTCATCAAGCATGGAGGTGGAGCAAAATGAGGCAACACCGCATTTCTAAAATGATACAAGTGTCATTTCCGCCGACTGTCTAGCGAGAACATTTCATTCATTGTAAGGCAATTGGGTATTTATTTTTACTAGGTGGAAGAATGCGAAACATCACGTCTAAAATTAATCTCAAAAACCAAAAACTCAAGGTGTGCTCAATCAAACAATGTTTATACAAACCCAAAAATTTTAGTGGAAAGAGCTTATAAAGTCAAGAGGTCATTCCTCGTCTGTAACTACATTTTGCCGGATTCATTGTAGATATTTTAATATTATACCCCAAGAAAATTTTGCACAATTTTCAAAAAATATAAAAAAGCAAATAAACATAAAAGAAATCGATATTTTTTCAGTTAAATAGGCAAATATTATATTACTTCCAGACGCCTTAAAGTAATGCCACCTCCCTTAAAAAAAAGCGTGAAAGGAATGTAATTTTTGCCAAATTTTAAAATTCATTCAGATTTTTGAAAAAAAAAAAGTCATTTATTATTTCAGTGGTTACGGAGCATGTAACAGTAACTAAATTTCATTCTCTTAAGCCGTTTTTGAGGGATGCGAGAGCAAACATTTAGAAGATTTTCACAAAATCTATGCAATGTTTAAAACAATCTTGGCATATAATTAAAATTAGCTTGCCATCTAACATCATCCTAAATTTTATTCTATTCCATTGCCATTTTTCAGGGATGGAGCAGACAGGGACGTAGCAAGAAAAAAATTTCAAGGGGTGCCAAAAGGTGAAAAAGAAAGAATTTCTTCCAAAAATACATTATTTACAAGCATCCAATTAATAAAAATACAAAATTTCGGGTGACCGGGGAATGCCAGGCCCCATGCCACGTCCTTGGGAGCAAACATTTACTCAAATTTCACAAAATCTATAAAAACAATTGTGAAGTATTTTGGAGCCTATCATATATAGTGTAAGTGACCAACTATATATAATGATATTTAAAGGCTAAATTTTATTTCATTCGCTTCAGCAGATTATACGTAAACAAGCAAAAACTGACACACTTTTAATAAATTTTCGTAAAAACTCAAATCTAATCCAAATTAAAAAAAAATTGACTATAATTTAAGATGTATATATGACGCACCAACCAGGGGCGTAGCCAAGGGGGGGGGTTAAGGGGGTCATATCCCCCCACTCCCATTAGGAATTTTTTGCCATACAAAATGTATATTCTTCACTCTCTTATCACACACATGTATGCATATATGTGAGTTGCAGTAGTCGTAACCCCCCCCATGAAAAATTTCTGGCGAAGCCACTGTCATCAACATGTCACTAAATTTCAATGATTCTCTTCGTATTATTGCAGAAAATTGTGCAAGATTTCTGGGTTCGTTGTTCTAAAGTCTAGTAGGTGTAGAAAGTTTTAGTAAAGAGTCCACATGTCAGGATGGAACACGAACTTTATTGCTCTTGGACTTCGTCGAGCAATCAGCTCTATAAAATTCAGAAACACAATCAGCCAGTAACGTTCTTATAACAGTCCGCTTAGTACAGAAGCGTTTCACAAATGCTGTTTTTCTCACAGAAAATTAAACACTTTCACAGGCAAAAATTCAGTGGAAACTTACGAGGGAAATCGCATACAGTCTCTCAAGACTCAGAAATGAAGAATTTACACACAGAACTTTAAAAAAAAAACAAGTCTTCAAAAAGCAAGCAAACTATAGCACAATTCACAGAGCAAAGCAGCGTACTCATCGGAACTCGATAACAACTGGCCAGAGGTCTGGCATGTATGTATTTATAGGTGATGCAGAAGCAATTAGAAATTTCTGGAAGAAACCATTTATCGAAAGATCCTCGTAAAGCGCGAATTTTGAGTATGTAATAGAATAGTGTTAAGTTATTATGTGATGTTAATGCAGTAAAACAACTTTTACAGGCTCCACTGAAAAAATCGCGCCAAAAATAAGTCACCAAAAGTCATGTTAGCTAAGGCCTACGGGCAACATTTCTCGAAGACGCTATATTAATTCATTGGGAACCCCAAAACCCCGTATCTGGCATTCTAGTTAACCGATTTTGATGAAAGAAAATGCAAAATTGAACTATTTGAAGCGCAAAATACGAATTTAAAACTATTTTTAATAGATGGGAGGCAGAACAGACCGAAAATTCGTAACAGTATACGTGATGAGCGAACAAGAATTTACCACACATTTTGAAACGATTTTCGCAAAATCTCAAAATTTAACCAGGTTTTTTCAAAAATTCGATGCCTATAGTTGAAGTTAAGTTATCACCTATCCCTTTACCAAATTTCATTTCATTTCATTTGCTTCAGCCATTTTTTTCGTGGTTCGCGAGCCCCCCCCCCCCCCAAAAAAAAAAAAAAAAACACATCACGGACAGAACGACATAGTTTTTTTGACGATCGTGCAGCATTCCCAGGTGCTTGAAACGGATAGAAATCGTAAAATTTTCGAGTTCCAAGTGATGTACGGACAAAAGTATAATTTCATTTACATAGACATGCGTCGTTTCGTGGTTCCAAAATCTAAACTCTTTTGAGTTTGGCAGGTGAGCTTAGCATTTTCCGATAGAAAAATCAGAGATTTTGTTGTCCTGTTTTGTTTTCAAACTACACAAATTTTTTATTGATGAAATTTACGCTCAAAAATATTTAAATGACAAAGAATTTTATAAAGCAAAATTTTTATTTAAAGTTGTCTCTGTTAGCTGAGAAATTGCTCGTTTAAAACTAAATAGTGTTGCTATTTCCAAACAACGGAAATGCAACTGGAGATGCAACGCCAGTGAAAGTTGTCGATATGAATGCGAATGGAAGTAAATACGGTTTATGTATTGAGCTACGATATTACAAGCGATGATAAATAATACCAACTATACTGGAAAAACCTTTGTTATTCACTGATGTCTTTGTATCTTTTCAGTTATGAAAATACACATAACCAGTTTCCCACCATAACCTGAAATTGAAGCTGGCGCGTGTATGTTTTTGCATCCACGCAGTGATTGCATTCAATAAAAGATCTATATACATGTAAAGAATGTCCTTGTACTTATTAAATCAATGACGGAAAATCGTGCTCCTGCGATAAGCGTCCTCAGTAATTTTTAGAATTGCTTTCGGTACAGCCTTAAAACCGTAGTAATAAACAAAGGGCAGGATCTTTCAGGTATATAATACGGAAACGATATGGTGTTTATAAACGTAGCAGAAGCATAGAATACATTTCACTGGTCAAATTTCAGGTTACACTTTTTAACAAAAACGTTTAATTTTAATCAGACTTTTCTTTCTGGAAGTAAAATTTTTTGACAATGCCTCTTAATTAGTGATGCATCAGATATCAATTTGGCCGGATACCGAATATCCGGTCAAACTTTCAACCGGATATCCGGCAGCAGTATGTTTTCTTATTTTTGGTTTTATTTTCACTACTTTTGCTAGACCATTGAGCTATTACATTTTTCTTTAAATTATCTCATTAGTTTGAAGTCATTTAATTCAAAAATCGGAAATCCTTTTGGGATTGTTTCTATGAATTTAGTACCAGTTTTACTGCAATTAAAGTCATACAAATAACAATGCCATGGATGTTGTCCCTCAAGAGTTGGATAAATATCTGAAACAATCAGTTCTTGAAAGAAAGACATTTCCATTCAACTGTTAGAAAATCAATGTAACAAATTTCCTTACTTTATCAAAATTAGGGGGGGGGGGACGTTTTCTCACCAGGCAGCAGTACTACAGCAAGTACACTATTCTCATAAGCAGGGTCAATTTATGGTGGAAAAAAAGGTAACCAAATTTTTACAAAAATTGAAAAAGAGTGTTTTTGTACAATAATTTCTTCCAGTAATAATTCACTCCAATCTTAAAAAAAGATAGAAGTGCTTAATTTTTTTCCTTTTTTCTATGCATGATAAAAATACATTCTAAAAAGTATTAAAAACAAAATATTTCACAAAATTTTGTTTTTTCGCATTTTTTAATTGCAGTTTTTAGAATTTATTCATTCATTATGTTTATTTATGTTATTTCTCTATATATAATTTTAGGCCGAATGTACTGCAGGATATTTGTAATATCCGGCTACTGCCAATTACCCCGCATATTGGTCGGATAGGCCGGATGCAGTATGTTTGCCGGATATCCGTTGCATCCCTACTCGTAATCACTAATTAGCACGAGAGAAACGCTCATAACGCGACGAATGACAAGTTAAAAGCAAAAAGAAAGATAAATCATGGAAAACGCAGCGATTATAAAACACTTACCAACACCAGGCGCGTAGCCAGGAAAATTTTTCGGGGTGGGTGGGTGATATGAACTTATATGTTTATAAATAGACGGAATTTCATCACTAATCCAAAAATTCCGGGGGGATATATCCCAATATCCCCCCCCTCCCTGGCTACGCCCCTGACCAACACAGCTGTATTTTTTGTGCCGAATTTGGCAAGTATTGTCCACAAACAGATCCAGATTTAGGAGATATTCTTAAAAAAAAAAAAAAAAAAAAACACCTGTGTTTAAAAACCCCTGTGTATCACTATCAATGTAATTTCTTCTAATGACTCATTTAAACCTTAAGCAACGATCTCCGATCTCCCTAGAAACTTGTCGGCGATATTATAAAGTAGATGTGAATAACTGGTAAAATCAAAGCATTCGGAGTGATTTTAAAATTTTTCTACGCGGCAGTTAAAAATCGAAGAGTTAATTTTCACAATCGTCTGTGTGTTTATTGAGCTATAACAATTTACAGATTAAGTAGATAAATGTAAGCATTCATGGTTTTAATAAATCACCATGAAATTAAGGCTCTTTTTAGAATCCATGAACATTTTCGTGTTTAAAAAAGTAAAAAAGCGGGTTTTTTTTTCTGGTTTGAACCGGGTTTTTTTTTTTTTGGTTTAAACCAGTTTTTTTTTTGTTTTTTTAAATCCTTTTATAATTACATGTATACATATTTATAAATAAAATTATTTGTAAAATGTTCAAATAACAATTAATATTACTTCTGAAAATAATTAAAACAAACTAAATAAACAATTTTTGTTATACTTATGTGTACATTGAAATCATTAAATTTTAATATTTATTTAGATACTATTTTTTTAAACTTAATATATAATATAATACAACAGTAATTGTTTACTACATTTTACATGGAATGTTGCTTTTAGATTCATCTGTAATAATGGTGATAAGTTGTTCAAAATGATATTTATAAGTTTTAAAAATAAACTGTTAAAACACAAAACCTCTATTTTAGAAACAACTTAAAAATGCAGCCTATAATTTAAGTTCAATTAATAATTTTTAATAATGATAAAACATTAAGGTATCTATTAGATCGACATAAAAAAAATATTGTTGATACTTATAAGGATAATTTTAAAATATATCATTATTCTATCTGTAGTATTCGTTATTTTAAATTATTTTGGTTTTTTTGAGAAAGAAAATATTTGGTTTAAATCCGATGTATCCGAACTATTTCCATGGTATCCGAACTATTCTCATGGTTTAAACCATGCCAACCCTGATTCAAATATTCAATTTTAATGGTGGAGGGGCAGTGGCAGATACAAGAGAGGAAGAGGAAGGGGCTATGAAACGATCACCTCATCTTGAGTGCACTTAAACCACTACTAAACCCATGTTTAGCCTGTTTGCTCTCATCATTTAAAAAGACGCAATGTAGACTGTACTTCGTTGACGGATGTTGCTTCCTAGAAGGGTTTTATGGACGCTCATCGCTGGGACTCAGCAATTGGAAAAGCGCAGCGTTGGTCCCCGGCGAAGAATACAATTAGCTATCCTGAGAAGCAATACACGTAAAAGAAAGCTAGTCATCTTCATTGGGTCTTTTCACCAATTATAAAGACGAACAGGTTAGACATGGGTTCAAGATTCAAAATGAACAGGTATTAAAGAAGAGTGATTCATCTCTGATGATATGCTTCCTCATACTGATCGCAACTGTCTTAAAACTTTTTCCGGATCCGTCCCCGAACAGAGCTTCAAGCATCCAATTTTAACCCTTTGAAGCGCAGTAATTTAAAATCAATATAGAAGATCAACTGGATAGACTGCCAAACGCTGCCATTAATCCATTTTACTATCAACAGCATGGTGGTCGTGTGGTCGATCGAATAGATGAGCTTCGATTGACCACCACACTGTTGATAGAAACTGCACTTTTTCAGCGTTGGGACAATTTAACCATATTTTTTTTCGACTAGACGTGAAAGTGCTGAAATACGGTGGTTGCATGCCGCTTCAAAGGGTTAACCCTTTAAAGTGGAGTGATCTTACTCTGGGAACGGGAACAAAAAAAACTCGGCCCAACTCGGACGTTTTGACTGTTGCCAGTCACGAAGAATAGACTTCATTTCTATAAAAATAGTTGCGGGTGACATAGCTCCACGAGAATCCTTTACTTTTTAACACGTCATTTCCCGTAAAAAAAAATTGTCACGATTATTTTTAACAGCACTGACATCCGCTGAAAAATGGAAGAACGCGAGAACAGCTGGATAGATTGCCCAATGCTGAAAAAAAGGGCTGCCGTTGCCATCGCTCGACTTAACTACCAGCAAGATGGAGGACGATCGAAACGTTCATCGCGTGCTACAGATCTAGAGACCCTTTTTTGAGGCAGCTGGCTGTGCCGCACAGCCAGCTGCAAATGGTAGTTAAGTCGAGCGATGGCAACGCCTGCCCTTTTTTCAGCATTGGGAAAGGGTTGTGCCTCAAAGGGTTAATGGGAGAGGGAATATGCACCTGCAATACGGCACACATTCCGAGACATTAAGTATGTTGGTGACAAAACATATTCCATAATAAGTTGACTGGGAAAAACCACTTTCATTTCAGCAGGTGCTCCCGACAGGTGCGCAAATGCAAGAGGATCTTCCGAACAGGTCCCATCGAATGTATGTATACTAAACACAAGAGATAGTTCCCGAAGACAAAAGGATAGCGCACACGCATGTGTATCAGAATATTTCCTGATAAACCTTTATTGATTTCCACTAAATGCGTGGGCCATAACAAAGGGCATTACGCCTACATTCACTTACTCACGAAAGTACATCAAAGACAATCCAATTTAAAGAAATTCAAATAAATGAGAAGGGTAAAAGGCGACACGGGATTAAAAAACATTTAATGATTCTGAATAAATGCTTCGAACGAAACAACTAAACCTTTATTTTGGATTTACGATTTAACGTCTAATTGAAGCTTGATTCGAATCTGTTTGGATCAGTAAAGTCCTTTAAAATTAAATTATTATACACTGATATACATGTACATAAAACTTGTACATAATATCACGACTGGAAAAGGGTTAAAAAA
This sequence comes from Cheiracanthium punctorium, assembly GCA_038373885.1. NCBI lineage: Eukaryota > Metazoa > Arthropoda > Arachnida > Araneae > Cheiracanthiidae > Cheiracanthium > Cheiracanthium punctorium. The sequence goes on from JAWZYV010001543.1 coordinate 813,008, forward strand.
ATTTAATGGTAAAGTACAAAGGTTAAAGAAGAAGAAGAAGAAAAAAAAAAACATTCGCGATAGCGATTGCGCAAGCGCAACGCTGGGCCCTAGCAGAGCATTTAAAGAGCCACCATCGGAAACATCTTCGGTCAAAGTTGATTCTTGTCCGTTGCATCTTTTTAAAGATAAGAGTGAATAGATTAAACATGGATTCATGATTAAAAATAAGCAGGTTTAAACAGACAGGTTAACCAGACAATCGAAAAATTTCTGTGATACGAAAGTAAATTAGTAATTTGTACGATTCTTAATAGATTCTCGAGATCACAGAGTTTGACATTTTTCACGAGAATAAACTATTTTCTACTGATCAACTATGGAGAATTTCAAATATTTAAATTGAACATTCCGCATAAATTAATTTCATTTTTAGCTATGATATAATATCGAATTGTTTCAGCTAAAATGGCAACATTAAATTACGAATTTTAAAAATAGTAGATTTGCTACGGTAAAATGGATAAGCATAATATACCCATACCGTGTAAATAAATATTTCGTATACATTTGTCTATTTTCCGATGGACACTTTACAACTAGCAAAACAATAAACAATCCTACGTTAAAAGATTACACGGCCGTTTCAACACAAGTAACTACCTGGATCTTTTTTTTTTTTTTTTTAAATGACTCTTGTCGGCAGTATATCAAGTATTTTCCATAACAGTGTAACACGAAAGGGACAATTGCGTAGCGCAACACTGGACCTAAGCGGAGCGTTCTAAAAACCAATTTGAGAAGCAACTTCGGTAAAAAAAAAAAAAAAAAGGACCCATTTCTGATAACATGCTCCACCTTACTTATCGCCTTTCCCTTTTAATTTGTCTGGATCCACCACAGAGACCTACATTTTTCTGATAACACAATAAAACCACTTAAGTATTAGCACCATGTACTTGGTTCTGCCAAAGTTCAAGCTGAAACCCCAATCGCTTTAAAAAAAAAAAAAAAAAAACATTTTTTCAAATCCACCTATTAAGGGGATTATAGCTGTAAAATTGGTCGGTCGGGCAGCATATATATAAATGGGAAAAATTCCTCTTATGGATTAATAATAGTGATGTACCGAGTAGAATTTGTACCGAGTACTCTGCCATTTACTATTCGGCCGAGGGCCGAGTAGTTGTATAAAAAGGATCACCGACTTGCAAATGAAGAATTTTAGTTCTTTTGAAATGAAAACAGGTATAGTTGCTTTTTAAGTTAACATAAATTCAACAAAACCATATAATTTAAAAAATTACATTACATTTGTGCATGCATAGAATATAATAGTGTTATTTTAAACTTCATTATTTGCCTAGTAAAAAAATTGTTCAAATTGATACTTTATTTATAAACTTGATCATTAAAACTTCTTGTTTTAAAATACAGTTAGATGACAAATTGCATAGGTATATTCTTTCATGTGAATGTTTCAAAACTTTAGCACTAACATCTATTTAGACTGTCAATAACTAATTGAGAGTTATAGGGAAAAAAACCACTCAAAAAACTGGTGTTTAAAGATAAAATAAATATGTTGTTGTTGTGTGTGATTATGGCAACGCTATACTAGGGTGATCTACCAAGGGGAGATGCCTTGGCAGGAGGACTTTCTAAGTGGTTCTAACGCGTATTCACGTTACATCTGGAGAAAACCTACCAAAACTCCAGACCGTTAGATCGACAGCCGCGCGATGGGACCCGAACCCGGGACCTTCACACTTCGGCCATCTACCATTTTCAGTGGGATAAAATAAATAAAAACTTGATTAAATAACACACATGAAATAATAAGTATCATTTTATGAGTGTTTTTGCACAAAGTTTTTATTTATTTTAATTGAGAGTTAGTTTCAGATAACTAAGGAGATTAGACTCACTGCTATACTTTTTTAAGCTTATAGCAAATTAATTAAAACATAATAGTCACTTTATTTTAAAAGCCTTTCCTATCATGCAAAATTACCAGCAGCAACTAATTTTCAGAATATATAATAAAATCTTGTTGTAACAAACTTCAGTTTTACCAATATTTTAGATTAATAAATAAAAATATTTCTATTCAAAGAAAATAATGTAGTACAAATTTAGTCATATGCAATCTTACTTAAACGAATTATTAAGATATTTATTTCAGATATATATTATTCCACCATTAAAAAGTAAAGCTGTACAATCATTCAATGTTGTTGACACTGAGATGGGTGTCCTCCATAACCCACCTGAAAAATGAAGAGAAGAAGTGTAATGAAGTCAACGTTGATAATCCAAGCCCAGAAACACCAGAAAATAAAAAATCTACATTTTGGAAATGTTTTGATGAAGCAGTAAATGCACGTGTGACATTTTCAGCTTCATCAAAGAAACAAAGCACCACTTTGGTTTTAACAAGAGAAAAAAACAACAACTTTGTTGGAAAAAGAGCTATAGAAAAAATGATTTTAAAAAACTGACCGTCCATTTGTCTGGCGGAAATGAAATAAAAAAATGTTGTCCAAAATTGCTAAGAAATTCTTGCGTCCGTGGTGTAGCTCTGCTTACAGTGAGTACGTTTTCTCTGAAGCAGGCTACATTTATAACAAAAAAAGAAATCGCCTAACACCTCAAAATGTAGAACAACTGGTAGTTTTACATCATAATTTGCAACCCATTAAATTTAATTATTAACATTTTCTCTCTCTTTTTCAATAGCATTTCAGCGCACTCGCCCCCCAACCTTCAATTATTTCTTTGTCAAAAATGAATCTCTTCCCACAGCTTTATAAGTAACCTACTTTTATTTTATTTTTTATTCTTGAATGTATTATTATATATTTACATTTTTATAAATTATTATATGTATTATTTATATTACTATAATTTTTCACAAACCAGTTCCAATGTTTGACAAATCTATTTTAATAAGAATTAAAAATACTGAAACTTTTACAACAACTCCGAATTAGCCGAGTAATTCGTCAATACTTGGCCGAATACCGAGTACTCATACTAACTGGTCGAGTAGGCCCAGTACCGAGATATGGTACATCTCTAATTAATACCGAGTACTCGGTACATCTCAAATTAATAATTCAAGTGAAGAAATTAAAAACAGAGTTTCCAGAAATAAATATAAAAGTACGAAAAACATACCAGAAAAGAAAGAAAGTCATGTAACACAGAATTAATTTCATACAGCTTACCTGAAAAGACAAAAGAGAAAATTAAAACATGGAAGACGTTAGTTGAACATTTTAACCAAGATTGAAATAGGTTAAGAGATAATAATTACAACATTCAAAAGTAGATTCCCCCCCCCCCCCACACACACACACCGCCTTCTATATTCACTACTTATTATATCACCTTTTAAATAGTATATACTTGATTAAAATAATATGAAAATTATGAAACAAGCGTTTTACTAGTGATACAACGAATATTAACATGTTAATGTATAAATAACCCAAGGCCGGACGAAGAAGCGTAGAATATTTCTGCATATCAAAATACATTAAAACCTTAATGGGTACCGAACATATTAAAATTCACTGTAATAGAGGGTTCACTATATTAAGTTTGGCGTAAAACATTTCTGAGGTTAATTTCAATTGCTTGTAGCAAACAAAATAACTAGAGGTACGGAATTTTTGAAAAAAAAAAAATAGAAATTTCACAAGAAAGAAAAAAAAAAGGGAAAATTTTGAAATTTCGCATAAATTACTTATAAAACATTTTTACAAGTTTAAAATTTATATTCAATGTTAATTGAAAGTTACATCATTGAAATTTCAACATTTGACTGTTTTAGAAACCTCCTTTTGCCCGTAACTACGACATTATAATTACTAAAGTAGCGATCTGCGTCTACGCTTCAGGCTCCAAATGCTCTGTTGAGTTGCTTTAGCAAAGGTTGGAAAAAGAGCCTTTATTATCTCACAATATGTCCTTAACTTTGAGATCTTTATTTCTGTTTATTGATTGTAACACGAGGCAATGAAAATGAGGCATTAACAAGGCGATTCTCATCCCTTTACACACAGAGGTGCAGAGAGCCCAGTCGGGGCCCCGGGGATAAAATCTTCGGTATCCCTTTGCTGTCCAGAATCCCTTTCGATCAGGTCCTTATTTTCAACTACGCCCAATAGGCCCGGGCCTAGGGACCCTGAATATTGGATATCCCCCCCCCCCGGACAAAAACTCTATTCAATGTTTCTTAATTTATCTTTTTTAATTGCAGATTTTTATATAACCTTTTTATCCTTTCAAATGTTTTCAAACAATATTTTAAACAAGTTGCCAATCTGCTCGATGAGTGGATGGCATTTATAGCCAGGGTTTGTGAAAAAATTGTAAATTCCTAGGCATTTTATGTACAGATTGAATTTATTTGTTAAAATCATCATGTAAGGTAATAGACGGCTGCCATTTTGGGGGAAAAAAACCCAGACTTTCAACAGCAGGGCACAGCCTGACAAATTTCACACTGCCTATTACATCAGTGTCAGGGAGCCCCCATCCAGAGTTGTGCCTATAGTCAAGAATTTTCTATTGCTTTAGGTGTCGTATTACATCAGTCTTTTATTCCTTATTAAAATTATCAATCATTTAAAGAAATTTTAAATTAATAGTAATTGGAAAATAATTAATAGAATTACAGTTGTTAATTTAAAAGTATTATAATTTAATAAACATCCATGCTCTAAAAAATACGAACATTTTATTTTGAAGGTTTTGTCACTTCTATAAAGAAACTGTATTTGGAACGTCAACAACATTTTTTCATCTCATGTTTCCTCAGCATTAAAAAAATTAATATTTTTATTCACAGTACTTCCATTCAAGCAGGCAGCCAAAAAATTTCAGAAGTCCAAAAAAGTGGAAAGTTCAAAATTTCTCATAGAAATTCTTTAACATTTTGTTAAGGAAAAATCAAAATTTATTTGGTTGAGTGGGTCCATAGTCTCTCCTCTGGCTATGCCCTTTCTTCCATTATTTAACAGTGCGTCTCAAAAATAAAAACTTTTCTTGAAAAAGAAGGCTAAATCACTAACACTCCTCGTTTTTGTGAAGTTGGTGGATTATGCTCTAGCTGGTTTTTGTAATTTCATTGAAAAATTAATTGGAAACTTCTGGGGACATATTCTGTATTTGGACATTTTCTTTTCTTTTTCTTTCTTTCTTTCTTTCTTTTTTTTTTTTTCAAAATTGACAACAGACAATTAAGTATTATATAGAAGCATCAACAGTAGGGCCCCTTCCCAAGGTGAGGCCCTGGGGATATTTCCCTTGCTCCCCTCCCTCTCTGCGCCACTGCCTTTACCTCTCTTAGCAAGGTCACAGAAATTATGAGGAGCAGAAACACACTGACCCAAGCCACGGTACAAAACAAGAATTTACAGATGGAATGGCCAGCAACCAATTGCAAAATTACACATCAAAGATTGCCGGAAAGTAAGAAAGATTGTTCCATGCAAACAAACAGTAAAAATACATACTTAAAAAAGAAAGAAAGAAAAATAATGAACTTATTTTGAGGAAGCGTTCTGAAGAAAGCGATTTTTGAAAAGCTTTCGAGCAATATAATTTAAGGTAGTCTGCTTGCAACCACTAATGGGCAAAATAATTGGCTGAAAACAGGCTTTATTTGTTGTATTTAATTTCCCGTGCAAAGAAAGTTTTTTCAGATGCGGCTATTCAAACGTTGCTTACATTATTCAAATTCAAACTTCATGATTGAAACGTTGCTTACAACAGGCCTTCTATATTTCGTTCCACAAACAATAAGGAAAAGTAACGTAAACTTCCTAATTCTTTAACTGATTTCGGACACAACTCAGATATGAAGCTTATTTGAATTTTGAGTTTACGTTTGAAAGTAACGTAATTATCTTTCTTTTAAAAAAGAAAGAAAGAAAAAGAAAAACTACATTTTGCACCTGTTCACAAAAATAAGAAATTTTCGCATAAATTCGCTTCTATTCGCAAATTCTTATATTTCGAATCTATTCGCAATTATAAGAAAATTTCGTACAAATTGGCATCTATTTCGTAAAAGCGAGAATTGCGTACTTCTAACCAGTCACAGCTCGTGGGTTATTTAAATGGGGGCTGCAAAACAGTGAGTTAGCTATGATGATAAGCTAGGCATATTTAATAATCGTGTATGTGGAGGGAGGGGGACAGAAAAAAACTCATGTTTTAAATTCACAAAATTCTAGAAGTGTACTTAATATTTTTTTAAAAATTAATTTGTTAGGGTGTTTACTTTTGTATTCGGGGGGGGGGGGGTGTTCAAGTGCTCATGTTCTTAAATAGATGAACCGCCACTGCTTCGAACAATGACTAATGGAGGAGAATATATATATATCTAATCTAATATATAAAATTCTCCTGTCACAGTGTTAGTCACCTAACTCCTCCGAAACCACTCGACCAATTTTAATGAAATTTTCTATGTATATTCCTTAGGTCTGAGAATAGGTTTTTAACTATGTCTCATACCCCTAAGTCATAAGGGCGGTCCACCCAAAAATGTTTAGCCCCCGAGTGCTATTAATTTCAATCAGTATTCTGTGTAGACATTAGCGTGTCGAATCACTTTTCAAATGTGTTTGCCAGATAATGTGGAGAGGGGGGGGGGCGTTAATAAAATGTTGAAAGTCGCACAAGGTTTGCAATTTTTGATAATTGATCGCTAAATGTGGTGCCAAAACGCGACAATTTATTATAAATCTATTTCGCGTATAGTTAGAAAACGCCTGGCGTATATTGTAAAAGAGTTTTATTAGGCGATTTTAATATAGATTTCTATTCCGAAGAAGTGCTCTGTGGAGCAAGAAAGGAAAACACGGTACACTCATGGATTATGATGCCCATTCCAAACAGCATTTAAAATGTCTTTGCGGTATAGTTGGAATATGCCTACAGGAAGAATATGCCTGGCGAAGATTGTAAAACAGTTTCAGTAGGCGATTTTAAGATAGATTTCGATTCCAAAGATGTGTTTTATGGAAGAGTTGATTCCTATTTTAACGTCCCCACTCCCGCCAACCTAAAAAATCCCGCACTTTGCCGAGCTTTGCAGTCGTGGGTCTGTAGGAGTTATGCACAAGTTTCAACGGTACTTACGTATTATCACGGCGGTCCGCCAAGACAAGCAATTTTTCACCAAGATAAATGCCGGGCACATGAATGGATGGAATACGATTGGCAATGTATTTAAAATCTACGAAAAAGTAGTTTGGCGGAAGTGACCGCCGGGATAATACGTAAGTACCGTTTCAACGCACCCAAAAGAACTAGGTGATAACTAAAGTAAACAAACTAGCGATAAACGCGCCAGTGAAGGAATTTGAAGACACTTAATTATTAAAACTACATTAATTGGTAGTCCAAAATAAATAAAAATGTAACGGCATGCTGTACTTACATGCTGTTCCAAATCGCCATTTTAATTTCTAAATTACGACTTCTACATAAATGCAAAAAATCCTCATGGTAACTGCGTATGTTTAATCATCGCCTCCTTGGCGAGAGTCGAGGCGTTAAAGTAGGAAACAATATATAAAACGGTGAAGTATAGTTGTGATATACTTGGCGAAGATTGTAAAATAGTTTTAGCAGGCGATTTTAAGATAGATTTCGATTCCAAAGATGGGTTTTATGAAATAAGAAAGAAAAATACAGCACAGTCATGAATAATGATAACACTTCCCAACTTAATGGAATAAGGACGAAAAATAGGGACGGCGCATAAATTATGATACGATTTTAATATATAGCACTATAGTGCGTATTTAAAATCTGAAAGTGTTTCAGATTTTCATCCTTTTTTCTGGGGGGGGGGGGCAATTTTTTTTTATGGAATGACTATCAATGAGTCTCAAGGCCAACTATGTCTGTTTGTGGATTAGATTTGAGCACACCATGTTTTTCACACGGACAGTTATACGTGGCATGCTCTCGAGTGGGCAAACCATACAGTGGGCATCCAGTTTGTTTGTGTTATCTAAAGATGGGATAACAAAAAATGTTGTATACTCTATTGCGTTAAGGGATTGATATTATTTTTTAGTAAAATTATTGTAATTAGCGATATATATAAATTTAAAGAATAAATTACAATGAATTAAAAATATAAATATTTGGTATTGTGTTATTTTTATATTCCAGCATCGTTCACAGCGCTCCATGCCTCTTCCACTCATATACCACATCCTCACAAACTTACAATAAGTTAGTCATTTCTTTCTACTAAAATAATCCTAGGAATAATTTATATGGCAAAACAACGTTTGCCGGGTCAGCTAGTATGTATATATATATATATATACTAGCTGACCCGGCAAACGTTGTTTTGCCATATAAATTATTCCTAGACTTATTGTAAGTTTGTGAGGATGTGGTATATGAGTGGAAGAGGCATGGAGCGCTGTGAACGATGCTGGAATATAAAAATAACACAATACCAAACATTTATATTTTTAATTCATTGTAATTTATTCTTTAAATTTATATATATCGCTAATTACAATAATTTTACTAAAAAATAATATCAATCCCTTAACGCAATAGAGAATACAATATTTTTTGTTATCCCATCTTTAGATAACACAAACAAACTGGATGCCCCCTTTATGGTTTGCCCACTCGAGAGCATGCCACGTATAACTGTCCGTGTGAAAAACATGGTGTGCTCAAATCTAATCCACAAACAGACATAGTTTGGCCTTGAGACTTATTGATAGTCATTCCATAAAATATTTTGCCCCCCCCCCCCCGAAAAAAAAAGATGAAAATCTGAAACACTTTCAGATTTTAAATACGCACTATAGTGCCATATATTAAAATCGTATCATAATTTATGCGTCGTCCCTATTTTTCGTCCTTATTTCATTAAGTTGAAAAGTGTTATCATTATTCATGACTGTGCTGTATTTTTCTTTCTTATATCATAAAACCCATCTTTGGAATCGACATCTATCTTAAAATCGCCTACTAAAACTATTTTACAATCTTCGCCAAGTATATCACAACTATACTTTACCGTTTTATATATTGTTTCCTACTTTAACGCCTCGACTCTCGCCAAGGAGGCGATGATTAAACATATGAAGTTACCATGACGATTTTTTGCATTTATGTAGAAATCGTAATTTAGAATTAAAATGGCGATTTGGAACAACATGTAAGTACAGCATACCGGTACATTTTTATATATTTTGGATTACCAATTAATGTAGTTTTAATAATTAAATGTCTTCAAATTCCTCAACTGGCGCGTTTATCGCTAGTTTGTTTACTTTAGTTATCACCTAGTTCTTTTGGGTGCGTTGAAACGGTACTTACGTATTATCCCGGTGGTCACTTCCGCCAAACTACTTTTTCGTAGATTTTAAATACGTTGCCAATCTTATTCCAAACCATCAACAATTTCATGTGCCCGGCATTTATCTTGGTGAAAAATTGCTTGTCTTGGAGGACCGCCGGGATAATACGTAAGTACCGTTGAAACTTGTGCATAACTCCCAGAGACCCATGACTGCAAAGCTCGCCAAAGTACGGGGATTTTTTAGGTTGGCAAGAGTGGGGGGCGTTAAAATATGAATCAACTCTTTCTTGTACCATAAAACACATCTTTGGAATCGAAATCTATCTTAAAATCGCCTACTGAAACTGTTTTACAATCTTCGCCAGGCATATTCTTCCTGTAGGCATATTCCAACTATACCCCAAAGACATTTTAAATGCTGTTTGGAATGGGCATCATAATCCATGAGTGTACCGTGTTTTCCTTTCTTGTTCCACAGAGCACTTCTTCGGAATAGAAATCTATATTAAAATCGCCTAATAAAACTCTTTTACAATATACGCCAGGCGTTTTCTAACTGTACGTGAAATATATTTATAATAAATTGTCACGTTTTGGCACCACATTTAGCGATCAATTATCAAAAATTGCAAACCTTGTGCGACCTTCAAGATTTTATTAACCCCCCCCCCTCTCCACATTATGTGGCAAACAGATTTGAAAAGTGACTCGACACGCTAATGTCTACACAGAAATCCTGATTGAAATTAATAGCACTCTGGGGCTAAACATTTTGGGGTGGACCGCCCTTATGACTTAGGGGTATGAGACATAGTTAAAAACCTATTCTCAGACCTAACGAATATACATAAAAAATTTCATTAAAATTGGTCGAGTGGTTTCGGAGGAGTTAGGTGACTAACACTGTGACAGGAGAATTTTATATATTAGATTAGATTAGATTATGTCCTACTTATATTTTATATCATTATAATTTTAAAAACAATATGCAATATTTAATTGGCTATACTATCTATTTTATTCAATAATTTTAAATTTATTATTATTCTATATATCTTTAATTTGATTAATACACCTGGATACTAATAAACTATAATAATATTACCCTTTAGTATTTGGCAACACCTTTACATTCTTCTTTCCACTTTTACGCTTTTACTTTGTAGCAACACCACAGTTTTCACTTTTTACAATTTTTATCATTGGCAACACGTTTTACTCGTCTTCCATGTGCTTTCCACCACTCCAGATTGGTATGTCGATTTTTCAGTGCTATTTCTATTAATTTGGATATCTTTTTGTTTTGTTTTTTATAATACGGTAGAGCCCCGAACGTGTGAAGTGAATATCTCTTTTGATATGCCACACAACCGAAACCCTACTATTTTGTTTGTTTTTTAATTGTAAACCACTGTTTGTGGCTCCTGAAGATGGTGACATTGGTTAATTTCCGTTCCATTCTATTTTCACATTGATTTTTGTACTTTATTTGGCTCAGCTTCTTATTTATTATTATTATTATTTTTCCACTTGTGGTTTCTAATTCTTGCTTCTGGCTGTTATATTTTTAATGCGCGGTATGTCTTAGTTTCAGTATAAGTTGTGTTTTACTTATTAGTTATATATATACATATACATACATATATAGATAGATTTTTAAAATACTCGTATATTTTCGAAGTAAAACTAGAACTAACTAGCATTCCCTTTTTTTAAATTAACACTTGAAAGTAATCTATGATTCTTGATGGCTTTCTAAAAATTTTAATTAGTACAATTTTTTTCCTTCGCAAGAATTCATCAATACTTTTTTTTTTCAAAGTTTTTATAAAAGATAAGGCGTTGAAAAGGATGAGTGAGCTAACTAGAATAAAAAAGTTATTAATAACTGTAGGAGAAAATTAAATTTCTTTTTAAAATTGCATTTAGAACAGCTTTAGGTTTATATTTCACGTGCATGCAAGTTAAAAAAAAATATGCAAATAGCACATGCATTTTTCAAACTTTCTTCTTGGAAAGATAGTATAAACACGCACATAATACATGTATCTTCCATACTGGTACTAAATTTTTGAGGTAATCTATTCTTAACGGGTTTAATTAGGCTAAAATTCGTAGTCTAAGCATTGAATAATTAAATTTTACATTTTGTTGCATGAAAATCGGTTAACTAGAACGCGAGATAAGGACGTTTGTGTTTACCATAGAAAAACATGGGATTTGGCGGTTTCTTGATAAAAATTAGCCAAGTTTGGTGAAATTTAAAGCAATTTTAATAATGGGTGTTTAAAAGATGAAATAATTAAAACTTTGTAAAACAACACACACCGATTGAAAAGCACATTTTATGTGTGTTGTTTTGCAAAGTTCTAATTATATCATTCATGGTTATTCTTCGTAAAACACATCTCAAATTAAGTATAAATGTAAAGAACTAGCCCAGATATGCCAGTGTAGTAGTTAGTTTGATTCTCTCTCATAACTCAATTACAGTAGCTGCTTGAAAAATAACAGTTCATTCGGTACTTCTATCTACTGCATTTGAATTGGCGTTTTTTCAGCTCGATATACTCCAGAACTAAATTTATAACGGTATTTATGGCATAGCTGATACGTGCTACGACTCCGGAAAAACGATCATTACGGTTCGATTAGAGCAGTTATATTCGGAATTGCCTCGGGGCACGTGTTCTTGCGGTCTTGCTTTATTTTTTTGGTTAAGATAAATTTGTTGTAAGGCCACGCACTGTAGCACTGAAACCGTTTTCACGAGACACAATAGAATTGAAAATGTCAACTGTACCGAATAGGAGGGGGGGGGGACGGAAGTTAAATATATTTATTTAATTACTTTTTTAAAATAAAAATGGGAAAAAGGCAAAGGCGGATTAAAGGGGGGGGCGGAGGGGGCGACCCCTCCGAGAAAAAAGAAATTAATATAAAAGATCCTATTTTACTTCCATAAAATGGATGTATATCTTAATCTTCTAACTAACCGAAGAGAAACTTGCAATAATCCGCCACTGGAAAAAGGGGGGGGGAGGGGGCAAAACGAGATTTTAAAAAATGCTTTCTATCTTTCGAGATATGAATAGCAATGGGCCCGATCAGCCGCCCAACTCATAGCGCTCTCAACTGGGAGACGGAGAGTAAATGGTTGAAACCCAAGTCGCGTCTGTCGACCTAGCCGTTCGGAGTTTTTCGTGATTTACTCTGAAATTTTGCGTAAATACGGGTTAAGACCCCTTAGGAAGACCCCACGGAGGGTACCCCACACGGCCTAGATTCTCCCGAGTAGATAATCGGCCGCAATCCCATAAAATCAAAAGATTCGCAATGACTTTGCTATTTTGTTCAGTGTTTGTAAGAAGTCGGGAACGCTGGACGATATTAAACGAAATTAAAATTAATTTAATTGGAACAAAAGTATTTCTATGTTGTGATAATGTTGTGTTCCTAATTTTCATTAAAACGGAATTAGTTTAAAAAAATTAGTCGCAAATAAAGTTTTTGCAAGTTAATCGTAATCTAACAAGCCCGCAAAGAAAATATTAATCACAATTTCTAGCATGCTTTCTCTCCATTGTAAAAAAAAAAGTGACTCCAGCTACTACCACCGCCGCCAAAAGCTTGTCATGCTATCTCCTCTGAAATCGTGGGGATTTGAATTTCGACGAAAGTGTTTACATACACACGCGTTATAGGATTTTTGTAGATTGTAGATAAGTAAAATTATTGGTTTGTTTAAGATCAACCAATAATAATAAGATCAGATTTTGTATGTTTATGCATAATTTTGTGGGATTTCCACATGCAAGGGTGGGTATTTGCCAACAGCTGCCGGCGCCCATGTTAGCATCGTTTTTTTTTTTAAAATGAAAAATAATTCAAATGCAGATTATAGTAATGCCAATTAAGTTCAGCTTGGGTTTTTGCCACCCGTAGAAATATTTGGCGGCGTTAACTATGCCAGTGCTTACGTATTATCCCGGCGGTCCGTTAAGATGAGCGATTTTTCGACAAGATATATGCTGGACACATGAAATTATTGATGGTTTGGAATACGATTGACAGCACATTTGACGAAAAAATAGTTTGGCGGGAATGACGCCGAGATAATACATAAGTACCACTATGCCATTTTAGCAGTTTTAGTACAGCTTGGATATTTGCCAGCGCGGCGAAATTATATACTATTTCGCGGTGCTAAATAAGCCAATCTGCAAACTATTGTGTTTATGAATGTGAGGACAGCTGTTTTCATGGCAACCATAAATGAGCAATGATTATCGGTTAATAATTTGGCATGCGTAAATGGCCTAATAATATAGCTGTTCCGTAGTTTTTATCAAAGAAAACATTTGAAGCATTGTTTTCGTAGAAATATTAACTATACATATACGTAAGTGGACCAATTATGAAAACCGCATATGGAAGGCAAATTCGCAAAGTGTTTCATAGGTTTTATGCAGTTAAAAATAGTGCGAATTTTAAATCTTTATGTTCCAAGCAAATGCAAGAACCAGGAAATGTGTAGCTCGGTAATATTCTATCTGATCCAATCTTTGGGTTATGACTGTGGAAATTATGTCTTTTTTTTTACATATGAGCTTTATTAGGGGCCGAATGCCTCATACGAAAATCGAGCGTAGCGAGTCTAGGGGCCTTGGCCATTAGTGCAGTAAAAATAAATTCAAATGATTATACATCAGAGACGGAAAACCGTTAAAGGAGTCGGTAAAACATTTTTTTTTTAAATTCAAAAATTTTTAAATAATGTCATGGGACGGTTACTTTTGTTATTTTGAATTAAACTTGAAATTCTGCACAAAAACATTTAGATAATTTTAAATGGATTTCGAGCTTAAGATTTTTGTACACCTCTGCTCTTTCTTTTCTGTTGCAACAGTGTTTTACTTTTAAAATAATAATAACAATACCAATTAATAACACTACACTGAATTAAAGCACACAAGTAATGCGTGTACATCTACTTTGGAAAGGCTTTATAATAAACTTAAAAAACTGAAGAAAAACAAACGATCGCATATTTTTTCGAAGTTTGTCTCAGAGAATAGCAAAATATTTTACAATAAAAGAATGGCAATGAAAAAAAAATGTCAATGAAAGAAAAGATGGTCATAAATTGCACGTTATGAGACCAGAAAGACATTCAAATGTCCGACTTGAAAAGAAGAAATGAAGTATTGTGACACTTTAATGATTTTCACAGCAATTGATTTGCAATAGTTGGTCGTTTCTTTAGCTCTGGTCATCGAATACGATTATTTTTCCTAAAAGAAAAAAAAACTACACAGCATAAATTTATTTTTTCTAATTCCCAGAAAACAATGTTCTCACATATTCACACATAAGCAACATCATTTATTGCTTACATTTATACTTAAATCCCTTTTTTTTTTAAATAAGAGAACAATCACACTTTCAAAATCTTTTTATTTATCCACTTATTTTTTTTAAGTACGAGTTTTTTACACTTAGTAAGAAGTCAGATAAGATAAGTCTTTAATGATAAATGAGATTGCTTTATTAAAAAAAAAAAAAAAAAAAGATTTTTAATAATGTTATATATAATAATTACTTAAGTTTCAATGGCAACAGTTTGCAGCATCGACAAATAATCTGGATAATCCATGATTTGGTCTAATATGGTCAACTTTTGAGGTTATACACTACTCTACATGGGTTTGTAAATTGATAGTAGATAAAACAAGAAATTTAGACAACAAAGTCGAAAATGAACCAAATGACTTTTTTCTTTTCGGTAACTTTTCTCAGGGATTTTTACTTCACCCACAAGAAAAGAATACAAAAACCCCTCAAAATAGCAGCCTCTGAGAATTTAAATTAATCAACAACGAGATAAAATTAAACAACAGTTATTAATGTAACAGTAATTGTCATTACAAAGCGTGAGAATTTCCTTCGCTTTAAAACAAAATACAAAGGAATGATACAGGAATCGAATTACGGTACTTTTGGCATGTCACCAATGTTTCCACATGCCACTCTCCATTCTTTTAACTAAAATCTTAAGTAGGAAGATTACAAAAGAAAATTTAGCTAACTAATTAGCGTTCTTCGAAAGTTAAAATTTTGACTTACAGGATTTTAAAAAATTATAAAACTTTTGTTGAATGGGGGGTGGGGATCATTTTGAGAAAGCATATACTATTTTATTGTTTTAAATGAACGGCAAATCTCTACTAATTATATCAAATGAAGTATTGTCGTACATCAAAATTATTACATGAACGTTCTTAACCATGATGATATCAGTTAATACGAGAGCAGCTCAGCCATCGTAGTCTAGACTCTTGAGCACGTTTATTTTAAACTAAATAGGGTCAGGTGGGAGTAATTATGATCAAAGGAATTTTCAAAAATCTATAGATAATGAAAGTTTCGCAAATATATTGGGCATATAGCTTGTCATGTATTTTTCATGATAGGAATCTTTCATCAATTCAAGTAGTTTTAAGGCAGCAACAATTGTGAAACTAAAAGCATATGCAAATTTTAAATAAACGGATTTGACAGTTCTGTGTTCAAAATTCTTTTGCGCAAAAGGAAAAATTTTCAAGCAAGCTAATTTATGTTTAAAAAAATTTACTTATAAAGTATTTAAGAGCTTCTGACATGGTTTTGCATTTTCTAAAATAGTTAAATATTTGGAAACCTGACTATGTTTTAAAAAGTTCGGGTAACTAGGACCATGTGTAAAAACGTAGTAGAAAGGTGATCATGGCCAATGAAAACACATGTGACTAACGTGTATCATTTAAAAATATTAAGGAAAAGTAATTTTAAAATATTTCATTTGTCTTCTATTTATATAATACGCTAACGTATGCGGTACCAAAATTCGTGATATTTCTACGCTGCGAAAATTAATAACTAGATGTAAACATTAGCATAATAATAATAACTCGTGCGCAAAAATCCAAAATAACAGTTCAATGACGTCAAATGAAGCAAGCTTATTCGTTACTGGTTTCTTTTACTTACGTCACGTTGTAGCTAAGATTACAAACAGAGGCGTAGCTAGGGTTACCAGCGCCCGGGGACAACTGAAGATTTTGCGCCCCCCCCTCCACCTCCCCCTAAAAAGGGAAAGGGCAAACCCATAAAAGTTCTTCAGAAAACTGTAATATCTGAAAATTAAAAAAATTTTAAATAAAAAAAAGTGATTAAAAAATACAATTATTTAAAATACGTTAAATCCCCCACCCGCTTCCTTTCTTGATTGCATTTTGGCTTGTTTGCCGATTACAGCTACTTTCTTTTAACATCAAAACTTTCTGTACCATTTGTCCATAGAACGCCATACCATTTACCCATAGAAGCCCATTATCAACGTAATTCGTTATGTGAAAAAAGTGATAGAAATAATCTGAGGACAAGTTTTAAGAATAAAACATTTTAATTCATTAACTGACAATTTTCTATTTTTTTTAAAAAATTCCCTTTTAACTCTCCACATTCAGGCGGGCTTTAGTCCCTACCATTGGGGGGTGGGCATATGTCAGTGATACAAAAATGTTTTATCCTTCTTCAGCAGTCGAATTAACTATATTTAATATTTATGTCAGGTCAAAACTAATTTATACTTGCCTAACCATGTATCTCGTATAGTGATTTGCACTTCGATAGATTATGCACACCAGCTAATAATGAATGTACGTATGATGGCATTTATTTTCTACAATTCGAATATTTTACTGACCCGGTTACCAAACGGATCAAAATGAATTTTTTTCGGGCTTTTTTTTTTCTGGCATTTGAAATATAAGACATTTTGAATTCTTTTCCAGTTACTGATATCAACTTTTTTTTTTTTCCGAGAAGATGCTCAAAACTTGTATTATTTCTTGCATTATTACTTGTAAAAATATAATTAAAAGAACAACCTTAAGCACTGAAAAATTTTAAACACGCATTTTTATTTCAAAAAATCATAATTAGCATTCAGCAATATAGAAAACTGCAAAAGTACAATATTTCTTACCTTAACTTGAAGGTTCTCTTGGGAAGGAGAACCAGAAACGCAGACTTTAAAGCAGTTTCTATTTAAATATGCAGCTTTTTAAAAAGACGAGTACAGCAGATTATTACTATATAAGGAATGAAAGACTAAGGAGAATCATATGAGAAAAAAATATCTCACGTTGACATTCAGTTCTCTTCAAATGTCCCCGAGAGAGCATCCAGACAGTGGCGGCTCGTGGGTTATTTAAATGGAGGTTCACAAAACAAATGTCGAAAATTAAATAGGCAGATACAACGCACCTTACAAATTAAAATATATTTGCGTTTCCAGCAGTTAAAGGAAAACAATGCACGCAACTGAAAGAAAACAAGTAATATTTTGTCTTACATTTCGTCACCAAGATAAGTGTTAGCAAAGGTACAAGTCTTGATTCATTTTATTTCAATTTTTTGTCAAAGGATAGTATTGAAAATTGTCCCTGCTTTAGCTCCGAAACACTTCTTTTGCTCCCATCTTAATTATTTACACTAGTTTCTAAAAAAAATATTTTAGTGGAAAAAGGATAGAAATGAAGAAAATAATAAGAAAATGAAATAAAAATGGATTAACTAACCGAACGTAACAAACCAAGGGAAAATCCGGAAGAGATAACCGCAAAAAATGTCCCTTGTCCACACCGAAAATGTGCGAACGGAATGATATCAGAAGAGCCGTACTGCTTCTCAATTCTCTCCGCTTCTGTTCTCAGAGAGCGGATCAGAAGGGAATCTTTCCGTTCGCACGAGCGATCGATTAAAGGCTGTACTGTAGAACCTACACTACAGTGCGTTAGCCATAATAAGAGTATTTTAATAATAGTGGGGGAAGAGAGTAAAACTGACGTTTTAAATTCACAAAAATCTAGAAGTGTACTTAATATTTTAAAAAAATAATAATTTGTCAATGTGTTTATTTTATATTAGCTGAAGTACCCGCCGTTGACGGGTTAGTATAAAAAAAAAAAAAAAAATGAATGCAAATTTCAAAAAGCAAGAACTTTCGTTAGCATTGTAGGAGTACACAGAATGGATGTAGAATGTTGCCAAAGTAAAGAAAACGAAGTTATAATTTTTATGTATATTGTTTATTTGCCAGGAGAGGACAGCTCGCGTCACTGAATGTGTCGCTTAGAGCTACATATGCGTCCTTCCCGGAATTTCCCGCCACAATTTGGAACCTCATCAGAAGGTGGAGGGGGGGGGGCTTCTGAATATTGGCACCCCTCGGAAACTGCTAGCGACCGCTGAGAGGACTTTCGGAACCAAGGATTTAACGTGCACGTACACCGCATGTACACTGTGGTCTTTAGTGGTATGCCGGTATCGAACCCTCAACCTTCCGGTTACGAGTCCAACGCCTTAACCACTGGGCTACCACGGCCCTATGTACATTGTTAAAATATTACTGGTTAGAGAGTAACTTAGTAATATTATTTCATTCGCTTTAGTCGTAATTATGTGATGTGCGGACGAATATTTCCGCATATTGAAATAATTTTCGCAAAATCTCAAAATCTAATCAACATTTTTGTAAAATTGGAACCCTAGAATTTAAGTTGAGTTGAAACCTATCATGTCACCAAATTTCGTTTCATTCTCTGCAGTCTTTATTTCGTGATGCTGGAACAAAAATTTCAGCATTTTAAAACGATTTTCACAAAATCTCAAAATGTAATCAAAATATTTTTTAAATTCAACACCTATAAATTAAGATTAGCAACTACCTATCATATCACCAAATTTCGTATTAGTCGTTATTACGCGATGCTTCAAGAAATATAACCGCATTTTGAGAGAATTTTCACAAAATCTCAAAATCTAATCAAAATGTTTAAAAAATTGGACACCTATACTTTATGTTGAGCAACATCATGTGTCAAAATTTCATATCATTCGCTTTAGTTATTATTATGTAATGCGTGAACAAAAGTTCACTCAGTTTGAAACAATTTTCGCAAAATTTCAAAATCTAATCAAGATTTTTTAAAAATTCGACGACAATGTTTTAAGTTGAGTGACCACCAATCATGATACCAAATTTCATTTCAATCGCTTCGGTCGTTTTTACGTGATGCTGGAACACAAATTTACGCAGTTTGAAAGGATTTTCACAAAATCTCGAAATCTAATGAAGATTTTTTAAAAATTCGACGCTTATGTTTTAAGTTGAGTGACCATCTATCATGACACCCAATTTCATATCATTCGCTTCACTCGTTTTTACGTGATACTTAAACAAAAGAGTCACGGACAGAATGACAGACAGACAAACTTTTTTTTAAAATTTTTGAATTCCAAGAAGTGTACAGAAAAGTTTAATTTTATTTATATAGATATTTTACTTTGGGGCTTCACGTACTCATCTCCTCAAATGGATGAGCCGCCACTGCATCCAGAACGTAATTTATGACTCAAGTACCGGATGATAGTACATAATAGGTGGTCTACGCGTAGACATAATGAATACACTGAAACGCAACAAGGTAACTGAGGAGTCAAAAAATTTACGACTGATTTCTTGCACTTTCTAGATAAACATACACGGGTTATTGAAAAATATTTTGCCTCATGTTCAATTGGAAGACTGAACTGTGGGCCACAGCTTTAATGATTCCAGCTTTGATTTTTGATAATGATTGTATAAAGAATAAATTTTTATTAATGAATGTTAAAAATCAAGTTTAAATTTATCTAAAATACAAGATTGTTTAAATAATTTAAAAAGAATAATTTTACACTAGTATAGTGATCGGTGAATCTTTTATACGTTCTTATTAGAAATAATACTGCATTTTATTATACTAATAAGAGTTATATTAAAAGTTGCGTTATTAATTACCAAACGGGTGGATCGTACACAGGAGCGCCCCGACACAGTAAGCAAGATAAGCAAGGGGCGCCATCTTCGGAGAGGCGCTATTTTGAACTCAAAACTGAGAAAAACTTGATCTGAATTTAAGAGAGTATTTTGGGTTTGAGAATGCCATTCTCTATTACCGATTAATCATATATATAGGCTTTTTTTTTTTTTTTTTTTTTTTTTTTTACCATGGCTAATGCATAAAAGTTTGATTTGTAACACCATAAATATCCCAAACGAAATCCTCCAAGATCATTCTAAAAGTTTGGGAAAACTTGAGTAATGTTTTGACCTTGATAAAATACTGTAAACAAGAATTCTGGAACATCCTAGGAATATAGTCAGAGACAGAAATGGCCAAATATAAAAAACGCAGTTACACGACACAGAAGCCCTCAAGAGAGAAGAAAAAAGGAATGGGGAAGCTCAACTCGATTTCCAAAGAAAATCTTCTGAAATAGCTACAAACATTTCCTGTACAAGTCATTGTGAAAAGTTTGATTATAACTTTATAAAAAAATTCATTTGTGATTGTTCTATTTTTTTTCTTTTTCTGTCAACAAATAAAAATACAAACACAACTCCTTTTTTTTCTTCTAAAATTTCGTAACATCGATTTGGCGCCCCTTTGGTGCTGCGCCCGGGGACAGATGTCCCCCCTTGCCCCCCCTAGCTACGCCACTGATTACAAAATAACAATAATGCACACGTGAAAATGAGAGCTATTTCGTATATTTTCAGAGGTTTAATAGAATTTTCAGTACTTGGTGCGATTATCGTACATCCTAAATAAATAAATAAGTAATAAAAGAAAATAATAAAAATAAAATAAAATCTCGCCATGTAATGGGCTGAAGCACATTTTAGCCATTTTCTGTTTTTTTTTATACTATTGTAACCAAGTATAGGTATTAAGTAACGCAACGGTACTTAATACCTGTAATACTGGCGGTCCGCCAAGACGAGCGATTTTTCGCCAAGATAAATGTCGGACACATGAAATTACTGATTGTTTGGAATACGGTTGTCAACAG
Source organism: Cheiracanthium punctorium (assembly GCA_038373885.1). NCBI lineage: Eukaryota > Metazoa > Arthropoda > Arachnida > Araneae > Cheiracanthiidae > Cheiracanthium > Cheiracanthium punctorium. Next base: position 834,291 of record JAWZYV010001543.1, read on the forward strand.
TTTGCCAGCACATTTGAGGGGGGGAAAAAAAATGGTCTGACTGCACGCCAAATCGCCAGAGAGCAATTTAATCCGCTATGCCCAGCCTCTCGTATACATAAGTACCAGAAACCACTCAGCTTCTGCAATTAAGAAGTGTTTCTGTAGGAATTTGTACAATACGTGATCATCCAATACAGTATTTTTATAATCATTTTATGAATGGAAATGTCACTATATACTATATAATTATGCCTTTTCATAAAGTTTGCAGTGCTAGTACTCGGAATAGCTACCATGGCCAACATCGGCTTTTATGATGACACCCAAAATGTGTAGCAACCCTAGCCTAAATAAATTTAATGACAAATACTGTTAAAAGAAAAAAACATGATTTTCGTTGAAATGAGTCCAGAAATTTGGCCAACACTGCACAGAATATAAAGAATAGTAAGTTATGGGGCGGTGAAGCTGGCTGCCTTGGCGGCTAGTTTGCTAAATTTAACTTAAATAAATTATAAAATAGAACCTTAATGATTATTTTAAAAATTTTAAATGCTTAAAACTTACTGTCATGGCCTGTTAAAACAGAGCCAGAAGTAGATTCCAAGTCATTAAAGTACAACAGGTAAAAGTTTGTAATATAAATAAATGAGACATAAATAAAAATTATATATAACTGATTTAGATCATGGATTTTTCTTTAAAACAAATACAGTTATCTTCTCATAATCAAATAAAAGGACTGTTTCTCCTCAACTCATTCCAAGAAAACAGGCGTCTTATGAAAATTTAGTTTTCGATTAATTCATATTCTTGAAAAAGGCATATATGTCACGCAGAAAATATTGGAGGGTCACTACACTTGTGACAGAGGGAAAAAAAAAAGGGGGGGGGGGTCCCGATAGACGACATTCTAGAAACAACTGTTTCAGTTTTTAAACTGTCTTAAACACTTATTATGACTTTATTTTTGCCTCTTTATTTCATTTCAATTTAGTTCCAAAAAGGTGAATAATATTTAAATCAATTTGAAAAATTTCAACCGTTCTTACAAACAATATTTTTCCTTTTATAAAAAGCGTGATTTTCAACATATCTTGGCAGACGGACCATTTTGATTTAATAAATAGAAATTATAACCTTACTACTCAATTTGTATCAATTGTTTACACACCAATTCTAAATCACTAAGAAAAACAAGAATAGTACTGTCAATTACTTCAACAAAATTTGTACGCGTAAGTATCCAGAGAATGCAGGGAACCAGGATTACTCTATTTTATTTTTTTAATTTTGTGATTTTTTCCCCACATAATTATGACTAATTATGAGTTTTGCCTCGGCAAAATTTTGACATGCGAAAAAGCATAACTTTCCGGTTCCTTTAATAAATGTATCAATTAGTCTATTAAAAAAAATCCTTCAGATTATTAAAATAATATCAACTGATTTACAAATATTGTATTTTTAAAAGTAATTCAAATGAGCTACATTTTAAATTTAATCTATGAAGTAATTACTTCCAAGCATTTACTGATAAAACGTGCTTGAAGATTTAAAATAGTATACCAAAATATTTTAAATCATAATTAATAAGCTTATTGCACTGAAGGCTAGTGTTTAATCATTGTAATTTAATTTCCTCTTCGTTTTTTCTTGCTACGAACAGTTTGGTGATTTTGCTTACATCATTAAGTCGTAATTAAAGTTTAATGCACTGATAAGAAAGCTTTAGTGTAAAAGTGGGGGTATGAGGTGCTATTTCTAAGTTGAGTTCTGGAATCCCTCCATTTCGTTACCGACTTAATGAAGAAGAAAGAACCATCAATCTCTCTCCTTATCCCCAATATTCTCAAACCGACTCTGGAGTTGCCACGGAGACACCCATGGGATTTCCGCTGCAACAGAGAAAAGAAAAAAAAAAAACGAACATGGTACCCGATAGCGTACAGAGGTCACCGGAAATTGGAAGTGGCTAGGCTGGAATGTGAATCCTCCCGCTACAATGATAAAGAGGGACATGGGACTTCCCGCTGAAAAAGAAAGAATACTGCACCTGATAGCATTTAGAGGTTACCGGGAATTGGACGTGGCTAGGCTTCTCCCCTTCTACCTGTCTGTGTTCCAACAGGCATGTATCACTAATACCTACGCAACTATTAAAAACAGAGTCCAGTCGGCGGTATGAGATTGTAAAGGGAAGGAATGGGAATCCTCCCGCTGCAATGATTAAAAAAAGGACATGAGACTTTCCGCTGCAACGAAAAAAAGAAATGAACAGGGGACTTGCCAGCATTGAGGTTGCCGGGCATTGGACGTGGCTAGGCTTCTCTCCTACCTGTTGTGTTCTAACAGTCATTTATCACTAATACCTACGCTAGGGTGTCCCCAAAAAAATGAAAGTCGTTATTTTTTTTCGCATACCCTCTTATGTTTTTCCTTTTATGTCAAAACAATTGTAAACAAAGTTTCATGTAATTTGAACAACGGCAACCCGTGCCGACTTGCATTTGAACGCGTTAGTCAGCACATGTGTATACTAAAACAAGCGAACGCTGAAGACTCGTGTCTGTAGCGGAGCGCCCCCCACCTACAAATGGTAAAATTAAAACAAAACGGAAAAAGACAGGTTTTGGAATACTTCGATAGTGACAACGGGCTATTCGTGAAACGTATCAGTATTAGTTTACACAGGACAGCGTACGTCTACGTATCAATGTGCTTATTCTAATCTGTTTTGTTAATAAATGTTTGTATAGTTTTTAATCAGCGAACAGAGCATGGCAGTGGAATTACGTAGTTCTAAAAATAAGATATTTTTAATAGGGAACATAAGCATCAAATAAAGGGTTCAAAACTTACGTCGCATGGGCAAGTTCTCTCGGTTTTGTTGTACAATATTCGAGAAGTGAATTTAACTGTTAATGAAAGTGCAAATCTCGCTATTCGCGAATGTACTATCTTTTGGTAAAAGGCACGCATACCTACAAAATCGTTGCCGAATTGTGTAAGGAAGCTTGTAAATATGTATAAAGTTTGGAGAGACAAATAAATTCAAAGAAATCACAAAAAAAAGTCAGACCTCCGGGTGCCATGCACCAAGCTAGATGGATGGCCCGAGCGATTTACTCCCTAAAACTATCGTTATTTAGCTCTCAGATGAAATTAAACACAAAGGATAGGGAAGCATTGTTAGACGTCTGCTTGTTTATCGTGACAATGTACGTTAAAACATGGTTTCGATGCATTTTGGCAGTTAAAGCACCCTACAAAGGTTTGTGCTTTTTGAAATCTTTGAAAGCTAACGAAAATGTGGATGAAAATATCTCGGAAGCTGCTTTACAGAAATTTCTCCAGCATTTATGGTATTTGACTGATGAAATAGCAATATTAGCACTTTTTGATGATGATGTGGACGTAGAAACAAAATTTAAAATGGTGGCAAATTTACATAGAGAAAATTTCTCGGCCCATGAGAAGAAATACATTCCATCGAAGGACGAACTTTTTGTTGGACGAACGTGTTCCATTGTATGGTGAGTCTGATATATTGATTGTGTAGATTTTTATTTAGTTAATTATATATATCACGTAATTGATACCTGTTGTTTTAATTTATTTTTCATAGAAAAAAGCATCGATCATTTTATATCTGTCTGTATTCGAAGATATAAAATCGTTGTTCGTTATTATTTTCAAGACTCAAAATTGATGACAGTTTTCTCAATGAGAGTCCCTCTTCATGGAATATTGCTGCATTTCTAGATGCTAAATAAACAATATCAATGCTTACAACAGTAAACGATACAGCTGAAAGAGCGGTAAAAATGATGCAGGACTTGTATGGTTTAATAATGGTTGAGGAGAAACAAAGACAATTTTTGCTACGTTGTGTACAAGAACACACGAAAATCCATCCTGGTTGTAAAAACAAACGTTGAAACGAAAATATGTATAATGTTTCTTTTACTATAATATGCTTCTTTTGCTATAATAGAAATATTTACTTTGACTAAAATGGTGTCTTACGTACCAAAGAAAAATGCATTTCACAATCTTTCCATAGTATTCCCCATACAAGATTTTACGTTCAACTTTGATCTAAAGTCGGCACGGGTTGCCGTTATCGTATTGCAATAATACTTTGTATTTATGTTACTGAGATGAAATAGAAAAAAATAGAGGGTATGCGTATTCGATTTCGAAAAAAAAAATCCCTTTGCATCTTGGGACACCCTAATACACATGTACTGACTGACGCGTTCAAATGCAAGTCGGCACGGGTTGCCGTTGTTCAAATTACATGAAACTTTGTTTACAATTGTTTTGACATAAAAGGAAAAAAATAAGAGGGTATGCGAAAAAAAATAACGACTTTCATTTTTTTTGGGACACCCTAACCTACGCACCTCATAAACTAATTATTTTTTATTTTAAATGCTACGTTAGCATTACCATGAGTCAAACCGCTCCGCGAAAATTCCTTAAGAGTCCTCTGTAGTCGGCTTGCGGAGATTCAAGTCCCAATGCTTTGCTATGGAGAAAAGTGCCTCAACGCCTAATCATTTTTGCCAGAAAGTATTAGGTATTTTTAAATGAAATTTTCCTGTGTGAATATTGATAACTATTCGCAAGGATTGCGCGAATCAGATTTGAGTTAATTTAGCCGAATTAACTCAAATCTGATTCGCGCAATCCTTGCGAATAGTTCTCAAGATTCACACAGGAAATTTTCATTTAAAAATACCTAATGAATTCTGAGAAAAATGATTAGGCGTTAAGGCACCTTTCTCCAAAGCAGAGCATTGAATCTCCGCACGCCCACTACAGAGGCCTCTTAATAGCCAGTTTTCGAATTCTTATCGGTTATGAAATTTTATCTATAATATCCAAAGTCATCAAAAACAATTGAAATATGCACTTGCATACGCAAATATGCATTTGTATATTATCCGTGGACTAGTAATAAATATTTGATTGGTATAAACTAAACTCAGTGGCGCAACAGCAAACGTGTTCCTGTTGTAGGCCTGCGCTGCTATCCCTACGCGAATACGGCTCTGAGGTGTGAAAGCACGAGTTAGAGATGAGTTCGGGCTAATTTTTTTAAAGCCTGAACCCAAGGACTTTTATTTCGAGTCCGCCCGAGCCCAAAGTCTGAGCTAATCCTAACTAATATTATAAATGCGAAAGTGAGTTTGTTTGTTTGTTTATGACGCTTTCACGCCTAAACCGCTGAATAAATTATGATGGATTTTGTTTTTAGATATAGATGGGACCCTGGAGAAGGTTATAGGCTACTTCGAATTTTATATTTTTAATTACTTCTTTAATTATTAATTAAAAACCGTTTTTACGTTGCCATGCTTGGCGAGTTTCGCCCGTATAAGTGATTCTTGTTTTGAGCTAACAAGAATGCTATTACTACAATAAAGAAGCATGTGCATCTGAAAAACATTAAATAATACGGAAATTATGCCAGTTTTATGCCAAATCTATCTATCTCTAATAATAAAAATGAATTTTCTCCAGATAAATTTACAGAAAGCAGAGCTTTGAAAATTTGAGCATGACTGGGCCCGTGTGACTTCGGTAAAGTGTACCCGAGGCTCAGAATTTTAAAATTTAAGTACTTTTCTAACTATTAATTAAAAACCGTTTTATCGTACGCACAAAGTGATTTATGCTTTTGAAATAAAGCAGAAATTATATTTGCAAAAATCACATGCATTTGGAAAACATAAATTGATATGGAAATTATGTTGATTTTACGCCAAATTAAAACGCATAAGTAAAGAAAAGTGTACTTACGTATTATCCTGGCGGTCCGCCAAGACGAGCGATTTTTTGCCGAGATAAATGCCGGGCACATGACATTCTTAATGGTTTTGAATACGTTTGGCAACTCATTTGACGAAAAAACAGTTTGGCGGGAATGACCGCCGGGATAATACGTAAGTACGAAGGAAAGTCCAGATGTGTTTCTTAAAGTTCATGAATTTCCAAATCCTACCAATAATATAAATGTGTACGTTTATGTGTTTGGATGTTTTTGACTGAATCACACAAAAATGGTTGGAAAAATTTGTAATGAAGATAGCTTATGCTCTGGATTAACATACAGGCAACCTTTCAAGCATATAGCATAAATAATTCTTTTACAAAGACACTAAAAATAATTCTAATGCATTGCGCTCTATAAAAATTTTGTAGCTACTAAACCGATTTTAAAACTTTTTCACTGATTGAAAGTTACATTATTCCTGAGTATTATTGTTTGTTTGTTTGTGGATTAAGACCGATTGACTGCACTAGGGTCCTAGGTCTATATGAGGAATTCCTCTGTGTGGAATTTTCTAAGGGATCCTAGCGCGTATTTTCGCGAGGTTTTGGAAAAATCACGGAACACTGCGAGCGGCTAGGTAGACAGGCGTGACCGGGGTTTGAACCTCTGGCACCTCCCGCATTCCAGTTTTGAGAGCAGAACCTCTTAGACACTGGTGGAACCCTGAGTGTTATAGGCTACGTTTTATGCATATATCACAAATAGTTCTTTTACAGGGATACTCATAAGAATTACATTACGCTCTATGCGTATCTCTGTAAGTACTGAACCGATTCCAAAGCTTTTTTCACTGATAGTAAGCTACACTATTCTTGAGTGTTATAGGCTAAAATTCATGCATGTAGCGCAAATAGTTCCTTTACAGGAACACTCAAAATAATTCTAATACATTACGCTCTCTGGGTATCTCTTTAACTACAGAACCGATTCTAAAACTTTTTCGCTAATAGAAAGCTGCACTATTGCTGATTAACATAGGCTAAAATTCATGCATATAACATAAATATTTCTTTTAGAAGAACACTCAAAACAGTTCGCAAATACTGTTGCAACTGTCTCTATTCGCCAGAAAAAAATCTAAAATTAGTAATTATGCATACTATCTTATTTTAAATGAAGTATACTACCATTCATTATACTCCATTATACTCCATACTCCCCATATTTCTTTTAGAAGAACACTCAAAACAGTTCGCAAATACTGTTGCAACTGTCTCTATTCGCCAGAAAAAAATCTAAATTTAGTAATTATGCATACTCTCTTATTTTAAATGAAGTATACTACCATTCATTATACTCCATTTAAAAAAAGTAAAAAGGCAAATAATATTTAAATGCAGTTTCTTTAGTCGCAAACATATGTGTTATTCACATATGCTTCGTTTCTCTCGGGACCTAATTCTAAAGCCGACGCGGACGAAGTCGCGGGTAGCCGCTAGTAGATAAATAAAATTCAATTACTTCATTCATAGAATACCATAAATGTTGCTGTTTGTGCAGATTAATGACAGTGAACTCTTAATGCACTTTCTAATTCTTTCTTCTATAATCTGTTTACAAGAAGTATGTTCAATAAAGGAGGAATTTCTAACAAGCCCAAGCCAGATCACAGTCGTGAATTACAGAGCCCGGTCCGGGCTGAGCCTAAGCCTGTCTCATCTCTAAAGCATGCCCTGGCCAGATGGTCAGCCTGAGGAAGGGGTTTCCAGCGTTTAGTCTCCAAGCAAGCTTGGTCCTCATTTCATCGACACAGGTAAAAGCTGAGTCCTTGCCAAGCCCATGTATCGAACCCCCGAACCTGTGTCATGGCAATGCAATGCGCTAGCACCAGGCTTCATTTGATTTATTTAATAGAGCAAATCTAACTTAAGTAACAGTAATATGCATGCATTTACGTAAACAAGAATTAATTTGACCCCAAAAGCAATGTGTATGGATGCTTAATCGAGTGGGGGGCCTTAAGAGAAAATAATCTGTCAAGGGTTTTACAAAAGCTTTGTCGCACCCAGTTTGATGAGCCAGTGAAGGAAAAGCCGAACAGCCCAACGAAAACCGAAAAGACGGATATTTTTAGATTTCCAATTTAACGGCTAACAACAGATGGAGTGACAAAATCTAGCAGAAAACAAACACGCTGGAAGCTTTAGTGCAAGTAATTGAATGCAGAGAGAAAGCATTCCGGATGAGAAAATGCATTTGCGCAACGAGAAAGGACTAATCATTTTAAATTAAAAAGTGATGAAAGAACGCGAGGAATGAACGAGCGGAAAATTTAATTTGGAGCAAAACGGAGAAAACAAGACTCTATAAAATGTGATGAGCATCACGGATCAATTTGCTAATTTTCGCATAAAAATAATCTAACATTTTTAAATAAGCATTTAACGTTATCTAAAAACTGCATTTTCTTGATTATGAAATTGGTACACTAAATTTCTGTTAATTCATTGCCTTTGTGTGGTAATCCAACTGCTGTATTCAGTGTATGGCAGGTGCCTTGGGTACACTTGAAGGGGGAAGGGGACAGAATTTCATTGTGAGATTGATGCAACTGAAAAAGCACATAGCCTGTTCTCTTCCATAGCTACTAGAGATATGAGACGGGCTCAGCCCGAGCCCGAGCCCGAAAGCCCGAGCCCGAGCTCTGTAATTCACAGTTGCGTTTGGGCTCGGGAAAAATTTCTCTTTTATTGAACATACTCCTTGAAACAGATTTTAAAAAGTGATTCATGAGGAACATAAAAGTACTTAAAAAAAAAAAAAAAACAGCGGCACGGCCACCTAGGTGCGTGAAGCTCTTTGGGTATTTCAGAACGGCGGCTTATATTGCTTAGTTAGTATGAGAGCGGACATTGTTTTATAAACATAGATATAAAGAATTAGCAAGTGCATTAAAAATTTGCAACTATATTTGCCTTTAATTTGCACAAACGGCAAAATTTATTGTATTCTATCAAAGAATTACTTCTTTGAATTTTATTGAATTTTATTTATCTTATCTGAGATTTCGGGCTCGGACTTCGACTTAAATAATATTGCTCGGGCTCGGGCGGGCTCGGATTAAAAGTCTTCGGGCTCGGGCGGGCCCGGGCTTAAAAAAATGAGCCCGAACTCATCTCTAATAGCTACAAGGAAGCGCTCTCACTTCCGTTTGTTGCTTCCCGGCATGGATCCAGCCCGGTGCAAGCAACGGTGCTTTCCAGCGGGAACGCTGCCCCTCCAACAGAAGCATTATTCAAAGACCCATGACTGGAAGCAACGACGGATACAGAATGGCTGTCGTCGCGTTATTTTAAAGATGGGAGAGAACAGTTAAAAAGAAACCAAAATATTTATTGTCTTATTGCTTCTGTTTGGTGTACAGGTGAATACCTGCACTTAGAACCTAAATCTATGACAGCTGGTTCATTAGCATAATGAATTCTCTCGAGAGAAATCAATATAAATTGCCATTCTAAATAAGTTTTAAGAATTACAATTACAGAAACAAAAATGATCGATGTCGTTCTTACTAAGAGAAAGAGCGCAATTCTGTTGTCTGCCATGCGCGCTACTTTACCTAGTTACGCCACTGGTAATACCAGAATGGTATGAGTGAATCTTATTCTGCATGTGAGCTTTCACAACGCAGTGATTATTTTAAATCATCTATAAATCCGATTTGGTCACTTCATTAAAACCTACCAAAAATTTGACTGAATTTCGAGCATGATATCCGAACGTGGTGTTTTTTCTGCAGAATAAAAATGCATTAACTTTCCACATCTTGTGTTTGACAGTGCTCAGTGTAATAATCGTAAGATATTTTTTGTTGTTTAAAAGGTATCAAGTGCTTTTGAAAGCAATATAAACGAAGTCTAATAAAAAGCAATCAAAGTTTTTACAAACAGTTGGACAATTGTGACAATTCGTGACACATCGTTTGTCGGGGTGCCAGGTTTTCTCTAATTTAATACGCAAATGCATAGCATTTTCACCACGAAAATACTTGTTGAAAATATTTATCCCGGGGAGAAGGAAGGGAAAAAAGGTCTAAAAAGCCTTCAAGTGGTAAGCTGTGGTTCTACATACAGATGGAAAGAAAAAAGTTTCACCGACCTTATTCAGGTACTCATTATGGAAAATAAAAAATCGTTTCGTAAATACTGAAGCACAAATGAAATTTTCTATTGTCTTATTATAAATTTGTCTATATCCATACCCAAGAAAATAAAATTTTCATTCACATGAAAAAAATAAAAATTATGCATGCATTACAACCACGTTAAAAATACGTTAAAAACTGATCATGAATGATCATTCCCTTTTAAAGGGACCCTTTTTTAAAATCCAAATGTATGTATTTTTTAAACTGAATTTTATTAATTATATTTTTTTATTTATTGAAGTATAGCAATTTTGAATACTTAAAAATAATAATTCTTAATGAAAAATAAATCTAATTTAGAAAATTTTTAAATGTTCCTTGCACTCTATTTTTTTTAAATTTTATCTTGTTATTTAAGAATATATTCCACACATATTCGGGTATTTACTTCAGACATTCACTTTAAAGAATAATCGCCCCCTAATTGTCCAAGGAATGAGGGAGTTTGAAGAGGGCTGTGTGCGAGTTATCCGGACTCTACTGTACATAAAAAATAAATTTCAATTGTTTGGGCTGATTTTTGGCGATGCCAAAATCGACCATTACCTTAAGCCTTTAACGCGTGGTGTCCTCGCTGCGAGAACACAGAACTGATATTTTGACTATTGGTCGCAAAAAATTCTCGAGCATTCCAAGTTTTGATGGACGAAGAATAAATTTGATTTCAATAAAATACTTAAGGGTGGCATAGTTACACGAGTATTTCTTACTTTTCGTAGCACATAGTTTTCAGTAAAAATTATCCATTATTCGTAAAATGGATGTCAGACATTCTTATCACTACCGGCATCTGCTGAAAACTGGAGATGATGACGAAAATACATCGACATAGAACTGTTAAACCTGGATTCAAAATTATAAATTAACTGGATATACTGATTCAAATGCAACCACCGCTTAAGCAATTGCATTCGTAGCCATTGCTCGATTTAACTACTCGATTGACCGTCATGTTGCTGGTACTTAAATCAAATAATGGCAACGGCTGCACTTTTTCAGCGTTGAACAGACTATCCAATCGATGTGAAAACTGTTAAGCTTGAAAGAGTTAAATGAACTGTAATGTGCATTAAGGCAAAGCTACTCGAAGGGTATCTGCCTTTTTAAGGGGTCTAGCGCTTATTCACGTAACATCTGGAGAAAAACGCCTCAAACTCCAGACCGTTAGATCGATGACCCGAACTCGGGACCTTCATACTCCAGCCATCTACCACGTTCAGTGTCTTTATCATGTCGGCCATGGTTGGGCAAAGTTAAATTAAATTTTCAGTCCCACACTTACAAAATGAACAAGGGAAAAGCACACCTGAAAAATGTTTGCGACACAGCAGAAGCTAACCACAAACAGCTGATTTCGTCTCGTCGCTTCCCATTTGTGTGGGCTTGTCACTTCGGAAGAGCCAAAAGTCAAGAAGGCATCCATCCAAGAACCAGGATGATTCAAGGTTAAGGAGAAATTAAAAAGAAAAAAGAAAGAGGGAGGAAAAAAAGGAATTGGTAAAAGGATGAAATCAAATGACGCCGGTGACTACGATCGCTGTACAGCGAGCGACACCGAACAGGATTAGCGTAGAAGATGCATTCATTCACAAATAATGCTGAGTGCCAATGAAGGACCCAAACAGGGGGTAGAATGTGATGATTGCCCTTCGCTCTCGGACCTAAAAATCGGTTGAGTTGTTCGGGAGTTTAACCCTTTGAGGCGCAACCTTTTCCCAATGCTGAAAAAGGGCAGCCGTTGCGCCATCGCTCGACTTAACTACCAGCAAGATGGCGGACGATCGAAACGTTCATCGCGTGCCACAGATCTAGAGACTTTTGACGACAGCTGGCTGTGCCCGCGCACAGCCAGCAAGGATTCTCGTTGGAGCTATGTCACCCGCAACTATTTTTACAGAAATCAAATCTATTCTTCGTGGCTGGCAACAGTCAAAACGTCAGAGCTTGGTGTTCCCAGAGAGGGAACACTGAGCGTTAAAGGGTTAAACCCCGAAGAAGCGTATTTTCAATGATGACAGGGAACAGTTAAACCTGGATTCAAAATTATAAATTAGTAGAGGGATGGGAGGCAAATTATCTCCATAAAATGCTTCTCCATACTGCCTCTCCTGCTGAAACCTTTCTGAACCCACCACTGCTGCATGCATATGGAATGAATACCTATGATAAAAAGCAGATGTAACGTGTTACTTACTAAGTTAAAACATTATTTGAATTGAAACTTGAAGAGAATGCCTGGTACGCGGATGAGTAACGCATTACTCGGAGTATACAAAAGTAAAGTCCGTTCAATGTTAGGGAATACCAACCAGCTGCTTCCGAAACTTTTGTCACTTACACAGTAGCCAGGGGAAAAAAACATCCGAAGAACGAATCCCACAAACAGAAAATCTCAAAGAGAGGATAGATTTTTCTGGCTCCAATCGTAAGAAACCAAAGCGCGGAGTAGAAGGCCTGAACAGGAGTCTCTTTTGGTGGCATACACTAAAGAACTTCAGTTTAACATCTTAGCTCTCATTGTTAAAACGATGGAAATTCCTATGTTCAGGAGCGCTCCACCTGACTTCAACGTTTCATCTATTATATAAATGTGAAAGTTTGTCTGTTTGTTTGTTCGTCCGGGAACTCCTCCCACACGGTCAGACCGATCGGCTTGAAATTTTGCACATACACGTGAAACGACATAGAATAGGCCGTAGGCTGCTTTAAAATTCTGGAAATCCACCCGTTCCCTAATTTTTAACAATTTTTCGCAATTTTCAGGGTAGAAAGCTACTCAAATGTCCGATTTCAGCACATTCGTGAGCATGCGCCGAGACGGTTGGTCGCAGACCTACCGAATTTTGCATACGGCTTCACTAGGACAGATCCTAACATGCCTCGAAGTGATTTTTTCGAAATTCGACTTAGAAAATGTTTTGTTTTATGTTTTGTCTGATTTTTAGCGATTTTTCTCGCTTAATACGTAATAATGGCGGTAATTACAATCGCAAGAAAACGATATTTACATTATCGGATAGAGGAGAAAATTTTCTTTTAAAAACTGTTTGTTCGGACTGTGCAACATAATTTGCAGACTCATTTTGCATTTTGGGGAATTTTTCAAATAAAATTAAATTTGACACTGACTTTCGTAAAATATTTTTAAAACTGCTGCATCTTGAATTCTATCCGTCATAACTTTTTTATATTTTGTAAAATGACGGAGCATATATTTCGCCCTTTTTTAAGAGAAACCAGAGAAAAATATAAATTAGGAGATTTTTTTACAAATTTTTAAGTAAAGAAGGATTTTTATTTCAAGAGCAGCTGCTTAAAAATTTCGGTATGATATCTTGCGGTTTGGTTGTCTTGGAGACAGTAACAATGATTAACATTGCCAGTTGAAAAAAATAAATAAAATTAATTTAAAATAACTGAGTTTTCGCATGTGAAATGTGCGTCATTTTGATGTCACGAGTTTAAAACCCCTTTCCGAATTCAATCAGAATAACGGACTCACAAGCAAAACATACGCCACGCATGAAATAACACTATATTTTATTTTACGTTAACAGAAAAAGAATTGAATGCTGTTTTTTCACCAGTGAATTATCCAGCGTTAGTTTCAATTGAGATTTTAAACGGGACACGTTTTCGAATCGCAGGAAATATATTGCGGTGTTAAACCGGACCTGATTATGACCAAAAGGGGGACCCGTGCATTTATGAATTTGCCCCCCCCCCATCTATGAAATTTGTTTTATTTTTCATAAAATTTTGTTATAAAAAAATGAACAACATTTGAAATTGGGGGCCATTTCGAGCCGAGGGCCCTGGGCAAAGTTCCGATTTGCCCATGTGATAATACGGCCCTGGTGCTAAATACGCCAATCTGACAAGAATTATGCGTGAAAATTTATGGAGAGCTGATTTAGTGGCAACCATAAAGTGAAATAATTGTCGTTTATGTTAATGCGTAAATTGCAAAGAATCACCATAGAGTAAAAGACGACATTCGTGGCAAATATCTAAACCGTTTCTTTAAATTAAGCATTAACGGTTGCAAGACGAAAATTTATTGTATTGGTAATTTATTGTATTGTATTGTATTGGTATTTCATAATATTAACAATGGGATTTCAGCTCAGTACTTATACTACCTTTACAAATAACTGATGAGTAACTTTATGCCAAGAGTCAAATCATTTTGCTTATTTTTAGATTCCAAATCACTGGAATCAATTCGAACTATACATGTAAGATAAAGTTTCGTTCCCTATCGTGCGGAGAACGGGCACGCAGATAGTAGGGAATAAAAATTGACCTGCCTTCCGTCAGCTCCAATATTTTTTTAGTCAATATCAATTTATACTTTATAAAATATAGCAAGGATTTAATTACTAAAATTGCTTTGTATAAGGAGAATTAATACAGAAATACGGGTTGTAGGCATGTTAAAGGTGGTAGAAAGGTTAAACTTTCCTTCGGCAGCAAGATCAGCAAACTTTTCGTAGGAAGAAAAAACGAGGAGGAAATTAAATTACAAGTAGATGGTATTTTTTGTTTTTGTGTAACTTGATGATCTTAGCCTGTTCAGGACCGTGATCGCGTATATGTGATCAGACGATTCTTCCCTCACGGCCCGCGATATCGTATTTGTGATCAGTGTTTCCGTGCCAGCCGGCCCATCATCACACAGACGTGATTTCGGATTGGAACGTTTTATTTGAATTTTTAAACGGCACTAGATGGCGGTTGAAGTCTGTTACATTTTCAAATATCATTCCAGAGAGCTTTGACCTTCAATTTGCACTTTCGGTTCCGAGCTTTTTTTTGATTAAACCTCAAATATCATACCGGTCCCGTGCGTGCGTAGTCTCTTTGAGCGCGCGGGCCTGGGGAAGCGCTTCTTTCTCCTTTCGCCGGTCCTGAACAGGTTAGAAATCAGAGCACTTTGCAAATTTCAGAAATATTGTTCGGATGTATATCTTTGTGTCTATTATTAAATATACTATATAGCAATCTGAAAGACAAAACTCTTGAAATTTGGCAGCCCCAATCACTTTACTAAAACCCTTGCAGAGTATTTCAAAAATTCAGTACAAAATGATAAATTCAAAAATATCAAATCTTTCCCATATTATCTCATTTTATTTTCTTAAGAAATAAATAGGCGTGAAAACATTTTTGGTAAATACAAAAAGTAAAATGAGAGTCTAAGAAAGATCTTTCAAACAAAAATTTTTAGTGGTTTTACATATTTTTAGCAGTCATAATCAAGTTACAAAAATAAACAAATAATAAGTCTAAATCAATATTTTAGGACTTTAAAAATACCCCAAATGATTGAAATCATGGATTGGCACACTCATGTTCACGGACCATCAAAAGGCTAAAAATTATTGTATCATACTGTCAGCAAAGGGTTAGGCCTGGGGGCAGGGAAAAACACATACACACAAAGGAAGGAAACGAATATTCATATATTCGAAAACCTGTAAAGATTAGAAGTGAACAAACAAACTTCCAAATGCTAGAAAAATTTGTATGCCCAGGTTCGCAACAGCAAGCAGTCGTAAATATTCCGATTTTTGAACAGTCAAAAAAATCTTCGGATCAACGAAAAGCATCAAGCAGAAGCATTTTCTGACTTGCAAAGACGCAGAATGCTTCAATTTTTCCGATTTGCTAATGCAAAATGCTAAAGATGTCTGAAATTCTTAAAAGAGAGACGTCGTGACAAGAATTTATTTTATATTATTTAAAATTTTTATTTTAATAAAAAAAAAAGATGTTTTTCCACAATTTTACTTGCTGTAAGAAACTTTATGAAGTTAAAATCTGTAACACATAAGGTAGATGAAGGGCCAAATTTTAAGTCAATAAAAATCTAGAATTCAATCTAAAGCGACCGAGCATAGCACTTAGTTGAAACACGTTCCTTAACATAATAAATCAATATTGGCAAGCAAGTATGTCTACGCTATTGACCCCTGTACATGTTTAGGAAATACTACTTCCAAGAGGCTACACTGGTCGATAAAGGCAGACAGAATTACTTCAACTTCCGCAGAATCAAATTAGACTAAATATCTCGAGAGACATACTAATTATTCTCCCTGGCAATTCATTAACATTTGGTCTGGTAGTAATTATACAAAATTTTACACTTAAAACTAAGAAAATAAAGGATTTTATCTCCCGTCCTGTTAAAAGAGAATTAAAAACTCACCGAAATAATATTAATAACACATTTTTACCATTAAAACGTTTCTTTTGTTTCTATACAGACCTCTTTCGGAATTTAGTAGCAGGTTTACAGGCACAGAAAGGACACATGGTTGCAGCTCATTAAAATCCTTACCGTATTAGCCCGAATATAAAGCGACCCCGAAATTTTTCACCAAGATAATTAGAAAAAACCTATATTTAGGCCTTCAATTTAGCGTGAGTCAGGTTTTTAACGGGAAATGATCAGTCAAAAAATAGAGCGTTATATTCGGGCCAAAAAGGTATTTCATGATATCGGCTACGGATGGATCCGAGATGAAACGAGACGAGATAGATATTTACGAGACATGTTTTGCGGCTCGACAAGGCTTTAGAACTGTTTTACGAGACAAGGCAGGCCTCTTTTCCGTCTAACGTCCATCCCATTAGCTATACGTAAGGTGGCCATACGTCCCGTTTTGAACGGGACAGTCCCGTTTTTAGGTGGCTTGTCCCGTTATCCCCGAGCACAGTTTCGGGACACCGTAATGTCTTCGTTTTTAGAAAGAGAGCAACCCACGGTAACGATTTCAATAACGGCCGTTAAAAATCTAAAATCATCCAACGGCAGTGTCTTAAAAAAAAAAAAAAAAAAAAAAAAAAACCACTTGACCTCCCTCCTTCTCCTCTCGAGACTCAAAGAAAACGCCGGGGGATGTATTGTTTTGTGTTTGTTCTTTTGATGTTCTTTTTAAAGTCATGTTCCTCTTTTGCTTATTCCCGATCTCCACTTTATTTTCCTTTTTCACTCTGGTTTTTTAAGAATTTTTTGCCTTCAGAATGACAACTCCTTTTTTCTGTGTGTACTTTTGTTTATATTTCTTAATTTCTCTGTCTTGTGTCGGATGGTGTTTTTGAATTCGAAGAAGGGCCTACCTCTTGTACCACCCGAAACGTAGGTCTTGAACTATTTCTTATAGTATATGTGTGTTAACAAAGTTTTTTTTTCCATTTTATTCCGATATTAACATTAACACAAGCGTTTTGTTAACAACTAAAACATACCCAGACCTGTAAATTCAGTCTCCCTACACTATTACCTTGAAAACAGTAGATGTCCCGTTTTGGGGAAGAAAATAAATACGCTATTGCCAAAAATGTAGTAGATGTCCCGTTTTGAAGGAAAAAATAAATGGTCACGTTAGCTATACGTCAACCTACGACATACACAGTACAATTTAAGAGACTCTATAAGAAAAGCTAAGAAGAGCTTCTCTAAGAAGAAAAAAATATTTATCGAGAATACGAGCCCTGAAACTCCTAAGAGCTCGAGGCAACCCAAACTAATCAAATCGGCTCTTGGTACTAAACCCTTTCAGACCTCATTAAATAGTTTCTCGTTGAATTAAGTAATGTTTGATGATAGGTTCAATTTGTAGTTAAAACAAAATCACCTGATTATTAAATGCTCGAGGAAAATTTGTTTTTCTGTATACGAGCAAATTGAGACATCTATCCTGTACTGAAAAATAGGTGACTTTTGTGTTCTCAATTGTGGACGCAAGGTTTGAAATTGTTATCGGAGTGCCATGCCGTTCCAAAAGCGCAAGGTGTAAAGTTAATCATTGAAAATAAAATAAATATATCTGTGTTTCTATAGTATGTTGCGTAGTACGTTTCGACACTTAATGCGATTTCGCAATTTAAAAACCAATACTCTTATTTGAAAAAGGTTTGCCTATGTGATGCATTCGTATCTGGTTCTTTAGGATTTTTTAAATCCTCGTTCAGACATTCTGGGGTCATCATCTACCAAGGTGGTTAGGCCAAGAAGGGGGTCACCTCCATTAGAAATTTGGATTTCTGTCAACAAAGTGTCAAGTTTTTTAATTAAGTAAGTAATCAAGTCTTTTGTTTCTGGATACGTGTCGAACCACACTGTAAGAAATACCTGTAATTTTACCACACATATTGTTGTAAAATAATACAGCACTGTGTGTGTTGTAAATACACTCAAAAATGAGGTAATGACATTGATGAGCCAATCACGAAGAACAATGTATAGCAAATTGGCACAGTCTACAGCACAATGTGTGGATAAACGTAACGCCAACATCACAAGGTGTTGGCATTACGTTTATCCACACGTTGTGCTGTAATCATTTTTTTTCTTCTTTTTTTATCAGTGCAAAACGGAGTCACGACCAATAGACTAAATATCACTGGTTCATTGAGTAAAATTTCAATGAACATGTTATTTGAGAAAATTTAACCATAAACGATGATAGGACAGGGGGATAGCAGAGAGGAGAGGAAAATGGATCAAAGCCCAGTTTAAGGAAAACAGCTTTTTTCAGGCACAACAAGATACGGGGGGGGGGGGGTTACTTTGCTTCCAGCACAGGGCGCAGCGTTCCGCAATCTTATTCTTTTACGGTGTAAAAATTACGGCTGCTGAAGCATATCGATTTTTACGCAAGACACGCAAAGGAAGAAAATTCCAGCCGGTATAAAAGTTTAACGATCGTGAAAACGGATCCGAAAATAAAAATAATCTCAAGAGTAATTCAGACAAATAATAATAAATACAACATTTCACTTCAGATACACGCAATGCTGCAGAAAAGCAAAGGAAATAAGAAAAAAGTAAAGCACACACATTCTTTATACACATATAATCAACAACTGCACTTCTCTTGGGCTTTAGGAAGGAAAGGAAATCAAATTCCAGAACCATCTCTGAAAGGAGAGAGTTTTTATTATATGGCATTTTATGGTAGCTCCGCTTTTCGGTCTCTAATGCTCCAGGAGAGAAGTGACCTTTTACAATGAGTGGGTGTGCGAAGAAAGAAAAAGTCAGAATAGAGGGTGCAAAAGTTTTAAAACTGAACTGAAAGGCACAGAGTTTAACGTAGGATTACGTTCCTCTATAAAGCTCTTATGTAAAAGGGGGCGGGGAGGGGGAATCAACGCCTTCGATATTCCTCTGTTAGAAGACTAACTAGGATTTCTTTTACGGCAGTCAAAAACGTGACGTCATAAATAAAAAATTGCTTGAGATTGATAAATTCTCACGAAAAAAATTACGTCATATTAAAGTAAATCCGTAATCCCAGGAGCAGAATTATATTCAGTGTTCTGCAACATAACTTCGAACAGTTGCAAATGTTCTGCAGGCATTTTGTCCAAGTCTGACAGACCACTGTAAAATGCAAATTAGGTATAAAAATTGTGCAAAAAATGAAGTGAGAAGGCATAGCATAAAGGGCACGTCGCTTTAATTACTCTGCAGAACATATCATTTTATATATTCTTTCTTTTAAAAGATGAAATAGTCTGCTGTGATTGTTCTGCGACGTACGTTGCACTTTTTTTTACCCACTTTCTGCTTCCGGGTCCGTAATTTGTGGGATTCTAAATAGCTCCTCTAGATGACACAGCTTGGAATTCTTCACGAGATTTAAAAATAAATAAATAAAATAAAATAAAAATTCTACTGTTGTACCATGGAGAATTTACAGATATTTAAATTGAACATTCCGCATGAATTTGTTTCATTTTTAGATAGGATATAATATTTAACTGTTTCAGTTAAGTAATGGCAACATTTGATTTGTAACGATAAGATGGATATGGATAAAGCACAATATACCGTGTTAATAAATATTTCGTGTGTATTAAATAAAAAGTGCTAGTCATATTTGTCCATTTTTCAATGGGTGCCATACAACTAGCTAAACAAACAATCCTACGTTAAAATATCGCGCGGTAGTTTCAACAGAAAAAACTATCTGAATACGTTTTTTTTTCAGACTCGTGCGGGCAATATATCAAGTATTTTCTATAACAGTGTAAAACAACTGCGACGACTGAGCAAGCGCAACACTGGGCACCAGCGGAGTGTTCAAAGAACCATTCTGAGAAGCGGCAACAGGGGCGTAGCCAGAAATTTTTCATGGGGGGGGTTACGACTACTACAACTCATATATATGCATACATGTGTGTGATAAGGGAGTGAAGAATATACATTTTGAATGGCAAAAAATTCCTCATGGGGGGGGGTTATGACCCCCATAACCCCCCCTTGGCTACGCCCCTGAGCGGCAACATCGGTCAAAGAAGCAGAGTCCTTTCATTGCGTTTTTTAAATGATGAGAGCAAACTAGTTAAACATGGGTTCAAAATGAAAAGTTACAGAAACAGTAATTCATCTCTGATAAAATGTTTCATTATACTTATCACTCTTCCCTTGAAACTTTATTGGATTCGTCATAGCGTCATCATTTGTAAAGCCTTTAGTTTAATTTGTAAAAATCCATTGATGGAAGTACGAATGTTTGTTGAAAATTTAAACTGTAACTTTACTGACAATTTATGCATCCATAAAACTGCTCTGTATAAAACAGGTACATAGTTTCCCCCCCCCCCCCAAAAAAAACCAAATACCGGGCGTGGGAGTGGGGTGGAAAAAGGTCTGGTAACCTTTAACACTATGCGAAATTTCTGGGAGGTGTTTCACCACCCACTGTATAGTACCAATCTTGCTCCCAGCGAAATGCATATGAAGAAATTCCCACAGACGAAGACTGAAAACAGCAATGGCACGCTGGCTTCATTCTCAGGCAGCAGACTAATAACGACACTGGACTACAAAAACTTATTCTACGATATGGCAGAATTTTACAATTCTGATGTTGAGAAGTAACTGAAATATTGCTGTATATTTTGCAATGAATCTTTTCATGTAATGTTTTGATCCTTTTTATTAGCCGAGGTAATCTTCTTTAAACACAACTCTCGTAAATGCATATTACATGAACGTGTAACCAACATATTTGACAAATGACAGAAATAAAAAGTATTCCAATTATTTTAAAATTTAAAAGAAAAACCCTCCACCCCCACATCCAACATTTCGAGTTAACCCTTTGAGGCGGGACCCTTTCCTAATGCTGAAAACAGGGCAGCCGTTGCCATCGCTCGATTTAACTACCAGCAAGATGGCGGACGATCGAAATGCTCATCCCGTGCCACAGGTCTGGAGACCCTTTTTTGACGACAGCTGGCTGTGCCGGCACAGGCACGTCGTCAAAAAAAGGGTCTCCAGATCTGTGGCACGCAATGAACGTTTCGATCGTCCGCTATCTTGCTGGTAGTTAAGTCTAGCGATGGCAACAGCTGCCCTGTTTTCAGCAGTAGGAAAGGGTTGCGCCTCAAAGGGTTAACTCGAAATGTTGGATGGTGGGGGTGGAGAGTTTTTCTTTTAAATTTTAAAATAATTGGAATACTTTTTATTTCTGTCATTTGTCAAATATGTTGGTAACACGTTCATGTAATATGCATTTACGAGAGTTGTGTGGAAGCCTGTGCCTGCACACCCAGCTGTCGTCGAAAAAGGGTCTCCAGATCTGTGGCACGCGATGAACGTTTCGATCGTCCGCCATCTTGCTGGTAGTTAAGTCGAGCGATGGCAACGGCTGCCCTTTTTTCAACATTGTGCAATCTATCCAGCTGTTCTCGCATTCTTCCATTTTTCAGCAGATGTCAGTGCTGTTAAAAATAACCGTGACAATTTTTTTTTTATGGGAAATGTCGTGCTAAAAAGTAAAAGGATTCTCGTGGAGCTATGTCATCCGGAACTATTTTTATAGAAATCAAATCTATTCTTCGTGACTGGCAACAGCCAAAACGTCAGAGTTTGGTGTTCCCAGAGCGGGAACACTGCGCGTTAAAGGGTTAAGAAAAAGCCGTCGCAAAAATTTAATCCTTCAGAATTCCCTGCGAAAAAATATCACGAAAGCTCTGTTTTCAAACCATCTGCATTACCTAATTGAGTTTGAAAGAACTGTGGACACATCCTATTTATTAAACATTCTCTTTGGGCGACGAGCTTAAAAAAAAAATATACTCTAAATTAAATTTCACTCCTTAAAGAATATTTATCACAAGCCCCGTTCGTTTAAAAGAATTTGCCTCTAGAATTCATCTTAAGCATCAACCACTTAAATGAACATTTTTGAGAGCCGATGAAGAATAAAAGAATATTAAGGACGTACAAGAATGCCCAACAGATCTTTCGCTCGCATGAAAAATAAATCCTTTAGGATTTCCATTGATTAAACAGGAGAGAGATGGGGGAAGAAAAAATAAGATAAAGCGTCTGTCTAATGAGATATTTTTAAGCAAAAGGATGTCCGGAATGAAAAATAAAAACATTTCATTATAGATATATTTCAACGTTTTCTTTTCAAACTTATAAAAAGCAATTAGATGGGATTTTCTTTTAATCCGAAGAGCCTTGCAATTGCTAAATCATTAACTTTCAAAGTTAACAATTGTGTAAGCTTCGGCTACGAATATTTCACTAAGTGCTCTTAAAATCTTTGTGAATTAGAACTACTCCTGTGAGATTACTATCTGAAGAAAGTGATCTTTCCATACAATTCGAAAGTCGAGCTATAAGCAGGGTGTCCACCAATGTCAGACTGCAAAAATAGTATCATTAGAAGCCTCATCGACACAAAAGAAAAAAGTCGCCACTCCAGTAGCCATTTTCTTAATTTTAGTTGCCAAAATAGTAGAAATTTTTCATGATTTTGTTGTTAAGAAAAATAAACATACGTCATTTAGCTTCATTTAAGAAGGAATGAATAAAATGAAAAATTAAAAACGTCATGCATTATATTTAGTGCATTTTTTAATCAGTTTAAAACACATACAATCATATACATTATTAAAAAAAGAATCAGTTTTACAATATATTATTATTATTATAGTTAAAAAAAGGATCATAAATTGGCGGATTTCAGAGAACTTGAATGTGGATTCAACTGTGCTCTGCTAATGAGATCTAAATACATCTGAGAAAGTTTAAATATGGAAGACAGAGTTCAGTTTTCGCATCGCAATGATTGTTTGGATAAAGCGCGGGAAAATAAGTGTTTGAAAATTTGGGAAAGAGAGAGCGACTTAAAGATTATACGAAAAAAGAAAAGAAAACGGATTAAAATGTTTGATGAACGACCACTGACAGTTTGTTTGAAATTTTGGAAGTCCTACATAAGGAGCATTTGCCTACGGAAGAGAGGGGAGGGGGGGGGCTGGCTTGGTCGGAGGACATTTTAAAGGGTTCAAACATGTATTCGCGTAAATTTTGAAAAACAAATAGGGAAATTGACAGAAATCACAATTTTATTTTCAAATTAGTCGAGTAGTTAAGGTACACGTAGCCAAATACTTAAAAACAGTATGAAAATGACGGTTTTTTTTTTTTCAAAAAAAGTCCCCAAGTCGTCTTTGTCTTTGAATTAGTAGCTGAAGACGCCTTTTTATACGCCGCACAGTGGAGTATTAGTATCAAAACCTGGCGAAAAAGCGAAAATTTTAAATTTGCTTAACAACAGTAATATATATGTTTTTGGATAGCCTAGTAACTGGTGCATTATGAGATGCATGTTTCTCGACCATAATTCATATCCAAAAGATGCAACACTCGATTTAAAAGCAAGTTTCTTCATTTACGGCAAGAGATTTCAGCGTTTTCTATTACTCCGTCGTGCATTTTTTACCGGCTCTTTAAATTAATTTACTGATTTGAAACTTAGTATAATTGTAGTAAAATATATGTATTTTAATTATATGTATCTATTACCTTGAAAAAAATAATAGGCCTTTATTAAAAAAATTGTAAACTATTTTTTTCTATTTTTTTTTTCAAAAATCCGCATTTTAAAAAGCTTTTTGAAGGGGTGTCGGGGCTTGTCACACCTAATTTCACTATAATCGTAATTATTTCAGTTTTGAGAGTCTATTCCAAGAAAAAAATGTTCCCCCAATATCCACCATTTTTATTTTTAAAAAAAATTCTTTATATAGCGCCATTTTTATTTTTCCATAATTTTTTGACGGGTGATCGCAAAAGGGATACAAACAAACGCGATTGTATTTCTCATAAACTATAAATTATGTGCAAGTGTTTGGATAAAGGTATATAAAATTTCATTTCAGTTAAAATTTAACATCTATTTTAAATTCAGTATGTAATTTCTTATTTTTCTGATGTAAATTTCCTATAAGAAGTAACTTTCTACATATTCCAAAATTGCCCTTTCATAGTCCTGTAAATAGTCCCATCTATTTACAGCTTAGTTTTCCATTTATGTCGTAAATTGTGTCCAAAGCAAAAACTGTCCTTTTTTGGTTCTCAAAGGTTGGCAACTGTGACTTCGGGTCATGGAAGTGTGAGTGTGTAAACAGAAAAAAGTGCTAGCTCTTTAAGCCATTTTGAAGTGCTGGCTTGAAATAAATTACTTTCTCCTCCAGCTTGGAATGAGATTTTGTGGGTCTGCAAGGAGGCTTCTTTTAAGCAGTGTCTTTTTAGCTGCTCTAGACAAAGGTCAAGGAAAAAGAGCAAGCCTTATAGCAGTGAGACCCTACAACTTCTTCTTCCAGAGGGGCCCGATGGTGGTCTCTCTCTATCTCAAAAAAAAAAAAAAAAAAAAAAAGAAGAAAGCGATTCTGAGTGATGACGAATATCAGATCAAAAAGTGAAAAATCTAAAAATTTTTATGATAAAAATTGATTTATATATAAGTAGTATTATATTTAACTATCATAAGTAAAATATTATTACATTAGTATATTTTATTGTGGTTAAGGCACAGCTACACGGCTATTTGCCTAACGGGAAGGTTGCCTTGGGAGGAGAGCTTTTAAGGGGTTCTAATGCGTATTCACGTGACATCTGGAGGAAATCGCCCAAAACTCCAGACCGTTAGGTCGACAGCCTCGTGGTATTGCATTTATAAGTGGTATTATACAATAGCAGTACATCCCAGTAAGGGAGACACCACGGACAAGACATTTGTTAGAAACCAACTTAGAGTCGTTTGGCGACAACACGCTTTTTTACATATTTTAAGAAGTATATAATACTAAAAAGTCAGTCAAAAGTCAACAGTAATGATTTTAACGTTAAAACACATGAAAAATATTTTTGGCCAGGATTTTGACACAGACAGTCCACTGTGCGTCGGTGGACACCCTGCTGTGCGAGACGAGACAGAGCTTTGCAGTTGTTACGTGAGATGAGACAAGAAAAAAGATATGCAGTTGTTAAATGAGATGAGAAACGAAAAGAGCCATGCATTACTTACGCGAGAAAAGAGCAATACATTTGTTAAGCGAGACGAGATGGGACAAATCTTTGCAGTATTTTTAGTCTCGCATTCACACCGAACAGCTATTTTTACTCTTACAGTGTTTCACATTATAATTTTATAATATTGTGAAACACTGCAAGAGTAAGTTTAGAAGGTTAATGTAGGTAGGTACGAGTAAGGTTATTTTATAAATCAAAACATGTTTTGATACGCATACTACCTTCAAGAACGGCCTACCTATTTTGTTTAAAGCCTGTTTTAGTTCCTGAAGTGTCCTACTGTCCTGCTGAACCCCAGCCGAAAACTCAGGTCCAGCAAGAAGCGGCTCCCCCCCTTTTTTTACAGGACAATTTTTGGATTACAATTGGTAAAATGCATCAGTACTATACAATATAAATTATAGCATCTTGAATGGAACTACAGAACCGACACTTATTGCTATTTTGATATAAAATAAAATTGCAAATATTTTCGTTTATGACAGGGTTCCGCTTACGCGATGAAACGAATTCTTCTTAACGTTTCGTTTAAAGTACATTGAAAACTGTAATTTAAATTTAAATTAATGCCAGA
Organism: Cheiracanthium punctorium; assembly: GCA_038373885.1. Taxonomy (NCBI): domain Eukaryota; kingdom Metazoa; phylum Arthropoda; class Arachnida; order Araneae; family Cheiracanthiidae; genus Cheiracanthium; species Cheiracanthium punctorium. Next base: position 860,191 of record JAWZYV010001543.1, read on the forward strand.
TTTGAACCTTATTGAATTTGCTCATTAATATAAACATTAAACTGAGTAAGGCGGATATAAAAACTGACATTAAAGTAGTACAATGCACATAACGTGATGTTTTTCACTTGCACGATTTCATCAATGCTCGACGAAAGCAAAATATCGTCATTATCACATTCACTGTATTAAGATAAAGAGCAGAAACTTATGCCTAAGGTCTGTGGCGATGTCTCCATTGAAAACAATCAGCAATAATTAATTTTAAAGTAACATAGGACTAACCGCGCCATTACGTGCTGCCAAATTATTGGATGCAGCTAGTTAGGGAAGCATGGAAGAAGGTCGGGTAAAAGCTGGTGTTGTAGAGCTGTGTAGTTGATAAGAAAATTAAACATTTTATAAAGATAAAAAAAGGAACCGCTTTCGAGATTTACAAGTACTTTTACGCTAAGTTTCAAAATAATATCATTTATTTACTAAGCTATTCAATGATGCGTGACATTTTAATTGACAGATATAAAAAAAAAAAAAAAATAACATTATTATTTAAGACCTTATACATTAAAATTTTTTCTTTTCGAGGAGATCAGACTTAAGTCGTAGTAATTGGGATTTCATTTACGGCACGTGACGTCATAAATTAAAAGTTGCGTATGACTGATATACTCTGTCACCTAATTTACGTCATATTTGCAATTTGTGCTATTCTAAATAGCAACTCGACATTAGAAAGAACTAGCTGCGTGCCCGTTCTTCGCACGGAAGGCAAGGGAAATTTTTCTTATATGTGTAATTCGAAATGATTCCGGTGATGAGAAATCTCAAAATAAGCAAATATTTAACTCTCAACGTAAAGTTACACCTGAGGTCATTGCAATATGATGTCACAAAAACTATGTCAGAGTCATTCGCGATCAAAAAAAGAAATGCTCGACGGTTTGCAGCGAAAACTCTTCACTTTCAAAATACCGTACCTCAACATCATACTGCCTTTTAGGTTTAAGTTATAGCATTAATATCTTAGACACATACGATCTGGCCAATCGTTTGCTCACTTTACTCTCACTTGTAACTGAGGGTATTAAAGTTAATTTGAGATGTTGGGGTTATTCCTAACTAATCTGTGTTCCAAACATTTTTTGGGTCTATTTTGCTAATGGCATGACTTTTGTTCCAGAGCTTTTTAAGTTGCTAGAATTCAGCAAAAAGAGTATATCTAATACGGGAAGGCGGGGTAAGATGACGAACTTAAGCAATTATGATTTTTACTGACCACTGTAAATGAGTCTAAGAACTGAGATTTTTGTCATAACTTCTTTTGTGACTTACTTTACACCACGATTTTTTCAATTGCCTGTTTCAACCTTTAAGAGGCGAAACAACGATTTTCCTAAAAAAGGTAATTTTCGTAATCTTTCCAGCCATGGTATAAGATGACTAATGGGATAGGGTGAGATGAACTAACCCCAGAATGTGAATTAACATACATGGACACTATTAGCAAATAATTTTAATGTGGAAATGCACCAAAACTGCTAATTTTAAAATTGTGTGCCAAGTGGAGTCCGGTTGATTCCAACTTAAACGCCCCCACTCTCGCCAAGGTGGCGATAACAATAGATAAGCAGTTACCATTTTTTGTGTTTATGTGGCAATCATAACTTAGAATTAAGACGGTGGTTTGGAACAACATGCAAGTATATTACTTTATATATATTTTTATTATTCTTTTTTTGAGGGGGGGAGGGGAGAGTTGCCAGTGAATATAGTTTTAATAATTAAGTGTCTTCAAATTCTTTAGCTGGTGGGTATATCGCTAATTTGTTCCCATTCGTTTCATCTAGTTCTTTTGGGAGCGTTGAAACATGTGCATAACTTCTCAAACCGATGACGACGAAACTCACCAAAGTGTGGCAATTTTTTAGGTTGGCGAAAGTGATTGGTGATTATGCTCAATTGATTTAGCATCCGACATCATTAAATTGATGCTTTCAGAAGAAAACTGCCAAATAAATACAGCTATTAATATCATTTCGGAAAAACGCATCACCTGAAATTTTGAACTCCTGCTATCCAAGCGATCGTATTAGCAATTTTAAAATTTATAAAAGAAATATATTTCGACTTGATTCTTTCACATGCTTTTTAATTTGACGTGAAACTGACGTAATGTCTAATGAAATGCCATACTTATGTGTGAAGAAAGGCTTTTACTCTGGTTACTGATTGGTCGAGGAGAGTATGCGCATGGTCAAACTGCATTAAAAGCGCCTTCCAAGAATCTGCCTCGAGTTGTTTTAGCGTTTTGCGGATTTTGAACGTTCAAATTTTACAGCTTCCCGAATAAGGACACACTATCAAAGCTTAATGAATGTAACACAAAAGAAAAAAATCTGATGTGTCCAACACATGACTTCCTTGCACGTCTATTAAATCAAAAATATTTTCGACGCCCTTCCTCTAAACTTATTTGTTTGAAAGAGATAAAATATCAATAATAGTAAGGTTTAGCGATTTCTAGCCAAATATTTCGATATCGCCAAGCTGAGTTCAATTTGAAAGATTTCCTTCTGACATTTTATTTGGCGATATTTCACCTAAAGCCGACAAACTTGAGATAGTTTGCGAGATTTTGGGGATAGCCAAAGTAGTCATTGACCACAGGCTTTTAATGAATTGAATGCATCCATACACCTCAATGTATTTAAAGTCACTTGGCCTCACCCTGTAAATAAATTCCAAGTCAATTGCTGTCAAAAAAGATATTGAAAACAGTTAGATATTACAATAATAGTTCTAAATACAAAAGTTCAAAATTCTACGGGTTAAAGTTTTAGAGTTATACAAAATACGAAATAATTTTTGGCGAGAAATTTGGCGATATTTCGGCGAAACTCGTCAATGTCGACGACATTTGGCGAGATTTTAAGCATGGAGCAAACAATGACAGATTATCGCCAAATTTGGCGATATTTCGCCAAAACTCGCCAAGAACGATGAGAAATGGCGATACATTAGGCATGGACCAAATGACTGTCTATCGCCAAATTCGGCGATATTTCGGCAAAACTCGCCAAGGTCGAGGATAGACAGCGAGATTTTAGGCATGTTCCAAACAATGACTGTCTACAGTTGTATTATATTGAAGATGTCCATAGGCATTAAAGTACTGAAATTCTTTTCGGTGGTCCTGTAAATAAACTCTCCAGTAGATTGGAACCTCAATGCACAATTAGATGTTACAACAATCTTATATATGAAATTTCATAAAAGTTTTTGAAATTTGAGAGTTGAATATGCACACACGTACACCAAAAGTCGCCATGCTTGGCGACTTTTGGCATAGTTCTTGAGGTTGGCACGTGACCGTGGTCGGACCATTACCTAACTTATGTGGTAGGACGGTATTGTGCTTGAAATGGATGAATGCCCCTAAAATTGCCATTGACCGTAATGTATTGGAAATCTTTTGAGTGTTCCTGTAGCAGAACTATAAATGATAAAAACCCTTTTTACTTCCTTGTACGTAGTATAAGGAAGTAATGTGATCCCGAAAAATTTTGGGGGCCAAATTTCGACATAAAAACCGATTTTGACTACCTCTAAATTTAATTTAAAAATTTTTTTCGATGCATCTCATCGTAGGCTAGCATGCACGATCATATTAACGCGTCTGCAACTCATTTTGACCAGTGGCGAGTCTACTGTGGCCAGTTTTTCCATGCCGTCTGTACGTACGTACGTATGTATGTAACTCGCATATCTCAAAAACTATTGGTCCTAGAATGTTGAGATTTGATATTTAGGATTGTTCTATGATCTAGTTGTGCACCTCCCCTTTTAGTAGCAATCGAATGGATAGTTTATGTACAGGACCGCCCAAAAGATTCGAAATACATTACGCTCTATGGGCCGAAATTCATTAAACTCGCCTAACTCAAAAGCTATTAGGCGTAGAATGTCGAAACTTCATATTTTGGATAGTTGTAACATCTAGTTGTGCACCTCCCCTTTTGGTTCCATTCGACTGGATAGTTTATCTACAGGAGTGCCCAAAAGATTCGAAATACATTACGCTCTATGGGCCGAAATTCATCAAAGCGTTTTTTAGAGGTATTGGGCTATTTCAAACGACTCAGAAGTGATATATGCTGTAAAGAGTTAGAAAATGAATTTCTCCATTAAAAAAAGTGTCTTTATCATTTATTGTTCTGCTACAGGAACACTCAAAAGATTTCCAATACATTACGGTCAATAGCAATTTTAGGGGCATTCATCCATTTCAAGCACAATACCGTCCTACCACATAAGTTAGGTAATGGTCCGACCACGGTCACGTGCCTCCCTCAAGAACTATGCCAAAAGTCGCCAAGCTTGGCGACTTTTGGTGTACGTGTGTGCATATTTAACTCTCAAATCTCAAAAACTATTATGAAATTTCATATATAAGAATGCTGTAACATCTAGTTGTGCATCTCGATTTTTGGTTCCAATCTACTGGAGAGTTTATTTACAGGACCACCGAAAAGAATTTCAGTACCTTAATGTCGATGGACATCTTCATTATAATACAACTGTAGACAGTCATTGTTTGGTACATGCCCAAAATCTCGCCGTCTGTCCTCGACCTTGGCGAGTTTTGGCGAAATATCGCCAAATTTGGCGATAGTCAGTCATTTGGTCGATGCCCAACGTATCGCCATTTGTCATCGTTCTTGGCGAGTTTTGGCGAAATTTCGCCAAATTTGGCGATAATCTCTTATTGTTCGGTTTATGCTTAAAATCTCGCCAAATGTCGTCGACATTGACGAGTTTCGCAGAAATATCGCCAAATTTGGCGCCAAAAATTATTTCCTATTTTGTATAACTCTAAAACTTTAACCCGTAGATTTTTTAACTTTGTATTTAGAACTATTGTAATATCTAACTGTTTTCAATATCTTTTTTGACAGCAATCGACTGAGAATTTATTTACATGGTGAGCCAAATGACTTTGAATACATTGAGGTGTATAGATGCATTCAATTCATTGAAAGTCTGTGGTCAATGACTACTTTGGCTATCCCCAAAATCTCGCTGACTATCTCAAGTTTGTCGGCTTTTGGTGAAATATCGCCAAATAAAGTGTCAGAAGGAAATCTTTCAAATTGAACTCAGCTTGGCGATATCGAAATATTTGGCTAGAAATCGCTAAACCTTACTATTACTGATATTTTATCTCTTTCAAACAAATAAGTTTAGATGAAGTGCGTCGAAAATATTTTTGATCTAATGGACGTGCAAGGAAGTCATGTGTTGGACACATCAGATTTTTTTAATGGAGAAATTCATTTTCTAACTCTTTACAGCATATATCACTTCTGAGTCGTTTGAAATAGCCCAATACCTCTAAAAAACGCTTTGATGAATTTCGGCCCATAGAGCGTAATGTATTTCGAATCTTTTGGGCGGTTCTGTAGATAAACTATCCTGTCGAATGGAATCAAAAGGGGAGGTGCACAACTAGATGTTACAACTATCCAAAATATGAAGTTTCGACATTCTACGCCTAATAGTTTTTGATCTATGCGAGTTTAATGAATTTCGGCCCATTGAGCGTAATGTATTTCGAATGTTTTGGGCGGTCCTGTAGATAAACTATCCAGTGGAATGGAACCAAAAGGGCAGGTGCACAACTAGATGTTACAACTATCCAAAATATGAAGTTTCGACATTCTATGCCTAATAGTTTTTGAGTTAGGCGAGTTTAATGAATTTCGGCCCATAGAGCGTAATGTATTTCGAATCTTTTGGGCGGTCCTGTACATAAACTATCCATTCGATTGCGACCAAAAGGGGAGGTGCACAACTAGATCATAGGACAATCCTAAATATCAAATCTCAACATTCTACGACCAATAGTTTTTGAGATATGCGAGTTACATACATACGTACGTACGTACAGACGGCATGGAAAAACTGGCCACAAAAGACTCGCTGCTGGTCAAAATAAGTTGCAGACGCGTTAATATGATCGTGCATGCTAGCCTAAGATGAGATGCATCAAAAAAATTCTTAAAATTAAATTTAGAGGTAGTCAAAATCGGTTTTTTTGTCGAAATTTGGCCCCCAAAATTTTTCGGGATCACATTACTTCCTTATACTACGTACAAGGAAGTAAAAAGAGTTTTTTTTTTTTTCAATCTGAGTTAAACTATGAGTGCTTCTAAACTTTTCTTTCCCAAGGAGGGTGGAATACTAAGTACACCTACATACAGTAGAACTTCTCTAATTTGGACTTCCAAACTCCGGCCTTTAAATAACAATATATAAGTATATATTTTCTATTCAAGAAAGTGAGTCCATTTTTTTCAACTTCAACTTTTTGGAATTTTATTTATTTATTCAACATTTTACACAGTAGAACTTCTATAATCCAGATATTTTTGCGATTCAGAATTGGTAGAATCCCAGATATTTCAGATTTGAGGAGTTCTACTGCATATATTAGGGGGACAGGACTTCTTTTGTACGTCAATATTTCGTCTATACAGAACGATTGAAGTCAATTATACGAAATATGGTACGCAAATGAGGTTTGTAACATTGTTGCTCGATAAGAGAGAAATTTGAAAACTTCTTAACCTATGGGATATAAGGAACCAAATCGTTCTTCTGACATACCTATCTTAAAGAGAAAAAGACATATATATATTGCTGTAAAATGTAGCACATTTGAATATTTAGAAATCAATTTCAGAACGTTTTGAAATCCGATCTCGAAAGAGGGCCCAGCGTCCGGCCGTTTTCATCACATTCTCCAAATTACGCTGACGTCTGCAGTGAGAAATAAATTTCCGACATTAGTGGGACATTAAGAATGCTTGTCTTTCTTAAGAACATGAATAAAACAGCGAAAGATTTGCATTTTACTTTGAAATCTCTAAGCATTTTTGTAGAAATAGAATTTATTATCCGTGAAGTTAAAATAAGAAAAATAAATCCATGCTTAAGTATTTTTAGGACCAACAACAAAAATGATAAAGAAAAACCATGAATGACAAAAATGAGCGTCCTATAAAAAAGACGCTGGGCGTTAATGGGTTAATGACAGCAAACATGAGTTTAAAATGTTCATCAAAAACCAGACTCAATAGACAGACATTTTTCGGGAACTCAATGGAACACCGAAAATATAGGAACAAAATTCTTTTTAATATTTCTAAAACATACTCAGATGGATGCAACTACGTGCACGTATCAATGCCTGCTTGAACGGAAATAAAAATAGACTATCCCAGCAAAATTTAATTCTTAAGGAAATTCTTGAACAAATTTGGAAGTCTGATCGTGACCTTTAAAAATATCAAGCGTGGGAGTTCCGGAATTCTCAACCTAGAGTTTTAAAATTGATCCGTCGGGAATATACATATGGGTTGAAACTTAAATGTTAACGATTGAAATCGAGTCAGTCAAAAGAGTTCATTCACTTTTGGCTTTTACCGCGAAGTAACTGCAATGGTATGCTAATAATTTTATTCCAAATGGAAACAAGTTTTTGAAACTACATTAGGGGGAGGGTATGCCGTCACATTCGGGGTGATAATTAGCACCCCCAGGTTATCATTACTACTTTTCAAACATGTACCATGCAAGGAAAGTATTGTAATCATGAAAAAATTCGACTGCAGATTTTGGTGTATTTACACGTTTTGAGGTCTTCTGAATTAATTTATGCTATTTTTACGAGATGTGCGTGTGCGTGTGCGTGCGTGCGTGTGTGTGTGTGTGTGTGTGTGTGTGTGTGTGTGTGTGTGTGTGTGTGTGTGTGTGTGTGTGTGTGTGTGTGTGTGCGTGCGCGTGTTATGTGAGTGAGTGTGTATGTGTGTGTGTTATGTGAGTGAGTGTGTATGTGTATGTTATGTTAGTGAGTGTGTATGTGTATGTACCCTTTTCTGACGCTGGCTGTGCCGGCACAGCCAGCTGTCGTCAAAAAAGGGTCTCTAGATCTGTGGCACGCGATGAACGTTTCGATCGTCCGCCATATATTGCTGGTAGTTAAGTCGAGCGATGGCAACGGCTGCTCTTTTTTCAGCATTGGGCAATCCATAAAGCTCTTCTCTCTTTCTTCCATTTTTCATCAGATGCCAGTGCTGTTAAAAAGAATTGTGACCATTTTTTTACGGGAAATGACGTGCTAAAAAGTAAAAGATTCTCGTGGAGCTATGTCACCCGCAACTATTTTTATAGAAATCAAACCTATTTTTCGTGACTGGCAACAGTCAAATCGTCAAGAGTTTGGTGTTCCCAGACCGGAAACACTGCGCATTAAAGGGTTAACACGGTGTATCATGTTTTAATCTATGGTATCAAAACAAATTTTCTATTTTTAATACGATTTTATAACTTTCATCTGTATGTATATGGGAATGTAGTGGAATCTTATAATTCAATTTTCACCCACTTCCAGATATCCAATTAATTTGCAATTTTGATGACATTTAAACAATAAACGACAATACAATAACACTGAAAATTATATATTCAGACGCTTTAAAACATTAAGAATGTCATGCTTTAATTTTAAGAATATATGAGAATTTCCTGGCAATCTAAGAGCATTTACGAGAGCTCATGTAGCAAAAAAGGCGTTAAAAAAGAAAGAAAAAAAAAAACAGATGAAAAGTCGTTATCGCTGTATTAACAACGACACGGATGTGGAGGTCCAGAGATAACCGTAAACCTTCAAGTAACCGAAAGAACAACACCAGACGCTTTCAAAAGACACATGAGGGAATCGCAAGCGCGAGCGCACGGGTAATCGTTTATCAACATGGGACAGAATAACATCTGTCAAACAGAAAGACTGATATAAACAGAGCATGCAAGTGATAAAAAGTTATTTTCCATTTTGAATTATGTTTTATGAAGTAAAAAAAAGTTTAACAATAAAAATTAAACTTTTAAAAAGTAACTGAAGGATCAGTAGCGGCCTGTGGTCAAAAATGTTAATGCAGCCGGAAACATATGACCCCCCCCCCCTTCCTCCGGGCAGGAATGGAAAATCTTTGTTACTGAATTCGAAAGCTGGCGGATTAAGCCCTCACCCAGGATAAAAAAAAAAAAAAAAAAAAAGAAATTACATAAAAATGTAAGAGATCCTATTTTACTTCAGTACAATGGACATAAATTTCAACCAGCCGCTCCTATCCTCAAAATTGCATTAATCCGTGTCTGATTCGAAGTTTCCTGAGAATTTTCTTTTGTAATGATAACTTGAGAAGAAAAGAAGAAAAAAAAAAGAAAAGAAAACTTACTTAATTTTTATAAGTCAAATCAATCCTCCTTTCTTTTAAACTTGCGAATCACTCAGTGATGTGCTCATAAAAAGGCGTTGTTTTAATTCAGATATCATTAATTTTAAAAGCTCTTTAAAATTCCCTATGTTTAAAGAATTTTCTCGCTCGCCATGTCCTCTTAATGCCAGTTCTTGCTTACTTAAAAACAATACTGCTTTGATGGGTGGCGCATGAAGCGTCTATTCAGGCTTACCTTCTTGATAAATTCAGCAATATAAAGTCGAGAGTTTTCCTTTAATGCGTCAGCAATTTAGCTCCCACTTCTTATCAACGCCTTAAATTTTAAAGAATTTTTTAAATGCTCGATTGAGCTTTCATGTGTTTTACGTGCTCGTGTGATGGTGGTTAATCCATCCTATCCAGTACCATTCCAAACGCTCTTTTTTTATCTCAACGATTAAACACGGCCAACAAAACTTTTTTTGTAAATAAAAACTGCCACATATAGCCACGAGAATAGTGCATATCATGAAGAATGGAAGCTACGACCATGCTGAGACGAACCTGCTTTTTTATTATGAATGGAACCCATACTTTAATTTACTATTAATTTAATTTGCACAGGGGGGCGTCTTCATATTTAATGCTGCATCAACTTCGTTTTTCTCAATGGCAACAATGTATTTTGAGTTTATTTGCCTCAAAATTTGATTTTTTTAAATACCGCTAACTTTTACTGTGGTTTTGCCCAAGAAATCTAATTTATGTTTATTTTACTCAAGTTTCAAATTGGCGTTTTTTCCCCCCGCAGCTGTACATTCGGGTCCTTTTCTAGTCCGAAAATAAGAATTTCAGCGCACTAATGAGCAGAAACGAAGCGTAGGCGGAGCAAGGAAGAGAGGAGGGTTAATACTTTCGTATATTAACCTCTCAAAAAAATTGAATTATCTTTTATCTTACATCCCCTGATTAAAATATAATAATAAATAATAATGACGGTTTTAAGCATAAAAATCAAATTCAGGAATAAAAATTTAAATTACTACTATACTAAAACTGCCTTCAACGCCTCTTTTAACAGAGGACCATCCTGGCTTAACATTCCTTTCCTCCGGAAAAAGCCAGCGAAAAACAAGTTCTAAGCATAGTGGTAGGGGCTATAGGTTATAGCTTGTTAATTTTATCTTCCCCATGTACATAAATATGTTTTCGTTCTTTCTCTACAAAATTTCTTTAGGATGAAAAATTTTTGAAAGCAAAATGCATTCATAAAAACTAAAGTGTACACACATGATTAGCAAGTCAAACCCTACCATAATGTAAACTAAAGTAAACTAATGCAAATGCTGAAGTTAATGCCAAAAAAAAAAAAAAAAAAAAAAAAAATATTTACCTTAAAGGATCGATACCGCGGAACACATAAAAAGCAGGTAGTCTTTTACAATGAAAAGAGTTTTGAAAAATTGCAAGAATAAAGTAAAAGCAGTTTGATTCATGATAATATGCACACAGAATATTTTCATCTTAAAGCAATGTAAACATGTTTCCAATTTATTACTAGCAAGCTTTATTTTTAAGCCTATCGGCTATCAAAGCCCGAGTCTAAAAAGAAGTCCACTTGGAATTTATTAAAGTAAGTGAAGTAAATAAATTTTAAAAAATATTCAAAAATTGAAAAAAAAATTAAAACTGACTACATACTTTGAGCAGGAGAGAATATTGATTCATCCAGAATTATAAAATGTTACGCAAAATCTTTTTTATGTTATCTTTGAATAGAAAAAAAATCCAATAAAGAGAGTAGTAGTCATTAATATAATGAGAAAAAATAATTTTTTTGATCGGAAGTAGCATCCATATAAATCTAACCCATTTTATAATTAAGAGCAAGAGAATTAGCAAAATTTTCAGTCAAGATTTAGATATAATATAACTGGAATTTCTTTTACTCAATTTAAAGTCATAAAAAGAAGAAAAAAAAGTTGTTCTGATATTTTATCAAGAAACAGAGATAATAAATCTAAATAAAATCTATAAAATTAGACTTAACAGAACTATCATAAGTACAAACGTTAAAAAAGCAAGTTTTTTTTTCAGCTTCGTAAACTTGAGAAAATTTGTAAGCAATGAAAAATCGATAGAATTACGTGCTGCACTGGTATTAAAAAATATACTTCGAATCCTGTGCTTAAATTTGAGTATTTTCCCAATACTAAAAAATTCCTCAGGACATATTTTCCCAGAAAATGGTGAATACACTACAGTACCAGATTATCATTATTAATATTAATAAATAAACTAATAATAATAATAAGAAGAAACAAACAAATACCAATACCAAATGAACGCAGTAAAATTAATGCATTGTACCAAAAGGAATTCGCATGACATAGAGAGCAAGTATGCTTTCTTGGAGTATGCAAGAGTTTTGAATCTTTAGAAATAATATAAAATGTGACAGAAACAAATGTTTAAAGTTAAAAGAAGGAAAGAAAATATTATTGATGAGCAGTCCGAAGAAATCGATAGTACTAAGAACAAGTACCGAAAATTTAATGTTCGAAATAAAATGAGTACCAGTACTCTTTTGAGGACATTAGGAAAGAGTAAGACACACTGAAATTGCATGCCTCCGCGCACTTTCTCAGAGAGAGAGGAGGGGGAGAGGTAGTGATAAACATTTTAATACAAGAAAAATCCCGCCATCTTAATGTATACAGTGGAACCTGTCTAGAGTGACCACCCTCGGCAAGAACAAAACTGGCCACTTTCTAAAGATGGTAAGTTTCTAAAAATGGATCTAAATGTCCATTTTGGACCTTTAGATGATGATGATATCTTGATGTGGTCGAGGTGTTAAAGTGTGGTGGTTGAAAAGTGAAATTGTATAAAAGTGGTCACTATAATGGTCTCTTTATTAAGGTGGTCACTTTAGCAGATTCCACAGATATTTAGTTTCTGGATGACCGACATACGGATATTTGTTGCATCTCTACTAACTATACTGTTTGGACAATCCATGCGATAAAGAATCATGGTCGTCAACATAACAACATGCGAGAACATAACACCTTACTGTCATCAATCAAACCAATTCCAAGGATCCACTGAAGTGAGTCCAAAACAAACACATTAGATAATCCTACCAGGGAAAAAAAAAACTTGAGGTGAACGAAAACAGTCTGCAACAGCTGAGAAAAATACTGAAGGTCAATTCCTCCAGAAAATGTAGGAAGCCTTAAAAAGGAACAGCATTACAGAGGAATATTTTGTATTCCCATTTAACTTTAACTGTAACGTTACAACGTGTATTCCGAAACCAGGCACCAATAACGACCGCTTTTTACTTTCTGACATGTCTGCCATGTAAGCAAAGTATTGTAATCACGAAAAAAAAAAAAAAAAATAGCTGAGATTTTGATGTATTTGCACTTTTTGAGGTCTTCTGAATTAATTTGTGCTATTTTTACGATGTATGTATTGTATGTGTGAGTGTGTGTGTTTATGTGAGTTAGCATGATAGCTCCTAAACGACCGGTATTGATTTTGGCATGTATAGGACTTAATTTTTTTACAGAGCTACAATAAAGAATTCTGTTACATTATGGCCTTCCGACAAATTATCGAAAGTGCGCTAGCGTCTAAACAGGACAAATTCGATTGGGTGCAAATTGTGTATTATATTAAAGGTCGCGTTCACATGACGTGCATAGATTTCGGTGTGTATAGAGCTGATAGTTTGTTCGTAGGGTAGCAAAAAAAATAAATAAATAAATAAAAATAATAATAATTTTTATACATTACGGTCTATGGACGCAAATCACTTGTGCGAGTGCCACAGTGTGCTAGTGTAAATAGTGCATTCGAATAAGTTCAAATTCGGTATGTATATTGTTAGTTACTGTCACACGACATGCATAGATTTAAAATGTATTAGGACTTATAGTTTTTGTAGAGGACTATAAAAAGAAATTCTTATACATTACAGCCTACAGACGCAAATTCTTGAACATACGCTAACATCTTCTATATGGTGAATTCGACAGACTTTGGTATGTGTACGGCTAACAGTTTTTTTTTATAGGACTACAAAAATAGTATTCTCATACATCCCAGCTTATGCACTCAAATTATTTGAAGTGCACTTGCGTCTGAACCCTAATCCCATTAAGTAGAATCAAATTTATTTAAACACTAGTTTAAAGATCTAGTGTTCGGAAAATCGACCAATGTCACTCCAGATTTCTTCCTTTGGTTTTACTAACTGTAAGTTGACGGCAAAATCATTATGCGGTGCAATTAATCTATAGGATCAGTTTTAGGGTAGGTAAAGAAATTCTTTCCACCATGCTGCATATTTGGATGTGGGTTTAAAGTAGAGATGTTCAAATAGTGAGAGCGAAAAACCGAATATCATTTTTAACACCAATTTAATTAGAAGTGTTTACATTTCTAAACCTTACATAAAAAATAAAATTAGACTAATTAATATTGTTTATTATTAAAGGGTCGATCCAGGAATTTTTTCCAGGGTCTCGTTTTTGAGAAAATTTCATACATTTTTATCACAAATAGTACTGAGTATGTGAAACAACTACAGCTGGATGATACACATACACATTAGGGCTCGAAATAGGTCAAAGCACCCACAGCAAATGCCGTGAGATTAGCACAAATAGCCGCGATGATCAACAATTTTTTAGGCAAGTTCAGCTGCGGGTATTTAAAACTTTAACATTTGGGTGTTTCTTTCATTTAAAGGCTTCTTATGAGGTTGCAGAATGCTTATAAGAAAAGTAAATCCCCCCCCCCCTTTGCTCTTCTCTTTGAATTATTGATACATTTTTAAAAAGGTTATACGGGCGAGGGGGGGGGGGGACCGCAACTGCAATTTACAGCTATTACTAAAATTTGAGATTTTGTTATGATCTGAATAGTTTTTGCTGGCAGCTTAAAAAAGCTCACAGCAATTGTTGCTGTTTCAAAATCTCATTTTGAGAACTGATATGTATGAAAAAACTTTTAACAAAATGAATAAAAAACCTAGTGTGAAGTTTTAAATAGGACCAGAGAAATTGACACATCGCCATGCACTAGGCTGGAGCACTACAATAGATTAACTCGATTTCACAGTAAAGATATTTGATATCTTGCTTAACGCCATGAAAAGGTAAAGGATTTTATTTCTCTATGGATCATGCTAATAATCACAGATACGTTTAAACAATACACTCTCTCTCTCTGTGTTGAACAATAGAATTTTATGAATATACCAGAGTGAGAAGTGACAGTTACACATTCATTTTCGTTGGAACAGATTAAAAAAAAAAAAAAAAAAAGAATTACATCACTATTATCATAATCTATATACTCATTGCTCTCTCACACTGAGATCAGGGGCGTAGCCAGAAATTTTTCATGGCGGGGGGGGGTTACGACTACTGCAACTCATATATATGTATACATATGTGTGATAATGTAGTGAAGTATATACATTTTGTATGGCAAAAAAATTCTCATGGGGGGTGTTATGACCCCCCTAACCCCCCCCCCTTGGCTACGCCTCTGACTGAGATACATTACATTGGATACAATTTACATTCAATTTTTAAAGAAGCTTCTAGTATTGGGATAAAAGCATTTATTTTATGCTAATATGGCAGAAAATTTCTTCCATCTAGAATTCTACAAACAACATTAAATTTTCATCAGAATGGAAAGCTTTACACACGTTGGTTAAAAAGAATAAAAACGCTTCCGTGCAGCCTTACAAACAAGAAAATATTTTGAAATAATATCATTCATTCATCCCAAAACAAATATAGAATCCGTTTCAGTATACTGAACCTGAACAACACTATTTTGGAAACAGCTGGCAGAAGCGAAGAGAAACTTGACATTTCCCCGCTTACCAATCACTTACACGAAACATTAAAGGATTAAAAAGAGAAGGCAAAGAAGGAAGTTAAAATGAAGACCACGTGCCAAGTGAATAGTTGGCCACTGTTTTTGCGTATCTTCCGCAGTCTCAATTCCTAATATTTTTTTCTTTTTTTAAATACCTATTTGATCATGTATTGAAATTTTAAGAATATTACCAACAAACAGGGCACATTCTTTTAACCTTTTGAGGCGCAACCCTTTCCCAATGCTTAAAAAAGGGCAGCCGTTGCCATCGCTCGACTTAACTACCAGCAAGATGAACGCTTCGATCGTCTGCCATCTTGCTGGTAGTTAAGTCGAGCGATGGCAACGGCTGCCCTTTTTTCAGCCTTGGGCAATCTATCCAGCTGTTCTCGCATTTTTCCATTTTTTCAGCAGATGTCAGTGCTGTTAAAAATAATCGTGACCATTTTTTACGGGAAATGACGTGCTAAAAAGTAAAGAATTCTCGTGGAGCTATGTCACCCGCAACTATTTTTATAGAAATCAAATCTATTCTTCGTGACTGGCAACAGTCAAAACGTCAGAGTTTGGTGTTCCCAGAGCGGGAACACTGCGCGTTAAAGTGTTAATACTACACTCGTGTTTCGTAATATCGCTCTTTGAATTATGCGGTTTTTTCAGACTTAAAACACGGAAGGAAATTCTATATTCCACGCAGTGGCGTAGCAAGACATTTTTCATGGGGTGGGCGGGAGGGTTACGACTACTACAACTCATTTAATATGTGTGTGTGTGTGTGAAGAAAATACATTTTGTATGACAAAAAATTCCACATGAGAGGGGTGTAACCCCCTAACCCCTCCCCCCCCCGCCATAGCTACGCCACTGATACCACGCATTTCATTTTTTAATGTATGTTTATCAATTTGGATAATTTAAACTGCATTCTATTAAGGTATATTTCGTGGCAATCTCAAATATATTTTATGACGTAAAACAAACCGCTTTTCAGAAAAATGAAAAAAAAAATAAAAAAGTAAATAAAACCCTTTATAAAATTGTTCACGACGACGACGTATTTTGGTAACATACAGGTTGTCTATGTGCTAACTAAGAAAGCATTCTATTTATTAATAAGGTATCCTACTTTGCGGAAACTCATTCATCACAGTAGAGTCTGGAACGAATTAACCGCGATCATCGAGGGTCGACTGGTCGACCCTCGACTGCATTGTGAACGCTACAATGACGTATAAATGAAAGCTTTGATCATGCAAAAGGGTGCATCAAACATTACCGAATCTTAATTTTTCGATATCATTCATTTAATTGGTGATACATTCACGAAAAGATTCACACAAGCAAAGAAAAATTAAATAGTTCCCCCATGGGGTTCATTAGCTCCCCCACCCCATTAACATGAAACGAACAGCTCCAAAAATATTTTGCGTTTCACTATGCATCATAGAGAAACAAGCAAGTGTTTAACATTAAACTATCTAGAAATGCAAAGATGTTAACACTAAAAATGAAAGCGCTTTTGACAAAGAATAAGACAGCGGGATGTGGAATTAAAGACGAATCTTTTAGCTTGCAAACATTTTCCAATAATAGAAAAGTCTAATAAAAAAAAAGTTCCTAATCCTGCCTTCCAGTTCTGGCGCTTCTTTAGCAAAGGTTTTGAATTCTCGTCTTTAAAATCAAGCTTTTGCCTACCACGTATTGCATATAAATGATTATACAAAACGAGATGAAACAAATTATAAAAAAAGAAAGACAAGTAAAAAAAATATTCAGCCTTCAGCTGAAATTAGTTTCCCCTCCGCTAAAGAGGTTTTTTGACAGAACCTTTTAATTAGTATTGGCAGCCATGTACAGGATGTATTTGCATGTAAATCAAACGGGGAGAAACCAACCGTTCTTCCAGTGGTGTCAAGTATTTTAAACAATCCGGTATTTCGGGGAATTCGAAGCCATTGCTTATAGCTAATTCTGGTATTGTCAATTTAATCAAACAATCGTAACATGTTTTGCAAAATTTGCCAATATCATCGATATCTTTGTAAAAGACTAGTTTTATAAAGTCCGTTGTCGCTCCTTTGGACAGTAAAGTTGTTTTGGAATGGGTTCTTATTGACTTTTTGAACCACAGTCGATCACAACAATAGCATTGGTGGATTGGACCATCAGCAACAGCTTCGAAAAATTTCTCAGCTAATTTACGAAATTCTAGTTCTTCACACCTTACATTTAGATCAGTATCTGTTCTTGGTCTTTTCGATGGTATATCTAGACAGAGTCGTAAACGTTTTCTGTCTTGTCTTCTGGATTTGGATTCCGCTTCTTGAGCACGAAAATCTGGATCTTCCCTTTTTCTTTGCATAAATAGACGGTTAGTTTCACGATGACTTTCTTCCGGATCAGACAACTGGCGAGGACGGCCAGCGCGGCCTTGAACAACAGTCCCGGGTATATTCTTCGGATATTTAACGATGTAATACTGAACAGTAGAGCGTGAAATACCAAGCCTACGAGCTATTTCACACTGATCCCGCAAAAATGAAAATTTTAGAAATGCCACGACAGAACACCACCACTTGCTCCGAGGAGGGACAAAAGTTTGAACGCGACTCTGGAAACAAATCCAAGTTCTGAAAAATGAAATCGGAACCTCGGGAACTTGACAGCCAGTCGCAGACGCTCTGACAAAATCTTACAGTTTCCCCTTTTGTTTCATCTGACGTTACTTTGAAATTTTTCAAGTATCCATTATTCCAATCATGTGTCGGATCTTGGTGTGTTTCAAATTTCCGTGAGATCTGTAAGATTTTATTTACTATCAATTATCATCCACGACTTTTTTTGTCTGCCCAAAACTATTACCCTCTTTAGCGGAGGGTAATAATACCCGATAGACTACACAAAAAGTGACTAAAGTTCAACGTGTTACGAAACATTTTAATGATCCAGGAAAAAATAAAAAACTGGTAACTCCCTTTAAATCTGCAGTACTGTGTCACTTACCTAAATGCAGTCGTTGGCTTTTTTTCAAAGGATTTCCGAATGAGCAAGATTGTCGGTGATCATGGAAAAAAGGTTCCGACCTTTGGACACTCTTTGAAGTGGTGTTCTTCATATCGGGTAAATCACACTTTAGATCATAAAAGACAACCAACTCATTAGCTCTATAAGCGAAATTTACTTTATATTTGCAGAGACAGCAGCTCAGAAGAAAACAGTTTGGCGCCTACCCGGATTTAAACTTTATTACCATTTGGATATTTACCCACGGAGACTGGAAATTTTCTTAGTGGACTTGTCAGATTTTTTATACACGATTTTCCTGAAATCGAACTTATGTACTGCTTTTGTACTAAGCATACTTCTACAAATTAAAACGACGAAAATAACGAAACATAAGAAATTAAACCCAGGAAAGTATTTAAAAAAAAAAAAAAATCGAAGGGAATCCAAACACTGAAAAAGAAAACGGAATTTTTCAAAACTTATCATTTTGTTAGCAAAAATAGAAATTTACGAGGGAAGGGGTGGGGACCCGCATATTCTCCTGATCCCCCCGTTAAATTAACCTAATGGACTTTTTTGGCGAGAAGCATGCTGTTTTCCCATGACACTATAGAAAAAAACATCAGGAATTATGTTTGATAGTTTTATTTGGAGAATATATGAGAATTTGAGAAAATTCTTATATTTCTTGGGCGATTTTATGCATTTCAGTGAAGAATATATTCACAAAACGGCAAACATGCAACATTAAAATTTTATATCAAAGAAAACGAAATATTGTTTAACTATACAGTATGTTAGGAAAATGTCCTAAACGTTGCTTCTTTGAATATAGAAAATGGACAGTTTCTAGAAATTCCACACAGAAACTTGTTAAGACTATCTGATTTTTATAATTTAGTGCGATATTTTAAGGGGAACAAAAACTATTTCAGCTACTTTTAAAAATGTCCTTAAAACACACTGACACTTTGCGCAGCATTAAATCGATATTGAATAATATTCTTCCAGAGAACAGTTTAAAAACAACATTTCTTGAAAAAAAAAAAAAAAAAAAAAAAAACATTAAATGAGGGGGCGGGGGAACCTGACTCATATATATTTCTCTAATAATATCTTTCTATTAATTGTTACCCGTTTGAAAATGACTCATGCTAATCGATAGAAAATAAAACAAAAGAAGCTAATGCACAAATTTTGTCTTTCAAAAGAGTCATGGCCAACAGTTCGACCAAGTTCACTTTAAAATCAGAACCGGTTTGACTGAGTTTTTCCTCCTTTTGTCGTGCAGAAAATGTGTGCAGTTATTGAAAAAGCACACTATTACTGAACCTGTGAATTTGCTTTCCTTTCAAGACTAAAAACTGAGCAAAATAATGATTTGAAAAATACGCATGTTTTCGGCATTTTAGTAATCTTGAGATCGCCGAAAGACAAAGCAGTTATCTGCAAATTTAACCCTTTGAGGCGCAACCGTTTCCCAACGCTGAAAAAAGGGCAGTCGTTGTCATCGCTCGACTTAACTACCAGCAAGATGGAGGACGATCGAAACGTTCATCGCGTGCCACAGATCTAGAGACCCTTTTTTGACGACAGCCAGCTGCGTCAAAAAAGGGTCTTTTACGGGACATGACGTGCTAAAAAGTAAAGGATTCTCGTGGAGCTCTGTCACCCGCAACTATTTTTTAGAGAAATCAAATCTATTCTTCGTGACTGGCAACAGTCAAAACGTCCGAGTTGGCTGTTCCCAGAGAGGGATCACTGCGCATTAAAGGGTTAAAGCCCGCAAACAATCTAAAAATCTGAGGGACGGGAAGGCCTTTTTCTGCCAGAGCCCAGCTAATATGGGTGTCATTTCCCGTAATAGGATAGGATGAATCAAATTTCCATTCTAGATGATTTTGAAACCTTTTGTGCAATTCTTAATTTAAAATGTTTCCAAATTTTGTCTGTAGATGGAAATGAAAAAGTTAAGGAGCAGTGTCAATTATAGAAGCTGAAAACTTAGATAATATGCAAAATAGTTATATTAACCAGAAATTCGAAAACTTACTGAAAGACAAGAATTTTTTTTAGGTTGTGATTTAGCTGAGTATTTATATTCAAACGAACAACTGAAATCAATAAATAATAAATATTATATGTAGAGGTTTATTTTACGCACTGAGACTTCTGGAAATTAAAGTTTTTATAAACAATTTTGAAACAAATGACTATTCATTATTCACATTCTGAAATTGTATAGTTTTGAGTATTAATGTATTCTCAGAAATGGACTGTTTCGGATCTTATTGACATAAAGGTAAAAATTTGCAAGGCTACGGTTAAAATAAAAACAAACAGCACCTCTTTCTTAAGGCTGTTCTTCGAAATAAAAGAACTCTGTTTTTAGTCTTGGTACACAAATTGAAATAAACTAATAGCACCATGGTCTCCAAAAAATTCCGGATGGTTCTTCATACGCTGCTTTACACACTGCGAAAAGCGAAAATGCTGTGGCTTTTTTGAAATTTTCAGAAAGAATTCTTAAAAATGGATCTGAGGTGCAAGATTTTTCGAAGAGTGACGCGCTTATCGAAAATTTCCGATTTTTAAGAATTTTTTCTAAAAGTTTTGAAACCGATACAGATTGGCCTGTCTTCGCAGTATGTAACACAGCTTGTAAAGAGACAGTTTCAAAATTTGGAAGTGCCTGGCATAATTAATTTATTTGTAATTATGTACCGAAATCACATGATTTTTTCGAATAACACCGTTAATACAACTATCAAGACAGCTTTTATTTTTCTTTTTAAAATGTATTTAAATAAAATAAACTGAGATCTTTCGAAAAAATTTAGCTTTTTCTCAATCCCAATGCTTTAAAAATCTTATATGTATTTTGTATGCATATTGAAAATACATGCATTTTGTATTTTTTTTTTTTAATTCAAGAAGTATTTTGTATTTTAGTGTTTGAATCAATGTATTTTGTACCGAAAATACATTTTCGGTGTGAATTTTGCCCAACTCAGCCGCTGATCTTGTCGCATCGATGTACATCTTTTGCATGGGCCTTTTTCCAAGGAAGGGGTGGGGGGGAGAAGAAAAAAACCTAAACCGATAAGACAAAATTGAGCTAATGAAACGAAAGCCACAGAATGAGAAATGTATACAGACGTTGCTGCATCAAAAACAATGCATCCCCTCTTTGACACAATACATTCTTTTTATGTGACAAGAGTAGACAAATTCATAAATTAATTTACTATTGTTTACTGTGCTTGTGCATGCTTAAGCATACAGTAAAACTAAGGAAAATTTACGCAATCGGTGGCTGTCTCAAATAAAAGATACGATTCCATTTAACAAATCTCATCAATATTTTTATTTAATGGAGTCATCTAATTTAACTAAAAATTAGTTGTAACATTTTATCTGGGCAAAATAAAAATAACTTATTGTAATATAATAATTTTCGGTTAATGAGGCTACTTTGTGGGGAGAAAATAGTCTGAAATCGCCCTTGATTAAAACCAAATATATGTACATATATATATATAGATATATATTACAAATACTAAATTCATTTTAAATCTTAGTGTCATAAATTACATGAAAAATAAAAAATAAATAAAACAAAACCACTGAATGAAATAGATCCCCCCAAGCGCTTATCGTATTTATCGCAGTAGGAACAGCCCAGATAGTGTAGTGGCTAAAGAACCATTCTATCACGCCTTGGGTCTGGGTTCGATTCCCGGATTGGGCGTTAACTCGCCCGACCCTTCAGAGGGGGTAATGTTGACCGCCCATTGGGTACCCCCATAATACCGGCCCGAAGGCCAATACCTTCGGGCGGTTGTACCTAATGGGCAAGTGCCTTCCGTTATTTAAAAAAAAAAAAAAGTTTCCAGCAGGTCCATTTGAAAGGCATATTTTTACACATAAAATTTCTTAGGCAGCCAGAGAAAGTATTGTTTGGAAACATTCAGTAGTCAACAAGGAAAATGAATGGGGTGACATAGAGGCATATGTTTTATGGTTTGTTGATTTGTCAACATAAATGAAAAAAATTTCAAAATTACTGGACAGGTTAGGAACCCAATCATATCCTCACAGACATATAAGCTGTAATTTATGAAAGTGCTTCTATTTTATTTTATTCATTTTAGTATTATTACTTTTATATTTATCATTATTATTTAAGGGGGGGGGGTGAAAGGAGCAGCTTGGGTGCTACGGGCCAGTATACTTCTATGCCAATAGGTAGTGCTAATGTAATTAATTCCACACAACAGTGATTAATAACTGTTTAGAATGTGCTATAAATTTATTTTTCTGAAAGTAAAATTATTAATTTCCAAACTTATGAAAATTAATAAAGAAAGTAAAACACACTATCCCTTTACCCATGAATTAATTGTGCTTGGTGTAGCTATTTTACATTAAAAAAAGGTTCATTAAATTAGAGTCATAATGTTATAATTCGCACGTAAGTCTTAGTAACCATTTAGTTAGTTATATATCGACTTAGAATAAGATTGAAGCAAGGACGTACCCAGGGGGGGGGGGTCCAGGGGGGCCGGACCCCCTCCGAAATTTCAGTTTTTGTAAACAAAATAATAATGATGAAGTTTTGTTGTATAAAATTCTGTCTTTTTTACCGTTTGGACCCCCTCCGAAATTTTTTTCTGGGTACGTCCCTGGATTGAAGTACTTTTAAGTGATTTCCCTTCTGAAAAGATTTTTTGCCTCTGTTTAAAATCTGTTTTTTTTTTTTTTTTTTTTTAAATGTATTACCACTTATATTAAACCATGACTGTAATGTTTTTGCTATCATTTAACGAATGAGAAAATGTTGATTTAAATTAACGAGTTTCAGAATTTCTGTTAGCTTTAGATATGTCCTTATTAAAAAACCAATTGTATTTTTTATGTAAGAAATTTCTCCTGTTTTGCACTGCAGTTTTAGTTAAAATGTTATTATTATTTTATTGTTATTTATATTAAATTAGTTGATTGAAAATAATGATAGCCGATTTCTATTAGCTGGTAAAAACTAGGCAAAATAGGGGTGAAAAACATATGTGAGTATTCGTAATTAATATGTAGTAATTCATTCAACATAATGAGTAATTGAATTGTTCTAAGTACTCAACTCTGGTTTAACTATTTATTTTTTTATTATTTCAATATGCTAAATAGTATGATTAAAATAAAACAGTTTATTGGCTTTTTAAAGAGTTAAAACTTGTGGCTTGATTTGAAACTTGTTTAATTAAGTATATATATATGTATAACATAACTGATAAGTAAAACACAAAATATACTGCAAATATGACATACCCCGCATGAAAAAAATATATAACAGCAGAAGCAAGAATTACAAACCACAAGTAGGGGGGGGGGGGAATAGATGCTGGGCCAAATAAAGTACAATTAAACAATGTGATAAAAGAATGGAACGGAAATTATAACCACTGGCACCATCGTCAGGAGCCATAACCAGTAGATTAATTTAAATTACTTCTTAAGTACAACTGTCAACCATAAACTAGAAAACGGTTTTGTTAAGTTTTTATCAACATGAAAGGAAGTTTTAATAAAAATAAATAAATAAACCAACTATGCATACCTTAACAATTAAGGATTTACACTACATTAAAAAATTGTTAAAGATTTTAAGTATTTGCCGTGAATAAAAATAAAAACCATTACTTTTGCACTAAATTTATTTTACAAAAACTCTTTTTTTCATTAAATGTATATTTCTAAATGTAGGGTATGAAAATTTATTTGCCTATATATATTAATTATAAACAAAGTTTTAATTACAGTAGCTGGATATTATAAATACCCGGCCTAAAATTATATACTAAGAAATAACGTAAATATACATTACAAATTAATAAATTTTAAAAATGTAAAAAAAAAAGTATTAGCAAAATATTTTATTTTTATTACTTAATTTTTTTAATCAAAGAAAAAAAAATCTGATGTGTCCAACACATGACTTCCTTGCACGTTTATTAAATCAAAAATGTTTTCTACGCACTTCCTCTAAACTTATTTGTTTGAAAGAGATAAAATATCAATAATAGTAAGGTTTAGCGATTTCTAGCCAAATATTTCGATATCGCCAAGCTGAGTTCAATTTGAAAGATTTCCTTCTGACACTTTATTTGGCGATTTTTCACCGAAAGCCGACAAACTTGAGATAGTTTGCGAGATTTTGGGGATAGCCAAAGTAGTCATTGACCACAGACTTTCAATGAATTGAATGCATCCATACACCTTAATGTAAGTCATTTGGCTCACCCTGTAAATAAATTCCCAGTCGATTGCTGTCAAAAAAGATATTGAAAACAGTTAGATAATAGAGTTAATACAAAAGTTCAAAATTCTACGGGTTAAAGTTTTAGAGTTATACAAAATACGAAATAATTTTTGGCGCCAAATTTGGCGATATTTCGGCGAAACTCGTCAATGTCGACGACATTTTAAGCATGGACCAACAATGACAGATTATCGCGAAATTTGGCGATATTTCGCCAAACTCGCCAAGAACGATGACAAATGGCGATACTTTGGGCATGGACCAAATGACTGACTATCGCCAAATTTGGCGACATTTCGGCAAAACTCGCCAAGGTCGAGGACAAACGGCGAGATTTTGGGCATGTACCAAACAATGACTGTCTACAATTGTATTGTATTGAAGATGTCCATAGACATTAAAGTACTGAAATTCTTTTCGGTGGTCCTGTAAATAAACTCTCCTGTAGATTGGAACCAAAAATCGAGATGCACAACTAGATGTTACAACAATCTTATATATGAAATTTCATAATAGTTTTTGAGATTTGATAGTTAAATATGCACAAACGTACACCAAAAGTCGCCAAGCTTGGCGACTTTTGGCATAATTCTTGAGGGAGGCACGTGACCGTGGTCGGACCATTACCTAACTTATGTGGTATGACGGTATTGTGCTTGAAATGGATGAATGCCCCTAAAATTGCCATTGACCGTAATGTATCCAAACGTAAAGACGGGTTTCATTTTTCTCAACTTCAATTTTATTAATCTATCTAATTTATCTAAATTACTCGTAAAGGAAAAGGTTTTTATCTTATTAATTTTTCTCTGCTCCAAAATTTATGTATACATATATATATATATATTTAAATCCACATTTTATTTTTTCTGTTTGGTTCCTTATCAAAATTTTGTGTTATTTCTGTTATAGTAACTGTAAAAATTGTAAAAAAAGAAAAATATCTGTTTAAAAAAAAAAAAAAAAAAAAAAAAGTTAATGATTCTACCCAGTTCGTTGCCGGAATGGTGGCGTAGCTGGGTAGTAAAATCCATCCTTTGAGAGTAATATTTAATGCCTTAAACTTAATAGGTAGGCTGCTCTCAGAGGTTATATTGACCGTAATGTATTGGAAATCTTTTGAGTGTTCCTGTAGCAGAACTGTAAATGATAAAGACACTTTTTTAAATGGAGAAATTCATTTTCTAACTCTTTACAGCATATATCACTTCTGAGTCGTTTGAAATAGCCCAATACCTCTAAAAAACGCTTTGATGAATTTCGGCCCATAGAGCGTAATGTGTTTCGAATCTTTTAGGCGGTTCTGTAGATAAACTATCCAGTCGAATGGAACCGAAATGGGAGGTGCACAACTAGATGTTACAACAATCCTAAATATAAAGTTTCAACATTCTACGCCTAATAGTTTTTGAGATATGCGACTTTAATGAATTTCGGCCCATTGAGCGTAATGTATTTCGTATGTTTTGGGCGGTCCTGTAGTTATAAACTATCCAGTCGAATGGAACCAAAAGGGAAGGTGCAAAACTAGATGTTACTACTATCCAAAATATGAAGTTTTCACATTCTATGGATAATAGTTTTTGAGTTAGGCGAGTTTAATGAATTTCGGCCCATAGAGCGTAATATATTTCGAATCTTTAGGGCGGTCCTGTACATAAATTATACATTCGACTGCGACCAAAAGGGGAGGTGCACAACTAGATCATAGAAAAATCCTAAATATCAAATCTCAACATTCTACGACCAATAGTTTTTGAGATATGCGAGTTACATACGTACGTACAGACGGCATGGAAAAACTGACCACAATAGACTCGCCGCTGGTCAAAATGAGTTGCAGACGCATTAATATGATCGTGCATGCTAGCCTACGATGAGATGCATCGAAAAAATTCTTAAAATTAAATTTAGAGGTAGTCAAAATCGGTTTTTTTGTCGAAATTTGGCCCCCAAAATTTTTCGGGATCACATTACTTCCTTATACTACGTACAAGGAAGTAAAAAAAGAACCCACTTCTAGCTTTTTTTAAGATTAGTAAATTATGGTACAATGAAAGATTTTTGCAACTGAAGAAGAGTGAACCTTTTGTAAAACCCAATATGATCACCTTAAAATGTACCTATTTTTATGTGTTACTTTACGATGCTTTTAATTAATTTTAAAAGCATTTTTTTTGGTTGAGTGTTCTTATTAAAATCAGTAATTGTTCTGTATTTTTTGGTAAAATTTGGCTGGGTTTTTTTTTTCCCTTTCTCATAAATTAATGCTAATTAATTCTCAGAATAGTATTTCATATACAATTATGGCTGGTGAAGATGCTTTTTTTTTTGGGGGGGGGGGGATAGACTAATTTTGATAAAGGAAAAAAAAAATCATCAACATACAAGAGCCATCTAAGTTGCATTCATTTTCCAACAGTTAAATGAAAATGACTTTTTTTTTTTTGAATAACGGATTTTGGAAGGCAATTATTTAACCTTTGAAAGAGAGCTGATTCATCTATGACAGTGTTATCTGCATCAACTTTAACTGCAATGGAACAGGCACTAATTTCATGGAAACAATAATCCTGAGAAGGTTTCCTATTTTTGAATTAAATAATTTGAAGCTAACGAAAACATAAAATTAATAATAATAACGACTGAATATTTGAAAAGAACTAGTAACAATGAAAGTAAGAAAGAAAAAAACATACTGATGCCAGATAATTGGATATGCAGTTGAATTTTTATTGACATCCATTGCATCATTAATAAAAAATTACCAAGCCTGTTTCAAGTCACTTTGAAATTATCTCTCTAGGCAGTACTAACATATAACCTTCTGCAGGGAAATATTTCAATATTTCATTATAACAACAGTAAAAACACCAACTAAAATCCATTATTTTGCAATTTTTTTTTCAGCACAGCTCCTGGCTATTTCGCAGCAAGTGTTAATTTCTCTGCAGGATGTCTTCTATTGAGCAATTAAACACCTGCTTGAAAATGCCCAGGAGCTGTGATAAAAAATTTTGCGAACTATACAGATTTTAACAGGTAAATGTTTTTAATGCATTAACAATGCATGTGTATTCGTATTTTATCTTTAACATTTTACAATTATTTTAACTCATTAGATCATAGATTGCAAACAGGGTGCATGTCCGATGTGATGTAAACGCAATTTGTGGCACTGGTGGCAAGTGGGTGAATTACTGGCTCTGCATTTCTCAACCTCCTACCAATCAATCAAACAAGTAAGCAAGTATATGGCAAGATAGTGTGAGGTGGGGCAAATGGCAATATATTAAAAAATACTTTTTTTTCAGCATAAAAATTAGATGTTTTGTAGTCTTTTATTTTTCCTATGGAGATATATTTTATGAACATGACAATTATTTCTAAGTTTTAAGATATTTCGATAACATTAATTTATGAAAAACTTTCTTCTAAATTCCATATAATTAGATAAAGCATTTATATTTTGATACAAGTAGAGAGACTTCAAGAAAACTGGATTATACAAAAAAGATTTAAAAAATAGAAATTAAAATTATACTTCATTTTTTTTTTCCCCCCTGGGGTGGGGTAAAATGGGTGGTATGGTTAGACAGCAAAGTTCTATCTGATAATGACATTTCTATTTCTCCTTTAGTAAATATTCACGAAATAATAGATATAATCAATTTAAAATTGGCATTTAAATTTACTGATTGTTGTCAGAAATTAATTTTGTGGAACCAAGTAACATTTGCCACATACTAAGTGAACCTGAATCTGATAATTGTGGACATTACTTCTTCAGCTAAATAATGTGCATTTTTTCTTTTGGTATATATTTAAGAATACATTAAATTGAGTGCTTTGTATTTCATTCATTGCATTAACATGATTCTTATAAAAAATAAACAGCTAATTTTCTACTAAGCCCGCCATTTTTCATTAAGGTGGGGAGAAATGATAGCATCAATACTTGCCTAATTAAAAATGACACAGTAGTAAAGTATTTTGAATTTTGATAAAATTAAAAAATAATGCTATGTTTTCAATCTATATAAGTCAAATGTACGTAATATACATCTAGTTTTAATTTCATAAATTTAACAGCTTGACTTTAGGATCTTTTTAAAAAATGAATGATTTTCCCCACTGGACCTTATTTAAAATATAGCTTCACAGAAATGTACATGTATCATGTTTTGCACTATTAAGCATTGTATTATTTTTCATATAATTTTTAAGAGTTTGAAATGACTGAATTCTGTCCTATTTTTAACTTCTTGTTGAAAAATTAAGTCTTAAAATGGAAAGAAAATCATACCAGACTTTCTCAAAACATTTTAGTTCCAAGAAAAGGAATTATTTTATAAATTCTATTGATCATTTTTAAAAGATGAAGATTGCATTACAGATATCATTCTTGCAATTATACATTCTGGCAATCCCTCTATGAATAAACATGTATATATAGACTTAAGAATATCATTTGAAATAAAAATAAGTCAAATACAAATGTTGCCATAACTGGATGTATGGGATAAGGTGGGCTTAATTCAACCTGGAGTTTTCTAGGAAGGAAGGGGGGAGGGAATAAATCCCACCCTAGGAAAATCTAAAATCCTACCCAGTTATGCTACAAAAATGAAAAATAAATTAACTTAAGCCAACCAACAGAATTAAGTCATGACGATTTCCCAAACTCTGATACATTGGATCTAATGACCTGGTTTGCATGACAGACAAATCAAACTCCACCATATATGATGAAATCCCCCATTAAATCATTAATTACCACTGGCTGGTAATGAACTTTTTCAGTTTTGAATTGAGCACATAGCAAATTTTACCTAAAATTTAAAATCATAATTAGGTGTCTGAAACTGACTCTGATGGCAATCCCCTACAACAGACTGCAGTGCATTAAAAGTAGAAAATGTAAATACAACAGAGTTGGAAAAAAAAAATAGTAACTTAAATTGCGACCGAGCAACAACTATCAAACAAATAACAACACATTGAACTTTGTATTCCAGATTAATAAATTTTATATTTTAACATTTCTCCGAGGTAACAGTCATAATCAGACTAGAGATCTGCACGCAGGGTTGGACGGTATTTACTGGTTTTTACTACGGTTTTTACCGTCTTTGGAAAAACATGTTTTTACCAGGGTTTTTACAACCTTTGAGAAAAACTTAATAATTTGACTATTTTTTGTCACTTTTTGAAGATTTATCTCTCCATCAATGGCTGAGAGGTTCTGCTATCGAAACTGGATGGTGGGAGGTTCCAGGTTCATACCCTGGTCGTGCCTGTTGATCTAGCTGTTCGGAGTTTTCCGTGGACTTTTTTTTTCAGAAATTGCACATAAATACTGGCTAGGATCCCTTAGGAATAGGAAGGTATTCCCCAATAGGATCAGGATCCTAGTGCAGTCAATCAGCCATAATCCGCAAGCAACCAATGAAGATTTATCTGCTATTTTTTCATTTTCTCAGGGAAACAAAGTTCAGGACATTTAATATCACTATTTCCATTTCTATATAACAATATTCACCTAATTCAGTGTCTGATTTGGTAAGTAAAAGAATGCTATACGAAAATAGTTCATTTTAAGGAATATAATAAACACAGAAAACTTTGATCCATGTTTTCATCTTACAAGAAATTCAAATTTATAGATAATGTACATTTATCATTATTAAACTTATTAAAACTATTATTATGAGAAGGCACATTACAATATTTATTACAATTATGTAATGCAGTCTAGTTTAATAATTTTTACTTAAAGGAAAATTGTAAATATACTTTTACTACACTTAACTTATCTTAATCATTTTAATGAAAACTAAATGCTTACAAATATTATTTGTTACATAATGTAGTTTGCACAATCACATAATGTAGTTTGCATCATCATGATGTCCTGATGATGATATATCCACATCAATTACATGAGAATACAGTTTTAAAAATAGCATTAACATACAGTTTATGACTCAGGGAGTTTATTGTATCGTTAGGTTTTTACCCCTTTTTCCCAGGTTTTTACCGGTAAAAACCTAGTTTTTACCATGCCCTGGTAAAAACCAGTTTTTACCGGTAAAAAGCCAACCCTGTCTGCACGGGATGAAATTTTCAAGCCGGATCCTGAGAACAGTCACCTCAGCAAGGGCTGGCTGTGGCCAATAACCAAAATAAAATTTTTAGGAACGACCTGGACTGGCTCATTCAAAAATCACAATTTAAGGCACGGCCCATAGCCAAACTAAACTGAAGGATAGCCCGACCTGGCAAGTTTAAAAATCATGATATAAAGCTAGGCTCGACCCGACCCGAATGAATTTAATTAAACTTAGAATCATATTTTAATACTGATTTTATTCTTTCTAATTAGAAATAGGGTGAATCTAAACTCTTAGACAAAACTTTAAGAAGTGATAGGGCACATAATAAGGAATCAGAATCACATAGCAATGTGGGGTCAGCAACAGCGTCTTTATGTAGCTGTTAATAATCACTTTTGAAAAAGTACTGCAACAACAGTGCACTTTCCGACCATTGTTCGTCAGAAACTAATGCATTTTTCTCCGAAAACAGAAGACTAAAATTTATAGTTTAAAAATTCTATTTTATTTCACGGATGAAATATTTGGAGACGAGCCTATAGTTTATGAAACTTGGTTAAGAAATTAGACGAACACTTCAATACTTTTCACAAAGTGGTGAGTACTCCACCAGGTAAGTGAAAACTGCATTTTTGACCCCACATTGCTATGTGATTCTGATTCCTTATTATGTGCCCTATCACTCCTTAAAGTTTTGCCCAAGAGTTTAGATTCACCCTGTATATAATGTATTAATATAAAACACAGTGATTAATTTATGCAATAACAACTTCTACTGAAAAACTGTATAAAATAAAATGGAACTTAGGCAAGAAATTATGTTGTACAGCCTCAACTACTACAATTGCACAATTTTTTTCCGGGGTCCCACTTTTGTGAAAATTGCTCATTTTTGTGAATTTCAATAGTTCATTTTGTGAATTTCAACACTTATTTTTGTGTTCATACTAATTTTTAACAAAAGTCACTTTTTTGTTAAAATAATTGATAAAATAGATTAAAATGCCAATAAAGGGTGGTTTTAATCGAATGTATTTTCGTGAAGGGACTGTTTTAACGACTGCTATTTTGTGAAGAGGCCGTTTTAATCGACTGTATTTTTGTGAAGGGTTCGTTGAAATCGATTGTAATTTTGTGGTTGCAAAATGGACCCAATTTTCATCTGCATCGACCCCTGATATTAAATAAGTTTTATAAGTCATTTAAATTTTAAAAATACCATAAACACCAATTGAAATGTATGATATAAAACATAAATAAACTGATTATTAGTCATACAAACATTGACACATTGGCAGAGTTGTCTTGTTTAACCAAGTGGTTTTCTTCCTTTCTTTAAAAAAAAAAAAAAAAAAAAACTACTTTAAGCTATTTTTTTATCCTAATTTGTTTAAGTATTTTTTAAGCTACCTGAGTGATACAAATTACTTTAATTTTCTTTCGAATGCTCTAAGATGCATAGGAGGTATTATAAAATTGATAAATGCTTGTTACTTTTTTTTGTTTGGAAAATTAAACAATTAAAACACTTAGTTTTATTTTGCAGCAAGTTATATAAATTTATTACAGTAGGTAACAATTTTAGGTAAAGTTAAACTTTTTCAATAATTTTTTCTCATTCTTTATTGTTAATCGTATACTCTCATTTTTGAGTATGTTAGGCAAGTTTATATTGGAAGTTAAGGTACTTACGTATTATCCCAGCGGTCATTTCCACCAAATTATTTTTTCGTAAAATGTGCTGGCAAACTGTTGCCAATCATATTCGTAACCATCAATTTCACGTGTCTGGAATTTATATTGGTGAAAAATTGCTGGTCTTAGTGGACTGCCAGGATAATATGTAAGTACAGAAGTTATTCTCAAAACTATTAAAAAATTACCTGATTTGAAAGTGGTTTTAAACAGTTATCTTTTATGTAATATATTTATTTATAGTTTCATGATAATTTACATTCAAATTAAAAAGTTTAATCAGCACAGGGGAGTTAATTAGCCAACAAAAAGGTAAAAATAGAAAAAAAGGGGAAAATTGAATTGTACTATATACCATAATTATTAAAAATTACATACTATGATGGCTACTTGATGAATTATTCAGTTATTCTACCTTAGGTTAACCAAAATAGTTTAATATATGTACAACATGATTAAAAATATTTATCATTTAAATATTCAGGAACAATTTTTAGGTGCATCATTTTTTATTATACCTTTTATCAGTACCTATATATATATAATCAGAAATGGTTAAACTGAGAAACTAAATTTAAATATGGTTTATTAATTTATTTTTGAAAGTACAATACTTGTCACTCAGTGACATTCTTTTGCTAATTAAAGAGTCTCTTTATTATATGTGAAGGTTACTCGGAGGTTTTATCCAGAAAGTGATTACTGAAACAGATTTAATATTAATTTTAAATAATAATTTAATATGCATTATTTTAAATAACTTATTTTTTTAATGCATGTAAATTTCAAAAATGGTTCAAGTCGAAAACGTGGTTTTTAAAAAAAAGGACAGAGACAGAGAGAGAACTGCAAATCATGGGGAAATTTTAATATCGCTCTAATAAACCCTATAACTGTCACTGAATACGGACGGCACATAATTGTGAACTTATTTCTAATTATAAACGCAGTTTTATCTTTTTATCTAAAAAGATGCTAATCATCTGTTAAAACACAAACAAACAAAACTATGGTAATATAGCAGTTTAAAAAAAAAAAAAGACCTGAGGCATTTATATAACTGTATAGTTACTTTTTAAAATTTCCTAAACTAGGGATCGATGCAGATGAAACTTAGACCCGTTTTGAGACCCTTTCACAAAATTACAGTCGATTAAAACGGCCCTTCGCATAAATACAATTTATTTAAAGAACCCTTCATTGGCATTTAACTATGTATTTTAATTTGTTCTTGGGTAAATTATTTTAATAATAAAAGTGATTTTTACAAAAATTGGTGTGGAATTTCACAAAAATAGATATCTTGAAACTCACAGAAAAAAACCAGTATTAACAAAAATAGGACTCTGGGAAAAAAAAAAAAGGAAATCCTAAATCGCCCCTGTAAATGCTCAGCATTTATGTGAATTCTCTTCACAATTTAGTATTAAGCAAATGATCTAAAAGAAAAAATGATAAAATTTCAAAATGATATTGGCACATAGTTGTATAAATTTTCTCTAAAAATTGTTACTTTAATCGGAAACGAATAGGTGTTTATTGTCTCACGGAAATTCAAAAAAACAAAGTAAAGTTAAAGAAAAAGGACATTTAAATTTCTATACTGAACATAAACAAGGTATAGTTCAAAGGAACATTACTTAACTAAATTAAATCACCGGAAAATTACACAATGACCGTGAGAAAACTAGGAAAAAACTTAATAATTAAAGAATTTTCTAACCTTCAGGTAATCCGAAGTGGGATGACGAGTGAACACGCCGTAAAACATTTGGACCTGCTTCTATAACTTTTGCAGTCTTCAATAAAAAATCCTCAGAAAGAGTTTCTGTACTTTCAGTTGCATATGAAACACTCCACAGAAAAAATAAACAAACAAAATGTAGGGAATTCCGACAGCGCACAGTTGACAACAAAATCCGAAAAACACAAATAACAAACATAAAATCCATCATTTGGATCCCGATATCAATCTGATCACTATTCTATGACATAACTATAAAACAAAACTACATAGGTACAGTATATCACATATTGAAATAGCAAAATATATTACAGCAAGACAACACCGTCACACATTTCACAAATATCTAGCTCCATCGAGAGTGACATGTTCAGGAGTTAGTCAACAGGCCAATGCGATGCGATGCGATTCCAGCGTTCGTGTTCCGTTCACTTTTCGTAGAGAAAGCTGGAGAAAGATTGTAAATTGAGCTTTGTTCAATCTGAACTGAGTACCACTAGCGCCACGTTTAAGAGGTCGGAAATAGCGTTATTATTTATTCCAGCCAATGAGTAAACCACTAGCTATAGATTTGATGCTATTTTGAAGATAATTCCAAAACTAAAACCACTTAAATGATAATGAAACCAAAATATTTTTACGCAATTATATGTCATGTAACTGATATTAAAAGAAGATAACTGTAATCGAATTGTTTGCTTTTGCTGCCATCTAGTGTATAAATATTTTACAAAATATTGTTTGAATATGACGTCTTTTTAAATTTTGCGCATCTGCTATGACGTATCAGCTGAACCAGTGGCGGATTATTGGAAGTTTGTCGGGCGGGGGGGGGGGGGGGGTGGAGGAGGTTAGCTTGTCGGTGGGGGCGGTTAGTTAGAAGATTGACATAGACTCCATTTTATGGAAGTAAAATAGGATCTTTTATATTAATTTCTTTTTTCTCGGGGGGTGGGCGACCCCTTTAATCCGCCCTTGAGCTGAACACTAAACTCTTTTAAATTATAAGAATGATAAAAAATATAAAATCATAACCGCAGAAAGTCAAAAATATTTTAGCCAAACTTTTCGCGTTTTGAATTTGTTAACGTACTTGGTAAAAAATTTCGAATTATAATCATGATTTCTCAGTATCCATTTTCGTCCTACATTGTTCATAAATTGCTTGAAAAATTAATAATTTTTTTCACACCTTAAACTGTTCTTTTAAAGAAGCATTTTTTTAAAGAATGAAAGATAAAATTATGTCTTTGCTTGTTTTCATTATCTAGTTTTGGTATTTTAATCAGTGATTCTTAGTTTATAATTAGCCTCTGTACAAACACAATCATAAAGTGACAAACTTAACAAAATATTTATCTTATACATACAAATTTGATACACATGT
Source organism: Cheiracanthium punctorium (assembly GCA_038373885.1). Lineage (NCBI taxonomy): Eukaryota > Metazoa > Arthropoda > Arachnida > Araneae > Cheiracanthiidae > Cheiracanthium > Cheiracanthium punctorium. The sequence continues at coordinate 895,625 of JAWZYV010001543.1, forward strand.
TGTGAATTAATGTTTGATTGATACAGATGTGAAATAATGTACTTTGTATGAATTATGAGAGAAAGCTGTTCTTAGTGTATTGATTGAAAAAAAAAAATTGTTAAAATGATAATCTCAAAAATTAAACAAATATAAAAATCTTTTGAACTCACAATTCTATTCAGTTAAAGAACGGTTTCAGGTACTAAAAAATTAAACATATCTACACTCCAAAAATACAAAGGAGAAAAAAAATTAATGGGAGTACATTTACATAATTAAATTGATTGGAATAACATCTAGCAACTCTCAACCCGATATCGATTGATTTTTCTCATAAATATACGTCAGTAACTGTGAGGATAAGTAAGTCAATAAAATATAATTAATTTTGCAAATAAAAGCCTTCAAAACGTGATTCTCGGCGCAGTGATATCTTCTAATTTCAATAACAGATGGCAGCACTAAAGTTTCGGAGGCGACATGCAAATTTATTTCGTGCAAAGGAAAAACTAACATTAAGGCGTTAAAGCCATGCAGGCACGTATCAAGAAAAACATTTTGGAGGGGGTCCGAACGGTAAAAAAGGCAAAATTGTTCACAAAAAGACTATATCATTATCACTTTAGTTATAAAAATATAAATTTCGGGGCGGAGGTCCGGACCCCTTGGACCCACTCTCCTTAAAAGCGTCATTGAAGCCATGGAATATTAATTTAAATTATACGAACACACAATGAAACGAATAAACCAATAATATAATTAAAAATTTGATACCAAATTTGAAGAAACAAAACAACCTAGCACTTTGTTATCAAATGTTTAAGTTTGTTATATGTTTTTCGTATCATTTGCTTTTATCAAGATGAAGAAATAAATACCTGTAGTTCTGTGATCAACGAACAATGTACAATGAAACACGTTTAAAAGAAAATGCTTTTAACTTGAAAAATAGCTAAATTAACACGACATAAAACTTTCCATTCCAATAGCTAGGTCAGCTGTTAACTATAATAAACTTGACCGCTACAAGGAACGAAGATGTTGATCATTTCTTATGGGGGAGCCTAGTAGGCAGAACAACGTTACCCCCCTTTTTTTGGGGGGGGGGGTGTATTTAAGAGTAAGACTATCGAAATTTCGACAAGGTTTTTGGTTAAAAGGTTTTTGGTTTTCGACAAGGTTTTTGGTTTTCAAATTACAAGGTTTTTGGAAAAAAAAAATGTAAAAAAAATGGTTTTCTAAATAAAATTAAGGGGATGCGTGCTCCCTCCCTCACGCTACGCCAATGATGTCAGATTGTCCCATGAGAAAAGCACCTGGCATAGCATCCCCAGAGGTATCGCTTGAACATGGAGAACATTGGAGCTGTGATAGATTTTACGTCCACCTGCTTTCTTCATCATACACGGTCCACATCAGACTCAGTTGCGAGAGGTGTTCACCCTCCTATTCACTGGCCAAAGCCGGTGATGCTTCACTTGCGATATTCTGATGGGAACCGGGTGTAACTACTGAGCCATTGCCAAGAATACGAAATAAAATGCAGTCTCAACAAAATACTGTGTAATTTCATTTTATACTTTTTTTTAAAAACTCGAAACAAAATTTGCTTACTGCGAAAAAAAAAAAAATTCACTTTAAATCGTTAAACGACTAAAACAAATGAAGATATCGGGTGAAAAAAACATGCTCATTTCAGCTTAAAAATGTGTTAATGTGTGTGTGTGCGTGTATAGACTGTCTGTACCTACAAGTATAATTTTTAGCAATAAATAATGATGAGTTTTTTTTATTCTTCAGTATCTATTAAAAAGAAATTTTTTAAAGTACTTAAGATATTTCGGTCCACGAAGTTTCGTGTTAAGCGTTTAATTAACTGTAAAATTAACTAAAAACGGAACTGTTTCTGTATTTAGTGCAATGTTCATTTTTGTTGTGTATTCGTCTTATTTTATTTATTTATTTATTTATTTTAACTGTAGCTTTCCGAAAACCCAGAGGGAATATTGAATAACCTTGTATTTGCTGAATGATCTTATATTTCTCAAGTGAACACGGAGACGAGAAGGACTCCTTTCATATCTCCTGGAGAAATACGAGGAGATATGAAAGGAATTTATTAGACAGAGGTTATTCTATGCACTCCCGGGTCATACCAAAAATAAATTAATAAATAAATAAAAAATTGAAGAATTTTTCAAAAGATAAAAGGTACATTTTGGGGAAAAAAAGAAAAAAAAAGATTTTGTGTGCAGGACCATAACTACTGGGGGGGGGGGGGGGTACCAGAGTGGCCCTCTTCAAAGATGCAAAATAATTATAGTAAAGTGATTTTAATATGTTTTATTTATATCTGATTCTGTATTAAGTTTGATAGTTGTGGTGGTTAAAGGTAAAGCTACACGAAAGCCATCTGCCTAGGGAGGGGGGGAGGATGCCTTGAGCGAAGGACTTTTGAAAGGATTCTAACATTTATTCGCGTCACATCTGGAGAAAACCGATCAAAACTTTAGACCGTTAGACTGACAAACACGCGTTAGGCCTGAACCCGGAACCTTCAGACTTTAGCCATCTACCAATGTTCAGTGGTCTGATCCACTCGGCCATTGGTCGGCTGCTTTAAGTCTGAATAAAGTTTGATTGCATGTGAATTATTATTTTTGTGTTTCTATAGAAGAAATAGTCTTGCTATTACGTGTTATGTTGTGGGATTACGGCCAATTAGCTGCACGTGGGCTCTAAGCCGAGGGTTGGGGGTCATTTTAAGGGGTCCTAACCCGTATTTACGCTAAGTTTCGGAGCAAACCACGGAAAACTACGAACGGTCGGCGGTCGGTATTAGGTCGGCGGGCGCGACCTGGTTTGCCATGTTATTATCGACATCTTCTTCAAAAGACGTGACATGTAAATTACTTTGCAATCTATGCCTACTGACGACCAGAGCCTGACTAAGTCAGGGACAGGCCGGGAAGCGAGATCCCAAGATCAAAAAATGTTACTACTGTTATTTTGAAAAAATGCGTTGTTTCTAGAAAACTTTTTCCCCTCTCTCTCTGCTTCAACAATTCTCTAAACGAAAGTTATAAAACTATACTGAAGAAAAAAGTTTTATAAAACATTTTGAGAAAAATGATGAAAGTCTGGTCTATGGAATCATGTTGAGAAGCCTCACCATGGCACAATGGTTATGCCACTGAAAATGGCAGACGGCCGAGGTGTGAAGGTCCCGGGTTCGGGTCCCATCGCGCGGCTGTTGATCTAACGGTCTGGAGTTTTGGTAGGTTTTCTCCAGATGTAACGTGAATACACGTTAGAACCCCCTTAGAAAGTCCTCCTACCAAGGCACTCCCCATCCTAGGCAGATACCCCGCGTGCAGGTTTGCCTTAACACATACACACACGCAATCATGTTGAGTGGTACAAATTGCTGCCCATTTCGGTTCCAAAAAAGTACCAAGCATTCACAAGAGTTGAAAGCCTGGAACTTAAATAAGCCTGTAGTGCCAGCCTTTCTAATTTTTGCAAGCTGAATGGGTCTATATGAAAGGGGGCCCCCCATCTATGTAAATGCCTACCCCATGTTGGCTTAGTCAGGCTTTGCTGACGGCAGCTAGAGCGCGGAACAGGCAGTGCCGGATCTAGGGGTGGGCAAGCCGGGGCCCCTGCCTCGGGCGCTGCTTGCAGGGGGGCACCAAATCGTCTCTGAGACAACGAAAACTTGACAAAAAATAGGATGGAGGGCGCCAAAAATGTATGTTGCCCCGGGCGCCAGTTCTGCTCGGTCCGCCACTGGGAACAGGTAGAGAAAAAACAAAACAATGATCACTTTTCTGCATTGTTCGAAAAACGCTTACTTTCGACATTTGTTCCTGCACTAAACTGCTAACAACTTAGGAAAATAAAAAACTTGTGCACATAATGATGCTCTTGTAAATTTGTGTTTACTGCGACAGTCACAACCTTTTTTTCTTTTAACCTTTTAACGTGCAGTGTTCCCGCTCTGGGAACACCAAACTCTGACGTTTTGACTGTTGCCATTCACGAAGAATAGATTTGATTGCTATAAAAATAGTTGCGGGTGACATAGCTCCACGAGAATCCTTTACTTTTTAGCACGTCATTTCCCGTAAAAAAATGGTCACGATTTAAAAATAATCGCAGCACTGACATCTGCTGAAAAATGGAAGAATGCGAGAACAGCTGGACAGATTGCCCCATGCTGAAAAAAGGGCAGCCGTTGCCATCGCTCGACTTATCTACCAGCAAGATGTAGGACGATCGAAATGTTCATCGCTTGCCACAGATCTAGAGACCCTTTTTTGACGCAGCTGTCTGTGCTCGGACGATCGTCCGCCATCTTGCTGGTAGTTAAGTTGAGCGATCGCAACGGCTGCCCTTTTTTCAGCATTGGGTAAGGGTTGAGCCTCAAAGGGTTAACTAAGAGAAAAGGTATATTTTATATTTTCTTTTTTTTTTCAAGCTCTTTTTTATTACGTGCGTGTGTAGAGAAGGGGAGGAACTTACATACCCCCTTCTATCTGAGCGTGGCCCTGTTCCGTGCGAGTGCTATACACAGTCCTTCATGCCTGACCCCCCCAGCTGTAATTTGCAATAAGACGGCGCTCGTAGCAGTGTTTAGTTACGCCACCGAAAGAGACTGGCAAAAGCAGAATCCGTGATCAAGTTGCGAGTTCCCACGGTGTGAATGTGTACGATTGTAAAAGGGAAGCTTTCGGTACTGGCAATGGCGTACCTAGGTTAAGGCTCGTGTGTACTAACTTCGGAAGTAGATCGCCGCAATGTTATTCTATGGAGAAAACGGCCTTCACTACTACCGCAACTATTGCATATTTTTCATCCATTCTTTTCCCCCTTTAATCTGAAATCAATGATCTGCATTTATTTTTAAGCAGAATTTATCTAAAGCAATTAGAAGTACATTAATTGCACCTTCTAAGAAAGTTTTCTTTCTGGACAAATTTCATGTTATTTTCAGATGTAATTAATGTACTTCTAATTGCTTTAGATAAATTCTGTTTAAAAATAAATGTAGATCAGTATTTTTAAGATTAAGGGGATAAAAGAATGGATGAAAAATGTGCAATAGTTCGTTTCGAAATGTGGTAGTAGTGAAGGCCGTTTTCTCCATAGACTAAAATTCGGCGATCGACTTCCGAAGTTAGTACACAAGAGCCTTAAGTAACGCCCATGGTAGACAACAAACGACAAAACTGCGCCCTCTCTCTTAGTAAGAACGACACCGATCACTTTGTTTGTAGGGTCATTCTTAAAATTTCTTTAGGATGACCATTTACGAGGGTCACTCTGAAATTTTTGAGATACGGGCATAGAGGGGAGTTGTCGGTGATAGAAATGGAACACTGCGTTGGCCAGTTTACACGTCGTGTAGTGGTACTAAAAATCCGTGAGAAAAGCTTAGGTTCCTGAAAAGAGAGACGAGACTTCCATACTGTAAGGGCTGTTTATCTTTTATTGAAAGTAAAGCAAAAACAGATTCAAGCGTAAGTTCAATGTAGCACATAGCTTTACAGAAAAAGTTGACACAATAGGCTCATACCTAACTGTGATGCATAGCCACACGGCATGCCGAAGATCCATAGACAACCCAACACAACCTCTTTGCACGGTGCTGTCGACGTTGCCTTTCGCTCCGTCTATTTTCTAAAAATCACAAATCAAATCACAAGGAGTTCTTGTTTCGGACGCAGGCAAGACTCTCTTTATATCACCACACATTTTAATTCTAGATTAAATATCTATGTACATTCATATATGCAAAAATCAGGTTATTTCTCGGGCGCATAAGCGTAAAAGTTCCCCCAGTTCACTAGCAGCTCTCGTGTCTGGTTGGCCGCAGTCTAGGAGCTCTCATAGCTCTCTGGCCTCGCACCGGAAGCCGCACGCTCCCCTGGTTGTGTCATACTTACGTCACCCTGTCTGGCGTTGATGGGTAGCGGCTTTGTACGCACCCAGATTTTCTTAGGACGGTGATTCAAAATTAATATTTTAGTGTTTTATTTACTTTCAATGTTCTTGTCCCGTATTGCTGCTTTCCGGTGGATCTATTCCGAGAAGCAGCAATGGGTACAGTGGGGAGAATCGCTATCGTCGCCTCCTTATAACGACAGGAGCTGACAGCATAAATGCTTCTTTCGATTCGTCAATCTCTCAGTCTAAACCAGCCATCTTTCAACTGTTGCCCATGGCATACTCTCGATACGCTACTGCACACTGGAGGGGACAAGGGGTAGTGCATGGATAAGAGCCCAAGGATAACAGAGGGCAACCACACTAAGCAAAAACATACAAACGTCTAGAACATAAAAAATAAAGTTTTAATTTATTCGGAAGCAAGAAAGATAAATTATTCTGCTCGAACAGACAGACAGACTAATTTCTGTAGTATGAGTAGAAAGTCCTCTCACCGAACTTAGTAGGAAACGAAATCATCAACATTTTATAACTTCGTGCCTCTAATAATTTTATTCAGGGTTTCATTATGACATTAGTGTGCCTCTGGCACTTTTGACTTTTTTCAAAAGGTAAAGAAACATTAATAACACCTGGAAGACCCCCTCCTCCCCACGACTGGTACACAGCAGATCAGCCGGGGCGAGTCCTGACCTTCAGGGGAGACAGAAGCGACCAGACAGTATTCTCCAGTCTTATTAGTGGCCATATTAAAAGCTTAACGTACGAATTTAACCATCAAGTTTTCCCAGCCTGTAAGAAATGCTCCTCCTCCGCAGCCACTCCTTCCCACATTCTCTATCATTTTTTCGAAAGGAGTTTGCCTGCGCAACCCCATGCAGTTTTTAGATTTTCTGAGGGTATATGAACTCATGGACAGGGTCTAGCTTCCGCTAGGCCAGACATCAAAAGGGAGCTTTTGAAATTTTGTGCTAAAATACAGCTGGCGGAAAATGATGATATGGATGTGTATTAGTCTAAACTCAATATTTTTTGGCCTCTTTCTGCATTAATTTTCTGCCCGTATGATAATCAGGGCCTGATTTTATTCGGGCATATAGTTAGCAAACAGCCAACCTGTACTCTCCCTTGATCGTAGAGGCGCGATGGCACCGGCTATTTATAAGGGCGGAGTGGAAGTGTTGACCATTTTATCAAGGGAGCACTTAGTAGGCTGAATTAAACAACCAGGGCAGGCCTGGACCGCTGAAACGGCCCGGGCGATTCGACCGGACCGGCCTCCTTAACATCATGCGGGCGCATGTAGGATATTAGTATAGCTTGGGGGGGGGATGCACAAATATAACTGAATTCTGATATAATGAACTCTCTTATAACGTTAAGATATTATCTGTACGTTTATTCACACACTTAAAGTGCAGAATCTCGCTTACAACGCACTCGCTTATAGCGTTCTAAATTATCTGTTCCCTTCAATGACTTCGAAATCGAGTTCAGTTGCATATGCAGGTTGTCTACCAAATTTCAGAAAGTCAATTTCCTGACTTTTTCCGGACTTTTGGATGGTCCCGGGAAAAAAATTCCTGACCACTGCATTTTACTTTGGGAAATTGCACAATGCCCCCTCTAGGGATGGACGCGAGACGATTTTTTGGGAGACGAGACAGATTTACAGCTTTTTTGCGAGACGAGACAGACATTTTTAACATTACGATATAGGGATTTTGCGAGACGTGACAAAGCTTTTAGGCTGTTTTGCGAGACGCGAGACGCCAATTTTCCGTCTTGCATCCATACCTAGCCCCCTCCCTTGTCTTTATATTTGCATATTTTGTTCAACTTCTTGAAATCAATTTTAACTGAAGTATACAGGATTAAGCTTTCATCCATTGAGAAACAGAAGTAGTCGCACTTTCTGATAGAATTAACTAACTGTTCTTGGAAATACGGTCCTAAGCCAAAATTTACCAAGTAAGCTAATTTGTCTTTTACCCTCCCGTCACGATTGATGAGCCCCCATTTTTCCCTCCTTATTCAAACACATCGCTTGATGCTTTCGCGGTTCGAAAAATGATTTGAATTTGCTTTCGGTTTCGAGTCTGACAATTACAGAGAAAGGATAAAAAAAAAATTGATTCTTTTGGTGAATTTTCTGGACCCATCATCCAATTTCCCGGTTTTTTCCAGACTTTCCGGGCCCATTTTCCAATTTCCCGACTTTTTCCAGACTTTCCGGATTTTCCGGAGCGGTAGACACCCTGATATGGCATTATTAGAGAAAAATGTAATAAATACCCAATATTTTTTATTAAAGTTTTTTTCAAAGACAACTTTAAAAATATTTTAATTCAATAATTCAGAGAGAAAGTCTCAAGAGACTTTGAGGAAAATTTCATTTTGATTTTTACCTTTGGAAGGAGGAGTGTTCAGACCCTTTAGTGTTTAGCCTCCTCCATGGATGCGCCTATGTGTAACATACCTTGATAATGAGAATGAAGCAAAATAATACCGAGTTTTCAATATAATATTTTTTAAATTATTTAATTGACCGCCAAACAATGAAACCATACTAAAGACTAAACGAACAATATATACATACATAACATTTTAAATTCGTTCTATAAAGTTTAATTCAGTTAATAAAAGAATGTGAGACATAATATACACATTTACAAAAGTATATAGCAAATGAGCTAGCTGAAGGTGGCCGTAGTTAAATATTAGGCGATCATAATATTCTGGTTAGGCGAATGTGGCTTTTATTTTTCTTTTCTTCTTCTTCTTCTTCTTTTTTTTTTTTTTTTGTAAACATAGTTGGGCAACTTTCCGGCATAAAGATATTTTTGCCACGACAAAGGCAAAAACTGATAAAAATCAGGAAAGTGGGAAACAATGGCAAAAATTAAAAAATTACTCAAATTGAGCACGCAATTATTAAATATAACATGGTATAAAGGTGTATGTTTCGGTACATTACCCGGTGAACTAAAAATTATTACGTTTGTTTATCTGAGTTTAATTAAAATGCTTTAGCTAATTAAATATAATTAAATTATTTTAGCATGGTTTAAATTCTCAATTTATATTTTTATCATTATATACTTAGAAATAGTTATATTCAGAAACTAAATTTTGATTACTGTTCAGAGCTATTTACATTATTTTAATAGTCTATCCAATATTTTTAATGAATAAACTCATTCATAGATTAATTTCATTTAATAAGAAAAATACATAAACATATAGATTTTAGATTCTTTACTTACCAGCTTTCTCTGTTGGGAAAATTTAAGTTAAATATTGATTAGAAAATTATGAAGGTAAAGTTAAAGTTATAAAACAGTATCAATTGCCTTGGACACTACACAAAATCATTCAGCTATCATAGCAGATGCGTACCATGTAATGGTGTATCTCTATGTAAAAATTTAAAACCTCATTATTCTCAAAAGTAGAAATTTGAACAAGTCATTCTGCCATGTCACCTTGTAGTATATTTACTACAACCGAAGTACAGATATGAATATATTTAAATTATAAGAATGAAGGGAAGCATGGTTAAGAGAAACTAATTCTGACTTTATAACATGCGGTACTAACTCCGAATTAAAAGAATACATAATCATTCAGCTATCATAGCAGGCGTGCGCCATGTAATGATCTGAATTTCTATCTAAAATTTTGAAATCTCATTATTCTCTAAAGTAGAGATTTGAACAAGCCATTCTGCCATGTCATCTTGTAGTATATTTACTAGACCCGAAGTACTTTGAAACTTGATTAAAATATTCAAAGTACTTGGACCCGAAGTACTTTGAATATTTAAATTATAAGAATGAAGGGAATCGTGGTTAAGAGAAACTAATTCTGACTTTATAACATGAGGTATTAACTCCGAATTAAAAGGAGACCCTTTTCCCAACTCTATTTCACAGAACAAGTTTTCAGAACTGTCAAGGCTCATAAATGATAAAAAGTACGTCGAAAGTTTGTGAAATTTCTAATGATTTTAGCTCATTACTTGTACACCTCCTCTTCGTCTGGTCGAAAAGGAGGTGTACACGCATTGCTTGCTAGACAGCAAGCAATGCTGCTATAGAAATATTTTATTTTCAACATCATCTTTTGTACAATCAAAAATTCGAAATAGACATTCAACAAATACTCTTTTAAAACTGGTTTATTACTATGATAAGGTACCAGAAATTACATAATTGAGTGTAATTTAAAATTTTAGCCAAATAAAAAATTTTAGCATTTCTGTTTATTTCAAATTTGACGAGCTTATTTTAACTTTATCAGGTCTTACGATATGTATCTATGTATACCCCATTTTTAAATGAATTGGGTAAGATTCTTTATGATTTAGAGTGGGGCACGAGCCTCTCCAATAATTTACTCAATTATAGGCAAAATTGAAATCACTTAACTAATTTTCTGTTCTAGCATAGACGACAGCCAGTGAAAATTTCATGTTTTGTATTTATTTAGCCTTTTTTCCCCCCAGACTCCGTGGGGAAAAGAAGGAATATTGGACTCAGCTAATTTGAAAATAACGTTTAGAAGTATTTTTAACACCTGCAGCAAATTCTGTTTTTTCTTTTTTCAACGGGCCATAAGTAATCTAGATTTATTTTTTGTGGGATTACGGCCGCTTATCTACACTAGGGGTATAGACCGATGGGGGTGCCCTCCTTGGCAGTCTTACAAGTGGTCTTAACCCATATTTACCACGGAACCCATATAAAACCACGGAAAACTCGAAACGGTTAGGTCGGCGGACGTGCCTTGGGCTTGAATCAGGCACCTTCCATCTCCTAATTGAGAGCGCTATGCCCTCGGCCACAGGTGGGGCTGTCTAGAAATGGTAATTAAAATTTTCTCTATACGCAAAAGAAAGCTTTGAACATTCTTTTGTTTCGTTTTATTAATATCACTAATAATACATTATATTTCAACTAAATTAAAATACAGCATTCAACGCGTCAAACACACACACGGATAAAAATTGTGAATTAAGAGTTATCGTCTATTTATTGCATTTTTTTACAGGAATATCGGTGTGCTAATGCTTTTGTTTTTTTACTCTGACAGTTGTTTTTCAGACAATTTTGAGACATTATGGGTCTTGTATGACCTAAGTGTATATAAAAGTGTATGGTATAGACAGAAATGTTTAAAATTTTTTGATACGTCAGTCTTTTTTAATTCTCTATTCTAAGGAAGTGGGGATCGTCGCGTGGGCCCAGAGCTTCCGTTACGCGCCGGTGCAACTTTTTTCGCTTTTGCATTGTACCCTGCTTGTCCCAATGAGTGTTTTAAAAATGTTTTATAAAGCCCATTGCAATTTTAATCTTTTTATATTTTAGATACCAGAGTCATTATTCAGAACACAATATACATTGTCCTCCACCTTGCAAATGTTGCGGGTTTAGGCCTTCTGGGTCTAGAGCACCGAACCATTCGACCAACGGCCCTGTAAACAGCCAAGGCCAAGTTGGGAGTCGAACTCGGACCTAACATTGCAGAAAGTGGTCCACTAACCCCGCCATACATGGTTAGCACACAATCCGAAGAAGATTGCTTTTTAAACCAGGAAGGTTAATAATGCCAAACAGCAGCTTACCTAGAATTTTAGTTCAGTGCGGTTGAACTCGTTTACAGTGACGACTCCCACATAAAGTCAAAATATTCTGAAGTGTTATGTAACTTGCCCATAGAACAAAAGTTCATTTGTAACATCGCTCTTATCCAATCCTGTCAATGACGATATAACATAGTTTCACTATATATTCAGAGATATTTGTTTCACTATTGCAGCGATAATTCTCTTTTTTAAGAAATGTTTTCAGTTTCAATTATGTAACCTTTAAGCTTAGGGTCGGAGGGCGCCTATTTTGCCAAATGCATCAATTGTAAAAGAACTTTCCAACACGCTCTTACTTTCCTTAACACTACTCCTTAACTCTTTCCCAATGCTGAAAAAAGGCAGCCGTTGCCATCGCTCGACTTAACTACCAGCAAGATGGCGGACGATCGAAACGTTCATCAGTTGTCACAGATCTAGAGACCCTTTTTTGACGACAGCTGGCTGTGCTGTGCCGCACAGCCAGCTGTCGTCAAAAAAGGGTCTCTAGATCTGTGGCACGCGATGAACGTTTCGATCGTCCGCCATCTTGCTGGTAGTTAAGTCGAGCGATGGCAACGGCTGCCCTTTTTTCAGCATTGGGCAATCTATCTAGCTGTTCTCGCATTCTTCCATTTTTCAGCAGATGTCAGTGCTGTTAAAAATAATCGTGACCATTTTTTTACGGGAAATGATCGTGCTAAAAAATAAAGGATTCTCGTGGAGCTATGTCACCCGCAACTATTTTTTATAGAAATCAAATCTCTTCTTCGTGACTGGCAACAGTCAAAACGTCAGATTTTGGTGTTCCCAGAGCGGGAACACTGCGCGTTAAAGAAGGGTTAACCTGTTAGTTCTCATTGTTGTAAAGATGCGATGGCAGTGACTTCTCTTTTGAAACCATCGATACTTCCCGGCATGGGTCTTTGAATGCCTGGGCACAAACATGGAATCGCTGCTTTTTCAAAGAAGGCAGTGAGCAGCTTACAATATACAAAGTATGCTGTCCTTATAACCGGGGTGCGTAATTATGTTTAGGCAAACCTAAACCAAGGGCATCTGCCCAAAAGGGGGGGGGGAGTTTGCACTCACATTATTATTATTTTTCCTGGAATAAATTATGATTTGTGTAAGGTGCTCAATTGTTACATGTTTTGTTTTCATTTTAATTTCCTATCCTTCCCAAAATCGAGTTGAAGAGTGCGTGCATGCCTGTATTTTGTTTGTGAATTCAATCAGTAAATGGCTACTAAAAGAAAGACATAGACATTGATGCAAAATATTTATTTAAAGAAGCAAAATTACATCATACAAAAGGCCCACAAAATTCTCTGGATAGTTCTCAGAGAAGGTGAATTCACTATCATCATAATGATTCAGTTCATTGCAAGCAGATTCACAAATTTAATGATAAAACAAACAAAAAAAGAGACCAACTACTTCATAGAGTTATGTAATACTGTGTGGAATAAACCTTACAGTGGACAAACTAAACTTACATACTAATTATTAGGAACTAAAATACAAAACACTTTTATGAAACATAATAATTAATTTAATAAAAAGAGAGAGGGAAATAAAAGTGCCATGAATATACTTGGATTTGGAAGAAGATGAGAGCAATGCATAAGGGATATTATTATTGTAATTTATAGAGAATTATATATATTTATATATATAAATCTCAGTATTTACAATTGTCTGAATATCTATCATTTACAGATATGAGTACTTCATATGTGGTGCACATATATATTGCGCAAGTGTTTAATGCTTAGTTTATGTAGAATCAAAATTACAGAATGAGACAAAATAGGAATAAAATTTATCTAAATTTCGAATGAAAATAACTACCCTCTGTGCAGTGTAGATGTTTATACATATTAGACAATCGTTCCTTTGTCTTATAAATTTAGGTGCGCCATTTAATGGTGAAGTTTTCATAAAGTAATAAACATGAGATCTTGGAAATACTTCTGACAATCATCGATAGATCAAATGTGATAGATTAAATTCCACTAAAGGAGGTCTTGTATTATATGTGGATATGTGGTTACAGCTTTTGCTGTGTTAAAGATTGGGGAATCTTGAGTAAAGCTTTCTGTTCATTCTCTTGTGCAAATCTCTCTTCTTTTTATTCCAAAGCCAATGCTATTTAATTAGACACTATACAGGACAACAAACAAATTTAATAAGTAATTGGATATCACTAAAAATGCATTGCAACAAGCATAACATATACTAAACTTAAAAATCAATTGTATATTCATATATATAAACAAAATTTCACTTTTTTTTCTTAAAAAAAAAAGACAAACTTATAAAATACAAATGCAATAAAAAGATACATAACTGCAAATAAAACAAAACACTAAGCATGTTCAAAAACGGAAATGAGAAAGAAAGAAAATTTTAATTCATATATCTCTATATAAAAAAAGATACATTTTGAGAAATTTTGAGAAACACTTCATACATTTGTATATAGTAATATCACAAAATATACACTGGTGGCTTACACATAAGGGAATAAAAAGTTTCTTTTTACAGATAACCAACTCCCTGTAATTTGGCATTTCAAAGAACCAAGCATGTTATTTGGCATTGAGCAAATGTGAAGTCTTAATTGTTGTTAGAACATATCATGGACCAGCCACACCTTTTAAATAATTTCTAACCACAATGTATGCTTAGTTCAAAATAATTCTTTTTTGTTCATATGTCCTGGAAAAACACTTAAATTATAATCTAGACTACTAAAATGCTGTGCAAATTATAAGAAATAATTACTTTCCTTTCATCAAAAGTAATTAATAAGTTAAAACAATGTTTCGTTTACTATACATTATATTGTACAGAGTAATTTTTTAATGCAAGTAATTGCAAGAAATCTAAAATCCTAAAAGTTGCAAATCGATATTTTTAAAATTTATGAGCTTTTTAATCCATAAAAGAAATAGTTACTTATATGCAAAACTAAGAAATTTTCATATGAACTACACCATTTTTCATAAACCCTTTTTTGCCGTAAAATAGATACTGGTAGGTCATACATCAATAATCAATTTTGTTCATTTGGCATACATATGTATTTTTGAGCTTCATTTTAACCCTTGCTCATGCACAAGCTCTTACTGAGAGGCATTTTTCAAAATCTTAGAATTCACAGAATGGCATGAGCCATTCAGTGAATCAACGAATGGACAAATCTAACATTTAACTTTTAAAATGTGTCCCTCCCAATATACATATATATGTATATATATATATTCATAAACAAGGTGAAAAAACATTCCAATAGCTACCTTTCTATTTTTTTGAGAAGGACTAATTACTTTCATAATACAATGCAGTATAGAACAATGCTTATATTGAACGATAAACAAGTTTGAAGTTTCTACACTATATGATTGAATACGAATCTCCAGTTTCAAGTTCAAGATTTTCTCATGCAGATATTAACTTGAGATAGCCCTTTAGACAATAGATTGCTGAAAACACTTTTAACAAAAATTTCAAATAAAAGCAACAAATACAGAAATGCTTCAGTCTTTTTTTTTTTTAATCAGACAACACCAAGTAACTGACACCACTGAATTTTGAATGAAAAACCATAAAAGGAGCAAGTGTGTCAAATATGTTAAAAATCTTAAATCATTATTACTGAAATATTTTATTCATTCAGCCACCAGATTTCTATTATCGTCTGTTCATCCATACAGTGGAAGACAAAAGGAGAAAAAGAGGGGAAATAAAAAAAAACCCAATTTTTTTTTTCTTTGCTCTTGGGAATGATAGTCAGTCTTCTAGAAAATTCCAGATGATTTTCCACCAGGTGGATTGCGGACACGAATACTGTTTCCGTTCATGGGACTTTCAGGAGAGGTGTGTCCATTCACTGTAAAACAAAAATTAAATGTAAACAACATCTATATAAGAATCTGAATGTCTTTTAAATTTTATGTGTGCACTTGGGTGCTTTTTTAACCCTTTGAGGCGCAACCCTTTCCCAATGCTGAAAAAAGGGCAGCCGTTGCCATCGCTCGACGCCACAGATCTAGAGACCCTTTTTTGACGACAGCTGTGCCGGACACAGCCAGCTGTCGTCAAAAAAGGGTCTCTAGATCTATGGCACGCGATGAACGTTTCGATCGTCCGCCATCTTGCTGGTAGTTAAGTCGAGCGATGGCAACGGCTGCCCTTTTTTCAGCATTGGGAAAGGGTTGCGCCTCAAAGGGTTAATAAGCGTTAGAACCCCTAAAAAGTAACCCGACCAAGGCAGACGCCCCCGCTTCCGTAGGCAGATCCTCTCGTGTAGGTCTGCCATAAAACAAAACTCGAACTTGACGAAAATTTGAACTTTCAATTACAAAAAAAATTTTTTTTTCTATGTTCGCTTCAAAAATTTGTATAGGGTGCGCGCAGTCCCACGTTTTTCTAGAAAAAAGGACTAAATTTATAAACGAGCCGTCTTCCTTGAAAATAATACAGGTCCATTTTTGTTAAAATAATTAGTTGAATGTTAGAAATGTTTTCATCTCCTAATGAAGACAAACTTCCTAGCTCGGATAACTATGACATTTCTAAATTTATTAACACCGGCCGTGAAAGCCTTCGTTGCCATAAAAGGTTTGTTAATGAAAACAATGAATTTTCGCTTTGAATTTTTATCTACAAACAGTTTCCTCGAAAATTTTTTTTTTTTTTTTTAATTTTGTCAATATAAATTTACGCTGCCAATGAAATTACAACCCATTCAAACACAAATCCATAGATACCATAATATAAAATTTCCTTACACGAAAAGAAAAGGGTTCAAATCTCTATTGCATAAATTACCGTTTTTCCAGAAATGAGATGGTATTGTGTTCAATTGGAGATAACTTACAGGGTGTTTCACGACGGACCTTCCAACTTTGAAAATAAATAACTCAAAAACGGTGATTGATAAAAGCATAAAACATGCAGTATGTTTATTTAAAAAAAAAAAAAAAAAAAAAATCTTAAGAATTTGATACAGACAACAAAAAATTTTAGTTACAAATTCCGCCGATAGATGGCTCTGAAAGCGACAATATGGATGTAAGAAAATCCTCATTTGTCCCATACATGTTCGCTCCATTCCCCAAAACTTACCGTTTGGGCTGTAATCTCTTGCAAAAGCATCATTGGACCTTTTTCTTTCACGATGACGACTGACTGTATATTTAGCTTTTGAAACACTTTTTAGGGAGTTTGCGCATAGGCGATTTCACTCACGGTAAGGCTGACGTTAAATGTCATTATACAGTACAGCGCATGCGCACATATAAAATAAGTTTCATGATTGACTCGGAACTTCTTAACAGTTGATAGAGTTAGCGTTAACGTAGGAAAAAAACGTAATGAACAAACTCCCTATTGTCACCCAAAAACCGTTAGATGATCGACGGCATACGTCATGGTTCATGCAAGAAGGGGCTCGCCTACACCGTACACAAAACAATTTTGATTTTCTGGATTAATAATTTGATGATAGAGCTGTTGCGTTGAACTATGCTACAGTTATGGGAAAAGGCATGGATTGACTTCCGTATTCTTTGGAAATCCCTCTCTTTCCCAACCCCAAAATTTTCACCTGGCGTGTGGTTTGGAAGATGCGCCCATTAAATAGGTTTTGATATGGCCGTTCCCGGTGTCTGAGCTGTTTTTCTGGCAACTGTATTGCCGCTTATAGCGCCATCAATCGGCCCAATTTGTAACTAAAGTGTTGTGTCTTCCATATTAACATACCACTGGTTTCACGCTTTTATCTATCACCGTTTTCTGGAATAGTTATTCATTTTCAAAGTTAGGGGCTCTTGTGAAACACCCTGTACCTACACTGAACTGCCCATTACCTGAGCAGGTAGTCGAATGATACAAGTTCACGTACTCGATCAACCGGACTTTTCCCCCAATCGATAGCAACGATATATTCGGCCAAAAAAGTGACGCCTTCCACACTAAAGCCTCGCAAATGATTTATATCCTTAATAATTTCCCGTGTTACCAATGCAAAATAAATTCTTTAAGGTAACTAACTATAAAACCATCGAAGGGTTCCAAAATAAGATGCAAAAGGTCTCGCATCTTATGATAATTTTCGTTAAGTACAGAGTTTGAGGTACAAACTGGAAGTTTGCCCAACTTAAAGATGTGAAATGTATTTTGCAAGGTTAAAAGAAGTAAGCTGCAAGTACAATTAAATTTGCTTGAAAACAGTATACTTCTCAGTGAAGATGCTGATTAGCCAAACTTCAAAAGAACAAGTTATTAGTACATCGGGAATGTATTTTACCTTTTACTTTATTAATCATACATATATTATACATTCATACACGATTCTGTCTAAATTAGACCGATTTGAAACATCTTTAGCTGAATAACTCCATTTAATATGCTGAATAATACACTACACCAGTGAGATTATCTCATCTCCCTAAATGGATTTCTTTTAAGTATAGGTAACTCGTTATCTCGAAGTCCGAAGGGACCGCCAAATACTTACCAGAATTGCCCTCTTTCCCTAAAATTTTCAAATATAAATGCAGCAAAGCATCGTTTATACGTCTTTCAAAGGACTGATCTGACACGACGTATAAATGAAATATTATTAAACAGCTTTGATTGTTACAGGTTTAACGGTACTAAAGCAAATTTATGTAAAATAAGGAACTAGTAAGTTTTTTTTAAGGTACTAGTAAATTTAGGTACTAATAATTTTAGTTTCTACACAGAAAACTATAGCTTAAAAAAAGTTATTATATAAGTGAAACAAATTCTATCTTTATTGCGCAATATCTTAAATATTGCAGGGATAAGCAGACAACCAAATATATGAGGGGATTGAAATCATTCATAGTCGGCAGATGTGCTAATTATCTTTGATCTTATAACATACGGATTAAATTAAGTTCATGAAATGTTTTTTCCCTCATGTTCTGGCAAGCAAAGTAAGTTCTAAACTTTTCAATATAGTCAACTGTGCCTTTAAAAGTAGGTTGTTAAAAGCTGTATAGATTGCCCAATGCTGAAAAAAGGGCAGCCGTTGCCATTGGTCTACTTAACTACCAGAAAGATGGCGGACGATCTAAACGTTCATCGCGTGCCACAGATTTAGAGACCCTCTTTTGACGACAGCTGGCTGTGCCGCCACAGCGTCATGAGTGAAGAAGGGTTGATTTATCTTCCACGGAAATCTTTCCGATAACATCGCAGTAGAGCCCCAGTGACAAGTAGTTAAGCATAGATCGAGATAGCCCATTATTAAATGACTTAAAAACTAATTTTTCTTTCACAATTTGAATAAGATCCACATGCAAACTGCACATTAAAAATACTTTCATCTCTTAAATGAACACAATTTAATACAGATTGTAATGGTCTTCCACTGAACTTACTGTATCCATTAGATCCATTCATGCTCCCGTTGGGGGTTCCATTGGCAGATCCGTTTGGAGTTTTGGGAGTTCCATTCTCAGAAACGATAGGTTCACCAGTTATAGGGTTGATTTGGTTTCGGCGAACTGAAATATTAAATCGTGTCATACATAACTGATCGACACTATAAATCGGGGAAATAAACACTACAAAAACAAGACACATAAAAATCTAAACGTTAAAATTACAAATTCACGACGAAGAACTCTAACAATCAGTGCTCTTTGGCGAATTTAATTGTTTCTGCAAACGACATTTTGATTAAAATAAAATTAAAAAAAATAGAGGGTGCGCAAAAGAAGGACTCTCACAAACAGATCTTGATTAGTACCATTTTGTTTGCCGCAGGAAAAAAGAAAAGAAGAAGAAGAAAAAAAAAAAAGAGTGATCTTGGTAGGATAGAGAAGAGAGGCCATTGGCTGTGTGAAGACGCCTTGCTTAACGGACAGACTTCTTTTTTTTTTTCTACGTACATTTAATCAAGAATTAGACCCATTAATTATAACTAACCAAAAATTGTTCAATAAAATTCATGGGAATAACCAATTCATTCTGACGAAGGGTAAGCTTGAAGCCACAATAAAGTAAAAATAAATAAATGAAAAGGATATTGTGCTTTAGTGTGACCCAGTGAAAACTTACTTAAATTGCATCCATTTGGAACAAACAACAATATTTCGTTTCTCTGTGTAGATAAGAGATTTTCTGTAGAGAGGTTCTTTCGGAATATGACGTCGGAGCGTTTAAGTTTTGCTATTTTAAAATATGTGAAAGTTTATATCAAGAAATTCCCATGAAGACATCGAGCAGTAGAGAAAATCTTCAAGGGTACATTCCTAGCACATCAGAATCCAAAATCGATATCAGAATCCGGAAAGATTCCGTAAGGATAAGAAGATTTCTTTTCGTTATAGTAGTTAGCGCTCTTTGCGAGTGCGTTCCAAATGTTGGAGTCTTCCGAATGTTGAATTGCAGGGAATACTCCCCCGCAAGAATCAGAAGATCCTCTCGGGGCATTTGGATTCAAGTGTTGATCTTTAAAACATACCTAATGAGCTTGTTGAAACAGTTCCGAGGGACAAGAATTTTGGACTAAAGATTGCTTAAAATTGTTCGCCTCGATGACAAATATGTAGAAAACAGTTAAAAAGAATGCTCTTCAGGTATCATTACACTTTACAAGAGCATTCACTTGAGTTCGACGCTGAAAGTTAGTAGATAACTTTTTTTTTTTTGCTATTCTTCATCTGTAAACATATTTTGGATTTTTAAAAATTATTAATCACAGTGAGGGCCGCAATAAGAGGAGGGCAAAAGTGTCACATGCGCCGAATTGAGGGGGGCGCTAAAATCTGTTATGGTTCCAAAGAAGGGGCGGCCAAAATTAAGGCTTGCTGATGGTAGGATAAACTCTAGTTGCGGTACTGATCACGATTCTTTGATTAATTATCCGTTATAAGCAAGTCATCAGTTGAGCAATTTAAATTTTATTAATATAGTTTAAATCATAGCTTACCTGGGGTGGACTTAGCTCTGGAGTCTAACTCTCGAACTTCTTCCTCGAAAATGGATGACCTTTGCCTGTTGACGACTCTTCGAGGAGTTTCGTCGTCTGGAGATCCTCCAAAAAGACGCTCTTGCGTGTCCAAGACCTTGGCGGGAGTGGTAGGAGTATGCCCGTTCGAATGGGCTGAGTCGGGAGAGTCTGGAGAGAAGATGTTGGACTGCATATAGTTCTTGCCTTTCCTTGGAGTCATCTGTCCTCCTCCATTGGGACTGCTGCCATTTTGGATGCCGAATATGTCGCTGCATTCGCCGCCTGGTGGTTTGACAATCCTACGAAAAATAGACAAACACACATATTAATCGAAAAAGATGAATGTAACACACACTGAACTGTACTCAGATGGTTCTTTAAAAGCTTAAAAAATCTGTGCCCAGAACAGGAGTAAACGTTTTCATTCTTACTACGAATAATTTTCTAACTTTTTGTATGGAGGGATTATCCTTCAAGTCTACAGCCAGTTACATGAATTGCTATAAAGAATTGTTAAAGCAATATTATCGCAACAAATGACAACTTTATGAGAGATCAATTTTCTTTGTATAGAAAGAAGTGCTAAAATACATTCCATCCAACCAAAGAGAGTCGTATGTGACCTGTCTAAAAAATGTGGAAAATCGAATGTGACTGGTTCGAAAAATTGTTGAAGACAGGCTATTATTATTACTATTATTATTCTCAAGAATCTGCATTCAATGTCAGTAATTTAGAATGTATCATCATTCTACTTACATTAAAATAAATGATTAATCACCAGAGAAATGCAACAAAATTTCTTGTGCCTCTTTCACATTTTAAATGTTCCGTTTAATCTATCACAATATGAAATTCGCTACGCTGAACGAACCCCAAAGATTGCAGTGGTGGATACAGAATTTTTTTATTGGGAGAAGCTGATATATAAAAAAAAAAAGCTTTTTTGACCTAAGCAAAATCTCCAGTAAAGCTAGAATACAATATCTTTTATCTTATTTATTAATTTTTGAAGGGACGTTGATGGAACCCCTAATATTTCAGAATTGAGGCATTTTAGTTTCCCCATTTCTTTTACTTTGCAGACACCAATCCAAAACTTATCTACAAATTATTATTGAAGTAATACAATAAATGTTATTCACCGAGCATTATTAAGCAAAATTTTATTTTCTTAGATCACCCAGTTACTTAAGGGTTGTTGCAATCTCAGTTCATTGTACCACAGTTCCAGGAAGACCTTCTTAAACCAGACGAACAGTGTGCGCCTTTCAGCAAAAAACTGCACGTGCTTCGCCATTGCTATACAGATATTATTCTGAATTACGAAGGGGGAAAGGAGTGTCTTGTTATCAACTGAACTCCACAAAGTTTGAACAACTTCTTTATTCGAGTGTTGAAAAAGAACAAAGCGGGATTATCTTTTAACATTTTTATACAGCAAACATCGCCGCTAAGCCTAACCGCAAAAAGAAGCTTTCAACACTTCAAATATTTTTTCCCCCCTAATTATTTTTTGAAATGCCAAAACAGTGCGACTCCCCTCGCGGTGATTCATGGTGACGATAAATGAATTTCGATGCAATTTTTGAAGGAAATGTCTTTGGATGCAGTAATTATCTGTCCTACAAGGAGAGAAGGGGAGCAAGCACTCAACTCGGCGGTGCTCGAGTGATGTCACGTAACGCTTGCGTAAAATTGTCGTCATAACGCAAAGGGAGTTTCTTATCAGAAATATCAAGAGAATATTCTGAGTCACTTCCCCCAAATGTGGTTGTTTAGCTCAACTTTTATCGCTTTCATCGTTATTTCATTTACTTATTTTTAATGAAGAGGTGGGGCGCATGTTTAAAGAATAATTTTAAATCTTGAAAAATCTTAGAAGAAGTGGAAGTTTACTAAAAAGAATTTTTCTGCAAAGTAACACTGTAAACCAGACTATAAAAATTAATTATTTATGCAGGACGTATCCAATAATAAGGGAAGCAGGGATTATTAAACCTATGCTTTAAGGATAAACTTTTTTGTCTATCGTCTTTAAATGCAAATGAATGCTTACAACTAAGATTTAGTTTCATGTTCTGTAAGTATTACGCCTTCATAATTTTGAATTTTACTCTAACACGCAAAAGTATTGATTTTGTTTTTAGTACATGAACATCAATACAAGTCAATAAAACATTTTTATTATAAATTTTACGTTACACAAGTAAAGCTAATAAAAGACATTCCTAAAATTAGCGATAACAATGCATAAAACTTACTGCGATCACAACATAAATTTTTGTCAGACAGATGGCATCATGAAGCAGCCTTGAGAAATTGGATTGATTTGAAGCATTAGGACTGATAATTTAATCCTGTTTTGGTCAGTTTGTAAAACTAATCGAATGGTGGGCACGGACAAAAAAGGCCTAGGTAAAACCCTGCCATGCAAGAATAAAGATACTCCGTGAACACTCTGCCAGCATTAGATTTTACATTAAGCTGTAATTACTACTGTTGATTCTCTCCCATACGATAATCCCTCCCGTAACCAACTGTTGGTATCGTTATACGAAAATTACTTACGAGACAATAATTATGTAAGCTAATTGATGAAGACTGAAAATAACGGTCTTTCTAACGGTGATGGCTATTTGATTAAGGCCCACTGTGAATGCGAGTGAGAGAGGTACACGACAGATGGTCTTTTCAAGATGAACTGCTCCGTATTCCTGTTACATCCCAATAAAACCACCAGAATGATCACCACCTCAGTGAAGTAGTGTGAAATAGCCGTGGGGGCGTTCTCATGAATTTATTAAGAAATTAACTAAAATAGTATCAGTTTATGTTTACTGTACATTTTTTGTAGCACTGATATTCTTAAGCAAATTGTTTCAAAAATCATTATTTTTTTGGGGATGGAGTACTCACTTCATCTAAATTTACTACGACGTAGAAAAAACAAAGACATGAAAAACAAAATACAGTTATAAATTAAAGGCAGATTAAAATGTTTCTTTAGAGCAAAAGCCAAACAAACTGACCGACTTAAAGAGATAAATTTGTGGAGGTTGTTAGCACAAAAAACCATAATTACAGCAAACGACCATAATAAAAATTCATTAACGGGAAGCCATTTGAATTCGTTATTCCTTTGTGCTGCTAAGACAACAGATGTAAATTAAAAACGTTGTAGGTGGAGAAGTTCAACAGTTGTTCCACTTTAGCAACCAAATTCAATCCTCCACGAAGGGCGATTCACTGGCTCTACGTGCGCTATGTCCGTTTTAAAATAAAATTAGGTAGTTCTCCAAAAACAAATAAAGACGGTCATTATTCCCCCCCGGTGCACAATTTGAATAACAACAAACAAGAAGCACAGTCGCAGTGTATCCACCACGTGTCTTTTTTCTTTTGGGTCAAGTGCAGAAGTCAAAGTTTTAAACAACGCGTGGGCAACAACATAAACGAGTTAGGGCAAAAAAAAGATATCGTCTGCCCGCCGGCCAGTTTTTTCGCGGTCGTTGGCTTTTTTTTTTTTTCTTTTTAGTAAATTAATGCTTACAGTTTCCATTCTATCTCTCTTCCTCTCAGCATTCTTTCACCTGATAACAGACTCTATTACAACGCCAACTGCTTAAAATTATACCATTAAAGTGCTGCCAAGCCGGGGAAATAACCGAAAAACTATATAATTTCCTCGTGCGGGAAGGAGTCATGGAAATCGGTAACCAGACATACGTAAAAAGAAACGAAATGAAACAAGACCTATGATGGATGAATTACTATTCCTTACGGGGGGAAATTACATAGATTACCAAATACATCTGCTTCTTTTTAACCCGAGTTTCAAATTATAAAAAGATATAGTTACGGACACTACGAGATGCAGAAAATTTCTCTTGATTGTTCGTCTACTGGTGTAATAAGACAGTGATGTGATGTATGGAGGACCAATCTCAAGACATATTTCGTCTAGATACACAAGATTTATTTAGTTGAATTTTAGGGATAATAACTGAACGAACATTATATATTTAATGAGAGATCACGAAAGTCCTTAATGTAAACATATTTCACTTTCATTTATCAACATCTCAAGGTTTTTTTTTTTTAAAGTTTGGTTTCTTTTTAAGTTAAAGTTTTCTGAGTTTTTCAAAAGTTATTATTTGCTATTGATACGTACAAGATATCTTGATTAAAAAATTGATAATATACAAAGAACATGTCTATCGATTATTTTAAATGTCTATATTTTTTCATTACAAACAAAATAAGTGAAGGGAGATACTCAAGAGGAGGGGACGGGGTAAGTTCACTTTATGATTTCTGAATTTGTCATTTTCTATGGAAACGGTATTTTCTGTGTGTTCTCATTAATTTATTAAGTGTTTGGTGTTGCTGCTCTCATAGAACCATTACCACAAATCTCATCAATTAATGAATGATACAACATAAAATCTTTCATAGGGAAATATGCAAAGTTTCTTTTACCAGAAATTACGTCTAAGAAAGAATATCGCCCCTGTCTAGCTGTCTTCCAGTAATTTATACAAAAACACGCAGGTGGAGCAGAAGCAAGGAGATGTTTGTCAGAAATACCGAGTTAACAAAGACCCTCCTGCCAGTGCCGGATTAACAATATAGCAAATGTAGCAAATGCTACGGGCCCCGCGCTTTTGGGGGGCCCCGCGCCTTTACCTTGAAAGTTTTCGTCTTTCAAGGTAAAGTGGACTCAAGATCTAGCTTTTTTGACACTTTCCAACAAGGTAGAAAAGTGTTTAAGATTTCGGTTTGTCTGTCTGTCCGTCCTTGATATAACTCGCGTCAATATGCATCGATTTCTACGAAATTTATATATGTTATTCTTATCTGCAGTACCATGTACCCTATTGTATAGGATCTATGTAGCATTTATAGAATTTTTCTACAGGAGCACTGAAAATAGTCCCAATACATTGCGCTCTATGGGACGTTATTCTTTAAAGAGTATCATCCTACTAACTACAAGGGGTGATCAAATGAAAAGGTACGAAACGACATGGTAGGTACAAATGTAGACTTTATTCAAAATATACGCCATTGGATTGAGCAAAACGATCCTACTGATGAACAAGCCGCAGGATTCCTTGTTGCCAGAATTCCTGTGGCCGTGACGAGACTCAGTCCGTCACAGCGTCCTTGAGTACGTCGTCCGAGTGGAAGCGCTTCCCTTTCAGGTGGTTTCTTCAGGGGACCCAACACATGGAAATCGCAGGGCAACATGTCCGGACTGTAGGGCAGATGGTCCAACGTCTGTGCTCTCATAGCTGCAGGGACAAATATGATAACGGTTAGGTTGTTGCAACGTTTCGTACCTTTTCATTTGATCAACCCTTGTAGTTGCGCTGAACCCTGACTTCAAATAAAACTTTTTCCTCCATGACTGCAAAAAGATTACAATGTCAAGGACAAAAAGCCTAACAACTTCTACGTCGTTTGTACGATCCGCTTGAAATTTTCCACAACTTTGTAAATAAATATAGATAACAATCTGTCAATTTTAAAAATCTGAAAATCCACCCGTTCCCTCATTTTTAAGCGATTTTCGCTATTTTCAGCACCATTTCGTTTCCGAGAGTCAAAAAAAGTGAATCATTTGCGTGACAAAATGACCTATTTTAAGTTAAAATGACGTCATACAATTGGGGATTCCAATACGTTTAAAATAATTTCTCCCGATTACACAGTTTATTATTATTTTTTTCCCCACAAATAAATCGTCTGCTGGATATTCGAATGTTTATGTATACAAAACGAAAGCTTTCGACTGCGAAAAGATTCCGCGCGTTTCCAGATGAGCATGAAATTAGATTTGGGTATGTAATAAAAAATGAATATGAGCTTATTTATTTTAGGTGGATGAAAATTAAATATATTGAATGAAAGACAAATTTCCTTAAACTGTTTTTTCTTGCGCCCGTTGTATAATTGCCTCCACAAAAGGTTTTGACTTCTAGTTTTAGAGATATTCTGCTCTTCGAAATGAAACAAAATTGGATGTTATTAAGGATTACAAAATGAAGCTTTGCATCGAAAATAGTGTCTGTATAGTTAAAAGTTTTTCTATACGGGAGCACTCAAAATAATTTCAATACAACACGGCCAATGGCAGTTTAGAGACAGGCATCTATTTTAAGCATATAATACTATCCTACAATATCATTAGCTAATAATCCGACGACGATCGTATTCCTCCTTCAAAATTTGCGCCAAAAGCCGGCAATGTTGGCGACTATTGCTATAAATTGCCAAATAGGGTGCGAAAAAAATGCTTTGAAAAATGAACCGAACTTGGGCATATTTTTATTATTTTACGATAAATCGAAAAGGGTATTTACGTATTATCCGGCGGTCATTAACGCCAAACTATTTTTTCCTCAAATTTGCTGGCAAACTGTCGCCAATAGTATTCCGAACCATCAATAATTTCATGTGTCCGGCATTTATCTTGGCGAAAAAGTTGCTCGTCTTGGCGGATCGCCGGGATAATATGTAAGTACCTCGAAAAATGTCTAATGTGATTATATTAAGCTATGACGATTTCTTTGGGAATTTTGAAAATTCTTTACTCGCACTGTAATTAACTGATTTATTGTACTGTGTTTTGTTAAGGGCTATTTGCCTAGGAGTGGGAGGGGGTCTCCGACCGACGAAAATCTGTTAATGCATTAGAACCCAAAACGGGTTAACGGATTTACACGGAACAAAATTGCAAACTTTGATTCTTTAGCGCTTGGAAAATTAATTTGAGACTGTTAACCCTTAAAAGAATAAATTTCTCGCTCTCTGTGTTCGTCCGATACCATTATGTTGTATAAAAGGATTATTTATACATTTTTAACCTACCAGCAAGTTTAAGAGTTCCTTATGATTTCGGTTATTTGTCTGTTCTGATTTCTACCCATCCAGTGTTCTAACTCAATAGTAGCACAACAAGTTCAAAAAACGTTTAAATTACGTTGGAAACATGTTTTTTGACGTTAAAAAACGTGTTTTAAACGTTTTTTGGACTAATTGTGCTACTGGGGCTGCTGTGGATATACATCGATTTGTGCGAAATTTATGTTTTTTCTATGTACAGTACCATGTACCATATTGAAAATGGTGTATGTAGTATTTATAGTTCTTTTTCAAGCGAAAAAAATCCAATGTATAGCACAGTCTAAAAAACAGAAAATTAGGGGAGTTCAGGGGGGTCTCCCCTGTATCTGTTGATACAAGAATGACTGAATCAACAGTCATTCTTGAAAACATATTTTAGAGATATTCGATTTCTGAAAGAAAACAAAGTTGGCATATATATTACTAAGGCTTTCAAAATCATGCTCTCCATTGAGAATAACGTCCGTATTATTAATAGTTCTACAGGAGCACTCAAAAGAATTCCCATACATTGCAGTCTGTGGCATTTGAGAGACACTAATACATTTCTAGCACAAGACAATGAGTATAAAATTTTTATATTCTTCAGTTAAACGCTAAAAATAATTAAAGGTATTTTACAGGGTCTCATAAAATTGCATTTATAGTGATAATACAACATTTTTTTTATCTACGAAATCTCGCCAGTTTTAACTAAAATACATCGCAGATTTGTCGCTTTTTTTTTTTTTTTTTTTTTTTTTTTTTTTTTTGTATTGGAAAGTGTTTTATAATCTCTGAGCTTGGCATGATTTATCTTTCTTTATTTTTTAAGGCAACAGATAAATCTTGTAATTCTTTTTTTCTTTCGTTCTTTCTTTCTTTCTTTTTCTTCTTTTTTCTTTTTTTTTTTTTTTTGGATAAGACAATTTCTGTAGCTCTATATAGTGGAACTGTAAATCAGTTGTAGACAACTCATTGAAAGAATGTATGTATAACGCGGCTGTTCGAGCCTCGTCAATGGGAGACCCCCTGAACCCCCTAATTTTTTATTTTCATGATTGCCATATTAAAACGATATTTATGGACTATGTCGTTTTATCTCTCATCTATCGTGTATTTCACCTGGTAACCCGATGTTGAAATTCTTAGGATTGTAACCTATTGATAGAAAAATACATGTGATGCACATTCTACAGCTGAGTAAATATTGTAACAATAGATTAAAGCTGTTGTGAACTAATAGTACTTAAATATATGTAAAATATACATGTGATGCATATTCTACAGCTTACGAAATATTGTAACAATAGATTAAAGCTGTTGTGAAGTAATATTATTTGAATGAACGGATGACATTTTTAAATAATCATTTTATCAAATAAATGCAACTTTACGGAGCTTATGGAAATCGGTGGTTTACGTAACACATACTAACCTTTTCAGCGGACATTTATTCTTACTTTTATGTCGCGTTTTCGTAACGTATTTTCGTGTCTCATTTTTATGTCACATTTTCAAAAGGGGGTGAGAGATAAAATGACATAGTCATTAATATATTTAATGTGGCTGTTGCATGCCTGCATTATTTAGTCAACTCATTACCTAGGCGAAACTGAATGAGTATTTTAAAGTCAGCAGTAAGGACACACACAAGAGTATATTTAACAATACTGTGGAACAAAAAACACTTCTGAGAAAAAAATTTCAAGGAGCATCCAAAAGGGCGGAAGTAAAAGAAAGACAGAAAGAAAGGCTGTATCATTATCTTTTTGTTGACTAAAAGCGAAACTCGGACAAACGGAGGAAGGGTTATCCATATCCTTGCACCACCCACCTATGGCCTTTAGAAAATGGATTCCTTACCAATAATGTTACATTTTTTTCTTTATTTGAAGAATGAATCCAGAAATAAACAAAATATAGAAAGAAAACTAAGTGCCGAAACAAAAGAACAGACTCAGGGTCTGATCAAGGGCGGATTAAAGGGAGGGGGTCGGCGGAGGCGACCGCCCCTCCTGAGAAAAATGAAATTAATGTAAACAATCCCAACTTACTTCCATAAAATTTGTCTATATGTATGTGAATCTTCCATCCAAGCCTCCACCTCAAAATTGTATTAATCCGTCAGTGGGCCGGATTATTCATTAGGCTGTAGTCCATCTGTCCCGATCATTTCAGGGATTTCTCAGTAACAAGTCGAATAAATTTTTTAATGAAGTTGTAATCAAACTTTTCAAAATGACTCAATAGAACGGAAATATTTGTGGCTATTTCTGAAGATGTTCTCTGGAACGCGAGTTGACCTTCTGCATTTCCCCGAGAGCTGAGATCCATAGGATTAAGATTGTAGGAAAAACGCGCCCCATAATCAATAATAATCCCCCACGAAACAATAATTTTCATTTAAATATTGGACATAAAGTTATTTTGTTTTGCAGTAAATATGAGGATGGTATTTTAAACGAATGTTGGGCAGCCCCAAAGTTCTTTTGTTTTAGAGTAAAGGGGGGTGGCTTTGGCGAAATTCGAAAGTGTACTAGGGTGTAAACCATCTTTGGCTTTTAGTAGTTGGCTTGCTTTGTTTTTACCTAATTATTTATTTTACATTTTACAATATTTAAACAAAGGCGAACTATTTTTTGAAACAATAATAATATATAGAATGTAAGTCTTTTTTTTATAGTTGGGGAATCCACTATTACGATAAATTATCTTATTAATCTCGGAAATTAACCACGTTAAATATAAAAGAATTGATTTTTGGCCGGTCGAAACCACAGGTCAAGAGCGCGAATGCCAGTACGTTCGTTCAAATAAAATAATTAGAACCGAGAGGATCTTCGCACAAAGACAAGACGGTCGGGGTATCCTAGAAGCCATAACCCCAGACAAACTGAAAACAAAAAGAATTTTCGGATACTCTTGATCCACAAAGAAACTCGCAAATTACTTGTCACATTTAAGATTATTATGTCTTGCAAAAACATTTGAACGTAATACGATAATGAATGTTTTATCTGAATTTTTTATTATTTATTATATAGATTATTCTATTTAGAAAAGATACAATCCTCTTATAAAGGATTTTTTGAGCAAAATATTTTATATCATTTTAGCGAGGATAAGTTGAAAAGTAGTGCACATATGCTTGTAGAACACTAACGAAATGACCTTTAGAAGTGTTCCAAGCGGTATGTGGAAGTAACAGTCCCCCTGTACAAGCATGTACAGTTTAAATGCCTTCCGTGCATGCAGTATATTTTGAATGGCGGAGGTATTATTGTGCTAGATCTATCTATCCCCAGTTCGATTTCTTATGAATTAACCCATTAAATAAATTAAGAGAAGTTAAAAATATGTAACCTATTATTAGTAAAGACCGTCCAGATAATGAAATAATTTTACAAGCATGTATTTTTATAGAGGAAAAAATAGTGTTTAAAGGCACAGTTTAAAATACATATTGATTTCGAAGGTTCTAAAAATTTTACAGAAACAATTATTATTTTATGTGTGTAAACATGTCTAGTTATATGTTTGCATATGGGAAAGGTGGGAAGTGTTAGAAATTCCAAATATATATCCATGAACATTAACATTCATTAAAAAAAAACCTGAGTTGTACGAATAAATAACTTTAAACATCGCCAGTCTCACTATCTATTTAGCCCCCCCCCCCAAACTTTATTCTGACAGGCATTTTTTCCCGCACACCAATTTACTTGGAGAAATTGATTGGTCTAGTGTTAACTCAAATTTGTTCATTTTGAATCAAGAAAATTCGTAAAAGTTGTGTTTTATTTTATTATCACACAAAACCTACAGATTAGCACACCCAAGGTGGAGGAAGGACTGGAATAAACCTCTCGCGAATATAACACGTGGGACCTTTCCGTTTTGTTTACATCTAATTAGCATTTGTAGCACCATTAATTAGCACTAAACATAAATTGTAATATAATTAGCACTATTTATTTTCTCATTTAATTTAGCTCTACTACTTTAATGTGAGGGTGAACTCTTCCCCCTAAAAAAAAAAAAAAAACATATATATATATATATATATATATATGGGTGCGCCACTGAGCAGGGGGCCCCTTGGTAACATTTGCTACGGGCCCCGCGCTGTCTTAATCCGGCACTGCCTCCTGCCACTTACTCCATGCGTTTTCACAATAACATTTTGTCTCTACATGCATCCTTACTTTGAAATTGACATTGCAGCTGTATGCGAGGTTGGAATGCGAAGAAAAGTAATAGAATTCAGAAGTTTTACCAAATTGAATAACCTGGCAAAGTAATTTTGACATGAGGAATTTTTCCAGTCACATGTTGGATTGAAATGGAATTTAAATAAAA
The DNA here is from genome assembly GCA_038373885.1 of Cheiracanthium punctorium. Taxonomy (NCBI): domain Eukaryota; kingdom Metazoa; phylum Arthropoda; class Arachnida; order Araneae; family Cheiracanthiidae; genus Cheiracanthium; species Cheiracanthium punctorium. The sequence continues at coordinate 927,436 of JAWZYV010001543.1, forward strand.
TACATTAAGAGAAAACGCACACAATGTATAGAGTCAGAATCGTGACGTGTCTTGTATAGTCACGTAACTCAGAAAAGCATTTATTTTTTTATTTTTGTGATAAAGTTAGGTGGAATTAAGTTTTCTGTTCAATAATATTTCATAAAGAAACATTCCCTAGTAAAAACTTATGCTTAAGTTGCTTAGTTAATCTTTGAAATTACAATTAAAACAACGTTTAATCAAAAACATTTTTTTTTCTTTCTGAAAAGTCTATAAAACTTTGAAAAGTCTTCAACATACCGAAAAGACTAGGAAAGTTTAAAGATTAATAATTCGGAATAATTGTCATCCTTCCATTTCTTATCCTACTATATAGTTACGCTGATCCTTGACTCCCCGTCTCACTGACTGGCCGATTCACTGATACGCTAACAATTTCGGAAAACCACTCCAAGATGAAAATTTTACCACCATTTCTCCAAAAAGATTAAAAGTTAAGCGCAAAAAGCGCAATAACATTTACACCGATCCGCTTTAAATTTTTCATAATTATGTATAAAAAATATAGAAAAAAAAATCTCTAAATCTACCCGGTCTCTCATTTTAAAGCATTTTTCTCTATTTCTAGCTCTATTTTATTTCCGAGAGTAAAAAAAAGCTTATCTTTTGTATGACAAAATTACGAGCCGCAAGTGATAATGACGTCATACTGATGTCCCGATTATCAGCCTTTGAAGGAAAAATTGCGATTCCAATTCGTTTAAAATAGTTTTTCTTGATTACGCAGTCAATCCCCCCAAGCATTGATAAAAGAGGAGTTGATTACATAGAACGAAATCTTTCGAATGCGGAAAGCTTCCGCACGCATGTGAAAGCATGAAATTTGATTTCAGTATATAATAAGAATTGAATATTGAGTTATTTATTTGAGGTAGGAGAAGATTAAATATATTGAGTGTGGACATACTTTTGTCGAATGTTTCATTTATCGCCCGTTATAATTGCCTCCACAACGGGCTGTATCTTCAGTAATTAAATAAAGTAATCAATGAGAATGAAAGATTTTCACACGCACACAAAAGGTTGAAAAAAGAAAAAAAAACAAGAACAGTGAGGGGTTTTAAAAAAATATTTAAAATAATGCTGAAAACTGCTTGTCTTTTAATACAAAATATATTAAAATGCTTTTAAAAAATGCTCATGAATGCTGAGAAATGCAAAAATCTACTGAGTGAGTTCAATTTAAACTTCGATGATAACCAATATTATTTACTACTGAATCACAGATGCATGGAATAGAATGTTCAATGCATAAATTATATTTTAAAAAGTCAGGAAAAGTGATTACAGAGTGATTCAACTCCGAACGGCTAGGTGGACAGACGCGACCTGGGTCTGAACCAGGCACTTACCGTATCCCAGTTGAGAGTGCTATGCGTTAGGTCAGTGGGCGGGCAGGAATACTTAGAAGCATCGAAACGAAAACTGATGATAACAAATGGGTATCATCACTTCCATAGCAATTTTTTAAATCATTTCTTATACGTAATTAATTTAGTTAGCTCCGCCTTTCGCTCATTTTTAACTATTTTTGACACATTGCGTAGTTTTTACTACAGCAGAAGGCTAACGGAATGTCGATGCTGCTCAACGGCATCACTTATCGATTCCAATGAAAACCTGAACTTTGAAAATTTCGAGAAAATTCCCCGGCATCGCATGGATTCGCATGAATAGAAATCGTCCTCTCAAAGGACACTTCGGAAACTTATTCCCAAACGGCAACGAACTCTTGAAAATCAATAAGAGGCCCTCGCATGCCACAGAGAGATGCCAGCCAACTTCACGGGATGACTTGGGGCTCGGGGATAGTAATGGTGCCAGCAAAATATCTCGGACTCGAAAGAAAATAAATTTAACTGAGCAGAAAGACAAATCATGCATAATGCATCAATTATCGGGAAGCCCTAGAAAAAAATTCTGCAGGAGGTAGGCAGCTTTTTTCTTTGTGTGTGTGTGGGGGGGTTTTTTTTTTTGAGGGGGGAGTATCCTTTCTCTTATATACGCAATTGAATTTAAGAAACAATGTAGTGTTTTATAGTTTAAATTCGTCTGGGGGAGGGAGGTGCGTGCTGCTGGATCCGATGAAGTCAATTATGGTATACTTTTCATCAAAATCGTATTTGGGCATGTACTAACCAAATAGTCACTACGTTCCCTTCCTTCGTCTCGAAGATGTGGCAACAGATATTATATTTGAATCCATCGTTGTTTCGCGGTATATGTTTTTAAATACCTTGTTATTGCCCAGTGTTGTGCAGTTGTTGAGCAACAGTAGGACGTACAAAGGAAATGACAGGAAGCAACGAATAACACAGAAGGAGACTCGTTGCAGTCACATCTTTGCAACTATAGGGTCGAAAAGGTTAAAGATTTGCTTATTCTGATTAAAATAAAAGTATCGATTTTAATCAGATGTACAGACGATTTAGATTACTGTTTAAGAACAGCAATTGAAATTCTCTGTGCACCAGTGACTATCTACCATGGAGCTTAATGTACTGAAAGACACTTTGGTCTCTCCGTAAAAACTTGTACATATGATATACACATATAGTTCAATATGTACATAGAATAATACACATCTATAACATACCTAAATTTTGTAACAACCGATTCTTACTGGCGGTAGTTTGATCACGGACAGACAGATAGACAAACCAAAGTCATAAACACTTTTCAGCTTTGTTGGAATAACACGGAGTTAAAAATGAAAGTCAAACATACACATAAGATGACGACTTTAAAATTTAAAATAATAATGAAATAAGTATCGAATATTAAGTGGAACTTGGCCAGCGTTGAAAAGTGACTGACCTCAAACATTTATTTATTTATTTTTCTGCACTTTCTTTCTTCATTGTTGTTGCTGAGCAGATTTTTAACAACATAATAAATGCATTCAAGCAAGAATAGCGTGTAACTGACAGCGCATCAAAATCTGAATGAATAGCTTTACAAAAAGTGAAATTTCCCCCATTGTTGGCCCTTGCGAAACTGTAGCAATGAGGTTTTGTGCATCGTCGCGGAGAATATGCTAGTCAATTTTCTGTAGTTAACCCCCACTTCCCCATTCAGGAAATTTACATACTCATCATCATCTGCATGCACAAAAGGAAATCTATCAAAAGCAGTGCCAACGAACTGCTAATTAGTTTGGCCTTTGTTGAAATGATAGTAATTAAAAAATCTTGATTGGTGCAATAGTTCTTCTGTTGGAGGATTCAACAGTTTATATTAGGCATGTTGCAGTCATGACAGTTACAAAGTTTGTTTCGTCACAGCCAAACAGGGAAAAATATAAAAAGAGCTTTAGTGAACGGTGCCCCCTCCTTAAAAGAGCCAACGCTATAAAGAAGGTTATGTTGTGGTTGTTTTGCTAACACAAAGCATACTACAGCTATCAGCCAAAAAAAAGACTGCCTTGTGAGGAGAATTTTTCACGTGTTCCAATAAATATCCACGGTACATCTGGAAGAAAATAGCCCCAAACTCTAGGCCGTTGAATCAACGGGCACTTAAGGCCAGAACCCTGGACCTTCATACTTCTGCCGTCTATGTCGAGTGTCTTATTCATTCGACACTGGTCGGCATGGAGGAGGTTACTGAACAACTATACATTTGAAGTAAACACGCGCAACAAATAAACGGAAATTAGTTTTAACACTTCGGTAAATAAAAAGTAACGTTATGTAGACGTAAGGTTACAGGGGAAAAATAGGGACGTTTTTTATTCGAGAAACTAAATCATGAGTCAAAAGGGATAACAATGACTTAACGTATGCTTAACAGCTGCATCACAGATCATGATTCAACAAATTGCATTCAGTAGAGCGATATAAGTAAGAAAAAAAAGTGACGTAATAAAACAATTTAAAATTAACCTACTTTTACTTCCTTTTAACACCTTTTTAATTTAAACAAACGGCGAATTAGTAATAATGAAAACATTATTCACACACAATGGAAGAATAAAATGTCTGCCATTATAATTACTTATAAAGCAGTTGAGTTGAATTTTAGAAGAAAAAAATAATAAAAAGCAAAAGCGTGAGGGAAAGGCATCTCAATGAAAAGGCAATTTTGTAACAGGAATAAAAAGGCAATTTTCTAACAGGAAATGCTCAGCACACTCTCTCATATTGGTAATAACCAAAAAAGTGAAAAAAACGTAGGGGGGTGTCTCCGGAGGGTGGAGAGACCACAGGCCTATTCATTATTGTAGGCGTCGCCTGCCTAGCATAGATTCTTCTTCGTGTGCCAAACGTTTTTCGGTGCATCATCATCTTACCACCGACCCCAGTTAATAAAAAGATGTTTTTGTGCTCATTGAATTGCAGTGGCCGATGTTATTGTTCATTAATACGGAGTGGCTGAAAGAATCGCCTGTTAACCAATGGGGAAATGAAAAAGATGAGCATTAAAAGAGGGAGGATGAGCCACTTGTAGTTTTCAAGAATGAGCGTGGAGACAGAGAGACAGACAGGCACGTAACCTGAAAAAATTTTGCCGGCTGGAAGGGCCCAAAAGGTCGAATTTATAAGAAAAAAGGCTTGATTAATATAACTTTGTTACCAAAAATCGGGATAGGGGGCAACTATCACCTATAGCTACGTTCATGCGCAGAGATGAGTCAGCTTCTGTGTAACGTCATTGAAGGAACTGGGATGTTTATGAGACGTTATAAGCGAGTTTATCAGAAAAACAGATGTGATACTGGTAAATAATTCTTACATTTATGCTAAAGTAATTCAGTGTCTTCTTAAACAAGAAAGATGAATCGCGCCGAATGCATTGGATCATGGGTAAAACACTATCTAGGGATGAACGAGAGACGAAAACTGAGCCTGCCATGTCCCGCGAAAAAGCTAGTTTTGTCTCGTCTCGCAAAATCTGTATACAGTAATGAGAAACAGGACTGGGCATGGGCGCCAGCAGAACATTTTCCAGGGGGGGGGGGGGGGCAAAAACTACTTTAACGCATGTCTACCATGTTGGAAAGAACAAAAAGCAAGGGAAAACACTGCATACAAAAATCCAGGGAGGGGCAAGTGCCCCTCCTTGCCCTATGCTGTCGCCGCCCATGGGGCTGGGTCACCATTTTCAATAGGGTACATGGCAAGGCCGTACCCAGGGGGAGGGGGAACCGGGGGTCCACCCCCCCCCCGAAATTTAAAATTTTGTTAACAAAATAATATTGATCAAGTCTTTTTGTGAAAAATTAGGCCTTTTTCACTGTTTGGTCTCCCCACCCCCGAAATTTTTGGACACCTCCCGAAATGTTTTTCTGGGTACGGCCCTGGTACATGGTAAAGTCCATAATAATAAAATGCGTAGGGATGGACGCGAGACGAAAAATAGGCCTGTCTCGTCCCGCAAAACAGCTGTTGCAAAATCCCTATGCTGCAACGTTAGTCTCGTCACGCATAAAAGGTGAAAATCTCTCGTCTCATCTCGCATCCATCTCTAAACATGCAAAAGTTACACTGCAATCTACGCTTAGTGACGGCAGTTATACGGACAGGTTACAAATCATAAAACGGCCTTTTAACTTTGTAGGGAAATGTTGGAAAATATTCCTTTGACTTTCTGTTACAGTTCCTTTCAGAAACGCGAATTTTTTTTTTTAACTGACATGGAAACTTAATATTCATTATACTTTCAAACATGTGACTATTAATACGTTTTTATAACACTAAGAGTGCCAACACTGCAACATTACTGCATGGACATTTTAAACATGAATATTTTACAACACTGCATGAACATTTCAAAAATACGACTTGCGTAATTGCATAGCTCCAAGTTTGGACTGCTTTCAGTTAAAAAATGCACTGAACTATCGGACATTTGAATGTCAATGCCACAACACACAAAAAGACAACTTTTATTTTTTTCTCTCCCTCTTTTTTTCTAGATCACGTAAATCCATTGTAAAAATTTTCTTTTCAGAATGTGATATTGTGCATGGAACAATCGACAGACATCCCGACACCGGCAACAAATGTGACATTTCATATGTAAATAATAAACTGGGAGGATTATTTTATAGAACTCTTTTTCAAAATAATAGATTTTTTTTATTTTTTCGCCTGAAAAATTCTGGACAATATGTTAAACAAGTATCAATGAACGTTCTGCACCTGCAACTTCACAGAATCGGAGCATGAAAGTTTTTCTTTTTTCTCTTTTCAATTTTTTTTTCTTGAAAAACAGAATTTTTTAGGGGGAAATTGCTATAAGGATAACGAACTGCGAATGCTTTGAAGGTCTCGATATGCCGTTTGTTCACAGAGAACATATGGTGCACCCGTGGATAAAAATACAATAATAGGTATCAATATTGTAAAAAAAAAAGAAAAAAAAAACTCAAATGAACTGACATCAGAAGGCTTACAAATATGCGTCTTCGGATGTCAGCGTCAGCGTTACGATCTACACATTTAAAAAGTAATCCTTTAACAGCAAAATAACTCTTGCATAAAATAAAACCACTTCAATACAACTTTGTCCACTTAAAAAGAATAGTTAATTTCATTCAATTTTTAACATTCCAGTTACCATATTTACCACTTGGAGTTCTTCTAAGGGAATGAAAATACATAAATATGAAGCAAACAGAACATTAACTTACTGGTCAAAATGAAACAGTTGGCTACATCATGCTACGCTATGTTAGAGGGGTAATTATAGATCTTAAAACTAAAAGACTAAATTTTAACTTGTAGAAATAAGGAATTTTCAACGTGAATAGATTTGTTGGCCAAATGCTTTTTATATTCTCCTTGATCGTGGACATAGTTTATGGGTCATTATTCCGGAGTTGCGCTGTACATCATTTCAAGTTAGTATGTATAATGAAGTTTATGTCATAAGTCGAATTTCGCATTTTTTGAGATTCCGCAACGATGGAATTAATTTCACTTACATGAGTAAGAAAAATATTTTATTATTTGTGTGATAAGAACGGGTACGCAGCTAGTAATAAATAAAAGAAATATCACAGTAATTACCACGGAATAACCGTACGCCTCAGTAGCAGGTTAGAAATGACGGATATTTCATTCACAGACAAAACAAGAGCGTCAGTGATTACCATCCAAAATTCTGATGTGAAACCCGGACGGTGCACCCGTTTGGTGAGCCAGTTGGTCAGAAGTCCCAGCAGCATGCATTTTTCGTGCACGCACAATTCGGTAGTAATCCGGTGGGCGTTTCGACTTCCAACAGAAAAATGCCACTCATGCTATTTAAAGAGTAAAAAATGGAATTCTCGTGACGGCGCAAGAAGGTCTAACTAGATGCGATAAATTCTTATGGTAATTGTAGGTATATGCCGAATTTATACATTCTCCACTGTTATAAAGTGGATGATTCAGAAAGCGAGATGCCCATTTTGTCCGATAAGACTTGGCCAGTTGAACGAGAATGAAATAAAATAAGAAATAAAGAAAACACGGATTTTGGTCTACAGTAGGCGCCAGAGGAATGTAATAGCACGTACAATTAAAATAAGTGGAATTGTTCAGTTGATGATGTAAATCTGAGGTCATGTCTTCATAAATTATGTTAGAGAATATCGTAATCGTACGTATGAACAAGATAAACGTATAATTCACTTGAATGAACTTTTCAAAATTTTGTTTTTCAGCATTAGTTATTAACTTTGGGACGGATGATTTCTCTCACGGCCATACCCATAGGAATCATTTGGAAATTTTCGATAACATTTTACATTAATATAGGGTATTAAGACTTTTATAAAAATTACAGGTATAAAATAACTAGACTTTTGATGAAGTCTAGACTTTTTACCATGTTTCATTTCATGAGAAATATTGCTTTAAAAAAAATACACGTTGAATGCCTAAAGCAATACGGATTTTTAAACATTGGATTGAAAGAAAAATTATTGTACTAATGTTATATAACTAATGGCATAGATCATTTACAAATCTCTCGCGGGAAAACGTCACTCCTTTGGCCGACAAAAGTAGACGTCGCTGCTACCAGTTACGGACAGATTGTGTATTTGAGGAGACGAATTATTTTAAAGATATGTGAACAATGGAATATATTGATTTAGATTTAAAACTTGCAGAGGCAGAATGGTGGTAAAGCATTAGCAATGAATTCCCCCGATGTCGTCCAAAACTAAAACATTTTGCTGCTATAGAAATATACATCCTTAGTGATTTTGCGATTTACATAATATAGGCATTTTTAGAACTAGTTAAGAAGATGATAATTCTACTATTCTACGTCTGTACAGTAGCGTAGCCAGAAAAATTTTTTAAAGGGGGGGGGGGGTAGACACTGATGTAACGAATAATCTACATTATGGATCCCATTCTTCATGTCAATAATAGAACTCTGCTAAATTTTAGGGGGGGGGGTTCTGACACCCAAAGCCCTCCTCGCTACGCCACTGCGTCTGTATGAGGCAGATGCTGATATAGTCGATAATTTCCTGAGGCTGCAAGTTTCTAGCCAAATGCTGTAGACGTATCAATCTGCACACCACATAAAGCTGTCGCTCCGCACATGCATATCATACACACCCATAAATCTCTCGATCTAACAGCCCCCCTCTATAAAAAGCACGCAAATAAATACAAATCCCCAAACAGTCATCATACCCAGCCATCAGCTTGTCAACCCTAACATTAATACAGACGGTCCTTCCCTCTCAGACCCCCTTCCCTTATATAGTAAATCGGCGCCTCAGACCCCAGCTGGCAGCCACATCAACTGACTCACTCCCAGCCACATAGACACACGTATAGAACACGTCATTGGAGAGAATCGTTAACCGTCTATTTGTAGAAGGTTGCGATGCACGCGCTCTGTCATTAATCTACTATTTTGTAAATCACGCAGCAGAATCTACTTTGTCAGTGTTATCCATGGGATTGAAAACTTTATGTCGGGAAAAAAGGAAGGTTTGAGTTATGCGATTAAGGGTTCTGGTGAAACGATATCACTACCTCAGGTGAAAAAAAGTGAGCAGGAAATCATCTCTACGCCACACACATATACCAAATATAGAGAAAAGAAAGTGCAGCAACCATTAGACTACTAGCCGAAGCATTCCAAGAAAATGACTCTCAACTCTGAAGATGTTTGTCAGCTGTATGGGCGGAACTTGTCTTGTAGACATTTTCAATTGCCATTAATTAGCACATCTACTTACGACGAAGCTGTTAAAAAATGTCGTACGGTCTAGCAAGGACCGATATACAGTTTTAATCTCAGCAAAATTGAATACGCTTTTCCAAACCTTTCATCCGATTTATGTGCAACACAATATGTATAATTGAAGCGATGGTAAGACATCGGTAAACTAAAAATTGCTGTTCCTTACAAATGTATACACTATGCCTATGTTTACCATCAAAGTGCATGCAAGACGAATAGCCGTTTCCGTCTCTTTGAAGTCAATCTTATGTAAAAGAACTTGTTCTTGCAAGGATTCTTTAGTTCAGATACGTTCTACACTGAAATTTTAACGAAAAGACACGCATTTGCATTAGTATTTTGCCGAAACAAAATAAGTTTCCTCTTCTTTTCTTAGCGTATTAATGAGAGAAAGATTAACGACCGACCGACTCAGTTGTTCTTTTTTTTTTTCTTGGGAGGGAAAAAAAAAGAATTCAGATGAAAACGAATGACTTCAAAGGTTTGCTCAACATCCGGCCAAAGGCCTGCCTGCATTCTGGGAAACAAAGCAACAGTGTCGCAGAGAATGAGATTCTTTCCTTCTATTTGTTTTTTCTTCCAGCGACTAAAACAGTAGGAAATTTTCAGCCTCCAGAAGAGGATGATGATGGTATTTTAATGTCCGTGGGATGAAAGTGCAATTCCATTTCATCAATTTCCAGCCAGTTAACAAGATGTCTTCACTGTGACCACATACGGAGACAAAGAGTTGATCTACATTGTAACTATACGCACGGATACGTGAACCCTAAATTCTTTCTTCTTATCTCTATCTATGACGAGGCAGAACAAACAGATATTTAAAAAAATATTTTTACACCTGTATTGCGATAACAATAAGAAAGTCTCTATTTTCTTTTCTCGTCTTTGACGTAACATAAATAAGCTGTCTCGCAATGTTCTATGCAGCATGTTTCAGATAAATATTGATTCATCCTTTTCGAATAATAATATTCCCCAGAGAGATTATCCAATTTGTCTGAGTTGACATACGTGTACCGAGAGTTCATTCCAGTTATTAATTAACTTCACGGCGGTGGCGTTTTTAAATACGTATTCAAGTCACAATTCATCTCTCACAAAATGCTATAGAGATTGAAGATAAGACGCAGATGAAGCTGTCAGGATAACATTACTGTCGGAGAAAGAGGAAACTTTTAAGAAGTATGATGAAAGCCTATTAAATAACGAATGTACACCCTCTAAAAGATGTATTGGAGTAAAAGTCAAAATTCCTGCAGTGGTTCCGTATATTTAAAATGATTTATCATAAAACAGGAATTAGGGTATGTATAATTATAATGTTTCATATTTCTGTCGAATTGTCCGTTTTTCAAAACTAATTAATTATTCTCAAAGCTCAAAAAGGAAATTTCACTTTTGCTCGAATACTGAGAGGGTGTGTGTGTATTTTTTTTTTTTTTTTCATAGTATAAAGTTTACAAAATTATTTGGGGTTCTGGCAGCTTAAGCTTTACATTCGGACATCGTTAATTGGATAATTGTATATAAATCAGAAAATTATTGGAAAGTTTTAACATTCATTTAATTTAATTACTTTACTTATTGACGTACAAATAAATCCATTCTTATGATCGAAAAATGAATAAATATTTATCAATTATTAGATCTATAATACATAAATAAATAACCTTAAAACGATCCCTAGTAACAAAACATGATACAGACGTAATACTACCTATTCCTCGACGAAATACTGTACTGGTTTTTAATATCGTGCCAATGTTGTGATATACAAAATACTGATCAATACATTAGGAATATTTACAATATAAAAACTAATGAAACAAGTTGTGATAAAACACTGCATCTAGCGGTATTTTGGTTAAATACAGGACAGGATAATGGCTCTTGATCCCAGGTGGTGTAGTGGCTAAAGAACCATTCTTTCACACCTTAGGTTCGGGTTACATTCCCGGCTTGGGCGCGTTAGGACCCCTTAGAAAGTCTCCCAAGGAGGGCAATCTCACCCCCGGCCTAGATCCTTAGCGTAGATAACTGAAAGTAACCCCCATTTCCTTTTCCCGGCTTGGACTTGAATGTTAACTTGTCTGTTTCTTGATTGGGGGTAATGTTGGCAGCCCACTGGGTGCTACCATAGTAAAATGGGCAATAATTCGTGGCAAATGCTTGATAAGCAAGTGGTCGCATTTTGAAAGGAAAAAAATAATAAATAGTAATGGTTTTTGATATGGTGCCAACAGTGGTGTAGCCGGAAATTTTTCAAGGTGGGGGGGTTGTTACGACTATTGCAACTCACATATATGTATACGTGTGTGTGATAAGAGAGTGAAGAATATACATTTTGTATGGCAAATATTCCTCGGGGGGGGGTTGTGACCCCCTGGGTGCCAATATTGAAATGTCCGCCTTTAAAAAATATCTAAACATTAGCTTCCAGTATTGAGGAAATAAAGTTCGGCATTTATTCAATATTCCTGAGATGTTAAAAATATTTCTTACATAAGAGGGACACCAGGAACACGAGAGTTCACATCGGCCGGGGGCGTAGCCAGAAATTTTTCATGGGGGGGGGGTTACGACTATTACAACTCATATATATGTATACGTGGGTGTGACAATGTAGTGAAGAATATACATTTTGTAAATAATTCCTCATGGGAGGGGGGTTATGACCCCCCTAACCCCCCCCTTGGCTACGCCCCTGACATCGGCTATTAATTAACTTTACTGCTTGAACTGAAATTTTAATAAGTATTCAAGTCACAATTTGTTTTCGAAGTGCAATCAGTGAACGTGGAAAAAGAATTTCGACAAGACAGTTACATTTATTGTTATGACAGTTATTAACATTTGAAGTTATCACGAAATAGAACTTAAAAATCAAATACAGTAAAACACCGTTTATACGGCTTTCATGGGACTGACAGAAAACGAAGTATAATGAAAAGTATAGTGAAACATTAATAAACCAACCACGTTGATTATTACAGGTTTAAAGCTACTAATGCCATTTTATGTAAATATAATAATTTAAATTTTTTAAGGTACTAGCAAATTACTTAATACAGTAGAACCTCGATTCATCGTTTTTCATGGGGTGCTTAGGAAAATACGATGAATGCGGGAAAACGACAAATGCGGGTTTAGTCAAAATACGAAGAAAGCAATCTTTATGCATATACACAATGACTGTATACTAAATAATACTAATTTGTGACAAACTTGTGAAACAAATAAATCGAAGATGAAAAGTAAGTGATACTTACTTTAAAAAATTCGTAATTTTATATGGGGTTTTTCATTATTTTGAAATTTCAGAAATGAAATAGTAAATTTTCACGATTTACAACATTTTTCTGGTCCTCTTATGTGATTTTATGTTTGTATAAAAAGTTCATACAGCTTCAAATAGCGGTATTGCTTCAGACAAACTTCCTACTAGTGCAGGCTTAGCCTCATGGGAATGAACATTATCCCCTGCTTCACAATTATTTTCATTTTTTGCATCATCACACGTTTCTTCCGTGTTTAGGATACCGCATGCCTCACCATCTTGATTAATGGAAATATAATCATTAAATTTCACGCTATACACATCTTCAACGCGCACCACTGCTCATCTGATCATCAATAAACCAAGAAATAATATCAGGAAACAATTACAGTTTATATGATATATGGATCCCCTTAACGTTCATTTTCATTTTGGTCTGGAGAAAAATTTTACAACGATGAACGCGGGAAAGTCACTTTTTGGCGAACGATAGATGCGGGCTTCTTTAACGTTATTCAAATACAATTTGTGCAGGGACCATAGAAATAAAGCGATCGAATGCGGGAACGATAGATCGGGGTTTCACTGTAATACTTTTCACACTGAAAAGAATAACCGAATTTTAAAATGAAATATTTATCTTAAAAGAGTGAAAAAAATTTATTGTACTATTTTATTTATTTATTTTTTGTATACTGCATATGTATTTAGTATTAATGTAATTATTCTGCGATTTATGATTCTTCAGACATTGGATTGAAAAAATGTCATCTGATGCGCTAATTATCTTTGAGTATTAATTACGGCATAACAGTTTACATTAAATTCATGATATGATTTTTTTGGCCGTGTTCTGAGACGCGATAATTTTTATATACTTTTCAATTAAGTCGATTGCATCTTTAAAGGAATGTGGAGTAACTTCTTCGCATTCTTCTTCATCATCGTTTAAATTAGCACCAGATAATCAAGCGACCCCCCCCCTCTCCAAAAATAAAAATAGGATTTTTGAGATAGAAAATTGCCGAATTTTCGGAAGGTGAAAAACGACGTAAAACCGATATTGTGCGTCTTATAAACGAAGCATTTTTGCATTAAAATGAATAGGAATGAATCGGGACTTCACGAAAACGACGTATAAATGTAAAAGTCGTCTAAATGAGAAACATATAATGGCGCTTTCCTGTATAATTTTTTAAATTCATAACTGACTGTCAAATGAAAAGAAAATAGAATTTTTAAACGAAATGCAAATAGAAGTTTTCTGACACAATTCAGTAATTAAACAAAGGTTAACAGCAATCGCATTACACTAGCAAAACATTAAGCTAATATTAGCGATAACTCGGCTAAAACTTAGTTTGAAATTCATGGCTAAAAACAAGGAACAGAATTTTATCCTTTACAGACTTAAGCTTTAATTTATTTAATATTTACAATGTATAGAATGTATTTAAAGTATTTATCCCATAAAACACAAAATAGTTTGTCATTTTTTTCAACGTTGATTATTGCTGGACTAAAACACTGCCTCACTATATCATGTTAATTCCGAAACATTTTTCTTTAAATTTTTAAGGTACTTTTTAAGTGAAGAAATTTAAAGTCATTTTCTTGTGATACATAATAGTCGTTTTCAAATATGTATTCTGGTTTTACATGTAAAATTAGTCTAAGGAAATATGAATATTTGACTTTTGGAGTTACTGAACCTAGTAGTAACAGTTTCAAAAAAAAAAAAAAAAAGATATCTTCTTTAAAATATGAAAAGAGAGCATGAATCAGCATTCGTTTTTAAAATCAGGTATTAAATAAAGCAGAACAGTCTGGGCACGTGACTAAGCACACGTGCAAAGGAAGCAATCGGCGATTCTTAGAAGCAAGAACGTCCATGACATAAAGCAGGAAAATGTCTGCGACACAGTAAACAGCTTCTCTAATAAATCTCATTTGATAAGTAAAATTTCTCCAAGAATTAGTTCATCATTAAGGCTGGCTTCCATCAAGATGCTTACTTTCCCCCCTCAGACAAGAAAAGATACACCCACGTTAATAAAGAGATCAAAATTAGTTAATTACGGTTAAGAGATAACGTGCCTGATAAATTGAAAACGAGATTGCTCTTTGATTACTGCAGATGAAAGTAAATAGACTTGAATTTTCGTAGTTTATAACTACAGATATTACTACGAGATGAAAATGAAATATGTGATAAGAAACTTCATGTTTAGACTCAGTCCTAAGAAATATTGCAAATTTAAAGAAGGGGCAAATTCACATTATTTTTTAAAATTTATTATATGTGAATATGTTGAGGAGGATGTGCATTTATACTCATCTTCATTTGGTGGTTTTAAAACATCAATTTGGTGAGGTACTCAGGTTTGGTTTGGTTTTAGTTCTCCCGCACAAAGCAATGCAAAAATTATCACTCATCGTGACGATTTAAAACATTTCACCCCTCCTAAGCAAAAACGGTGCGTAACTAAATGTCTTTTTCATTTTTGAGATATTTCTTGAACAGTAATGTTTTCTCCCAAACATTACTGTTCAAGAAATATCTGACATTATTCCTAATACCTGACATTATTCTTAATACAGAAATGTAAGGTATCCCAATACCTGACATTATTCCTAAGCAAGAAGGCAATATCTTATTTAGAAATAGTAAAAAATTATAATAAAAATAAGTCGTATCTCAAAAAAACTGTTGAAAATTGGTCATAACTCAGTTTCCGTAGCCATAACGTCAGAATTAAGAGAATTATATATCAAAATGGTTTACTTATGTTAAAATAAAACTGATTTCTGGACACTTTAAGACAACGGTTACTACTTGATGATAAGTAACTTTTGCTAGGCCTGAGTTAAACATAAGATTATTTATAACTTTGCTTAAAAACCTGTCAAATTAAAAAAGAATAATTAAATAGCGAATAAAAACTTTAAAAACATTATTTACTAGAATATTCAGCAGGTGCGGAATGTAGATTTACAAAAACATTCATATCCAAAATTGTCAGTTTTTTTTTATGTTTCTCTTGACAGCAGGATTATTCTCATTTATCACCTTTAGAAGCAGGGTGGGGGGGAGATTATCATCGAAATACCTTTTGGCACAGAAAAATAACTTTTGATTTTTGTTTTAGTTTGGAAAAGAAGAAAAAAAATAGCAAAACCTTTGGAGAAGAAATATGAATTCGCTTTGGTACGATTTCTGAAGTCACATTATCGGTAAATTTCCAAAAAGGCGATATTAATACTAGAAAATATAAGACACAGTTAAGTAGCCATTTAGTGTTGGAGTCGTGAAAAAACCATGAAATGCAATCCACAAGCACTGATGAACAAGAATTTTGTAGAAAATGCCATAAATTGATTTTAAAGGTAACGAATTTATTTTTTTAACTATAGGAGATCACAGACTGGTTAGCAACTGAAGTATTTACTCCGAGTAGTAATCTTGAAGTAGAAAAAAATATCTCTTTCATTTAGTACCAAAGGGGTGTAGTTGCAATCGTTAGTTCTTGTGTTACTCAAGCGATGAATTTGCCTGTCTCGTCAGTTTGTATTGAATTCTCAATTTTAAAAAAACTTTTCCGCCGATAGTTTGAAGTATATCCTTTCTGCAGCAAATCTTTCAATTGTGATAACCTCAAAAAAGCTAAATATGTGCTTTTAATAGCTTGGATGTGTTTCTAAAGAAAAAAGCCTTAGCGCAGGGATACAATTTTGAAGATTTTTACCGCAACTCCGTGGAACATTAAAAAATGTTCAGAATCACGCAATTTTTTTTTTTAACTAAAAGAACCAATTACTGCATAGCTGTGAAGAAAATAATGAAATACCGTAATTCATCAACAGAGTTTTTGATTTCTTTTGTTTCAACATTGACATACGAACACAAAAGAAGCAAACTTTCTGTATTCGACCTTGCTTGTAAGCATGTCAGCATAACGCGTGGATGACAAAAAATAGACCTCTCTTTGTGGAGGACGGAGTCAATCTTTTGTGATTCAAATGCTGTGTCGTAGATTGACAGTGCACAGTCGGAGTGAAAGGAAAAGAAAAAAAAAGTTTTTAAGGGTTTAAAATGAATAAAGAAGAATGCTGTTTTGAATTTTCTCCTTTTTTTTTGTGCCAAGGAAGCTATAAATCACTAAGTATGTTTTTTGGATACAATAACATTTTAGATAGTTTTCTGTTCTTTACTGAATTTTACAAATGCATTTCTGGATGTATTACACTAAGGATGCGACATCGAGAATGGCACCAATTTACCAAAATTTAAGCGCATCATGTATTGTCATTTTCTGTCACAAACCTTGAACCAGTACAAAACGTAGCACGAGAATACGCTCGAAACGGTATTACAGCAGCTTGTATTGTGCCGAAAAACTATATCCGAATTCGTGGATGCTTCGCTAGTACCTCATTGAATCTTTTTCATTTAATTTTAGCAGACATATAAAAATAAAATAAAATAAAATAAAAACAACTTGCTACAAATATTCAATTTTATATTTGTAACAAAAATCAGGTAACTGACAAGAATGTTCTAAGACAGTTATGAAGTAGGTATTTTACAACAGCGGATCTTTTCCAGATGAAACAATACCCGTGCACTAGAGATGAGACGGGCTCAGCCCGAGCCCGAAAGCCCGGGCCCGAACCGGGCTCTGCAATTCACAATTGCGTTCGGGCTCGGGATCGTGAAAAATTTCTCTTTTATTGAACATACTCCTTGAAACAGATTTTAAAAAGTTATTCATGAGGAAAATAAAAGTACTTAAAAAAAAAAATAAATAGCGGCACGGCCGCCTAGAAGGTGCGTGAAGCTCTTTGAGTATTTCAGAACGGCGGCTTATATTGCTTAGTTAGTCATGAGAGTGGAAATTATTTCATAAATATAGATATATAGAAAGGGCATTAAAAATTTGCAACTATATTTGTCTTTAATTTGCAACAAACGACAGAATTTATTGTATTCGATCGAAGAATTACTTTATTGAATTTTATTTATCTTATCTGATATTTCGGGATCGGGCTCCGACTTAAATAATATTGCTCGGGCTCAGATTAAAAGTCTTCGGGCTCGGGCTTCAAAAAATGAGCCCGAACTGATCTCTACCGTGCACCCGTGGTAAAAAGGTAAAATGGCATAACAATATTTATTTGATTCACGAACGACTTAAATAACTGCATTTATTAAACGATTGACACACACACAAAAAAAATCTTAAAGAATGTGCGAACAACATTTGAGCAATAATACTTACAAATTTCAAGTTCAATAAATATTGTAATCGCTACTGATATTAAATCTATCTTAGATACAATTTTGCCTTGATAAAGAATAAAAAAAAATCAGAATTTTTTTTGAAAAAATTGAATTTATTTTAAACTCCGAAAAAGTTTGAAAATCAGACAAAAGTCTGCAGAATCTCATCCCTGTAAAACTAAACGTGAATTGTAGATATTAAAACAGCTTTATGGGGAAAAGATAGTGCTTGAAACAACAATTATGAGAACAACGGTAGAAAGTGGAAGCTAGCAGGAAATAAACAAAATTAAAAAGAATAACAGAACCACGAACGATATTTTAAGGAAAAAAGGGGTAACTTTTCCCTATGCTTAGAATGTATTTTAGGCACAAATAATTTCAACGACTGATCATCAAGCCACAGTCTATTATCATATCATTCTTCTTAATTGCTATCGACGCAAAATCTGGCTGTTTGACACAAAGTTGGGAGGAAAAAACAAAAAGAACTCCATACTTTGGGGTCAGCAGAACGCAAAAAAGAATTATTCTGGCAGTAGGTCACTCGGCACAAGAGGGATCAGCAGCCAAAACAGTTTCTTTTGTGTCCAGCTTCCTGCCCACGCACAATTCCAACTTTCAATCAGACGTGTCATTAATTGTGTTAGCCACTGGCCGATGACCCCTTCACTACATTTATATTGCTTAACACGGGTCATGCTCATACACAGAAAAGGGAAAATGTAATAGAATGAAGCAGGCGTGGGCAAACAATGTGCAGTTAATAAATGAACAAGGTATTGAAGATGCTACGACGCACTCGCAATAGGAAATGGTGTACGAGCAATACAAAAGCCGTAAAGTCGAGCTTTGGGAAAAATGTGTGTTGTTCGCGAGGTTCTTTGGCTGCCTTAATTGCGCGTGTGTACCATTGTCTTGAGAAGTACAAACACAGTTACGGTACTTCCAACAATGAGGGTCGCTTTAAAGGAGTTGAGTTGAGAGAATGCATATCTCAACTTCGACCACAAGAATATCCATTAATGACTGCGCTGATGAATCAAATTTTGCCGAGAAAGGATTAAGGCCTCGAAATTAACTAAACTAGTTTCGTCACCCGTACAGAAGCCTCAAAATTTCCTTTGTCTACGTCCAAAATTATGGTTTTATCTTTTATTCGCATAAAAAAAAGAAAAAGAAAAGTTATTTTAGTGATTTCTTACAATGAGACTTCAGTTTCGGATGCAGGGAGCAACACGACTCGGATGACTTACTCAAGCAATGATTCGGTTACACCACAACCATGAGTAAGAGAAAAAAAAAATGGCATAAAATGATTAAAAGCGATGAGTTGCATGCACCTGACACAAGATTACTACGAAATAATAGCGAGGATTCGGAACGAGAGAGACAAAAAGTGACAGTAAAATGTGTAATGAGTCTCCCGAGAGAACGTATTTCGAAACTAAAGCTGGTGTTAAGAAGGATTTTCTGTGCGTGATCGAAGGAAATCAGATATTCACGTTCTTGACTAAATACTTCAGATAGAAATACAATCATGTATTTCAGATTTCAGATGGCAATGTTAATCTAAATGTCTGCATTTTCTTATACTGGTTCTATACACGTACTTCAAAGATGTGCTTTTAAATTTCAACAGAGCACAAAAATTATATACGTAATTAAGGAAAAATTCCCAATAGAAAGAACTAAGTAGTACAGGGTTTCTACAGATTTCACAGCTTTTGCTTCCCTGACATCTATAACGCTCTTCCCTGACTTTATATAGCGTGCTTTCCCGAATTTTGCATTTCTATTTTTAACATTACAACCTTTAATTAATAATTTTTTATATATTATGCCCCCCTTTTTTACAAATAATAATAATAATAAAATTAATATATACAAGAATCTTATTTGACATCAATGGATTCTAACAAAAACCATGTTCGTTAATAATTCAGGATAAAATTGAGCATATTTCAACTGCACAAGATATGCTCATAAAGAACACATTTTAAAAATATTTATAAGGTTAAATGAGAAAATGAAAATAAAACAATTTCTATACTTGGGTTCAAATAGCAAATTTTTTCTTGATTTTACCGCAAAATTCAATTTTTCTCGCATTTCCCTTACCTTTCTTAAATTTCTGCTAATTTAACCTGACTCTTTTTTTCCCAAATCCCTGACCAAAACTCATTTCCCTGACTTTCCAGGTCAGCAGAAACCCTGTAGTATTATAAACAATGTCAGCAAATTTCCCGCATTCAGAATAGCTATATTTTTTGGAAGGTTCAGGCGTGCTTTCCCGAATTTTGCATTTCTATTTTTAACATTACAACCTTTAATTAATAATTTTTTATATATTATGCCCCCCTTTTTTACAAATAATAATAATAATAAAATTAATATATACAAGAATCTTATTTGACATCAATGGATTCTAACAAAAACCATGTTCGTTAATAATTCAGGATAAAATTGAGCATATTTCAACTGCACAAGATATGCTCATAAAGAACACATTTTAAAAATATTTATAAGGTTAAATGAGAAAATGAAAATAAAACAATTTCTATACTTGGGTTCAAATAGCAAATTTTTTCTTGATTTTACCGCAAAATTCAATTTTTCTCGCATTTCCCTTACCTTTCTTAAATTTCTGCTAATTTAACCTGACTCTTTTTTTCCCAAATCCCTGACCAAAACTCATTTCCCTGACTTTCCAGGTCAGTAGAAACCCTGTAGTATTATAAACAATGTCAGCAAATTTCCCGCATTCAGAATAGCTATATTTTTTGGAAGGTTCTCTACATTTGGTAAATTTTTCTATGAAACTTTTACTTTTAAATAAAGAAGTACTTTTATCTACAAAAAGAAATTGTTTCAATAGAATATATCAGCAAGTGCAAATTTCTAAATTAAATACTTTAACGCATGGCGATTTCGTTCACATTAATTAAAATTAGTCATTCCGTATATTAGTGTTGAATATTAATTTAATGAAGCTTAGTATGAATGAATTTGAGAGGCTGGGGAGCATGACAATAAAAATAATACACTGATACATCACATACTATGCCACAGCACAATGGTGGTACAGAAAATTGCAAGGACTAACCACAGTTACCTCCTCCAAATTTGAGGCCGGTAATGAAGTATTCATAGAAAATACTACCACCATGTGGCACACGTGTAACATTCATCATCAAATTTCTAAAAGCAGCTCTGAATAAAGTTTTAATGTTTTCCTGTCGCACACTTTTACAAGCCACTGCTCTGGCACGACTCCAAACGAAATGAAAAGGTACGAAGACCTTGTCAGCCGAAATCAATAAAAATTCTTATCAAATAGATAAACCATCGGCATTTAACAGAGCATGACTTATTCTTTTTATTTAGTACCACACAGGATTTTGAAATCTTCAGTGGATTCACGGCGCTAATTTGCAAGACTGCGTATACCTACTGACCTTTATTATTTTTCTCTCGCCAGCCGTGGGTGAAGTACAACTCTGGCAGTTAATAAACTGGTCATATCGTACACCCACAGATGTCTGGGAATTTACAGACATGAATTCTTGACTGTTTCGCACTTTTTCTTTCACTGACAATTCAGCTGGACAGCAATGAATAACATATATCATACAGAGAGTTATTATTTATTTTTTTTAATCAAAGTAAAACTGCTAGAGTTTAGTCGTGGTTTTTTTTTGTTTTGTTTTTTTGTTTTTTGTAAGAGGATATCTTATGCCGATTGTATCAGTGTTTGCTGTTTGTGCTCTTTCTTGTTTCTTCCTGCCACAATTTAGATTTTCAGGTGGGAAAATTCATGAATTTTACTACACATCAGACACTCTGCTAACGACCGATAGTAGGTCTTTCAGAACACGCATGCGTGGATGTATTTGTTGGTTTTCAAAGGTAGGTCAACAATAAAAATCGCAAACAGTTAATTATTAGTCTGCCATCTTAATCACTGCACTCCCCCCTCCAAATAAATAAAAAAAATAAAGAATTTAGATAAAATGAATGAATAAATAAAAATCTTTTATCATTAACCGAAATTCATGTTAACAAATAAAAAAGCAAAAAGCAAGATGTGTTGGGGGGAAATTTTTCTTAGTCTTCAGAGAAATTTTGTGTTCCGCGTTTTCGTCTTAACAAGGTTAGACTGTATATAACACGTTTAACGAAAACAGTCCGCGTTATTTTAAACCACCGGCATAAAAACCATAAAATATATCTACTTCCACTGGCAGAATAGTGTTAGACTTGGAAATATTATTTTTGTTCTTCTAATTTGTTTCGTAGTCTTTATCATTCAAAAAACACGAACTACTTAACATTTTGCATAAAGAAGCAGTACAGTATTAAACCTTTCAAAGTTGTACCATCGTTCACAAAATGGATGAGAATCTTGCTATTAGAGATTTTAATCAATTTTGTGAACGACGGGAAAAAAGAAAAGAAAAAAAGAAAGAAGGAAAAAACCCCAAGGTTTTCCTAACGGTAACTTGTGTCGGTTAGACTGACTATGTTAAACTGAAAAAAAAAAAAAAAAAAAAAAAGCGTACAACACACCCAAGAGATAATAAGAGCGCGTGGTAGACCAATGCCCACAGTCCTTACGACCTACTCTGTGTGATGAACGTTCAGTATGTGGGAGGATAATAACCTTCGGATGTTCAAAAAGATACAACACTAGTAACCCATCAACAAATTTAAGTAGTCGCATCTCTTTTGAAGATATGTATCACACACGACTGCATTTAAAGCTTAAACGTTAATCCTTATGGTTTCGCAACGAAATAATGGCTTGAACTGATTAGAATAAGCATACAATGAAGTTTTATTTTAAGTAATTAAGTCGATATTAATTTAATCATCAGAGTATTTTAAGACTTCCGTATTTGCTCCAAAGGAAATATTTTTTTGATTAATTCTGTTTGTTAGCCACAGTAAAGAAGCACGCTTTCTTTATTTTTTTAATACTACGGGGAATAATTTCATTTTTACGAAATAAATCAATGAATTATTTGTAACAAGGTAAGTTAAATCAACATGCATCTAGTTAAGTTGCTCTTTTGTATAACTTATCGTATGAGTTTCAGAATTAAATTGATAGGTAGACAGCACATAGGACACAAATAGTACATTTTTATAAAACAATAACGTTTTCTTTCATCCATTCTTAGATCGTGAAGATTTAGATCAGGTATGAGCAGCCTTTGGAAAATTACGGCCTAAAATTTCGAATTTCAATGAAGTCGAGGGTCGTAGATAATATGTAGTTATAAAAAAATAACGATAAGGTTTGTGTCATATATTTATAAAGTTTAATGCTAAAGTTAATCAGAATAAACTCGTCGTGCTCCGGATCGAATAACATTGAAGAATATTTACTATTTTTCGAACATGATTTTAAAATAGTCTGCCGGAAAGATCAAAAGCCGTAGTGGGCCATATCTGGTCCGCGGGCCAGAGGATGTCCATATATGATTAAGATACTTGCCATCTGTGGCAAGTATTAATTATAAATCTTCTTCCGCATAAGTAACGGTGATTAAATTGTCCGAAGTTAATTTAAAGTTTTGGATTTTGGAACAGATTATCCCAAATCTCAATTCTATAGAACTGCACTAAAGAACAGATTATCCCAAATCTCAATTCTATAGAACTGCACATAAGTTTTGAATATGAATATGCTGTATTGTGGCAGCGATGATCCCTTAGGTTTGTCCAAGATTACTATCGCTAGATTGACATAAATAAAGAAAAAATCACAGCTATAGATCCCACCAGCCCCATAGATTCACAGCTATAGATAGAAGATTAAAAATGTTATAGACAGGAATAAGAATGGCAAAATGCAAAGGCAAGCTCCGTCTATTATAAGAGAAAAGCTACTGAATTTCATTACCTAAGTGAACTTCCACTTGGCCTCGCCGGGTATGTTTTAGACTATTTAGCCACTCATCAGAGGTGAGAAATCTAACTGACGGTTCACCCAAGAAACACACAATCTCTTATGTACAGTAAAAGAAAAATAGTAAAAGTCAAAGTAAATAAAAAAATTGGCTCAAAGTTCCTCTCGAACCACTGCAGTTAATACTGAGTGTTTAAATCAGTTCACTCAAAGTCTTCCTAAATGTGCAAAATGTAGAGAGACATCGCACGTTCAAAAGACCACCAATGAAAATTGATGTATAAAATTGTGTCCAAAGTTTAGGTTGAAAATACCTGCTGGGTTGCATTCATTAAATAGACTGCTTCATATCCGCCGAAATGAACAACAAAACATTGAAGCACAATGTGGAAGTAACGCTACAGACAAAAGTTGCCCCCTTTCGCAAATGAGATCATCTATCTCACCGTTCAATGGTTAAACATCGCCCAAGATGAATGGCAGGATTATAAAAATGCTCTTTTATAACTTCCTGCTTAAGAAGCAGGCTGACAGACCTCGCCGGCCGGTAGGATCGGCAAGGCACCACCAACTCACAGAAGCATGGACGCATATTTTTCTTCTTCCTCTCTCATTCCCCCAAAAAGAGTCGCACCAGCAAGCAAGCTTTCGATATGGCAGTGAACATGACAGATATGAACCCATCAACAATGGGTCTTTGACCTTATCTCGTTGACTAAAAAGGAAGAAACCGATAATATTTTTTTTTCGTTTATTATTATTCTTTTCCATCATTTTACCAATCTTCCCCACTGATAAAAGAAACAGCAACCATTTTGGCGTAAACTTGACCTAGCCCAATCCAAGAGCGTGTGTAGCAGCGGCATTGGATAGATCAAGTGATGTCAACTAAGATTGCGAACTCCTGGTGCTCCCGATCTGGCTTGGAAAAAGAGATAGGAGTCAGCTGGTATTATTGTCCACTTGAGAGCGCCGATTTATGAAGGTCTTTAAGGCTCCTTTGTAATCTCCGCTGGATGACAACGAACTTAATGCTTTTATAGGAAGAAAAACATTTCTAAACTTAGCTCCATCCTATCTTGAAAGATATTTATCAATACACAGCTATACAAATTTTACGGATCTAGATAGAATTTGCCAGTCAGCCCAGCTATTCAGAGGGACATTAAGAGACGCTTTCATAAACAATTCTCTTAATATTATAATTGCCACAAATTTTTAAGCTTAAATTAAAGTACCACAGGAGATTATAGAACATTATAAAATGATTTCCTAAAGATACTAGATTTAAAATAATTCCTTTTGGAAGAAGATTCTACTTAATTTCACTTAAAGGGCCAAAATTGAAAAGTTTCTGTATGTGATACTTGTAACATTTATGTGGTTATTCTTAAAGAGTGCACGAAATTATGCTGAAAATTTATGATTTATCAAACAAGAATGCGGATTATATTAAGAAATCGTGTTTAAGAATGTAAATGGTAAAGATGTTTAAGCTTTCATTTGTAACTACACTAAAGAAGCCTACTGGATTCAGAATAACTTATACATCATGTATTCATGCTAGTTATATCAAACACTTAATCTTTTATAAGTTTAGAAAAAAGACCAACTAAATCTAAATTCCTGTGTCCCCTCATTCAATTTGGCAATGCTAACAGCTTCGCTTGTGTTACAGCACACAGGTTTGTGTATAGGTTATATACAGCAGATAGATTTAAAACTTAAATGCATTCCTAGTTGAAATTTACTTAGTACAAATTCTAAATAAGCAACTAGCAGATGCCTGAACAGCCGATACACCTTTTAACATTCATGATAGCATAGGATCAATAAAAATAATCCATAACTTTGATTACAAAGAGAATTTTTCATACTAACAAGGCATTTCCCTGCAGAAATTGCATAGAAGCCTAGATCCTACAAATAATATCTAATTCCAGAGGGGCATAGACATTAGGGGAAATTTCGGATTAGTTAGCATAAGCTGTAAGTCATGAAGAAATTCTGTCTATTTATTCACAATTTATTTCATATCCCACCCAGTCTGAAATACTTTCTTGGTTACGATCTTCCTAATACAGCGAATAAAAGGACTGCATCAAATAAACAAAAAGATTACACGTAATTATCCAGCATTATTAGATCGTTTCTCAAATTTACAGCCTCCCACCTACTACTTACAACAAAACGATAATAGGAAAATGAGCTTGCTGTAAAACCTTGCGATCTTGTTTCATTAATTGAATGAATATACGCCAAATTTTGATGAATGCCGAATTAATATAATGACGAAAACATCCTCAGAAAAAAAATTCTTTAGCTTTTTCAAGGATTGTTAAAGAAAAAGAAGGCAATGCATTTGAATTTGTTATGATACAGAGACGTGGATAATTGTTAAGCATATACATATATATATATAAACAGGGTGACAGCTAATTCATGGTACAAACTTTGAGGGCTGGTACAGGACACAGTAACAATCACATTTTTTATAAGAAGGTGTGGTCAAAAGTGAAGCGTCGAAGCACAAACACAGGAAAGAACAAATGCAGGAGATGGAGAAACGGAGTTAGTAGTTGCTTCCGTTGCCGGTAGATGGTCAGTAGATGGACATTTGAAGACTGACGTTTATGCCACTCCAGTAGACTCCGATGAAGATCTCGTATCTCGATTATCCGTCGATTCTGCACGTGTGCGTGAAATTCCTGGTATCTTTGAAAATGTTCGTCAATTGCAGCACCGACGCTGTCAAGCATATATCAATGCTGATGGACGCAATTTTGGACGCTATTGTAAATTAATTTCTACTTGTAAACGAGGTTATAAAAATAAAACGCTTTCCCTATCATTTGTTCTTTCCTGTGTTTGCTTTCGACGCTTCACTTATGACCATAATTTGTTCTTTCCTGGTTTGTGCTTGTACGTTTCACTTTTGATCATCATTCCTATACAAAATGTGATTGTTACAATGTCCTGTACCAGCCCTCAAAGTTCGTACTATGAATTAGCAGTCACCCTGTATACATCTCTATTGCGTCAATAATTCCTTGTTTTTGCCGTCATTAGGTGGTAGTGTCTTTAATTAGGGAAAAATGTGAACTCGTATTGATCAGCCTGAGCATTATCTGAGCATACAGTCCAACAGCAGTCAAAGCACTCGATCCATCAAAGATTCTTCCAACTGGATAGCAGAGTCCTTCGTCCAATTAAGTGACGCTTTTCAGGTTGTAGACTCGGAAATGACTTACACTACTGGCTAAAAGTATTGCAAGTTTGAGAAATCTTACCATCATTTCAAGAATAAGCCCAAAAGAAATGGACAGGAAATTTGTCAGATTTAAATATTTTTGAGAATTTATGTAAGATAATTGGAAAGAACACATCTGAAAATCACCAAAAAACAAAATGAAAGCTTCAGGAACAAATAATTTAAGTTGGCACCATGGAACACCGAAAGAAGTGTTGTAAAACATTAAGGATTCCATATCTAAAAGAGTGGCTGTTGTGATCAAAGTCAAGGCTGCTCAGCAACACAATAAATGATCTTCAGTTCAATTGCATTTTTTATTATCCTCTTTTTGCAGAAGAACTTGAAATTAATGCTTTATTTAATTTTATTCCGGCGAGCCAAAATGGATTATGATTTCTGTAATAAGCTACGTATTTTTAAATAAATCAAATTATTTTTGTTCTTTAACTTAATGCTATCTTGCCTTTGAAATAATTAATTTGACATATTGACATTAAAAAATATCAATTAAATTGATTTTCCTTTTTTTACGGGGGTGTAGAGGCTAATATTCTTGAAAATGGTTGATTTCTGAAACTTGCAATACTTTTGGACAGTAGTGTATATAAGAGTCAGTAACAAATCATTAATAGGCTGTGTACTCAGAAGTATTCAAATAATGGTACTTTTTTTTGGACGGGGGGGGGGGGTTCGGAAAGTAATATTGTTTTTTCGCATGTCAGTATTTCTTCTTGCCAAAACTACAAAAACTAATAAAACGGAACTTGGCATGTGCGTGAGTTTTTTAAACATCTACGCTAGTTTATAAAACATTTTCCGAAATTTTGAGGGTAGGGGGCCAAAGAGTTCTTGTCACATATCCCGTGTTATCGCAAAGAAAAAAAAAATAAAATTCTTGTTATAAAATGCAACAATCACGAATACATAAAAATCACTTTCTGGACAATTTGAATATTGTTCTCCAAGGAGAGTAGACATGAAAAAAGGTGGAGAGTGGTCATCTTTTGTAAAATAAAAGAACATATTTTACGTCACTATAAAATTCCAGCCACGATAAAATCCAGCCGCATCGCATCTATAAAATTCTTGCTTCAAAATGTAGTAGTAAATTAGTACTGACGGTTTTCTTCAAAATATTTTATTCGTTAATCACGTTAAAGTGAAGTTAGTGGTGACAAGATCTTATTGTGCATTTTCAAGGATGCCTAACTGACAAAATATACTTACAAAGGGACTTACGTTTACTGGTGCTTCCGTCCGAATATCCACACCAAATGACTGGGTGTTAATAGTTTTCAAGGCAGCGAATTCAATGGATTACAAGGATTCCGAAGGACAAATAACTGGTAAACTAACATCATTGAGCCACCATAATATTGTTTTGATCAACGGGGGCGTATTTCAAGGTCAAACAACTGAATAATAGCAATCCAAGGACTTTTGCAAATTGTAATAACCAAAACGTGATTCAGTTTGGATTACAGTAAAATGCATGTAAAAGAGTATAAAACACGTTTGTTGAGTTTACATAAATTTGAACAAGATAAAACAGTTCCGGCTTGTTATAGTAAATTACTTTAAATGGTATATTTCTGTTATGTGAGAAACAACTATAAATACAAATTATGAAGGGATTACGTAAGGTTTAATGAAGATACACGTTTTCACCGATGTTAGACATACAGGAAAAACAAAGATATCTATGCATTACGGGGATATTTAAGACATATCTGACATTAAGGAAAATTGCAGAAGATTGTAATGTTTTTGATGTCATTTTTGAACGATTTCAACACGATCAAGGTTTAGTGTATACTACACATATACACACATATACATGTACATTTTTTAAGTGTACGGATCTAAATATATTTATAAATTATCTCTTTTGATTTTATTTATGTATTCAATTTTTGAAATTTAAAATGGTTTTTATTGGATTCCATGCAGAAATTTTTGAAATCAGTCATTAATACCCCAACTTCCCACGATTTAGAAAAAACTTGTTTTTATTTAATTTTTCTCGCTAGACGTGATAAGGATAATTAGGTACCGAAATTAGTTTTAGTGGAAATGTTTATTGTTTACATGTCCTCCAAACAGCCTAACCAAATTATTTCCGAATAAATTTTTGCCTGTCTATTGGTAGGAAAAGGCGGACTTAACTATCCCCTGCCTAGTTCTCTAGTATTCTAGTTCCCTGTTTCAAGATTTAGGTGAATGATTCCGAAGAAGATCAAAAAGTTTTTGATCGAAGCACCTGTATGGCTGTTCAAGTAACCTTTATGGTGTTATCTTATACCATAACACCGTAAGTTATTTTACTTGTTATTATTATTACTAGTTGAAAATGGTAGAAAAACCTGAAGACTACCTTGGGCGGCTCAAGGCGCAGCTATGCCACTGCTTCAAATCTCGATACTGTTTCTCGGGTTTTTTACAACATTAGAGCTCTTCAGTAATAAACGCTTTGAGTAGCATTTGAACTTTTTAAAAATTATTACTTTATAAAATACACCTGTGCATCGTGTAATTTTCAACATGAAACATTGTACTGAAACACGACAGTGCAATAGGAAACGATATATAAAACTATGAGCTCTATAA
This sequence comes from Cheiracanthium punctorium, assembly GCA_038373885.1. Lineage (NCBI taxonomy): Eukaryota > Metazoa > Arthropoda > Arachnida > Araneae > Cheiracanthiidae > Cheiracanthium > Cheiracanthium punctorium. Next base: position 957,011 of record JAWZYV010001543.1, read on the forward strand.
CGCAAGAATCATCCATTTTAATATCTTGAGTTTTTTCTTTTTCGTAATAGTTTTGAGGGCACTTGTTTTTTCAGTGAGGTATGTGAAAACGTGATGAGGTGTGGCGGTGATTGGCATCTCAATTCCTTCGCTACAGGAATTGCTTTTTCACGGATAGAGTGTTTCTGAGAGCGTCTGTTGACAGGACATGTAACTCCACCCGCAGTTGTGTCCGCGATCATGTAGGTAATAAAAGCAACTCCACTCGTGTGGTATTATTAACTTCGAAAGGAAACATTTCTGGCGTGCAAAGGGTTTGGCGCTCGAATAATTGATATGCGAATAATGATATCGTGAAAAAGGCATCGAAATTACACACTGTAAATAATAATAATAAAAAAAAAACATTTGCAAGCAGTAATAAATGGTGTATATTTTTCGGGTGCATAGGGGTTGGTTATATAGATATGAGGACTAACTTTTCAAACCAACTAACACATGTTACGTTCATACGAGACAAGTGAATTAAAGAGTGTTTCATTAAGGGAGGGCAGGGGCGTAGCCAAGGGGGGGTTAAGGGGTAATCACCCACATGAGGAATTTTTTGCCATAAAAATGTGTATTCATCACTCCCTCATGTGTATTCTTCACTCCACTCATCACACACATGTATGCATATATGTGAGTTGCAGTAGTCGTAACCCCCCCCCCCCATGAAAAATTTCTGGCTAAGCCCCTGAGGGAGGGTAAAGTATTAGTTTGTTGCAAATGTGTTTCCTTGCAATGAAGTGCGTATATAAACGATTCTCTTAAAAGCTATTGGACGGTTTTGAAAATTCTTTTTAAATTGTTTTTTAAATTATGTATAACACATTCCCACACGAAAAAATTGCATTTTCAGTGCAGTAATCTCTTAATGATTAAAAATTAAATAACAAATATATTACTGTAGTGGCGTAGCCCAGGGGGTGGGGATAGGAGGGGGTCACCCCCCATGAGGAAGTTTTCGCCAAACAAAATGTAGATTCTTCACTCTTTTATCACACACACACATATACATATATGAGTTGCAGTAGTCGTAACCCCCCCCCCCCCAATGAAAAAATTCTGGCTACGCCACTGTATTACTGTATAAACACACATATTAACCCTTTTCAGATCAGGCGCTCACAATTGAAAACACAAATTTTGAAAGAATATTGCAAAGTAATTGTTAATAATTTTAAACTGAGAACGGTTGTGTACATTTTACGGGAATTTAATAATCAAGTTCTTTTCTTAAATTTATTTTATAACAAAAGTTACTTCTGTTACTTAAAACACACACACAAATATATATATATATACATTGGAGAAAAATTATTTAATCAGGAAATGTTTAATAAATAAGACTGCACATACGTTTCGGATACTGGTCCACTTTTTAGGTGTACAATCTGAAAGTACGTAGTCTTACTTCTATGTGTGTGTAATTTAGTTTTAATTTGCTTTTAACATAAACTTTCTTGAGTGTTTGTAATAAGAGTCTCTAAATGATAACGATGGAACAAAAAATGTAACCCTCCGAGCTTCTTGGAAAAGAGTTGATACTGTAAAGTCGTTTTTCCTCTATACAACAATTTCCTGTAGTGGGATTACGTCCAATTATTTACACGTGGGATATAGGCCGAGGGATAGGTTGCCCTCTATGGGGGGTCTTTTCTAAGGTACAACAACTAAAATTTGTGGTTTAAAAATAAAAAAAATTTCAGCTTAGAAAAATTGTAATTAAAATAAGTTCTAAAGGTAAATTTTCAACTTTTAAATCCATATGAGCGTATACGCCTGCAAGTAAGTCTTCAGTGATCCTCAGTATTTCGACGTTTATTATTTTAAAAATTACAGCTGAAAGCTTTAGCATGTCACCAGCAATTTACTTACGTCAGAAACTATAAAACAACTTAATCATATTAAAAAAAAAAGTACTGTAACACACACGATTCAACTTTAACCCTTTGAGACGCAACCCTTTCCCAATGCTGAAAAAAGGGCAGCCGTTGCCATCGATCCGACTTAACTACCAGCAAGATGGCGGATGATCGAAAAGTTAACGCGTGCCACAGATATAGAGACCCTTCTTTGACGACAGCTGGCTGTGCCGGCACAGCCAGCTGTCGTTTCGATCGTCCGCCGTCTTGCTGGTAGTTAAGTCGGATCGATGGCAACGGCTGTCCTTTTTTCAGCATTGGGCAATCTATCCAGCTGTTCTCGCATTCTTCCATTTTTCAGCAGATGCCAGTGCTGTTAAAAATAATCGTAACAATTTTTTTACGGAAAATGACAAGTAAAGGATTCTCGTGGAGCTATGTTACCCGCAACTATTTTTATAGGAATCAAATCTATTCTTCGTGACTGGCAACAGTCAAAATGTCAGAGTTTGGTGTTCCCAGAGCAATAACACTGCGTGTTAAAGGGTTAACATTGAAATAATTCTCTAGTTGTTGAATTCGAACGAACATGACTGTACACTGCGCTCCCCATTTCTTCCCAAAGCGCATCGCCGGAGTTGAGAGAGAAAAATCCCGATTCAGCAGTATCGATTTTGTCTCGGGAAAGCGTGGGGTCAACTGTGACAGTCAGCCGATTCGAAAGAGGATTATATTATTCGCTGTTGAAGGGAAGAACCGCAGGAATTTCGACTTACCGACAGCGCAGACAGAGGACACGTGATCGGATTAGCAACGATGACGTTACTGTGTTTACATTTATTGAATGACAGACAGCCGACAATCCAATGCACATTATGGATTCCGACCAGAGCATCATCGATCTCAAAAAAAAAAAAAAAAATCTGTCGAGTTGTTAGAGAATTTAACACACCGTTGAACCCAGAGAACCTTTGGAAAGATTCAGTTGAAAACATTCCCCTTTTGAGTCTAATGTTGCTTCCCAACCTGGGTCTTCTAATGCTTCGCTAGAACCCACCGTGGCATTTGTGCCGAATATGGTATACAAATAAGGTCGAACGGTAATACCAAAAAATCTTCGCGTGCGTTTAAAAAATACTTTTCCTCCAGCTTTTTTGAAAGATAGGAAAAGTTTGGAGGCACCAAATTTTTGGTGGTGCCATTAAATATTTGGATCGTATTTTTATCCCTGTTTTATGCACATAAATTAACTCTTCCTCCAAAAAATGTACATTGCTAAGGATAATATTTTACTATATTTTATTTTTCGATTAAAGGTCAAATAGGATTAAAAATAAGCTCCTCCCGAACAAAATAGCTCCTCCCGAACTGTATTTGCCACTGAGTGTCACCATGGGAGGAACGGTCATCCAGTTGTACACAGTAGAGATGAGTTCGGGCTCATTTTTTAAATCCCGAGCCCGAGGACTTTTAATCCGAGCCCGAGCAATATTATTTAAGTTGGAGCCCGAGCCCGAAATTTCAGCTAAAGATAAATAAAATTAATTACTAAATTGATAGAATCGAATAAATTTTGCCGTTTGTGCAAATTAAAGGCAAATATAGTTTCAATCTCTCAATGCACTTCTAATTCTTTATATCCATGTTTATTCAAATAATGTCCGATCTCATGACTAACTAAGCAATATAAGCCGCCGTTCTGAAATACCCAAAGAGCTTCACGCACCTTCTAGGCGCCCGTGAAGCTATTTTTTTTTTTATAAGAACTTTTATTTTCCCCTTGAATAATTTTTTTTAAAATCTGTTTCAAGGAGCATGTTCAACAAAGGAGAAATTTTTCATGAGTCCGAGCCCGTACGCAATCGTGTTACAGAGCCCGAGCCCGGTTCGGGCTGAGCCAGTCTCATCTCTAGTACACAGCCCTCTCTTTTTAGGCTCACAACTGGGGCAGACAAAGATTTGTCAAACATCAACAGACCAGGATAAGCCACAGAGTTCTACTCCATTGCAATTTCCTTCCGTCTCGTTGAACATGCACACGAAGTTGATGGTAAAAAGAACCCAGAGCATAGGACAAACCTCGTCAGTTTCGCTCTCTTCAAACAAACAGATCTTTGAGACGCGCGAAGACAAAGACATAATCTCGGCCTTATCTTTCGCACATATCGGGTTGCGAGAGGAGGTCTGCAGTGGATCTGTCGTGAATGCGGCTTTACAGTGATTGGCGTAAGATTACACAAGACCTTTTTTCTTGAAGAAAACAGAAGCGTTTCAGAAGGTGCGAGTCAGAAATGAGACAGACAAAAGATAGAGAGGAAAAAAAAAATTCTAAAGCAAAATGCATAAAGCTAAAGAGGGTACATCTTGAAAAAGAATGCGTTTATGTTTTGAAACAAAATGACACAGCACTTTGCAGTATTTCACAGACTGGTAAATTTTTTTATTTTCTTGAACACATTTTAGTGTTCTCGGTAATTTAATGTTTAGAGATCCAAGTCCGTTTTAAACTTTTTATGATGAAAATAATCTAACGTAACGAATTATGTAAGATCCTACCTCACTTACGTAAGAATGCTTATAGATAATAATACACTGCTGGCCACCCAAATTGCAACACCAAGAAAAACAAGAGATATCACAACAAAATTTATTGTGTAGATAACATGTTGACCAAGTAACAAATGATTAAATTTACAGCATTCTATGAAGCGTGGTTCCTGCCAAAATCAGTACCCAGAGTAGCCGCCGTTGTTGGAGATCACAGCTGCCACACGCCTCGGCATTGATTCAAAGAGACTTTGAATGTGTTCTTGGGGTACAGCAGACCAAGCAGCTTCCACACGTTGCCAAAGTTGATCTGGTGTGACAGCTGGGGATGAACTCTGGGTCAGTCGTTGAGCAACCATGGACCACATGTTTTCTATCGGCGAAAGATCCGGAGAGCGCGCCGGCCAGGGAAGCAATTCAATCTGGTGATTGACGAAGAACCCTTGGACAATGCGTGCCACGTGTGGCCGTGCATTATCCTGCTGAAATATGGCTGTTGGCAAGCCCTGAAGGTAAGAAAGGACAACTGGCTCCAACACCTCGGAGATGTAGCGCTGGCTGGTTAAAGTACCGGCAATGCGTACTAGAGGAGTGCGAGAGAGATATCCGATACCGCCCCATACCATAATACCCGGTGCAGGACCAGTGTGACGGTGCATAATGCAGCTGTTCAGCATCCTCTCTCCACGGTGTCTCCAGACTCGAATCCGACCGTCGTGGTGTTGCATACAGAAGCGTGACTCGTCAGTAAAGAGAATTTCATTCCATTCTGTCGTCCACATCCTTCTTTCATCGCACCATTGGCGGCGGAGACGTCTGTGGTTCCGCGTCAGAGGTAGACAAAGCAACGGACGTCTTGCGGACAGACCATTCTGCTGTAAACGACGTCGAATGGTACGCGCAGACACTGGATGATGCGTTACAGACTGAATCTGCTGTGATATGGTTCGTGATGTGACTGAGCGGTCCGTCACTGCCATGCGTACAATCTGCCTGTCATCACGTGACGTGGTGCACTGAGGTCGATCACGTCTGTCCGTCGTACCCTCCTGCACCCAACGATCACATATCCGCATCACAGTTGTTTGGTTTCGTCCAATACGACGACCGATTTCCCTGAAAGATAACCCACAATCTCGGTATGCCACTATCCTTCCTCTGTCAAACTCGGATACTTGATCAAAAGATGATCGTTGTTTCCTACGAGGCATAATTTATCGTTTTTTTGAAAAAAAAGCAAGAAAAACACAATTGCTGTACTTGAAACCGTCGAAATCTCCAAGCCTTAAATAGCGCTTTGAGGTGGCGCCACAGGCGCGCTTGATGTGCGTCTGCGCTGAAATTCTAATCATTTGCATATCTCACCTCAGCTAATGCATGTTGTAAATTTCATATTATTTGCATGCTTCCTTCAGGGTGTTGCATTTACGATGGCCAGCAGTGTACTAAAGGCCGTGAAAACTTTCATTCGTATAATAAACAGACTGATAATAACAAATACAGCATTACTAAGTCAAGGTAATTTTAATGAAACCAATTACTCCAAACGAGGGAATTGGCGGACTGTGATTCACTTCAAAAAGTTTACCATCATTCTTTTACCCTCTTACTGATATTCTTTAAATAAACCAGTAAATTATGGTAATAATCTACAATTGTACTTTATTAATTAATACTATTATTAACGACAAAACAGGATAATATATCATGAAAGATGAACAACAACATGAGTAATTTATTAATTAAATCATATAATAAAAAATATATAACTTTAATATTTTAACTAAAAGTAAATGCATAAGTAATCCAATGCTAAGGAAACTTATTAAAGAGCTTCATTTTAGGTTGTTTACCCAGGCTTTTCATCAATTCTCAGTACGAAGCTTGTTTTACCACAAGCCCACAGGACCATAAATCATAATTAATTGCTTAAAGTATTCCAACTGGGGTCATTAAATTGACTTCAATTTTACATACAAAACAACTCAAGGTTTCTGTCTGCCTAGGAATTCGCAGCTCTTCTGAGCACTTTCGATTGCGCATTTTCTTTGCGCGGCCACTACTAATGCAGGGAAACCAGTTTTACAGACGATCAAACGAAACAAAGAACTGAAGACGGTGGCGTTCAGTAAGAAAAACAACGACTTGCTATTTTAATTTGCTTTACTGGGTAATAAATACCTGATCAAAAGTTTTCGATTATGAGTTTGTAATTTTAATAAGTATAGGATGGAAGTGATGCATTAAATATTCCGAGCTTTCACCTATATTGACTCAAGAATATTTCAAATAATTTTACTTCAAATCACTTTTGTATTTAAAATAATTTTAGTAGCATGGCAATTTAAAAAATTTTGTGCACAACAAATGTTTGAAATAATAAAAAAAAAATGAGTGCCAACGTGCACAGAGAGAACTAAAATTGATAATTTGTAAACAAAATATTTTATATTTTAGTACTATCAATCTTCTTTTATTTGTGTATTTTTATCGTAATGCAATGAAATTTATTTAAATATAAAGTTATTTATAAAATAATATTATATTTTAAGCATAAGTTAGCCGAAATTTACTACTACTACTAATTTAACTATGACGAATACAAGAAAGTTAGATATTATAAAATAATTATTTACCAAAGAATTCTTAACGCAAAAGCATTGCTACAACGTTTTACAAACTAACACAATATTTAACACATGGTAATATATATATATATATTTAACTCCAAAAACAGTATTTTAAGTTCAAAAATTTATTGAACTTAAAAATAAAATTTTGCCAGCATATGTGGTGCTCGCGCAAAACCACTGGCCTGCTACAGAAACATTCAGAGACCCATGTCGATGCAGAAATCATGTGCTTGCAACGATAAACGGGAACCGATTAAAGTGAAGACATTATAAAATATTTATTTTGAGTCACTTTGCTTAAAATATAAATCTACGAGAGTTTTTTCATTTGCATAATGAGCCCTCACGACAGAAATAAATATAAATTTCACAGTAAAGAAATTTTAAGAATGACCATACATACGAAGTGACAGGCGTCGTTTTTACTAAGAGAAAGAGCGCAGTCTTGTTGTTTGCCATGGGCGCTACTATATCTTGGTTCGCCACTGACCACCACCACCACAAAATCTCAGGCAAAATAGTAATCAATAAAGTAAAGAGAGTACTTGCTGGAAATTTTCAAGGCTTTTATAACAGTAATCGCCTACAATAATGGTGCTAAGAATAAAGGCAGTTTAGAGGCCTAGCAACGAGTGACATATGATACCCGGCAAGACATAAAATAATCACCCGTTTATCTTGCAACGAGGACATAAGATAAAATTTTTGACAAGAGTGAAATACTCACTGTAAAAAGGGTATCAATTCGAGAGTCAGCCGATAAAACGAACAATGGGAGGTAGAAAACTTTCGCCGAGGAAAATACCGAATGAAGTGGGTACTCCAAGAGAATATTACTTTGATCTGTGAGTCATTTCAACGCAATTTGCATATCATTTCGATTAAACTTGTCACAGGAAAAGTTTTACACAGTGGAATTGACATAAAAAATGTACAGTTATAATCATTCACAAGAACTGAAAGATGCATTGCAGACAAATCTTAAAAATCGCAGACAAATACTTTCTTAAAGTTTTGAACTCTTAGAAAATAATATAATAATAAAGTTTCATTTATTGTGTACAACATAAACCCATCATTCCTTTTTATGTGAACATTTCTTTGAATGTAGTTGTGAAAGGATTTACAAGTTCAATAACTGAACTTCAATTTTAGTTTTGCAGAATTCATTTAGCTGTAATTTAGATACATTATTTTAAGTCCGCCACATATTTTTTTTTATCGAGTCTCGCCCATAAAATTCACCATAACTGATCAAACGCAACGTTTAAAAATTCATATCTTAGTTTTTTTTTGTTTTGTTTTGTTCTTTTAACGATGTCAGAGATTACATATTTCAGAACATGATTGTATATGTATGTATAGTTTATATCACTCGTAGCAACGAAAAACAACTATATTCCTTCAGGCTATTCCCACAGTATCTAAAATACACACCAATACCATCTCTATTTCAAATATTACATTGAAAAAGAAGGAAACAACAGCAAAAGTTTTCCAACACAATAGAACCCACCCACTCCGTGATGCTTCCATTTGCACTGCCCTAATAAATGCACGAAGAAGGCATTAACTCACTTAAATAAGCAGCCGAAAGAAGATTATAAGAATTTATTATGAGTACAGTAAGTACATACTACTCAACTCTTCTCGAATACTTTAAAAGAATGAAAGAAAAAGCATAAAAGAAACTGAATGAACAGAGCAGAACAAAATTCGCGTGACGTAGAAATTATATTATTTTTCTTGGTTCCCTGTTCTATATTTCTACTTTTGTTTAATAAGGTCGTCGTGTGCTACGGATCTGGAAAATTTTGATCAATGTATGCTGCATTATTAGTGAGGCATCACATGCCTGGTTAGAGATTACCAGAAATTGAAAATGGGTGCGTAACACACGTGAACTAGCAATCATATATGATTTTGTGCTTGTGTATAACATAAAGGGATAGACAGTTGTACAGCAACAAGCTAGGCCACAGCCTAAAGCTACCGTTGAGATTCTTGTCACTAGAAAATAACGTCAAAGAAACCATTTAGAGTATTCGATAAAGGCATGAAATACAAATGAAAGCTGGGCAGATTTACAATATTTTGAAAAATTAAAGTTTTTATGCAACAAGCCACTTACAGTTTAATAACTGCGATCTATCCTTAGACAATAATTTATCTGTCTGGGTGTATACGGACATGTTAGGTGTTAGCAATAAGTGCGAAGCTTTTGGTGAAGTCGTAAAAAACAACACAGTGTATAAATTAAGGGAGAAAACTAATTCTTTCTGAAAAAACATTTATTTTACCATACTTACTATTGAAAATATTTGCATTATATATTTTTAATACTCGAGAAACATTCGACCCAGTGACGAATGATTAATAAGAAAAAAAAAAGAACTTTCGATTTCCTTTTCTTTTAAATGTCATTTATGTTAATTATTTAATGCTTGATCATATTTTGCATTCTTACGAACTGAAATTTCATTCAAAAAATATACTGATTTCTACCGCTGTAAATCCCATGATTATTTCTTGCATATAAAAAAGTTCTATGAGTTACTTTAAAATTATATAACGGATAAGTAGAATACAAAATTTGTTGTTCCATTGGACCTGTAATGTTTTATTTATAGTTTTCTTTTGTTGCACACTTTCCTCATTTAGACGCACAATACATGTCATCTAATTTCAACACTGCATGTCATATAATTTGGTATGTTTAATGTTTTTGTACTAGGTATTAAACTTTTTAATTCAGCTCTTAACAAAAATTAATATATATTGCTCATACAATTTCTTTTGTTTTGCAATTTTTATAAGACCATGTATACAGACCAGTGATAAAAGTTACGTACCAGAGAAGTCATGGAGTCAATGGTCTTTTGGTCCAGTGGCTAAATATTCTAATTTCTAGCCCTACATAAAAGCAGTAATATGAACAAAGCTTCTAACAAAAAATGTATGTTCGAACATTCTTCTTATGGCTTTAAGGGAGGTCCATAGCATTGACTTCTGATGAATGGCCTTGGGACGGGAAAACGCTCATATGTGTAACGCATTTAAATTTCAAAAACAATAAAACACATATTAAAGAAACAATTAAAGGACGATTCTGTTGACTTATCATGCACCATAGATGGATAGTGAATGCAATTAAGCATTTAATAAACGATCTGAAATGAGATGCAATGCAGTAACTTCAGACCCAGATGGTTTTCAGTCATGGGCCATTCTGGAGCGCTTTTAAATGCGTTGTCTTTTTTCTTCACACATCGAACAACTTCGCACCTCAGTAGTTCCGCCTCTGCAGATTCTGGCAGAAGTGAAGAAAAAAAAAAGAATAAATGTTAAATGCATGGCTGTGCGAGCGAAGACCTTCAAAATGAGTTCAACAGTCGCAGCCATTATCGAGAAAAACCTATCACCAAGGATAGTTAGCCAGTCTGGAAGAAATAGTAGTTGAGTGCAGCTGGAAAAAAAAATCTAGTGATTTTCGGCAATAGTTTAGAACAAAACAAGTAAGATAAATCATGCCGAAAGCATCAATTGTAAAAAACTTTCCAACACTGGAGAAACTTAACAGCAGTATTATAAGTACGAATAAGATTGTATTGGATAAAGGACAAAATCAACAACCTCCATTGGCCAATATATACCGTATATCACGCACTTTCAACTTCAAAAAAAAAAAAAAAAAAATGCTTCATTTTTTCGCATGCGTCTTATATACCGAACATAAAATGCAAAATATAAAATAAATCGGCTGACATATCCTTATTTACTGATGCGTGTTATACGCCGGGATATAAGGTATTTGAATTTCTCTTCTAATAATACCAAAAAATATTAATTAAAGCTTTGATTCCAAGAGATTTTTAGGGTTCGTTTCAAGAAGTACGACAGCTGTTTACTCATCAGCAGTAAAATGTACAACAATCCACACGTAAATAAAGGAAAATTTAGAAGGGAAACAGAATCAATATTGGAACGTACTGAGTATGTTTTGAAATCACAATCCAGTTCTTTTTAATGCAATATAGAACGAGCAAAATTTGGAAAGGAATACCTGAATGCACGAGGCTTATAGCATAAAATTAAATAGTATGCTTGTTTCCATACATTAACACGGCATTAAATGAATATATTGCACGTACGTTGACGAAAATAAACTTACTGCAATCATAATACATGGTAGTTTAGTTAAAACAAATAAATATTATCTGAACTGACTCTGAAAAAATATTCAAAATAAAAAAGAAGGTGAACACTAGCTAAAACACGCAACCTAAATTACACAAACCGTAAATTACTAAAGTATAAGTGAATGTGTCGAAATTATAATATACATAATTATTATTTCAAATTCAAATTTTTATCACAGTGAAATCTTAGACACTGAGATATAACCCAATTTAGGTAATTTCTCCATTATAATCTAGTTTTCATTAAATCGTAAAAATAGTTTGTGAGAGAAATAGTGATTTTTTTTTTTCGATCGCCCATTTTGAATTTCAGATTAAGAATTCTCATTAATAATCACAGTAAGATTGAAAATATCACTCATCTTAAAACATTATTTAAATGTCCTAAATTTTGAATTCGTTCAACTATTTATAAACGTTTGTAGAAAAAATGCATAAACTATTAAAATCGTATAAGCTATTTTAAGCATATTGAATTAGAACATTAAAACAAGAATTATAAATAAATTACATTTGAGTATTCATATCATTATAATCATATGTATAGCTGCCAATCTGAGACGGAAAATGTAGAAACAAATAGTAGATCTTTTTTATTACTTTTTGTTTCACCAGGGGATCCAGGAATTTTTTCCAAGATGTCATTTTGTGAATTTCAATGTCTATTTTTGTGAATTTTCATAGCAATTTTTGCAAAAGTCACTTTTTTACTTAAAATACTTTTAAAAACAAATTAAAATATAGGGCGAAATTCCAATGGGGAGTTGCTTTTATCGATAGTAATTTTGTGAAGGGGGTCGTAAAACGGACCCAAATTTTTTCTGTATGGATTTTTTCCTGCGATGTCAACAAGTAAAATCCAGCTGCAAATAAAATTCACTGTATGACAGTTAAGTTATAGATTTATTATTCTCATGGATGCAGATAGTTATTTCAGCTATAGCTATATTGTATGACAGGATATTATATTACTTTTCAATCGAATATCCTATTTTATGATATACATTGTGATTTTAGTACTCTACGTGTGTAAATCATTACTTTTACAAAAGAGATTCAAATCGCTTAGTTAATTAATTTTTACGACATTTAACCCTTTAACGCGCAGTGTTCCCGCTCTGGGAACACCAAACTCTGACGTTTTGACTGTTGCCAGTCACGAAGAATAGATTTGATTTCTATAAAAATAGTTGCCGGTGACACTGCTCTACAAGAATCCTTTACTTTTTAGCACGTCATTTCCCGTGAAAAAAATGGTCACGATTATTTTTAACAGCACTGACATCTGCTGAAAAATGGAAGAATGCGAAAACAGCTGGATAGGTTGCCCAATGCTGAAAAAAGGGCAGCTGTTGCCATCACTCGACTTAACTACCAGCAAGATGGCGAACGATCGAAACGTCCATCGCTTGCCACAGATCTAGAGACCCTTTTTTGGCGACAGCTGGCTGTGACGACAGCTGACGACAAAAAAGGCTCTCTAGATCTGTGGCACGCGATGAACGTTTCGATCGTCCGCCATCTTGCTGGTAGTTAAGTCGAGTGATGGCAAGAGCTGCCCTTTTTTCAGCATTTAGAAAGGGTTGCGCCTCAAAGGGTTTAGGAAAAAATATTCTGCCACAAAAACTAATGCTAGGCAAATAAATCTTATTGAAATTCTGAAGCGCTAAAACGCATAGATACGTTTTGCACTAACAACTACGTTCCTTACAGCATTCATGCTGAATGAAGAGCAACTATGAATTACACTTCATTTGCTCGCTACGAGCAAAAAACAAACAAACACTGGTAAGATAATAATAAACTTGCATCGTGACAGAGTGATGAATTTGACACGGAGAAATTAATTGCAAATGAGATGCAAATGCACAAATAATGCAACTCGAAAAACATTAATGCGTGCAGTTTACGATCCCATAAATACACTATAAATTAGTTTTCATTTACCGGCATAATGGTTACCGCTCCGGTGAACATTGTGTAAGAAAACTAAAACAGGTTTCCTCGAATATAACAAGCGATTGAATGCTGCCAACATCGGAAGGCTGATCAAAAATATCTAATTAAATGCATGTTTTGATCATCGACGTCTCCAGACAATGCCGGGCAATCCAAGTCACGAAATGGCAGAGCAAAAATTTGATCTAAACTGAAATTTTGCATCATTAAAAGTGCTTGTTACTAGTAGATCAATTAAGATTATTCGTTTGTGAAATGGCCTCTCGGAGAAATAGCGATAGAACGTTGTTATATCCGAGATAAAACTGCCCTATTAAATATCTGATAAATTTTTTTGAACGACATGCACTTGGTCCATTGTATTGATTGATTCGCAATTCTTGACTGATTCGTAAATGCTGACGTGAATTCCCGTATTTCCAAATTTGATTTTATTCCAAATTTGATTTCTGCTATTCCCCTAAACTCAGCTCTGCTTTTCAACGTTGTATTTTTGCTTAGAACAGGCATCAAAAGGTTCTGGTGGGGTCATAGCATTCTCTAAGCTAAATTACATGTCATGTGACATGTAATTAAGCTTAGCATAAGCATAGAAGCTTAGCATAAAAGCATAATAACGTCGTAGATTGAGCTGGAGGGCTTCCTAAAACATTCTTCACACATTCTTTTTTTTCAAAAGGCTTTTCACCTTATCCCACTGACATAGTGTTCAAACACCTTTCAAAAAAGTCTGGAAAGCCGCTAAATTTGAAGACCGAATTGGGGTAAAAAACTCTAAGTACAGAAGGGGAGCTCCTGCCGTTGTGTCTTTGCAACGATGGCAGCACTTAGGTTTAGAATTTCGTAGAAAGAGCATTAAACTCCTTACCTTGCATACGTGACTGCGATAAACCTTTCCCGGCCAAAAGTTTGGTAATAACAAATAGTTAATATGGCTCAAGTGTGAAGGTCCCAGGTTCGGATCTATTCCGCTGTCATAGATCTAACGTTCTAGAGTTTGGGGCGGTTTTCTACAGATGTAACGTGAATACGCAGAATCCCTTAAAAAGTCGTCGCCCAAAGCATCCCTCTTTAGGCAGATAGCCCACGAGTAGCTTTGTCAATACCACGTCAAATAACGATCTTTGAGAGAGAATGACATTCAGATATCTATATATAATCCATACATTAATATAAATTTTCTGCTAGTTTTAATTTGTGTCTTTTTTAATGGAAAGAAAAATAAAACGTTTTGAAAGGCAAATATATATATCTAAAAACGAATTTTTAGATATTTTCCTCCTCCCCTCAAATTTAAATGTAGTGCAGAGATTTTTTTTTCTTTCTTTCACCTTTAACCAGGACTCCGAATGTTATGCAAGAAGGAAGTTCAGGAAGAATTAATTCTCAGACAGAAAAATTAAAACTGAATTGGTTTAAAAAAGAAGCCTGATTTTACGAAACCCAATAACATTTCTCAAGATTTAGATGGAATTCACGCTAGATTAGGTAATAATTTTACACGATCGGTCGTGATTGTGAGAATTTGAATTTATAATGTCTTTAAACTTTTGGAAAGCTATTTATGGAATGGCATTCCGCTGGATTTGATCTGATGTTTTTTCATCACTTTTTGCCTGTGCTCTTTAACGCAGTTGCATGTCATGACAAGTTTACACGATCACCAAATTATTCTGAATAAATTTCCTCTTTAAAAGTACGTGCATGGGTCATGAATCACAATGAGTTTAAGAAAATTAAGAAAGGAAAAGCAAGTAAGTGAGAATTGCAATGCAATTCAAATAGTTTAATACATTTTTAAAAATTCCATTCATTTAATATATTTGCAAATATTTAAAACCAAATCAGTAGCAATGATGTAGACTGGATTAAAACATTTATTGTAATAAGCAACGCTTTTCTCATTAGCTAAACTTGTCTAGTTAAGCTAAAATATTATAATTAAATGAAACAGGAAAATTGAATAATTCATAAAGTTTTACATAAATAAACACATCATTATAATGAAGTGTAATACTGAAAGAAAGACCTAGTGGACTAACACAACTAACCAGGAATTTCTTTTACGGCAATCAGGAACGCGACGAGATAAATTTAAAATTGCGAGGGATTCAACACTGCCAAAAAAATTAAAGGCATATTCGCAATTTGTGCGATTGTAAACAGATCCTCGACATTATATCGTTTGATATTTTTCAGGATATTAAAATATTCAAGTTATATACTTATTTAAATGGGAAAAAAAAGAAAAAAATAGTGTTAAAGTAAATAATAGGTAGTATTAGTAGATTTGTTATGAAAATACGGATTAAAACACAATATGCCTGGTTAATAAATGTTTCGTGAAATTTAAAATGTTGTCACCATTGGTGTAAATTGGCATGACACATTGGGAGGAGGGAGGAGCAAAATGTTTCCTGTTCTAGAAAATATTTTCAAATAGGTGATATCTGAATGTAATAATATCTTGAGTAATTGCCCCCCTCCTCTTAGTAAGTTACGCCTATGTTATATTTATCACTTTCCAATGGGCGCCTTACAACTGAAGGATACTTTCAACAGTTTCTTCTAAGAGACTACCTGAACGATGGTTCTCGTTGCCCCCATCCCCAAGTATTTGATACTGTCACGGGAAAATTATTTTTCTTCGGCAAATTGCCCAACCCAGCCTAGAACGAAGTAAAATATCAAATTTGTAATATTAAATGTTAATCTTTCTTGAAAAAACGAATATTTCGTGCTAAATTCAATGAAGAGAGATTCGTACGTGAACCAGAACATTAATTAAAAAAAATTACAACTCGATTGTCGCGTCGGGTTTAGCCTTGGCTTAATCAAATCTCATTCCTAAAGGTGGCCACTTTTACAGTTTAGTCGGTCAGACCGTCAGATTTCAGACAGCTCTCGCTCGGGGATGTCGCCATAAATCGCTGACCTGCGATCAAAAAAAGGGCAGATTTCTCCATTCTGCAGTTTATAACTTAGTACTAGGATTCTTGATTTGATTGTTCCTCAATCGAAATACGCCCCATTCTAACAACAAATCAGTGATTTTTTTGCACCCCCCCCCTCTATCCCCGAGTAAAATCTTCCTTCTTCTAATGAGTCTCAAGACCGGGTCTAAAAATTTATAGGGGAGCTATAGCACAACGCTGCCCCCCCCCCCCCCGCAGTACTCATTTCGTATAACACACATTCGAAACATATCGTTCCTCTCTGGAAAGTCCGCTTTACCATGGCACAGTGGTTAGTCACTGAAAATGGTAGACGGCCGAAGTGTGAAGGTCCCAGGTTCGATTCCCATTGTGCGGCTGTCGATCTAACAGTCTGGAGTTTGGGTAGCTTTTCTCCAGATGTGAATACGTGTTAGAACCCCTTAGAAAGTCCTCCTACCAAGGCAGCCCCCATCCTTGGCAGATCGCCCTAGTTTAGCGTTGCCGTAATCACACAAACAAACAAACTCTGGAAAGTCCATTATACAGGGCAGCTTCTACAGCTTTCACAGCGTTTGCATCCCTGACATCTATCACCCTCTTCCCTGACTTTATCTAACGCGCTTTCCCGATTTTTCTCGCATTTCCCTGACCTTTCTTCAATTTCTGCTAATTTCCCTGACTTTTTTCCCAAATCTCTGACCAAAACTCATTTCCCTGACTTTCCAGGTCTGTAGAAACCCTGTTATACCTACCACAGCACAATTTTCATAAGCACACACACCACAGGGCATTAAAAAATAATGATAACAACATAATCCAGAAAGAAAATGATTAAAAAAAAAAAAAAGAGTGCCCTTATAAAAAGCGGAGTTGACAGGATTCAGGAAAAATTAAGTACTCTGCACAGCTCACCACGACAGATTTTTTTCTCTTTTTTGTTAAAAAGAGAAAGAAAAGGGGAAAAAATCGCAACAGCGAACGAACGCATCATTAATACGATTAATCTGCTTCAGTCCAACAAAAATCGACAAGGATGACTGGTTCTTTGATACCGTGTGTTTTGTTGGTTTGACCGACTACAAGGACGAAGCGATTTCGCATATAATAGTAACCAGACAGCAGTGCATTTCGGGTAGCACGCATTAAAAAAAAAAGCGCGAATTACGTGTCTATATGAAAAAAAGGTCCATAAAATTGCATTTTCCCTCTGACCTTTCTCCCCCTCGATATACCCAGTTTTGGGGGGGATGGAAAAAAAAACGAGGGCTGAATAAATAAAATAAAAAATACGGTACAAGAAAAAAAAAATTATTCCCTGCACACCAGGTGCTATCAGTTCAATCATTTCCTTTTTCACAAGTGCGGTGGGAAGCGGTGCATTTAGAAAGCTAGACAGTCATAGCGAAAACTATGGTGCATAGCTGCTGTATCCTTTTTAGGATATTCTAGAGGGAATTCAGGTAGTGCATGCATTTTGAAATGTCACATCATGTTTAGATGGGGGTAAAATAGACATGTGGTTAATTAGCTTGAAAAGGGAAAAAAAAAAAAAAAAAAGAACGAAAAATTTATTACATCAAGCAGTAATCATTATCAACTTTTGAACACAAATTCGATGGGGGTATAATATATTAATACACAGTAGCGGATCCAGGGGTGGGGCTAGGGGGCTTCATCCCCTCCAAAAAGAGATTGCTAAAGGGTAACATTCTGCTTTATTATACACTTTAAGCAGATAAAATGATCATATTTTATTACTCAGCCCCTCCCAAAAGCATGCATAATGGTTTAGACTAAAATTTTGATTTATAGTACATTTTAATTGGGTAAGATATTAGCTTTTCTAAAAATTTAGCCTCTCCCAAAAAAAATTTTCTAGATCCGCCACTGTTAATACACCGGCGAATCATCAAAAAGGAATGACAGTTTTAAAATAGATCAAGTTTAAAATACACAAGTGCTTCGGATGCTATCTGAAATAATTATTTTGATAATAATAATTTTAAAAGAACATTTGACTTTTTACGAGCGTGATTGATTAAACAGTTTTAAAGAAACACAAAGTATTTTACAGTATATGTAAATATATATGCAGGTTGTTGTGTGCTAACGGTGCCCAATGGCTATTTCCTAAACCGTTAGTCAGATAGATACCCATAGTTCCAATTGTAAAAATGCTTTAAATTACATAATCTATTATATCAGAAACTATTATATCGAAGTCAATAAATCCATTTCTATAAAAATTGCGGAATTTAAATTTTTATATGGTTCACCGGCCCTATCTGTTATATTTTGAAAATTTTTCTTTATACAATTAATGTACAATTAAAAAAAATCGTCCTTCTACGACCAAAATTTACAGAGATTTAAAGCAGCAAATATTTTGACTTGCGTCACTTTTCCACATTTAAAAATGTCCCATTACGGCAAACCGTTAAGGGACCATATAAATTGCGAAAATTTAAATTATAGGTTTTAATATCATTTTGTGGCATAATGCGGAGAAAGAAGCAAAACTAATTTTAGAATACTTATCTTTAAGCAGAAGGTTATAGTCAGGCGCTTTAAAAATCTATCCGGGGTCAGACTTTACTAAATCGTATATGTGTAGCATGCAGATACGTAGCACCGAGTATGGTGCGCAAAGTACAGGAAGAGTTTTCTACACGCGTGCATATTTGCAGCCGAAGGGAGCTCTGCTTTTGTACAAATGTTACGCTAACATAATTTGTAATATTATTTTAAGTTTCTAAAATGCATATAGTATCTGTATTTTAAAATGTTTCATTTTCCAATTTAATGTTTATTGAAGTGTTTTATTTCCTTTTTTTTTTTTTTTTAAATTATTTAACACCACGTCATTTAAAAAAAATTCTATTTTCAGTTTAAGCTATACTTTTATGTTAATTTATTGGATACACATAGTTCAACATCAATCTTCTTTATTGCAATCTACATTCATAAAATAGTTAATGAAATTGATAATAAATATTACAAGGCTCAAAATCATGAAAATTAATTTTTCTCAAATTCATTTTGTATGCAACCCCTATTTCGTTGCTCGGAAAGTGCTCTAACTTTAAGCAGCTGTAACTCGATGAATTTTGGTCGCAGAAAGACGATTTTTTTTTTTAATTGTGCATAAAAATGTACATAAAAATATTTTCTTAATATAACTGGTAGGACCGGAGACCGTATAAAAATTTAAATTTCATAACTTTTATAGGAATTGATTTATTGACTTTGATTGTTTATGGCACAATAGATTATATAATTTAAAGAATTTTCGGAATTAGAACTATGTGTCTTTGACTAACGATTTACGAAATAGCCATTGGGTATCGTTATTACTGGACACCCTGTATATATAAGTTCGAAGTCTTCTCTAACTACAGTAGAATCTCTCTATAACGAAGTCTCCCTACAACGAATTTCTCCCTATAACGGAATTTTTAATCGGAACGTAACTCGAATGCTTAAAAACATTAAAAATACTCTCCATATAAAGGAGAGCTTATCTCCCTATAATATAATGATTTTTTTCAGATTTATCTTTAAGATTTTTTAACAGTTTTGAAGGAAATTTATAATTTTTGGACAGACGACTTAATGAAAGAGTAACAGATGCCCTTTCTGATCTTTTAGAAGTAGATGCAGAGCTCTCCCCTGCTTCGTATCCTACAGATGAAGAGATTTTGAACAGCGTAATAGACAAAAATGAAGACCAGGAAAGTGAAATTAATTTAAAAAATGAAGACGTTTCACAGGAAAAACCACACCATACCGCAATACTACAACCATTCGAAACCATTAAAGGAGTCTCTAAGAAAATGTGACTATTTTCTGTGCACTTTTAAAATGTGAATAATTTTATGAAAATTTAAAATCACGAAATTCAAAGCAACGTAAAATAACGGAATTTTTCCTTAAAATAAACTTAAGTGCACTACATATTTTATTCTCTTAATTCGTGAATTGTTTTTACAGCTTTTGAACTTTTCATTAATTCAATGAAAAGTCAGAAAACACAAGTTTTAACAAACTTGTAATATATACTAATTTATTTTTATTTGAAAGTTACAATTAAATGTTTTTAAAACATCGAATTAACTAAATAGGTTTGTAATATTTGCAGAAATAACTGCCGAAATCTCTAATTTTCTGTACAACGAAAATTTCTCTATAGGGGAATTTTTTAACTCCAACCAAGCGAGTTCGTTATAGGGAAATTCTACTGTATTTGTACTGGTCATAGTTTAAATAACCGCAAATACCAGTGGTTATTTTAGGCACATCTCGGCAAACAATCACGCTATTTTGTGCTATCACTATTTGCTATTTAATTCTCATGCATATGGAATTGAGAGGAGAAAAAATGGTCATCCTAAAATTTAATTTTGCTAACCGATTTGGAATGAGCATTTCATCTTTTGTACCTTCGTAAGAAAATATATGTCTAATTCGGGAGTGTATCTGAAAAATCTAAACAAACAAATTTAGAAATAATTATGTGTTAAACCAACCGGACATTATTTTGAATACAGAAAGAATATTATTTCAAAAATGAAAATAAAAGCAAAAAGAAAAAGAAATAGGAAAAGGGAAAAAAAAAAAAAAAGGTTTTGTCCACTTTATAAATTCAGGGAAAATCGAGTACACATACAGCGATAAAAACAAAACAAAACAAAAGACAAACTTTCGTTTTTGAAAAAGTAGATAAAATAAGAAGAAAATAATAATAACTTTTCATTTAATCGGTTTGAAATGTGTTTGTTAAAGAGAGAGAATAGTATTTAATTCATTTTGTACGGGGTTTCTCAAGCTCTGTTCTGCGAAAAGATATCTTGTTGCTTTATCTTCCAATTCACTATTTTTTAATTTACACAAGGTGCTCTGTAAAGACCCTCAAAATGCTTGACCACGGAAAATGTTAGGGAAATTCGTAAATCGAGAGAAAATTGATAAAATTTTTTGGAAAATTTGAATACTCGAGGAGAAAACAATTTTCAATCGATTAAAAATTTGTATTAAACAAAAGAAAAAAAAAAAAACAGAATGGGAAGTAAGAAATTCTATGAAGGAAGGCTTGTGAAGAACAA
Organism: Cheiracanthium punctorium; assembly: GCA_038373885.1. Taxonomy (NCBI): domain Eukaryota; kingdom Metazoa; phylum Arthropoda; class Arachnida; order Araneae; family Cheiracanthiidae; genus Cheiracanthium; species Cheiracanthium punctorium. Next base: position 978,273 of record JAWZYV010001543.1, read on the forward strand.
ATCGAAATGTCTATTTCGACATCAATTATTTTTCTGTGACTAATCCGGAATCTTCGATTACTACTCCGAAAATAAATGAGGTAAAATGATTGCTTTTCCTGCAACACAGTTACAAAATCATTATTTCTTCGGAGAATTGCTTGCATTCTAGCGGATTCTATCAACGCAATGTCTTTCTTCACAGAAGAACAAGTAATTGAATTGATGATGTGTCACAAATTGTTAGTAAAACGATTATTATTTTCACTGGCACATCCCTAATTACAGTTTACGTCCCCACTAAAGAAAGTGGCGGGGGAAGGGTAGTTTGTAAAAATGATTGGCAATCATAACAAAAATTGAATTGTATTCTTGCGGTTAAGAACAACAAAACAAACATACGCTTAAAATAAAGAAAATACTTGACGATAATAGCATTTCATTGCATGATAATTTTGTTAAAAATAACTATTTAGTTAATAAAAAGTAAATGCTTATTGTACTAGTATTAATTTTAATAATTCTGGGCTCTATTGAAATAATCATTTTAGGTATTTTTCATTTAACGATCAAACACTGGCTAAAGATTTATCACAAGATTTTCATATTCATACATTGTTCAAAATCGTATGAATCTAACAAGTCTTGTTATGAAAAATAAATAAACAAATAAAGTTCGCTGATCATATTAACTTTTCACTATTTAATTAAATATTCCCAAAGTATAACATTATAAGTTTGTGCAGCTTTTTCCCTGAACATTATTTTTTAAATATACATATATTTAAATGAACAACAAAATAAATTATAAAAGGAAACATGCATGTGAGAAACATATAGCGGAAAACAACTGCGCTGCAACAATTATTTACTTTCAATTACATTTAATTTTAATATTTCTATATAATAAATTTATATCCCATAATGTGTTCCGATTAAATTATCAAAAATCACCGTGAAATAATTAATAAATATCAAAATTATATTAATATGCATAAAAAATAATTATCACTAAAAATTACGACTTCGCCTTGGCTTTTGGCATTTTCCCCTTACCCCATACAATTGCTCGACTTAAAAGCCTAAGATAAATACCGTTTGCCAATCAACACAATCCCTAATGATGCTTAATCTGAGATCGGCAAGTTTTCAAATGCATCCTAAAAACCGGTATACGGATAATTTTATCATACTATTAATTCATATTGACTACTCTCACTTTACTTGTACTATTAAATAAAGCGTAACAATATGCAAAAAATTTCATGCCATAAATATTTTCGATGGTTATTAAAAATCGTTTACATCCTTGGAAGGTACGTATACTTTATCATTTATTTAAAATTTACAAATGCCGGGTACTTAAAAGTCAGTTTTTCAATATTTCTGCACAACAGCTTAAAAAATGGAATTAGGCTTTTTTTTTTTCTCTCTTATCCGTTGGTTTTCAGTTTTAATAAACAGAAGTATCTTTTCACTGCTTGAATGGCAAAACTATAGCAGACCAATACCAACTAGTGTACTGTGTAAGTCAAACAGGAACAGGAGCACTACTTTTACCCAAAAGTGGAAAAAAATACGTTATTCTCATATATACAGGGGAGGATAATATGTGAGGAAAAAATACGTTATCCCCATATATTGCGCATAACGACTAACGGTTTTTAACGTTTATAAACAAATAACCCCATCTCTGTTTATTAGCGAATAATCAAGAAAGTTATATGCAAAGCTGCATTTAAATTCTAAGCAATCACATAATCCAACCACAAATCGGTAAATATGAGAACACACAGAAAAAAAAATCTCCAATTTTTATATATATATATTTTTTCCATCTCCAAAAATTCAAAATTATAACGAACCGTTGAGGTTCAAAACAATCCTCCCAGGTATTTATAAACAAAACCTACCTTTTGCCACGTCCGATTTTATCCAGTTCAACGTGTCTGAAATCATAAACAGGAGCCATAATATTTTAAAGAGACTTGAACTTCAAATAGAGAAAAATCACAAGGCAAGCTTGGAGAAATCGCAGTCCAGAAAATTTGCTGTTTGCAGATCTGCAGTACTTCGCCACCTGGCTTCCACCACAATAAGACTCACCCTTAAAAGGCGAACCATTCTTCCTGATGACGTCACTTCCGTCGCGGCGCCGGACCGGCCGCTGATTGGCTGTAGACTCGGAACTAGGGGCAGCCGGCGTTAGGGTTGCATGCTGTATAGACTATAATCCGCCAAAGCACGCCAAAGTGGAACTCACATCGGGCGTTGCGGACTTAAATAAATAAAGGAAAAAAAAAAGTCTCATGTGAAAGCCGAATTTTGTGCGGCTTAAAAGTATGCGTCTGTCATGATAGTGGATTATACGTTTTTAGGAAAATTATTGCTTCGATTTCATTTTCAATGATATTGCCATTTATCGAAATGGTAAAATAATAATAAATAGACATAACTCATTTTAATTTTTCTTATCACTTAAAGCGTTATCAATTGCATGGATTTTGTACACCGAGAACTTTATGTTTTTCACAATTTTATTTTTTCTCACACTGATATTAATTTCTTTCAAAAGAAGTGCAGGAGCCCCCATTTGTGGTATTGTGTGTTACATCATTTAATTTAAATAATTTATTGTCAAACTAAGCGAATTTTCGTTTACTACAGTAAACACATTCAGTATAATAAAATGAGTATCAAAATAATTAATCACAAAATGTGTTGAAATTTTAAATTTAATTTAAAAATTTAGCGAGAAAAAAAAAGAAACACAGGAGGTGAACTCCCAAATGCTTCCATGGAAACTAAGTCATGCTCGCACCTTAAAAAATAAATAAGTAAATAGAATACGAGTAACAGATTTGTATGACATTAACAGCAGCAGGGCCGTCCCTAGCGTTTTTGCGGCCGTAAGCAAGCCAAAACAGATGTCATCTTCCAAACTTCAAATAAAATTTTTGATGCTTTTATCCAGGCGTTTTTGCCGCTCTTAAATTTGCCCGCTACATTTGATATCGCCTAAGGACTGTCCGTAATAGTAGTTACTTATTCTTCTGTATTCAAAAAGTAAAATAGAATAAAATAAATCACTATGTAAATGTATATATGTGTGTGAATAAATATAAATATAGAAGAATTTTCCTCAATTCTTGCTATGCTGTGTAGATAAATATGTAATTACCTTTATTATTAATTTATGTTTTATTAAAAATTTTATTACGAAAACATTACGAATATGAAAATTATAAATATTTTAATAGTCTCACGTGATATCTTAAAAGTGTATTAATCGTTCGATTAATCTATGAAAGTTCCTTTATCATTCAATTAAAAGTTTGTAAATTGATTCCTGTTCCTTGTTTACCAAAACCTTTATGTTTTTGTCGAATTTTTTTTATGTTTTCAGAATAACAAAATTTCAAACGCCTCCTTTCCTTCTTTTTCTTTTCTTTGCTTTTTTTAAATGCATTATTTTGCATTTACTTAAGTTGAATTTTTACTTTAAGCCAAGTTTTTACTTTTATCTTACGAAGAGTCAAAACTTAGGTATCCATCAAAGTGATTTTTAAGTTTTTTTTAAAAAACTTTCTTAAGGGTGCTCAAACATTAATTGTAACAAAATTTTGAATGAGCGGCTACAAAATTTTGAATGATCTCCGAAAGGAACGGCGTACTTTGGAAACCCTTAAACCCACTTCTATTTATGCTACTTTGATTTATTTATTTATTTTGTGTGCGTCTTCATACCTATCTCCGTTCTCATACATGTCGCATTACCGAATGCCATTTATAAGATTATAATTGGATAACTCTGTAAAAATTTAAAATGAGAGTAGCTAAATATGCAGCCCCCCCCCATACATGAGGCGATGAGCCAAATTTCAGCCTTTTATCATAAAAAGTCTCAGTGATATGAAGATAAATATATGCAGTCTTAAACCACTTTTCAATGAAAAACTCGCGTCGAATGATTGCGTTTAAGGGATCGTGAAGAAATTATGAAAGAAAATAATTTCTTGCCCTCTAGTATTAAACTTATTAAACTTTCATATTCAAATTCGTAAATAGCTTCTGATCATCCTTTTTATTAGACATGTCTCTGAGATTTTTTATGAGGAAAGGGTGAAATTATGTACTTCACCACATGAGTGTCTGAGGCCCATTTTACTTATTGGGAATGTACGGAGGTTGCAAACAAATTTCAAAAGTGTAACTTTTGGAAAATTTACTAGAGGATTTTTCCTACCTTATTTTGAACATTTTTTTTTTCTATTTACGTTGTCTACTTATCTCTAATGGATAAAGAATTAAAGCCTGTTACCACCTTTTGGGGACACCCTGTATGTTTTCAATAGTTCTCATTTACAGGAACACACAAAACAGTTCTAATTCATTAAGATCTCCGGGCAGAATTCCGTTCAAGTGGATTTTAGACACGTTCACCTATTTCAAACAAAACGAAATGAATATGCATGCCATTGAAATTCAAGTGCATTGCCATTGTTTCTGGATCCGCCACCGACACCACGCTCAAGAATGCACGCTCAGCAACTCATTTTGAAAAAAAATCAGAATAGCGTCCAGACGCTCATTAGGCTATTTACGCCTTCGTGATTAGTGACCACCCTCCCTGTTTTCTTTTTCTTTTCTCAACAGCTTAACATGAAAGCAAAACTTATTCAAATCAGAGTCAGTCGTAACACAAAGAGCCTCCATCCATTACGAACTAAGCACTGTGTCATCACGTTATGCTAGGATGGTCCCTGCATCCTGCTTTAGTTTGTGCGTCTTCTATGCATCGCTTGAAGACAGGCACAGATTCTATTGGACGGAGCATTTTTCATTTCGTGTGGAATGGTCGTTTGGGGGTCATGAAATGGAATATTCATCGGACTTGTATCAGAAAATGGAAACAGCTTGAATCGATTTGTTATTCCCAGATATTGGGCTCATTTCTATTCTTCGAAGAGACCAGGGCCTCCACTAAGCCGGCATGGGATCCAAGGAAGGCATTTGTCATGGGAGGCCCTTTTCATATAGACCCATTCAGTTTACAAAAATTAGAAAGCCTGGACCCAGACAGCACATAAGCTTAAATCAAGCTTGACATTTCTTTGAATTCGACGTATTAATACAAGCTTGACAGTTCAATTCATTTTAAGCTTGCAGCAAGCTTGGAGATCACAAAAAAAAAATGTCAGCAAATATTTTCCCACCGAATTTTTTGAACTGTCAAGCTTGAATACAACTTGATGACTGCTTGATTTGGAAAGCCACATCCACATAACAAATAATTTATTATCAGTCATAAATGTACTTGACTTGACCATAGAATTAAAAAAAAAAAAAAAATTCTACATTTCCAAATATGGAAATTCTTCAAAATAAAATACAAATATACTACAAAATTGATTTCGAAATCAGTCGTTTGTCTCGATTTTGGCCAATATTATCCAACACGAGTGTTGCGATATTGAAAGTTTTAAAACGTGTGCTGCTTTTAAGTTTATAATATGCTTATTTCCCTATTAGTACCGGCTATAAATCACGCATAACATTATTTTAATTTTCATTCATCCCATGAAAAAATAAAAGAGGCAGATTGGCATCGGCTAATACTGATCAATATCGCCATAAAACGGCGTGACAACCATAACAGTCACTTCAAACTTTAGTCATGTCACCGCGAGTGAGATTGGCATGGGGGTTAGGACGCTGGCTTCCCACACCTTAGGTCCCGAGGTCGATCGCGGACGATAGACGGAAACAGATTAAAATAACTTGAAGTTTCAGCGTAGAGGGGAAAATGCGTGGACAAATGAAATATATAGGGTGAGTTCGCGGACCGGCGCCCCATGTATTAAGTTTTTTTGGGGGGGGGATTTTTTTAAAGTTTGAATTAAGCTTGCTATGTCAAGCTTAATGCAAGTTGGGCAAGTGTAAACTTGAACACTTAATTCAAGCTTGCATTAAGCTTACACGCTTGAAATTTTCAAGCTTAATTCAAGTTTATTGACTTGAATTAAGCCAATAACAAGTTTACTGCAAGTTTGATGCAAATTTGCTGTGCTGTCTGGGGAACTACTGGCTTACTTAAGTTCCTGGCTATCTACTCTTGTGGATGTTTGGAACTTGTGACAACTGGAAAAGGGAGGACTTTTGGTATCGCCCAACATGATTACATTGACGAGACATTCATTATTCTATAATTATTAATCAAAATGTTTCAGTAAAACCTTTTTTCAGTATGAGTTTTAAAAAAATTTTAGTGACTTTTTTTCAGCTGACAGATGTAGGAAATTTTTTCTAGAAACAAAAAAATTCTACAAAATACAGAATATTTCTTGATTTTCTCACCCTCCCTCTGATTGTGAGCACAGGGCAGCTGCCCGCCTGCCCTTTTCTTAGTCAGGCTCTGGGAGAGACTTCTAAATACGTAGGACATGAATTATCCAAAATTTCAAATTGAGGTTCTGAATTGTGTCCTGAAAAGGGAGGCAAGGTTGAAGTAAAAGCTCACAGCCACCAGCTCTGTAACGTTTTCAAAATTCATAGAATCCACATTGCTTTAATCAATAAAAAAATATTAATATAGGGGAATAAAGCTGTTTTTAAAATGCTGTATATAAATGCAGAGCTCTCCCTCAAAACAATATTAATAGTAATATGTTGAGGATCTATAATTTTACCCAATTATACATATGTTGTATGTGCTACGTGCACGAGTGCGCAATGCACGACTTCGGCTCGAGCTTTCACAGTAATTTTGAAACCAAGAGCTTGTGCATTTCAAACAAAGCTTTCCCCCCATAAATCCAGCTGCGAAACTAAATATAAGAATTACAAGTGTTAAAAGATATAAATTCATAATCCTGAAAATATTTTGTATGAACTGTCGCTTAATTTGTAAAGGTAATTTATAAACAATAGTTATAAATTATTACGATGTCGTAAGTGCATTTTGTTCATTTAACTTTATTGAAGAAAGCTGTAAATGTACTAAAAGAAGACGGTTCAAACATTTCTCAATGATTCAATATCAGACATCTAGCTGTTAACTTATCAGTATTGTTTACAGTTGTAAGATTTAAAAATTAACAATTTTTCTCTGATATAAAATTATAACAATTTATGTATACGATTTACAAAAGTAATCTCACACGATAAAGATAACGTCAAATTGTTTTGTATTACCTTAAACATATTTTTTATTTTTTTTATTTTTGGCATTATGATAAGAAATTTTTCTGCAGTCATTTTTGCTTAGAAGAAAACTTCAGTTTTATGAGAAAAATTAAATAAAAATATCAGATTTTAATCTAGGGCAGATCTGATTTTCAGTACATGATGCCTCACCTTTGGTTAAAGATAGTATGCATTGCTGCACTGTATCTTTACTACGAAGTGATATTTTGAACTGCAGCAAAATATTGCCAACCGTAACGTATTATGACAGTCTAACATAGTTAATACGATCAAAATTATTTTGAAATTCGTTTACACTTCTCTGTAATTCCAAAGCTGAAATATTCATAGAATTAGCTAAACCAGTAGGGGAAAAATTTTTTTTTACTTGTTTATTTTAGTATTTCTTAAGTTCTAAAAATCTTAAATGAATTTCTGGATTTTTGCTGTTTGGATAGTATGTCTTCTGAGAATCCTTGGGTGTACTTCAGTCTTTCTTGGCTGTTAGCCTTTTATCTAGTTATAAGCTATCCATTAATTAAAGCATAGAAAGAATGCATCTCATTCTTTTGACAACAACATATCATACATTGATAAAACTTAACATTAGATAATTAAAATATTTATCATTCCGAAAAACTTGCAATTAACAAAATTCGATCTCTCACTAAGAGAAAATTTACAAATTTCTGATTGTTTGATTTTTAATACTTGTTTTATTGCTTTTCGAGATTCTAATATGAGCAAAAAAAAAAAAAATTTGCTACTTGTATGGGCCGGTTTGTTGTAACTAGACTGCGGATTATATGCATTTATAAAACGACAAAATATGCATAAAAACAACGAAAATATGCATTAAAAGTTGAAGAATATGCATTTATTTACAAAAAAGAAAAAAAACTTAAAAGTACATTCTAGCACATACAGAGCAATATAGAACGCTCTTTCTCTCTTTGGAATTTAATGAAAGCTAGAATAAGAGCTAAATACTGTTTATCGGTTAAAGCAAATTAATTTTCTGTTCCAGTCTTATGTAATTAATTATATAGGGTGTCTTAAAAAACACTGGCCTAGGATTTTAATTCTTAAGTTTTGATCATAGGCGTATACACTATAAATTACAAAGCTACGTGAAAAAAGGTTTATAATTTTATGGTATCGATCAAAATTTTCAGATTAAATCTGAATAAATACAAAATTTTAATTTTGATGTATTTATTCATTGTAAATTATTATGCATTTGTAAATTATTTGTAAAGTACAGGGTGTGTCACAATTCCCTCCCGGGTTTGGAGGGCTTATAAATAAATAAATAAATAAATATTACCAGGGGCGTAGCCAGAAATTTTTCATGGGGGGGGTTACGACTACTACAACTCATATATATGTATACGTGTGTGTGATAATGTAGTGAAGAATATACATTTTGTATGGTAAAAAATTTCTCATGGGGGGTTATGACCCCCATAACCCCCCCCCCTTGGCTACGCCCCTGAATATTACCAATAGGGTAACAAAGTTGACTTTATTGGATAAAGAAATCTTACAAGTTTTATTTCACAAATGTGTGTTTCACAAAAGGTTCACAAAATATGTGAATCTTTCGTGATGTGGCAGATATCAAGTCTAAAGTCAAATTCTTCCCTCCCCACAATCGCTTTCACAATATGAAGTAATATAAACATATCATTAGAAAGAGAATACATGTGTCATCTTGTCAAATACACTCTTGTCCAAAGAGCATCTATCTAAAGGGTTGAAAAAGGAGAAAAAAATTCGGCCAGCAAGGGATCCAGTACACGGCAGACAGAAAAATTATGCTTTCTTAAGGCTCTGCTGATCGAAATTATAATAATTATTATTATCAATATTATTATTATTTGTTTACAATCAAAACTGAATTATACCCTGATAATAATCAATTTATAAATAATTAAAATGAATGATTTAGTTAAGTTGTATTGGGCTCCTATGACTCTTCCTAAACTAAAATCCTGAGTGCACCACTGCTCAGCTATGCAACCCATTTATACTTTATTTTAAAAGTGCTACGCAGCTAAAAAAGTTCAGGAATCACTGCTCTAATGGATATATAAGTAATGTTGCGGCCATATTTAGTCTCGAAAGGATTGATTGAGCCGTCCAGGTTGTGTTGAGGGGAGAGAAACATTCTACCACACCACGGGTCCGGGTTCGATTCCAGGCCAGGGCTTGGGTTTAATTTCGACCGTCCCTTCATAGGAGGCAATGCTGGTACGACTATTAGGTGCCTCCATAATAAACTGACCAGTAATTTGGCACTTAGTAATGGCGAATGACCGATGGTCAAGTGCACGCCTCCATCGGAAAAAAAAGAGCTTTGATAATGAAGGTTCGGAAGAAATGTTTAATATTTTAAAAGCTAGCCAACGAGCGATCACTCGCCAAACCATTCACATCTCCAGTTAGCAAGGGATTGCGGTGGTTGTCATAGCAACCAGCTATACGCTTCCACCATGAGACAGGACAAAGCTATCCCATTTTTGAAGTCTTCCATAGGATGTTTTCGTAATTCTCTGATGATTCTATATTTCATAAGCCGAAAGCGAGTGGATTGCGAGAATCGGGAAGTGAAGGGAGGGGGGGGGGGATGCTACGTGTATTATTGACGATAAGAAAGTGAATACAATTTTATTGAAAGTCTCCAAAGGCTGTTCTTTCAAAAGTGATCAGAAGAAAAAGCAATCGCAATCGCTTTTTATTTTATTTATATATTTTTGGAAACATGATTTTACTCATATTTCAAGAATGGATTGCAACAGTGAATACGCGATGCATTTCTGTTAAGTTTAACTTCCTGTTTTCCTAGAATATTTTTGGAAACATACAGATTTTTCCCCCTTGATGACTGTGATGCTTAAATTTTTTCTTTTTATTTCAAGTAAAAGCTATGTTTCTAATTTAGAATTTGTGTTACATATGCGAGTGAAACATGTGTACCAGAAAAAAATTTTGATTTCCAAGAACTCTTTAAATTGATAAATTTTAATTATCATTCTTTAAAAAAATTTTAAACGAGCTTATCAGTTTGGATAGCTTTATTCTTTCAGATTTCACTGTATTAAAAATTATATGCATTTGGCCTTAAGCGAAATTTGTTTGATTTCAGTTTTGTAATCAGATTAATTATTTTTTCTCTAATAAATTAATATCGATAGCTTAAAAAGAAGCGGTGTGTTAATACTATACCCAGTTATTTAAGTAATACAGAACTGTAAAATTTCGGGAATGTTCAAGTTTGATTTTTAAAGAAGAATCCAGTCAAAAAAAAAAAAAAAAAAAAAAAAAAAAAAAAAAAAAAAGCATCCAGTCAAAATTTTTAACACAGTTGTTTAAATAACAGATCATTTAATGAAATGTTACACTTGAAACTTCCGATTTAAACGTGCATTTTTGAAAAAGACTAATAAATTAATAGGAAAACCCAGGAATAAAAACTTAACTAGATACTTAAAAACACTGAGCTGTTTCTATAAATTTATATTTTGGTGCTTGTCCAGAGAAATGTCTTATTAATATTGAAATCAAACATTTCTTTTTACTAGGCTGAATTATTATTACTTCCTTTCTAATGAGGGTTTTTTATTTATCACATTACAGGAGCAATGCTATGTGTAGCATCTATCAGAAATGATTTCTGAACACACACACACACACACACAAATAAATAAATAAATAAATAAAATAAAATAGATTCATACACATATAAATAAATCAAAGTTTTAATTTTAACTGTTTAAAATTTATTTAGATTAAAAAAAATTAAATGCGCATTTCAGTTTGTATCCCAAAACTTACTAATTCATAGTCTGATTCAAACCAGTTGATAGGGGTGTCTAACATGATTTTACACGGTTTCAAATTAACGTGGTGTGAGATAAGTAACTTAAAAAACAAATAAATAAATAAATAAATAAAAATAAAATATGAACATCATTTTAAGTAACTTGTAATACCAGAGCCTTATTATCGCATGGGCAAATCGGGACTTTGCCCAGGGTCTCCGGCTCGAAAGGGCTCCCAATATCAAATGTTGTTCTGAAATATTCTTTTTTATATCAAAATTTTATGAAAAATAACACAAACTTCATAGATGGGGGCCCCCAAATTCATCAATGCCCGGGGACCCAGTTAGTTATAATCAGACTCTGAGTAATACTGCTTATTATTATTATTTTTTTTTTCTAGTTCTTTCTACACAGCATGATCAAAGTGATCCGTGACGAATTATAAACATGCATGACAGAATGCTCCATAAAAATATCTGTTTCTTTTTGGTAAAAATATGCACATTAGTATTTATAGTACACATATGCACTTTAGTACTTATAAAACATTAGTATTATGCACATTAGTATTTATGCACATTAATTATAAGTTTCTCCAAAGAAACAAAGTATGTTCGATAAAGTACCACTCTCCTCCTCAAAATCATGTGGTAAAAGCTCCGCTTCCCTTTTGACATCAAATGAATAAATAAATAAATAAAATAAAATGTAAAATACACAATGTCGAACGAAAAGCTCTTTTTAATGAATGATCGATATTTTGACGAACGGAAGAAGACGCTAAAAAATATTTTCCACCGAGATGAATTTAATTACGCTTTACAAGCCGTTGCCGTCGCATGGCATTTTCTTTAAAAAGGCGTCAAATGAACGGCGGAGGTAAAGACAGTTATTGGAAATTCAATAGCCTATAGTCGCTTAAAGGGTTTTTATGATAATAAGGGCTACGTGTGCGATCTTCCACATTAAATGTGCTTGAGCCTGGCAGATGACGTCTGCTTCATGATGGATCACCGTGAAAACGAATTCCCCACATTCCCATGGACTCGTGCAGATTGATTCCGACAGAGAAATTTATCGGTCAAGATTACCCCGTTAGTTCAATGTCATCGAACTGTATTCAATTTTTTTTTTTACGGATCTTTAAAATGAAACACGGGCACCAGATCAGTAAAGTGGACAGTAACGAAAAAGTCTGTATTGTCTTGCCTTCATAGTTACAAAACTATTAGTCTTAGAAACATAAATCTAGTGTCATTTTTAAAATTTTGTTGTCAATTCGCTGTTATAGCCTTGATTTTGCGTCGGGACCGAGTGGGGTGGTGCGGGGCCACGCGAGATGGGAGTTTCCTCTACTGGAGCGAAACCTTGCTTTTCGTGACGTCACAGCAGACATCCATTCTCGAGCGCTATAGTCCATAGGATTAGTATAGAAATCGGAATTGATACTTGTTTTTAATTATAACATTGGATATAAATAAATGGGATCAGAAGAATAAATGCAATGGGACTTACCTAATGTGATAACAACATAACAACAACCATCCCCACCAACGGGGGGCCACGCGTGGCCCCGGTGGGGCATACTGAGCGAAACCGACGCTCTCGCTCCTTTCTATTTATTGCAATTCACGACTCCATGCACGGTGATTCTTTCGTGGTTTATAGAGTTTACTTAAGACCGATAGATTCAAATAACAATAAGTGTAATTTGGACAATATTTATTTGTAAGAATAACCAGGAAGTGGTGCAAAAAATTATAAAAATTCAATATGTCGGCCTTAGTCCGTGCTAGAGCCAGCCTGGAATATAAATCACGGATATCGTTGAAAAGAGGGAGTTATATGCCAGCGCAGGTTCACCAGTGTCCGCGGCCGAGCGAGTGAGGTGGTTTCGGAGGCTGCTCAAAGTTGCCAACGAGAAAGTCTCAAAAACACCAACTCCGGGAGCACTTCTACCACTGCTGTATTTATGCCAACGGACAAAATAAGTTTTTATGCACTACCGATTCAGTGTCAGTTTTGTATTAACCCGTTAAGGACGGAGATTTTACCCTCCCTCCCCCACAATCTTTCCCCTGAACTGAATTTACTTCGTTGGGGTTACTTGAGTGAGAATGTCCTTTTCTATTTTATCAGATCTCAGATGTGAGATTTAGTAAATATGGCCAGGTGACCATACGGTCACGCTAGTCCTTCATGTGACCATACTATAAACCATTGTCTACTGTTACCATACGGTAACCCTAGTACTTAATGGGTTAAATTATTTAGAACGAAGTCAATCTTATTTTCATTTAATCTTCAACACTAAAAGCGACTCGTTGACATAGACGTTTCACGTTAAACCCAACGTCCGTGCGCTGTCCCACCTATTTATTTTTTGTAAAAGAAAGACAGACAGAGAGAGAGAGAGAGAGAGAGTTAAATTGTGCCTAAACGGATTGATTATAACATGCTTGATTATAAAATAATTTCCAAAGCAATTCTTGCTGGCGCACGTGCTCCCATCGTTACGAAGACGTTTCGGCGACGCTTGCCTTTTTGTTTCAGTCGTTAAAATCCCATCTTTGCGACAATGGGAGCTATACTTCTAAAATGCTTAAGCTTACTTATACTGGATGATGAGCATTCTTTCATAAGCTTTAATTATATAAGTGCATTTATTTATTTCTGTTTGTTTTGATGGAGATGTCCTCCAAAGGCGTTCTCCAGAAAAATAAACGTACATACCACCCATTAGTTTTGTCAAAGAAAGAAGAGAGTCCTTTTTCTACCTTAATATATTTTACGAGATTTAAAAGCTCTACTTCCTTTGACAAAACTATGACCTTAAAAACATACGCGTTGAACATAGTACCTCAATCCGATTTTGATGACGGTAAAAATACAGGATTGTAGAACGCGAAGCTCTTTTTAGTGGAGTGTCAAGACGCAGTCGATATCTTTAAGGATATTCCAAGAAGGGAAAAGGGATGCTAAAAAAATATTTTTCCCACCGAGATGATGAATTGAATTGCCCTTAACAAGCCACCTCACTTTATTTTGTTTAAAAAGGCGTTAAATGGATGGCGAAGGTAAAGACAGTTACTGGAAATTCAATATTCCCGTGTTGCTTCGGATAGGGGTTTTTAAGGTAACATAGAAGCATGCATACGTGCGGTTTTGAGAGGGGCGACGAAATGAGAAAAAAATATCGAAAAATGATATGGTAGAACTAAAAATTTTATGTAATTGTTAAATGCAATCCAACCGTCTGCATATATCAATAAATTTTGTTCAACAAATAAAATGTTACTCGAAAGTGCAGTAAAGAGACTGGCTCCCCAAGCGTTTCCCTCTGTTGTTACAGACAAAACTAAACATACATTTTATTTATTTATTTATTCAGAGGAAGAGAGTAGTCGAAGTTAATATTTCAGAACGATTTCATGCGATGCAAAGAGTCGCGATCAAGATCTAAGCTAATAGAAAAGCGTCTTACGATGCGTTCTGCGAATACTTGAATGCACCATCCATGTACAAACTGCGGAATGAATTTTATATTCAAGGTAGTTACAATTAACCCTTTGAGGCGCAACCCTTTCCCAATGCTGAAAAAAGGGCAGCCGTTGCATTCGCTCGACTTAACTACCCGCGCTACCCGGACGATCGAAACGTTTATCGCGTGCCACAGATCTAGAGACGCTTTTTTGGACGCAGCTGGCTGTGCGGCACAGCCAGTAAAATCTGAAAATAAAAATTTCTTTTCACTTCTGTTTTACTTGAACTTTAAATGTTCTTGAGCCTACTACTACGAAATTAATAATAAGTAATACACCAAAGTACCACTAAAAAATCAAAGATCTGAATGATATACAGGGTGTGTCACAATTCCCTCCCGTCTTCGGAAGGATTATAAAAAAATATATATATTAACAATTCAGCAACAAAGTCGACTTTATTGGAGAAAGAAATGTTACAAGTTTTACTTCACTAAAGTTCAGTTCCAGTATGTGAACCTTTCGTGGCATTGACGGATTAATGCAAGTGTCGGGGGGTAGGGCAGTTAGTTAATTCGACAAAACTTGTAAGACAGACAAAACTTGTAATGTCTCTTTTTTCAGTAAAGTTTTCTCGAAGAAAGAAGCATTGTAAGTTTTGTTTAACAAATAACGTGCTTCCTCGTCGTTGGATTGGACGAGGTTCTGCCGACGACAATCGCCTTCTTCCGTGGCCACCTCCCTGACCGGACCTAATTCCAGGAGATTTTTTTATGGGGTTGCATGAAAGATCGCGTGTTCGTGACAAAGACGACATTTACCGCAAAGGATCCCAACTGCGTTTGTTACCATGTTAAAACGAGAGTGTGAGTGCGGGAAGAATTTGACTTTAGACTTGATACCTGCCGCATCACGAAACAAGGACGAATTATAGGGGAGACGAAGGGGTTACCGCCCCAATTGAAAAAAGAGAAATATGTAAAAGATTCTATTTCACTTCCATAAAATGGATGTATAGGTCAATCTTTTAACTAACCTGCAAAATAACTGCCCTCCATCCCCGACAAAATTGCATTAATCCGTCGCTGTCGCGAAAGGTTCACACATTGGACTCTTGTGAAATAAAACTTGTAACATTTCTTTATCCAATAAAGTCTGTTGCTGTATTGGAAATATATTTTTTTTATAAGCCTTCCAAACCCGGGAGGGAATTGTGACACACCCTGTATTTTCTTCATCACACTGTCTGTTATCTATCGTACAATCCAGGATATACCGGCGTACATACTGAACATCGAAATACGCCTCTGAAGCATAATAGAGAACGCATTTAATTTAGCTTCAAATGACAGTGGCCCATTTTAATTAGCTTCGATACAAAAAGTCTATTCTGGTGGTCTGTTTTTATTAAGTTAGGAACCCTCATTTTAAGTGCGAGGTATTCTTAGCTCCAGATAAATTCGAAGCAATTTAGACCAAATAAGCCAGGAAGAGGATTTGTGATTCTAAAACTTTATTTAATTACTTCTTTTTTAAACAGGGTTTGAGCTCTTTTTTTTTCTTTAAATAACGAGATTTTCTGAAAGAAAGGAAACGGTCCATATATTCAAATGACCTCCTATTAAACTCTTTGTTCACACGGGCGCAAGTGAACGCGGGACTGCAATGTAGCTATCCAACCATTACGAAAACAATTTCGGGACGTAGAAATAAGTGCGTACTGCAGTAGTCGTTTATTAACGTTTTCAAAACAATTACGCCCATATTACAACTAATGAATAGAAGTAATTTTAATTCTAATGATTGTTATTGTACTTAAATGACGCAAAATGATAGGTCCCGTGCATATCAAATATCCTGATTTTAAATATTTTGCGGTCAATTACTTGAAAAGACATTTTTTTTCTCGATTAAAAGGTCATTTTCGGGTAATTTTAGAAACTTGGGAGATTCAATGGCGTGAAAGAGGAAGAATATTCAGAAAAAAGAGTTTTGCTGTATAAGATTCTAGTTTTCTCTTAGATGTAATTAACTACTTGCAGAGTATTCATTATTTACGGAGAAGTAGATATTTTTCCGAAAATAGGTGGTTGCGACAGATCCTAGATTTCAAGTAGTCAATCCTGATAAATCTAACCATTTTAAACACTTGAAATGAAAACGAATACCCAGAAACCTACAAAAGCCTCACCAGCGGCCGAGCGCATAACGCTCTGAGCGGGGAGACGGAAGGTGCCTGGTTCAAAACCAGGTCCCGTCCTCCGACCTAGCCGTTCCGAGTTTCCGTGGTTTTCTCCGAAACTTAACGTAAATACGGGTTAGGACTCCTTAGAAAATCCTACATTGAGGGCAACCACCCTTGTGTTGTCCTTTGACGTGGATTTATACGCGGAAACTTCAGGCCAAGCACACAAATCCGAAATACATGTTACACAAACAAACAAAACCTACATATTAAAACCAGGTGTGTTGTTGTGTTTTGGGATTAAGGCCAATTATCTGAACGAGGGATCTAGGCCTGTAGGTGGGGTGCCCTCCGTGGGGGTCTTTTTAAGGGGTCCTAACCCGTATTTACGCTAAGTTTCGGAGAAAACAACGGAAAACTCCGAACGGTTAGGTTAACGGACGCGCGATGGACCCGAACCGTGGACCTTTACACTTCGCCCGTCTACCATTTCCAGTGACATTACCACTGTGTCATGGTGAGGCTAAATTAAAAACAAGAAGTTCTTCTTGCGAAATATATTTTGCAATTGTTCACATTCTAAAACTGTTGATAAAGATTTCAGTAATTTTTAATTAGGTAGCATTATTCTTGAAGATCTTTCTTTAGTTTATAGACACCTTTTTTTGTTGTTTTTAATGGACAACCATTTTTATCACGTTCTTCAGTTTTAGTGCCTGAAGTGATGAATTAAATCCTGACACTAATCGTGAGAATAATGCATATTTTATCTTTAAAATATGCATTAAAAAGTTGAAGGATTTACAAAGCGCTTTGCCATTAGATTAGTTAGATTTTTTTAATGTCTCAGAACTAATCCTGATAAATCTAATCATTTCAAACACCTTTAATGAAAGAAATACTTCTTGCAAAATATATTTTAGAGTTGTTTACTTTCTAAAACTGCTGATAAAGATTTCAATAATTTTTAATTAGATGGCTTTGTTCTTGAAGTTCTTTTTTTCCTGTAGGATTTACACAGCCCTTTGTCATCCTTCATTTTTTTTTTTGCGAATATACAATTGTGAAATAGACATAAGAAAACTGACCTATGCTTATTCATTTTACTAACTGACAGGGAAAATAATAAAACTAATAGGTTAAAAAAAAACAAAAAAAACCCCAATGAATGTTAAGAATTACCTAACTTTGCAGGGATTGGTAAAATTAATGAAAAAGTTTACTTCATTAATCGTTTACTTAGATAATCGTTAAAGCGTTAACTTTTCAAAAATGTAACTAAGTTCTCCGTTAAAAGTTTACGACCTAAAAGTTGTACTGCTATTTAAGCATTACCTATGTCTAAAGAAGATGCTTTGCTTTGGTACACGGACTAATAAAATACGAATGGTTTTATTAAATACGTGATGATTTTAGGAATAAAAAAACAGAGAAACATGTGCAGCTGGTGCAATCAGTTTTGATCATTATTCTGAGTTAGCTGCGCATGTTTTCCTTCGTAAACACTAGCATATTAAAATTCTTGATCATTTCTCCTGCAAAATATAATAATTTTCCTGTAGAAAAAAGACGCTCAGCTGCTGTACAAGTCGGAATAGCAGTAGTGTTATATTCAATAAACAATTTTATTAGAACTGGTTCACCTAGAAATGCAGCATCTGTAATCAGTAACAGTCTTTTGACTTTTCTGTGTTTTCTTTTACAGGGATTTGCGGCCTTTGATAGTTGAAGCTCAAGTTTCGCTTTGGTACACAATTAACCCTTTAAGGCGCAGTGGTCCCGCTCTGGGAACACCCAACTCTGACGTTTTGACTGTTGCCAGTCACGAAGAATAGATTGGATTTCTATAAAAATAGCTGCGGGTGACATAGCTCTATGAGAATCCTTTACTTTTTAGCACGTCATTTCCCGTAAAAAAATTTGTCACGATTATTTTTAACAGCAATGACATCTGCTGAAAAATGGGGTGCGAGGAACAGCTGGATAGAAGGCCCAATGCTGAAAAAAGGGCAGCCGTTGCCATCGCTCGACTTAACTACCAGCAAGATGGCGGACGATCGAAACGTTCATCGCGTGTCACAGATCTAGAGACCCTTTTTTGACGACAGCTGGTAGTTAAGTCGAGCGATGGCAACGGCTGCCCTTTTTTCAGCATTGGGAAAGGGTTGCGCCTCAAAGGGTTAATAAAATAAGCAATTTAGTTAGATTAAATATGTGATGCTTTTAGTAAAAAAAAAAAAAAATCATGAAAACATAATCACCTATATCCAGGGGCGTAGCCAGAAATTTTTCAGGGGGTTATGACTTCTGAAACTCACATACATGCATACATGTGTATGATAAGGAAGTGAAGATTATACATTTTGTAAGGCAAAAAATTCCTCATGGGGGGGTTATGACCCCCCCTAACCCCCCCCCCTCCCAACCTTGGCTACGCCCCTGCCTATATCGTATACTAACTGAAGTTCCTGTCGTTGATGGGTTGTTAGTATGTAATGCAGATTTCCACAAAGTTTGAATACTCGCCAACATTGATCAAAATTTTTAAAAATTCGACGACTATGGTTTAAGTTGAGTAACCACCTATTATGTCACGAAATTTCATATCATTTTCTCCAGTCATTTTTACGTTCTGAAGCGAATGAAATGAAATTTGGTGACATGATAGGTGGTCACTCAACGTCGAATTTTTAAAAAATTTTGATCAGATTTTGAGATTTTACGAAAATTGTTTCATAATTCTTAAATTTTTGTTCTCACATCCCGTAAAAACGACTGAAGAGAATGAAATGAAATTTGGTGGCATAATAGGCTATCCTTCAATTTAAACTATAGGCATCGAATTTTTAAAAAAAACTTTGACCAGATTTTGAGATTTTGCGAAATTTGTTTCATAATTTGGTGACATGACAGATAGTCAATTAACTTAATTATAGGTGTCAAATTTTTATAAAATTTTGATTAGATTTTAGAATTTTGCAAAAATTTATTCAAAATGATAAAATATTTGTCCATCACATAGAATTCACTGAAGCGAATGAAATAAAATTATGTATCATCACGGGTGGTCCGTTGGCGTCGAAGTACTTCAAATTTTTTAAAAATAGATATCGAGATTTTGTGAAAACTGAGTACATGTTTGTTCCATTCCTGAAAAATGGCAATGAAATAGAATGAATTTTGGAAGATTGCAAGTTAATTTGAACTGTAGATCAGATAAACTACTGGAAGTGTGTGTGCTTTGTGTAATGACAAGCCTGCAAGAAAGAGCATCTGCCCACGGGGAGGAAGGGGGTGCCTTTCTGGGATGACTTTCTAAGGAGCTCTAAAGCTTATTCACGTTAAATCCGGAGAAAACCGACCAAAACCCCAAACCGTTAGATCTACACCGTCGGACCTTTACACTTCAGCCATCTAGCATGTCTTATCCTCTCTGAACGATGGGGCCTAAACTACTAGAAAAAGTTCGTGAAGTATTTGTTAAGTAAAATTAAACATACACACTAGATTGTACAGAAAATAGTAAAGCATTTGTAAAATTTAACGTAACCTGTTAAAATTAAATCCCAGATTTTTCTTCATTCCATAAGGACATTTTTAAAAATTTATTCACGCAGATAAAAAGGTAATTTAATAATCCAGGTTAAAAGAGGTTCTTATTCTTTCCTCTACTTAATTTTTTCATTACCACCTATTTTCAGAGGTCAAAATTCAGTCTTTTTTTCCCTCAACACAATAGATTTTTAAAGCTTTTTTCTAGTTTACTCTCTTTTTACGGCACTCAGATAAAAAAACGTACCTGCTTCTAAAGTGTGGTTTTAGCTACATCACGACTTATTTTTTGTCCCATGTCAAGAGGTCAAAGTTTTATTGCATGTTTCTGGATTTAGCGCGAATTTCGACCGGCACAACGGGGAACTGAAATACGACTGGAAATAGCAACAGAGGTGAGAAGAGGCTGTTATTTAAGTTTTGTTTTTATGACAGTTAATTTTTACTTCAATATTTTTCTTTTTTATCTTCTTAAGCTGGAAAGCCTGTCTAATGTACTTAAATTTTGTAAAAGCTTCTTTCAGACTTTTAAAATACGCGCCGTATCAAAAGTTAATTAGCTTGATGTATTTCAAGGCAACATAACATTTTTTCAACATTCATTTATTTTAAAAGAATAAAGAATAATTATCTCAAATAGAATCCTTAGATGTTCACATTCTTGTTCTGTACTTTTTTCTTGCACTTATTACGTTGCATTATACAAGATTTATGATATTTATTAAAATGGCTCATTGTCAAACTTCACTTCTGCAAAACTAATGACGAAGAATATTGCTCTCGAGTGTTTTTTAAAATAATTTTCATTTATCTGAAAAGAAAAATATCTTTAT
The DNA here is from genome assembly GCA_038373885.1 of Cheiracanthium punctorium. Lineage (NCBI taxonomy): Eukaryota > Metazoa > Arthropoda > Arachnida > Araneae > Cheiracanthiidae > Cheiracanthium > Cheiracanthium punctorium. The sequence continues at coordinate 999,316 of JAWZYV010001543.1, forward strand.
TGATCTCTAAAATTTCCTTAGAGTTGAAACTTTCACTTCCCTTTAGCATGTCTTTGCAAGAATAAACTTTTATTTCACGCTTTTCAGGGCTCCACAATTAAAAGAATATGTTTTACTTAAATTTTTGCTGTGCACTTTTTGTTACAAATAAAACACGCTTTATTTAAAAATTAAAAAGCACAGCTTTTAATTAAAAAAAAACTTATCTTGATGTTTTTAACGTAACACCAAGACACAAAGGTACGATGATAAAATTTTTTATAAAAAGTTGATTGTCAGATTGTGTCACATATAAACATCCACCCATTTCAATAAAGTGGAGGTGCCCTGTTTCTTAACGTGTCATCAAGAAACAAAGATACGATGACAAAAATTTAATTTCGACCTTTAAAATTTATGGCTTAACGAATACTTAATGCAAAACCAATGACTAGGAATATTGGTCTCAAATGCTTTTTTAAATATTTTGAGTACTAATAAAATTTCATCTCTTGCAAAAGTGAAATATTTAGATTTTTCACTAAAATGTTTTAGTGTTGACTTTAATTTCTTTATAGCAAATCTTTTGAAGAATAAGTTTTTATTTTATGCTTGAAAGGGTTCAACAATAAAAGAGCTTCAACTGTTAAAATAATTACTTAAATTTTAATTAGAAATAATTTTCATGAGTGAAAGAATTTAAATTATTTTAATGAATTTTAATGCTGTCAACTGGCAATAAATAAAAGAACTGACAAGCGGACGTGGATTTATTTTATAAAATAATTTTTATTTACTTGACCATATTGGAATTCAAACTCCACGAAGGTAGGTATGAGAGACCATTGCCCTATTCACAGGACGAAATTGGTTTTGAACTATGAAGATTAAAGATTGAAGAGGAGGATCATTTTTTCTATTTTTTTTTTTAGCGTGATACTAAAACATGATGACAAATCCGATTTTAATAAATAGCTTCTAAAAGCGATCTTGTCATTAAAAGTGCCTTGTGTTTTGCAGGGTATAATAGTCACTTAGTTGCTCGTCGCTAATGATGGTCTAACCAGCACGAAACATACACGGGGATGGTACATTCTAAACGCAAGATCGTTTACTGGCGTGCAGCATGAAATGGGTAGTACATGCCCCATCCGTTAGACTTTTGCTTTCGAGTTTTTACCATCGACCTACCAGGGAGAAACTCTTTCCTTTCGCCTAGTGCCCTATGATGGTTTTTTTTAATGACTATGCCATTTTATCTCTCAACACCCTTTATTGAAAAATGTGTCCCGAAAATGCGACATAAAAGTATGCGACATAATTTTACATGCAAATACTATTAGTTCACAACAGCTTTAATCTATTGTTAGAATATTTCTTAAGCTGTAGAATATGCTTCACATGTATTTTTTACATATATTTAAATACTACTAGTTTACAACAGCTTTAATCTATTGTTACAATATTTCGTAAGTTGTAGAATATGCATCTCATGTATTTTTCTATAAATAGGTTACACTCATAAAAATTTCAACATAGGGTTATCAGGCGAAATACGCGAAGGATGAGAGATAAAATGACAAAGTCAATTAATATCGTGTTAATATGGCAATAATGAAACTAAAAAATTAAAAAATTAGGGGGTTCAGGGGATCTCCCCCTGACGGGGCTCGAACAGCCGAGTTTCTTTTTTTTTTTTTTTTTTTTTTTTTCCACTAGCAGGGAGTTAGGAAAGTTGGAACACTGAAAAAAAAAGTTTTGTTGATTCAAAAAAATTTTTGTTTGGCTCTATTTCAAAGCAAAATTTTTGTTTAATCAACAAAATTTTTGTTAAATCATCGAACTATTTTGTTGACGGAACAAAAATTGTTAAAACCAACAAAATTATTCGGCTGAAATAGCGCCACCAAATTTTTGCTGAATCAACAAAATTTTGTTAAATTAAAAAAAATAGCTTTTTCAGTGTATGCTTCAGCGTTAAAATAACTGAGCGTGAGTGCATTTGCTCATCGAACATTTTTCGGATGACTATCTGAAATATGCTCCACTGTACTCGAGGTTGTTCCACTAAACAAGGAAGTTCGAATACCCTTTCTTTTTTATTTCTTGAAATAAGCCTTAATTACTAGTACACGTTGTTCTGGTAATGAGAATCCAGGGCATTTAGTGCATAACTAAATTCACTGTCTCGAAAGCGGAGTTACTTCATGCAATTGGAAAGAGGTAAACTAACGCATTGGGCTATTAGCGGAACAACTAGTCATGGGACTTTATATCCAATTATACTTGACATCTTGCTTTTGCTTTTGTCTGAAAGAGGTATGTTAACAAAGACTGTCTTATCGTTATAGACAAGACGGGCACTGTATACAGACATAGCCCTTGTTAAATTCTGATAATTAAAACACAGAAAATCATTTTTAAACTCCTGCTTCGAAAGGCTCTGGAAGATTAAATCAGTTAAGGTATCGGATAAGTGAGTGGAAAGTTTCGCGTATTGTCCGCAACCGAACGCTGTAGACCACCGTATGCATAAGGTGTAGGTGCACACTAAATCCGTCAATTTCTTTTATCTTCTTTTATCTTTTTTTTTAAGATCATCAACTGTTTCTGAGGAGTTACAGTGGATAGTTCCTTGTCTTTTGATAAGAATCTCAGTCGTGGATGGAATCTCTTTTAAGGTTGCGCAAGTAGCCCCTAAATGATACCCTTGGTGTCGCGAGCTGCATTCTTTCATCAAACAAACTAGAATGAATCTGAAAAAAAAATCATTTGATTATTCTACAAAAACTCTTATAAATGCGGAACTTGAAAAAACATGACTAACTGACACAGGTTTGTCGGCAGCACTGAATTAATATAATTCAAGATTTAAAAATGGTTTAAATCCAGTTGTTGAAAAAAGCATCAGACTTTTTAAAACAGAATCTTGAACTTCTTCATTCTTATTATGGATGTCACATCCTATTAAAAAGGATAAACCGAAGTCAGTAATAATGAAGGTTGTACGACATTAATCCAGTGAATGATTCCATCCTATAAAAAAAGGACTAATAACAATCTTACGATTCCAAAAAATAAAATCGTAAAATCTCGGCAAATTGACTTCTTTTTATATTCAATGTCTCCACCTGCTGACCTCGATCTTTGCGATATCTAGCCGATGAAAAATCACCAAAAATAATGGGCCATCTCTTTTTCATCGAAAGCTCCAAATCATAACCAGCTACATTTTTTCCCCAATCAGATTTCGTCTCCGAAATCTGGCCAGATTAGCGAGAACACAAATTTCTCCGGGTCAAACCCTTTTATTGTTCGTTATTTCCTTGTGAGAGACGAGACTTGGCTCCGCCTGCCTATAAGATGAGCATCACGATATTTTTTTGAAGACGTTTTTGTTAGCGAAGACTGTCCCGAATATAGTAAGTAGATTGGAAGAAAGAAAGAAAAGAAAAGAAAAGAACATGCCTTATTTCTCCCCCCCCCCGACAGAATAGCTAGTAATTTGGTTTCCCTTTATAATTCTCTCTCTCTCTCTCTTTTATTAATCGATTAATTAAAATATAAATAGATTCTCTTAAGGCTGTTCTTGAAAAAAAAAAAAAAACTACATTTGTCTCATGAATTTTGAACAATTATAAAGGCAAACACAAATAAGACAGTCATTATAAAGTCACATAATTGTCATGAATTTTTGAAAAAGAATCAAATATACTTTTATTTCCTTGTACATGGTAAAGGAAGTATATATATATATATATATATATATATATATATATATATATATATATATATATATATATATTACATATCCTTTTTATATATATACTTATATATATATATATATTACATATCCTTTTTATATATATACTTATATATATATATAAACACTGAAAAGAAATTGGTGTTTAAAAGATAAAATAATTAAAACTTTTAAAATAACACACATAAAAGGTACTTATCATGATGATGTACATTTTCGGTATCCAGATTTCAACGGAAAGATTGATCTTGATCACTCCTAAATTTGCATTGACAGGTTTCTGTGTTTCTGACCCGCGAGGTATTCAGAAACAGAATCCCCTTAAAATGCATTTCGAAACTTCTATAAGTCGTTTATTATGATGTTTCTGAGGAATATCAAGGTTGAAGGGTTCCTTCCCCTTCCAATTGTAAAAGCTATAATGGCTTTCAGAGAGACTTACTTCAAGGGGGAGGGGTTATTAGGGGTAAGGTTATAGACGTAATCACTATATTAAAACGTTAAAATACAAGGTCTTTTTTCAATACTAAAAGGTTTAACTCCACCTCTTCTTGTGTACGTACGTCACAGCGAAGCACTTTGAGAAGCGCTTACTCGAAATGAGACGGGTTTAGCCCGAGTCCGAGCCCGGGCTGTGTAATTCACGATTGTATTCGGGCTCGGGCTCGTGAGAAATTTATCCTTTATTCAACACAGTCATTGTTAACAGATTTTAAAAAGTGTTTCATGGGAGAAAAAATTTATCCTTTATTGAAGATTCTCATTGTAAACAGATTTTAAAAAGTGTTTCATGGGAGAAAAAATTTATCCTTTATTAAAGATTCTCATTGTTAACAGATTTTAAAAAGTGTGTCATTGGAGAAAAAATTTATCCTTTACTGAGCATACTCATTTTAAACAGATTTTAAAAAATGTTTCATGTTAGAAAAAATTTATCCTTTATTGATCATTCTCATTCTAAATAGATTTTAAAAAGTGTTTCATGGGAGAAATAAAAATTAATTCGTATTATTTGATACACTTGAATATGAAGAATTAGAAATTGCATTAAGAGTTGCTTATAGATTTGCCTTTAATTTGTACAAACAGCAAAATTCACGATATTTTGTCAATGAAGTCATTGACTTTTATTTATGCATTAACTGAAATTTCGGGCTCGGACTCGGGCTTCGACTTATATGATATCGCTCGGGCTGGGGAGGGCTCGAATTAAAAGTAATCGGTGTCGGACGGGCTCCAGCTTTAAAAAGTGAGCCGGAACTCATCTCTTGCGCTTACAAGCATGTTCTACAGATCGCTGATTCTTAAATAATGACAAAATATGTTAATAATGGCAAAATAATACAGCTAAACAATGAGAAAGTACGAAATGTACCTCAATAGGTATTTCACAATAAAGAAACTCCCTTTCTCACCCTCTCTCTTTTTACTGTTTGCAGTTGATAAATATTTAAACAATCTTAGTTACCATGTGACAAACTGTTTTGTTTCAAATCTTTTTTTTTTTTTTTTTTTTTTTCGTTCCAAATAATGTTTTTCTGTACTGGCCGTCTCGTTTTACTTTTAACGGACCTGCTTTAAATAGCAGGATATCCGTGTTGTGCGCATGCAACTTTACACGCTTTGTTTTTGTAAATAAGCCGTCTTTGCATGTTAAGTGACAATGGCGGGGGGAATCGGCCGGTGTTTTGAGTTACAGATTGCGGTCGCAGTGGCGTCGGACTCTCAAAGGCTCAGCTGATAATGTCCTGTTGTGAATCTTCTTTGTTTATCTACTATGCTTTGAAGACTCACATCGTCATTAAGGTAGTTTCATGGCCTCCAAGGAATTCGCACTGGCATAATTAAAATATCGGATACATAAAATGAATTCTCACGCACAATCGTGCAAGAGACGATTAAGAAAACATCTATGTTGTCACGGATATACGCATATAAACCTCCTGGCTTAAATGTTTTATTTTTAATCCTCCCACTATTGATGGACAGTCATTGGTGTAACTGAGTGAGTACTGGCCCATTCTGGAAAAATTAAACTCTTTATCTAAAGAAAAAGAGAGACTTTTAGGTTGAGGGGAGGACTTATGCACACCCCAGAAATACCCCAAAAGCCTACCCAGTTCCACCTAAGGAAAATTTCACTTTTGAAACATAAGCAATAATATGTGACCATAGCATGCTCAAACTACACTTTCAACAAACTAACGTTATCGTAAGCGTAGCCAGGTGTTAGGCCATGGATGTCAATAATCTAGCTTTTATGTGAGAAATTCTAAACTTTTTATCTTTTGGTCCTTCTCCAAAATTTCGGAAATTTTCCAGGGTAAAGGGCACATAACAAATTTAAGAGTAAGCGAAGATACTTTACGACTTTTACCTCGACCGCCCCCCACAATCCACGTATTGTGCTCTCACACAAATGCTGGGCTGCAAACAGGGCATTCAGGAAGCAACGATGATTACAGAAGGGAGAATCGATGTCGTTGTGTCCTTGCAAAGATGGAAGCGAACAGGCTATATGCTTCTTTTGTTTCGTCAATCTAGCAATGAAAATCTGCGGCCCCTTTCAAGTGACACCTATAACATCATGGGCGCCTATATGATCGTTTGTTGGGGGAGAGGAAAACGGGGGTGCTGAGTCAAAAATATACTATTGTGTTAAACCACTTCTACGTTATACCAGTGCATACATTTTTAAAGTAATATTTTTTTTTCTTGGAATCTAGGAGGGGGCATGGCCCCCTCCCTGCCCATAGGTATGGGGCGCCCATGCGTGACACGTGCCCTATCTGTCATAGCCTGGATACGCCACTAGAAGTAGTTTTTTCAGCACACTTATACTAATTTATATGCCTGAAAGTTTCGGGGAGAGTGTATGAACCCTCATCATGCCCCCCCCTCCAAAGGCTATACTGCCTGGGGCAACTGATTGAAACTTTGAATACATCTGACAGATAGATGAAAATTCTTGTTTCAGAAAAGTCCATCAACCCCTTAAACAAAGTGACATTGCCACGGGCATCGCAAGGAGACAGCAATTGCGTATCACTCGATGCGGTTTGCAAAGAGTGCATGTGGCGCGGTTCTCCGGGCTTTTAAAAATAGTGCGAACGTTAGGGGAAATGGTCGTGTCGACTGGAGAGTGTATCTAAATGGGGGAGAAACCGAATAGTCTCTGTTTATAGATGTGGGTTATACACCATTTTGTGAAAAAGAAAGAAATCATTTTCTGTTGCAGACACTCGTGTAATTTGCGACAAAAGGAGTCGGTTTAAAAACGGGAGAGCATGGAGAATGGTATTTTTTGATGAGTCGCTCCAACAATTTTTAATTTTATACCCTTTCTTCATGCTTTCCAATAAGTTGAAAGTGCTAAAAATTGAAATAAAATAAAAATTTGATAACCCCCCCCCGAACGAATTCAAGCCCCTTATGCTCTCAGCGCAAAAATCATTTTTGGCTTTTTTTCACAGGATTAAAAAGCAACATAAAGTATGATGTGAGAGCAAAAACAAATACTTTGATCTGCCTGTTACCTACAGGAGAAAGCCGATCACTTATCATTTACGGTTGTCTTACTCACTTGAGAAGACTCCACAGTTTAATAGAACATAATAAGAAAGGAGGTCGTGCCCAGACACATGCAGCTCTCTCCTACCAACCTCCCTACCTAGCGAGAGGACTTACGGTCCCCACAGATTGAAAGAGCACGTTCACCGCATGTACGAGGTTGTCTCTGGTCAGCTTACATAAGAATCCGAGTCCTTCGACCAAGGGTTGGCAGGGTCGCCAAGAGCCGGTAGAAAATGCATCCGTTCGCCGGGTTATCGCGTGTCTCCTTCCTCCGTTGGCGACAACTTCTGAATTAAGCCCACTTGAAACTGATTTTCAATGTGAACGATGCGGATTTTTTAAAATTGGTTTTCACGTTTAAATTTTTGAAGTATATCTTTGAAACTGAATATATTACATTTACATGCACTGAACTAATTCTCATTGGAATATTTTCTTCCTAGCTTTTAAAAATTTTATTTTACAGTTGTTTAAAATATTTTCGGATTTTTTGAAATTGCATTGAATATAATCGAATATTAATTTCATTAAGCTTTTTTAATCAAATAATAATCATTAATGCTTACTAATAATTGAAAAATAAATGAAATAATCAAAAATCTTTCAGTATTAGACAAATTTTCAAGTGCATTATTGCAATATTTTTTCTGAATTTCGATTTTTATGATATACTGATTTTTAACTTACGCTTCAAAAAACATTCGAATAGCCGAAAACAGTGAATTGCAAAACAAGAATATTACACAAAATACTATATTTATCAAACATTAAAGATATTTTACAGGTTTTTTTCATTATTTAAAGATGTGTTTTTGTGCCAAAGTAAAATGCAGATATACTCAAATTTAATGACAATTATTGCATCATCTCAGCATTCTTGGATACGCCACTGTGAGAAGGTACCGGGTTCAGGTCCCATCGCGCTGCTGTCGATCTAACGGGTCTGGAGTTTTGGTAGGTTTTCTCTATATGTAACGTGAATACGCGTTAGAACCCCTTAGAAAGTCCTCCTACCAAGGAACTTCCATTCGTGGCAGATCTTCCTCGCGTATCGTTAACACGACACACCCAGTCAGGCATTGAGACTTCTTTTAACACTTTTTTATTCCTACAAATACGCAATACTAAAAACAAATCCCTCCCAACAAGGTGGTATTTAGTAAGACAATATATTAAAACATTTCCAGAATTATTCAATTGGATATTAATTTTTAAACAATTCGTCGAATTGAACATACACTAATCTTATTATGACTTAATGATATTATAAAATAAGAAAACTTCATTTTTTTAAAAACTTTTTATTTTTTGCTATTTAGAACATTTGTCAGAATTATATTTACTAGCAACAAACTCTTCAATGTAACTTATGACTGCACTCAAATGCAGAGGATATACCGTTAATAATATCTAATAATAAAGCTAATATAGCTTAAAAATCTATAATATAATGGAAAAACACTCAAAATACTTCGTCTCAGACGAAGGGCTTTGACTATGAAGATTGAAAAAAATTTTCAGTCGAAAGGATCGTATCCTGTTATAAGTAACATTTTATGTGTGTTTTTTCACAAAGTTTTTATTTATTCTATAATATAATGTTTGCAATAATTAGTAGTAATGTTTAGAGAAAATTATAAAGCTATACCTAATAAATATAATAAAAAAGGCTACAATAATTTAGTTTATACTTCGCGTCGTTCAAATATTTCTTAAAAACTTCCTCATTGTACATTTTTGGGGGTCATTAGTCAACATTTTCGGGCCACTCTTCCGCACAGTTAAAATGAAATTAAAAGACATTTCTGAAGAAAATATAAGTTTAAAATTATGTAGTCAGATAACATAAGAATAAAAGTAATCACCGAGATTAAAAATAATTTTACTTATCGATGCGACGTGATTTCTGATTTCTTTTGCAGTTCAGACCTCGTTGAACACCCCACGATGCAACAAATAGTCATATTAAAATAAAGTTAATAATAAAAATACAAAAAATTAATTAAACGCAATGAAGAACACATAGTAAATAACGAAAAAGCTGGGCTTAATTCGCAAAACGCGCGCTTTCTAGGGTTACTGGAACTGGAGACAGTTTTCGCCAAGGCGTGCCATCTCCATTATATATAACCTCCTTGCCTACGACCTAGATCTCGGAATCCCGCCAACTGGGCTACCAGGGCCATCGTTGCAATGACGCGACATCAGCGACTGATGACCCGACATTGCACACATAGGAGTGCGATCGTCTTGGGAAAAGTTTTAGTTTAGGCATGACTTAGTCTTTCTTGTTTTAATGATATCTTTGAAAAATACACGTGATGCTATTCAATTGTTTTTCTTTTGAATACTAGAATTTTCAGATTTAGAGGTGTGGAGGCTCTAGGGCAGCCAAGAAGTGGAGAACCCTAATTATTTCAAACAGCTTTTTTTACCACTTGTGTGGCAAAGTGAGTTCACCGTTAACTTATAGTTTAGAGGTCTCGGGTTCGATTCCCAGCAGCGGTCGGTTATAATTACAGAAAAATTGGTGTCTACTTCTTGCCTGGTGTTGTGCACTTAATGAGGGCAGCGGTACGAGTAACATTCATATGGCTCACAACAGATCACCCTAGTGCCAGTTACTATGCGAAATGTGTGCAAAGAAGCAGTTGCATGTGAATCACCTCGGTAATACAGGATGTGAAGTTTTTTTTTTAACTTTTTTTTTTCTTTCAAGTGTTTGAATAATTTGTTGAGAAATAAATCAAACTCTTTCGATACAATCATTGTAGGCATAATAAAATGCAAGAAACAATCTTAATTAAATTACAACGTTAATGAAAGTAACCTTGCGAGCTTTTCTCTTTTCTTTTCTTTCCTTTCTTTCTTTTTTTTTTTACGAAAAAAATCATTGACGATTTTGGTTATTCAGTATTCGTTTGGAACTTTTACATAAAAGTATCCATTTTCGTCCGGGATGCAGTCCGCGCTGTTGCTCTTCCCTAAATCCGGTCCAGATAATTTTATAGTCCTTAATTTCACTTAAAGTAAAGACGTGGTATTATATGTGTTCTTAATAAAATGCGTTAGAAAAACTTTAAGACAAAGAAAAATAATGAAAATTTTGTAAAAGAAATGTGTAATAAAATTTATCTTCGTCATATAAATATTAAAAATTCGTGCATTTTAGCCTGTATAAAAAGTTCAAGGATAGCATAAAAAATTTAAAATTACCCATTTGAAAAGAAAAAAGATGAATTGTAAGAAAAATCTAGAATTACTTGGGAAAATAACTATTTTTTTTTTATAAATTCGCATGAAATTTTTGAAGTCACAAAATCAAAAAGAAACTGTACATTTTAATGAAAATAAATTTTCATGAGGATATGTGTTACTCTTAGTCTATTTGTAAAACAATTGGGTATTCAAAAACTGGTGTAAACAATTTTTTCCCTTTTTCTTTTAATGACTATTACGGAAAAATAACTGTTGAAGATCAACCATAAATTTTGTCGTTTAGAGAGGAGAAGTTTTAATGTTAATATCGACTGAAAATTAATTGAATTTCACAAATTTTTCAAGTGATTGATCTTAAAAAGTGTAAGAAATACTTTTGCATTACCAAACCGCTCTGGCAATGTTCTTTATGCAACAAAGTTGAAACCGCCTTCGTTGTTGAGGCAGTTCTTTTTACAAAGCGACAGGCGCACAGGACTTATGAGCAGCTTCTAAAAGCAAACTAATAATGTTAAACACTCGAAAAAATTAATAATGCTTCTTCACCAAATACACGGTGAGTTTTATATGAACAGTTAACATATATATCTCATGCAATTTTCAGAAAAAAGCCTAAGCATAAAAATTAGTATGTTTAAGATTTTTTTCCGGAGTATTTAGTAACCGTTATAGATTCACTGTTTGTAATAGTGTATATTAAAGCTTGTAAAGAGATAGTTTTTTTTTGTAAATAGATAGTTTAAATCCAAGTCTCTATGGTAATTGGATTCTTTAAAAAACTGTTCAAAAGTTTGCATGATTTCTTAAAAGATCAATCTTAATCAGACACAAAAAATGAACACAAATGTTTACTGTGTTTAAAATGTGCTGAAAATTTAGAAATTTTTATTTCTGTAACAGCAGGCCAGCGTTGTGAAAAAAAAAATGATTTCGGAGGAGCCCAAAAGGTGAAAAAGGTAGAATTTCTCACAAAAAAGATTGATTATTGATATCTAATTAACAAAAATCCAAAATTTCGGGGGTGCTCAGACTCTCATGGCTCACCCCTGGCTACGTCCCTGGAGCAGGGCGTTTTAAAATTTTTATTTTATATTCATAACTTATTTACTCTCTCTCTCTCTAACTTTGACAGATTAATTTTTTTTTCTTCTCCTGAATTATGATTACAAAGAGATAGATTAAGAATAAAAACAGCGATTAGGAAAAGAAGAGATTTATAAATCTTACGGAAAAGCTCTATTGAAAACTTCAACTGTTTGAAAATATGAACTCTTTCATTAAGTAACGTGAAGCACAGATGAAGCATTTCAGAAGTTATGTTCTGAAATATTTTGATAATCACAATCAAGTTGTAGTGTTTCTTTCTTTCTGATCTACCACATAACTAGTTAGTTCTGGAACACAGAATGAAAAATTCGGTACATCCTGTATCTACAAAAATGGTGGTTAATTAAAATACATCTTAAAACATAAAGATTTTTTACTTTTTGAGACGCTGCACGGGTCAGTAGCCAGCGTTTTATTTTAATCACACTAAAGCAATATAGTTTAACTTTTTGTTATACTTGCAGAGCATAATCTGATATTTTTTTTTTTTTATATATACAGATAGATATATTTCTGTAATTCTTAACGTGGTAATTAATGGAAAAAATTTTCTATGAAGTCAACAAAAGCACTGAACACAAAAACATAACTATAATAGGATACATAATAACCTATGCTATTGGGCGTGTTCGCATATACGTACTTTATGTGCACATTTGTCTTTATACGTTCATGATCTTTGCAAACAAGTAAATCAAAACAGATAAACAATAAAAGCAATACATCTTTTGAACGTGCAGTCTTTTTTAATGATACGGCTTTTTCATGGCTCCATAACGAAATCACCCACAATAAATCCCTGTTTTTTATGGTCATCTTCAGCGTAAATTTCCGGAAGTGAACCGTGAATTAACTAACACTGGTAGTAATTTTATTTTCTTTCTTTTTTACCATAGGTCGCTATTCATTTATGGGAGAAGGTCGCATTCTGGTATCGCCAAGATCTACATTCGGGATTAAAGATTCTTCTATTTTTTTTTCCCTTACAAAACAAAATGGTTGACTCTTTCGACCTCCCGCTTTATCTCGCACGCGGACCAATCATGGAATTAATCCGCCAGAAATCGAATGACCGTAACCGCAGACGATTTATTAAAAAATGAAAAGACAGCAAGACTGCTGCTCTGATTCTTTACGGGCTTCTTTTTTGCTTCTTTTCTCTGTATCTAGTCAGCTTGCCATTCGTTTCTTAGAAAAACCGAAGCATTCTCAAGGGGGGAAAAAGTCTGTAATCAGAAACAAAAAAATGGGCGAAGTTAATTAATTTTGTTGATGAAAGTCTCATGGTGCGTGAAATGGAATGATATGCGAAGAAAAACGGGATGAGATGATAATCTTACCGTTATTATGAAGTGATTTAGATGAATTAATTGGGTTAAATGACAGGAAGTAGCATATTGCAATGAGTGCTATACAAAAGATATGATAAGATCCGTTAGAAAACGAACACGCCTAATTAAGGCTGCAATAGGTCTTCAAAATACAGAATTTACATCTGAAATAAAAGCTCTCAGTCATAATAAATTACCATGCATCCATTACTATAAGACGCACTGCCGCATAAGGCATACTGCAGTTTATTAAGTTAGAATTTGCAAGAAGTACTTGGATTAAACAGAAAAGGGACGAACCGCTGTACAGGAAATTAATATTCTATTGCTTTTTACTGACTCAAAGCTGGCTTATAAGACGAAGGCTTATTTTAGGGCATATTTTGTAGTAAAAATAAATAAATAAATAAATAAAATTTAAATTAAAAATTCTTCAGAGGGAGCCGCAATACTGTAATATATGGAAAGAAAAGGAAGCCATACACCTTTTTAAAAAGTTAGTGTTTTGACATAACTTTCTTTCCTCTTAATTTTTCAGCTAATATTTGACAGTTATTAGATTTTATCTTCATTTCACTTTTTCGTTTTAGAAAATGCCATATCACTTGCCTATTTACAATATTTCTCGATCATTAAAAAAATATTTTTTTCACAGTTCTTATGATTCTTTTTTGGCTTATATGACAGAAAATAAAACTCGAAAATTAAGCTTTGATACTGCTTTAAAGTATTAAGAGTTTGATGCCAAAGCCCAGATATAGTAATAAACGTCAAGTCCCAAAATAAGAGAAAAGAAAAGTTCCTTATAAATTGGTGATAGGTGCATCAGAAGTTAAAGTCTTTTTTTTTTTGGTAAGTCAATATTACGCTTATCAAAAAGTATTAAAGCTAATAATATAAAAACTTTGGCATACATCTGAGTTTTTTAATATAGGCGCTAGCATTTCCCGAAATTCGTAACTTATGCGAGGTAGAAGTCCAAAACATTCTTTTCACATATCCCTCTCTATCTCAAAGAAGAGAAGAGATATCCGTAAAATTCTTGCTGTAACGAATGCCTAAAAATTAATTAAAGGACATTTTTACATTCATGCTCCAGTGAGTGTAGAAGGCCGCCTTTCTCAGTTTTCAAGCAGGTTTCTTGAAAGAAAAATAATTATCGATAAAATCCTTGCTTTAAAATGCCAAAATATATATATTAATCTCATGCTTAAGCACAGCTTCTTTGTAATTAAAACGTTGAAAATTTGTTTGTATTTATGAAAAAAACGACATTACTTTCCTTCCAGCACATCTAATATTTTATATTTTACTTTTGAAGAATAGCACTCTGCAACACTTTAACCCTTTGATGTGCAACCCTTTCCCAATGCTGAAAAAAGGGCAGCCGTTGCCATCGCTCGACTTTACTACCAGCAAGATGGCGGACGATCGAAACGTTCATCGCGTGCCACAGATCTAGAGACCCCCTTTTTGACGACAGCTGGCTGTGCGCGAGCACAGCCAGCTGTCGTCAAAAAATTCTATTCGTTTCTATCGTCCGCTATCTTGCTGGTAGCACAGCCAGCTGTCGTCAAAAAAGGGTCTCTAGATCTGTGGCATGCGATGAACGTTTCTATCGTCCGCATTCTTGCTGGTAGTTAAGTCGAGCGATGTCAACGGCTGCCCTTTTTTCAGCATTGGGCAGTCGATCCAGCTGTTTTCGCACTCTTCCATTTTCCAGCAGATGCCAGTGCGGTTAAAAATAATCGTGACCATTTTTTTACAGGAAATGCCGCACTAAAAAGTAAAGGATTCTCGGGAAGCTATGTCACCCGCAACTATTTTTATAGAAATCCAATCTATTCTTCGTGACTGGCAATAGTCAAAACATCAGAGTTTGGTGATCCCAGAGCGGGACCACTGCGCGTTAAAGGGTTAAATAGACTAAATCAACATCTTTTTCCAAATAATTTACAGTCCAGTATGCGTCCCTTTAGGCAAGAGAAATTATCAGTAAATCCTCTCTCTAATGGACACGTCAGTTCGAGGCTCTGACAGCTTCATTGCTCCGTTGGTTAAGCATACTGATTAAGCAGGATTTAGAATACATCTGTTTTCGTCTTCCTTTGCGTCAGAGTCGTTGTTTTGCAGCAGGGGCTAGCGCGACGTAGTGGCATCCGGGAAGCGCGGTCATTTAACCGCGCGGTGACCGGAAATATACGATCACTTTACCTATTTGGCAACGGAACATATGTTCACTTTTCCCGAACTGCGATTACTCAGAGGGCCGTGCAGGGAGAAAGCAGTGAAATCTATAACGCGCGTTGGAATTCATCCGGATGGTGTTACGAAAAATGAGAGAGATCAATGAACCAAGGGGGGGGGGGGTTAGGGAATGGAACGATCGCCTCCTCCCCTAAGCATGATTAAACCCAACAGTGAACCCATGTTTAAACCTGCTCCCTCTCATCAGTGAAAAGACGCAACGGAGAAGACTCTCCTTCTTTGGCCTGTGTTGCTTCCCTGTTCTGGCTTTTTGATTGCTCCACTGAATCCCAGCGATTGCGCAAGCGCTACGCTCTCTTCGAATCAAGTGTACGACAGTCACCATCATGATTCGACAACACCTGGTCGCCCAGGTGACTAAAAAGCATCAATTGGCGACTAAATTCTTTTTTTTTCATTAATGTAATTCAATATATATATATGTGTGACCAGAGCCCGACTGAAACTTTTGGGGGCCCTTATACAGTCATATCCTCTTAGTCATACCACTTATAGACAAAGGGTACAAGTTTTTCTTCGCAGTGGCGTACATAAGGGGAGGGAGAGGGGATTTAGCTTCAAACTCTCCCTTGCCCAAAAATTGTTAACTTAAAGTTCACATATTTTTAATTTTCAATGCAGAAGTGACCTTTCAAGATCAACTCACGTCGCATGGGTGAATACTACAAGGTGGAAGACTTGGGATCTTAACATTATGTTTGTTTTATCCCTGATTACAGTGTAAACAAAAGCTTTTGCTAAGTGGTCTGTGTTGTCAAAGTGAATTTCTTTATCTATTTTCAGTACTGTTAAAAATTTAGTCTAATGCAATTTTTTTAAGAATACAACTTAGACTATTTTATTCTTTTTGGGCCCCCTTAAAGTTGGGGGCCCTAAGCCGCGGCCTAGTTGGCCTGTGCGGTAATCAGGGACTGTATGTAACTCCTAAAAATTTTTGCTAGCTCCTAAGATTTTACAATCACTCGTCATCATGTACCAGTAAGGAGACATACGCATATTAAATTCGGCAGTACATTCAGTGTAAAAACTAGGGGTTTGGAAAGGAATGAAGTAAGGAAATCTTTATCCTAGCCCGGTATTAAACCCATGTCGGAAAGCAACGATGTATTCGCAAGGAGAATCACTGCCATCGTATCTTTGCAATGATAGACGCGAACAGGTTAAATGTTAGCTACGTAATTATACATTCGCAAAAAAGTTTGCGTTGGAAAGTATTATGAAAATGATGCTTTCAACATGGTTTATATTTTTAAAAATATATTATCATCCTTCTCTTTAGTCATTGACCAATATTAAATAATATAAAATAATTTTGACGATAAGTTTTATTTAATTTAATCCTAGTTACGCTGATCCCTGACTCACCCTATAACCACTTCAATGTAAATATTTTACCGCCATTACTCCAAGAAGATTAAAAAGTTCAAAAAGATTAAAATGCAGAAATATAGCATAAGGGTCATTCCACGTCAAATCAAACACAAAACTGGAGAAAGTTCACCACACCAACTTAGATTTTCCTCAAATTTTATATAGAGGATTTATAGGCTAAGACATCAACAAATCTCAATTTTGAAGGTTCTACGATAATTAATTACCGAGAAATTAATTATGCAAATTTTTAAGTTTTCTGCAAGATGCGCCAACTTTTTTCTCAATTCCTTAAATAACTCCTTACCTGTAAAAATTACTGAAGTGAAAATTTGTTTCTAGGAGTAACTTTTTAAGCTGATTCCAAAAATGTTATCGAAATTTGCGTATCTTCTATAGTTTATGCATGAGCACTGCATTTGCTAAAAAACATCAAGAATTTCTTTCGGCATGTCTGATCACAGACACATGTTTTAAATTTTTATATGTTGTTGAGATGGAATAATCCTACATCCCAAAATAATTTCATCTTGGCTTTCTGCTCAAGAGCAGAGAAAAAAAATTGTATGTATGTACCTATATGTGAGGATTTTCATATGCAACATTTATACTGAACATGAACAAATTCAGAAGCGTTAGTCAATTTTATTATGTCTTTTAAATTGATATCAGAAATTTAACTACTACTCCAGGCATTTGCAAAAACTAGAAAATACATAAAAGTGCTTGTATCGGAAAACGTAAAACAAACAAACAACAAAAAATGCATATCACACACAGTGTTACATTAAAAAAAATTCTAAAGTTAAAATTTTGAATTACTTTTAATTTAACCCTGTTGTTTTTGGCAATCATCCATCAGCCAATAAATCTTTGTAATTCTGTATGACATTCAAGTCAATAGAAGGAACGAAGTTTATTGAAAAAATTGAATTCCTGTAAGTTACAGTACTTATTTACCTTTAACAGAATGCGAACGAAATATAGGCTAGAATATAGTGCTTAGAACGAAATATTGTGCTTTGGCTAGTTTTGTGGATACAGCAATTTGAAATAGGTTTTACTGTATACTGTATTAAATTTTTATTGTTACAACAACTAGCATAGCAATGTCAGGCACATTGTCGAATTGCACATTTGGTGATATATTGCAGAATAAATGTCATGTAACCAGATATTCAGGGCAAACTTTTACGTCTACCCTCCTAGGAGGATTATATTCGAAATGTTCTGAAATGGATTTTTAGGCATTCTTCAGTGTTGTGTATTTTACAGCAAGAATTTTATCGATATCTCTTTTCTTCTTTGAGATCCCGCAGAATATGTGAACAGAGCATTTTGGGCCTTTATCCTCCATAAATTACGAATTTTGGAAAGTACTCTAGCACCAACGCTATAAAATCCCACTCGTGCTAAATTTCGTGTTATTATCTTCAGTACCTTTGGCTAGGCAGAATATTGACCTACGCCTTTGGAAAGTACTCTAATCTAGCACCTACACTATAAAATCCCACTCATACGGAAAACGGATAGAACTTTCTGGTAGACCTAATATATATATATATATATATATATATATATATATATATATATATATATATATATATATATATATATATATATATATATACATATATATATATATACATATATTATATATATATATATACATATATATATATACATATACATATATATATATATATATATATATTTTATATATATATACATATATATATATATATATTATATATATATATATTATATATATATATATATTATATATATATATACACTTTTATTTAGTGGCAACACCATTTTTGCCGAAAAAAATTCATGATGTTTTTCAGCAAATGCAGTGCTCATTCATAAACTATAGAATATACGCAAATTTCGATAACATTTTTGGAATCAGCGTAAAAAGTTACTCCTAGAAACAAATTTTCACTTCAGTAACTTTTACAGGTAAGGAGTTATTTAAGGAATTGAGAAAAAAATTGGCGCATCTTGCAGAAAACTTAAAAATTTGCATAATTAATTTCTCGGTAATTAATTATCGTAGAACCTTCAAAATTGAGATTTGTTGATGTCTTAGCCTATAAATCATCTATATAAAATTTGAGAAAAATCCGAGTTGGTGTGGTGAACTGCACTGTTTGATCTGACGTGGAATGACCCATAAGCATAATAAACATCTGCACCGCTTGTACGATCTGCTTGAAATTTTTTATAATTATGTATAAAAATATAAAAACAATCTGTGCTACTTTAAAAATCTGAAAATCCACCGGTTCCCTCATTTTTAAGCGATTTTTGCTGTTTTCAGATTCATTTTATTTCCGAGAGTAAAAAAAGTGAATCATTTGCGTTGACAAAATGAGCTGTTGCAATCGATATGACGTCCTATTCATCACGGTCATCAGGCTTTGAAAGGAAAGTGTGATTTCAATTCGTTTAAAATAGCTTTTCCAGATTGCTTAGTTTAATTTTTTTCCACAAATAAATAGTCTTCATGGATATAAGAAAGGCTGTGTACACAAAACGAAATCTTTCGAATGCGAAAAATTCCACGCATTTCCAGAAGAGCATGAAATTCGATTTGGGAATGCAATAAAAATTGAATTAAATTTATTTTAGGTGGACGAAGATTCAATATATTGAGTGTAGACATATCTTCGTCAAATGTTTTTCTAGCGCCCGTTGTAATTGCCTCCACAGCGGGCTTTAACTTCTAGTCTTAAACTATGTTTTAATCACTTAGGGTGGGACTTGCTAAAATCTGAGATGCCCTCGTTGTTGCATATTTGGCTTGTACTGTGATCAGGTTTTCTTTCAGATAAAACGTAAAATAACTTTTAAGAGGAATTATATCAATATGCAGGTCCTTGTACAAATGCGAGAGCATAAACATACACGCTTAAATCTATTGATTAAAACTTACACTCATTTATTGATTAAATTTCTTATCGGCCGATTTAAATCCTTTTACGCCAAAAAATACTCATTCAAGACAATAATTTGTGAATGCCTCAAATCGCCCCAGCACTCCCCATCCGCTATATTCTATTTAACTCATTTTCCGCAAAAATCTTGTCTATTTGAGTATTCTCTCTCTTCTCCCCCACGACCCATATCCTATTACTATCACGTGACCGACGCTCTTAACGGATAACGGTTCATAGTAAAAAACGCGGGCATAGTTGTGTGTGTATTCGCTATCGCTGGTGATAGTTTTATGTATATCCGAATACCAAATGCATCTTTTTCATATTCAGAGTTGTGAAATAAATTCAGCCTAGATATGGAGGAGATGCTTTAGGTAAAGATTTCGCTTTAATGACAGTTTCTTACGATTGGATTATAAAAAGCTGTTGTAAAACAAATGAAGTTATGATGTCTCCATCCAAAGTGAGTAAGTAGTATTTTACCTTTTTCATGTCAATAAATTGGGTTGCTGCTTTCATTAAATCTCACAGTTGGTTTAACCATGATTGCATTTCTGTATTCTGACTGTACTGTGAATTCGTTTTATAACGAGAGACTATAGTGAAATTATATTCTATTTATTAAAAAATACTTTTTTATAGTGTATTAAGATATATGTAATGTATTTGCCTTGATTTAAAATTTATTTTCTCGGGCTTACAATCATAGATTACAGCTCTGATAATAAAAAATGAAGTAAACGAATCATTCAATATATCAATCAAAAACAGCAAATTTTAATAAAACACCCTTTTTCTAGCTTAAAATAATAATCTTGATTGAGTACAGATACGTTAATTAAAAAAGGGCTGATTTTGCAAAAACGCTCATCCTATAGCTTAAATAATAATCACAATTGAGTACAGTTATATTAATCAAAAACGGACAGACACTCCTCATTTTTGATTATTATTTAGCCTAAATGGAGCTGTTGTATAATGCTCAAAAATTGAGAATTTTTTGCTCCATTGAATTTTGTTGATGAATTGAGCAAATTTTACTCAATCGGGAGAATGGCGTTTGAAGTCAAAAATTGAGTAAAAATATACTCCGTTTGATTATTATTTTACTCAATAGATTTAAGCGTGTACACGCAAAAGAAAGGCACATAATTAATTAATTAATAATCTCCTTTATTCAATGGAATAGATGAAAATTAATCAGAAAAATTCTTCATTGAAAATAATCAAAGTATAAGAATTTTTAGTTTAAGACATGGAAATAAAGGAAACTAAAATTTCTTTTGAATCATCAAAAAAGTGCATGTTTGATTTTTTTTTCTCCCAGATTAGGTGTGTGCCCGAAGCAGCAATATTTCGAATCATGACTTTAAGATTTCAAAGTCGACATGATATTCTTAACAGGAATGCATGGAGCGTTATTCCTTTGACTCCTTTATTTTTTTTTCTCTAAAAAGCCTCTAAACCCAGACTGAAACATATTGAAGTTCTTTGGGTTTGAAGTCGAGCAAAGAATATTATGTAAAAAAAAAAAGTCTTTAAACGGATTAGGTCGTAGACAATAATAATAATAAAAAAAAAAAATCCATAGTTCACTACTCCCATTCTCCCTTCTTTGAGAAGTGAGTATCCTGAGGGGCTTCACCACAGACACAAAAGTCCGAGTTTTTATTTATTACTGTTACAACACAACTCAACTCGCCCGGGTAGAGAGAGAGAGGGGGAGACGCTCGTTCTCTCCGCTTCTTCCACATCTCAGAAAAGATTAAGCAAAACATAAAAATGAAATTACTATGTTCTGTTTCAGAGTGCTAGTAGACGATCCATCATTTATTTATCTTTTTTTCTTCCTCTCTGCAATAAGTCTATGGGGGAAAAAAAATTGGCAAAAGGAATTCTTAAAGTTCTAGGTGTGGTGAGTGTGGCTGTGGCCGAAGAAAGGAGGAGGTTGGTTTTCAGTTCGGCCACCCTTTGTACCACCCTAAAACAGTCGAAAATTATTACATTACTTTTTCTTTCTTGCTTTTCTAAACGTATTCATGGAATCCTTCTTCTTCTTTTTTTTTTTTCTTTTCTCTTCCAAAGCATTCTTAGTGTCGTTCACTCCTCTGCATTTGAAATTCGTATTCTGAAACATGCAATTTGGAAAATAATGATGCGATCGAAAATTTTTTGCATTGCTAAATCATTTCCATAGAAATCCTATGGCAACGTACTTGGAGTATAAGGAATATTGGGTTACAAGAGCACCTAAGTCGGGAACTGGTGGCTTGGAAGTTAAGGGGCTATCCAACTCCACGGTAAGGAATGCAATCCCGATCCCGCGAAAACGGGATCCCGCACAAATGTTTGCTTGGACTAGTCCCGCGGAATTGAAACTGAGAAATAAATTAGTTTTATTGCAATTTTACGCCACCTTCCCAATCATCAATTGACGAAAAATTGTTGCATATATTTATATCGTATCTGCTGGCTGTGCAGCACAGCCAGCTGTCGTCAAAAAAGGGTCTCTAGATCTGTGGCACGCGATGAACGTCTCGATCGTCCGCCATCTTGCTGGTAGTTAAGTCGAGGATGGCAACGACTGCCCTTTATTCAGCATTGGGAAAGGGTTGCGCCTCAAAGGGTTAAAAGTCACACCATGTACGTTGCAAACTCACATAGTTAAGTAAAAATTGATTACTAACTTGGTTGCTGCGAAGGCAAGAGAGCTGATAGAATGCTTTACAACCTCCTGAAAGGATACAGCTCGAGGAAAGATGTTTCCAAACTTTGTCAACTCACGAAATCCTTAGACCTAAAAAGTTTTCTCGGAAAATGCGATACACCTCTTAGAACAGGCAAAATGCCAGGGGGCCTCAGCCTGAGAAGGACACGAGCACAGGAGGATCCTAGTACGGCCAAACCCTGTTAATGGAACAGTAAATTTTTCAACGAAAATTTATTCAACTAAGCAGAATAATCCATTATCCGGAATGAAATTGACTAATTATTACGCTTTGGTGCATTGAAAATTTATTGAAATAAGCAGAATATTCCTTTAACAGATATTCCACTGAGCGGGTTCGACTGTATTTATTGTTTCAAAATTTTTATTGACATTATTAGACATATCTGTCTCATTTGCCATGAATCGTCTTGTTCCATGTTTGTCTGAGAATTTTCTGCCTCGTTTGTTGGCTTTAGCGCTCTGCTTTGATTTTGAAGGAGCAGTGCCGACTCAACGTACCGGCAGCTCGGGCAGCTGCCCGGAGTGCCTTGTGTTTAGAAGGCGCTTTCAAAGTACTATCTTACGGGGAGGGAACTTTTTTTTCTTTTTAAGGTTTTATCCAACGCCGAACTGTCCCACCTGCCCAGGGTCAGTTGAGCCCCTTTGTAGCTTCATATTCTTCGTTATCATCGTCGTTTTTATTGGCTTCGGAATGTCAAGAGAAATTTTCTAAGAAATGATTACCCGAGATAAGGAGGTGTAAGTCCATAAATTTTTTTATAAATTACGAAAGTATTCCTCGATATAACCGGGTTTTACTCATTAAAAGGCGAGTTACACTCCCATAGACTTAACATTGTATCAGCCAAGTATTTCCGACCTTTTTCGTTAAATCCGGTTATTTTCTGGAGTTAATTTTACGCCATAATTATACCATGAGAAACTCTATCTTCAAATTTGGCGTACACGTTGATAAAAAATGAGTTAAATAACATAGTTTTTGTAATTAAAAATTCCGATTTCGAATTTTTTGATTTTTTTTAATTTAAAGAAAAAAAATGACCTGATCATGGTATACATTTTATGAAAAAAAAAACGAAAAAGAATGACAGGTCAGATAAGTCTTGAGTTACAGCCAAGCTATACCCCATGCATATTTTCTGACTTTCCTAGAATTTCAAAAATGTATAACTTTTGAACGAACTATAAAAAATAAACAAATCAATAAAAAAGTCCCAATTTTCGTCTCAAATGTAAGCACAACAAGCAGTCAAGCAGGCAAAGAATCATTAAAATCTATAACATCAAGCAATAATAATAATAAAAATTCGATGGAATGGAATATTATAAAATTACTCAAAAATGAATGGCAGGAACTGGTACGTGGCAAAATCATAGAAACATAAAACGTTTTATCGGTGAAGATTGATATAAGAAATACCTTTTCAAGTTACTATTAAATTCACTATGATTTACCACACTTTACGAAGCATTATATTTTCCTGACAAACTTGCCAATGTATTTTCACAGCTTGGCGGTCTAAGTGCTGAATAAGAGAAAATAAATTAACTCATTAAAAAATTGTTATTTTTAAAGCCTGCAATAATATATATGAAGCTTAAGAGCTAAATAATTGGAGCATTGAACTTGGAAAATAAAATGATTGAAGCCTTTCAAACAACTTAATCAAAACTACGCTATTCCTTTGTAATTTATAACTGGTCAGGCGTTATGTATTGCATTCTGTAAGTTAAAAGAAGTTTGAAGAATTAACCTGCATGACCAACAGAGTACATAGTATACGTGACCAGAGGAAGCAGTGGAAAATTGCATTATTTTTTTAAATGCCGCTGTTGCTTAACCCTTTGAAGCGCAGCCATTTCCCAGTGCTGAAAAAAGGGCAGCCGTTGCCATCGCTCTATTTAACTACCAGCAAGATGGCGGCCGATCGAAACGTTCATCTCGTGCCTCAGATCTAGTTGTGGTATCACAGTTATGCACTCGCACAGCCAGTCTGCGTCAAAAATGATCTCTAGATCTGTGACACGCGATGGGTGATTCGATCGACCGCCATCTTGCTGGTAGTTAAATAGAGCGGTGGCAACGGTTGCCCTTTTTTCAGCATTGGGCAGTCTCTATCTAGTTGTTCTTCCCTATCAATGTATTTCATCGTATTTTCCAATTCTCAGCAGTTGCCAGTGCTGTTAAAAATAATCCTGACAATTTTACAAATAATCGAAAATTTTCACGGGAAATTATATGCTAAAAAGTAAAGGACTCTCGTGTAACTGCGTCACCCTCAAGTATTTTTATAGAAATCAAATTTATTCTTCGTGACTGGCAACAGTCAAAACGTCAGAATTTTGTGCGAGGACACCGCGCGTTAAAGGGTTAAATCTTTAATAAGCTTAATTTCCCGATGAGCGGTACGACGAGCGGCAAAGAAAAATAATCAATCTAATAAATCAATCAAAGAAAAATAATCAACCTAACCAATCTAATTAAAAATACATCGTTATTTCATGGTTTATAGTTACCGATTTCTACGGAATCTGGAAAGCAGAACCAAAGCAGACAACTTCTATCCTTGGACTTGAAAATAAGAAAAAAAAAATAGATAAAAATAAGATAAAAATAAAAAAAATAACAATGCCTCATCACCGGCGTCTGGGAAAACTGACGAAATATTAAGAGCGAAATAAGCGCCGCTAATTCCCACGAACACAACAAGAGCATCTAATAGCTTATTAAAGAGTGCTTATTATTGTAATGAGCTCTACATTGTTCTCTCCAGAAAGACAAAAAAAAGGCCCTTTGTTGGATAGACCGTTTACTGCGGTAGTATACATGTATGTGGTTCAGATTTTTATCGAGGGAACCTCACAACGGTGTTTCCTATATTTTTTTCAAACAGACCTGGATCTGAAGTGTGAATTAGAACAAAGGCACCACGCGACGCGTGGAATATTCCATTGTCGGTGGTTAAAAAGCCTGTTTATTTGATTGTTGAGTGGAGAGGTCCGAACGCGTGATGATTTTTTAAGTGCGGACGATTTATTGACATATATTTAGACACATGGATGTGAGAAAATTTTAGGTTAATTAAGCTGAAAGCTTTTATCGCGCTTTTCAGCAACAAGTAGCGATGGATTTTGATCACTATCCATAGAAGTGTCTGTCTGATATCCGCAAATGTATTTACCATCACTTCGTGACTTTTGGCTTAACCAGGATTGCAAATCTAGATAAATTTTTCAAGGCGGAGATGGATTAGAAAATCTTTCGAGTTGGCGTTTGAATAATGTATTTTATTTTATCTGAATCACTCTGAATTTAGTGAGTGAACAGGCTTGATTACTGATCGTAACTTTAGGATCTTCATAGATATCGCGTTATATTGTAAATCTTCTCCAAGTAGTCTGAAAGAAAAGTTTAAGCCAGTTGTGAAATCACATTTAGAATGAAATTGGAGTCACAATCAGAATATGAAATTAATTTGAAACAGGAATCTGATATTTTGCTTGAGATAAATTTAGACTGAAATTTTAGAGTCTTCTTTTTTTTGTGCAGCTCTAGAATTCTGGTTTATACAGCGCTCATTCAGCATATGAACAGTAATATAAAAGTGTGGTTTAAAGTTTAGTATTATCAACTGTAGAGGTTTAGAGTCATTTAAAGTGTAATATACACTTTCTTAAACTTGAACGTGAACGCTTAATGCTTTTCAATACAGTTTTGATAGGGCATGTACTACTTTCAAGGAGAGCAATTAAAATAAGTAAGAGAACTCCGGGAGACCTCAAGGTGGCATTCATAATAATCTTCGAAAAATTAAAATTAGCAGAAGACGAAAATAAAAAATGTAGAAGAGCAGTTGTACAGTCATATCTAACAAGCCAATCACTGCGTTTGCCATGCTAAAACTAGGTTTGTTAAGCTGGGAATGAAAACTCTAAAAAATATTAACATGGATTTGCCGGAACAAAAATGCACAAAAATGACCGAGGACTCCTCCTTTTTTTTTTTTTTTTTTTTTTTTTTTTTTTGCGAGCCTCATCCCAACCCTAGTCATTTTACGTTGTTTTTTAAACCTAATTTCTGCTTCAACAATCTCGTAGTAATAATATTATAATAAAAACTGGTAAAAATGTTAAGTGGACAGTTTTGTCATCAAGTGAATGGAAATATAGAAGCATGAAAAAAGTCAACTTCAGTAAAAAATTTAAATAACAATGTAAATTATAAATAATCTTTAAGCACATGGTAAAAAACATAAAATAATAGAAATTACATAAAAATTCACGGAGTATAATAATAGATTCATGTTTTATTTATTACTTTAAAAATGTCTTTCTATTGCTTCGCAATTCTTGCCTTTTCATCGTCTTCTTCACTTGCTTCAAACCATTTTTCATAATTTCGAGGACTCCTAGAAATGGCTACGAGTACCATCAAAGGTTCCGCGGTCCATAGTATAAGAACCTATTTTTAAAGGAATGTTCCTTTTGGAAATATGAACTTTTTTTATATATAAAAGTAAATTATGAAAATAATACGACTTATAGAAAGATAAAATCATACTTCAGAATATTGTAGAGCTTTTAGGTAACTTCAATACATAAGTTACCTTAAAATTTCTGTTTCTAAACTGGAAAAAATATTGAATTATTATTCAATGAAATGTTTAACCCTTTCAACAAGTTCCTTTCAGTTAAAAAGAAAAGAATACAAAAAAAAAAAAAAAAAAAAAAAAACCCATAGAAATATATCATCCTATTATTTAAAAGATTGAAGGTATAGTAAATAGTTTTTATTTTCACTATAATCAGTTGCCTTTATTAAAACTTACCGTAATAGCCCGAAAATAACGCGACCCCGAAATTTTTCATCGAGATAATTAGCAAAATCATACATTTAGACCTCGAATTTAGCGCGAGTCAGGTTTTTAACTGGAAACGATCAGTCACAAAACATCGCGTTATATTCGAGCCAATACGGTAGTAAAATAGATTATTTCTTCTATAGAGGTAGGTATAAAACGCCCTGATCTCATCAGAGTCTACGGAATTTTTAAAATGGAAGTTGTTATTCTTTCATGTTTTTTTTTTTTCAATTTTTATACTTCATTCCAGGTGTAACCTTTTCATTTCCATCGTTGCAAAGATACGGTGGTACTGTGCTCCCATAGTTGCTTCGCTTATGAATGCTTCACTGGTTTCGCCACAGCTTGAATTTAAAAGGAAATGCAAACAGCTGTACAATTTAGCTCTTTTTCGCAGAAGATCAGAGGTTTAACAAGTCATTGGAAAGATTTGCCTCTAGTATAAAACGTAATGGGACTCCCAGTTATGTCACGCCTAAATGTTTTTGGAATAGTTGAAATATTTTCGAGAGAAACTCCGGGTTTGAACCCTTTGTTCCAAAACTTCGTTTGTCGAAATAGACAATGCACTCATTGTGTGGTTAACGTTATTTATTTCATCTGTTCAGCTGCAGGAGTCTGAAACACGAAGCTTCCATGCGCTGTCAGAGTGGCACTGAACAAAAATTGCCGGAATTTGTTGAAATAAACAGATAAAAAGAATCTGGTTAGTATGAGGGTTTTCACTTCCCCAAGAAATCATGGATCACGAACTAAAAAGGATCAGTAAATTATTTTTTATTGTTTTCTTTTTCCAGAATGTTTCTTTTCTGAAAAATGACATAGTGGCAACTTCTTTTGTCTTCTGCAAAGTGGAGGTAATAAACTCATAAAATTCCTACTTATGGTATTTCCATAAGATTCGAATTACGCACCAAGGAGTGTTCTCTCATCTGGGGAGCATGAGTGAATGGCTGGGGTTCTGAGAATTCATTGAATTTTTTTTACCACAAACTGGCGGGTCGCTTAGGTGATGAGACGTTTTCTGAACTTTAAGCAGATCGGGTTAAGCTTCTATTATATGTTAATCGGTCTAGGATGATAATTGTTTTCTTCATTTAAAATTCGTTTTCGAGTTTCATCCATTTTCTCTTGTTTAGATGGCTATCGGAGCTTCAAGTTGTTTGTCTTTCCGAATTTAAATGCTTGTACTCTGGAAGACTCATTCCATGACAGATATGATAATTCGTGGTTTTTTATTTCCTCCAGGTCGCATCCAATTTCTATTTATGTGACTACTATATGGGTCATTTTCAAAATTAGGTTCCGTTTGGAAATTTAAGAAGCGAAAATATAATTTCAAAAAATAAGTAGTTTTTTTTTTTTCAAAATATAAAACATACCTTGTTTCTGAACATTATTTGAGTATTATTCTTTTATTTATTTTTTTTTAGATTTTTCCATTATCAGACTTGATGAAATTCGTCATGCCTGTTACCGAACATTTTCTTTGAAATTTATATACTTACTTTTGGCACAAAATAATTCAAAGTGATATATTACATAAGTACAGAGTCCTTTTGTCCATATATTGTCCATTTTTCTGTCACGTCTGTTACTTATTATAGTAACAGACATGACACTTCAAAGAACAAAAATTCTAAGAACAAAGTCTAAATATTTCCACAAGAACATGAAAAGACATTAATTTAGCCTAAAAAACTAGTGATCCAAATTAATCAACTGAATGAACAAATAAATAAATACATTTTATACTACTAATTAAGGTAACAGACATGGCGTGCAATGAAAATACTTATCACAAATAGACTTTTGCTTTTTCAGTCAAATGCCAAAAACTCAAGATGTCTGCTTATATTTCTTTCCTGACCGCATGCTAATGGTGAACAGATGTTGCTATTCTCAAATTTCAGTTTTGTTGTTTAAAAAGTTGAAAATAACAGTCTGTTACCATACATTATTTTCAACAGACATGACATCAATGTCCGGACAGCTATATTTAATTATCAAAAGTCTTGTATTTTTCTTAAGACCTTAAAAAACCTTTTCAGAATGTAATTTAAACTCTGTTAAAGTATGTCAGGGCAGTAATTCTGCATAACACGTTTTATGTTCTATGATTCGGCCAGCTATATTTCAGAATCTTCTCTAATAATTTTTATTAAAAAAAACTATTAAATAGTATGTTTTTTAATCTATTATTTCCGTACTGGAAACTGTATGATAAAAATCATTATAAAAAGAAATATCATTTAAATTTTCTTATAACTTGTCAAGAAGAAAATAAAAATGTTTTACACACGGACACGGCAAATGGCACTGAATTTTGAAAATGAACTAAATATGGAAAGAAATGCTTTTCTAATTATTTTCACTATGCTTTCTGATCTAATTTTCCTTAACCTTTTGAAGGGCAATCTTCACCATACCAGTCTCCAGTTTTTTTATACGGCAGCAGCGCTAAATGAATTCCCGAAATTTTGCTTTTTAATGATTATCAACTGCATAGAGCTTTGTTTGTTTGTGCAATTATGGCAACGCTACGCTAGGGTGATCTGCCAAGGATGGTGGGGGGTGCCTTAGTAGGAGGACTTTCTTAGGAGTTCTTACGCGTATTGAGAAAACCTACCAAAACTCTAGACCGTCAGACCAACTACATAGAGCAATGAGATAGATACATGGATGATGATCCAACGAGATCCTGCGATGCACAGAGCATTTCGACGAACCTATCAACCAGGGAACAACTGCGTGACAAGCAAATAGTTCTTGTAATGTACTTCAACTGGATAAAACTGATTTGGAATAACAAAATACGGTGATTCGATTCAAATTGTTGCGTGACCAGTGGTGGCGCCAGACTTTCCCCGTGGGGAGGGCCATCTTGCAGGACGCGGGGGGAGGGGGGAAAATAATAAACTCAATCTGCGCAAAATTTTACATTTCAATGCTTGAACAAACATGACTTTTTTATCATCTTGCATTTAAAAAAACTATTAGAATGTAGCCTACTTTCGTAAAAATTACTGACAAAATATAATTGTTAAAAACGTGGTCGTCGACAGAATATTTCTTTACGGGAGGCGGGGGGGGCTGACAACAAAGATTACTTCAGTATATGGTTGCTATGCTGGAAAGAACAGAAAAGCAGGGAAACAGCTGCATATAAAAATCCAGGAGGGGCAAGTGCCCCCTTGCTCTATGCTGCTGATGGTTAAAAAACAAGCCGTTACAGTTAGCTTATCTTTGCTTAAATCGAGCATTCATTAATGCGTTAAGTAAATTACTTTTTACAGGACTTTTGACAGTTTTTGTATAGAAATTTATAATGTTTGAAAAGATTAACCGGCACAAGAACTAATTCAAACACAAATATTTCTTTACCGCGAATGTGACCAATTTAAAAAAAAAAAAAAAACCTGTATAGTATGTCTTCTGTAGCTACTGAAAATGAGCAACGTGAAATTTTAAAATTCGGCTAGAGATATGTATTGCAAGTAAACTAATTAAATAAGCATTTTGCTTTTTAAAAATCTTAAAATATGGCTTGGTGGAAAAGATATTTTCTTCAAATTTTGAGATCATTAAATGCCACAAATGCCTATTTTGAAGTGCTTGGGAAATCTTATTTTTTTGGAAGGATTAGAAAGTTAGAGCATCATTGGAAAGAATATCATTATGAAAAGAGATTATGGCAAAAAATAAAACGCATGTTGGTTTTTTCCTTCCAAAGTCACGGATTTATTAAATGCCCTCGTACAATGTACCGATTATGATTCACTTTGCTTTCTGTCCTGCTCTGCTTTTCATTTCTTCATGGAAGTGTTAATGGATAGCCAGATATAAGTTCATAGATTAACTAATGTTACTTTTATAACTTGTGTGTTTCTTTTATTCTTTTACTTTTTTTTCTTTTCTTTTTTTGGGGGATGGGGGGGGGCATATGTTGTCCTATTACTTGTCATTAGAAAAGAAATTAAATGTTTTCAAGAAATGTAGCGTAATTGTATAATTTTGTTGTCTTGTTTTTTTTTAATATTTTTAATTAAAATAAGGAACTGATCAATGGCCGAGTAAACAAGATACTGACACTGTAGAGGGCTGAAGTGTGAAAGTCCAGGTACCTGGCCTACCGCGCGGCTGCCGATCTCTGCTCAAGACATTCCTACCTTTGGCAAAGAGCCTTAATGTGCTTTGCCATAATAACAACAACAAAAGGGGGTACAGTACAGGTTTGTCCGAATTTAATTTGATTTAATTGAGAATAGACACCAAATCTAAATTCAGGTTCTTCATATGGGTAATCAGCATGACTAATTAGGCTAATACTTAGGTACAGTCTATCGTCAGTGTTGTTGTTGTTACTAATGCTCTCTGGCAACCGGCACCTCAGAGAGGTGCCAGATCTTCAATGTAGGACGGAGATGGGCGAAAGGGAGCGACTTCCATTTTAATGAGCTTCAGTGGGAGGAAGACAGATTTAGCTCGGGGTCTCGTAATTTTCAACCAATACCAGAAGAGAGGTCTAGCACCTGGAACGCTCCCCCCTCCGAGGTATTGTTTAAACATATAGGACATTGGAGCATGAACAGATTTTACGTGCACCAGCTCCTATTTGCGTACACGGTTCCACAGCTGTCCAGCCGAGAGAGGTTGTCATCCTCTCAAGCTCTGACCTAAGTCAGCGCTTCTTCATTTTCAGCGTTCTTATCTGAACGGAGTTTAGGAACTAGGCCGCATTTTCTCCAGAATTAGAAAGGAGCTCTGTCAATCTCTCTTTTCTTTTTATTGGCCATTCAAATTTTCACAATTTTTCATTTGAGCGTTCATTTCATTTTGGAAAGCGTCCGGCAGGAGGGGGGGGGGGAGGTTTCTTGCAGCCAATTCAAGTGCTCTATATCAGGTATGGGCAACCTTTGAAAAGTTGCTGGCCAAACTTTAGCATGTTAGTGAAGTCGCGAATCAAACTTCAAGATTGTATCGAAGTCGCGGGCCGATTATTTGGGATTTATATGAGAGCTTGAATGACTTATATGGGTTTTATATGGGATTTTGATATGTTCCGCGGGCCGGAAGTTGCTCATATGGGCTCTAGATTCTCTGGAATAGTAATTGGCCAATTTGTATCCAGATGCCTATTGAAGTCTTTTTTTTTTCTCCTGTTCATGATAAGTATGGAGAAATAAGTTTGTATATTACATGTAAATAAGTTCGTCTAATTTTTGTTTTATAAGCGATTTTTTAAATTGGGATTAAGATTATAGCCTTCAGCAAATGTAGTTACTATAAAGTAACAAAACAAAAGATAGTTATAATGTTGTAGATGATATAATGTAGTTTATTTGAAAGAAACTATGGAAGCATAATATGAGAATATAAAGAGTCACGAAAATTTGTATCCCCATCACGAAAATTATGCCTTCCAATAATTTTGTTTCTGATCGATTTTATCCCTTCTTCATCTCCCACTCTCCCGCCTAGTGACTGCTAGCATTTCGACATTTTGACCCATCCTGGAAATTTTTCTGGCGACGGCCACGGAATAATCATTAAAAATATTTTTATACTGACCTGTTAATATGAACAAAAATAGGGTCTTATAAATGATATAAAAAATAATGAGTTTAGACATTCATCAACTTCATTTTTATTGCTCTTATAAATGCGGCAAACCTATGAGAGTTATTAAACATTCTGATTTTTTAAAAAAGATATATATGGATAAATAGGTCGCGCTTTAGACAATTTTTGGTATTAAATTCAAAGCTTAAATATTTTATTTTATTTATCGATTCATTAGAAATATTTTACTCGTTAATTGAATTCTATATATTGTACGGGAGCAAGAGTTTGTGACAGTTTCTAATAAAATATTCTGGCTTTTTTCGAATCCATGACATTACTTGTTTATATTTAGAACTGTTCATAAGCCATCTGACAGATATGCGCTGATTACTGGGAAAATAGCCTTAAGGTATTTTTTACTATTTCGAAATTGTAGATTTAAATATTTTTTACATTTCTGTAGACATCCATCCCATATAGTAATGTTTTATTTTATGTGTATTTCCGTGCTTTTAGTTCTAAGAAATGGAGTGGAATCAAATTGCGTTGTTTCATATGTAAATTGGAAAAAATAAATCGAAATTAGTAATATTAAAATTAATTTTCTGATTTACTGTATATTTAGCAGCATAGCACGTGATTAGATTCAAATAATATTCCTCTAATTGTATGCATATGAATTGCCTCAGAACACTGAAGGAGAGAGAAGGGCTGTTGATTTAGATATTTTGAATTTCTGTGCAGAATGCAGCTGGGGGGGGGGGCTCTCTTTGAACAGAATAATAGAACATTTTATTTTTCTTTCTAATGGCCGGGTCAGCGGCCTACTGTAGACTTGACCGCTACGACGGCGAAGAATATTGGCCATTTCGTTATGGGGCTCTTACTCCTAATAGACATTCTAATGTTGCCCCTTACGAATGGTCGCCTAAATATGAAGCATTTCTAAATGAAAGACCTAGAAGTTGGATTGGCACCCACTAGGTCCACGAACTGCGCGATATGTGAATGGGATAGTGAAGATCGAAAACAAATCAACAAGCATGTGTGCATTTTAACCAGTGCTCTTGCAAGCAGTGACCACTGCCTAAAGCGTCTTTCATAAAGACCTACGACAATCACGTTTCCCTTTGCATAAAAGCTGCTAATGGCCTAGTCAGGATGATCATAACTTATCTTTTGTTGGCAATCCGATATGATTTTGTTGGCAATCCAACAGGGCAATCCGATGACTCTCCCTTTTAAAAGTCCGTTCCAAAGGTCATTACGAAACTAATTGACAGCTAATCGGGGGCGGGCACTTTAAATTCTCTGCTCACCTTAGAAATGTGATCTCGTTTGCTGATTCCTTCGAAACCTGATCAACGGATTCCCAGCTGCCGATAATCACACTTACTTCCGCTTGAAAATAATGTAAAAATCGCTTGCAAAGTGGGAATGGAAGAGGAAATCATAGTTTAATCTGGTTTAGTCAGGCCATTTTCATGGAACCTTTTATATGGCTACAAAATTTCCTTCACTTCTCTAAAACAAAATATTAAAAAAAAAACCAAAAAAAAAAAAAACCGACGAAACTCCCCGCGGGGAGCCAGTGATCCTCGATGGGGGTGCATGGTCCCCACGGTCCCCCCGCTGGCGCCACCCTTGTGGGTGACTGTATGTGTATGGAAGTAGAGCAGGCTCGCACAGTGGTAGCAGAAAACTGGTTCTGGGGCGTTGTGTTCTGCTAACTGGGTTTGATTTGATTTGAGAGGTTGGTTTATTAGAGACCCTTAGCCAGGAGGCTGTCGTCTCGATTGTTCCGAAAACTGGGTTTTTCACTGTACACTTTGTTTGTTTCACAAACAGCTTCAAGTACTTGGTTTGGTACTTTTTAAATTCAGTATCTTAGACATCTTTTGTATTTATAATATTTATTACGGGCTTGTATGCTTAATTTCAAAATTCCGCTTATAAATCCTGGTCGAGTAAACTGGATAACACAATGGAAGCTTCTTACCAACACAGAAACAGTAAATTTAAACAACCAGAGTGATAATTGAGCCAAGGCTCGTATGCTTAGGCGACTGGTGTGGAGAAGGACAGGCCCTTAACCTTCAAGCTGTCGGCAGGGCCTGATTAACACTCTCTGATACTATAGGCCTGCTATCATTTCGAGGTCCTCCTCCCTTGTCAATTCCACAAGTATAAATAACAAATATCGCAGTTTTGAGGCCCTCAGACTTTTTTTTAATGATAGGCCCAGCCTTATAGGCCTATTCAGTAATCAGTGCCAGGCTGTCGGTCACCTCTTAGACATGTTCATTCGTTTATACGAGGTAAAACAGCTGGCCACTAGAGTTTTATTTTTTAGTTATTGCATTCCGTTCTACATTAAACGTCTTCAGAATGCGTATCGTACCTAAATTGTAGGACGAAATGTGGGGTATACTCGTACTTTCTGTGCGACAGTCCAACATTAAAAAAATGCAGCAAGTGCTACTGAGAACTGACGTGAAGCTGAATAGGACAAAATACCACTTATGAACCAGAACTCCTTCTGCACATTATAAAATGTGTGGCCACGATCAAAGAACCCGTTTGTGCTGCCTGGGTAACTCCGTCATTTTAAAAAGTTTTCTTGTTTATTTTTACAGGATTTATTACTACTTTTCACCTTTTAAAAGAAAAAAAAAGGATAAAATATATTGAACTTGAGGTACTGTGAAACTTGCCAGGCACGCAACCAAGGGAGAGGTTTTTAGGGTTAAAACCCCTCCCAGGACAAGCTCTTTTTTTTAATTATTATTTTTATGAAAAAATCATGCCGCAAAAATCTACTCATCGAGTTTACAATGAAGGAAATTAGAAACAGGCACTCTAGAAGAATTTTACAGAAAATCTGGTCTGTACACATACCATTTTTTAACACTTTTATTTTCTAACTCGATGAAAGATTTGTGGATCATAAGAACATTTTGAATTCCTTTCAAATTTTTTTACCGAAATGTATGACCCCAAATACCTAAAAATGTAATGGGAGAACGTTCTTTAGAACTGTTGTCGATGTATGAAATGGATGAGGGTTTTGTGAGAGTGAATCCGCCATGTGGTATCTAAAGTTACATCGCCAACAAATACGACCATCGAACGCACTAAAAGCCTCGGATATTTGCAATCGGATAATACTTCCTAATATCTATAGGCTGCTTCAAATAATGGCCACATTACCAGTAACCAATTGTACTGGAGAGCGTTCTTTTTCAACTCTTTGCCTTTTAAAAGGGTATCGTTGAAGCACAACGGATGAAAGCAGACTGAATGGACTAGCGATGCTGAACATCTACAAAAACGTTCATGTTAGCCCCGAAGAAGTATTGGATGAATTGGCGAAACTACCCCGACACTTAGATATTAAATTACAACATTATCAGTTTAGCATTGTACTTAACTTGTGCTTGCACATAAAATAAATTCTGAGGAATGTGAATTCATTTTTTGAAATATGTTTTTTACAGACAAAATATATTCAAAAATGTTTGCCAATTTTTTAGAAACCCCCTCCACAGAAAATTTCTGGTTGCGCCCCTGAAACTTGCCCTCAACTCCTTCTTCATGCCAGTCGCTCCGATGTCTGGGAGGCTTTACCGGACCTTCCTCGGGGTAGTGAATTTTGGGGGGGGGGTTCTTTTTTTTTTTTTTTTTTTTTGAAAGAGTAAAGTAATTTTTTTTCAACTATCATATTTTAAAAGGATTCCTGAAATGGTATTTTACGCTTTCATTGTGAACAGTAGCGGATTCAGGGGAGGGGCTAAAGGGCTTCAGCCCTCCCCAAAAGAGTTTACTAAAGGGTAACATTCTGCTTCATTATGTACTTTGTATACGTAAAGTGATCTTTTTTAATCACTTAGCCCCTCCCAAAAGTTTTTACATTGGTTTAGACTAAAAATTTGCTTTATTGTATATTTTGTTTGGGTAAAATAAGTTTTTTCACAATTTAGCCCCTCTCAAAAGGGAATTACTGGATCCGCCACTGATTGTGAAGATAGTAAAAAGTCACACTTTTTTGATAATTTTAATTAGTACAAGAAAATTGTTTGAAAACGTGCTCTTGATTGTATCCAATTCTCACATTCATGCTATTTCGTATATACTGATCCCAAAATACCCCCACTCCCTACCTGGCTACGCCCCTGTTATGACGTCACGGTTTTGACTGTCGTAAAGCCGTACAGATGTTCACTTTTGTACTCTAAACGCAATAGTGTTACAAACTTAGGACGACGTTATAGAAACATTTTTCTTCTTTGTTTTGATTGTGTGATTATGGCAACGATACGTTAGGGCGATCTGCCAAGGTTGGAGGGTGCCTTGGTAGGAGAACTTTTTAACGCGTATTCAAATTACATCTGGAGAAAACCTACCAAAACTCCAGACCGTTAGATCCTCAGCTGCGCGTTAAAATACCGTTGATACTTTTACTTATCTAACAGTCGGAGAAAGTATAAACACTTCCCAATATTCTCGTACATAGGATTTGACTTCTCCGAGAATTAATCGAGTGGAGTGCTTTTTTTGTTTGGGGCACATGGACCTTAGTTGGATAATAATAACCGAGTGAAAGATAAAAAGAAAAGAAAAATGGAAGCAGCAGATGAAAGAAGAAAAAAAAAATAGAATTAGAGCTGTAACGTCGTTTTACGCATTCATCCATGCGTTGACAGGTGAATTAATTAGACGACGGGAATAATAAACTTTAATATTCGTTGACCGTCATATTTGTCTGGTCAAGGTGTGAGAACTCCAAAACGGTGTTAAACTTATTCTTCTGACATCACCGAGTTCATATTACTCCAGTCGTCGTTCAACAAGCCTGATTTCTCATGGTCAGGAACGATCGGATTTAATGTCCGTTAAAGGTAAGGGAAAATCGTCTGAGAGAGAAAACAAGAAAAAAAATAACGTCTGACCTGTTTCAATGGAGCTTTCGTTGCGTATCGCCTTCAATCCTGATGTACCTGATATTGCTTTTTCGTAGAAGTTCTTCGATTTATAATTCTAACGTTATGTCGAAATTACTCTCTAAATTAGGAATTCTAAGTAAATAATTTTTGACTGTGTGGCAACAGCTTTGTGAAAAACACAAATACATAAATTAAACCGGATAAAAATGTTCTTTAACCAAGAAATTTATCGCCTGCTTGTTAGAAATAGAGGAGAAAATAATAATTTGTAGGAAATAGATTTTATTTGCTTATATTTTATGATTTAAAACAGTAGTTCTCCCCTTTTCCTCCATGTGAACCCTTTCGCAAATTCGAAAGAAATTGGCGTACTCCTTTTATAGTCACTATGTACCAATATATTATTTTCACGAACCATTTGAACCCCTGGGGGTTCGAGAACCACCGGTCGGTAGTCACTTATTTAAAATAAAGTACAATTAGAATTAAAAAATATAAAAACTGCATGTAAGTTAGTTACGCAGATTAATTTAAACAATAAATTTATAATATTTAATTAATTAAATATACAAATTATAGGTATAAATTCTTATGTGCAGTAAAATATAATATTTATCAGCTAATACAAACTTGTTAAAACTCATAAGAATTAGATTGCTATTAAAGAACTGTTTTTACTGATTCGTCAACATTAGCCAAAACTTTAAAAATACGGATATGAAAATTTAAAAAATAATTTTCCTCGTGCCAAAGGAGCATTTTCCAAAATTTGCCTCTCAGTGAGGGGAGGAGGGCACTTTCAGACATCTTTCATGTATCAAAGGGGAAAAAAGCAATATCTATGACTTTCTTTAAAGTACAACAAAAACGAATAGTTAAAAATCTCTTTTGGCATTTTTTGAAATTCACCTCCAGAACGAGAGGTATAAAGTTTGTTTTGCAGATATATTACATATCTCAAAGGGAATAAAGAAAAAAAACAAGAAATTCATAAAATTTTTGTTTCAAAATTAATGATAGCCACGTGCTGTTTCTTGGATGGCACTAACAACCATGCAAACTTTAATTAAATAAAGCCCCAGGGGATGGGTGCGAAGGGAGAATTGTAACTACGAAGGTGGTATAAAAAGTAAGGTACAAGTCTTTAACTAAAAAATTTATTCACGAAATCCAAGAGAGCCATAGACATATAGCAAGGTATTTGGTACACATTTTTTTCCAACATAACCTCCATGGACATCAGAGAATTTTTCCATCTGCATACCAATCTATGGAAAACGGCGTGGAAGAAAATCAGGATCCTAGTCTCGGAACCACTTAACGACCGCGGCATCGGGTGGGAGATGCCCTTTTGCCAGGTGCTTTTCAAAGGCCCGGAGAGATGGAAGTCAAAGGTGCGAGATCCATGCTGTATGGTGCATATTCCTATACGTTTCATCGGTAACCAATCACGTGTAGCTGAAGTAGCATGCGGGTGGGCATTGTCATGCAACAAGATGACACTTCCATTGTTGGCGATGAATATCTGCAGAGGAGGTTTTCTTTAACCGCAAAAATCTTATTGCACTTTGCACTTCAAATGCTGACCACGTATCGGTCAACACCCTCCATCTTTTCTATTTCATATTTCGGAATATTACTGCACTACTAGTTTTACCTGGAGGCATGGATTTTGATTTGCTTGGAGAACATGTGCACCGCGATTAGCGTTCTTGTTACATTACTTTCTAAAACACTTATGTATTTCAGTTGTTTGTGTATTCTTATGTTTAAATTTTTGCAGAGGGAGATTGGTGTTAAACAGAATCAATTTTATTATTCCCTGCAACGCCGGATGATTCAGAAAGTCTCCAATTATATGACTGTTTTTATTTTCATACTTCATTGTAGTAATTTTAATTTCAAAAATTCCATTGCATTCTAAACTTTAGCACATCCAGGGGTGCCGAGCGCTATGGCAAGGGTGGGCATAGCGCTCGCACAATCAATTGTAGCAATCGCACAAAATTATAAATAGATAGGGCAAAATCCGAAATCTGATTTTTTTTTTTAAATTAAGCAAACCAGTAATTTTACTTAAAGACATCGCATAGTAAAAATCTACAAAAATGGTATAACACGTGTGTATGTGAGCAAGCGTCTTCTCTGACATTTTGTCCACCCTCATAAAAAATTTTACCGGCGCCCATGAGAACACCTAGAATTAATGTACAGGATTACAATTCAACTCCAATAAAAGTTATTTATAATTAATTATACATTAGTTTTAAATATTTTGCATACATTAAATTATTCTTTATTATTGGTGTTAAATTTGATTAAAAATGTCATCTGACTGAATATAACAGGAGACTTACTTGAGTATTTTTGAATAAATTTCACCAAGCACATACAGTTGAGGATCGATCTCCCCTGCATTAGTGTCTCCACTAGTTTTCTTCTCAACTTTAACCTTTCTGTTGACTCCGTTAATATGATAATAGGAACCATATTCTAAAAATTTATTAGCATCAAAGTGCTATAAATTTCTAACTAATATAGATTGTTTATGCCGACTAAAGATCTGCATCGTTTCTGAAATATTTTAAATGTTTAGTTGTCAAATCTAGTGCAACCTTGTTTAAAATAAACGAATTCACAGTTACGGATGATTTGAATTTACAACGGTTCACAAGATGGCCTTTATTTATTGACTTGGTGTGACTTCATGTAAATTGAGAACTTTAAATTCTAAATTGTCAGTTTGGTAGAACTAACATCCAATTTACTTTTAAGGAGCTGACTGAAAAGTGTGTTACAAGAATTGCAGAAGCTTTGACTAACGCTGTGGTATTATCGAAATTACAAGTCCTAAGCTCACGTTTTTTATATAATATGGAGAAATTATGATTTTTATCGTAACATTTTTCTAAGAAAAAAGTGAACTGAAAGTTTCTCAAAATTCCCTCACACGAAAATGTACTAGTTCCATTACCATAGCTACCGCGGGCCGAGTAAAAAAAAACCAAGGGCAAGGGAGTTCTCCTAATGGACAAATAGTACCTTAGAGAGAAAAAAAAACGACCAAAAAGGAAAGAGACAATCAGTCATACTCGATACTCTTGATTAAAACAGAAACAAACAGATTTTTGACGCAACTATTAAGTGAAGACCTAATTTTTCTCAACCGATATGCAGTCTTACTATTAAATTGTAGTTAGCTGTTCTCAATTAAAACACCGACACTTTGACCTACTGTCTCAGTCATTGCTAATGAGGAGACTTTTAGCTTGGTTCGCTTAACTCAAGTCCTTGATCCACCAGTCGCCGTTCTTTATTGTCAATCTAACCATATCAGTAACATGAAAGGATTAAATCGCTTTTTGACGTCACGTTTTAGTTTTATATTTGCTAGCCTCAAATATATCCAGCCTTAACGTATAATACGATGAATGCTTTCTTTTACTAATTCTGAGATCAGAGCGTAGCCAATTTCATTTTCATGGGATACGATTTCAGCAACTGAAAATGATATTACGAAAAAAAAAAGAAAAATGGTTATTCTCTGTGATGCGTACGACGAAAATATTTAAATATGTAGCGACGAATGTCTAGTCAGTCTGATAATTTATCTACGAAGGAAAACATTTAAAAAAATATTTTTTAAAGAACAATACCGAAATGAGTAGATTTGAAAACAAAAATTTGTGTTTATATTGTTTCTTCAATTATTTTTTGTGGTAAACTAAAAATTATTTAATATTTTCTACTTATCTTTTGCCTTTTTTTTTTAGCTCGAAACGTAAAATTTCAAAAACATGCAAAATATAATTTGAAAAAAAAATTCGTTAGCAGCAGATCTGCTCCCTCAATTTTATTCAACAAATATAAATAACGCAACTGTTAAAGAATTGTGTATATGTACAATTCATTTCCAATATTCCGTGACAAACAACAGACATTGTCTTTTAAACATTAAAAGACATAAAACATTAACTACAGTTTTCGAAAAAAGTACTCAGAAACTGAGAGAGTACACCCTCTGTTTCAATAGTTTTAATTAAATTTGTCTTAAGATCTTTACCTTAAGTAGACTTTATTTCACATCTATGCCGTTGCATTGCAATGCGGAATTGATACATTTGCCGGCTCAAATTCTGAGTACTCTTTTTCTATACTTTAGTTAAAATTTTATGCCGTTTACTTGAAAATAATGGTTGTTGTTTGTTACGGAATATTGGAAGTAAATTGTAACAGTACTACATTCTTTAAAAATTATATGCTACTTATATTAATTAAATCAAATCAGACAAAACCGGTACATATTCTATGAATGGCATCAGATAATCTTCAGGCCAACCCTTTTTTTTTCTTCCTTTCGTTTGCTTCTTTTCTTTTCTTTTGTTGAGATTTCAATGTTTGTTTGCTTTTTAAATTTTGTTCTGTGGAAGGCTGTTCTTAATGCTTTTTTGAAAGTTTTTTGAGGGATACATCATTTTGAACGCTATTCATTATTTATACTACATGGCTTAATTGCAACATTTTCCTGCCCAGGCGAGCTTCAAGTTTTGCGCTCCTATGTATAGATTTCTCAATTTTTTGTCCCTACATATTACTCTTAACCCAATATTTTGGGCCTATTTCTGCATGTGTGCCAGGGTACACCCCCCCCCCCCCCCCAGTGCCAGTGTCTTAATCAGGGCAAGATTTTATAAATCTCAATTATTGTACAAACTCAGAGACGGCCCGAGGGGAGTGCGAGGCCCCAAGCGAAGTGCAAGAGCGGGGCCTCTTCTCTATCACCAATAAAAGGGCCCAGGAGCGGGCCTCTATAAGC
The DNA here is from genome assembly GCA_038373885.1 of Cheiracanthium punctorium. NCBI lineage: Eukaryota > Metazoa > Arthropoda > Arachnida > Araneae > Cheiracanthiidae > Cheiracanthium > Cheiracanthium punctorium. Next base: position 1,041,789 of record JAWZYV010001543.1, read on the forward strand.
GCGGGGCCTTAGGCGATCGCCTACATTCGCACCCCCCTTGGGCCGGCCCTGACAAACTACTCTTAACTCGAACAACCTGCATGTTCTCTCTAAGTTCAGCAGTGTAGGGCGCCTCCAAAGTAACAGGCCTTGGGCCCTCGGCTGTCTTAATCAGGCCCTGCAACAAACGTAGGGATAGATACCTTATGTCAATGGGAAACTATGTATCGTAAATCGAGTGAGCTACCGCCATTTGAAGAATAATAAATTATTCAATTGTTAGCGTCTCATGAGAAAATGAAGTATTGGAAGTGGGCAATTGACAAGAAATTTATTTATTGGAAAAGTTAATTTTGCTAACTATGGGAGTGGGCTGACTTCCGCCGTGGACTATTCTGTTTAAGTCTCCGACTGCGTGTGTGTGAGAATTTCTCACATCTCAACCATTCTGTTATTATTGCAATCACGGAGACCTTTAAAGCGATCTTTGTAGAAGTTTGAAGGTCATGTTTAATATCCTATTTAGTTCTATTTTTTTGTGTGTGCATTGTTTCTCTCTATTCTAAAAAAAAGTAAGGGCCGCTGCCGCCGCTGTCAAAAGCTTGTTGGCCTATCTTTTCCTAAACCGTGGGGATTTGAATTTCGAGAAACATGTCCACGTATTCGGAAAATTCCGAGGAAACTGATAAGTTGATTAAAATTTCGAAAATCGAATTATTTTAGAAGATATTAATAAAAAACGGAAAAAATAAGCATAATAGTTGCCAGATTTGGCATAAAATCGTTCATTCCTTTGCAACAAAGCACATCCAAGTATGTAGAATTGCGTGAAATTCACAAACATGAAGTCTAATTACACCAATATTACGCCAAATTAAAAAGTATATGAAATAAATAACTCAAATTGCGTTACACAAAGTTGACAATTTTCAAATAGTAAGTTCGCTTAGACAACAGGAGTTTAGAATGAGCGACTATTCGTTTTTCCATAACAGAATAATTTTAAATGATTTTAAAAGTGTCATCTTGGCACTAGGAATAATCTGGCAAAGGGGTATCTTTCCAAGCAGGGTGAAGTTCGCGTTCCAGAATGTTAGTACCCAGTATCTGGAAAATGAAAAATAATTAAAATCCAGATTATTTTAAAGCCGGTTCGGCCCAGCTGTAGTATTTGCTACCAGTAGACATATTTGGCTGCGTTCACTATGCCATTATAGCAGTTATAGTACACTTTGTATCTTGGCCAGCGCGGCGAGATGATATAATTCGTGGTACTAAATACGCCAATCTGCAAAGGATTATATATGAAAATATGGATAACGGTTTTCCGGGAACCTTACATGAGCAGTAATTATAGGTCGTGAGTAAATAGCCAAATAATGAAAAATCGCCATTGGTGGCAAGTTATCCTTGCAGTTCCGGAGATTTTATCAAAGAAAACTTATAAAGTACTGTTTTCTTATAGCTAATTATTAACTATACATATACGCAAGTCGCCAAATTATGAAAAAATGCCATGGGTGGCAAATACGCAAGGTGTCCAATAGGCTTTACGTAATTAAAAATACAGCTGAAACAGATGTTCTGATTTTATTACGCTTTGGCTCCTAATTAATATAACACTTGAATGACAACATTAAATATCATTGTGTTTCTGAGAGTGCAAATAATTTTTCCAGCGATTATACGCGGAGTCCGCACTCCAGGTGGAGTATAGCTCAGGACCCGTAGAACACGGATTCCTATGAAGTTTAAATTTTTATGTACCAATGAACATGCAAGAACCAAGTAATTTGCAGCTCAGTAACATTCTATCTGATCCAATCTTTGGGTTTTGTCTGATAAATTATGTTTTTTTGACGAATAAGCCTTATTAGGGGCAGAATGCCTCATACGAAAAGCGAGCGTTGCGAGTCCAGGGGCCTTGGCCCCTAGACAAAAGGAAAATGGAAAATGGGAGACAAAAGGAAAATGGGTGAAATAAAAGGTAAACAAAAATGTTAAGCTGTGAAATTTACAACAGAACTTATTAATTATTCTAGTCAACATATCCGTTCTTAGTAGATTAATTAATTATTTTTTCTTTTAAATTAACTAAAAAATAAACAGTAAATTCTCTTCTAAAAACTTAAAATGCACTGGTATGAATTCGAATTTACTAAAATGTCAGGAATATGTGCAAATCAAAGTAGGCTAGGAAATAATTCTAACATGCTGGGAAAAAAAAAAAAAGATAAATTATGCCAAACGCATCGATTATAAAACACTTTCTAATGCAAAGATATTATAGCGCCAAATTTGGGGATGGATTGTCCTCATCCCTTTAAGACCTGGACTTTTTTTTTTGTTACACTCTCACAAAAAAGTATTTAAGATATATTCGTTATTTTAGTTTTGTGGATAATTCATCAAGTTTTTCGAATAACACACAACTCAAAGAAATATGAGAAATTATTATTTTAAAGCTCATTCACTTCTTATGAAGGATATGATTTTATACATGAAATCAACTTAGGGAATATGACTCAAGAACTTTTTAAGGGAATATAAATCACCCAAATAGTTGTGCAGGTCAGGGCTTATTTATATTTCGCAAGATTTCGGAGAAAATCTTTTAAAAAAATGTTGTCACTATAAATGTAATATTGTGATACCCAGTAAAGAAAGAGCTTTAAAAGTTTTTTTTCCCCATAGTTTAACAGAAGAGTAAACTGTTATAAAAATTTTTATACTTATTGTATTGCGCTTGAAATGGGATTTATGTCTCTCAACTGCCATAGATCGTAATATATTGGAATTCTTTTGAGTGCTCTTGTAGAAGAACTATTAATAACATAGAGACACTATCTTCGATGGAGAGCATCATTTTGTGAGTTTTAATAGCATACATGTAAACTTTATTTTTTTAGAAAATACGAATATCTCTAATATACATTTTCCAGAACGACTGTCCATAGAGCGCAATGTATTGGATTTCTTTTTTCGCCTGCAGAAGAACTATAAAGGCTGCATACACCATTTTCAATAGGGTGCATGGTACCCTATTGAATGTGGGGGCCATGTTCATGATGGATAATAGTGGCCTCATGAAATAATAATATTTAGTATTCTTTTGAAAGAATATTAGATTACCAGTAAAATCTTGCCATATCACTGTCTAAATGAACTTTAAATTACCACATACATAATGTATTATATACATCCCCGATGAAAAGTTTTCCGAATTACTGAAGATGGCCAGTAAGACTCGCGATTAAAGTTTGGCGCTAAGAAAGAGAAAAATCATTCACTTTATCTAGCATTAGATGTTTTTTTTTAAAGTGGCTTCCATGAAATATATTGAAACTTCAATCTTTTGTTACACTTTTAATTTAGAATACGATTAGTTTTGAAGCAATTTTTCATTCGTTTGGGGATGCACCGTTAGATTTTCCACTACTAGTTCAATACTATACAAGATATCCCCTGTAGTAAGAATCTCTGTAAAAGAAAGCATATGAAAGTTTGAGGAGTGTTTTTTTTAATAAAAAAAGAATGTTTATTTCACTATTAAAATTTAACAATAGGTTTGTGAATTTAATAGCGACTCCCAGCCTTTATTTATCTGTGAAGCGGAACCAATTATTCTTTAATATTTTGTAGCGCAAAAAAATAAACTCCCCAGCAAAAAGAAGGAAGGAATTATATTAATCACAAATGAAAGAAATAAATCCGAAATCCTATTTTCTCCGTTCCTTCTTTTTCCGTTTTGTTTTCTTTTCATCAACACTTAAAAAGAGAATACGGCAAAAGAAAGAAAGTTACGATTCCTCACATTCCCTTGTTACTGAACCGTAGATAAAATTGGATACCATCCCAAAATTTGCAGTAATAATCCCCGCCGATTTTTATCCATCGTACATATCATTATTATTGTGGTTTGACTTTCACTGTAACCGTCACTTACTGCAGGCTGTTGAAGTGAAGTGAATTGCCGAAAGAAGCCTCCTTGTTTTGCTTCTTTCTTTTCGTTGGGGTTCTCGGTTCATCAGTGGAGTGAGACTGAACGTATGCAGATGAAGTTTTTACGTTTGTTGGGGAATTCGATGAGAAAAAATACCTGCCCTGCCGCGTACTTCAGAGGCTGAAGACAGAAAAACAAAAGCACTTCTGCTACTGCTTTCCAATCAGCTGGCTGTTTCGTTATAATTGCGAAAAAAGAAAATTAAAATATTCCTGTTGAATCCATGAGAGTTTTCTCACACTAGCTGAGGCGCGTGCGCCATTGTCTTCACCGCTAGAATTAATTGGCCCGGTGAATCCTTTTGCAATTGTATCACTTTCTATCAAGCGAAACAATGCTCTTTTTAGTTGCTAAACGATCGAATACGAAAGGTTATTTTTTCAGGATGATAAGTGTAATTTTCCAAATTTCTGTCAGATTGACGGTAAGAAAACGATTGATATTCCAAATATTATTCTAGACACAGCGATTCAAATAATTCTGAGTATTGATATCCTGCATCGAACACTACGTGAGAACAAATTACTATTTAAAAAAATAAAATTTAAAAAATAAAGCGCACGCTGCCCAGTCAGGAACGAAGTTCCTCAGTAAATATTAATTTTGTTTTGTCCTTCTACCGCCAACAGACCATAAAAGATCGGAAATATTTTGTGTGTCCCTGTATATTAATGCTACGCTTACCATTTCCAATAGGGAGTATGCAGTTATACATTTTAGTAATAAACATTAACTTTATTCTGAAGTACAACTACCACCAATACAAAGTAAAAACAGGAAATATTTTGTGCGTCCCTGTATAATGCTATGTTTATCACTTTTTGCTGAAAGTATTTAGTTATACACTTCAGTAACAAATATTAATTTTGTTTTTCCTATTACTACCGTCTGTGTACCGTAAACTATCGTAATTACTTTGTGTGTCCCTGTATATTAATGTTAAGTTTATCATTTCCAATGAGAAGTATGCAGTTCTACAGTTCAATAATAAATATTAACTTTGTTTTGTACTACCAATGTCGCAAATGCAACTGAAAATATCAGAAATATTTTGTGGTGTCCCTGTATATTAATTCTAGTAATACCATTTTAAATGGAAAGTAAATAGTTATAAATTTCAATAAGAAATATTAATTTTCTTTGGTACTGCTACTACCTCTATTAGACTTGAAAAGATTGGAAATATTTTGTTTGTCCCTGTATATTAATAAAGCGTTTACCATTTTCAGTGAAGAGCACATAGTTAAAAACCTAAACACGTAAAAATACATAGTAATAACTATTAATTTTCTTCTGTATCATTACTATCACCAAAAGATCGGAAACAGTTTGTGTGTCCCTGTATATTAATGCTATGCCTACCATTTTCAATGAGAAGTATGCAGTTATATACTTCAATAATAAATATTAACTTTGTTTCGGACTACCGATACCGCCAACACAACTGGAAAGATCAGAGATATTTTGTGTGCCCATGTATATTAATTATAGGTTTATCATTTTGAATGGGGACTATATACTAATTATACACTTCTATAATAAATATTAATGTTGTTTTGTCCTGCTAATATCGCGAACAGACGTATAATATCGGTGATATCTTGTGTGTTCCTGTATTTTAATGATATGGTTACCATACCTGACTTTTCTACCATTCTAAGTCAGGTATGGCAGAAGCGCAATCTGCACTAAATATTTGAGAATTGCATTTGAAATAGTCACGTTTTTGAAATATCTAACCAGTACTGGGTTGCGTGAAAGATAGTTCTTTTAAATAATAAGATTAATATTAGGAATTAATTGAAGGCGTGTATGGTGTTAAAAGAATTTTTAGCAAAAGTTTGATGTGATATGTGCTGTAGCCTGGCTAAATATTAAGGATACTCATTTCTTCTATTGAGACTTTTGATATATTTTAGCAATAGTGGCAGTCAGTACTCTACCCATTATGAGAAATGTATAGAATTGTTTTTTATTATTAACAGCAATTAATGAAGAAGATCCAAGTGCAATAGAAGTAGTTACTCCTCAAGAAAATAGACTATTCGCCTTAGCACTTCTCAGAGATTTTTCCTAACCTAAGCAAAAATCAGGAAGATCGGCTATCTATACGGATACTCTCGAGAAAAATACCATTACCTTAGCATAAAATAAATTTACAAGCAAAGCCAAAATCAGGAAGATCGGCTATCTATACGGATACTCTCGAGAAAAATACCATTACCTTAGCATAAAATAAATTTACAAGCAAAGCCAAAATCAGGAAGATCGGCTATCTATACGGATACTCTCGAGAAAAATACCATTACCTTAGCATAAAATAAATTTGCAAGCAAAAATAAAAGCAAAACGGGACATACAGCCAAGGCCCATCATTCTAACAACAAAAAAGCTAATTTGTTTACGTTTCTCCAACAAGTAAACCATCTGACTACGAACATGCCGATTTGGAAACAGTAAAGTGTCATCGCAAAAGACAAAGATTTGGTGAGCATTTTAAGTCCTAGCATGAATGACCTTGAAATCCATGATCATATCCTGGTGAAATTTTTAGGCAAAAGTTCTGTGAAATACTTCACAGGGAGAATACAGAAAGTACTGCCTAATACTGATGAGATTGAAACGAAGTTCATACGATCAAGTCCCGATTACGACAAACCGTGGCCTGGGGCAGAAGTCTGAATGGGGGCCCCCCTTACTTGTTGTTTCTATGTCTGACAACTACTTTATGTATTTTTTCTGTGTTCGCATATAAATCTTTGTCATGATTAAATGCATCCAACGTGAAATATATTAATATTAGATAAATGAGAATGTTTAAGAACAATATAAACATATGAAATATCAACATTATGAAATGAGCTTTATTAAAAATGAAGACTTATAAAATACAACTGAAAGCATGACTTTTTCATAATATTAATAATCATAATCGGCAAATTTCTATTTATTGGCGCCTCATTCTCGCTGGGTAGCCACTTAAAAAACTTCAGTGGGTCCAGCAACGTACTGCGTAATCACTTAAAATCTAGCAACCATCCTAGTTCCCACTTCTTTTTGCAGAAATTATTAATCTGATGTGATATTTTTTCAATGAAGAAATAGATTTAAGAAAAAAAAAAGATTTTTACTATTTGCAATTTGTAAACGCATAACCGAAAAAAAATTAGGCATTTACTAAAAAAACCAAAAAACCCTTAAAGTAAATTCACATACTGTAATAACTTAGGGCCCCCTCAAAATCCGGGGCCTGGGGCATATGCCCCTCTTGCCCCTGCGATAATCAGAGCCTGCATACGATGTTTAATTGTTGCTTCCCCCGAATGAAAAAAAATAGATTTTGTATTCCTCAAGAACAACGATATCTGCATCCATGATATAGACAGCTGGTGCAACGGCGAGGTACAGAGATCAATAAAAGTTCATTTGTAAAGAAATTTTTTGTTTTACAGTTCAGTAGGCCAATGAATCCCAAATTTGAGTAAAAAAAGTATTATTTTTCATTATGAAAAAATGTTTCCTGATTGATTAACGTGAATATAAGATAACATATGGTCAATTTATAGGCTACAAATTTTAAATAGCATTGTTATGAGTAGAGTTATTTATAAGCAAAAGTGAAGACAAAAAGTGCAACAACCTACTAGAGATGAGTTCGGGCTCATTTTTTGAAGCCCGAGGATTTTTAATCCGAGCCCGCCCGAGCCCGAGCAATATTATTTAAGTCGGAGCCCGAGCCCGAAATCTCAGCTAAAGATAAAAAAATTCAATTACTTCATTGATAGAATACAATAAATTTTGCCGTTTGTGCAAATTAAAGACAAATATAGTTTTAAACTCCCAATGCACTTTCTAATTCTTTGTATCCATCCTTTATCAAAAAATGTCGGATCTCATGACTAAGGAATATAAACCGCCATTCTAAAATACCCAAAGAGCTTCACGCACCTTCTAGGCGCCCCTGCCTCTATTTCTATTCGTTTATTTATTTTTTTAAGTACTTATATTTTCCTCATGAATCACTTTTTAAAATCTATTTCAAGCAGTATGTTCAATAAAGGAGAAATTTTTCACGAGCCCGAGCCCGGGCTCTGGCTCGGGCTTTCGGGCTCGGGCTGAGCCTGTCTCATCTCTACAACCTACCCCTCCTTCACCTACAATCAAGATAATAGCTGGCACATCAGCATTGTGTATGAGCTGGTTCCTCGTTTAAGGAGTTTTGTGATTATATTTACACTACAAATTTTTTTTAAAAAAATTGAGAGAACAAGAAAGCGAAATAACATGTATAAGTGAAACCATTTATTTTCAACATGTAGGGTGCTAAAATTTGATACAACTTACATTAAAAGTAGACTACACACAGTTTTCAAAAACTTTATACAGGATGTCCCAAAAAGGTGGGAACGGGTTTTAATTCTTTATCGATTAGAGATAGGTGGACGGTGCAAATTGAAATAAATATTCAAAATCAGGTCGAAAATAAGACTCCATTAAGAAAAACTTCCTGTTGTTCATTTACAAAAAGTTACACGTTTTAAATTTCTATACGACCCCTTACAAAGCATTCCCAGTTAGTAAAATGCGCTCCATAAACTAATGAGGTGATGACCGAATTTGAGCTTTCCATCATAAAATGTTGCAGACATACCTTTAAAGAAAGTTGATCGGGGACTATGCATGATTTGGAATGTAAATGTTTATTGCTAAAGTGGGACGTGACTTTTTCTCTTCGAGAGCCATGGAAAAGTGGCTTAAGTCAGAGTTATATTTATCTTCATATCTCTGACACTTTTTAAGGTATAGTTCTCAAAATTTTTATGTCATATCATGAGTGCATGGGGCGCATTTTACTACTGGGGAATTGCTTTGTACGGGGGTCGCATACAAATTTAAAAAGTGTAACTTTTTGGAAAGGAACGAAAGGAAGTTTTTCTTAACAGAGTCTTATTTCCTACCTTATTTTGAACATTTATTTCAATTTACACTGTCCACTTATCTCTAATAGAAAAATAATTAAAGCTCGTTACGATCTTTTCAGGACACCTGCATATGTAGAAACAAGAAATAGACAGAATATACTCATTTTTGAGTACATTGTCATAATGTAATAGCTCAGAGTACTTTATAAATTTAAGAATCACATGTACTTATTTTTTGAATTGTAGTTTATATTTAATAACATCCTATGCTCGCTCATGACGCAAATGTATACTTAAAAAGTACAAGTACATTAAATTACACACTTTTAAGTAGATTTATTTTTTAACAATTTAGAAAAGAGAAAATTTTCAGATAATTGAGTTTCCCATCGCAACAGCATTAGTTCATTTGTTTAAATTCATTCACATGGAAATTGCAAGGGACTAAGTCACTTTTTCCAGGAGGAATTGAATTACCGCTTCGTGTCCTCATGTCATGTTTACAACAAATTAGTGAAGTATAAACGTTATTATGGCGGTTGCTTCAGCTTGAAGAAAATCTCTCGATCCTCCAAATTTGTTTGGAAGATTTGTATCATCGTTTAAAAATTGTACAATTTTAGTTACTTTCAAAAATTTAATTTTATGAATTCTCATACTTTTCCATGGAGAAGTCATTGAAGAAGCCAAAAATTAGAGTAATATTTAAAGATTCATGGTCAATTTCTTCTGAATTATATGTGTTTTAACGTTCGAATTTATAAATTGCTAACTTGACCGTAAATGTAAAATGAAATTTCAATTATTTAGTTTTTGTAATGAAAAAAAAAATCAATCAAGCCATTTTTGGAGACTATTCCAGCATTTTGCTGGTGGCACAATTTCTATATAGCGTTTTACCCTGATTTAACCATCGATGCCATTCTAAATGCGTGGGGTAAAAAAATGAGGACCAGAAATATTTCATGTTACTTGGAATCGCTAATATTGAGAAACTCTTTTGCTGGAGGCAATTTTTGAGCTAGAGTGTATTATTCTAACGCAATATTTAAACTCGTGACAGCTTTCCCGCTCCCACCCCCAATTCCCCTCAAACAAAATTTTCGTTGCGATGTTTAAAATTGCAAAAAAATTCTATTGCAAAAATGGGAATTAGATTTTTTTAAACCAGCGTAGATTTTTTTTTTCTCCATGTTTGAACAAATTCCTACCAAGACAATCAGAGACAGTCGGTGAAATGATGTGAATTAGTTTTTGACACAAACATACAGATACACTAACGTACAGGTATTTTCGCTGTATTTATTAAAAGATGTCATGTGTTAAAGAAATTTAATTATGAAATTTGTATGAAAAATATGGTCAGCAAATTTTAATTTTTTAAACACTTTTCAACATCAATGTAGCTTTTATCAACATATGGTTGGATTCCCACAAAATTAAAAGATTTTATTGATGTTGTTGAAGTATGTTAGTGTACAATTTATGACTTTTTACAGGAGTATCAAATGGTTGTCACATATCGTCTGTAATCGATTGATTTACGTTTTGCTGACTTACATTTTCTGTTTGAAACAAAAGGAAATTAAAAAATTTTATATTGTGTCTGACTATATTGCCTGTGGAAAGTAATTCATTCATATATTGTAGTTCTTTTATGGCACTATAATTGAATAAAGTAAATACATTAGGATCTTCTGTTACACTTAGAAAAGCATTTCGGTAAAATTATGCCAATAGCCATGGCCCAACTACGACATTAAAAGGGCCTAGACTCAGCACTTTATGGGGGCCCCTATACAGTAATACTTTTTTGACATATATAATTACAGGGTACAAATATTTGTACTCAGTGGTGTGCATAAGACAGAGTTGAGGTTTAATCCCCCCTTCTTTGTGCATAAATTCTAAATGCACGGAAATTATGCTTTAAATGAAGGCACGTCGAATGAAATGCTCCATGGTAAATGACGTTTGTTCTATCTCTGAATATGGCTCAAAATGACGTTTGTTCTATCTCTGAATACAGTGTGAACAGACACTTGCATTTCATAAAAGGTGCACATGTAAAAATGCATCTCTTTATTTATTCTCATTAATGTTTTCATGTAATTTTTTTTTAAGAATAGAAAAACTACTTTAGTGATTTGGAGGCTCCTAAATTGTGGAGACCCTAAGCCAAGGCCTAGTTGGCATGTGCGGCATGGGAGCCCACATGATTGTACAAGTAGAGGAGGGGGGGGGGGTAAAGGATCTTGTCTCAGAAAGAGACTATATTTTAGTGTACGTAAATCATAACGGTGATCTAGGGGCATCTAGGAAATGGCTTCTAAGGAGGGGCCAAGACCCCTTCCTGCCCATAGGTATGGGCGCCCATGCAGGCCCTGATTACCGCACAGGCCCACAAGGCTATGGCCTAGGGCCCTCAAATTTTAGGGGGCCCCAAAATTATTAAAATAGTTTAAGTTCTATTCTTAAAAGAAATGAATTATGCTAAATTTTTAACACTAATGAAAATAGATAAAGAGATGTTCTTTGATAACAGATACCGCTGAGCAAAAGGTTTCTTTACACCATATTCAGGGATAAAACAAACGTCATGTTAAGATCTCAAGAATTCCACCATGCAGTATTCATTGACGTGATGTCATTTGATTCTGAATCATAACTTCTACATTAAAAGCTAAAAATTTGTTAACTTAAGTTAAAACTTTTTGTACTGGAGAATTTGAAGCTAAAACAACCCCCCCCCCCTTATGCATGAAATGTGGAAGAAATACTGTATCTTGTGATTATAAATGGTATGACCAATAAGAAATGACCGCACAGGGACCCCGCAAAAGTGCTGGGCCTAGGGCCTCCGAATGTCTTAGTCGTGCTCTGCGCCCATGATGTACGGTAATCAGCACCTGCCGTTAGCATATTTCTTCCTTAAAATAGCTCGCATCACACTTTTACAAGACCATGCAAAAAACTTTCTTTGAATTTCGCTCTGTAGATAATAATACAATGAAACTCTTTAGTGATTTTGCTTGTTTAACGTGCTTTATTTGTTTGCAGTGTACTGCTTGTATATATATAGTAAGATATTTGTGTTATGAATTGTTTCATAATCGATTCTTTTGTGTACTCATTTTTTTCGTTGATAAATATGATACTCACGATACAAGCTTATTAAAAATATTTTTTCAAGATATATTGCATAATTTTTTAATATATGTATTGTTATTATTACAGTCCGTCAGATAAAAGCACTAGTAAAGGATCACTTACTTTTAAAAATTAAAAAGAATCCATCATCATAAAAGAGTTACAGCTAGTGTAGGTAGTAACCAAGAAGTAGTATACAAGTGTAGTTAGTGGTCCATAGTCCATTACTGGTCCCTGATTCATCACTAATTCATGGTTACTGTACTTTTACCTTATTATTAATTATCACTATTTCAACATTATTTTAGCTCAAAATGTTAACACCAATTAGATTGATATATTATGTGTAATTTTTTTTATAATTCAAAAATGTTACACATAGTTCTTTTTTTTATACAAATTGAAAAAAATTATTAAAATTTGAATAAAGAAATATTTGGTATAAACCTATGCCATCTAGTAAGATAAGAAATTTCGATTTACTGAACATTTACTCACTACAGAACATCATTATCGTGAGATTTACTGTAGAACTGCATCTATATATGTCGTTTTAGATGCAATCTTCAAAGGCATTATGACACTTTTTTTTCCTATTTATGGGATGATTACTAGTATAAAAAGAAAGCTAAAACTGATAGTTACGCTCGATTATACCTGCTTATTTTTGGTTAAACTGCTCTACTTTATTTCGCACGCCATGCAGCAATTTCTGCCAGCACGCGAAGTTACCTATCATAAAAGCAATTTAGTTGCTTAGATCATGGGGTTATAAATTATGTTATAGCCCAAAATTCAGACATCTTGGATTTGGATAACATTTTGAAGCCCAAAAACTAACGACTATTACTTATATGGTTAGTGAAAGAATAATTTTCTTTTAACTATTCAGCTATTTTTTCGAAAGCAAGTTTTATCTTTAAAAATGCGTCATTTACTGATGTCTGACTGACAAGCTGAATATCGATCGTTAGCTTAAAATAAATCTTCTTAAAGTTGGTCAGTGGAACGTGAATAGGACTGAAAAACAACTACCTGAAAGAAAATTCTGACAGTTGTTCAATTATGCAGCCATTTTTTTTTCAAAATTCAGAAAAAATTGGAATTAAAAAAATATATTTTTACTATTACATGGTAAGAAGTTTCTAGGTATGGACGTAAAAGTACATTCGAATTGTCCGATTTAGAGTGAAATTTAAAGGGAAAAAAAAAGAAAATCTGAAACACTTTCAAATTTTAAATACGCACTAAAGTGCCAACATTTTCAAAGCGTATCATAATTTATGCGTCGTCCGAATTTTCTTCCTTATTCCATTAAGTTGGAAAGTGTATCATTATTCATGAGTGTGCCGTATTTTTCCTCCTTGCTCCATAAAACCCATCTTTGGAATCGAAATCATCTTAAAATCGCCTACTAAAACTATTTTACGATCTTCGCCTAGTATATTCCAACTATACTTCACCGTTTTAAATATTGTTTCGAATGTGCATCATAATTCATGAGTGTGCCGTGTTTTTCTTTATTGGGCTGATTCCTACTTTAACGCCCCGACTCTCGCCAAGGTGGCGATAATTAATCATATGCAGTTACCATGACGATTTTTTGTATTTATTTAGCAACCGTAAATTAGAGTTAAAATGGCGATTTTTAACAACATGTAAGTACAGTATACCGTTATTTATTTACTTACTTTTACGTTGCTAATTAATCTAGTTTAAAAATTAAATGTCTTCAAATTCTTTAACTGGTGCGTTTATCGCTAATTTGTTTACTTTAGTTTTCATCTAGTTCTTTTGGGAGCATTGAAACTCGTGCATAAATCCTAGAGACCCATGACTGCAAAGCTCGCCAAAGTGCAGCGATTTTTTTAGGTTGGCGAGAGTGGGGGCGCTAAAATAGGAATCTACTCTTTCTTGTTCAATAAAACAAATCTTTGGAATCGAAATCTATTTAAAATTGCCTACTAAAACTGTTTTACAAACTTCGCCAGGCATATTCTATCTTCTGTCATTTTAAATACTGTTTGGAATGGGCATAATAATCTATTTGCCATGTTTTCCTTCCTTGTTCCCTAAATCACCTCTTCGGAATTGAAATTGCCTACCAAAACTGCTTAACAATTTTCGCCAGGCATAGTCAAACTATACTTCACGTTTATAAAAACTATTTGGAAAGTGTATCATAATCTATGAGTGCACTGTATTTGCCTTCTCTGTTCCATAAAACACTTACTTCTACGGACTGAAATCTATATTAAAATCGCCTACTAAAACTATTTTATAATATTCGCCTGGCGTTTTCTAACTATACTCGAAATACATTTATAATAAATTGTTCCGTTTTGGCACTGAATTTAGCTATCCATTATCAAAAATTGCAAACCTTGTGCGGCTTTCAACATTTTATTAACACCTCCCCCCTCCACGTTATCTGGAAAACACATTTGAAAATATCTTCACCATGACAGTTCATATCTGCAAAACCTGTCTACAAGATCGCGTAGACAAAAATGCGTACACAAAATTCTCTTACTGGGAGAAATAGCACCCTAGTGCTAATAAATCTAACTTCTAATTTCTCATTAGTTTTAAAGGCGTTATTAATAATTTATTATTATTCATTTTATTGGCTTATTTTTCCTATTAAGTTATTAATATTACAATTTGGAGACTGCGTCACCAAACCGCCACTGCAATAACTACTACATGTGAAGCTGTGCCCTCTTGCATTCATACGATGCAAATAAAAGCAATTTGCTGCTGGAGTTCTGGAATGTGGAAATACTTCACGCGCTCTTCTTCTCTCTGATGTCTTGGCTGTTCATAATGCAGTTTTTCACACATGTCTACGAACTGTCTTCTTTCTTGCCGCGTGAACTTTCCCAGCACCCCCAGTCTCGTGTACGCTTGTGGGGAATTCAGCGGCGCATCTCTCCAGTATTTTGCCCAAGTTGGAACCAATCCTTGCCTTAAAATATGAAACTTAAATTGAAAAATGATATCTAGAATAATTTATATGGATGTTTGTAATAAGGACGAACATTTTTCGTAATTTCAGGCAATTTTGCGTTTTATTTCCTGCTAATACTCATATTGTTGAATTATACAGGGTGGAGCAAATAAAATTGGTTCGGAGAACAGTTCCAGGTTACAAAGAAGCACAGCAAAGGAAGGGAAATACTACATAGTCAGCTAACCTGCGTATAGCAGAGGTTGAAAATGGCCATCACTTATATCTTGGCACTTCGTCCCTGGTAAGAACTAGGGTGAGGTCAGTCTGTTCTCGGACCTAGCTGGCCACCCTGGTCACCTGATCTGTCTGGATGCATTACTTTTTGTGGGGAACTCTCAAGTGGAAAATGTATCGCAACAATCCATAAGTCTTCAGAAACTGCAGCAGAATATTTCTGATGAGGTTGCAGAATTTTCAGCGGTCCGGCTTTGATCTGCCTTCAGCAACTTGCTGACTAGGGCCCAAAAGTACCAAGAGATTAAAGATAGTCATTTTCGAACTTTTAGCGAACTTTCTAGTATTTATTTTATTTTGATGAGTTTCTTTGTTACCTGGAATGCCGGGCCACTTTCACTTGCACCAACCTGTACAAGGCTAACAAAAAGGTGGAAACCAATTTAATTCTTATCTATGAGAGATAAGTGGGCAATGGATAACATGGAATCTAATATAATATCTTAAACTACATAAGATGATATTTTCAAAACTTTTGTTCCGAAAGGAAGCAAAATTTATATTAAAAAGTATTAAATACCAACTAATTTTAATAAAAACAAATTCAATGAATTATGTATCAATGAATAACACGTATCAATGAATCACATGGATGATACCATTCTGAATCAGTACAAAGTAATCTATATTAATAAAATTAGACTTTTGTCCGTACATTTCTTGGAACTCAAAAATTTCGCGATTTCTATCCGTTTCAAGCATACGGGAATCCGATGCGACCCTCAAAAAAAAAGTTTGTCTGTCTGTCATTCTGTCATTCTGTCCGTGACGCTTTTTTTGTTTAAGCATCACGAATAAACGACTGAAGCGAATGATATGAAATTAGGTGTCATGATAGGTGGTCACTCAACTTAAAACATAGGCGTCGAATTTTTAAAAAATCTTGATTAGATTTTCAGCTTTTGCGAAAATCGTTTCAAACTGCGTAAATTAGTGTTCAAGCATCACGTTAAAACGACTGAAGCGAATGATATGAAATTGGGTGTCATGATAGGTGGTCACTCAACTTAAAACATAGGCGTCGAATTTTTAAAAAATCTTGATTGGATTTTGAGATTTTGCGAAAATCCTTTCAAACTGCGTAAATTTGTGTTCAAGCATCACGTAAAAACGACTCAAGCGAATGATATGAAATTGGGTGTCATGATAGGTGGTAACTCAACTTAAAACATAGGCTCGAATTTAATAAAAATCCTGATTAGATTTTGAGATTTTGCGAAAATTGTTTCAAACTGCGTAAATTTGTGTTCGCACATCACGTAATAACTGCAAAGGTGAAAAAATGGTATTTGGTGAAATGATAGGTGGCCACCTTAAACTATAAGCATCTAAAAAAACCCGATCAGATTTTGGGATTTTGCGAAAATCGTTTCAAACTGAGTGAATTTTTATTCACGCATTATGTAATAACGACTAAAGCGAATGATATGAAATTTTGTCACAGGATAGGTTGTTGCTCAACATAAAGTATAGGTGCCCACTTTTTTAAACATTTTTATTAGATTTTGAGATTTTGTGAACATTTTCCCAAAATGCGGTTATATTTCTTCAAGCATCGCGTAATAACGACTAATACGAAATTTGGTGATATGATAGGTAGTTGCTAATCTTAATTTATAGGCGTTGAATTTTAAAAATATTTTGATTACATTTTGAGATTTTGTGAAAATCCTTTAAAAATGCTAAAATTTTTGTTCCAGCATCACGAAATAAAGACTGCAGGGAATTAAACAAAATTTGGTGACATGATAGGTTGTCACTCAACTTAAATTCTAGGCTTCCAATTTTTCAAAAATGTTGATCAGATTTTGAGATTCTGCGAAAATTATTTCAATATTCAAATATTCGTTCGCACATCCCATAATTACGACTAAAGCGAATGAAATGATATTACTTAGTTACTCTCTAACTTGTAATATTTTAACAATACATAAAAATTATAATTTCGCTTTCTTTACTTTGGCAACATACTACATCCATTCTGTGTACTCCTACAATGCTGACGAAAGTTCTTGCTTTTAGAAATTTGCATTCAGTACTAACCCGTCAACGATGGGTACTTCAGCTAGTTATATAAATATGAGATGAATCTTCTTATAAAAATGTTGTATCTGCTTTTCGACTGACAATGAAGCGCGATTCGCTTTTAGTTCACAACAGCTTTTGCGAGTGCCATCGCTTTCACCTGTAAATGAGAAAAAATTAGAAGAGTACTAAGGCTAAAAATATTTAATAATAATAATAATAATAATAACATAAATCCTAATCTCAAAAAAGTTCAAGGAGTCCAGACAATATTAGTTCTAGATGGTGTAGGGGCATTTTGCCGTGTATCCTCTTGAGGCGAGACTTTCCTTTTTCTAAAAGTCACCCCTATGCAAAGCTCGGATCATGGACGGACGTGGGAAACTGAAAACTGCATTTTTTTAGATTTTAAGAACGAGGGAGGGGAGAGGGTCTTTTTTAGGGGAAGGTCGAGGAGCTTCTTAACTTTCTCCACCTTATTTCCACGAGCAAGTGCGCTGCAGATCTTCTTACTATGAAGCTAGTTTGTGAACCTCCCCTCCCCTCGTCCCCCATATTGAAGAAGCGAGACATGCTGGTAGAAAATGTAATGTCAGGTGCTTTTTTTTTTTTTTTTCTAAGTAAGGAACTTTAATAAAGGGAAGAAATGTATAGGAGGAGAGCGTTGCACTGAATCCCCTTTTGAAGTCGAGGAGACACATGTTCTCATGCGAACGTTATTTTCTCTTCTTTGTCTCAACCATGGGGATAAGAAAAATGTCAGTTAGGTATAGATACCCCCTTCTTAAAAGTAATTCTATAGAGCATAGCTGTATATAACATAACAGAGTCATGTATGGTCACCACTGGCGTATATATACGCCGGTGGTGACCATATTGTGGTTGTTATATTTTTTCTTGTCTATAGACAAGAAAAAATATAAAACTCGGCTGTTCGAGCCTCGTCAGGGAGAGACCCCCCTGAATCCCCCTAATTTTTTAGTTTCATTATTGCCATATTAAAACGATATTAATTGACTTATGTCATTTTATCTCAGATCTTTCGTGTATTTCGCCTGGTTACCCTATGGTGAAATTTTTATGATTGTAACCTATTTATAGAAAAATGCATATGATGCATATTCTACAGTTTAAGAAATATTGTCACAATAGATTAAAGCTGTTGTGAACTAATACTATTTAAATATATGTAAAATTATGTCGCATTTTTATGTCGCTTTTTGGGGACACATTTTTCGGACAATTTTTAATAAAGGGGGTAAGAGATAAAATTACATAGTCATTAATATTTATGAAATAAGCCGTGAGTAATAAACAGAATTTCTGCACAACACAAAGCTTACGCTAATTAATCCAAAAATATCGGAAGTGGGAAATATTCCGACAGCTAGTCCAAAGTCAGCAAAACTAAATTAACACGAAACTTACATCAGAACGAAACTTACATCAGAGTTTAATGTTTTATCTTTTCACAGACAATTTAATTGTTTAAGAGGGCAACAGCAATTATTTTTACCTTTTTCTTAAAATTTCCAGTACCAATAATTCATTTTATTTGCTCAATTGTTTTCATAAGCCTGTTTATACAAGATATTAGATTTCATTGCTCACGAAAATTGAGGTAACTCATGATAGAACACTGCATCAATAAATAGGCACGATATTAGGCAGCTAAACGTGGCCGCAAAAAATGGCAGAATCTGACATAATGTCTTAAACTGTACTAGATGATATTTTCAAAATTTTTATTTCCGAAAGCAAAATTCCAATTAAAAAGAATTAAATACCAACTAATTTTAATGAAAACAATATTTATGCCATATTTTTAAAACAGCATTTGATAATCCTTAACTTCACAGAAAAGAATATATATATATATATATATATATATATATATATTATCGCAAAGAAAAAAGAAACTTTCTTTTTGCGCTTCCGCGACTTATATTTTTAAAAAATACAATGAATTTTTATAAGTTGCAAATTTAAAGTGTCTCTTCAAAATTACACATCCTGCTTTTCAAAATTTTACAATTTTTTAACTATGCATTGAAAAACAATGAAAATTTGTATTTCAACATGATGAATCGAAATTTGTACGAAAAAGTTGCCATTGAAATTTCAAAAATAGAGTTATGTTTCAATGTGTAGAAAACTTCTCAAGGCAAAACAAATGTACACACAATATGAGCAATCTGATATCTACATTAAATATTTTTAAAAGCCAATATTGTGTATCATTGGAGAATACAAAAATAATATACAAATAATCTCATAATATAAAATAAAATAAATAAATAAATAAAAATGGAAGTTTTTTTTTTTCTCTCTCTCTCTTCTTGTTTCAACACAAAGGTTTTAGTTGTTTGTACCCTTTATATCTACTATTTATACCAAATTAATTTTTTGATAAAGTTTCAAAGTTCACATTTCTTTATATTATTTTTTTTAGTCACTGCCAATAAATGTAAAATTAAATGACAAATAACAAAACATTTCGGAGGTACGTTTCAAATCTTTTAAATTTTATCTTGACTAGAAATTTCAATTTCTCTTTTTCTGTTTAAACGAAGATTCTACCATTAAAATATATTTTTTTTACTCAAAAAATGCATCAAAAAGAATGGGAATTCTCAACTCGTTTCACATATCTTGTTAACTACAAATGTTGGTCGTATTTATTAACAGTTATCTAGAAAAGAAAAGGACTAAAAGAAATTGATATTATTCTTTCTCGCAAATACTTTATTCTTTTGTTTGTTCTCGCAAATATTTATTCTTTTGAGAATCTCCCTTCAGAGAACAACATTATCTACTCATATTACACTGCCTGAAATAACAATATTTTTTTAAAAAAAGAATCTGACATTAATTTTTTTTTCCGACACAGTATTTTTTGTAACCTATCAAATAGCACATCATGATTTTTTACAAAACGAAAAGATCACATAACATAAAAATGACAGAAATAATTATATTCTTGCGCTTCTTACTTATTTATTGTATCATACATCTGTATAAACGTATATATAAGGTTGGGTGGAGAGTTGGGGTCTGAGCACCTCTCTAGTCTATACACAAAGGCTAATTAAAACCGAATATCCACCTTTTCACCCATCGCTCAAAATGGTATACGGTAAAAAAATTAAATTTTACAGAAACTTTGAAATCTTCATATTATTTTAATTTATAAATTCTATAATTTAATGATTAACAATTTACTATAAAGAATATTAAAAAGTTTTAGTGCTATTGAAATTTTTTATAAAATATTTGTAGTAAAATTTTCTGTCAGTCAAATTTTATAGTAAGAATGGACCCCTCCCCCAAAGCTGACCCCCCCCCCTTCCCATGTGAAAGCTTGTGCACGTCCGCAAGAAAAAGAAGAGGCAAAATAGCATTTCTAGTAGTAATAGAATAGTAATGATTAAAAGAAAAACCACATTAATTTTATTTTAAAAGCTCTCCTGCACGAATACATCCTTGAACTTTTTATTCTACCGGATTACGTTAGATTAAGCAGGCGAAACAGTTCATTTCTCTTTATCTATTTTTTCTGAAATGTATAGAAATATTCTAACAACGGAATGCATTTCTGCCTAAAATCATGCAATCGGAAGACAATGGCGACTTACTTACTCATACCTATGCTCGCTTGCGCCTCGTTTAATACAGTTATTTATAGGTCACGAAACATTAATTTACATCTATCTACAATGGAAAGAAAAAAAAAAATGCAAACTTGCAAAGGACTATCTACTTTCTCACTAACGCGTATCTTCCCAGAACTCTCGAGTAGGAAAATAACTTTGTCTCCCCCCGCCCCCTAAAAATATGTCCCGTTACTTCCGTAGCTTGTTAAAGGGAATGTCAAGTACCCGTAACGCGCAAGACAAAAGACCATACAAGATAATAGTCTGCCATACGCTGCACGCTCCCTCCATGACCCGCATGGATTCTTATGACATCTCTTAATACGAACGTACGCCAGCCAAGTTCTCCGAAAAAAGTACTGTACGTGGCATACCACACCGATCGTCCTGTAAACAACAATCGAACAATTTTTGCAGGTTTTGTGTTTTGTCTCCTGAACAGAAAAAAAGCAAAAACAAAATATGAGAAGAAAACAGAAAAATTATGACAGGAGGACTCCAACACTTAGAGCTGGCGTTCAGAGCGTTGCCCTCTACTCTGTCAAAAGTCATTGTCTGGAGGGACTTGGATACTTAAATGTGCCAGACAAAACTTTTACGGCAATTTGTCGGAGAAACCGAGCAGCAAAAACTAAAGTACAGCTGTAAGTGCAGTAAAACTATGTTAGTTGCCACTTTGCCTGAGAGGTATTCGATCTGTCTGAACACAAAGAACAAAGAGGTCAAATCTTTTCGAAAAAAAAAAGGTAACTTGTAAATTATGGTGTATGATTCTGAATCATGATTTTGCCCTTATTTTCATTAAAATTGTACGGCAAAGCATATAAGTGCATTTTAGAAAATATTTTTTAAAAAAAGTTCTCAGTTGGCCTGAGCAGAGTAGTATTAAATTTAAGGAAAAACTTTTTAACCAAATTAACAAACATTAAAAAAAAAAAAAAAAACTTAACAAAATGATCGTTCTGTGTAGTACAGAAGGTCTATTCTTCTTCAACTGCAAAAGGTTTCAGGAGCAGAAATGTTAGAACTGTCTTTAGTTCGAAAATTTCTGCTCGCATGGATTACAAAACTTTTCTCCCCCCTACTCTTTTTTTGTGTGTGTGGGGAGTGGTTGAAGAAGGATGGACCTTTAGTACTACCCGAAACAGTAGTTTTGATAAGTATTTTTTTAAATATATATTATTCCAGTTATACAGTTTTTCATTAATTTTACCTTTAAGCAATCAAAACATCAGTTTTCTATTGAGTGTTCTTGCTAGAACAGTATTAAGTTTCTCCAAAATTTTAGATTAAAAGAAAAAAAAATCTTTCCAAATATTGAAATATGTTAGTGCTTTTAAATATCATTTGACTGTTTTAATACCATTTTAAATTAAACAATATAATTATCATTTACTGTTGAAAAATGATTTAATAATAAGAATCTCATCATTTAATCTAATTCATGCGAACCGGTTTTTTTTTTTTTTTTTTTTTTTTTTCCCAAATGAACTAGTTTTATGGGAATCAGTTTCTGTACGCAAGAAAAAAGCACCTCTTATGAACCCACTTATAAGCCATCTGCATTAAAATGAAAATAAATAATCAAAATAATTCACGAGAAATATAGGCCAATAATACTAATAATATACAGTGAATAAAATTTTAATTGGCGTACAATTAATTCAGATTTTTGAACTTCGTCTATTTTTAACGCATTAAAAATGAAGTCAATCTACATTAGTAAGTATATAAATAAGTGTATGTGAAAAGAAATGTAGTAACACACTTTATTGTTAGGCCCTTTCTTAAATAATTTTTTAGTTACTCACTTATCTATTGCAAACTGGCGTTTTACATATATTAAAATAGACATACACTCTACATTCAAAAGTAAATACGCAAAAGAAAAATTTCACGAGAAAAGATACAGACAAATATAATCTTGTTTATTGTCATTTGTTCCATTTTTATACCATCGCACGATTCTTCATCCAATTCGCAGCTCCATTAAAAAACAAGTCCAACAATAACTCAACTCCACTCGCCAATATTTCGCGAGAGATATTCCGTGTCAATTTTAACGCTGTTACAAATCCAATAAGGAAGCTTTTTGATACAAATAAATGAGCAGCTACGGTATATTACAGTTTTTTGAATCTTCAAGAATAGCAATTTGGCGAGAATCAGCTGTGTCCTTATAACTTGTTCCCTTTAAAAACGTGCGTGACTCGGAATGCGTATCGCAGGTTCAGGAATTTGACCCCGAAAAACACCAGGGACTGTTTTGGAATGTTGGCACTGCATCTTAATAAATGGAGAAAGAGGGGGTTTGATAAAAGATGCCTCACACAACGGAATGCTTACGATGAAATGATGTACTGCGTTTGAAAAGTTATGGCATACATCTTTTATAAGCTCTTTCTTCATCCAATAATAGGATGGTATGGGATCTTGGCTATGGGCGCGAGCGTTTGTATTTGTGATTCTGTTCTGACAGGTATATGCAGGATCAAGAAAGATAAATTATGATAGGAGCACCATTTATAAAGTACTCTCAAGCCAGATACGTAATGTTGAAATAATTAAAACTTTGTAAAATCGCACACATAAAAGGTACTTTTCAATCTGTACACGTGTTTCGCGCAATCAAAACTTAAATTTCTTCCAAAAAAAGTGCCGGAGTCAAAATATTCTCTAGCTAGAATTCATGTTCATACTCAGTGGCGTACTGTAAACCCCCGTCGACCCTTGCAATACGGGAGTCGGTAGTACTATTAAAATCCGGCCCGGACTGGCCAGGTCGGCTGGTCGGAGATTGCTGAGAGCCCCCGACCTAAGGGGGCTCCAGCGAAGGCCTTAACCCTTCAACGCTCAGTGTTCTCGCTCTGGGAACACCAAACTCGTGACGTTTTGACTGTTGCCAGTCACGAAGAATAGATTCGATTTCTATAAAAATAGTTGCGGATGACATAGCTCTACGAGAATCCTTTACTTTTTAGCACGTCATTTCCCGTAAAAAAATCGTCACGATTATTTTTAACAGCATTGACATCTGCTAAAAAATGGAAGAATGCGAGAACAGCAGGATACATTGCCCAATGCTGAAAAAAGGGCGGTCGTTTCCATCGCTCTATTTAACTATCA
The DNA here is from genome assembly GCA_038373885.1 of Cheiracanthium punctorium. NCBI lineage: Eukaryota > Metazoa > Arthropoda > Arachnida > Araneae > Cheiracanthiidae > Cheiracanthium > Cheiracanthium punctorium. The sequence goes on from JAWZYV010001543.1 coordinate 1,065,894, forward strand.
GCAAGATGGCGGATGATCGAAACGTTCATCGCGTGCCACAGATCTAGAGACCCCTTTTATGACGGCAGCTGGCTGTCTTATTAACTTAATTAACATGAAATATTATGGCAAAATAATAATATTTACAGGACGCTGAGCACAGACACAAAGAGGCAGTGTTAAATTGAAAGACAAAGTGAAGTAAGTCATAAATATTTTTTAAATCGGTTAACCGATATTTACGTCTTATCACTTCAGCAGGTTTCACTGATATTTTCTTCCTCGAATAGTGCTATTAAGCGCTAGCAACATCAAACTATTATGCAATTCCAGGAATGTTTAAAAAGCTTTTCTCTGGAAAAAGACTTGGCCATTGAGCTAATGTAAGTTAAAATGATTGAGCTAATTGGTGCATTAACCGCCGTCCGAGGGATAATACGTAAAAACCGGTAAATCAATTCTTTTTCAATATTTCGTAAAGTATTCATAAAATGTATTGATTTTCCTTTGTTTGTTTACAACGTCATTAAAGCGCGATACATACAATTACTGCTGAAATACCATTATGTATTGGAATGCTCTTGAGTGCACCCAAAAATGAACTGCTATACACATTCATTGTTTGCCATAAAGAAAAAAGATTGCTGTACATTGTTTTGCAAAATGTTGTAAGGCATAAACTAAAGAAAAAGTACATAATTACGTGTTGACAGACATTTGTTAAACATTTTAATGTAAATGCTTCTTCAGATTACATTTAATTTTAAAAACTTATTACTAATTTTTTTCAAAGTTTCAATTGCTTTTTATGACATTGCATTCCAGAACTTCTTTCTTTTTTATTTGCGAAATTTGTTTAATATGCATATTTGCAATATAATATATACAGGGTGAATCTAAACTCTTGGGCAAAACTTAAAGGGGTGATAGGGCACATAATAAGGAATCAGAATCACATAGCATGTTGGGATCGGCAACGTCGTCTTCGTGTAGCTGTTAATAATCACTTAGGAAAAAAGTGCTGAAACAACAGGACGCTTTCCGACCATTGTTTCGCCAGAAACCAATGTATTTTTCTCCAAAAACAGAAGACTAAAATGGATAGTTTAAAAAGTTTATTTTATTTCATGGATGAAATTTTCGGAGACGAGCCTATTGTTTATGAAACTTGGTTAAGAAATTAGACGGACACTTCGATGCTTTTCCAAAAGTGATTATTACCGGGTAAGTTAAAATTGCGTTTTTCACCTCAGATTGCTACGTGATTACGATTCCTCATTGTGTGCCCTGTCACCCCTTAAAGTTTTCCCAAAAGTTTAGATTCACCCTGTATATAGAATGCAACATATCTTTGCCTCTCTGGCGTGCAATCAGTGGCGGATCCATCAAGATGGGTGGAAAACGATGAGACGATCCCTATCCCCCTGAGCTCACCCCTATTGAACCCATGCTTAATCTGTTCACCTTCATCATTAAAATGACACATTAATCTTCTTCTTTAATCATTGCTGCTTCTCAGAATGGTTCTTTGAATGGTCGGCTGGGGACACGGGTTGCGATGTTAAGCATGGGTTCAAGATTTAAAAAGAGGGAAAAAGGGAGCCCTATCTTTAATAATATGCTTCATATTTTTCGACCCTTCCTTGAATTCTGGACTGCATACAACGTTAAATGCATGGACTTGGATATAGGACATCATGGACGTATCTAAAAGAGCTAAACGAAATTTGCCTGTAAGATGGAGCTGTGAGTCATAATCATTAAGTTATGTGGTGTTAATGCGTGCGTCATTAGTAGATTGGATCATAATTCGTCGATATGCGCCGCTAGAGAGCGCTTATGTAGCTAAACATTAAAAGAGGGTGGAGTATTTTCTTTGAGAGGCTCACGCTATTTCGCCCGTCTGCCACTAGTGGATGATCGTCCTGTTGTATGGTTAACAACCTAAGGGAAAAAAATACTCTCTTTCAAAACAAATGCCGTCTAAATCAAAAATATAATCCACCCCCCTTTCAGACTAAGACCAGTTGCTTAATGTCTTGCCCACATTTGCTCAGAAAATGTGGTCGGACGTGCATCAGAAAACAGGTATTTGGTTCTCATATGATTTCGCTAAATCGCGTGTCTCCCATCTGACAACACTTTCATGATGCAGCTGAACAATCAGTTGATGTCTCCACGGATAATATGTATCTCCCCCCTTCCCCCGAGAGTCATCGAAGGCGTTCGACTGACCCAACACCTCGAGCAATTGGGCATCTGATCAGCAAGTCTAAAGGGGCGCCAAACTGTCTTTGGAATGTCATTCCGCAGGTAAACGATGATGATTTAATGAAAGAGTTTGTTAATAACAGCTAGTTCACAAAGCGGTTTCCACAGTAGTTATAAAAGGGGGATGTGACATAAATCAAAAACACACACGAAAATGAGAGGCAACAAAGTGGTCCGGTTTTTGTCTCTTTCCTTTTTTTAACCTATTTTTTTAACTGCTTGTTTTTTAAGCCTTTGAGACGCAACCGTTTGCCGATGCTGAAAAAAGGGCAGCCGTTGCCATCGTTCGACTTAACTACCAGCAAGATGGCGGATGATCGAAACGTTCATCGCGTGCCACAGATCTAGAGAGCCTTTTTTGACGCAGCTGGCTGTGCGGCACAGCCAGCTGCGGCACAACGGTTGCCCTTTTTTCAGCATTGGGCAATCTATTCAGCTGTTCTCGCATTCTCCCCTTTTTCAGCAGTTGTCAGTGCTATTTAAAAAGAACCGTGACAATTTTTCTACGGGAAATGACGTGCAGAAAAGTAAAGGATTCTCGTGGAGCTATGTCACCCTCAGCTATTTTTATAGAAATCAATTCTATTCTTCGTGACTGGCAACAGTCAAAACGTCATAGTTTGGTGTTCTCAGAGCGGGAACACTGCGCCTTAAAGGGTTAATTAAGAATAATTCTGTTTAAACAATCTGAAATATTTTATATATAGTATTAGAACACTGAAAAGAGTGATGTCGTTTTATCGTATATCAGCAATTCGTCTAGCAAAAAGTACTGGAGCTGATAATACAGAATCACCTCTCTCAAAGAAAAAAAAAAGAGAGAGATCCAAATTCCCCTGATGTAAAATGATAACATACACTAATATCGAAGAATCTATTTCAGGACATTTTAAAATTCGTCTTCCTGGTAAAGGTGTGATTGGCTACCTCTCCCCTTTTTCTAAAATACCTTTATTGAAACATTAAACAGTTGTGTATGAAATCTCTGCTTCAAAATGTGAGAAATCTGTATGTCCCGTTTAGGCACAATTTTTTATTAAGAACTTGCTAGAACTTTATTTGTTTGTATTTGATGCTAAAAAACAACATTACTTTTCGGTACACTTAATAAAATGGAAAAGGCGTGAAAAATAATTCGGAAACATTAAAAATAAATAAATTTATAAATTAATTAAAATAAAGAAATAAAAACAAAGAAGCTCAGTTTTAAAAATTATCATTATTATTGAGAATTTTTTAATCAAGGGTATTCTGTATATAAAACTAAAAATAATTTATTTTTATTGCAGAAATGAATTGACAGAGAAAATTTATTTCTTAGCACAGGGGTTGCCAAATTGTTAATAGGCAAATCGATGGGCATGCCCCTAACTTGGCCCTTGTGGCTACTTATTAATTAGAGACAAATTGTGGACTTTTCAAACAGTTTAATTCCCTGAAATATTTTATTTATTATAATTTATGATTCTACGTCAAAAGGAAGCATTTGTATGTTGCAAAATACACTGTCATGAAAAATCGGACCATCCATGATCCCCTTACTAAATATCCGAAAAATTAATTCTAGAATCCTCTTTCTCAGAACAATTTTAATTTTACATGTTATTAATTTTCTTCCACTAAACTAAAGCCTACCCTTTTTGATATTTTCGCTCTCTACCCGTGAATGTAAGCAGGTTAGTTGTGCGGCGCATCTGAACTCGACTTGAAAAAAATTGGCGAATGATACGCAAAATGCCCGACAGTGTTTACTTTCCAACCAGTATACTCTTTCGACAACGGAGCTATCTGTACAGGCAAAGTTGAGAGACCAAAGTGATTCAATCAAGCAAAGGAACGCAGTTGATGGGGAAATGCTTGAGATTGTTTCATGTGAAGAGGATCTGAATAATCAATTGCATGAATAATAAATTCGTACCTATTTTAAAACAAGGTGTATAATTATTCATATTTGAGCGTACTTAACCCATTTAAATATTTGATCAATGTATGTCTCGCACAATTCCTTCCACCACACACACACACACACACACACACAAAGAAAGAAATAGAATCCCTTTAAACCAGCAACAAATGAAACTTTCTTTAATTTCATAAAAAGGGGTTTTCTGCATAGCTTATGAACAGGGGATGTCAAAACTGGGCAAAACTTCAAGCGGCAATAGAACCAACGAAACAATTCCTATAAAAAGAAAAGCGCCACAAACGCTGTTAATCACCTTTTCGACCACAGTTTTTTTTTCTTTTAATAATGTATTTTTTCCCAAAAATTGTATTTTACTTTTGAATGATGCAATTTCCAATGAATAAATTTATTCCTTACTAAAGCTTTTAAAACAAATCTGACATATATTTGAAACTTTTTTTAAAAGGTTATTACTAACTACTACAGACTACATCTCCAATAAGAAAAGTGTTTGTTTCGTTTAGTTTGATCACCCCTTAGAATTCTGTCAGAGTTCTGACTTACCCTATATCTTGCTAAGAACTTTCCTGTTCAACTTCTGTTGTGATATGTCATTGCAGCATGTGAACTCCTTTGGCAATAATGTTTTTCAGTCTATAAAACTTGATAAACTTTATGAATCTCAAAAAATGGCACAGATTTCACTTCTGAAAATCTCTTTTTAAAGTTATTGTAGTGCGTAACATATGCAATTCACGAATTTCTCAGTATGGTGACGTATCTATTTATACTCATGAATATAGCATAGTGTTACAACAACTATTTTCGTACATACATGAGGGCTTAGAATAGTATGCACATGCACAGTAGTAACTTATAGCGTATATATTGTAACTTAGCATATATTCTTATGTTTTCACACTATAGATAAATTTAAACTAACAAATAAATAAATAAATATTAAAAACAAACAAATGAATACAAAGAAAAAACTATACCCACTTCTAAGTTACCAAAATGCTTCCACACAAATTGCACCACGAACAAAAAAAATTCTTACACCGTTAGTTTAATAGTAAATTAGCCCGGCATCATTATCTTCAACCCTTGAAGAAAATAAGGGGAAAAAAAAAGCAAAAGCCAATTTATACCTATCATGTTACGAGAACGTGACGATGCCACTTAGCTGTAGGTGGCAAACATTCTTGGTTCCTGATTCCCCCCACCCCCTCCCTTTCCAGGCCTCTTCCTTCTTTTCTTATTCATTTATTTTTTATTCTATCTCACATTCTTTCTCTTTACGTTTATTGTAGTATTATTCAACCTGGGTTTTTTAGACATCGATTAAAGCCAGGCTCAGGCTGTCATGTACCGCTCCTCTAGGAGAGATTTGTGGGTCCCCTTTCGGTCGAGACCTATGCAATACTCTTCAACTCTGCGGGGAAAAGCACGTGTGAATTCAGAGTTTATTGTTGCGTGTCTGGGTTAGATATCCCATTGTGTGGGAAATATGGAGGATTTTAGTGTCCATATAATATTATTAAGCAAACGAAAAAGCCCAAATTATATCCGTGTATCCGGTTTCAAAGGTAATTGAAAAAGAAGAGGGGGAAAAAAATTTCCTTTCGAAAGCAGCAGGGGGTATTAAACAAAGGATTACACCGCAATTGAGTAGCTGTTGCACTGATATATCCCTCCACCCCATTGTTTGGACGTAATTTGAAATCTGAATAATGATGCTGGGAAACTAATTCGCGGTTTAATTAGTGCTCTGGGAAATTTTGTTCAATCAGAGGGTTAAAAAATATCACAAAAAAATTGAATTAAAAAAAAGATGAATAAAACCTATTGAACATACCGCATCTTCACTTAGATAATAATTAACTTATGTTTAAATAATTTTTTCAATGAAAAAAAAAGGAAAAAAGATGAAGTCTTCGTTATTTCAATCAGGAGTTTAAAAAATATTAAAAGAAAAAAAAAAGGATGAATATCATATCATAGCAAACATAAATCACATCTTCACTCAGATTATGATAGACTTACGCTCAATTAATAATAAAAAAAAAACATTTATTGAAATCTTCACCATTTCAATTAGAAGGTTAAAAAATATTTTTAAAAATCCAATTTTAAAAAATAATATGATATTAAACATATCACATCTTGACATAGATTATGATGAAACTTAGTTCAATTAATTTTTTTAATGAAAATAAAAGAACATTTATTAAAATCTTCATTATTTCAATCAGAAGATTAAAAAATATAGAAAATCAAATTGGAAAAAGAGATGAATATCAAATTAAACATATTTAATCTTCACTTAGACAAAAATGAGGCTTACGTCCAACTAATTTTTTTAACGAAAATAAAAATATTTTTATTAAAATCTTCAATTGTTTCATTTCAGATTACAGAACGAGAATCTTTGCGTCGCGCACTTGCAACGATGACAGAACATATTGCGTTCAGTGTTGGAGAGTTGCTAAACCTCATATCTCCCTTCCTTGCATGCGCCACCGTCTAAATACGTATATTGCAGAGTAAAAGCAACTATGCACTTTTTACCTTTACTGAGACGTTCACAGTATTAAAAACGGGTCTGCCCGCTGAAAAATGGGAGGTAGTAAGTGCTGTTTATATAGATTTCTAAAATCAATAATATATCCAAAATGTAATGAATAAAACTGCATGTCCAAATTAGATTATTGGATGGTGAGGATGGAGGGGGGTGGGGGTTGGATGCTGGTTCTTTCAGATTCTCTCTCTTTCAAAAAAGAGAAAAAAAAATCTAATGAAATATATATATCTATGTATTTTATACAATACATTTATATAGATATTAAAAAAAAACACTGTAGAATTGTTATTACTGGTTCACTGGCATATCCAGAAAGTTTTCATGGGGAGGGGGTTACGACTACTGCAAACCATATATATGTATACGTGTGTGTGATAAGGTAGTGTAGAATATACATTTTGTATGGTAAAACATTCCTCATGGGGGGGGGGGGTTATGACCCCTCCCCCCCCCTTGGCTGTGCCACTGCTGGTACTTATTCTATTTGAGGTATAATTATTATATTTTAATCTACTGTACCAAATATAAGCCTTACTAAGTGCAAATTTAAGTATCTATCATCGAATAATATTAACACTAATAACAATTAATGCATGTGTAATATTATTATTATAATTATTATTATTAATTTCAATAGGTTTTTTCCCCTTAATTTTTTATTTACCATCCATCCTCAATACTTCTTAGCTATTAAAGCTTGTACTATGTTGCTCATAGGTTAGCTATACTAATGTTTTTTTTTTAATCTTTTCCCCTTCTATTTTCTGGATTTCTTGATAAATTAGCATGGTTTTGGCAGCAATTTTGTCAGGTTTTTTATTTTATTTTATTCTTGTTCTTCTTTCTTTTTTCGCCTTGCTCTAGCTGTTTTTTTTTTTTTAATTTATATCACTTATTTTACTCTGTCGGCATCGATTCCTAGTATTGGCTACATCACTAAGCTTCAACCTCCATGTTTAGTTCGCTTCCACGTTCCTTATAGCTATGGTCGTAACCCCAGGTTACGTAAAACGACTCATTTTGTCAGGTAACCCACAGAAACCTAGCTATTTTTTCTTTTCTTTTAAAATGAAATGTGAGTATGGCGGTATTTGATAATGGAGTACTCCATTCCAATTTTCCATTCCACCTTCACATCATCGTTTGGTATATAAATATGAAGTTAGGCTTAGACCCAGATGTTCTCACCTGGCTTGTTTTCCCACTTCTCTTTAGCTTTGATAGTTCAGTATTTTACAATATTTATAGCCACTGGATTTCCAATTTTTATTTCTTGGTTCCAGTTATTTAATTGTTATTATGTGCTATCACTTGCTCGATGAATTACTTGGGATTCCATACTACTTAAGTTAAGCTATTTTACATTATATATATATATAATATAGAATAGTTAACTTACGTAATGTGGAATCCCAAGATAATCCATTGATAAAGTGATATATATATATATATATATATATATATATATATATATATATAGAGAGAGAGAGAGAGAGAGAGAGAGACATTTAGATATGAAGGGTTAAGTCTTCCCGGCGATTTCTTGGTGAATTTAGATTGAAAAGAAGTCTTACAATCGCTAGAGCGTATCCGCGGTCGCTGATACATGTCTTCTCTTAAACTTGAAAATGATATTAACAACAAATCCTCCGTATATGTAATTTGACCTTGGCCTTTGATTTCTGTGCTCCACTTGTAGCTGATCCCAAGCTGGAAACTTTAATAAATCGGAAAAGAGCGTCGTTCTGGTGCAACAACCTTTATGAAATTCGAACTAACAGAGAGCTAAAAAGTGGCAGACGATACACGAGATTGGAAGAAGAAGAACAACGAATGAAAATAACGAATGAAAGCATCACGCCTTCAAGCACCTTCGGAAGAATTCGGGTTTTAAGAAACTTAAAAAGAGATAAGATGAGCAGATAAAAAACTGATTTTGGTGGCAGAAGAGATAACAAGTGAACCTGGAAAATCACACTCAAAATATTTTTTTCGTTTCTTTTTAAGATGAAGATTGGCGATAATTTCAACTTCGTCTTAATCCGGTCACGTATAAGAAAAATGCTTTTATTTTTAATCTTTTGAAAAAGAGTTAAGTAAACATTAAAGTTCTTGAATGCTCTGGGTTTAAATATGCGATACAGGAAATGCATGTTCCTGCTTCACGCAGGTATTTATGTTTGATTGATGACTTATTTTGGTGTGCCCTATTAAGAACTGTGGAATGTGTTTTGAGTTGATTGCGTTAGGTTTGGTTATAAAAATGCAAATGAACGGTTCATATATGTATAGCCAAAAGAAATGGGAAACTTCGGATATTATTTCAAATTTATAAAGAAATGTTCGACGAATTGTTATGCAACTTCAGCCATGCAAAGAGCATGCTATAAGTTCTCACTTTACACGAATGATTGAGTCACGAGTGCATTTTGTGGATTGACAGCAAATTGAAAAATAAACGCTCCTTTTAGATCCTCCTGTAATATAAATAGCAGAAAGTAACTTTTTCAAATTCTATAAAATATTGTATTTCTTGTGAAAAATGATTATTTGCATTTTCATAGATACAGAACATATGCATATAGAAATATTAATGTTTGTTTTAAAAATTCGATATTTTTCAGCCTTTTTTTCTTTTATATGAAGTGTTAAATTGAATTCCACAAAAATTCCAGAAAGGAAGACAATATATATGACAGACATTGCACCGTAATATCATACTATAATTAAATACATACAACATGTGACTATTTATAGACTTGTAAACATTTATTAAAAGCGCGTGTTCAGAAGATCGATTTTTCACTAGCATAATATTTTAATTCCGATTTATAGAGCATATTATACAAAAATTCTGTTTGAATATCATGAAAATTTAGAGTAATGAAAATCAACATTAATAGTGTAGTATTTTAATTTTTCTGGAGGACTCTGTACCATCAATTAAAAAAAATTACTTTTTAAAACTTAAAATCATAAAAGTGATGATTTGGTCCATTAATTTTTTGAAAGTTTCAGAAATTTAGTTGAAAACTCAAAATATTTTCGAATATTTTAAACAATACCTTATTTTCGAAGATAAAAGTTCAATACCAATGTAATTTGTTAACTCTATACACCATGAACATACAGAAAGTGGTCTTCGTGATTTTGAACACGGGCGTGGCTACAGCTTTCACCTGGGAGGGGTCCAGCTACGGGAGGGTGCGTTTTTACTATAAAATTCGATCGACAGTAAATTTTATTATAAATATATTGCAAAAAAATCATGCATTACATTTTTAAAAAAATTTCTTTATAGAAAATTTTCTTTCTTACTCATCAAATTTGACAATTGCAAAATTATTACAATTTTTTTAAAAATTAATATAAAACTTCCAAAATTTATGTGAAATTAAAATATATATTTTTAACTTATACTATTTTGAGGCACAGATGCAAACGGTAGATATGTGGCCAAAAATTAGCGTTTAGACTAAGGGGGTGTCTAGACCCCTTAACTCCCAACTTCCCCTTAAATAGGTCCGTGATTTTGAAAATATATTGCTAATTTTTATGTATGTAAAATTGACTGATTTATACAAGATGAAAATGATTGCTTCCTTTGAGATTGCAAAATTTATAATTTTTCATGATTCTGGAAAGGCCAAGAACTACTATTCCGTGTATCTATGTTGTTGCAACCCAATGTTTCTATTTCGTTGCATATGAATATTGTTTACTTTTGTTAGTCAATAATATTTTAAAATAAATAACAATATTATAATATTTTAAAATAAATAACAATATGAAAGTATTAACAATACTTTCTTTAGCTAAGCGCTAAAGAAAGTATTAGCACTTAGCTGTGCTGTTAAATCGTTTCCAAACTAAAGAGAGTGAATTCTTAATTTTTAATTAATCGGTTTTGTTATTCGGAATGTCTTTTGTATGAAATTCCACGTCTTACACTAAAACTCACAATACTTGTAGCATATATCCGGTTTATAGGATATGTATTAATTCTTCAAAGTATTTTTATGATATTTTAAAAATTTATCCGAAACTAAAATGTTAATTTTTGTAAATTTCACTTCAGTTTTGTAACAGCAGTTTCATTAATAGCAACAGAACCTGAACATTTATAAGAAGGAAAATATAAATCTTTACTAGAACATCTTTTGATAACTTTCTCTGGTCCAACATTAACTTTGTTTCGCTTGAAATAGATGAACGTCTTCCTAATTTAGATCTTAATGTCTTGAGATTGAATTTTTGGTCCCGTATAAATAAAATTAGATGACCTCCTAATTTAGATCTTAATGTCTGGAGAATGATTTTTGGGTCCCGTATAAATAAAATAAAATAAATAAATAAACTTATTCATGCTTTACACACTCTTTTCAATCAGATTATAGCAGGGTTCCCAATCCTTTTCTCTTCGCGAACCCCTTCTAAAATGCGAGAGAAATTGGCGAATACCTTGTATAGTCGGCGTGTACCACTGTATTATTTTCGCGTACCCCTTATGGACCCAGCCAGCTTTCATCTGGGAATGGATACTTTATACCAATAACTTGCATAAATTTCGATGCAAACTATTGACGGAAGTTATGGCGAAAACCGAAATCATAAACGCTTTTTAAATTTGTTAGAAAGCGTTGAAAGCAGGGGCGTAGCCAGAGAGGGGCTGTAGCCCCCCCGAAATGGGACCGTTTACTTAGCTTACAATTCGATAATTAGCTTAAAATTGACCTTTACATTAAGGGCTGTGGTGCCCAGTGGTTAAGGCGTCGGACTCGTAACCAGAAGATTGCGGGTTCGATACCGGCCACTAAAGACCACTGTGTACATGCGGTGTACGTGCACATTAAATCGGTGGTTCCGAAAGTCCTCTCGGCGGTCGCTAGCAGTTTCCGAGGGGTGCCAATATTCAGAAGTTCCCCACCTTCTGATGAGGTTCCTAATTGTGGCGGGAAATTTCGGGAAAGACGTATATGTAGCTCTAAGCGACACATTCAGTGACGTGAGCGGTCCTCTCCTGGCAAACAAACGAGCTTTAGATTAAAATTTTATACCCGCACCCAAGCCCCCCTCCTCCCCCCCTAAATAAAATCCTGGCTATGCTACCCCTAGTAGCACAATTAGTCCAAAAGACGTTTAAAATACGTTTTTTAACGTCAGAAAACGTGTTTCCAACGTAATTTAAACGTTTTTTGAACTAGTTGTGTTACTAGGGACTGGTTTAAAGTACAAAACAACTGTAAAAAAAAAAAACCCAAAACCTTTATTACTATCTATCAGCTTACACAATCAAACATTATAATTTCCATCAGAAATTGTTTCTCTTTCTAAAGAAAAAGTAACGGCCGCTGCCGCCATAAGCGTAAAGTTTTCAAAATTATTGGGGGGGGCCGGGCCCACAACCACATATATTCACGTCAGTGGCGTAGCCAAGGGGGGGGGTTAGGGGGGGTCATAACCCCCCCATGAGGAATTTTTTTCCATACAAAATGTATATTTTTCACTCTCTTATCATACACCCGTATACATATATGTGAGTTGCAGAAGTCGTAACTCCCCATGAAAAATTTCTGGCTACGCCACTGATTCACGTACATATAACTTAGTAATAGCTGCCAACTACCATGGAATATATATAACCACTTTTTCTACATGATTTTTCCGCTTAAAATATAGCAAAATTTTTGTGCTGCGCGCGCGAGCTGGTTACTATTTAAAAAAATAATTAAAAAATATACTGTTTACAAAAAAATGGTTAATTATATTCCGTAGTAGTTGGCAGCTATGACTTACTATATATAAGTAAATTATTGGAGGCGCTCGAGCTCTATGGGTCTATAGAATTCTATACCTATGTAGGGTAAGTATCCATGTTAGAATCTTCCTACCATGTTATAAGTTAAAAATAGATAGAAGCAGTGTAAAAAATCCAAAGGAGGAAAAAAAAAAAAACATTTTCGATGAGATAGTGCATTTTAGACACATCTGAACTTTTCTTTATTTCATACTTTACATTGCATAATCTGATTTTAATTAATCAGAGCCTGGTGAGGGCAGCTTATAGTAACATTGTGTGTTACGTGGCGTCACAATGAATACTAAATCATGATTGAAATCAAAGTCAAGGGGCCTCGGCCCCTAGTTAGTAAAAATAATAAATGCAATGTAACTTTACTCTCTGAGTCAATTTTACCACTATTTCTCTCTTATATTTGATTCAGGGAGTTCGTAAAGGAGGGATAATGATTGTTTCTAAAAACTGTGTGTTTTGCATCATGTCACTTGCGATAACTGAAACTAAAAATAACCTATAACCGAAATTTAAGAACTTACCAAACTACCTCGCGAGCTTTAAGGATGAATCACAGAATTCCCTATCCCGCACTAAGTAACTACGAAGATTAATCTTTTTCAGAGACAGAGAGAGGGGGGGGGGAATTACTTCTCTGTTCTAGATTTTACCTTTTTCACTGAAATTAGAAGGAAGCAGTATTATAATATGAAAATATTGCGATAGGGTGTCATGACACAATGATCTGTCATGTTCGTTTCCGTGAACGTTCGTAACGATCCTCTCACTCTAAGAGAAGAATCTAGAGTGAAGATGACGTCAATATCAATACGAACTTTTTATTAAACAAACATGGCAGATTACGATTGCTAATAATAAAGACTTAAGATTTTAATCATCCTGCGGAAGTGAAAGTCTAGGAGCAAATACTTAAAACTTGTATTACTCCAGTTGACTTAATTTTTTAATAAAATTAGAGCTCCGATTAAATTGTTAGAAAAACTGACGGCTTACCTGTAAAAAAAAAAAAAAAAAAAAACATGCTAAGAGACAGCAGAAATCAAATTGTGTTTGATTCGTACTTTCATAGTCAGGCACTTTCAAGTTCATAATTTTATTTTATACCTTCGTACATCTACTTTCGTTTCCAGCTTCAACTTTAAAACGTACTAGACTAGGAGTCCATTTCACAGAATATTTCAGATTCAGTAGCCGTACTTTTAAGTAGTGTCTCGGTTTATATTTAATAGATTTTTTCTATTTTAATAAAAGGGAACCGGGAGAAGGGTGTTTTCCCTGAACGACTGTTTTTGGCTGCCTTTTTGTCTGCTACTGACTTCAGTCTTCTAATTTCAAGAGACTAGATGCATTTTAAAAATAAATCAAGATCGATAATATAAATTTAAAAACTACAGTCTAACCTTTTTAGGCAGAATCTTTTTGAATAGGGCAAAAATCTAAAGTTATACGTACATCTAAATACGTAATCTAAAGTTACGTACATATAACTTACTCACAGCTGCCAACTACTACGGAATATAATTAACCACTTTTTCTACATGATTTTTCGGCTTAAAATATAGCAAAATTTTTGTGCTGCTCGCGCGAGCTGGTTACTCTTTTGAAAAAAAAAATAATTAAAAAATATACTATTTACAAAAGGTGGTTAATTATATTCCGTAGTAGTTGGCAGCTATGACTTAAGTGTAAATTATTCGAGCCCTATGGGTCCATAGAATTCTACACCTATGTAAGGTAAGTATCCATGTTAGTACCTTCCTACCATGTTATAAGTTAAAAAAGAAGCAAAGTTAAAATTCCAAAGGAGGGGGGAAAAAACATTTCGATGAGATAGTGCATTTTAGACACATCTGAACTTTTCTTCATTTCATACTTTACATAGCATAATCTGATTTCAATGAACCAGAGCCTAGCGAGGGCAGCTTATAGTAACATTGTGTGTTACATGGCGTCACAATGAATACTAAATTATGATTGAAATCAAAAAGAAGAAAATTTTTAAAAGTACAAGTAAAGGTTTTTTTAAAAACTTTTGTAAATGGCGGGAAATACTATTTTTTATGTTAGTATAAATTAGTTTTCTGTATTTAGTGGTAAATTATTGGGTGGGCTCAGCCCCTATTCACAATTTATTGGGGGGGCTCGAGCCCCACGAGCCCATATAACTCTACGCCTATGGTATAGTGTTCGTGCACTTTTAATGTTATAAAAAATAATCCGTTTTGTAGAAATAACTGTAATAAGAAAACAATTACTTCTAAATGCTACTTTCAAACTCTAAAGTTGGAAAACATTTTATGATGATGGGCGTGTTTTAAAGCATAAAAATATAAATGTGTTGCTTTGAAAACTAGAGTATACGAATATTTTCGTCCAGAATTAGTGCGTGTTTAAGAATTCCATGCATTTATTTAATGATCATTATCATTATTATACATTTGTTTATTTGCAAATCTCATCTAATAAAGTTATTTGGACTCCTCCACAAGTTTCATAAAATACGGTAAAACTTCTTTTTCCCTTTCCCGAGCAGAAAGCACAAGAATTACAGCCAATGTATTGGACTCAACAACCTCTCTATTTTCGTCTGTGAGCAGCAGCAGAAAGGTCATAAAAATAAACTGTAGAGATGTTCTCTAGAAGTGTCTGCTGCTAAAGAGGTGTTTGGAAACGAGAATCCTAAAGAAAATATGCTTGCACAGATGGAAGAAGTCATAACACACTTATAGAATATTCCTTTTCTTTATTTTAAACTTACAAATTGGTATTTTTATCTTGCTTTTCCGTGAAAGTTGGAGGATTCGTCTTGAAGAGAGAGTTTTGAAAGAATGGATTTTTTTTTCAAGAGTTTTGAAATAACATCTGAAAGTGGTTTTTTTTCTTTTCTTTAATTTAAAACTAGTTCACATAAAACTGTTTCAGAGCATTAGCAAGAGGGGAATTTTTGTGTGTTTAAGGAATAAATAATGCGAGTATTTCAAGAAGGCTTTGAAGCTAATAAAAAAGTAAAAGAAAAATAATTAACGTCGTTAATACTTGTCATTAAACTTTTCCTTTTAAAAAAATATTTTCCTGTGATTTTATGCAGTGGATTTTAATAATGTGCATCTTCTAGCTCTTGGCACATGCCGCATGCTCTTGATGGCAAAGTATGTAAACACTCACCCTTCATTTATAAATAATTAACGAATTTTTCATCTAACAGAATTCTTCAGAATGGATTTCAAGAACCAGAAAAAATCATGTATTTGTTATATCTAAAACCGTTATTTGCTAAACCAAAATCAATGTTAATACTTTCAGATGTTTTAGATCGCATTAGTTTAAAAGTTGATTCGCCCCGACCCTCCCCCAGAAACAAAAAGATATGCAACTTTGATATTTTTTACGTTTAAATTTGAAAATAATTTTGATTGTTTATCTAGCACCTCATTTTATTTAGTTTTATATACAGACTTGATAAATTATATGAATCAGGAAATTGATCGAAAGGTGAAAGTAAAATTTTAAAATTATTGTGAAAACTGAACGCACTATTATGATAAATCTTGCAATTTTCTAACTCATTTCAGAAGATTGCTCATCTTATTTACGTCAAGAATTTCTTAACGCGAATGAAATAACAACAACAATAATAACAAAAAGAAAAAGACATAGCGGGAATTCTTTTTATTGAATTTCCTGCTTTAACACATAAAATATTTTACCGAAAATCGTGTCAGCCAGTGTTAATTTAATATTGTCATTGTTCTTCCTTCAAAAATCAGTACCTTCCATAAATTTGGACTCCAAAATGTTATTTCAATTGCATTTATTGTATATAGTACTATTCTAAATTTTTTCTAATCTCTATTCCCCTAATTAAGTACACTTAAAAGACAGCCTCTATGTAATATTCCTTAGGGATCACTCATTGGGAAGTTTGTATAAAATAATTACTTCAAAAGATTCTCTTTGGTATAAGATTTTACCACTTAAATATAATATTTGTTAACACACGCTGATTATTTAAGACGGAGAGGAATCAGTGAGCAAAATACAGTAGACAATATATTGGAGGGATTCATCTCTGAGACCTGAAATGGCACCCATGTCCTACAAATAAAATTCAGATTATTATTACTTTTTTTTAACCATATTACTCGCACGAAGTGGAGCTATAAAACGGCCCGCATATACCTGATCACCCATTTGCACCTTCACCGATAGTTTAGGCAGAAGGAGGATTCATCTTTTTCCCAAATCTCCAAACTGATTCATTTACGGATTGGCCGAAAGGTCAGGTCATCCACTTATTTTCGTGAATTTCGCTCTTTTTTTTATTATTCTTTTTTCATCGAATATCGGCATCTTCGTTTTCTATGAAAAGATCCATTCATCGTAATGCGATATTGTTTCCCACGGAATTCGGTGTCCGTTATCAGAATCCCTCCGTAAGACTATATCGTGCTCTTCGGATCGCATCCCGATAAACCCATTGTGTGATAAACAAGAAGTGTTAAAAACGGCCCTGTAAGGTGATGCAACGAGTTCCCCGAAACTTTTGTTTAGCAAAAATGGCAGAAGGCGTCTGTGAATGAGAAGCAATTTAGTGAATCGATGGCGGAAGCGTTTTGGTTTTCTTTTACTTTTTTTTTTTCTCTTGTCGGCGATTACATGAGTATTATTTACAAATTGCACAGCACATGCTTCTTTCGAGATTGGGCGAAGTTTACAAAATTTGACAGTCGGTAGGTTCAAGTAAGTAACCGCAGTGGCGGCTCGTGGGTTATTTAAAAGGAGGTTCACAAAACAAATTTGGAAAATTAAGTATGCAGATACGACACACCTTACACATTAAAACATATTTGCGTTTCCAGCAGTGAAAGGAAAACAATGCACGCAACTGAAAGACAAGTCATCTTGGGTCTTACATTTCGTCACCAAGATAAGTTTCAGCAAAGGTGCTGTCTTGATTCATTTTATTTCAATTTTTTTTTAAAGGGTACTATTGAAAAATGCCATTGCTTTAGCTCCGAAACACGTCTTTTACTCCTATCTTAATTAATTTACACTAGTTTGTAAAAAAATAATGTAGTGAAAAATGATAAAGAAAACATTAAGAAAATGAAATAAAAATTAATTAACTAACTCAACGTTACAAAATAAGGGAAAATCCGGAAGCTATAACGTAAAATTGGCCCTGTGTGCACAATGGAAGTGTGCGAGCGGAATGATTTCATCAGTGCCGTACTTCTCCGCAGCTGTCTGGACTTCTGACCCCAGAGAGCGGTTCAGAGGAAAATTTTCCATTCGTACGTGCGATTGATTAGACTGTGCTGTATTAACCTACACTACAGTGCGTTAGCTATAATAATCGTATTTAATAATAGTGGGGGTGGCGGGGGAGAGTAAAACTCACGTTTTAAATTCACATAAATCTAGAAGGGTGCTTAATATTTGTTTAAAATTTAATTTGTTAGTGTGTTTATTCTTTAGTTTTTCCTTTGGGGGTTCACGTGCTCATGTGCTCAAATGGAGGAGCCTCCACTGAGTAACTGGCATTCTCAGCGTTGATGGATGGTCAACTGAGCAGGTTTCACTGTACCATCTTTTTGTTTACGTTTTTACTCATTTTGTATGCAACAGAAAAGAGAATTTCACTTCTTCAAACTTTTATTATTTCTGAAAACTCC
The DNA here is from genome assembly GCA_038373885.1 of Cheiracanthium punctorium. Taxonomy (NCBI): domain Eukaryota; kingdom Metazoa; phylum Arthropoda; class Arachnida; order Araneae; family Cheiracanthiidae; genus Cheiracanthium; species Cheiracanthium punctorium. The sequence continues at coordinate 1,084,124 of JAWZYV010001543.1, forward strand.
TGTACAACACTCATGTTTAGTGGCGAAAAGTCATGAGAAAATAAACTGACTGCATGGTATGATCCCCATTAACCCTTTAACGCGCAGTGTTCCCGCTCTGGGAACAGCAAACTCTGACGTTTTCACTGTTGCCAGTCACGAAGAATAGATTTGATTTCTATAAAAATAGTTGCGGGTGACAGAGCTCCACGAGAATCCTTTACTTGTCATTTTCCGTAAAAAAATTGTTACGATTATTTTTAACAGCACTGGCATCTGCTGAAAAATGGAAGAATACGAGAACATCTGGATAGATTGCCCAATGCTGAAAAAAGGGCAGCCGTTGCTATCGCTCGACTTAACTACCAGCAAGATGGCGGACGATCGAAACGTTCATCGCGTGCCACAGATCTAGAGACCCTTTTTTTGACGCAGCTGGCTGTGCCACGCGATGACCGTTTCGATCGTCCGCCATCTTGCTGGTAGTTAAGTCGAGCGATGGCAACGGCTGCCCTTTTTTCAGCATTGGGAAAGGGTTGCGCCTCAAAGGGTTAAAAGTTATTAAATTCTTCAATCGCTAAGCTTCTTCTGCGTAAATAAAAATAAACCGAGCTATCAACTTTTTTTTTTTTTTAAGTAACTAAAGCTGTTCATAAAGAAAAACAATTTGAACTGCAAAATTATAGGTACAGTAGACCTCCAATAACACGGTACATACGTTCCGTGTTATAGGGATCCGTGGTACGGGTCCTGGGCTAATGCTTCACCTGGAGAGTAAACCACGCTGTCCAACCGCTGCACACCTTATTTGAGCAATTTATTATACATTTCACTTAAGTACTGCTTACTTGATACTACGTATGCACCAGAGATAACTGATATGCACTTCCTCTAAATTAAATCGGGTTTAAATTAGCAGATTTATTTTAACCCATTTATGCCTAGTGTCCCTTTTTTGGGACGGCATTTTCGCTGTTAGTCGAAAACATTATTTATTTTTCCTATCTTTTATTCATGAGTATTGAGCCTCAACTCTACAAAATATTTTAACATGAGCAACTAGGATGTTGATATTTCGATTTTTATGCAAAAGGATTTTAAAAGAAATCATCCCTTGTTCAAGAAGTTGACATCAGAAATGTATCTATTATTTCTGCTATCAGTAAAAATCGAAGAAAGTCGCAAAAATATCCAGGCACAAATGGGTTAATAAATCGTTTTATTTCTCAAGTTGAATAGAATAAAATAATTCATGCAAAAGTTCTTTCCAGATATGTTTATGTACACCACAATTAGAAAGAGCAGACGATATACGAGTCTCTTTTATCATGTTATAGGCACGGTTGCCAAATCAGCAATTTTTTAAAGGTCAAATGAATTTTTTCCGATGTTCATTATTTTAATATTACATGGAATGTGTTATCGAATTTGGCATTAATAAAAGCCAATCTGACAACCATGCCAAGAAGCTTTACCGCTGTAATGTATTTCATGTAAGATTAAAATAATAAACATCGGACAAATTATACCTGACCTTAAAAAAATGCCGATTTGGAAACCCTAGTTTAGGGAACCCGATTGCAATTTTTTGGGTTGTTCAAGGGAGCCGTGTTGTATGGACCCGTGTTAAGGGGGGGGGAGTGTCTACAGTATATGCTTCAATATTACAAGATGGTTCAGTTGAAAATTACAATTATTTAATCAAATTGAACTTTATATCGGTGCACGCAAAACATGTAATAAATGTTCAATAAAATTGATTCGCTTCTCGCAATCTCTACATAATGGATATAATTTGTCTGTCAAAATTTTTAATTTAGAATGACTGGAGACTAACAAGGTGTCTATCTCGGCACACTGAAGAGTAAAACGTTCTCAATAGGATTGTCCCAGACTTAAAACTGGAGCAGACACTAAATCTTCATCTGTGACATGAAAAAATAAATAACTCTAATGCGACAATAAATCTTTTGACATCGATAAAACTAAAATCTATACTCTCATCCATCCTAACATCGAGAAGGCAGACTTATTAAAGAGAACATGACACTATATTTTCTTTTTTTACAAGCCATAAACTAACACTAAACAAGATTCGACACAGCAAAATTAACAAGAGAACAAGCGTGACGTGCCACTTTTTTTTTTTTTTTTTTTTTTTTTTGACGCACGCAATTGCCACCGAACAAAGGGCATTCTACTGTAAGAAAAAAAACTTTTTAATGACCTTCAAACTAACTACATTTGCCATAGAAAAAGGATAAACCGTAGGACAGTACCAACTCACGTGTTCAAAGAGGATGCAAACAAAAGTCCTTTTAAAGAACTGTTAGAGAAAGCATAAAGGACTCGGTTTTACGACCAAATTCAGTATCCATGAATGGGGATTACGATCACACCATCCACCTTTATTCTACGAGCTGCCATAATAACGACCCTCTTGTGAGCTATTAAAAGCTGAATAAAACTGAAAAGCAATTTCAAATCAGGTCTAATTAGAAATGAAGTTATTGAATAGAGCTGTAACGAGGAAGATATGATAGAGACATTTGTCTGTCTTAGAGATGTTGTTTGGACCACTGACATAGCTGTTTATGAGGAAAGACCAAGCTTGTGTAGTGTACATATGACTTGGTTGAACCATTTACAGATCCTCTTGTAAGATAAATAGCTATTCTTTTAAAAGGTGCTTTTAATTTTCGGATACAGTTAATTAATTTGTAACAATAATGAAGATTGGAAGGGATTTCTCTGGGAAAACTGTTAAAAAGTCTGATCATACTATACTCAATTTTCACTGAAGCAAATGTTCAGAAAGGTTCTAAGTTCCAGTTCTCTTTATTTAACACATCTTAAAAATGAACGTATGTAAAAATTCACATACAAATTTAATAATTTGTGATGATCCGAATTAAGAAAGCCTTCATCGCAACTGATTACATATCCTAAGTGGTGGTGATTAAATAGGAGTTAAATATCAAAGAATGATGATCCAAATGTAAAATGACATTTCAAACGAATTATCTGAAATTCTTTGCTTTGAAGTTTAAATTTGCTATTGCCAGACAGAAGCAACCTGGCACGCAATTTAAAATTAACGAAATAATGTGATGGTGTTCCAATAAAAATAGAATCTACGTTCAGTAGAAAATTTCAAGTGTTTCAAAAGATTTTAGCTCTGGAAGAAGGGTTGTAATTTAAAATATGACGGTGAATACAAAGGTTTTAAAAACCAATTTTTGGCAAGACTTCCTATTTTGTATGATATGCAAGTCTAGTCAGTGAGTAAGTTCATCGGAAGAATTTTATCAGTTTTCCAACGGATCATTGCTTAATTTTGATTGAGTAAAAAAGACGTAAATAACATATTATTACCAAAATTTACGAATCCTTTCAAAGTACAATGAAAGACTTATAAAGTTATAAAAACGTAGATTTAAAGGCTGGTATATATTTTTAAAAATAATGATTTGAACTGTACTTATAAAGTAGTAAAAAAGGGAAGGATTTATTCTAATGCAATATATTCCTAAATGTCTAATTACAAATTAATCAAAAGAAAAGTTTTGCCTGTTTCAATATTATTTAAAAAATCTTTTTTCAGAAAGACTTATTCAGCTCCAGAATATAAAAAGATTTTGAGTACAATAAATACGGAAGTTGATATAACATAAAAATAGACTTTTAGGAAGTCTGCATAACAAACTCTTTTTTTTTTTTACTCGAAGTGACGAAAGAAGTTTTAAAAGTATTTCTGTAGTTTTGCATGCGACTCATTTTGTTAGAAATAGATTGATTGTTAGCTATGTTGAATAGGAAATTTTGTTGTATGGGTGTGAGCGAATACAATAAATCAGACAATAACAAGAGAAAAAATTTCAGAGACAATTATCTGGGTTTTAGAAAACAGCAGAAGTTATAATTATTTCGAACAAGGCAGTTTAAAGATAAACAGCTTTTAATGACAAACTATTTTTAAAAGTTTAAAGTATTTTAAAAGTACTTATAAGGTAGTTTTGCATATGATTTATTTTACTATAAGTGGATTCCTCATTATGTTGACTAGAAACTTTTGCTGTACGCGTGCAAAAAATACCATACACTAGCAAAAGAAAATAGAATTCAAAAGGAATCGTTGAGATTTTAGAAAACTGTAAAAATTATAATTATTAAATTTTTTACATTTACAAAGTACATATAAAAAAAATAAACACTTTTAAAAAGAAGCTTTGAAAATGAGTTATTTTAAAATTGTTATTCAGGATTCTCAGTTCACTATTCAATCTATATAAAAGCATTTTTTGAACATTATACTCTCTTAGGATTAAAAAGAAAAACGAAATAACGACATATCAATAAATATCGCTGTAGAAATAATTTAAGTTACAGACAGAAATTTTGTTTACCTCATGTACCATCACAGCTATAACCTTACTAATGAAGATGAAAAAATATGATATGTCTCTTCAAATACTGATCGTTGATAAGTTTTTGAAGCATCCCTGCATGCAGTATCCTGAAGCTTAGTAAGAAAATTCAGAGGGTGCATTTCACTTTTAATTTTCTTTAGCAGATCAATATGAAACACAATATAATTAGTAGAGTTTATATTTTAAAACTGAAATTTTAAATGCATTTCAATACAAATTTCAGTATAGACAACATGCATTATTATTGTGATATAAAACTGTCCAGAAACGTTTATTTATTTATTTTTAAACTTGCAGCTAAAAATAATTTTTTAAATAATATTTAAAAAAATAAGAAAATCCATTTATTTCATTTATCTGTATTAATAGTGCATTGATCCACTCAATGTTTTTGCATTCGATCTAAAAATTTTTTAAAAATAGAAAAAAAACGCTGACTATTGCCAAAAACAGATTAGACTTTTTTCTTAGTATACATGTATGTATTTGGAAAACGTAATATTTCGTTTGGAATGATGCATTTTCCAAAAAGAAGAAAACCACTGCCTTTTAGGGTTATACAGATAATTAGGGATGGGCACGAGACCGTAAGACGAGACGAGACTTCTCGCGGTCTCGCAATTTTGCGAAACGATACCTCGGTGTTCGAGACAAGACCGCGAAACGATACCTCCGGGTGCGAGACGAGCTGAAATACGATACCTCGGGTCAGTTCTAACGCTAAAACAGGCAAATATGGTCATATCAGAACCTCAAGTATAAAAGACATTGTTTACTGACAGAATTTGCCACGCGAATACTATTTCTAGTTCTTAAACATGTAAATCCGAAGCAGACAATTCCACAAGAAAAATTTCAGTCATCCTAAAAGTAGCTTTCATCCCTGAATACTAACCACGCTGTTGACGGCCTTCCGGCATTATGCGTGGGATTTCTTCACTTCAGTTTGATTCCGCACGGTAACGTCTTGCTCCAGTTTCCAGAGGGTTCAGCGAATTTAATACCGAACCCACAGTGAAGAAAAAAAAAAAATCTTCTTATAACACGAAGGAGTCTAGCTCAAGGGCGGATCCAGAAACTTTTTTCGGAGGGGGCGCAAATCGTGAATACTCATTTTATCTAGTGTAAAGCCCATTGGTGGCATCCCCATTTATCTAATGTAAATATATTTTTCTCGGAGGGGGCGCGCGCCCCCTGCGCCCTCCCCCTGTATCCGCCTTTGGTCTAGCTGCAGTTTTATGAGACTTGATCATTACACAAGGACACAATTACAACATTATATCCACCAAAAATAATCATCAGTTAATTAACTATTTCCAGTTGATCACAGGGACTCAGTTTAATACCATGCTTCGCGTTCCACGGCTCCCACTTGACTGGGGTTTTGAATTTTGAGCCAATGGGAATGCTGGTGCTATTTTACATTATTGGAATCTACAAAAGGGATGGGGATGGGGCGAATAAAAATATTCGTAGTTTAAGTTTTATGTGATCAAAGATTACACGTCGGCTATTTCCAGCAAATTGAAATCTGGGAATTGGTGGAATTTTGTCGATACTGTGTTACTGAGAAGATCAAATACACTAGCAAAGCGTACAAAATTCAATGTGAAAGAAGTAATCTAGTTTTACGTTACCTTATACCGGATTCCGTATTGCTGGGCATGCCCTCCTTTACCCTCCCCCAGTGGTAGATTTGCCATTATGTTAAATCACTAAAATAAAATTAAGAATAATGGAAGTTTCGTGGAAGCCTAGTACGGTAATAATATTGCTTCGCTATGTCACAGGTCTAAGGTTCGTTTCTGAACTTGGAGAAGGTTGATTCTGCCTTTCATGACTTTAGTAGGTTTATAAAATGAGGGCCAAGCTTCTTTAATAACTAAACACTGTGGATCCCACGATCATTTGTTCAGGGCATATGCTCCTTCACCACAGGCACAATGGTGCTAAGTGGTCCACTGCCACCTGCTGTTGATGCAGCAAGAAGGTGTACAGATCAAAACAAGTTCACGTGTAAAGAACTTTCTGATTATACTGTGCAGTAGGCTTATGAGGCAACCAACCCCAACACCAGTGACAACCTACTCCGCTATGGGGTTGGTTGTCTCATCCCAAATTTGAATAAAAAAACTGTTTTTCAATATGAAAGAATGCTGCCTCATTTTTTAATATTTTTTTATATGACCGTGAATGTAGGACAGCATTATGGCTAATTTAAAGGCTGCACATTTTATTTAACCTTTTGAGGCGCAACCTTTTACCAATGCTGAAAAAAGGGCAGCCGTTGCCATCGCTCGACTTAACTACCATTGGTGGTAGTTAAGTCGAGCGATGGCAACGGCTGCCCTTTTTTCAGCATTGGGAAATCTATTCAGCTGTTCTCGCATTTTTTCCATTTTTGAGCAGATGTTCAAAATAATCGTGACAATTTTTTTTACGGGAAATGACGTGCTAAAAAGTAAAGGATTTTCGTGGCGCTTTGTCACCCGCAACTATTTTTATAGAAATCAAATCTATTCTTCGTGACTGGCAACAGTCAAAATGTCAGAGTTTGGTGTTCCCAGAGCGGGAACACTGCGCGTTAAAGGGATAATTCCTTGCTTACATGTTTTTGAAATTTCATCTTCGAAACAAAATGGAGGCGTATCGATTGGTTTGTATTTTTTCCCCCGAAGACATCTTCCTCGCTCGAGATGACGACCTGGCTGGATGCTCTGTCATTTAGAGTCCGGCTTTTTTAATGTTTCATGCGCGGGGCAGTCATAAATCACTTTAAGCTGTCGGAAGAAGTTGCCAGTACGCCTCTTTTCTTGAATGGCGCGTCCACTTTTCGCGTGCAGGTCAAGTAAGGATGATCGAGCGCCGAGGCTGAAATAATAATATTATGTTTTGGTTTCGGTCTGTGGGGCAATGCAGCATCACCACGGAGCTGGGTCGAAGTGCCAGTTATTGACGTATGGACTGTCACTGAAGATGCGCTTATTTCAGACGATAATTCTGGGTTGTGTCTCCCGTGGCCTACCGAAGGGACACTGTAAAGTCGTTGAGAAACTACTCAGATAGTTCCGTATTTTGAACAAAGAGAGAAAAAAGAAAAAATATAACAACACAGAAACGTCGAGTAATTCAGAGGAAATCAGCTGCTTTCGGAATATGTATTATAAAAGAAGATAGCAGGATAAGCAATGCATCCATTGAAAAGTGGCAAACTTCTTTCTTTCTTTTTCCTTTTATTTTTTTTTTTAAGTATTCTATATAGAATGTTATCTGATGTGACAGTGTCAAAGTTAGTTTCAGAGTCATAAATCATTTTTTCTGCAAAGGACTTTTTAGGGATGAATGCAGGATCGTACTTTAAAATTTAACCCTTTGAGGCGCAACCCTTTCCCAATGCTGAAAAGAGGGCAGCCGTTGCCATCGCTCGACTTAACTACCAGCAAATGGCGGACGATCGAAACGTTCATCGCGTGCCACAGATCTAGAGAGGCACAGCATGCTGCCGTCAAAAAAGGGGTCTCTAGATCTGTGGCACGCGATGAACGTTTCGATCGTCCGCCATCTTGCTGGTAGTTAAGTCGAGCGATAGCAACGGCTGCCCTTTTTTCAGCATTGGGCAATCTATCCAGATGTTCTCGTATTCTTCCATTTTTCAGCAGATGCTAGTGCTGTTAAAAATAATCGTGACCATTTTTTTTACGGGAAATGACGTGCTAAAAAGTGAAGGATTCTCGTGGAGCTATGTCACCCGCAACTATTTTTACAGAAATCAAATATATTCTTAGTGACTAGCAACAGTCAAAACGTCACAGTTTGGTGTTCCCAGAGTGGGAACACTGCGCGTTAAAGGGTTAAAGGGCGTGTCTATTTGTCTCAATTTATAAGTCGTTCGTCGTTTTCAGCAACAAATCAAATCAGCCACCTATTGTAATTTTACATGCGGTGATAATTATGAGCAAAATGATTTGGTGGAACACTTAACATTTTTGTTCATTAACTATTTATATATATTTCTTTAATATACTGAAAAGTTGTACCTTCACAACAGCTATAATCATAATTTAATACTTCCCGATAAATTCCATCTGCAAAGCAGAAATAAAGACTTCTGCTCAAATAATTCGTTTGATAATAAATTGGTTCTTGATTTTTTTTTTTTTTTCATATCTTCCTTCTACATTTTGACGTAATCAAAAGAAGGCTAACCTCATTTCTTCTGCTAAATACTTATTTCATCAGATAATACTTGCAAAAAAATTAAGATACCCTTTTACTAAGGAAAATTCAGGTTGAAAAATTACTAACCTAAAAGACAGATAATAAAGCTTAGCCTGCGTTTCCATGTAGTAATTAAGACCTAAAAAAGTTTAACTTTATTTTAGGCTGAGGCGCCAGTTCCAACTATTTAGATTTGACCTAATTTACACATATATGTAAAGTAGGCCAGGTAAATTTCTTTCAAATCTCTGACTTAAGTAAATGTTAAATTTTATTAACATTAATAAAAATTAACACTCCCTCATGTCAGTATACAGAAAGCAAAATCTATTTTAAACATCGCAAAGGACAGAAAGATTTCTCCGCTAAACCATGATGTTTCTTTATTAATTTTTCCAACCTTCACTAGAGATAGTTCAATATCTTAGGAACAAAAAAAGTTTTAAACATTTTTTTTTTTTTTTTTTGTAAAATATATTTCTAACAAACAGTAGGTCTTCTAAAGATTAGTTTTACAGTATATCAATTTGAATGCCTGTTTACTGATTAATCTAACAGTTAAAAAAAATCACAGTACACACAACACACACACACACACACACATTTCAGTTTTTTTTAAAAACTTATTCCTCTCTTTAGATAAGTTTGCTTAAAATTTTGTAATGATAAGAATTAAGGTTATGTTATAAAACGCATCCACCTTTAGCCTAGTCACTAAACTCCATTTTCGTAAAAACACGGAAAGTGAAGCAGCACCAGCTTGGCCAATGTTGGGAGGGTGAACTCCTATCTTGGCTGGGACTGCTGTGGGACCGTATACGCTGATGGGAGTTGGTGCACGTAAAATCTGTTCGTGGCTCCAGTGTCCTCCATTTACCTCTGTGGCAGCCGATTTCAGGTGCTAAGTCTGTGATCTGGAATTTGTTCAAAGTTACTAGGCCACTCATAGGGGGCAACGTCGGTCTCCCTAAATGCTGTTCCTCATGTGCGTGCGATGTCGCAAACTCCAATGAGGAATCAATGCATTCTTCCGTCCTGTCTCTCCATTGTGTGAAAAAGGGGGTGGTTTGTGGGGTTTCACGGATTAGCTTTTGTTGGTGGATCCTTACTGGTAGTTAAAAGACCATAAATTTTTCGATTACAATGCCCTATAATTGAAAATTGACCACTAAAAGACTCCTCTTACCCCTTGCAGTTCCGTCCGTTGCACTCACCATCAGTACAGGCCCTAGTAGGCCTGCCCCCATAATGAAATGACCAACATCTGCCGCCCTCGTTGTGATCAAGCCTCCAGCAGGCCACTGACTCGGCTATTAGAAAGAAAAAAAAAAGTTACTAAACGATTATGTTTATGAAATTGGAAAAGGCTAGGAGAGGGTAGAAATAGCATTTTTAGGACTGAGATATACGAAGTGACCCAAAGTATATCATGAGCTAAGCAATGCATCAGCATTCATCTTGAACTAACAAAACTCAAAAACTATTTTCGTAGCTTTAAGCAACAATTTTATGCAACAATAAACTAGACCCTTTAATGCCATTTAAATATGCGTGCATAATACGAAATACTGTATTCAATTTATATTTATTGCTTCAATATGTAAAAACAAATTTTTACGAAATACTTCCGCGTTTCCGCGTTGAATAATACACTTAATTTTTATTTTTTTATTTTTACTTTTATTTGATTTTTGATTGCACAGACTTATTTTCTCCAATTCATTTTTTTATTTTAACTTAAAGATAACATAGATTGTTTCCTTAAATACATAAAATTGCTTGCGATTCAAAATGACAGTTAAATATCTTAAAGAAGATGTTTGATTTACTTTTTTAAGTCAGACATCAATGTCATTATTATGGTTATTCACCTAACATTTTTCATATATTGAAGGAACCTGTCTTTATTATCATTGCTGAACTTTAGAAACAAAACAAGTGCTGACCGGTTCTAAGTTCTTATACATTTAAATTCCGAGAGAACAATGTGTAGATTGAGGCAATATTTAATCTTGATTACATTTTTTATGTCTTTATTTCTTTAAAAAATACCTCATCAACCACATATGATGACTTCTGTAAAATAATGATATATCTGTTGCATCGTTAAAAATATGGCGTATTGAAATGTTGAAGCTTGTTTTGTTAAAAATATGCTCTAATGGTACATAACAATACCCTATTTTGTAGAAAACAATTTTTTTCCCTCTGTAACAATCACAAAACCTTAAACGGCAAACAACTGAAATGTCATAGGATGTAAGCTTCCTCTGTAGCGCAGATGTAAAAAGGAAAAAACAAAAAAACGAAAAAGCTTGTTGCACTCTTGTACAGTATTATAACTTCCATCTAAATTTGTCTACAGCTAAACAGATGTAAATAAACTTTTGAATGAATCAGCTTGTTAGCAGGGGAAATTGATTTCATAAAATTATTCGTAGCTTGTTTTTACCCAGTGATAACGGGTTAAATGAAGTCCAACACAATAAGGTCATCATTTGAACAATTTAGCTCGATCATAATCTTTCTGTTCAATTGAATTCGACTTTGCGGATGCTGTCAGAAGTGTAATGTTTTATTTATGCTTTAAGAATAACAAATGAGGATAAATTATAAAGTCTGGGTGAACAAGAAACTAAGCGGGCTCTGTTAAGAGCTCTGAAGTTGATAGATTCCGACTCCAATGTTTATAATTTCCGAAGATTTTTTTTTCTTTTATTGCTTGCCTATCCTGCTTCAAACGTTCAGCTATCTGCAAGACAATGAGGACAAACTAGCTTAAAATTGTAAGGCAAATAAGTTGCGTTTAAACAACAGCTGCATAAATTTCTAAAAAAAATAAAAATTTAACCAATTTCATGCCGCATACAGACATAAATGTTTATTAAAAAACTATTTTATCAACCTATTTTCATGGTACAGATATTATGAATGTCGTAAGTCAGTTTATCCTAACCACTCGTCCGCGGACCGCTTTCGGCCAGCAAGGCTTTACTACTGCTCTACGTATATCAAATTTATTAAAAAACTAGCAGCAGCAAATGCCGCCCTAACTAAAAATTATATTTATGTAACACTTGATTTGAGAAATAAAATACCTGCTTTTGTAATATTTATCATGTTTGAATGACACGGGTCCGCGACAAATTTTTTCTGTTTTTAAAGCTCCGCGAACGTAAACAGGTTGAGAAAAATTGGCTAAGTTACGCGGGCAACGTAGCGAGTGCATTTAAAATCAACGACTTCTATATTGAAGATAGTAGTATAAATATAGGCAGTATCCATGGGTGTCGGCAAAATGGGCAAGGGGGCACTTGCCCCTCCCTGAATTTTTGCATGCCGCTCTTTATCCCGCTTTTCTGTGCTTCCTAACATAGTCACCATATGTTGAAGTAATTTTTGCCCTTCCCTCCTCCCTGGAAAATTTTCTGTCAACGCCAGTAGCAGTATCTACATAACATGAGGAAACTGCAAATAATGTTTTTCTTTGGGGGGGCAGGGCCGGATTTACACATTTTTGCGCCCTAGGCCAAAGGCCATAATTGCGCCCCCCCCCCCACTCCTCGAAAAATTGATCCATAATTCCAATTAATATGCAAAATAATTCGTTTTTTCTCATCAGCCCTATATGTCCCGTAAAAAAGTGTTTTATATACATTTTTTTTTCAAAAGATTGTCAGATAATTTACATTATCTATTATCATTTCGATAGGAAGACCCTGAATTTTACCATTTAAAGCCACGAAACAGTTCAGTTTTGAGAAACTTATACTTATGAAAAGTCATCGCAAAACAGAGGATTGCGTTGTAGACTTCATGCGATTTTTGGACACGTCAGACGTCCGTCAGTATTCCTACCACAACATTCGAAGTTGGTACAGAAATTCGAAGACTGGATTAGATAAAAACCAGAAAATCGCTTCGTTTAAATCGCAAAGATTTATCGTTAATGTCAGCGATCAGATGATTGTTTGCAGATAAAGTGAATACTGTAACAGTACTTATTTTCTTGGGTTTTCTTCTTTAAATATTGATCTTAGACATATGTAATTAATTTACAAAGTTACTTTATGGTGTCGATTAACGGCACGTGTCGAATAGACGCACCTTGCCTCATCGACCAGCATATAACGACTATGTTACATCATAAAACTATTAAAAGTAGAGTACTATTAAAAGTGGCGTTTTTTCCGCTCACCTTCATTAGCAGCGTCCACATTGGGTAAAGATTCTTTTGACTTTGTCAAATCTTGTTTAACTTTCTGCAAAACTTCGGTATCAGTTTCTGTTCTCGGCATTTTTATGGGTAACATATCAGAATCAGAATTCACTTTTTCTGGCGATCTTTTAGATGGAACTAAGAAACCAGAAATGCTCGTTTCATTAATTGCGCGATGTTTCACCGATATATTTTGGATGAAAGCGTTGATAATGCGATTTCAATTTTTTTTTAAATTATAGACGCATTATACTCAAAGCAACAGAGTTTTTTCTCGAGCAGACATATTTACCGTTCTGTGCGTGTGTGTGCTGTGGTTCTTTTTTCGGGAACTTTGGGATATCGGAAGAGCACAGACGGTCAGACGCCTTTTCGATGGTAACTTACTTTGAATAATTGTTCTCTCCGGTACCCGTCCTTTCCTCAATGTGATTGTTCTGCACCGGATCTCTTAGTTCTGCGACACATGTCGTCGACTTGTGCATGGTCTGTACTGGGGTGCTCTGCGAGGGGGGGGGGTGTTAATGGATCTCCACACATGGGTTTTCTATAAGAAATTGTACTAGGGAAAAAAGGAAATTTTCGGAAGCCACAAACGTGTTTTTCTTGGGCAATAATCACTTAAAGTAAGTCGTTTTCGTTTCTCCTTTCCAGTCCTTTTCCTCGTCCGTGATTGTTCTGCAGGGAACTTCTTTGTTCTGCGCCCTTTAGACCGCTGCGCCCTAGGCCATGGCCTAGGTTGGCCTTATGGGAAATCCCCGGCCCTGGGGGGGAGAAAGGGGTAGGAATGGTTTCCAGACGAAACGAGATGATACAAGGAGGCATGGGTTTGTTTTGTCCCTCGTCTTGCGTCTCGTCTCTCAAATGAGACAAGAAGGTTTCTCATCCATTTTTTGTAAGGGAGGGGGGAAGGTGTTAGGATATTCAGTTATACTATTGGTATACATTACTATTACAACAACAAAAGGAAAAAATGAAAGAAAAGACTAAGAATGAACGAAAAGAAAACAAAAGAGAAGAAAGAATAAAAATGAATTTACACTGCCTTAAACTGGAGCATTGCCAGAAATGTTTCTGGAGTAGGTATAGAAAATATTACCAAAATATGTAATTGAAGCTAATGCATCCTGTTAAAAACCTAGAGATATGGGAATATACAGGGATGTGTTAGGAGATGAACAAGACCAAATAAATAAATAAATAAAAAAATAATAAAAAATAAAAGCTTGTTGGGGCTATTACTGGACAGGACCACTTAGAATAATTTACGAAGCTTGGCTACAGAAAATGAATTTGAAACATCAAAATGAAATGAGTATAAGAATTAAAGTTAGATGCAAAAGCACTTAATGTAGCGAACAGATTAGTTGTCGGGCACATTAAGAGAAGTTTATTAAAAAACTAAACTGTAAAAAAATCTGCCGGTCAGATACACTGGCATAAAATTAGCATGACAATGACAGCTCGTAATTCTTTCCACCTTGCGTCGATAATAAAACAAAGCATCGATCTGTATTGTAATTACAACTGATCTTCTTCAGAATAAATCAGTCGTTGTTATTCCTGTTGCCGAATCCGCAAAATTCATTCGTAAAGCCGGGCGCGCCCAGAAGTTTTACGAATTATGACGGGCGCGTTTCAAGGAACCTCCCGCCCTTCTGGGGGGAAACCCATTGTTTAAACGGCTTTAACCAGTTGCCTATATGGGCGTGATATTGTTCTCAAGATTTTAACCCGTTAAGTTTCTATGGTTTAAAATAACATGTATAAAAACGAAATATATAACACTACATGCAAACCTCTCATTGTGTTTTAAGACAAGTCTTTCACAGGTGTGTTACATACAGCACATCTAATTCTTAATTTTTATAAGAAAAGAATACAACACTTCCGTATCTTCCGGCTATTCTTATTTCTTTATGTAAGGGAGGATGCGAATCATTTCCACGTACTGTAAAGCGTAAGGCTGGTTTTCCTTACTCAGTAACTTTAACTCTTTGTCTACTGACGGTACTTAGAAGTACCGTAAAAATATATTTTTTTTAAAAATTCGTTAATTAATCGTAGGCATTTCTTTGAAAAATCTCTACCAAATAATTCATTTAATCAGATTCCATCGTGACTGCATGTTCTATTAAAGTAAGATTGTTTTAAATGGATAGCTTTCCACTCACTTTACGATCACATCAAACCAACGGAAAGGATGCGAGCATTAGTGAATTTTCTGACATTGGTTTTATAATTAGAGGATTATATTCCCCAAAAATGTGTCATAGCCACCAGACGCATAGCTAGTGCTTATTTTTTTACTTTTCTTTTATATTACTTTAATTATATTGCTCATTCATTGTCTAACTAAAACAAAATAAAAGAAACAGTTTCAAGTTAATATCTTGGCATTTCTTAATTTGTTAGATTAAGGGCTTTAGCCCTTTAACGCGTAGTGTTCCCGCTCTGGGAACACCAAACTTTGACGTTTTGACTGTTGACAGTCACGAAGAATAGATTTCATATCTATAAAAATAGTTGCGGGTGACATAGCACGTCATTTCCCGTAAAAAAATGGTCACGATTATTTTTAACAACACTGACATCTCCTGAAATATGGAAGAATGCGAGAATAGCTGGATAGATTGCTGAAGAAAGGGCAGCCGTTTCCATCGCTCGACTTAACTACCAGCAAGATGGCGGACGATCGAAACGTTCATCGCGTGCCATCTTGCTGGTAGTTAAGTCTAGCGATGGAAACGGCTGCCCTTTTTTTAGCATTGGAAAAAGGTTGCGCCTCAAAGGGTTAAAATCTGCAGTTTAGCTGCTTTTTAGGAATTTCAAGTAAAATCTTTCTTCGTCCTGTATCAAAAATTACTTTCTGTAGTTCCGAAAACTATTAACTTGAGAAAATAAAAAAGGCTTAATAAAAAGTGTTTATAAATTTTAATTTAATTCATATTTAGTGGATACATTCGTTATGTTTGCTTTGCTGCATAAAAAAGTGTTTTAATTTAGCTTGAAACTAAAATATTTTCCCATTTTGATGTGGATTTCACACAGAGCATTAGGTACTAAACGAGGTTTTTGAAAAATAACAGATACACATGTAATTTATTGTCGTCAATATATTTAGTTTAAAGAGGATTCAGTTTATTTTCGTATCATTTTAATATAACAGGAAAAGAAGCCCAGGCGTGGCGCTAGGCTACTTTGCGCCCCCTGCAAAAAAAAAAAAAAAAATGCGCCCCCGTTTATGCTCTAGATCAGTACGACTAATCGAAAAGGCGCGCCTTCGAAGACTGCTCCCCGATGCGATGCTTACCTTGCTTACCGTGTCGGGCCGCCCCCTAAGAAGTCCTAATCTATTAACGATTCCGATCCTGAAGATCTTTTAAAACCACAAAAGAAGCATTATCTTCGAAAACTTAAATTTCTAAACTATGGTATGAATGCGCATTCATTTAAGCAAGAAGAAAAAAGAAAAATAATACATAAATGGAAGAATTATTGATTTATTTTCTGTCACAATAAGTACTGCATTCTCAGGAATGATATATTTGTTGTCCTTTCTTTTACTTCGCGCATTTTAATAGCAACTATATGATTTTATTTGACTTATGTTTCATTCGACCCAAAATTGTTTACCTTTTTATCTGATGAATCAGGATTTTTAAATGCCAGAAAGTTGGATGGGCTTCGGAAGGATGTTCTAAAAGGCTTCATCCAATAAAATCATTTTTGTTGAAATAAACTTCTGATGTATGATATAAAATTCGAAGAGAAAACCTGCGGTTTCTTGGGTGAAATCCTACTGTGTAATAACAATAAAACCGATGTAATATTGTTAATTTTGCGACCTATAAAATATATACCATAAATAATGTAATATCAGTTAATTCATCCAGACATTTAGGGAAGAAAAATAATCTGTTTTTGCGATTTTATTATTAAAAGTATAATTTAAGATCTTCTTGTCTTAAATTATAAATCAGATATACAAAGTTCGTTTTGAAGGTCGGTTTATAAGGGGTTATCGTAAATAAGATGTGCTGAGTGCATGTGCATCATATGCAGCATATACATAATTAACCCACCATTCAACAGACACACATGGAAATTTACAAAACTGCCATGTCAGTAAAACGCTGCTATGATGAAATGTCAAAAGAATCAGTTCACAATATAAGCTAAACTGCTATTGGAATCGCAATTCAAAGGCAGTTTTTTTCTTTGTCTTTTTTTTTTATAAAGAAATTAAACACTAAACCGGTTGCTATTAAAAATCAACTACGTTGGTTTTGAGTTCCAGTAATGTATGGGGTGAGGGGTGGGGGCGGGTGTAGTTCTGTTGTGTTCTACGGGTGCCACTTGAAATAACTACGCTTTTGCAGATAAAAGATTTTATTCCCCCTAAAAAATGACTCTTTATGACATGAGGTACCTAAATACCACTTCAGATTGTTCTTTAACGAGTCCAAGTCCCTCATAAGCGTCTTTTTAGGGTTGCTTGAAAGTAAGATCTCTAGGATAAGTCTCAGTGCCTACCTCCAAAGTCGAAATCTTAACTCAGATGGCAACTGCATGACCATTCATTCTACTTGGCACTTCGTGCTCCTATTCCAAGTGCACTTGGCATTTAGTAGGCGTTTAGGACCCTTCATGATTTCGGCTTTTACCACCCCAAACACACACATCAAGGTCTTATCTGGCAGTTAAAATGCAGTGGTTCAATCTCTCCATCTTACCACCCGGATTTAGACTACACAAGGAATGGTCGGTTCTCTTGTTTCTTTTTTTTCCCTTACCCTGGTATAAGAATCATTTCGGATTTCTTGATCTGCCAAAATGACAACGACCACTTTTCACGGTTTCCGCTCTCCTTCTTTTTACTTCCGTTGTTTCATTTTTTATTTTATATGTCTGTATCGATAATTAACTCAGATCTTCACTACACAGAGTGCCGTGCCGACCAAAAAAGAGAAGAAAATGATTCAATTTAATTTTTGATATTTGGGAAGGACGGAAGTGTATATAAAAATAAGTTCGAACATTAGAATCTTAAAATCTGTAATTTAGAGAAGGTTTTTTAAAAAATCAGGTTTCTGAGCAACATATTTATATCTAGCAGTGGCGTAACCAGAAATTTTTTATCGGGGGGGGGGGTGTTCGACTGCTACAACTCATATATATGTATACGTGTGTGCGATAAGGGAGTGCAGAATATACATTTTGTATGGCAAAAAAATTCCTCATGGGGGTGACCCCCTTTCCCCCCCCTCTGGCTACGCCATTGATATCTAGATATCACAGAAAGGAAAAAGATCAGCTATTGCAACTTAAGTTTTTTATGTTTTTCTTTCATTGAATTAATTGCCTTGTTTTTGATTCGAAAATAGATAGCAATGTATAAATAAAGATGAACTTTGTGAGTTTTAACTTGTTCGCATTAGCTGTTGAGAGAAATCACACAATTTTTCTTCCAGACTAGATTTGGTTTCTGACACTGGATTTTGAAAGCCAACGCGGCCCCACCATCCAGCATTTCAAGCACAAATGGGGACTTCATATATGCGAAGTGGTATATAAGTTCAGGTTAAAAGGGTGGAAAATCCTTAAATTTGCCATCCCTAGTAATATTACAAAACTAAAAAGAAATATGGCCATGAACTATCTTAGGATGAGAGTAATTTTTTCATGCCCGAATCCATTCAAAAATATATTGAACATATTTAATATTGCATGAATTAGAAGAAATCTACAAAACAAAAAATAAAATCTGTCGTCGGAGAGAAAGAAAACATTCTCAGCAAATCTGTTAACTTTTATCTGCGACTCCATTTTGTGAAGAAAAAAAAACGAATGCAAATATAGACGACATTTCACACCTGTTATAACAGTCCAGAACCATAAAATATTTTGTGATAACACCATAAAAGCGGTTAAACAGACTCACAGAAAAAAAAAAAAAAAACACTTTTGTATTTATCAAGCGTCCTAAGCGGATATGAATAATTTAGTAACAATTCACATAATTTTTACAACTACTGGCTGGCAACACCATATTTTGCTCACAAAAATGTGCCTTGTTCTTTCCACATTCAAGGACTAGCATTGTTCCGATGCGATGAATAGAGTGAAAAAGAGGCCACATATAATTTAGCAGAATATGAAAAAAAAAAAAAAAAAAAAAAAAAAGCTCAGTTGTGTCAAAATAATATTTTATAACATGCGCAAAAAACACTTTGATATTGATTTCGTTATACTTGTAACGACCAATTTGTATTGTTCCATTAATACTTTTTCCTTGACTCCTTCATATTAATACTGTTTCTTTCTGTGGGTTTTTAAAAAGTTGTATTGAAATGCCAAGGTCCAGTTGTAATATTTAACCCAAAAGAAATGACGAAGTGTGAATTTACATTGTAAACAAATAATTTTATAAATAATCAACATTGAAAACGTTTGATAAAAGCAACATTAAAATAACACCAAACATTAGACTAAGAACATACGGAGGAGTTTCTCTCTCGCTCGTTCTCTAGTTTCGCTTCCTCGTGAGAAGTAAAGTAGTATAGTAATCGCGTAAGTTTTAGTCTTAATATTTCATCGAAAAAATAGATTTTGACCATTTCTAAATTTTCATGTTTGACGTCTGACGCAATGTCCGTTTGCGCTTATGTACGTTACTTATATGCATGTGCGTGGTGATGTCTGTATGTACGTCATTCGCCTAACTCAAAAAAGATCAGCCGTAAAATGTTGAAAATTCGTATTTAGGATTGCTCTAACATCTAGTTGTGCACCTCCTTTTTCGATTGCGGGTATAGTTTATTTACAGGGTTATTCAACACACTTTCGCCATCTCAGAGCATGCACTATAGCCGGTTTCCGGCCACAGAGCAGAAATATGCTAGAGAGCGCAGCACCATTCAAAAACCTTTGCGAGGGCGAGTATAAGGCGAGAATGAACCAGGCGAGTTGCGCAAAGAGGTTAAACTTGTGTTTTATCGCCTCATTTGGACAGTAGTAAGTGTAGCTACAGGTGAAATTGACTGTCAGCATGTGCATTACAAATCCTCTAGGTGTAAAAAGAAATATCGTCAAGACTTAGTGGATGTGGATGCATTGAAATATGCTTCATTTATAAAAAGTACGTTTTTAAAAATGTGAAAAAATCCACTCTCCAGTGAAATGTTATCCCAGAACCTTTTACAAATCATAAATTGCATCCATATGCAGAGAAATTATGTACAGCTGCGGAAAAAAAAAAGGCCCACTTGTACATTTTTCGGCCGTCGTTCGTCGCACAGCAAAGTTACAGATACCAATCGTTTACGATTGACGCACACTTTAATTTGCTATGCATTAAAAATTGCATAAGGGGCCATCTACATATTAAAATTCGCACCAATTTTTTTTTTCTCAATAGCAACCCCTAGATTTCACTTCATATTTCAAAAAGTTAGCTCATTTTAACCCCGGACACCAATTTTCAATAAATTTGGACAGAAAATGAGTGAGTTATGAGCACCCAAAATCCCCCTCCCCCTATGTTAAAATATTTTTTCATACTTCAATTCATATCTCATATAATATTGGTAGTAAGAAATTGATTTTTATTCGCACTATTAGAACTAAACGACCCAAACATAATTTAATGTTATTATGATTTTTAATAAATCAATAATATGAATTATGAATTATTAAATTAATATTCAAAAAAATTATGAATAGCGACCTAGCCAAATTTCGATGGAAATAGATGCAGAAATTAATATTACATGGCTGTGCTAAATTTCAAATTTTTACGTTCAGTAGTTTAATTTATCTATATAAATAAAATTAGACTTTTGTCTGTACATTTCTTTGAATTAAAAAATTTTGCGATTTCTATCCGTTTCAAGCACCCGGAAATACGATGCGACCCTCAAAAAAAAGTTTGTCTGTCTGTCATTCTGTCATTCTGTCCGTGACGCTTTTTTTGTTTAAGCATCACGTAAAGACGACTGAAGCGAATGATATGAAATTTGGTGTCATGATAGGTGGTCACTCAACTTAAAACATAGGCGTCGAATTTTTAAAAAATCTTGATTAGATTTTCAGATTTTGCGAAAATCGTTTCAAACTGCGTAAATTTGTGTTCAAGCATCACGCAAAAACGACTAAAGCGAATGATATGAAATTGAGTGACATGATAGGTGGTCACTCAACTTAAGACATAGGCGTCCAATTTTTAAAAAATCCTGATTGGATTTTGAGATTTTGCGAAAATCCTTTCAAACTGCATAAATTTGTGTTCAAGCATCACGTAAAAACGACTGAAGCGAATGATATGAAATTGGGTGTCATGATAGGTGGTCACTCAACTTAAAACATAGGCGTCGAATTTTTAAAAAATCTTGATTAGATTTTCAGATTTTGCGAAAATCGTTTCAAACTGCGTAAATTTGTGTTCAAGCATCACGTAAAAACGACTAAAGCGAATGATATGAAATTGGATTTCAAGATAGGTAGTCACTCAACTTAAAACATAGGCGTCGAATTTTTAAAAAAATCTTGATTGAATTTTGAGGTTTTGCGAAAATCCTTTCAAACTGCGTAAATTTGTGTTCAAGCATCACGTAAAAACGACTGAAGCGAATGATATGAAATTGGGTGTCATGATAGGTGGTCACTCGACTTAAAACATAGGCGTCGAATTTTTAAAAACTCTTGATTGGATTTTGAGATTTTGCGAAAATCCTTTCAAACTGCGTAAATTTGTGTTCAAGCATCACGTAAAAATGACTGAAGCGAATGATATGAAATTAGGTGTCATGATAGGTGGTCACTCAACTTAAAACATAGGCGTCGAATTTCTTAAAAATCTTGATTAGATTTTGAGATTTTGTGAAAATTGTTTCAAACTGCGTAAATTTGTGTTCGCACATCACGTCAAAACTACAAAGGTGAAAAAATGGTATTTGGTGAAATGATAGGTGGTCACCTTAAACTATAAGCATCTAAATAAACCGATCCGATTTTGGGATTTTGCGAAAATCGTTTCAAACTGAGTGAATTTTTGTTCACGCATTACGTAATAACGACTAAAGCGAATGATAGGAAATTTGGTCACATGATAGGTTGTTGCTCAACATAAAGTATAGGTGTCCAATTTTTTAAACATTTTTATTAGATTTTGAGATTTTGTGAAAGTTTTCCCAAAATGCGGTTATATTTCTTCAAGCATCGCGTAATAACGACTAATACGAAATTTGGTGATATGATAGGTAGTTGCCAATCTTAATTTATAGGTGTTGAATTTTTAAAATATTTTGATTACATTTTGAGATTTTGTGAAAATCGTTTAAAAATGCTAAAATTTTTGTTCCAGCAGCACGAAATAAAGACTGCGGGGAATTAAACGAAATTGGGTGACATGATAGGTTGTCACTCAACTTAAATTCTAGGCTTAAAATTTTTCAAAAATGTTGATTAGATTTTGAGATTTTGCGAAAATCCTTTCAAACTGCGTAAATTTGTGTTCAAGCATCACGTAAAAACGACTGAAGCGAATGATATGAAATTGAGTGACATGATAGGTGGTCACTCAACTTAAAACATAGGCGTCGAACTTTAAAAAAAATCTTGATTAGATTTTGAAATTTTGCCAAAATCATTTCAAACTGCGTAAATTTGTGTTCGCACATCACGTAATAACTGCAAAGGTGAAAAAATGATATTTGGTGAAATGATAGGTGGTCACTCACCTTAAACTATAAGCATCTACAAAAAAAATCCATCAGATTTCGAGATTTTGTGAAAATCGTTTAAAACTGAGTGAATCTTTGTTCCCGTATTACGTAATAACGACTAAAGCGAATGATATGGAATTTGGTCACACGATAGATGGTTGCTCAACATAAACTATAGGTGTCCAATTTTTTAAACATTTTTATTAGATTTTGAGATTCTGTGAAAATTCTCTCAAAATACGTTTATATTTCTTCAAACATCACGTAATAACGACTAATACGAATGATACGAAATTGAGTGATGTGATAGGTAGTTGCTAATCTTCATTTATAGGCGTGGAATTTTAAAAATATTTTTCTTACATTTTGAGATTTTTCGAAAATGGTTTAAAATGCTGAAAATTTGTTCCAGCATCACGAAATAAAGACTGAAGGGAATGAAACGAAATAGGGTGACATGTGATAGGTTGTCACTCAACTTAATTTCTAGGCTTCAAAATTTTCAAAAATGTTGATTAAATTTTGAGATTTTGCGAAAATTATTTCAATATGCGTAAATATTCGTTCGCGCATCCCATAATTACGACTAAAGGGAATGAAATGATATTACTTAGTTACTCTCTAACCTGTAATATTTTAACAATACATGAAAATTATAACTTCGCTTTCTTTACTTTGGCAACATACTACATCCATTCTGTGTACTCCTACAATGCTGACGAAAGTTCTTGCTTTTTGGAAATTTTCATTCACTAACCCGTCGAGGACGGGTACTTCAGCTAGTATTAAATAAAATGTGTTATTTTCATAAGTTAAGGGACCATATATAAATTTATTAAGTGAAAATTTTTTGAAAATTGCATAAAATAAATGTAAATTAGATTTATTTTGTGCAAAAACGCAGTAAAAGATACCAGTATTAAAAATATCAAATTTTGAAGCAAATAAATTAGAGGTTTTTGCAGTTTGTTGGGGATTCTATAAAGCGTGTATTGTTGCGTCCGCTACCATATTCCCCCAAATAAAATATTTTCCAGCTATAGAATTAGATGCAGTAGATGTATGTCTTCTAATACAATCCTATTTATGAAAAACTAACATCCTCAACTTTCCAGGCACGAATGTGACCTTTTTTAATATCGGAAACATTAGGTCTTTGGAATTCCCCATACTTTATCAAACATTCAAAATCACGTTTTTCTGTAAAAAAAATTTCATCTAACTATAAATTAAAATACCGCCAAAAGTCTTAAGAATATTGCACATTGCAGGCGATAGTATTAAATGAAGAAAGTGAAATAACAAACACAGTGATAATATTGGGTCGGCAAAAAAGTAATTGCGTTTTTTACATGAAATTCAAACAAATAAATTTTCAATCATGAAACCATTCTTTAAGTTCGACCATAGCTGAGTCGAGCAATATTCATGCTTGTAGTCAGAAGAGCAGAGAGCAGCCTCTAACTCTTGCCAACATTTCAGCTGTCTAAGAGAAACATCAAGGGAAACACTGAATAACAATTTCAAAATTACAAAGATTTTCAAAATCCTTAGCAGTCATTTTGCATTTTTTCCTTAAATCATGTGTACGAACCAAGGAAGTTATGAACTCCCGGGTCATTTGGACCACAGACTAAATATTCTATTCTACCCTTGATATTCGCAGTACAAAAAAACTTTAAGAGAGATGGGAACAATATTTTCCTTGAAAATAATAGTAATTTCTTTTAATTCTCGCGAGCGAATTAAATGAAAGGCGAAAAGTTCGGAACCTACAAATAGCGTTTTTCAATTTGCAGAAAGTCCCTTAAAAATGCGCAAAAATGAATTCGCAATATCTCCGGAAATTATCGTAGAAAATTGGTGAAAATTAATATTTAGGGTAATTTGAAGGTTTTCTTTCGTTTAATACAAGTCAAAATATGGGGTTGCCATTGAGAAAAACGAAGTTGATGCAGAATTAAATATGAAGACGGCCCCTTATGCAAATTAAATTAATAGTAAATTAAAGTACGCGTTATTTGCAAACGAATGGTGTATATAACTTTGCTATACGACGAACGATGGCGAAATAAAGAGCAAGTGGGCCTTTTTTTTCCCGCAGCTGTACCATATTTTTTCTTTAAACTATAACCATGAAAATGGAAATTAGTCACGAATTCTCCTTGGAAATTAGAGAGAGTTGGATGCGCAAGAATTATGCGCGTGAGCACCAAATCGCTCTTTGTCCCTTGTATTATATTTTATGGTTCCGGTGAGCAACCAGAGAACCATTGTGGGATGTGACATCGGGCAAAGAAGGAGATTCGTCTCTTCGCCCGATGCGACTTTCCCGACTTTGGAAACCCGATGCTTTGGATTGTGTCTTTTTAACCCTTTAACGTGCTGTGTTCCTGCTCTGGGAACACCAAACTCTGACGATTTGACTGTTGCCAGTCACGAAGAATAGATTTGATGTCTATAAAAATAGTTGCGGGTGGCATAGCTCCACGAGAATCCTTTACTTTTTAGCACGTCATTTCCCGTAAAAAAATGGTCACGATTATTTTTAACAGCACTGACATCTGCTGAAAAATGGAAGAATGCGAGAGCAGCTGGTTAGATTGCCCAATGCTGAAAAAAGGGCAGCCATTGCCATCGCTCGACTTAGCTACCAGCAAGATGGCGGACGATCGAAACGTTCATCGCGTGCCACAGATCTAGAGACCCTTTTTTGACGCAGCTGGCTGTGGCCAAAAAAGGGTCGCTAGATCTGGGGGCACGCAATGAACGTTTCGATCGTCCGCCATCTTGCTGGTAGTTAAGTCGAGCGATGGCAACGGCTGCCCTTCTAGCAGCATTGGGAAAGGGTTGCGCCTCAAAGGGTTAAATGATGAAATCGGATAAGCATGGGTAGAATAGTGGGTGTAAGTGCGCTCGTTGTGGGGGAGTGCGATCCCCCCATCTCCCTCTGTCGGATCTGCCCCTGCTTAGAGCAAACAAACCCCTTTTTGACGGTCATTCGAAAACGCTCAGTTTTTTAAAAGTAGTGCCATCATCAGAAGGTGATTAAATTTCGATTAGGCTTTTTCCACTGCGCATACGAGTGAAAGAAACAAGAGTTCGAAAAAAAGGAAACACATTTACCTATTGTTCAACGGTGTGTCAAGCTGTAACCGAAATCATTAGCGACGCATGCTTTTATTTTATTTACGAACGGCGACCGACGGTTGCTTGTGGGTGTTCGGTTCAGAGAGAGTGAGTCTTGGCAATAAAAGAAAAGAAAAGAAGAGAAAGGATTGACATCCAAGTAGACACTTATTAGTGCCATTACATTCAAGGTGAAGGTGACCCGAAAATTAGATCTTGTTTTTATTCAGTTAAATGAGACGGTGCTGTTTGTTTCATGTTTAAAGGTAGAAGAAAAAGTTTACGTGAAGCCGTTGAAAAAGAGCGACAAAGATCCAACTTGACTTCGTGCTGTTTAATTGTTCTACGTATATTGTAACGGTCGTTCGGATGTCAAACAAAGCAGTTTGAAACGTACTTAGATGTTTTATTTTTTTTTAACTGTAAGAGTCTCGAAAATGCAATTAAAGTCGGTATACTGTACAATACTGCATATGACAGAGTTGCAAATTGCAAGACTAAAAGAAAAATGACCTTGAATTATAAAAAAAAAACAATAGATGTTTAATTTAAACATGACTGACACTTAAAATACGATACGTAAATGTCATTTCAATGAATATTACATTTAACATTTTTATGATTGACAAAGTATAACAGAAAAACAGATATAATAACTTGCTTCTAAGATAAATTTGTATTTGCCATTGCCAAAGTGTAGAAACTATTTCTCTATTTCTCCGTGCTTTTTTAAATGATAAGCAGCTTCGGTGAAAAAATAAATTACTTCTAAGTTATGCATTATAGTGTATTCAAGTACAGTACTAATAGCAAGAACATTAAAAAAAGGCTGGTGTTTACCAAGAAATATAGATTTTTCTGAGTGACACACATATATAAAAAATAATACAGTATCAATATTTCGGATGATACAAAAGGGCCCACCTTTCTTCAGCTGAAAAAAGTTTCTAAATCGGTAGAGATAATTACATACATATATATATATGTATGCATACTTTCCCCAAGGTAATTCTACAGAACAAAGTATTAATTTTTGGCTCACTATTCATGTTTTCCGAAACATTTCTGTTTATGCAAACCACAATTACAGTTAAAAATACACTAATTGAGTTTTTAAATGAAATTCTATTGTTTAATTAATTGATTAGAAGTGTCTTAAGCAAAATTCGTCTACTTTG
This sequence comes from Cheiracanthium punctorium, assembly GCA_038373885.1. Taxonomy (NCBI): domain Eukaryota; kingdom Metazoa; phylum Arthropoda; class Arachnida; order Araneae; family Cheiracanthiidae; genus Cheiracanthium; species Cheiracanthium punctorium. The sequence goes on from JAWZYV010001543.1 coordinate 1,111,002, forward strand.
TGTACATTAATTTATTTTTCTGCAAAACTGAATAGAGTGCATTTCTAGCTACTTCTGTGCTATTGATAAGAAGGGAAAAAAATGTATATTTTTTCTCATATTGTATATGCGTTAAATTCACTCCTTATTTTACAGTCTGGAGATAGTTTGTGTCTGTGGTATCTGCATTTCGTTACCTCATCCATCTAATCTGCATAGTCAGAATAATAGTGACGATAATAATGTCCTTTTATTCTCTTATTACCTCATAATCAATAATTGTGCAGTATAATTTTACGTTGAAGTTATATGCCATCTTACATTAATCTCTTATTTGGAAAAAAATGAATTAAAATAAAATCACACATTTTGTCTACTTTGTGGAATTCACTTGATCGCGGAGTGAATATTTTAAAGTTTCTTGTTAAATGTTACTCATTTTCTGTTGTAATGCGAAGTATACCTATCGTATACCGAAGTTTTCTTTCTTTCTTCCTTCCTTTTTTCTTTCGAACACCTAACAATAAAAACATTTAATGATTCCATCATGCATTTTTGCAATTTTTTTCTTTTCTTTATTCTTCATTACTTTCTTTAACTTTCTTTTTTTCCTTTTTCTTAAGACTAATGAAATTTAACACTTTTCAGTTTTCTCCCAAAATACTCCAAGTAAAAAATGGTTGACTGACATGCCTATAACATAATTTTTAACCTTGAATATTTATAAAAGACTACTCCTTGTCACTTGAATCCGAAACATTGAAATGTAAAATTTCAAAATATTTAATCACCAACGAAAATATCTAGAACGAGATATCTCTTTAAGTAAATTAGATTCATGGCTGTTGAAAAGATATTAAGAAATTTCTTTTTTTTTTTTAAGTTACTTATTAATTTTTTCAGGTAGCTTTTTTATTTATTTATTCAAACTAGTCTTCATTTTTTACTTTTATATAAGCACTCACCCGTATAGCAATTATTGAAAAAATATCTTGTACTTTATTACAAGAAAAATGTATTTTATAATTTAAGAGGCATATTTATTTCGCAATATTTGACTGAATATGATTAAAAATGAAAAGAATTTGCATTTAAGTAGACTAAACATAAATGCTTAACAGATAAAATGGCGTAAAAAATAATTAAATGAAAAGAATATAGGCTAATTGTTGTAGATTTTGTAGGTTGACGAATGTAATAATGGTGTGAAGTAGTATTATTTATATGTTTTACATATTTAAATTTGCTTGAGGAAAAACATTACCACCAATTGGAATTAAACCAAAATACATATTTCTAAATTGAAGTTTTCAGAAAGAATAATAGAATTGAAAGAAAAAACGCGAAAAAAACCTTTGTTGTGTCCTCATTCCAAAATAAATGGTTGCACTAAAAATTAAACAGCTACTAGAAATTATAAACAATATGCTCAACCATTGATGTAGTAGACATTTGATGAAAAACTAAATAAACTGCAACAATTTTAATATTCAAAATTTACAAAAATGTTGCAAAGAAATAAAATAGATTTAAAAAAATAAGCAAATGAAACTAACACTGCTAGAAAAATATACATATGTCATACTCCCTTTTTTTTTTTTTTTTTTTTTTTTTTTTTTTGTCTTTCTTCATCAAATTTATTTCCGTAAATGTAACATTGATCTGGAATAGCCTTAAAAAGTTAATGCAAGGCATTTAATGTAATAAAATTCAACTAAGTTTGCCACTGATTGTTTTTTTCTTACTAATTACGATTATGTTGATTAAATTTTGTTGCAAAACTGTACTCGTGATTTTCCATAGTATTTGCAGTAGAATCTCGATATAATGAATTTTCAGTGACCCAATATCAAATATGCTATTTTGAAATGTTCGTTAAAGCTAAAATATCGTTGTGACTGAATTTGTGCTACATAATTTCCTTTTAATAGTTAATTTTATTCGTTAATTTGAAACATTCGTAAAAGTGGAGTTTGCTTTATAGAAATTTTGCAACATAACATGTAGAATTGGTTAATACTATCTGCACAGTTAAAATTACTGTACATGTTTATTAATTCCCACTTAAGCAGACAAAAATATTTGGATTAACCCCGCATTCCTCACACACAAACACACACACACAAGAGGACAGAGCATTTTTATGGTTATCGGTAAGTAACAGGAAGAATTTGTTTTCTGAGATAAATTATTTCTTTCCATTCTACCATCTTTAGCATGTGGATATAGTTTAAGCCCGTTTTCTCCGTAACGCATGTTTTGAAACAACTTACCGCATTCACAATTCAAGACGGAGAGCATCTTCTATTAATGGCTATGTCATTTTATCTCTCACCCCCTTTATTGAAAATTGTCCGAATATTGTGTTCCAAAAAAGCGACATAAAACTGCAACATAATTTTTCATATATTTAAATACTATTAGTTCACAACAGCTTTAATCTATTGTTACAATATTTCGTAAGCTGTAGAATATGCTTCACAAGTATTTTTTACATGTATTTAAATACTATTAGTTTACAACAGCTTTAATCTATTGTTACACTATTTCGTAAGCTGTAGAATATGCATCCCATGTATTTTTCTCCCATGTATTCTCTCTATGGTTACAATCATAAAAATTTCAACATAGGGTTACCAAGCGAAATACGCGAAAGATGAGAGATAACATAACATAGTCAATTAATATCGTTTTAATATGGCAATAATGAAACTGTTGTGTTCGTAAACTCCCGCGACGGAGTACGTAAAGCAGTCACCAAGTGACAAGCACAATTATACTGCTACTTCTGAACTTTCTTAATGATGCGACAGCGCGCTATCCATTCATTCTGTTACAAGGTAGCTACGAAGCTAGTAGCTCATTTCTTCTTCAATGTAATTCAATAAGATTTTAATTATAGGAATTAAGTTTGATCTTTAGTTTCTTATGTTTTTTTAATCAACTCACGGCCACAAGAGCTGGCGACGAGGATTAACGCAGAAAATGTCCGATATTGCGGATTTAATATCAACGTTGAATAGATTTGTACAAAAGCTTCAAGAAACGTCGGCAACTTCGACTACAGAATCCAAGGTAAGCACTTTGCTCCAAACACAGTCATTAACATTTGAATGCTTCGATGAAAGTAATGAAACGTTTGACGAATATATTCAAAGATTAGAAAATTACTTTAAATTAAAAGGATTATCAGACACTACTCAAGAAACATTAAACGCAAAGCAGTTGATATTATTGAACTGTTTAGGTCCGAAAAACTATCACTTATTGGTAAAATCATACAAGCCGGTGCCCACCCCATGTAAACATGGCGACAGTCACTGGAGCTTGGCGACCGCCAAGCTCCAGCGACTGTCGCCATGTTTACTAGTCATTCTAGGCAACCAGTGGTCCGTTTTTAACTAAAAAAACCCCAGTGGATTCAGCAACCTAGTTGTACAGCTATCTAAACTAGGAAACCAGTGGTCTGTTTTTAACTAAAAAAACCTCAGTGGATTCAGCAACCTAGTTGTACAGCTATCTAAACTAGGCAACCAGTGGTCCGTTTTTAACTAAAAACACCTCAGTGGATTCAGCAACCTAGCTGTACAGCTATGTAAACTATGCAACCAGTGGACCGTTTTTTACTAAAAAAACCTCAGTGGATTCAGCAACCTAGTTGTACAGCTATGTAAACTATGCAACCAGTGGACCGTTTTTAACTAAAAAAACCTCAGCGGATTCAGCAACCTAGTTGTACAGCTATGTAAACTATGCAACCAGTGGACCGTTTTTAACTAAAAAAAAAACAACAGTGAACTAAGCAACCTAGTTGTACAGCTAATGTAAACTGGGCAAACACTGGCCCGTTTTCAACTCAAAAAAACATCGGTGGATTAAACAACCTAGTTGTACACCTCTTATAAAGTCAGTATGATTAGAATAGCACGTAAATAGCACTTACGAAAACATAAACACTTCAAATATCAATTTAAAATTCACATTAAAAACCTTAAACATTGCAAAGAGTCGTTAAAAAAGAGCACTTACCTCTATTTTTTTTTTTTAAATAACCGCTCAGAAATGTCCCCAACACCCACCGGCTTATAACGTACTATATTTCTAACAAACACACACAAATTCTTTTCTTATATTAACATAACACATTTCATTCCCTTCCATCAATAACGCAAACAATTTCAAATTCCCAAACCTGACGAAACACGTATTCTTTATGGTTGCCAGTCACAACTACCACCGGCAGTTGGCGGTGCATCGCTCACTCTCGCGTCAGATTGTTCGCCAATGATTTGTAAACAAACCATTGATATGTAAACAAAGCACCGTATACGGAATATAGTCCCACTTATTATCGAGTTTAACAGCACCAGATTTACCAGCAACGCAAACATATGATGAGCTTTTGAAGCTATTAAAAGAAAATTTAAGTAAAAGAATAAATATTTTAACGGAGCAACATAAATTTTTGTGTCGCACTCAACAACCCGGTGAATCAATATCGATGTACGTTACTCAGCTCAAAGATCTTTTGAAAAGTGCTGATTTCAAATCAAATTGTGAAAATAAAGATTGTTCCAGATCAATTTCAAACATAATGCTTCGAGCACAGTTTATTCGAGGATTGTCTGACGCTGACATCCGAGAAGAGATTCTACAACAAGCGGAACTGACCTTTGAAAAAACACTAGACATTGCTGTAGCTATTGAAGCTTCCAAAATTGAAAATAAAGAGTTGTATAAGAGTAGTGCTCCATTAGCCAATGTAAATAAAATTTCAAACTCTAAAGCTAAACAAAATCAGCATTTCAGTCCTAATAATTCTAATTCAAAGTATACTTTACAGACGCGTGATAAACCAAGTCGTCAGAATAAAAAACGGGTGAATTTGGAAAAACTTGGATTAGGGAATGTATGTTTAAGATGCGGGAAACATAATCACAGAACTCAAGAATGTGGACTCAAAAATAAATTAACATGTAAATTTTGCTTCAAAAAAGGGCATCTGAGCAAAGTCTGTATAGCAGAACGCATGAAAAGTAGATACAGAAGCGATAGAAACAATATGAGTCATGTAGAAGATTGCAATTCAAGCGACTTTCACATAAAGCACATCTTTGATGTATGTTTAAGCACAAGTGATAATGACGATAGATTATTTGCTAAAATACAGTTAAACGGGATCAACGTCCGCTTGGAGTGTGACTCAGGAAGTCGTGTTAGTATTATGAACATAGCGGAATTCAAAGCTTTAAACATATCGCCCTCCCCTATTCAGAAAACGAATGTATTTTTTCGCAGTTACACAGGTGAAATTTTTAAACCACTAGGAGTCGTTAAAGTAAAAGCATGCTATAAAGGACATTCAAGTGTTGAAGAGCTATATTTGGTTAATTTACATAAAAATGCGATTTTAGGTAGGAACTGGATACGAAATCTGAAGATAAACTTGAACGAAATAAGTAATTCTACCGATGTGAAGGGAATCATTGATCATGAGATACAGAAATCTATTTCTTCTATAATGAAAGAATACTCGGATGTATTTGAACAAAAAGTAGGTGTAATTCCGAATTATACTTGCACTCTAAAACTACGGAATGATGCAAAGCCACTTTTCCAAAAGCCCCGTCCGGTACCCTACGCTTTGAGAGAACAAGTAGATAGAGAACTTGATAGGTTAGAATCAGAGGGTATAATCGAAAAAGTTGATTATTCTGAGTGGGGTACACCACTAGTTATAGTTCCAAAACCAGACGGTACTGTAAGAATTTGTGCCGATTATAAGGTAACTGTGAATAAACAACTTCAGGACGCGAGACACCCGATTCCAAAAATTGAAGATATTTTTAATAAATTACGCGGTGGATCGTATTATTGCACCCTAGATATTTATTAAGCATATTTACATTTGTCAGTGGATGAAGAAAGTGCAAAAATTCAAACCATTTCAACGCACAAAGGAACATATTTAGTGAAACGCTTATTTTTTGGTATAAAATCAGCACCTAACGAATTTCATTCCTTCATTGATCAATTTGTTCAAGATTTACAGGGCGTTACTGCGTATTTTGACGATGTAATAATTCAAGGGAAAACATTTGAAGAATGCAAAACACGTTTGCTTCAAGTTATAGCTAAGCTACGTGATCATAATCTACACGTTAATACCAAGAAATGTAAGTTCTTACAGAAAAAAGTAGAATATTTAGGTCATGTAATCAGTTCTGAAGGTCTTGAAAAGTCTCCAGATAAAGTAAAAGCTATTCAAGAGGCATCTCGACCAAAAAATGTTGATGAATTAAGAAAATTTTTAGGTCTAGTGATGTATTACTCAAAATTTTTGAAAAACGCTTCAACCTTGCTTTATCCATTAAATCAACTTCTTAAGAAAAACGCTCCCTTTAAATGGACAGATAGTTGCGAAAAAGCCTGGATGAAAGCTAAATGTGAAATTGCCAGTGATCAAATTTTGATTCCTTTCAATCCCGAATTGCCAGTAACGCTAGCTACCGACGCAAGTCCCTTCGGATTATCGGGTATCCTTTCGCACATCATGCCTGACGGAAGTGAAAGACCAATTGCATTCGCCTCAAGATCGTTAACTGCTGCAGAAAGGAATTATAGTCAACTGGACAGAGAAGCAACCGCTGTCTACTGGTCTTGCAAAAGATTTTATGATTATATATTAGGAAGAAAATTTACTTTAATCGTTGATAATAAACCTATGATGTCAATTCTACACCCTGAAAAGAAACTTCCTTTAATGTCAGCCAGCAGAATGCTCCGCTATGCACACTTTTTATCAAGTTTTGATTACACAATCCAACTTCGTAACTCAAGGGATCATGTCAATGTAGATTATTTATCAAGAAACCCTTTACCACTTCCTACTCAAGAAATATGTACAATCGATGATTCATACATTATACAAGAGGATACAATCCAGCACATCTCTACAGATACAGTTACAGCTGTTGATATCCAAAAAGAAACCGAACTAGATGAAGACCTTTCACAGCTTAAAGAAAATATTTTAAACGGGAAGATAAGAGACCCTGAAATTACACTTCAGGATGGTATTTTGTTACGAGGACAGAGAGTGATTATACCAAAAAAGCTTCAACCAGTCATTCTTCAAGAATTACACTCTACACACGTTGGAATTGTAAAAATGAAAGCCCTTGCAAGGAATTATTGCTACTGGAAAAATATAGACCTTGACATTGAAAATCTCGTGAGAAGTTGCAAGGAGTGTTGTGATATAAAAAAGAACCCCCAGAAAGCTCCAATTCACAACTGGAAGTTCCCTACAAAAAATTGGCAACGTGTTCATATGGACTACGCTGGACCATTTATGGGACACTTCTTTCTTATCGTTGTTGATGCTAAGTCTAAATGGCCTGAAGTTTATCACATGACGAAAGTTCCAACTTCCACTTCAACAATTCATTATTTGCGAGAAATTTTTAGCCGTTATGGGTTGCCAGAAATACTTGTCAGTGACAATGCTACTATTTTCAAATCTCAAGAATTTATGGAATTCTGCAAGAGAAACGGAATACGACAAAGAATGATTGCTCCAGGACATCCTTCAACAAACGGACAAGCAGAACGATATTGTCAAATCTTGAAAACAAAATTAAAATGTATTAGATATCAACACGGTACGCTGCATGAGAAATTGTGTGAGTTATTATTTCGTTACAGAGCAACACCTCTCTCAAGCGGGAAGACGCCTGCAGAATTATTATTTGGAGAAAAAATAAGAACAAAGTTAGATCTTATTAAACCTACACCTCCCGAGACCTATAAAAATAAATCTGAACAACCGATGTTTAGGAAATCATATAAATCAGGAGACAGAGTCCAATCAAGAAATTACTCAAGTTCAACTCTATGGAAGTACGGTACAGTTGTTGAAAGATAAGGTCTAGTACACTATCTAATCGAATTAGACGACGGTTATGTAGTCAAGCGACATTTTGATCAACTACGCCTTTGTCAAGTCAACAAAGAACCTACAATCAAGTTTGAGCCGTACCTTTCTAAAGACTTAAGTTCCAATAATGGGAGAGATAAGCCCGCCGTTACTGCAACAACCATGAAGCTCCAAGGAGACTCATCGGGAATGGGCGATCAGGTGGGAAAACGGACCAGGATCCAATTTCACCGGCAGGAGGCGCAGCGCACCGCTTCAATAGGGATTTAGCGTTGTTTTGATTGTGAACGAGCTATATTTTTTTAATAAAATAAATTATTTTGATAGAATATGGGTCGAGCGAGTCACTGCTTTGCACCTGGATGTGACAGTGGATATCCAGAAGCCAGAAAAAGAAATGTATCGCTCGGGAAGAAAAATCCAACGTTATTTAAAGCTCCAAACAGCATCAATACAGCATCACCATAATATTTCTTTAATATGCCCCCTTATAAATATTAAAGAGCAAAGTGCAAAGTAACAATCAAAAAGTAACAATCAATAAAAAGTAACACTATGTAAATAGAAAATCTTTTGTACATGTTCGTAGTAGTATAATGCTAATATGAACACTTTAAAATACGGCCCAATAATCAAATTGAAACAGCAGTATAATACTTTGAAATTGTCCATTTTTAAAAAAATAATAACAGTTTTATGAATAATATTTTTCTGTTTATTAATTTAATTAGGATGGGGAAGGGGATTTTATAATATATAAGAGATACACAAATGAATAGATATTTTTGGCATAAGTCTGCAAAACTTATACAAAAACAAATATTTTCAATTCAAAGTCTGTTTTTTTTAGAATACAAAATTTTTCAAAATTAAAGAAATATTATATTTTTTTCTGATATGTGAAAGCTTGCAAAAGAGTCAATCACTGAATATGCGTGTATTTATTGAATTAATATTTTTTTTCCTTCATGCTTTTTTATGAAATTTTTTGTAGTACTGAAAAATGATACTGATACTGAAAAGACATTGATTTTTATGTAATTTTTTGTGGTACTCAGGTCCTTATTATCGCACGGGCAAATCGGGACTTTGCCCAGGGCCCCCCAATTTCAAATCTTGTTCTGAAACATCCTTCTTTATATCAAAATTTTATGAAAAATAAAACAAATTTCATAGATCCCCCCCCCAAATTCATCAATTCCTGGGGCCCTTGTTGGTTATAATCAGGCTCTGGTGGTGCTGAAAAACGGCGTTAAATGTTTCTCTTTCCATATTTGTTTTTTGGTTTAACTAACCAACTTTAAGACTAAAGACAAAAAAAAAAAAAATAATAATAATAATAATAATAATAAATAAAATATAATGTGGAAGAGCAGGTATATAAGAGGAATTTATAGCCTGAAAGAAGGCAGGGAATATTTTTTAATTTTTAGCGAATTGCTACCAAAAATATTTGTCAAAAACTGATCTATTATATCGTTCGCATGATGTTTTAAAGAGAATTTATTTAAATTATTAATTAATTTATTAAATTATCAAACCGATGTTACATCGTTGTAACTAAGTAATATAGAAACAAAATTATTATATATGCATATTAATTATCATATTTATTTATTCAAATGCTAGTGTATACTTCATGAAATTTCAGCATAAATGAATAAATCCCAATTAGAGAAGCATTAAATCGGAAAGCGTGCGCGCGCGATGTTTTTCGCTACCGTCAATAGATGGCGCAATCAATGGTAGCCGCAGTTTCGTCGGCAATTCTCATACTGCGTAGTTGGTCCAAGTTGGATAACAAGTCGATGTTTCTCCTCCCGAGCTTCATGGCAACAACTCCCAAGTCTCCTGAAAAACCGAAAGTAAGTGAGGTTCCAGATACGAGCTCCAAAACTCCTCAACCTTCAACCCAGCTTTCAAATGCAAGCTCAGACGTTCCCGATACAAAATCCAGGACCCCTCCACCTCTTGTTCAGCCTCCAACGCTACGATGCTCTACGAGAGTACGGAAGCCAGTTGAACGATTAAATATTTCAAAATTTTAAAAATAAGTCCAAACCTAGTAAGCACTTACGCTGAAATTTAATCAAAATCTTTCAAATTAGCGTGGGAGAACTGTTGTGTTCGTAAACTCCCGCGACGGAGTACGTAAAGCAGTCACCAAGTGCCAAGCACAATTATACTGCTACTTCTGAACTTTCTTAATGATGCGACAGCGCGCTATCCATTCCTTCTGTTACAAGGTAGCTACGAAGCTAGTAGCTCATTTCTTCTTCAATGTAATTCAATAAGATTTTAATTATAGGAATTAAGTTTGATCTTTAGTTTCTTATGTTTTTTTAATCAACTCACGGCCACAAGAGAAACTAAAAAATTAGGGGGGTTCAGGGGGTCTCCCCCTGACGAGGCTCGAACAGCCGAGTTTTCTGGTTTGTTCGCAACACTGCATATAAGCAATGAACGCATCACGTACGCATTGTATTGCAGATTACACGCAATGCGTTTAGTCATACTATAATACGAAACAGTCAGACGGAAGTGAATCACTTGCAGTTTGAAGTGTGAAAATCAGTCGGCTTGAAAACTGATCTAAATAATTAAATCCTTTTAAAAACAAACAACACATGAACATGTGAAAGCTATGTTAACTTTTCGATAATATATTACGTGTCATTTCGAAACTAAACTCTCTTGTTTTCATTTTTTTCTTTTTTTAAAGAATATGTACAAGTTTAGTTTTACTCTCCTTTATCAGTGTTCTTTATGCTTAAGTCTCAAATGACTCATGGAAATTGATGACCCCGAAATGACGCCATCCATCTTAGAATTAAACTGCCACTAATAGAAAGTCAGACATTTTAAAATCGGGATTCTTAAACTGGCAGTTTGTATTAATCCGTGAACCACCTATGATACAGTGTTTATGTAAATTGGACCATTATCACCCCCAGAACAGGAAAGATGATTCACATGTTCACAGAATCTTTAAGGTTTACGAGCTTCTTGCAAAGTTTTATTCATTTCTTCTCCTCATTAGTCTACAGGATACTTAGAATTTGAATACAAACGAGGAAACGAGAGAAATTTACGAACTTTTGCAGGAAATGACGAGTACGCCAACCTTATTCAAATGTAATAAAGATGAGATGATCATTTTCTCTCGCACTATTTTTTTTCTTTTTTATTAGATGTACGTTTCTTTTATATGGTAATAGTTGATAAATAAGATAACTTGGTGAAAAATACAAACAAACGCATAGCATGAAAACAAGACAGCTTTATACAGGGTGTCATCAAAAGGTGGTGACACACTAAATAAACTGCAACAATTTTAATATTCAAAATTTACAAAAATGTTGCAAAGAAATAAAATAGATTAAGAAGATAATAGATAAAGAAATAAAATAGAAGGGGCGTAGCCGGGGGGGGGATATCGGGATATATCCCCCCCACCGAAATTTTTGGATTAGTGATGAAATTCCGTCTATTTATACACATATAAGTTCATATCCCCCCCCCCCCGAAAAATTTTCCTGGCTACGCGCCTGGTGACACACTTTAATTCTTTATCTATTAGAAATAAGTGTGCAATGTAAGTCAAAAAATGTTCAACATAAGGTCGAAAAGGGGACTACGTTAAGAAAAAATTCCTGTCTTTAACTTTCAAAAAATTCAATTTTTAAAAATTTGTATACGACCCCGTGCAAAAGAAAATTCTGAGTTTGTAAAATGTGCAGCATGCACTAATGAGATAATGCACAAAACTTGAAAATTGTACTTTAACAAGTGTCGGAGATATGAAGATAAATATATGCTGGAGTTAATATGGAGGATGTATACGAATTTAAAAAATGTAACTTTTTAAAAATTAAACAGAGGAATTTTTTCTTAACGGAGTCTTTTTCCTTACCTATTTTGAATATTTTTTCAATTTACATTGCCCACTTATCTCTAATAAAGAATTAAAGCGTGTTACCACCTTTTTGGGACACCCTGTATAATACCTAAACAGATACCCTTAAACAGTATTTTTATTAAATTCCTTAAACTTTATAAAATGAAGTTTTATTAAATCACATAATTCGGCTCATCTGTTTGATATGTCAACGAAAGATGAAGTAATTCTTTTTAAAAAAATAAAAATAAAGTTGTGCGGAATATTTTGGTTCCATTTTTCCGAGAAAACAATTATTTGGTCACATCAATGAAATCTACGCCCTTGGCCACAAAGTTGGTGCCACCAACTTTATTTGGTACACCAACTTAAAATAGAACTCTAGCAACCTGGTTTCGACATTGCATCGCATGTCATCGTCAGTATTCAAATACGAAGGCACTAATTGTTCACTGATTTTATTTTGTAAAAAAATCTGACGAGATACTTTCGAGGAAACAGTTTTTATGTTACAATGAGAATACTAATGAACTATAGGAAAATAACTAAGTGTAGAAGCCGGCGATGTTGTTGCAGTTGTTGTATTTGGAACATTTATAATTGGACTCTGTGTGCTTGGCTTTCAACAAACCGTTTACAAATCCTCGTCGAATAAAGTGGAAGACACAATGACAGTTTATACTAGCACAAAGAATGAAAATTTTCAGTTCACCTGACACATGCAAACAACCAGGGGTGAATGGAAATCGAATTAGCGGATTACGGAAACAACGGCTCCTGGAAGTCGGTAAAAAGAAAGTTTTAATAGATATTTTTCATTCGAATTTTAATCATTACATACTCTGATCGGCGGAGACATTAAAGAGCTGTGTTTGACCACCATTTTCTCTACATTACGTCTACGCCATTTTATAATTAAAATATATTAATTTCAAATCATTTTTAACTTTCCGAGTTTGAAAGTGGTTATGACACGGTTTTCTCTTCTAGTTGCTTTTATCCAAATTTATACTTCATATTGTTGAAATTGCCTAAATTTAGTAGCGTGTACAGAATTTTTGAAAGGAACAGGGGAATTTTTTTTCCATTTTCAATTTTGAATGCAAGTTTAATCTATTCTCTCAATGAAATTACCTTCTGATTCCGCATTTGCTTATCAGCATTGATCTTTGAATGTTCCTATGGAACCGACTTTGCACAAGTTCGACGTTAGGCCTCGGCGAGCTCAGAGGAGAATATAGTCGCCATTTCTTCTGCGCAGCCACGAGAGTGAGAAGGTTAAATGGGGGTTCAACGGGGGAAAAAAACTTGCCGACAACCCCCACGCTTACGTATGCAACTGCTTGAACTTGGTATGACATGGAAACAAGTTGCCATTTTGCTTGTTTTCCCAGAAGTTCAGTGGATTCATTCTCTTTACATTAGTCTTCGCGTACGAAGGACAAAATGAAATAAAAGTCATAAATGAGTCATCTTGTCTAACCAATGTCAGACATCTATTTATTCAGAACTGCGAAGAAAAGAGATTTAAAAAAAGGGAAGAAAGAAATATACGAAGAAAGAGAAAAGAATCAAATAATTTCTTCGTTTCTCGCCTTCCCTTCACGCCAGAGCTCGTTAAGAGTCGAAAGAAACAATTGGCCTTTTGATTTGGTCAGTAGAAATTTATTTTAGTTTTCTTCGGAAAAAGAAAAGACTTCAAAAGTTCTTGACCGGGCGCTCAACTTTTCCGAGAAGCAAACTGCTTTTTCTTTTTACCCCAATATGTCCCCGATTTGATCGTCCTTCGCAATTTATGCTACCAAAAAGCCATTTTGCAAGATCTCAATCTTTAATATACATATACTCTAATCGTTTCTCATTTAATGTTCTATAAAGTATATCATTGCCTTTAATGTAGAACGATATTAAAATAGCTTACTAATAATAGTTATAGCATCTTAAGTAAATATGCACTATTTCTTTTGATACATCGTTTATACAGAGTGAATGACAACTGGAAGGGGAGGTCTTACAGCAGTGATTCACTGTGCTCAGTACTTACTGTCAGGGCCGTATTTCTAAATAGGCCAGAGTAGGCCGCTGTCTAGGGCTGCAATTTTTTTTCTTTTTAACCGCAAGGCTCATGCAGACCTCCTTTTCCCCCCTAGAACATATTAAAAATCATTTATTCACTAATACATGCATTCATTTCGTCGCAAATGGCCACTTTCGATGTCATAAGTCATTTGCCAGGGTGAATGATTATTAATTCCCCCCCCCCGCAGTATAACATGATAATTAATTACATGCGTTTAAAAATCTACCTCATAGAAGCAATAAATTACTTCCGAAAGAATTTCTTAGACGTGGCCCTTTCAGTTTAAGTCAATATTTTTCTCTAGGATTCTTTCTTTTAAACCGACAACGCACTTATAGTATGCATGGAGATGTAAAAATAAAAGTAGCATGCGAGGGCTGCAGATTTTAATTTTGTCTATGGGTGGCATTGTCCTAAAAGTAGGCCTGCATTAGTACTGTAAGGGATCTCTTTGCATGGGAGTCTATATATACTCCTCAACCATGGCAATTGATGCAATGCTGAGATTGAATATTATATCTGCTATAGGAACTTTGAAAAGTAAATCTAAATTGTTATTGATATGGATAATACATACCAAAAGTTTATAACCCTATACAGTACTTTGTTCTGAATTTGCTTAAGCGGACTTATCAAAATTGTAACTGCTGAATTTCGTAGTAAATAGAAAGTAATTTTACTTGCACTACCGTTTGTTCTGAATAAGACGTTTACGTCACAGCTTGTCACCAGTAAAATATTAACACTGCTAAGTTTGTCACATCTTGATCTGTAACCATCGAGTAAACGAGGCGAATGTAAAGAGACAGTGTCACTTCAGCGAATGAAAATTTTTTATTCATAAATGACCGCTATCGTGTTATAATTTTTGAGTATGTTTAAACTTTTTGGTGTGTTTGAATTTTTTCACTATTTATTTTTTAACAACATAAAATGAATGCAATAAAGAAACAGTTTTACAGTTATAAACCGCTTCTTCGCATAATTCAATTAATAATAGATTAAACCAATTACAATGAAATAAATTATTTAACAATAATCGATTATTTCTTTATTCACAGTTAAATTGATTACAATGAACTGTTTCTTCACTTATTAACTGTTGATGTGTATGATTACATGATAGTTTCTTCACTTAAAGAATTCTTCACTGGGAAATTCTGTAGCTTTTGCACAAAAAATAAGCCACTCATCATAAAAAAAAAGCAAAAAAATTTACTTCACAGTCTAAAATCTGCACACGTACGACCATTTATTTACAAAAGTGGGTCTCTAAACAAATATAAACAAGATAGGTCGAATAGGTTCTGAACTTTCAGAAAAGAATCCATACAAGCATCAAACTTATTCACCGTGTCTTGGGATTTAAATCATTTCATACATTCAGGTTCAAGAAGCGTAAAATTATGCGTAAATGCCAGACGATTCTGCATGCAGAAAGAACAATTTAATTATGTCTCACCCATTTTAGAGCTTAAGAACCTTAAAAAAAATCGCCAAATGAAACCGGATAAACGGAAGATGCGCGTTCCAGACGCACATTCTTTAAACGGCTCCGATTCTTTGACATGTTTTTGAACTTTAAACTGCTTTTAAAAGTTGGTTTATTTAGAAATATTCTCTAAATACGCAGACAATCCCAAGAGAATGGGGTGGATAAAATGTCAATTTCATCTCTTTTGCTGCCAGACCGAGGAAAGAAAATTATGAGTTTCAAGACTAACTAGAGGATAAAAGTTTTCACGGATGTCTGGCCCACTGACTTTGAAACGTTTAAAGAATAGTTAAGAAGTAGCAAGAAAGATAAAGTATGGCTACTAAGTTGTAGTCCCTGAACCCCTCTGAATAAAATAATTTTCTTTTCTTTCTCTTTCTTTTTTTTATTCAGGTTCACCCAAAACTTTTATTTTTGACATCAAGTGCAAAAATAAAATATACTGTATTCATTCATCTTTTAAATAAAGCAGAAAGTTTGTTTGTGTTGTATATAAATCAATGTCGTTCGACCGATCGGCTTGAAAATTTCTTCAAATACGTGAAAAAAATTAAATAAATAAATAAACTGCATGACTTTAAAAGTCCCAAATCTTCCTGTTCCACAGGTTTTGCGATTTTTATTTTATTAATTTATTTAAAGGAATTTTTAAGTTAAAAACTTTCTCCGATAGATAAAAAAATGAACAAATTAAAATTTCTAATTTTGCCGTCAATAACTTTACGAATTTAAAATTAATAAACTGTCGCAAAATTTAACGTCAAAATAAATGCAACTTTTGCGATTTTTATTCATTCGAAATAATTCACATAATTCCTAGAGATTAATCATTTTGACTTTTTTAACAAGATCAAAATAAATGTTTTTATCTGCATGAAACGTGGATAGCATTTTAGTTTCATAGATGTCATATTCAGAGGAATTGTTTTGAACTTGTCACACATTTAAAATTGCTTTTACACTTAAATGTTAATAAACTGTGTTGAATTAATTGCATAATGAGCATGGTAGCTTCTCAAACCTTGATATTTAGATTATCTGGAAATACAATTGAAAAAAATGTTTTTATTAAATTTTATCAAACTCGAAGATTAAATGGTTACCGTTTCATACTCATCTACAGAATTTTTACAAATTTCTAAAAGTTTTTAACGTTCAAAGTGTCTCCGAGACAGATGTAGCGATGAATTTGAAATTTTCAACAGACACGCATAAAAATATAGAGAAAAATAAATCTTGTGCTATTTTAAAAATTGAAAATCTCTGTTCCCCTGATTTTTTATTTATTTATTTATTGGCAATTTTGAAATTTGAAAGTGAATATAACCAAAAGTGTTCAATCGGTTTGAAATTTTGCTCAGATATGCAAACAGACATTTATAAAAACTATATTTATTTATTTATTTTTGTTAAAACAATTCTGATCCTTCAGCTAGCAAATAATATTAATCTTTATTATGAGCCAACACCATTATTTATATGGTTTTGATAACATGAAATTTTACTAAACTGTACAGATAACGGGAAACTTTACATACCAGGAATTTTTTTTTGTACATCCGTTCCAATTTTAAACAGTTTATGTTTAACTGAGAATTAAACTTTTAACGGGAAGAGAAAATATTTCCGTCCGAGACTTGTTTCTTTTAGAAGTCCTTTGACAGAAAATAGAAGTCCTTTGACAGAATAAATTTCTAAGCATTTTTCAATATAGTAAAACCTCTGAATAACACGGTTACCCGTAAGGCTATCCAAATGTGGTCGTTCTATGGAGGTGGCTCTTGTTTACAGATTTAATATTTAAACGAAATCAGAATAAAAAAGTCAGTAATAGGGACACAAATATGTTAATTTAGCTTCAACAAATCTCATTTCTTTTGATTTAAAAGAAAAAAAAAATCGGATTTTCGTGATTGATTTTTACAGGAAAATGTCTTTTTTTTTTAAAATTAATAATATTTGTTGTTTTCCCTACATAACTCATCATCATTTTTTGACTAAAGCAAAATTCTGTATCGTCCGAAAATTTCTGAGAACATCAGAATATGTTTCGATATTAGTATCAGTACGTGAATCTTGTAGCTGTGGTAAATAAACTGTACATTGTACACACTTTAGATTGAAAAAAAAATTGAAGAGCGCATTTGAGTGGATGTTATAATTTTTTTCATGATCCCGACGATTGGCCGCTGTTCAGAATTCATTTTTCAGAGTTTAGCTCTAATGATACTTTGGAGCGCGTTCGGTACCATTTGCATGTGGCCGGACATTAGAAGTTTTTGTGTTCAGAGGTGCCCATTTAAAAGAAGCTTCACTGTAGTAACATTGACAACAAGAATAATATCTCTTTATGTACAATTACTACAGGCATTCATTTACTTTTGCTGAATAGGAAAATGCGCAGAAATATTAGTGAAATACACTGGCCACCAAAAGTTAAGGAACAACATGTTTTTCGAAGCTCACCATAAAGAAAATTGACACTAACAATAAAATTTATAGTTTATATAAATGATAAAAAAACTTTATGCAAATTTATGCAAAAACGATAGCTATCATTTTTTTTAATAGCAGAGAACAAGTATATATGAGTGAAAGAAAAATATGCAAATATCAGGCTTTCGGTGGAATCAATATCAAACCGAAGCTTCTTTCTGTCCAGGCGACATGTTCCAGCACGACCGCGAGCTACAACACCTGCAGAAGATCATTTTATAGCTCTTTCGGCCCGAAGGAGAAGAAGCATTTCTGTGACGCAACTTGTTGCAGATCCCTTCTGCAGCATCAGGGAGAATATCTGCTAGTACGGTGCGAAGGCGTCTTCAGTATGCAAGGCGACCAGTTGTGCGTGCCCCCTTCAACGGACGACAGAGAAGGGCCGGCTTATCTTGAGCAAGAGCATACGTTTCCTGGACCATACAGCGATGGACTTCTATACTCTTTCCAGACGAGTCCAGATTCAGCCTGGAGAGCGATTCTGGACATCTGCTGACCTGGAGGGAACAAAGCACCAGATACCATCAATCCGACACTGTTTAAAGACACAGTTACCGAAGTGGTGGAATAATGGTTTGGGCAGGCGCAGGGATCTCAGTCGGTGGTCACACTGGCCTGCATGTGTTCTAGGGAGGAACTCTGACTGGGATATCGGGATGAGATCCATGATCCATTTGTCCTCAATTGGCAATGATTTCATTCTGATGGATGATAATGCACGACCTCACCGAGCTGTAGTTGTTGAGGAATATCTCGAGGGTCTTGGTTTATAGCGAAAGGGATTCAGGGCAATCTCCAGATCTGAATCCGACAGAGCATCTTTGGGATTATCTTGGTAGACAGGTTGCTGCTTTAAATTCACCTCCAAGGTCTTTAGGAGAACTGGAATAAAGCTTACTCTGTGTCTGGTCTTCTCTTCCCATTTCGGCAACCGACAACTTAATTGACGGCATGGAAAGTCTATGCCACCAATGCGTCTTGCTAGGGGTAGGCATATCCCTTATTAAAACTCATTTTTATTATTATTCTATGACATTTTACCTCATAAAGCTGTGGTATCTTACTTTTCCAAGAATAGGCTTTTCCAGCGAAATTGCTTTTTCTTTGTTGTAAATTATTTTTTTTTTCCTTTTTTCTTAAGTAAACTTGTATGTTGCAGTAAATACACCGCAGATGTAATCCAAATTTGGTATTTCTACATTCATTCATTTGCAAATGGCGCAAAAAACCGGTTGTTCCTTAACTTTTGGAGGCCTGTGTGGAAACACTGACAAAAACATGAACAATATGTCTTTATTTACAATCATTGTAAGCATTCATTTATTTTGGTTTTTATTCTAATTTATTGACGATTATGTATCTATTATTAATTAATTTAAGATAATTTATATTAGCTACATTTGTTGTAATCTACACATTACTTCAGAAGTAAATATAGCAAACCATTATTTACAATCTTGTGAAGAAGTCAGACGTTTAAACACTGGTGTAGAAAGGTAAATTTCACCAAAAACTTTGTAAAATAACACATAAGAACGATACCTATCAATATGATAGTTTCGGGTGATACAAAGAATCTATTCTTCTTCAGTTACAAAAGAGTTCCACCGTCCACATGAGTAGAAAAGTTAGATCTATAAAGTAAACAACAGAGGCAGACGTAAGAAAGTAAAATCTTAAGAGTAGGGAAGAAAGGAGAGTTCTGCTCATGCGGTACCATGTTAATTCTGCGGTACGTCGCTTAAGTGCGTTCCCTATGCTGAGCGGGGAAGGGGGGCGTGGCTGGAAGGGATGTTGAGAGAGGAAGTTGACCGGATGTTGGAAGGGTTGATAAGAATTTTTTTTCCTTTTTTTCAAATAAGGGGACTTGTAATTTTTTCAAACATTAAGATATTTTTCAAATAAGGGGACTTGTAATTTTTTCAGACTTTGGCACATTTTTCAAATAAGGGGACTTGGAAAATTTTTTTCAGATTTGAACACGTAACCTACAAAAGAATTCATAGGCTAACGATTGTTGGCTTAAACCATTAGGCCGAGAATCCTTCAGGTATAAAATTGCAGGTGTATTGTGTTATACTTTAGTTTTGAAAATGAATTGGGACTTTGATTAATTTTTCGAAGTTTATTTTTTTATTTAGTTAGTTTTCTTTACCATTTAGTAATAGAACCAATGCAAATTGAATAAATGCTGCTTAATACATACTTCTAATTTTTGTATACCGTTTAAGATTATAGCATATATTTAATAAGTAACAGTTTACTAGAATATTAAAGTAAAATTTAGGATAATCATACATTTTCTACAAATTTCTTCTACTGTTAGGGAAGTGAGAAAATTATACCATAGAACGATTTTAGTACCTATAGTTTTTACAAATAATGATTTAGATAGTGTATGAACTTTTTTATCTAAACATTTTTTTTTTTTTTCTTAAGAGATTTTTACCCAAGTTTTAATTTTAAGTTAAATAAGTAATTTTACAACAAATATTTTTTTAACCAAGAGCTTTAATTTTGAGTTAATAATTTATTTTACAACAAATATTTTTTAATCAAGAGTTAATTAATTTTTTTTTAACCAGGAGTTTTAATTTTAAGTTAAATAATTTTACAACAAATATTTTATTTTAATCAAGAGTTAATTAATTTTTATTTTTTAACCAAGTTTTAATTTTAAGTTATATGATTTTACTACAAATATTTTTTAATCAAATGTTTTTAATTTATCAAGAAAAAATTTTAATCAAGTGTTTTTAATTTATCAAGAAAAATTAATTTTTAGCTAATTTTTTGTATATCCTATTTTTGTTAAGTAGCCGTTTAACATTAAAGTAGAATATCAATACATTTAATCTACTGTTAGGGAAGTGAGAAAATTACACCATAGAAAGATTTTTACAAATACGGATTTATCGAAACATTTTTTCTTACCAACACATTTTTGATAGATTTTAGACAGCGATTATACCAGCTTATATTTTCTATAGATCAATTCAATAGATTCTATAGATCTATGAAAGCATAATTTTATACATGAATCAACCTTTTTAGAGGTCTTTTATTGATGCACTTAGCATATTTTATAGAAAGGTGAGCATAACTAGCACAAACGTTTAGGCTAGATAGTACTATTGTTAGAAAGTTGAAGTATTGGAAATAAAAATTGAAGATCCGTTTTAGCACAGTTGTATACTGCATGTACATAAATATCTTTCAACTACTTAGATAGTTTAAATTGCAAAAAGTTATCATTACTTGAACTAAAAAATACAAGGTTTTTACTTACGTGAAGCCACATCTTGCGAAATCTTCTAGTCTTTGGACAAAGTACCAACATCTATACGGCTAGCAAGACCGGAAAATCGAGTAATGATTTAAAATACATTATCCCTAATTCCCGGTCCAACTAGCACATGTTCATTACTTTGTCTTCATATGCTGAAATAGGTATATTATTTTGACACTAAAAACAAAACACATTTGAAGATATTAAACGCTTTAAAAGTAATTTTTTTTCTTATAACAATTTATAAGATTCACAATGCTATTTTATGTAGGATAAAATTAGTTAGCAAGCGAAAATTTAATCTTAGTTAGAATTTACTGAAATACAGATACTATGCATGCCTTATTTTCTATTAGGAGAAAGCTCTCAAACCCCAGTTTTCGAATACAAACTGCTTAAAGTACTTCTACCGATAATGCCTATTGCTATTAATTACACTGGATTACCCACTTACAATTTTGCAAAACACCAAAATACAGAAAAACATACATTAACAGTAACCAAAAAAAAAAAAAAAAAAAAAAAATCACACTTAAAAGTACAACACATCAAAAGTGGAAAATATAATTACCACATAATTATTTTCAATTAGAATTACGGTATCAACTTATATGTAACTAAAATAATAGAAAATATTACACTTACCCTGTACTTGTACACGCAAAATAATAATAATAATAAAAATACTTAAGTAATTCACAAATATATCCACAGCATAAGTAAAGCACGTGCACGCCATATTGCAAACTCATTGCTGATAACAGAAATTGAGATAAGAAGTACGTTCATATCGGGAAACCGGTACATTATCGCTAGGCTTGTTTACCGATAAACCCGAGGAGTTAGGGGAATACAAGACAGAATTGGGGACACGTGTTTCATTCTGCGTTCAAAAATGGGGACTTATGGATTAAGATGTTTACTACTTAAAAACATGATCTAATTTTTACAAACGCATTGGAACTTTGTATAGGATATCTATTGAACACGTATTAAATACATTATGATTATTCTTCTGATCGACATTATATCCTAAATTAAAATATCAAAGTTAAGCTGCAACGATTAATATATTTTATATAGTTTATGAAAATAATGAATCATTAAATTAATTTCTGTGAAACAATTAGCAAAGATCATTATACTAAAGCAAATTATTTTTGTTAAGTTTTGATAAATAACAGTAATAAATTACAGGCATTGCAGATGAATGAGTATTCACGTATAAAATAGGTATTTACTATTAAAAAACAGGATCTAATTTTAACAAATGCATTGGAATTTTGTATAGGATATCTATTGAACACGTATTAAATACATTATGATTATTCTAATATGAAAAACAGGGTTAAGATTCTTTACTTGCGATGAAAGGCAGTCAATTTTTTATATATATACTTAGATTTTACATAGAGATCTTTTTAATAAATTCATAAACTAAAACAATTTTTACAATAATAAACTAAAATATTTATTTAATAAAGTCATAAACTGAAATTATTAATGAAAACCTGTTAATAAATTAAACTGATTACTCTAAAAGATAGCTAATCACAACATATATCAGAAAAAATATAAGCAATTATAATACCTGAAAAATACCGGACAACACTCTTGTTGCATGCGGACAAAACATCTGTTAGCACGGCTAAAGAATTCTTAGGTATCCGTTGCAGGAGAACTTACCTACGCCCAACCTACAAACTCTACAAATTTAACGGCAACTGGTTTTCTCTTATCAGGTATCACAGATCAGATAAGAGATAAGGAAGTGACATGCGCAAAAGACACCAGATAGTGACGTGTGCAAATCTGTGATGATTCAATATCCGCTAGGTTCGTTGGCAGGATGTACATTGAGTGGCAACTCTCTGTAACAGGCTAAGACAAGTTAGATGATGCAATATCTACTGGGTTGAGAAAGTTTTAAGGTAGAGGGCGCTTGGGTAATCACGTGATTTTTTAAAGAACCAGTAAAGACATTTTAGTTAGATAAAGTGGTCAGGTGTGTGTTGCGAGACTCCCTTTGCACTGTGTACGCCTATACTTAAGACGTGTGTTTTAATTGATTTTTCGCCGAGTTTCAAAAATGTCTTTGCTTGAATCGATCGAAAATAACTTTAACATTGAATACACTCCCGAGTTTTATACTCAAAGTGATGCTGATGTGTTGCTGCAAGAAATAATACAATTGCCTTAGATGTAAAGCCTCTGCAAAGTATTGAAAAGGAAATTTCCCCCGAGTTTTGTACTGAAAGTGATGTTGATGTGCTACAGCAAGAATTGTTTCAGTTACCCCTGCAAAGTAGTGAAAAGAAAATTTCCTCGACCCGTAAAGTAATTACTTTTGCTGATGAAGGAATCAATTACAGTTTACCTGGAGCAACAGTCACTGTTTACTCTTGGATACCCATTTTGCAAAAAATATGTGAAGATCTACAGAGAGTGACAAATTATGAATTTAATATGGTACAAGTGAACTTTGGCTCTGAAGAACAACCTAAAATTGAGGACGGTAACTAAGAAGATTTTAATCTAGACCTATCATCAGGTGTATGCATTCTAAGTTTTGGATCTAAACGAACTTTGGATTTTAAATCAGCGAACTGTGAAACCACTACCATTAAATTAGAACATGGTTCAATGTGTAAGATATATCCCCCAACCAACAAACTTTTAACGCATGGTATTCCTTCTGAACCTTATGTGACAGACCCGCACATTAACCTAACATTTGCCAAAATGTACATTTATGAACCTTCCCCGAAAAGGGTAAAGTTGGACGATTGGACGGACGATCTTTACCATAGCTTATATGCTTCTATAAATAGTACATGGCACTTGGAAAGACTTATCTACGTTTCACTTCACGATGAAAGAACTGACTTGAAGATTTATATTAGACAATTTATTCAGAACGCTCAATTAGACTATATACCAACCGGTGTGGGAGTCGTGATGAACCCTTCCACATGGATCGAATTTATTGTAAAACTATTAGATTTTAATATAGGTCATAGCAATAGCTCTTTTATTTGTAATAATCAATTATCTGTATTTAATGATGATGGAAAATGCATCTTACAACAAATTTACAAAACCGGAGATTCATTCACGTTAAATCCAATTTCCTTAACACTTTTAAATGATCAAGTAAAAAAACTTTGCGAAATGAGAAATGAAATATTGGAATGCATTTTAAAAACGCTATATACGACGACCCTACCTCATTTAATTTTAAAATTAAAGCCGCAAAAATGTAACCGTGAACCCCATTGTACTTATGATGAGGCTAAACAACAATTATTACAACAATAATTCATCTAACTTGTCTTAGCCTGTTACAGAGAGTTGCCACTCAATGTACATCCTGCCAACGAACCTAGCGGATATTGAATCATCACAGATTTGCACACGTCACTATCTGGTGTCTTTTGCGCATGTCACTTCCTTATCTCTTATCTGATCTGTGATACCTGATAAGAGAAAACCAGTTGCCGTTAAATTTGTAGAGTTTGTAGGTTGGGCGTAGGTAAGTTCTCCTGCAACGGATACCTAAGAATTCTTTAGCCGTGCAAACAGATGTTTTGTCCGCATGCAACAAGAGTGTTGTCCGGTATTTTTCAGGTATTATAATTGCTCATATTTTTTCCGATATATGTTGTTATTAGCTATCTTTTAGAGTAATCAGTTTAATTTATTAACAGGTTTTCATTAATAATTTCAGTTTATGACTTTATTAAATAAATATTTTAGTTTATTATTGTAAAAATTGTTTTAGTTTATGAATTTATTAAAAAGATCTCTATGTAAAATCTAAGTATATATATAAAAAATTGACTGCCTTTCATCGCAAGTAAAGAATCTTAACCCTGTTTTTCATATTAGAATAATCATAATGTATTTAATACGTGTTCAATAGATATCCTATACAAAATTCCAATGCATTTGTTAAAATTAGATCCTGTTTTTTAATAGTAAATACCTATTTTATACGTGAATACTCATTCATCTGCAATGCCTGTAATTTATTACTGTTATTTATCAAAACTTAACAAAAATAATTTGCTTTAGTATAATGATCTTTGCTAATTGTTTCACAGAAATTAATTTAATGATTCATTATTTTCATAAACTATATAAAATATATTAATCGTTGCAGCTTAACTTTGATATTTTAATTTAGGATATAATGTCGATCAGAAGAATAATCATAATGTATTTAATACGTGTTCAATAGATATCCTATACAAAGTTCCAATGCGTTTGTAAAAATTAGATCATGTTTTTAAGTAGTAAACATCTTAATCCATAAGTCCCCATTTTTGAACGCAGAATGAAACACGTGTCCCCAATTCTGTCTTGTATTCCCCTAACTCCTCGGGTTTATCGGTAAACAAGCCTAGCGATAATGTACCGGTTTCCCGATATGAACGTACTTCTTATCTCAATTTCTGTTATCAGCAATGAGTTTGCAATATGGCGTGCACGTGCTTTACTTATGCTGTGGATATATTTGTGAATTACTTAAGTATTTTTATTATTATTATTATTTTGCGTGTACAAGTACAGGGTAAGTGTAATATTTTCTATTATTTTAGTTACATATAAGTTGATACCGTAATTCTAATTGAAAATAATTATGTGGTAATTATATTTTCCACTTTTGATGTGTTGTACTTTTAAGTGTGATTTTTTTTTTTTTTTTTTTTGGTTACTGTTAATGTATGTTTTTCTGTATTTTGGTGTTTTGCAAAATTGTAAGTGGGTAATCCAGTGTAATTAATAGCAATATGCATTATCGGTAGAAGTACTTTAAGCAGTTTGTATACGAAAACTGGGGTTTGAGAGCTTTCTCCTAATAGAAAATAAGGCATGCATAGTATCTGTATTTCAGTAAATTCTAACTAAGATTAAATTTTCGCTTGCTAACTAATTTTATCCTACATAAAATAGCATTGTGAATCTTATAAATTGTTATAAGAAAAAAAATTACTTTTAAAGCGTTTAATATCTTCAAATGTGTTTTGTTTTTAGTGTCAAAATAATATACCTATTTCAGCATATGAAGACAAAGTAATGAACATGTGCTAGTTGGACCGGGAATTAGGGATAATGTATTTTAAATCATTACTCGATTTTCCGGTCTTGCTAGCCGTATAGATGTTGGTACTTTGTCCAAAGACTAGAAGATTTCGCAAGATGTGGCTTCACGTAAATAAAAACCTTGTATTTTTTAGTTCAAGTAATGATAACTTTTTGCAATTTAAACTATCTAAGTAGTTGAAAGATATTTATGTACATGCAGTATACAACTGTGCTAAAACGGATCTTCAATTTTTATTTCCAATACTTCAACTTTCTAACAATAGTACTATCTAGCCTAAACGTTTGTGCTAGTTATGCTCACCTTTCTATAAAATATGCTAAGTGCATCAGTAAAAGACCTCTAAAAAGGTTGATTCATGTATAAAATTATGCTTTCATAGATCTATAGAATCTATTGAATTGATCTATAGAAAATATAAGCTAGTATTAATCGCTGTCTAAAATCTATCAAAAATGTGTTGGTAAGAAAAAATGTTTCGATAAATCCGTATTTGTAAAAATCTTTCTATGGTGTAATTTTCTCACTTCCCTAACAATAGATTAAATGTATTGATATTCTACTTTAATGTTAAACGGCTACTTAACAAAAATAGGATATACAAAAAATTAGCTAAAAATTAATTTTTCTTGATAAATTAAAAACACTTGATTAAAATTTTTTCTTGATAAATTAAAAACATTTGATTAAAAAATATTTGTAGTAAAATCATATAACTTAAAATTAAAACTTGGTTAAAAAATAAAAATTAATTAACTCTTGATTAAAATAAAATATTTGTTGTAAAATTATTTAACTTAAAATTAAAACTCATGGTTAAAAAAAAATTAATTAACTCTTGATTAAAAAATATTTGTTGTAAAATAAATTATTAACTCAAAATTAAAGCTCTTGGTTAAAAAAATATTTGTTGTAAAATTACTTATTTAACTTAAAATTAAAACTTGGGTAAAAATCTCTTAAGAAAAAAAAATGTTTAGATAAAAAAGTTCATACACTATCTAAATCATTATTTGTAAAAACTATAGGTACTAAAATCGTTCTATGGTGTAATTTTCTCACTTCCCTAACAGTAGAAGAAATTTGTAGAAAATGTATGGGTATCCTAAATTTTACTTTAATATTCTAGTAAACTGTTACTTATTAAATATATGCTATAATCTTAAACGGTATACAAAAATTAGAAGTATGTATTAAGCAGCATTTATTCAATTTGCATTGGTTCTATTACTAAATGGTAAAGAAAACTAACTAAATAAAAAAATAAACTTCGAAAAATTAATCAAAGTCCCAATTCATTTTCAAAACTAAAGTATAACACAATACACCTGCAATTTTATACCTGAAGGATTCTCGGCCTAATGGTTTAAGCCAACAATCGTTAGCCTATGAATTCTTTTGTAGGTTACGTGTTCAAATCTGAAAAAAATTTTCCAAGTCCCCTTATTTGAAAAATGTGCCAAAGTCTGAAAAAATTACAAGTCCCCTTATTTGAAAAATATCTTAATGTTTGAAAAAATTACTAGTCCCCTTATTTGAAAAAAAGGAAAAAAAAATTCTTATCAACCCTTCCAACATCCGGTCAACTTCCTCTCTCAACATCCCTTCCGGCCACGCCCCCCTTCCCCGCTCAGCATAGGGAACGCACTTAAGCGACGTACCGCAGAATTAACATGGTACCGCATGAGCAGAACTCTCCTTTCTTCCCTACTCTTAAGGTAAATGCAACAGATAAGAAGCATAATGTATTTACTTTTAGTTTTTTGTTTTCTTACCTATACAATAAGATGAAAGACTCCTTTCTGATCTGAGGTTTTTTTCTTTTTTTTTCATTATCTGAAGCATAAGTGCAGTTTATTTTCACTAGTCTGCATGCTTTGTACATGTACTTGTCTGCATGCTAAGTTACTAATAAATATACTAGTGACCAAAATTAATCTTACAAACACAAAATTTGTAATAACTACAGAAATACTTGGTTTTCTGCGACAAATGTGAGGAAAAGGATCAGTTGCACCAGCGCCAATAGCTATCAATCAAATCGAGAGGCGAGTTGCACCGGAATCCTTATCTTGCCTCCCCCCCCCCCCGAAAACATGCTACCGCTGGCCCTTTGCGAGGGATCTAATAAACATCACTAGGTCCGGCCATCGCCGTAGGGGCCCCTCGAAAATATACTATTGCTGGCCCTTTGAGGGACAGCAGGGTTTCCCCTATGATTGTCCCCCTCCCCTCCACTTCGCGGGTGCAACTCGTCAGTGGATTAAATTCATCAGCGGTGCAAAACGCCCTTTTCTCCTTTCGCCCGGTGCAACAAACCCATCCCCAAATTTGGTACAGAAGTATGCATATTAGTATGTTAGAAAGTATATAATATATAACAATTAAAAAAAAAAGAATTGCTAGTTAATATACAGGTTATATCAAATATGGTCAAATCGACAAAACACTCTCTAAATAATATAAACCCTCTTTAACAGTATGACGGCATGTTGTGAGGCTTGTACAGCAGTACACGGTGGCCACACGCTATATTAGGGAGACCTTTCACGAGATATAAAAAAAAAAATCATTATTAGGCCGTTTTTGATATAACCTGAATTTTAATTAAGAATTCACCTTATTTTTATTGTTATATGCATGCTTTCATTCATTGCGTATATTCATTTTTGTATACTTTCTCCCATTATATGTTTCTGTGATAAGTTTTGTTACAATAAACCGAGTATCTTCCGCTAGTGCGAATGTTGTGCATAACTTTAATTTTGTACACGAGTATATTACTAAGATATATGTGCACATTTCCACAAATTATCTCATTTAAACAGCTTTTAAATTTTTCATACTTCTCATATTCAAGCTCCATAAACTTATGCGCAAATGCCAGAAGATTCTGCACGCAGGAAGAATAATGTAATTATGTTTCCCCCATTTTAATCCTAGAACCTTTGAAAATCATCCAAGGAACCAGCTAAAAAGAAGATGCACGTTACAAACTCGCATTTTTAAAATGAGACTGAATTTCACGTGTTTAAAATGCATTAAAATTTAGCTTATATCGAGCGGTTATTTAATAAGCAAAGCAAGTCACCGGAATGTCTAAAATGTCAATTTCAGCTGTTGTGCTGCCAGACCAAGTAAAGAAAATTACGAGTTTCTTGACTAGTTACAGGATAAAACTTTTACGGATGTCTGCCTCACTGACTTTTAGAGCTTTAAAGAGATACTTTGGAAAAGAAAGAAAGTATAGTTGTTGCGTTGATTATACTTTAGTAGGTTGAAAAAGTTCATGTAAACGTTTCCAATTGCAATTTTTATTGAATTTACACAGGTTTATATAACATTTCTCACAAAGTATTCGCCGTCGCTGCATCACACTTCAACCAGCGATCATACAGTTTATTGAAAACGCCTGAATGACCTCTTTAACCCTTTAACGCGCAGTGTTCTCGCTCTGGGAACACCAAACTCTGACGTTTTCACTGTTGCCTGGTCACGAAGAATAGATTCGATTTCTATAAAAATAGTTGCGGGTGACATAGCTCCACGAGAATCCTTTACTTTTGAGCACGTCATTTCCCGTAAAAAAATTGTCACGATTATTTTTTAACAGCACTGACATCTGCTGAAAAATTGAAGAATGCGAGGACAGCTGGATAGATTGCCCAATGCTGAAAAAAGGGCAGCCGTTGCCATCGCTCGACTTAACTACCAGCAAGATGGCGGACGATCGAAACGTTCATCGCGTGCAACATATCTAGAGACCCTTTTTTGACGCAGCTGGCTGTGCGGCACAGCCATCTTGCAGGCAGTTAAGTCGAGCGATAGCAACGGATGCCCTTTTTTCAGCATTGGGAAAGGGTTGCGCCTCAACGGATTAATGACTTTCCTCTCTCAGTGCACTTTCCTATGTAACACTGTAAAATCCCTTATTTTCGCGAGGCTTTAATTTTTCAATTTTCTCTACCCCATCGTAATCGCGAAAGTTAAAGCCTCGCGAAATACTTTATTTTTTTCACTTCGAATGATAATAAAAAATCAGAAATTTTTCACTTATTAAAATTTAATAATTTACTGCACAGTTACAAAATTTTTTCGTGACAAGTATCTTTCTTACAACTATTTCTTGAATGTAAAACAATAATATAGCTAATAGAATGTAGCTCATTCACTTACAATATTTATACCAGCTTCTTTGAAGTCATTCAAAATGTAGAAGTGGAAGGGCGAACTTTTCGAACAAAAGGAAGTTTCTTAAACTGTCTTTCGCAAAAGCGGTTCTATATTTAGGTAGTTTAGAGATTTTTCAACTTTCGGTTCAATTCTGATAAAATTCGCGAAATTTAGGCTCTCGAAAATAAGTGATTTTAAAGTAATCACTTCCTACTACGCATCTGCAACGTTACGGCCATTCATGTGAGTTTTCGTTCGGAGAAAGAGGTGAAAATGAGATGGAAACAAATCTGGGAAATACAGGAGATGAATTGTGATGAAGTGCTTATTCAGGTAATCCTGGGCAAGGAGTGTTCGGTGGGTCGGAGCGGTGGCAAGTTGCATCATCCATTCTGAAACCCAGAGATAAGGCTTTTTTTTTTTTTGTATAACCAGGGCCCTTGCTTAGGGGTAGAAGGTAGGGGGGAGTTACCCCCCAACTTGGGGGGGGGAGTTCCCCCCCCAACACTCGCAAAGTTCTATTAAACTTCGCAAAATTGGCGAAAAAATTTTAACGAAAGCAATAATTTACTTTCTGTAACTGGTACACTTGGCAAAATTACGCTAATCAATTTGGCAAAAGTAAAAAGTTAGTAATATACTTGATAAAAAAATAAGTAAGTTGGCAAAAACCAATATTTGATTTGGCAGTTTATCGACATCCCCTCCCCCCTAAAAAAAGTCTTAGCAATGGCTCTGAGTATAAGCACTTACGCAACAATTATGGCATCCCAGAAGGTGTCATTAACCTCTTTTGAAATTCCGTCACGGTTAAAGTATAGACACCATTCAACACGAGTGGAATTGAAAATTAAATATGATGACTCAATAATGAAGGCGAAGGGCAAAGCTATTTTTAGAAAAAATAAATAAATAAAAGTTAAGAATGAAAAATTAACCTAAGCAGACAGAGCTTCCTAAATTATCACTCAGACATCCATGTTTACGAAAAGCGAGAGCGAAGTCGGCCAAGCGCATATCCCCCGTAACCCTAAATCCGCTTAAATAATATTGTTATGGCGATCCTTTAAGCTCTTTTTAAGCTTCCAGCGTTCTTGCGCCACGAAATGTCGACTTTGTACATCCACTGAGCTTCAGATCGCTCATATTGCGTGAATTGATATTAATTTTTTTTTTTAAATCAAAAGATCTTGCATGTAATATTATGAATCCTCATAGGAGTTTGAAAAACAGGCTCCGTATTTTGTTGAGTTGAAAGGTTGGGGGGAGTTTTTGCTTTCATTATATCTGTGGTAA
This sequence comes from Cheiracanthium punctorium, assembly GCA_038373885.1. Classification (NCBI taxonomy): domain Eukaryota; kingdom Metazoa; phylum Arthropoda; class Arachnida; order Araneae; family Cheiracanthiidae; genus Cheiracanthium; species Cheiracanthium punctorium. The sequence continues at coordinate 1,142,754 of JAWZYV010001543.1, forward strand.
TTCTCTATTTTATTCCTTTTTTTTTCTTGTTCATAAGTTTCGTAGAATAATAATATATTATTATATAAAATATATTATTGATTATAAGTAGTTAATTGATTATTGTTAACTTGAATTGGGGCTACTGTTGTTGAATTACCATATATAGTTGTAGGTATATTTTTTAGATTAATGTATTTTTTTTATATTGTTTATATTTTGAATAGTATATAAGGAAGATTTTGAATGGCTTGCAATTTAAAACAATTATTTGTTCGTTGAACAAAACTATTCGGCCAATAAAATTCCAACAAAACAATTTATTCAGTTCAGCTTTGTTTGTACGTAGAATATGTTCTGTAACAGACGTGACAACTACTTTATATAATCATAGCTTTTTCTAAAAACAAATATTACATGGAAATTAGAAAAAAATCAAATTTTTCTATGAATTTAGATCATTTGAATTTATTTTTCAAATTTATGAAGAAGGCACTTGTTATTGTGATTATATGTTTTCATAAACCCGTCAAAATACATTATCACATACCAGTGTTATTTATGCACTTTTATGATTAGATCAAGAAAAGAAATAAAAAATTTATCTAGCCTTCCATTTTCACACATTTCACTTCTCTTTAATTTCTCTTTGACAGGTAAATTGAAAGCAAAGAAAAATGGATCAGATAAACTCCCCCTTGCATTATGGAGTTGCCCATAAACGTGTTAAGACTTCTCTGATGATTTGAATTCCGATAAAGCAAGTTTCACCAGAGGGTTCACTATTTTGCAAATAGACTGAAGCAAAATCAAAACCAAAGTGACAGCCAAATCATCGAAATGGAGCATCAGTTTCCTCAAAATGTATTGTTGACTTTAGACAGTGTTGCGTTTTATTTAAAAGGTAGTGACATTTTCAACGCAAGATAAAGTTTTTGTTTTCGTGTATTCCAGTCAGGCGTATCTTTTATATTCAGAATGACACCCATTGTTTTGAAAGAAACTCTGACATTTGTAGGAGTGTTGTGGGTTTACAGATATTTCTGTTTATTTATTTTTACTAAATATATTCATTAATTTACTTAAAAACTGTAGATCAGTGGTTCCTAAGCTTTTTTCACCGCGGGACCCTTGTAAGATTAGTAACATTTCGCGGCACCTTTCTCAGGCTAAAAACTTTTGCGGCTTGTTACCTTTACAGCAGTATAAATATGAATTTTAGAATGAAACAGTTTGGATGCACTTTTCATTATTTCTTTTGTGCTTATAGGGTTAACTATCACGAAAGTATTCTCTTGGGAAAGCGATATAGAATTTTGCCCCCCCCCCCCATCTCAGGGAGTTCTTGTAAAAGAGAGACGACTGGATACTGACAACTTGACAATATTTTCGTTTTCGCCCACTGGTCATGAGCTTGGCTAACTTTTTTGTGGGATACCAGCTCAGAGAAAACTTTTTGATTATACTCCACCAAATGTTAGATTTTTCATGATTATCTCCACGCACCCCTGGCATACGCTAGCGGCACACAGTTTGGGAACCTCTGCTATAGATACATTTATTTTAGGTTATCATGAACGTAGGTGTTGTAAAGCTTCTTTGTACCCTTCTCTACTCTATTTGCGTTCTATATCTGGACGACAATGTCTTCCCTCCATGCTGCTTACCCTAGAAACTTGTGCTTCCATATATACCGCTTGCAGGGGTGGCCCTAGGGTACGTTGCGCCCCCTCTTATGCTCTAGATAAGTTTTTCTCTTTTTGAGTTCGAAATGGAGCCCCTTCGAAGACGGTGCCCCAATGCAATGCTTACCTTTCTCACCGTGTCCGGCCGCCCCTGACTGCTTGTTATAAAAAATATGCTGGGAAAAATATGTTTTCATCTAAACTGCCTGCAGTACTGTAAAAATGTGCTTGCATCCATGTTTTCTATCCTGGAATATGCGATTCCTGTGTGTTGCTGGCTATCCTTTTAACATATACCCCCCTTAATGCTGCTACCTAGGAACATGTATTCCTATATATACACTTTTTATTATCCAGAGACTATATGTTCCCATTTATATTGTTTACTATCTTGGGAAAATGTGCCACCATTCATATTGCTCTCACGGAAAGATGTTCTGCTATCCTGGGAATATGGGCTCCCATGCTCCTTACTATCCTGGAAAAATGTGATTCCATCTACGCTGATTGCTATCCTAGGAACATGTGCTTTCATTCATGCTGCTATCCTGCAAACATGTATTCTCATCTACACTGCTTGTTATCCTTTGAAAATATGCTGACATCGTTCTGTGTATCCTGGGAACATATACTCCCATCCATGCTGTAAATATTAGCAACATATTTTCCCATCTATACTGTTCGGTATCCTGGGAACATATGTTGGCGCCAGTACTGCCTATCCTGGGAACATATTGTTACGAAATTTTGCCACGTGGGTGTATTCTAAAGCAGCCAAATGAGCACAATAAACAAATATAACACTTTATTCTACTGCTCGCAGCCCAGTAACTCAAAATAATACAAGAATCAGTAACATGTGCTAAAGAAAATCATACATAAGCATAACAATAACGCTGTTCATATGAGAGTCAACCGCGCTGCTTCCAGGTCTATCCCTGAACTGAACTCCGCGGAGAGAAACAAGCGCTTTTATAGAGGCAATGGCGCCATCAGAATATTCTGAAAAATCTTTCCTAATTAACATAGGGTCTCGAGACATGAATTTTCTAGAAGCCACTATTTGTCGCCAAGGTCGCCAACACGATCACCAAGTTCGTCGCCAAGACTACGGGGTTACTTTCACAGGTTTACCATTATCTTAGGACGTCGCTATTATGCCTGTAAAACTAGTTTCACGACGAAGCATGCAACACAAGAGCAAATTAAGTTATCATTTCGTAACAATATATTCTCATCTATACTATAGGGTTGGCAACAAAATAAATGCGTTTTCTTATATAAAATTCAAACAAATAGGTTTTCAAGAAGTTACAGACAAGCTGTGCCTAAACATAGAATTCATATTTGTTGCATTTTAAAGTAAAAATTTTACTGCTAATATTTTTTTCCCGTCTATCAAAGATGGCCACTCACCGTGTCTATCCACCTTGTATGTCAATATTCAAAATGTCCAAAAATTGATTTTTAGGTATTTGTGACTGCTGTATTTTACAGCAAGAATTTTACGGATATCTCCATTTTTCTTTGAGATCACGAGGAATATGTAAAAAGAACGTTTTGGCCCTCTACCCCCGTAAGGTTACGATTTTTGGAAAATGATCTCTGATCTAGCATTTATGTTCAAGAACTCACGTACGTGCTAAATTTTGTATTATTAACTTCAGTAGTTTTAACCAGGCGAAATATTGACATTCGGAAAAACGAAATTGAACCTGACCCTATTGCCAACCCAATATTTGCTATCCTGATAACATATACTCAGCCACCTCAACCTATTCTGATAACATATACTCATTATTGTTGCCACCTAAACTGCTACTTATTTGCTTCAGAAGATGCTGTACTTTACTCAGACTTTATTGTTTCAGAAAACATGAAATGTCGTTTTATTTATCTCTAATTTTACATTATAATTTTTAAAAATAAAACATTGAGGACTACTGTTTAAAATGATAATATTCACGGCTTTAACGTAAATCAACATTACGGTACCATTAACAGTCTGTTAATTTTACTTATTGTTACAGTAACAGTTCAGTCTGTTAAGTTTCAGTCAGTTAAGTTTCCTATATGTTATATAAAATCCCATTAAACGCTTCGAAATGTTTCTTATTCGTTAAATTTATATCTAGGATGAAGTGAAAATATGAAGATTGAAGCTTTGAAAAATGATGCTATGAAATAACTAAAAATATATTAATGAAAAAAATATTTATATTCTTCTGGGAAATAAATGTTTTTCAAAAGTTTTTCTATAGAATTTATAATGAAATGATATGTGCTAGTAATGACGATGCACTTACCTTAATTATCATTCAGATCTTAGATCCATTAAGGATTTAAAGATAAGGAATATAAAAGCGACTCGTTTGATGCTTTAATAGTCTATTTAATTACTGAAAAGCTGATAACAGCATTAATGAAGCGAACCGTTAAAAATACTTGAATATATAGCCGCTTCATAAAGGAATGCTAATTTAGAAACTAAAGTGTTATTAACCTTTCAGCAGATAGATTCCATTCATAATGACTTTTATGCGAACGTGTTTCTTTTTGTACCTTAGACAACAAGTATACAAAACTTTATTACAATCTCAATCGTTTAAGAGATTAAAGTTTTTGAAAAGAAAAAGAAAGAAAGAAAATACAATTATTAGATGCCCATGTGATATCGCATTTGTTTTTTACAGACTTTATTACATTTTATTCAATACAGAATGCATTGTTTATCTGGTGTGCAGGGTGGTTGTAATTAAACTTTCCTTAGAAACAACGTTTTACATCTAAAACGGGTAAACGGGTTGCAATCAAAATTTTGTATATAGACTATAAATGAGATGCGCTCAATGAATTACGAAAAAAAAAAAGTTCAAAAAATGCCCACTAGATGGCTCTTTGCATGAAAAATCATGAAATTTAACAATGACAATGGAAAATTCGACATGTACAAGCAATTTTATCATTTGTTTAATAGTTTTTGAGCATTTATTAAGTAATTCGGGCTTTTTTTAAGCTTAATTTACCATGCAAAGCGCCACCTAAAGGACATTTTTTGAACTAAACTTTTCAAAAATCTTCTTTGAGCGCATCTCATGTCTCTCTCAGTCCATTTGTCCAATTTGGTTACAATCGACTCATTCGTTTCCGTTGCAAAATTCTGTTATATGAAAAGTTTAATTCTACCACCCTGTATATATATCTAATGCGCAAGAAAAATCACTTGTAAAACGGCTTAAAATTCCAAAAACTATTAAAGACCAGCAATATATTGATGGAGGCAAAATACTTTTCACGTTAGCTCGTGCTGTCCCTAACAACACTTATGTGTGAGTGCTTGATGACAAAAACTTGAACATATTCCTCCCAAGATGCATATAGAATATGAAACCAAACTTATTCTGCGTGTGATCATTGAGACAGACACCGTGATTATTTATGTACCACCAAATGAATCCTAAGGCCTTTATGTACATAACATATCATGAATGCTATCATATATCTTGTGTTGAGTAAACGAGATCTAATTAAATCCATTTCAAAGAAATTGAAAATTGCTGTTGAGAATTGGGAAGTTTAGTACAAATTATCAATATCGTTTCAAAGATTGTAAATGCTTCAGATTTCAAGCTTGAATGGATGAAAAATTTTAGAAATATCACAGGCCTTTAGAAGCTTGAACACCAAGAATAATATGAAAATTTTAAAATTGGAAAATTCTTCAACAAATTGACTCTCTTAGGATGAGGAAATACGTAAACAGCCTTAAGAAAACGCAAAGAAAATTCCCTTAAAATGATTATTCGTCTCTGAAAACAAAGCAATAAAGTAACTTTTTTTGTTACTTTTTTTAAAGTTCTTCCTTTGTTTACGAAGCGATACCTTATTTTCTGGCAATCCAGTTTTTCGATCGGCAACTTTTCCAAATTGAAAGTCTTCCTCTGGCAAACCCTTTCTCGATTCTGAATTCCCATCATGCAGACAAGCCCGGGCGAGCACCAAATTGCAGCTTCTAGAATACACTGCAGACAGACAAGGGAAGAAAAAAAAAAGATATATTCGAGAGGGGGGAAATTAAAAAAGAAGTAAAAAAAAAAAAGTTTTTTTTTTTTCTGAAAAGGAAGTCACGAAACGAGACTTCCACCCAAACTTTTCAAGCGTTAGATTTGCAGACGGTCCATTGTTGACACTATGAAAAGCCAATTCCACAAAAGGGTGGTGTGCGCATTTCAGAAACGCAATCAATGCTCGAGTTGGGTTGAGCTGTGCGGAGGAGGAGTACCTGCAAAGTGGTCAGACGTGAAGGTATGTTACACGGGCTAATTATGCTTGCCATCTGAGCCAGAAGGTGGAAGACTCGGGCGTTGCCACTTCTCAGGAATGATATGGTGCATTTGCAAACACAAAACTCCTAAGTGTTGACAATAATCGTTATTTTTTATGTAATTCATCACTGAGAATGCTATTCTTAACGAGTTAAAATGAGGTTTTGTGAGAAGCAATCTTGAAATTCTTTATCTCATTTCAAATATCACGTGAGGATATTATTTCACGGGGTAATTCATGACTGTAATAGCATTCTGCCATTTCCTATTTCTTTCTGAAGTACTCTTTATTCACTTTAATTTACTATAAATCGAAAGATCATTGCAGAGTATGAACTTGCAGGGTACGTAACTTAGTCGTTACTATTAGTTACTAGTCGAGAATATTGATCATTCAACCATTTTAATAACAACGATTTATATGTAATCTAGCTGAACTGTACAAGTAGAGCTTCTTCAAATTCAATCTCCAAATTTCTTTTTATTTTATTTCTAGGAATACTACAATTGTTGTTTTGATGAAAAGCAAGTTAAAAATTTGAAGAAGTTTTAAATTTTATTTTGTGAGGTTGTTTGTAGGCACACTAGTAAAAAACATTTATTAATAACTCGTAAATTTGTAGCATGATTCATGATAATCCGTTGCAAAAACAGAATTCTCCTAAATAACAGGTCGTCTTTGAATACCAGTCAGGACAAATGGTTCAAGTAGCCTTCAAATCCAGGAATAAAGTTCAAGACATTTAGCCTGTTCATACCCACCGTTGCAAAGACATAACGACGAAGATATTTCTCATGCGCCTACCATTGTTCCGCAGTGTATGTTTGCAACAATGGGAATGAATAGGCTGAACCTGGGTAGAAACGAGCGAAGTGAATTAAACTTCATAACTCCCAATTGCGTTGAACTCCACTTTAACCAGAGTATGCCGCGCGTCACAGTTCTAACAGCATATTTGTAATTGTACTAATAAAATTTTGTAAGCTGCTGACTTATTTTCTTAAAGTACATTTTTATACTTTCCGAACATATACCATGTAAGAAAAGTATTGTAATCATGAAAAATATCTACTTTGAGATTTTGATTTATTTACACCTTTTAAGGTCTTCTGAATTCATTTTTGATATTTTATGATGATGTATGTACTGAACTCAAATCGGGTTTATTTCCGTTCATAGGTCATAATGTATAAAAATTCTTTTTTGTAGCCTCGTAAAAAAAACTGTACGTCCTATACACACCAAAACCAATACCAATCGTACGAGGGTCTTCTATAATATATATGACCGGTATTGATTTTGGTGTATGTAGGACGTACAGTTTTTTTATAGGGCTACAAAATCGAATGCTCATACATATGGGCAGAAGTTTTTGAAAATGCGCTGCAAAGTGTAAATGGTGCATTCGATTGAGCGAAAATTTGTTCAGTGCGCTGATAGTTTGTTCACAGGGTTGCAAAAAAAAAAGAAATCTTTTACTTTTCCGCCTATGGTCGCAAATCATTTTAAGTGTGCTAATGTCCAAATGGTGCATTGGAATAAGTTCAAATTGGGTATGTATATTATAGGTCACAGTCACACAACCTGAACAGATTTTGTTGAGTGTAGGGCCTATAGGTTTTATACAGGGTGACAAAAAAGAATTCTTATACATTACAGAGCCTATAGACGCAAATTCTTGGAAGCACACTACGGTCTATATCAGTGTTCGTCAAACTTATTAAGGTTCTGAGCCACCGTACAGTTTTTAAATAGTACTGTGACCTGCCAACCAAAAGAATTACCAGCTTTTTTGAAAGAAGTTGGAGCTACTAGTAGCTCTTGATCGACCGTTTGGCGATTTCTGGTCTATCTAGTGAAATCGACAGAGATCAAATTTTAGTTACTTATGTTATAGGTCACCGTCTTACATACTGTACAGATTTTGCTGTGTGTAGTAAGTTTTTTACAAAACTACAAAAAGTATTCTTATACACTGCGGCCTGTACATTCAATTATTTGAAGTGTACAAGCATCTAAACACTGCATTCGATTGAGTTGAATCAAATTTATTTAAGCGCTTGGTAAAACTAAAATGTTTTGAAAGTTGAGTGCGAATTTATGCTTCAGATTCATGAGAACACAGTAGCAAAAGCATAGACAATGCCCGAGGGGGGTCTTGAATCCCCACCCACAAAAATATAAAATAAAATAATCGAGCTCTTCGCCCCCTTTACCCTTCAAAAATGTTCTAACCCATCGAATAATTTATCAATAGTTGTTGTTTGTTGGTTATGGTAAGCCTACACAAGGGGCATCTGTCTAGGGTGTGTGGGGGGGGGGCTTAGTCGGAGGATTTTTTAGGGGATTCTAATGCTTATTCCCATCTGAAGGAAGCCGACCAAAACTCCAGAGCGTTAGATCGACAACCGCGTTACGGCACCCCGGGCTGTCTATCTATGGACGTCTGCCACGCTCAGTGGCTTATTCACACGGCCATCACAATGGCCAAATTTATCCATTGATTTACGTTTTAATGTAGCCTGAGTGGGAAACTTGGGGCCTCTACCCAATAATTTTGCAAATCTTATGCTATAAAAAATAAATAAAACTTTATGAAAAACACACACATAAAATGTTACTTATAACACGTAACGATCGTTTCGACCAAAAATTCTTTCGGTTTTCATCAGACAAATCCCTTCGCCTCACTAAACAGACGAAGGGCTTTGTCTGATGAAGACCGAAAGCATTTTTGTTCGAAACGATAGTTACGTGTTATAAGTAACATTTTATGTGAGTTTTTTTCACAAAGTTTTTATTTATTTTATCGTGTAACACCAGTATTTTGAGTGTTTTCTCTGTAAATCTTATGCTAGTTCACTGTAAGGCAGATAATTTAGGACAGAATGTTCCTTTCTCATTCTCGCCCAGGAGAAAGATAAATCATGCTTCATAATTTCTCCAGTTCACATAATGCGTTATCATTAATATTATCCAAAATGTATGAGTCTTTCACATTAATTTTCCATTATGCAAACAATTGGTGGCTTTTCTAAAGTCTTGTTACTTTGGTCCACCAAGCAGCTTCAGCAGAAAAATTGATCATCAATAGTATCCAAACTTTATCAGTGTTTCACATTTATGGTAATTTGCCACTTAAGCCGCTTCCTTGGCGGACGCAGTTGGTTCGCCATACTTAATATAAATCTATTGTTCGGAGTAAGAATCCTGTTTCACTCAACCGGCTTCCATATGGCCAATGAAAATCTCACTCTCACAGATTCTGAATGGAATTTAAAATAAGGGGGTTACAAACAGGGGCTGCCCTAGGGTGAGTGTCGCCCCCTGCTAACGTAAAAAAACACCCCCTTTTATTATCTCCTTAGTTTTTGAGTTCGAAATGACACCCCCCCCCCTTCGAAGCCAGCTGCCCGATGCGATGCTTACCTTGCTTACCGCGTCGGGCCGCCCCTGGTTACAAAAATATACAAAAATAAGATGGTTTAACCTACAAAAAGGTACAAATTATTTTCGGCCTATATTAATTTTGAAGAGTTTCTAGATATATTGGCCGTTATCAAAAAACGGAAAGAAAAAAAAAAGTAAGAAAATCTGAAACACTTTCAGATTTTAAATACGCATTAAAGTGCTATACATTAAAAGCGTATCATAATTCATGCCTCTCGATATTTTCTTTCCTTATTCCATTAAGTTGGAAAGTGTATCATTATTCATGAGTGTGATAAAGCAAAATTTAAATTGACATTTATAACATCCTTTTTCTGGATGTAATACAATAGAATGGGAAAAAGATAGGCAGAAAATGAGCATTTCGAACTGAATGAAAGCTTCAAAAACTTATTTTTAATTTGTTTGTGTAACATGCATTTCGGATTTGTGTGCTTGGCTCGAAGTCTGCTTATAAATCCACGTCAGAAGGAAAAATTTATTCAGGTGTATTCTTTATACAGGCGTAGCAGACGATAAAAAGATTTTATTTATTAAAACCTGTGTATTTTATAAGTTTGCGCCATATGTCGACCGTTCTGTAAAATAAAAACTTCATTGTATTCTCTTCTTTTTGGATAAAAGATGGGTTTTTACTTTCCGAACATGTACCATGTAAGGAAAGTATTGTAATCATGAAAAAATTCGAATTCGAGATTTTGGTGTATTTACACGTTTTGGGGTCTTCTGAATTCATTTATGCTATTTTTACGAGATGTATGTATGTATGTGTGTATGTGTGTGTGTGTGTGTGTGTGTGTGTTTGTGTGTATGTGAGTGAACACGATAGCTCCTGAACGGGGCATGCGATTGAGCTCAAATTGGGTATATATGTTATAAACCACCGTCGCAAGACCGGTATTGATTTTGGTGTGTATAGGACTTATAGTTTTTCTACAGGGCTACGACAAAGATTTCTTTTACATTATGGCCTATAGGGAGAAATTCTTGAAAATGCGCTAGTGTTTAAACGGTACTTCCGATTGAGCTCAAAAAGTGTATATATGTTATAAACCACCGTCGCAAGACCTGTATTGATTTTGGTGTGTATAGGTCTTATAATTTTTCTAGAGGGCTATGACAAAGATTTCTTTTACATTATGGCCTATGTGGGGAAATTCTTGAAAGTGCGCTAGCGTTTAAACGGTACATTCCATTGAGCTTCGATTTGGTAGATATATTTGAATTATTCATCGATTAAAATTTCTTTAAATGCTTGGTAATGATCTTAATCGTAAGTGTTCGGAAAGTCGAGTGGAGTCACTCCAGATTTTTATATTTATAGTATAGGAACAGTGGGTTTTTTTGAGCGATAAAAAAGTAGCCTAAATGTTAATACAGGACTTAAACTGTCTTTATTCCAAATTTCATCCATATCCGTCTAACCGTTGCAGCGTGAAAGAGTAATAAATATACATACAAACATTGACATTTATAATATTAGTAGGATTATGTAAACAATTGGTGATTTATCTAGAGTCTTGTTACTTTAGCCCTTCCCGTTACTTTAGCAGAAGAAATTGATTTTTGCTTCCTGTAATCCTATCAGAGCGCACCTCTTTTTCTTAAAACTTTTCCCCTTTAAAACCTTCCTGTGAAAAACGTTTCTCATATTCTTGACATGTATAATATGTATATGAAAAGCCAGCACGAAGCAAAAATAATATTTCGCAAGGACCCGCAAAGGCAGAACTGCTAACAAAATTTTCTTCTTCTTCTTCTTCTAGTTAACAAAAGTTAAAATATGCAGGAGACTTGCAGGAGGCATCCACCGTCCTTGTTTCTCGATCCATACGCGATAAAGAGTAAATGTCTTCTTCAGCCAAAATATTAAATTTTATGTTGTTGACCTTAAGGTGAAAATAGTAGCTTTGGGGAGATGAGGAGGAGAGAAATGCAGAATTTGACTCAAAGGTACCTCAAATAACTAGTTGCTTTATGATGGGGGAAATCTCAATGCAAACAAAAGACAAAAAAGCCTTTTTTTACGATTTTGAAAATACTAACAGCAAAAGAATAAAACTAGTTTCTTTTGAAATTCTCTTAACTGTCCTATTAGAGAAATTTTGGATGGTATTTTTTAATCGAAGAGAGAAGTTGTCTAATTTTTATAATAAGGAATGAAAGTCGGCGTAGATTTACCACGCTATCTTTTCGGATAGACAGTGTTCAAGTAATAAAACATTTAAACTTATCAAATAGAAATATTATATTTACATAGTTTTCCTAAAAACGTTTTTTTTTCAAGTTGCTGCTGGCTATGGCCAGTAAATAAATCAAAATTCCTGGTGTTTCCAGTCAGTGCTGCAATACATTTTACTTCTCCTCCAGACAGCACATAAGCTTAAATCAAGCTTGGCATTTCTTTGAATTTGACGTATTAATACAAGCTTGACAGTTCAATTCATTTTAAGCTTGCAGCAAGCTTGGAGAATTCATTTGAACTGTCAGGCTTGAATACAACTTGATGACTGCTTGATTTGGAAAGCCACATCCACATAACAAATAATTTATCATCAGTCATAAATGTACTTGACCATAGAATTAAAAAAAAAGATTCTGTATTTTCAAATATTGAAATTCTTAAAAATAAAATATAATTATACTACGAAATTGATTTCAAAATCAGTCGTTTGTCTCGATTTTGGCCAGTACTGTCCAACATGAGTGTCGCGATATTAAAAGTTTTATAACGTGTGCTGCTTTTAAGTTTATATTATGCTTATTTCCCTATTAGTAGAGTCTCTAAATCACACATAACATTATTTTAATTTTGATTCATCCCATGGAAAAATAAAAGAAACAGATCAACAAATCGGCCACTCACCGACCTCGCCGTGATCACCATAACAGTCACTTTAGTCATATCAGCGCAACTCAGGTTGGCCGAGTGGTTAGGACGCTGGCTTCCCAACCCTTAGATACCGAGTTCGATCGCGGACGCTTGATGGTAACAGATTAAAATAACTAGAAATTTCAGCTTGGTGCGTGGAAAGTGCGTGGAAAAATAAAATGGGTGGGGTGAGTTCGCCGACGGGCGCCACGTGTATTTAGGAAATTTTTTAAGCTTGAAATTAAGCTTGCTATGTCAAGCTTGATTCAAGCTTGCTACGTCAAGCTTAATGCAAGCTGGGCATGTGTAAACTAGAACACTTGATTCAAGCTTGTATTAAGCTTACACGCTTGATATTTTCAAGCTTAATTCAAGTTTATTGATTTGATAAATCAAGCTTGCTGCAAGTTTAATGCAAGTTTGCTGTGCTGTCTGGACCCATGGATGCGTATAAGCTTACTTAGTTTTCGCCCATGATTTGGACATGTGGTCAACGTACTAGTGATATACCTAGCTGATCTAATTTTGAATCCATACCCGGAATTTTTCTTATTCTGCTTATTTTTTAAGGATTTATAATAATTTTCTTTTTCTTTCTTTTTAATTTAAAAACAATTTTGTTATGTGCAACTAAGAAAGATAACTCTTATATTCAACATTTACTATTTCCTACTTCGGCGATTAAAAAATTTTGTCTGGCTGAAGATTTTATTGTTCTTTTCTAATTTTTCCCTCCTCAAAGAAAAAGGAACCCAAGCATTTACATAATACCACCACACATATGCTTTGCGGAGAATATGTTAGTAAATACAGTCGAACCTCGATTTAACGAATTGATTGGGACCCACAAATCTGTTCGTTAAATCAAAGCAATTCGTTAAATCGAATATCATTTTTGTAAAGAGTATGGTATAAAGATATCAATGCAAAATACCCTTAGATATATGAAAAAAGAATGATTATTGATTACTACGAGCTTAAAAATTATAACTTGTATGTTAGGCGATCAACTTTAAAATTATCTAAGTTCTTTAATGTTACTTGCTTTTAAAATTTAATACATAATACAAGCATATAGTTTTTGGCACTTTGGAAAGAAATCCTTTATAGTGCTTTGTTTAGACTTTCAAAAGTTCTTTATCGATGTTTTCTAACTTCGTATACAACAGCATCAATCACGTGAGACAAAAAAAAAAAAAAAAAAAATAATGCATTCAAGCTGAAAACGGCTTCTTGGAATGTCACCTCTTTAAATTCAATTTCCTTCATCTCTTCGCTGCTTTCAGAATCTTTTCTTCTCTTTCTGTACACTATCACAGGTAGTACTTAGCCGTACATCGCAAGACACATATCCTGTAAAATTTCCTAAATCTAAAATTTCCTACCTGTAAAATTACTAGAAAAATCTTCCCATCCAAGCATTTGATCATCGTTATCCACGGCGTAAATGTAAACGAGTGTTTCTGTATCGCTGTCTTCGTAGGCACTTGCTTCGTTTGGAGAAATGAGAAAAGAATTATTGTATTACACATTTGGATTAGGGTGTGAAAGATTAAAATTTTGCTTGCGAAAAATTTAAAGTTTTGGTTTAATGTGCGAATTTTATTTCAGCAATTGTTGTTCGTTAAATCAAAGGTAAAAATTCGTTAAATCAGGGCATTTTAGCACCCTTTTTGTCGGGACAAAAAAAAAAAAAATATTCATTAAATCGAAGAATACGTTAAATCAAAGTACGTTAAATCGAGGTACGACTATATAAATTGAATTTTCCAGTAATATGATAAATGTCATGTGCAAATGTCGTTTGTTTACACACGGATAAAATTCAGTGCTATTAATGCCCTTTTTCTGAGTTTCCTAACGGTATTTTAAAAAACTGTTGAAATTCTTATTCCTACTTACTTAAAAAAAAAAGAAACATGAACAAGGAAGATAAATAATTACAATCTCATCAATTTTAAAAACACTTTAAAAACCCGTTGTTTTTTTTTTCTGCGCCAAATTTAGCGATGTATCATCGCCACACTTTTACGAAATTTTAGGCTTTAACCTCAAAAAAGCTGTAGTAGTGTTAATGTAATTTTATGAGACCCTGTAAAATAACTTTAAACGTTATTACCATATTTAAATCACTACTAAGCTATTATAAGCATCTACATAGTTATCCTGTTGCGCTTGAAATGAATGTATGTCTCTAAATTTGCCATTAACTGAAATGAATTAATTAATGAAATTTCGTATAGTAATCGATGCAAATTTACACCAATCAAAACACAGACTGATAAACAGATAAATTGCAGTCATCAACGTTTTTCATCTTTGTTGGAAAGTGTTAAAAATTATAGGTCACGTTTAAAGTATAAGCCAATGGAAAATCGCCAGAGAGTCTGCTTAAATAATAGAGATAATCGAATAACTTTTTTTTTTTTTTGCATTCCTAACCTTCAGATGATCCATTAAAGCGTTTAACAATGGCCTCTGGTTATGCGTCCTGTGTTATTTTGTATGACCTTCGTTCATTTCAAGATTAGGTGGCAATTTTTTTAATTGCTATAATAGAATCTTATTTTCATCAGTAACTAACCCAACCACGTAAAGTGATTCTTTGAAATGAAACGTTTAAAACTTAGACGACCTCTCTCAAGGACGCTTTTGAAGTGGTTATAACTTGTTGAGAACAGTCTTTTAATTCAGAAGTACTTTAACAAGAAAGTCAAGCCACAGCAAAAGCATCGACTGCAAAACACTATCTAACATAACATTACTAGTTTACGCTGTTACCTTATGTATAATTAACCTCAGGGACGTCTTATGACTTCTTGAGCACCTGGATTCCTATGCAAAAAGACCTGTTGCTCCTGTGTCCATATTTATAAAGTTTAACAAAAGCAATCCATAATAATATTAATTTTCATTAGAAAATTAGTTTTCTACATTTCAAGCGAGACTGTAGGCAGGTAGTGTGGTAGACCTAGGCCTAGACACGGACGACGGACATGGCACAATCATTCAGTCTTGTCATTATTCCTAGTTGGCATATACTTCGAAATATCCAGTTTTTTGGAGACTATGTCCAGGAATAACATTTGACGATTAAAATTATTTGGTTAATGATCTGATTGAGGCCGTAGGTAGCTGTACAAGTCCCTGGGCAGGGCGCAATTTGCCTATGCTTTAAAACGTCCCTTGTTAACCTGTTCTTTACCGTTGTTGGAAAGCTTCCACGACACTGATTTCCATTTCTGTGTCCATTGTTGCTTCCATTAGTGCACTAAAATACACTGCTGGCCATCGTAAATGCAACACCCTGAAGGAAGCATGCAAATAATATGAAATTTACAACATGCATTAGCTGAGGTGAGATATGCAAATGATTAGAATTTCAGCGCAGACGCACATCAAGCGCGCCTGTGGCGCCACCTCAAAGCGCTATTTAAGGCTTGGAGATTTCGACGGTTTCAAGTACAGCAATTGTGTTTTTCTTGCTTTTTTTTCAAAAAAACGATAAATTATGCCTCGTAGGAAACAACGATCATCTTTTGATCAAGTATCCGAGTTTGACAGAGGAAGGATAGTGGCATACCGAGATTGTGGGTTATCTTTCAGGGAAATCGGTCGTCGTATTGGACGAAACCAAACAACTGTGATGCGGATATGTGATCGTTGGGTGCAGGAGGGTACGACGGACAGACGTGATCGACCGCATCGACCTCAGTGCACCACGTCACGTGATGACAGGCAGATTGTACGCATGGCAGTGACGGACCGCTCAGTCACATCACGAACCATATCACAGCAGATTCAGTCTGTAACGCATCATCCAGTGTCTGCGCGTACCATTCGACGTCGTTTACAGCAGAATGGTCTGTCCGCAAGACGTCCGTTGCTTTGTCTACCTCTGACGCGGAACCACAGACGTCTCCGCCGCCAATGGTGCGATGAAAGAAGGATGTGGACGACAGAATGGAATGAAATTCTCTTTACTGACGAGTCACGCTTCTGTATGCAACACCACGACGGTCGGATTCGAGTCTGGAGACACCGTGGAGAGAGGATGCTGAACAGCTGCATTATGCACCGTCACACTGGTCCTGCACCGGGTATTATGGTATGGGGCGGTATCGGATATCTCTCTCGCACTCCTCTAGTACGCATTGCCGGTACTTTAACCAGCCAGCGCTACATCTCCGAGGTGTTGGAGCCAGTTGTCCTTTCTTACCTTCAGGGCTTGCCAACAGCCATATTTCAGCAGGATAATGCACGGCCACACGTGGCACGCATTGTCCAAGGGTTCTTCGTCAATCACCAGATTGAATTGCTTCCCTGGCCGGCGCGCTCTCCGGATCTTTCGCCGATAGAAAACATGTGGTCCATGGTTGCTCAACGACTGACCCAGAGTTCATCCCCAGCTGTCACACCAGATCAACTTTGGCAACGTGTGGAAGCTGCTTGGTCTGCTGTACCCCAAGAACACATTCAAAGTCTCTTTGAATCAATGCCGAGGCGTGTGGCAGCTGTGATCTCCAACAACGGCGGCTACTCTGGGTACTGATTTTGGCAGGAACCACGCTTCATAGAATGCTGTAAATTTAATCATTTGTTACTTGGTCAACATGTTATCTACACAATAAATTTTGTTGTGATATCTCTTGTTTTTCTTGGTGTTGCAATTTGGGTGGCCAGCAGTGTATTATTTGCCTCTCTGATCCATTCCCTTAAGTACAGTTTTACGAGATCTGTTTGATTTAATCCTGTAAATGAGCCATAAACATAAATATAAAATAATGAAAGCGATATCAGAAGTTCTTTTACAAGGTTTCGTAAAATTTCATAAGTAATAATATAAAGTTTTTTTTTTCTTTCTTTCCTTTAGGAGATTATCCCCAAAATCTCGCTAGCGTAAACTACACGACAGTACATTAAAAATTGAGCGCAATAAAGACTATTGTATTTGAATGCGTCTTATAATCGATGCATTAAGCATAATTTATGTTTCGTGTTTGATTCTTTGTACAAGTCGAGGTAGTGGCATACGGAGTTATGATACAGAATTTAAAGCTCCCTTGCTTTTCTTTAATCCAGGCTTAATCTTTTAACTTCCATCAAGCAAATACGTGGAGATTTTTCTTCAGTGCCTAGTTTTGCTTCTCCGTTTCGGGTCTACGAAATATCTTTTGCAATGGTGGAAACAAACGTATTTTGCGGAATTTAAGACTTTTTCAACGTCCTGAAGTGTATTTAAATACTTTGTAACAGAGGGACTTAAGAAAAATCTTTTTTGTAAAGAAAAAAAAAAAAACTCTGATCTTTACTCTTCTGCATATCACTATTACAAACGTCATTGAAATAATACAAATCAGCTAGCAACTCTTGTACACTGTTTCTCAATTGTTGTTGTTTTTTCTAATGCCCTCTGGCTACCAGTATAGCACCCCCAGATCCTTCATCAAGGACGGTAAGTGTATTAAACACGGTAACACCATAGCCCCGAATAAGATATTATGTGCGATTTTCGATATCTCGAATTTCAGTTACATCGAATATTTTTGCCAGTCCAGCCGACTTCGAGATATGGAGAGTCGACTGTATATGTGTGTGTGTGGCCTATTGTTTCCATTTTTATTCCTTTTTTTAAATTGTTCTTTTTGATATGCGTTATCACTTGCTCAAAGGATTAATAGGATATCCGTACTACGTAAGTTTTGCTGTTTTATATTTTATATATATATATATATATATATACAGGGTGAATCTAAACTCTTGGACAAAACTTTAAGAGGTGATAGGGCACATAATAAGGAATCAGAATCACATAGCAATGTATGGTCGGCAACATCGTCTTCATGTAGCTGTTAATAATCACTTTGGAAAAAGTGCTGAAACAACAGGACATTTTCCTACCATTGTTCTTCAGAAACTAATGTATTTTTCTCCGAAAACTGAAGACTAAAATTCATTTTTTCAAAATTCTATTTTATTTCATGGATGAAATTTTTGGAGACGAGCCTATTGTTTATGAAACTTGGTGAAGAAATTAGACGAACACTTCAATACTTTTCACAAAGTGATTATTACCAGTTAAGAGAAAATTGCGTTTTTGACCCCACATTGCTATGTGATTCTGATTCCTTATTATCTGCCATATCACCCCTTAAAGTTTTGCCCAAGAGTTTAGATTCACCCTGTATATATACGTATACCTAATGTAAATTAACGCATAAAAGTTACTTAAAAGTCTTATTTAGAAACATCTGAAATATGTTTATGATAATTCTGGTTCTCAATTATTTTAGGTATAAACGAAGAAAATAAAGACAGCTTTTTCGTAAATGAAAAATTCTACATGAGATTTGACACACTAAAAACACGTGCAATTCTCCCGTCCAAGTCCGGTGTACACCTCTTAAACGTAAATTATCTTTCGATATACATTGTGCATATTAATTATGGTTCACGCCAAATAAACTTTTCTTAAGTTTCAAAAATTGATCAATAAGTTACAAAACACTGGAAAGTGGACTATAATAATAAAAGAAATCTGAAATTTTAAAGGAACAGTTCTCGAACTAATCGACATATTCTGACTTTTAAAAAATAAATAGCTTATAAAACCCCTACTTGACAAATTTTGAGTTGCGTGATCTTGTTTTTCATATTATTGCAATGCATTATTATTTCTGTTTCACTTGGAACCACATGCAAAAAAAGCGGTTCGTTTGGATTCTCCCACACCCTGTGGAAAAGGAGGAAAAGCTGACAGAATCTTTTCCCGAAGTCCGTTTCCCTATTCCGTGACAAATTCTGCAAATCACCCAATGAAGTGTTTCGTGTGTGGGTGAAAATGGCGGCCTCCAAAATCGGCTCGTTCATTCCGAAGCCAGGAAATGGAGTACTAACAGAGGGTCTTTTCCGCCCCATCCTTTGCTGCGAAATAATGCCCAAATCGAAATTGACAAGCTATCATTTTATTGAGTCCCAGTGGAGAAATCTTATACAAATTTTCTCAATTTTAAAACGAAAACCATCTCTGTGGAAATTCGTTGATCTCTGCAATGCCAATATCCAAAGCCAGTCCTACTGGATATCAATGTTATTTAATATCCCATTTACATTCAGCCATTCTCACTGCTGTTTTATCCAAGAAAATACTTCTTACGCATCTGTAAAGGGTTTTACATTCCGTTTTTCCATCCTTTCTCCTGCGGCCATTTAAAACTTTTTGGCGACCATTATTTTTAGTGGTGATTGCCATTGTGGCTACCAAAAGTTTCAGTGTATTTTCAAAATTTAAACTTTGTGGGGATATTTTCTCATAATCCCGATCGATTGTTCAATAAATCTTCGTAACTTCGTGAACATACTATGTTTTACCACGTGCATAGGGGCACCATCACAGCCGGCCCGTTTCGAGCGGACAGAGACCGACTAGGGCCGAAACACTCTAATCCAGTGGTCTCAATCCCTCTGAATCGGTTCGGACGAATCGAGTTTTGATTGGTCAAACCGTTTTTTGTGTGAAATGGCAGGGAATTTCAAAGCTGGACACAGCTCGGTCGTGGATCTGATCTAGGACTCCCGGCTCTTAGAGAACAATGAGAGTAGGGACATTTTGCTGGTAAATGTCATCCACAGCATCCTTGACTGAACTCACTTCGATTGTTTGGAGTTTTATAGGGTTATCACAATAGAGCTTAAAATCCAAGCAACTTTCTGGCCGAACAACTTTTAGACCGATTTTCTCTATCTATTTTCTCTAATGGAGATGACGTTTGTTATCAAATTTTAACGGTGCAATTAATTTGTGGTGTAAGAGCTCAATAGACTTTAGACGTTCCAGGCGGCAAGACATTTGACTGTAATGTTTTCATTTTTTTTTTTTTTTTTTTTTTTGCGGGGGGGGGGGGGGGCAAATATTAAGTTTTTTTTTTTGTATTTCTAGATGTTTACTTTTTTCTCTTCATATATATTAATTGCTGAAAGTAAGGATATGTATGCAAATGTAAGTATTGAGCATGATTTTATCATTTTTGGTAGAGTAATTACGTAATTTTACAATATTAGCAAATGGCTACCATTTGTCATTGCTCTTGGTAGCCATTTTCTACCATTAAAAAATCTTAATTTTGACCTATAGCTTAGACAGCAGCTAAGGTAGCGAGGAAGGTCTCATCGTTCCAATAAAAGTTCTGAAAATTTAGCCTTATAAATCATGAAGTATAAAAATCAGGTAACTCGGGCAACTTTTTGTAAGCAGTTCTCTTTCTCTTTTTTTTGGGGGGGGGCGGCAAATATTCGTTCTGAATATAAGAAATATTCAATTTTTCTTAGCTGAATAAATAAGAATACATTTATTTTTAGAGGAGGCTAAATCCATTCTGCTCTTTAACCCTACAATCACACTAGATACCGATCACTTCTCGGTAATACCCCGCCTCATATGAGTGAACTTAAAAAGTCAATCGCGTGCAAACAGAATAGCACTGAGATCCGCGATTACCGCAATCTTAAGTGTCGTATTCTTGCATGCTAATATGTAATTTTCTTACCTGAACGCACTTATTAAGTTGGCTAAGTGTTAAGCCCTCATTTGCAGATTGAATGTGCTGTTATTATGAAACTGCAACTACATAACCTTGGCTGCCGTTTCCTGGATAGGATGTTTTTCTCCAGGACAATCGAGGGATGTCATTTTCTGGCTTTCACAATTGTCCCCTAGCATTTCTCGAACCGCTTTTTTCAAGGTCGATGGTGTGGAAGGGGTGGTTTAACTCTCTTTCTAATGCTTTTGGAAGTGAATCTCGAGAGAGATCTATGCGTGTATACACATATAATATGTACATATGTGGGCGTGGAAGAGAAATTGCCACTTCCTTTCTGCCTAATGCCTATAATTTGGTAGGAGAACGAGATTTGAAGCTGCCTTGTCTAGGAGAAACAAGGACAGTTGGTTAAATCTTTTTTTCTTTCTGGAGAATTAGTGTCCCAGACATTTTTTTTTATATATGGCAACATCCTTTAAACTGTTTTAGCTTTGGTAAAATGAATGTTGAAAGTAAGTTAAACCACTGTAGCTTTGATTTTCTTTTTTTTTGGGGGGGGGGGGGGGGGAGAGGAGGGGTGATAAATTGTATTAATTACATATTTAGTTTATTTGACTGATGCAATGTGCGGGTTTAATAAAGAATTTTTTCTGTTACACCTCTTTCTTTCTTATTGTTCAAAACTGTTTGTAACACAGGGCGACCATAGATAACGTTTCTGGCGTTATTTCTGCTATCTTTCATTGACCAGAAACTGTAGATTATCTTTTCTGAAGACTACATTATGGAAAAGAGATGAAAGAGACAAATTCCTTCATCTATGACCACGCATACATGGTCTAACTTACTCTCCGAATTTGTTGAAATGGTATCACGGTCGTACCTGAGGGGGGGGATCATGGGGCCGAAATTTTAGTCAATGCATTAGTAGTTTTTTATTTGTGTTCATCCTGGAGATCAATTATAGGAGGAAAAATTTTAGCGCTACATATCCCGCCTCCCCGAAATTTTTCTGGCTACGGCCTTCAATGGTATTAACTAGGATAGGATTGCCTAATTATATGGGAATCTACCGTGATTACATACAATTTGTGGGGACACAAAAAATAATTTTATTTGAAACTATTCTTTGTTGAATGTAAATTTATAAAATATAAAATCCATCATCAACAACTGCTTTTCTTTGCCCAAGAGCCAAAAAAAAAAAAAAAAAGCCATTTGTCGAATGAAGTTGAATTAAAAGCTGTAGGACGGGATCTATTGCGATTTAAAGGTGAACGGAGAAGCTTAGATAGGCATTCTAGTAATTGCTTAGTTTCAATGCATTTCAAATTTTTGAATTCAATGTATCTTCTTAAAAACAAAGCGATTTTCAAAAGAAATTCGAAAAATTTCTTAGTAAGATCAGCTTGAAAAGTTGATATTCCACACGAGAAATAGCCTTGAAAAAATGTATTATAGTTATTTAATTACTAGTTTTTATTTTATCAGTACAACTTGACAGAGAACAATAAAATACATAAGCAAATAAATCATTAAGATGATTAGCTAGAGACGAATGTGTGCTTTGTTTTTCGCCTTTATATATCCAACAGACTATGAAAATCCACGAAGTACTGTCCGAAACTCTAACTCATTTGGGTTAACTATCAAGTCCCTTATGGCATCTTGCACCTGTTCGTGGATACATCTAATAAATGAAAACAATGGATGCTGCTAAACTGCAATCGTCATTCCGTCCAAGTTAAGGGAGCACAACCGGTTACGTGTTGCTGGATCTCCAATTTATTTTTAAATTGTCTTTGGACGGACTTATCCATCATGAAATTTTGACAACGTGCAACAAAGGGGGTTCCGAATTAGACGGAAAAATGTAACGAGACTCCTTTTATTTTATTTTCGTTTATTTATTTTACATCTCGCGAATGTCATGGGGTACAGAGCGTGGCGGAATTCTCAAAGTTGACAGATCACTCCATTGTGGAAACAAAGAGAAGAAAGGGAGGGATGCGAAGAAAAAAGAAAAAGTCATAGACGAGTGTCTTAAAAGATGCCGAAAGGATGTGAAGTGAAGTGAGGAAAAAAATCCCCTTGGGACTCCCAACAGAAAGTAAGAATAAAACAGAAAGATAAAAAGTTTGCGGCCGGCTGGGTAGCGTCTGTTCCAACAAGAATATTCGAAGAAGGGTTAAAGGAAGACGGGGTTAATAGTGAGTGGTGCATCTTTTTTGGTGACGTAATAATGAGTCATTTTTTGTTCCATGTAGAGAAAAAAGAGAATTTTAGACAATATTTATCGCCATTATTTGTGGGCAATGACTGTTTTTACAGCGGTTTACAGGGATTGCCATCTGTGAGCGTGGGTGGCGAGAACTCTCGCGTGCGCCTTGGACAAAAGTTTTTATTCAGTGATATTTCAAATGGGTGGTTTTCACTTTCGACGTACGGAGATTTTGGCAGACGATAATTTACAGAAGAGATATATAGAAGTTGCTAGAGAGAAGAGTTGGACAGCGAAAATATTTATCATTGCCTTAAAAATGTTTTCAGTTTTTCATGTAAATAAATATACAAGAGCTTAAAATATATCTCAAGACGATTTACTTTAGAAAAAAGGCCTGTTATGTCTTAAAAATGTAATATCAAAAAACAAACATCTCTATTAATTCAGATATTTATGTTCATAAACGGAGAGTGACCGAAAATTTTTGGGGGAGGGGCATATTGACTTCAAGAGTAGCAAAGTAAAGTGCATCGTAAATTTTGAAACAAATGCTTTAAATCAAAAGATTTTGAAACATAGTTAAGTGTCCCTGTGCCCCTCTCAGCCCAACCGCCGCTACGCCTACATTCGTTTCCTCAAATAGGTAAGAAAATATTGGACTCAATTATAATAATAAAAAGACTTATAAACATTTTCCATGAAATTATCATCAGCATCTTACTCTGTTTTATAATTTTGTTGGTTTTGTTCTAATATACAATAAAATATGAGTCTTCATAAATGGTTTAGAAATTTTTTTAAGACTTTAAACACTTTAATCATAACTGAGTTGAAAATATTAAGAAAGGTTTTTAAAAGTTCATTTTCTACTTTCGAAATTGAGCTGAAGTTACAGAGATGTGATATGTTGGATGATGGATTTAAAAGAATTTAACTTCAACGAGTCCAAATCCAACTTCCGTGAGCTAAAAGATTAGTAAACATTTGAAATTCGCTATCAAGTCTAAAGAATGCAATAGGAAGCGTGAGAATAGGAATAACAAATTTCGGATTGAGCATTGAAAATACAAGCCGCATTACCTGCAGGTTAGCCCCGATGGCCAAGTATAAGTAATTGATCGGAAAAAGTTTTCCTTTACAGACTTATGATGAGAGGAAAGATCGCCGTACACGAATTGTCAAAGGTTGCCAACGATACCGTCGAATTAATCTTCAGCATCCTTCCTCTGGGAACTGGATACATAAGAATGTGCACTCAGTGGATAAACCAGGAAGAGATAATTAAATATTGATATCTGCATAGAATATCACGTACGACCAACACAGATGAATGACCAGAGCGTATTTGGTAGAGTATAAAATATGCTACCACGGTATCGAACGAACTGTGAAATATGTGGTCCCATCAGTTGTCTCAACTGGAATGGTAAGGGCCAATTCTAGATGTTTGCCGCTTACCTATCCACTTATTCTAAACAAAGTAAAAAAATAAAATTCTTATTATGTATTAAAAAAAAAGGGGGGGGGGAGAAACATGCATAGCAAAAAAAATATCATACCGTTTCTCAAGAAGTAAGTTTGGCGAGCTTTATTGAGCGCAATTCCAACTATCAAATCCTATGACTTGATAGTTGGAATTGCGCTCAATAAAGCTCGCCAAACTTACTTCTTGAGAAACGGTATGATATTTTTTTCAGTCGATAAAGAAATATAATTGCGCATTAATATAACGATAACTGAAGTCTTCAAAAACAAGATATGTGCGATAAAATGATGAAATTACAAAACGTAAGCGATACATAATTAAAAATTCTCAGTAATGAACTCCAAAAAAAAAAAAAGTATTAAATGCTCGATTTAAAGTACGATGCTAGCAGTTTTATGCAATGATTTTTCGGCTATTCGGCAACTGTTCCACATCATTCCCTTTTACGAAGTGAAAGTTGGCCAGGAAGCATTACTTAACCTTACCTCGCACAGCCATAGAAGCGAGATAACTCATTGTAAGCAAGCCAGCCGATAGAGGTCTGCGCCGCCGCGCCAGCGAATAACGCTGATTTCACACCACGGCGTACAATCGGCTACAAAACTTTTTTTAAAATTGTACCTAAACTTTCAACTGCTTATTTTTTTCTAGATACTTATTGACGCTAGTTGCTTGTAAAGATACAAATAAATTTTGTGAGTCAACGGCGCCATTTGATTGCTTTAAAAACTGTTTAAACATTGAATTATACCTCAAAAGAAGATTATAGGTTTGGAATGGTTCATGAGAAGGTAGTGAAAAAAAAAAAGAACGCTTAAAAGCAAATAATGTATCAATCGTATATTGATAGCTAAATATCGTGAATGTGCTATATAAACAACATAAACCTTTCCGATTTTGATAAAATCTATTTCAGTTTTGCAGTAGAAATATTTAAAAAGTTTACCACAACGGCAAGCTCATACTCAGGAGCTCCACCCGTGGCCGAACGCACAGCACTCTGAACTAGAAGGCGGAAGGTGCCTGGTTCAAAACTAGGTCGCGTCCGCACACCTAACCGTTCGTAGTTTTCTGTGGTTTCCTCCGAAACTTAGCGTAGATACGAGACAGGACCCCTTAGAAAGGCCTCCACTAGAGATGAGTTCGGGCTTATTTTTTTAAGCCGAGCCCGAGGACTTTTAATTCGAGCCCGCCAGAGCGATATTATTTGAGCCCGAGCCGGAATTATGATAGAATATCATAAATTTTGTCGTTTGTGCAAATTAAAGACAAATATAATTGAGCCCGACCGGGCCCACGTGTAGCTAGCTGGCAGTAATTGCACACCATATCATACTCAATACTAGTATTCATTAAAATTCTAGTCTTAAAAATATCTCATTTTAACGCCAATTTATGCATATATGTGCGTGTGTCTAAGCATACACACATTTTCATTATGCTGCTTTTCAAAAAATTTTCCACACCGCGGCGCGCCGGGTTTCTGAGGTCGTTACGCCGCCGCCGCGATTTTCCGCGCGACGCAGACCTCTACCAGCCGACGATGAGCATCGAGCGGAAGGCGTCATTCTCCTAACGAACTTCAACAATCGGAAGCTTTCAGAACATTCCATCAGTATATTTAGCTACAAAAACGGAAAGAAGAGTTAGCTCGTTACAGCTACCTACGGCGCAATTAAACGAATTGTGATAATTAAACACTTCGGGAGTAAGGAATAATGAAAATAATAATATGTGCAAATCGTGCCTCGGCGAAACGAACTGGTTAGCTAAATTGTATGATTACTCGCCAGCGGCACAAATGGTCTTGATCTTTAACTTGGCCGAAGCAAAAGATTTGTTCTTTCCTTATCGTAAGTCTGTAATATATTGTTAAACACTAGTTTCTCAGTGAACCTTATCGGAAGTTCATAGAGAAGTCATTGGAACACTCCTATGAGGACGCCGCCGTTCGAATAGGGCGTTATATATTTGATTTTCCATTTGCAGGATCTTTTGCCATGAATTGTGTAAATATTTGTATAATCCTTTCCGACGCCAGAACTTTTATTGTATTTTCTCGTTTTTGCAGATGCCTGGGGTAATAGTTAAATTTCTGATGTCAATTTAATGAAGCATGGATAATTTTTCTGTAAAATATCTATAACATCTTTATAAGTATGTATGATACTTTACCTTCTAATATCATTTCGTGAAAATTTTATCATTATCTGATACTTAGACATAGGAAAATTGACTAATGCTTCTGAAATTTGTCAAGTACGCCATAAGTAGGTGGCTAGAACGTCTAGCCACCGCCCGCGAAAGAGATACATATAGGTGTTTTAAGAAGGATAAATGACATCTTATGCTTTAACTATGAACCTTTATCAGTTCTTTTCAGTTCGAAAATAGATAGCAGAAACTTAACCATGAGGAGAAAATATTCATAAGAGGAAAATCTTGGAAGTAATAAATGCATATGGGATGCAATGAAATACATAGTGCGGTTCTTAAAATCAAATGTGGATTTAATGTGAAATACAGAATTCAAATATTTCAATTTTCTGAAGACGTATTTGAGGAATGTATGTTAGAAATTAACCACTTGGAGATGCTGCTCTGTATTGTGGGAACCAATGAACCTCCACATACAGGTGTTAGAGAAGGAAAATGCCTCAAAGAGAAGGCGTTTCGCTGGATTTGCCTTCCTTATTTAATATCCACAGACTAATTTTGCACTTCTAGTAGATTGCCATTTCACTCTCACAAGTCGAAGCCCCTGTTTGCTCGAAACGGAAACTCGAATTTCCTCCCTGAACAAACATCATTCATTGGGACTGGCAACCCCCCCCCCCCAACCCCCGTTCTTTATAGCCAAACAGATCGAAACAAAAATCGGGGACCGAACCCATTCTGGACTGCTTGATTCGCCAAAGCAGATAAAAAGATCTCAGGAACCCCCTTCCCCCCAACCATTTCCCACCCGAGCAAATTTCCGGCCTTGTCCAAACAATCAGAGAAGCGGGTTCAAAATCCCTTGATTAAAGAAAGGGCCGGAATGTTTAAAAAAAAATAAAAAATTAAGCAGTCAGGAAAAGTCGCAAGCGGCACGCGAATGCACGTGGTCTGGACTCGGAATCAATCACGGACGGATGTGTTGCCCCTCCCCTCCCCCCCCCCCCCCGAATGACACGCTATGTACGTCGAATGAAAAGCAGGAGGAAATACTATATATAAAGCAGGGCATGCTAATGAATCGCTCATCAAGATCATAATTGCCGCTAATATTTTGCCGTTATCGTCTGTTCTTAGGCTGACTCTACCTCATGTGATGAATTAGTGCGATTTATTGTACTTCTTTTTATGACTCTGCAAATTGGAAGCAGTTTTTGATGCTTTTTATTGCAGTAAGATTGACTATGGAAGTTGGAAACGAATTTTAGTGAGAATATAATGGGGGGGAGAAAATAGTGTACACACACACACATATTTCCCCCGACATCACTGTTGTCGTTGTTAACCCATTAACGCGCAGTGTTCCCGCTCTGGGAACACCACACTCTGACGTTTTGACTGCTGCCAGTCACGAAGAATAGATCTGATTTCTATAAAAATAGTTGTGGGTGACATAGCTCCAAGAGAATCCTTTACTTTTTAGCACGTCATTTCCCGTAACAAAAATTGTCACGATTATTTTTAACAGCACTGACATCTGCTGAAAAATGGAAGAATGCTAGGAACAGCTGGATAGATTGCCCAATGCTGAAAAAAGCGCAGCCGTTGCCATCGCTCGACTGAACTACCAGCAAGATGGTAGTTAAGTCGAGCGATGGCAACGGCTGCCCTTTTTTCAGCATTGGGAAAGGGTTGCGCCTCAAAGGGTTAATAATGCCTTCTGGCAACCGCGGAGCGGGGCCATATCTTCCATATAGGACGGCGAAGAGGAGCGGCTTCCATTTTAGTGAGTCCCAGTTGGAAGAAGTCCGATTTAGCTCGGGGTCTCCTAATTTTGAACCAATTCCAGATGAGAGACCTAGCATCTGGTTTGGCACCCCCCCAGAGGTATCACTTGAACATGGAGGAGTCACGAACAGATTTTATGTGCGTCAGCTCCCATGAGCGCCCACGGTTCCACAGCAGCCCAGCCGAGAGAGATCCCAAGCTCTGGCCAAGCCGGTACTGCTTCATTTGCCGTATTCTTATGGGAACGGAGCTTAGCGACTAGGCCACTGCGGGACCCACATTATTGTAAGAGTGACGGTGTAAATTTTTAATGATTGTTTAGCAGGGCAAAAAGCACTAATTTCATACACATGAAAGTTATGATTTTATTTTATATAAAAAATGCCTGCAAGTGTTTATTTTTTACCACTTTATGATTGACTAACCCAGCATTAAAAGATATTTTAGTGGGAGTTGTGAATGAAATTTAAAAAAAAATGCCATTCAGCATTTTAAAATTGATGTGAATTTTAAGATAAAATTTATTTGGGAGTTGTCTTTTGTGAAAAACTAGTGAAAATATCCCTACACCCCCACCCCTACATTTTTTACCATTATGATAATAACTATGTATCTCTCTATTCTAAAAAAAAGTAAAGGCCGCTGTCAAAAGCTTGTCAGCGTATCTCCTCCTAAACCGTGGGGATTTGAGTTCCGACTAAGGTGCCCACAGATTCGAAAAATTCCGAGGAACCTGCTAAGCTGATTTAAATTTCGAAAATCGAATTATTTTAGAAGATATTAATAAAAAAAAACTGAAAAAATAAACCGAATGGTTGCCAGATTTGGCATAAAATCATTCATTCCTTTGCTACAAAGCGTTTCCAAGTATCTAGAATCGCGTGAAATTTACAAACATGAGTTAGAATTACGGCCATTTTACGCCAAAATAAAAACTATATGAAATAAGTAACTCAAAATGTGTTACACAAAGTTGACAATTTTCAAATAGTAAGTTCGCTTAGACAACAGGAGTTTAGAATGTATAAAAAAAATATTTTAATCGAAATTGTCTTGTTTCTGAAATCAATATAAATAGTTCATTTTGTGTAGTTTTATAATTGTAAAGTAATTTTAAAGAAATAGTTTGATCAGAGAGTTGTTCTCAGGATTAGACGAGAGACGAGACAAGCGTATTTCTCATTACTATATAGGAATTTTTTGTCTTGCGTTCATCCCTACTTGTTTTGTATTTAAAAAGTCACTCTAAAGTGTAGTTGTAAACTTATTATTGCTGAAAAAAGTAATGAGTTTAAAAATTCAAGTTGTTATTGTATTAAAACTAACTACCTGTGTACGAAAAACTACATCTAAATTTTCTCATTTTATCAGTAGTGAAAATTTCCATATGCGATATTTTTTTACTGACTTATTAAGTCTCAGAAAGTATTCATCTTTCTACACTATTGATCGACTATGCAAGTTTTAAAAATATTTTAGTTTGTGCCAGGAATTACAAAATTTTGAAATAAAGTCTGAAGAACAATTGTTTCCTGTGAAAAAATGTGGACCCCCCATTTTTTTATCACGATATTTCACGTTGCCATCGCTCGACTTAACTACCAGCAAGATGGCGGACGATCGAAACGTTCACCGCGTGCCACAGATCTAGAGACATTTTTTTGACGACAGCTGGCTTGCCGGCACAGCCAGCTGTCGTCAAAAAAGGGTCTCTAGATGTCACAGCTGTCGTATTTCATATACTAACTGTAAAAATTTATTTAAAGACCAACTTATTCTTTTTTTCTCTCTCTTTCTTGGGTAAAAATTGGTAAAAAAAGATATAATTAAGATAAATTTTAAAAATAAAATTTCTTGATGAATTAAGTGATAGTTTTCTATTTTTAAAAGCTTTTAACATCTAATTTTTCAACTTAAGGTGGGGGGGGGGCTCTCTAGTCCTCATGGGCCCCCTCCGTAGGTGCACCTGTGATCAGTATCACCTACAAATTTCAAAGAAACGAGAAT
The DNA here is from genome assembly GCA_038373885.1 of Cheiracanthium punctorium. Lineage (NCBI taxonomy): Eukaryota > Metazoa > Arthropoda > Arachnida > Araneae > Cheiracanthiidae > Cheiracanthium > Cheiracanthium punctorium. The sequence continues at coordinate 1,173,268 of JAWZYV010001543.1, forward strand.
TAAAGCAGTCAACATATAATAACTCTTTTGTTGATATTACACTTTATTTATTTACTCATTTTTATTTTATTTTATTTTTGGAAATGTGTGTGTGAAATTCCGAGCGATGTATTTTGTGAAAATCATTTTAAACCTTTCAAGTACAGGGTTAAAAACTGATAAAGAATGTACGAAAAACTGCTGCCCTCGTGCACGATAAAAAAATAATGTGGCATATCAGGGGGAAAAAATTATTTCTTCCCAAAAAACGCCAAGTGTTTTTTCAGACAGAATCGAACTCAATTACTCCCACAGACAGTCACGTATCTAACTGAGCATGGAAAATCAGTCGTAATTGCATTTTTCTTCACATGAGAAAGCTGTTAATAGAAACAAAGTAAAATAAGATGAGTGCCATGCATGCTTATGAAGCGGGATTTAGTGAAATGGTTCTGTTTAGTAAGTTTTCCTTTCAGGGCACTGCTGACAAACTCATAAAAATCTTGACAGCATAAATTCATTGTAAAGTGTGCAGTTCGAAGAAATAAAATCTCCCTAGCGATCTTGTACACAAATTAAATAAACCGATTGCGTGCTCCAGGGTCTCGAAAATATTCAGGATGATTCTTTATAAGCGGCATTACGCATTGAAATAAATAGTGCCTTGTTTAAAAGTTTCAGAAAAAAACCTTGAAATTGTTCACCAAAGTTTTTGAGGAGTTCAAAAAATTGCAAATTCCTTTGCCAGGAAGTAACGATGGATACAGAAAATAGGCTCAATATCGTCGCTTCTTTACTAGGATGGGATAGAACAGTTGGCTTGCAATACGTTAAGTTTTGCGCCAAAAAATAAATCCCCAAAACTGAAACTAGCTTTGCGATAGCTTCCATATTTGATTAAAAACTGGCAAATCCTGCAGTTTATTACAGAAGAGAAGTATATTTAGAATATTCCTGGCTAAGATTGTAAAACAGTTTTAGTAGACGATTTTAATATAGATTTCAATTCCAATGAAGTGTTTTATGGAAAAAGGAATTAAAATACGGCACACTCATGAATAAACGATACACTTTCCAACTTAATGGAATAAGGAAGAAAAATAGGGGCGACGCATGGATTATGATAAGTGCGTATTTAAAATATGAAAGTGTCTCAGGTTTTCCTCTCATCAATACCGCTTTGTAAATCTGAGCTATATCTTTAACCCTTTAACGCGCAGTGTTCCCGCTCTGGGAACACCAAACTCTGACGTTTTGACTCTTGCCAGTCATGAAGAATAGATTTGATTTCTATAAAAATAGTTGCGGGTGGCATAGCTCCACGAGAATCCTTTACTTTTTAGCACATTTCCCGTAAAAAAATTGTCACGATTATTTTTAACAGCACTGGCATCTGCTGAAAAATGGAAGAATGCGCGAACAGCTGGATAGATTGCCCAATGCTGAAAAAAGCACAGCCAGCTGTCGTCAAAAAAGGGTCTCTAGATCTGTGGCACGCGATGAACGTTTCGATCATCCGCCATCTTGCTGGTAGTTAAGTCGAGCGATGGCAACGGCTGCCCTTTTTTCAGCATTGGGAAAGGGTTTGCGCCTCAAAGGGTTAAAGTGTCGCCCATGACACGTGTCCTACCTACTATTACCCTGCAAACGCCACTGATTATTACACGTTACTAAATATACGGCGGATTCCCATTTGGAAAACACTCTAATAACCAACAAACAATATCAATATGCTTGTACACTGTCACAGTCCAAAAAAGTAGACCGTCATTGTTCAGTCTGGATATGTTGGACGTTGAAACAATCTCCCCCAGCCCTCACTAATTAAACTCAACAGCGGAGGGAAAAAGACTCTCCATCGGACCGGATAAGCTTTCCGTGATAGCAGCTCTAATGAGAATTTTGACACAGTGGAACGTTTCAGAATGCGTTCCGATCCTTATCGTGCCTAAAACTGAAGCAGATTTCTTTTTTTACCTTCCCACTCTCTCCTACACCTTCCCACTGCGCTCCCGGTATTCCCACCCTCCCCAATTTGCATAGAATGGAGAGGAGGGTGGAAAACCTCTCTGCTCTGGGAATCAGTCACGAGACATAAGCATTTTCTGGAAAGCGAAAGTAGTTTGTAAATTAATGGGGATCATACCATGCAGTCAGTTTATTTTCTCATGACTTTTCACCACTAAACAGGAGTGCTGTACAGGAGTTGTCAGAAATAATAAAAGTTTGAGGGAGTGAAATTATCTTTTCTGTTGCCTACAAAATAAGTAAAAACGGAAACGAAAAGCTGGTACAGTGAAACCTGCTGAGTTGACCACCCAGTGGTTCCTCGTTTTCGTGGTCAACTTAGACAGGTGGTCAACTTATCAAGAGTGCAATACTTACTTTTTGATTTTCGAATTTTATCATCTATGCACTTATATATTACATAGTACATGTAGTATTCTAGAAAATTAATCAAAATGATACAAAATAGGAATAATATTGCTTATTAGGGTTAAACATTAATCATACATAGACAGGGACGTGTCAATGTCTTGGAAAGTGGGGGAGGCGAACGATTTTATCCGACATCGGGGGGGGGGGGCAGTCATTTCACCTTGGTATCAGGAAAATTTTTGTTTGTTCTATCAAGGGCGGATTAAAGGGGGGGCGGCGGAAGGGGCGCCCCCCCCAGAGACAAAATAAATTAATGTCAAAGATCTTATTTTACTTCCATAAAATGGACGTATATATCAATCTTCTAACTAACCGCCCCCCCCCCCCCTGCTAATTTTTATAAATAATCGGCTTCAATATTTTTCAACCTCGTCTGTACACCCTCTCAAAAAAGTATTCGAGTGTAAGTCAAATTTCCTATATCAGTTTCGTGTAAACTAACTAATGTACCATTTTTTTTTTTTTTTTTTTTTTTTTTTTTTTTTGTATCTCAATAGTTTACTTAAAATAACAGTTTTGTTCGTGCGGAAGGGGATGGGTGGTGGCAGCTATTTCGCCCTCCCCCCTTTCCATTTGAGCTAGTAAAATTTTCATTTATGCCTCAGTAGTTTGTTTAAATAACCGTTTTCTTGAGGGGAAGGACTGGAAAAAGTGCTTCCCCCCATCCTGAAGAAGAAAACTATTGTAAGCAAACTATTGAGGGGGCTAAAATACAGAGGGGGAGAATTATATAGTTCGCCCCTTCTACTCATTTACCGAGGGGGCGATAAACCCCCCCACCCCCCCTGTTGGCACGTGCCTGTACATAGATTACTACGCACCAGTGGCGTAACCAAGGGGGGCATAGGGGGTTACAACCCCTATGAGGAATCTTCCGCCATACAAAATGCATATTCTTCACTCCCTTATCACACATACGTTATACATATATGTGAATTGCATTAGTCGTAATCCCCTCCCCCATGAAAAATTTCTGGCTACGCACATATGTACGTGTTACGTTTTAATTATTGGATATTGTCATAGTGCGTATAGTTAATATGTATACTACATACAGTAGTAAGTTGAACAGAAACAAGTTAATTTAATTATGAACCTCAATTTATTACTGTATCTGTATTAATACATTTATTGCAGAGTGTGCGTATCTATTAAGGGTTCTGTACTTCACACATATCTGCTACTGTACACGTACTAATGTAGTTAGAAAAAAAATTGTGGGGGACATGAGGAAATACATGAGGAATAAAGATGAAGAATACATTAAGAGTCTGGACTGACTAGTCATTAATCTTGGTTTGTCCGCAAGTTTGATAGACTTTAGACAAATAGAAAAAAATATATAAAAGTTGTTAGAAGGAAGACACAGAAAAAATTCTGGAAGTGTGTGTGGTCAACTTACAAAGGTTTTAACCTATGCTTTAGGACAAATTTTACCTGATTACCTGGTCAACATACAAGTTAGACAGGTGGTCAACTTATAAAGGGTTCACTGAATGTTAAAGTAACTAAGCCATTTCGTTCTTGGTCAATTAGGTCAACTTACAAAGATGGTCAATATCACAGGTTTCCCTGTATTTGAAAAGACGGTAAACGCATTTAGTCGGTTTACACTTCCATAGCTTAGAAGCTGACATCAACGACTTACGGGATACGTTTGTTTCACAGAAAATGGCAACCCGTCTGACGATCGTCTTATACCTCAAAGTGCTAAATTTATGTGCTAAATTTAGTTTCAGAAAAATGCAAAGAGATAGGCTTGAAAGAATTTTAAAATGCGCGTTCAAACTGATGCTTTGATGAACATAAATACTGAGTTACTGAGTAGGTATTAATTGAAACACAAAATGCGCACAGTCCAGGTAGCGCGTATAAAATTTTCTGATATCTGCTGTAAAATGGAAGAAATATGAAGGTTTAAAAAAAATACACTACAGAAAATTATAAGTTGATCCTTGAAGAAAAGTACTACAAAATTTAATATTCCTGTTTGAACTCTACATTCAGCGGATATTTGCGGAAGCTGATGCCTCGAGAAACTTTCTTGTTGGATGCTAGAAGGAGCATAGTTACAAATACTGTTCTGCCATTCATCAAAATATACTTCTACTTGATTTTTAAAATATTGTTAGATGTACAAGGTGAATATAATTAAAGTTCCCCTTTAAAACGATCAGTAAAAGAAAACTACTGGACCCAATGTTATCAAACTTGGTAATTGTGTAAAGGTAGTCAGGGCATTTATTATCCGCGGAAAAAGTTCAAAAATTCAACACCAGGGCAAGGACACATTTAAGGGGGGGGGTCCAGGGTTCCGAGCCTCCTCCCTTACGAAATTTTTATTTTTGTTACTAAAATGATAGTACACTCATGTCCATAAATTAAGGATAATTCAGAATCACACAGAAATTGATCTCTAAAAAAAAATTTCACCTGTGGAATGATCACACACATCTTGAAGAAGAATATGCAAATTACAGGAAACCACCAGATGGCGTGGATGGTACGTCACAATGACGAGACTGTAAGAGAGGGTTATATAAGGAATGGTGGCAAAGAAGTAAAATTGTTCACAAGCGCTGTGAAAGCCTTTCAGTGCAAAAACCGCATAGTTATGGCACAAAGGAGGCATTTGGATGATGTTTTACGTGGCAGAATTATCGGACGACTGGAATGTGGACGTACCCAGTTGGAAGTATCCGAGGAACTTGGAATCGCATCTCCAGGCTTTGGCAACGATTACAAGATGATGGTAATGTGAGTAGACGTTACAACACAGGTCGCCCCCGATTTACAACGCCGAATGAGGACCGCTATTTGGCAGTTACTGCCAAAAGAAACAGACGGAGTACAGCATCAGACCTGTCTCGTCAGCTCTCTTCAGCTACCGGTACGACAGTTTCAAGGCAGACCGTGTACAGACGCTTAGGGCACATTGGTCTATATGCTTGTAGGCCTGTCAGATGTGTTCCACTTACCGCAACTCACTGTCGCCTGCGATTAACCTGGAGTAGAGAGCATGCATTGTGGACACCGCAACAGTGGTCTTGTGTGATGTTTTCCGACGAGTCCAGGTTTAGTTTGGAGTCTGATTCTCGCCGGACATTCATCTGGAGAGCGCCAGGTACCCGTTACCACCAAGAGAACACCATTGAAAGACACCGTTACGGTGGTGCAGGATGGCTCGTTTGGGGAGGAATTATTCTTGGTTCCAGAACTGACCTGCATGTTCAGAGTGTAACGATGACAGGCCACATCTATCGGGATGTCATTCTGGAACAACATGTACGTTTGTTTCGGGGCGCCATGGGTGCTGAATTTGTGTTTATGGATGACAACGCCCGTCCTCACCGTGCAAACATTGTAGACGAATGCCTTCAATCTGAGGATATCACCCGTATGCATTGGCCAGCATACTCACCGGACTTGAATCCAATAGAGCACGTGTGGGATATGCTTGGCCGACGAATTGCAGCCCGTCAACCCCCTCCCACCTGTCTGTCTACCGGAACTTCGGAGTGCATTGCTTGATGACTGGTGTAATATTCCCCAAGATCAGATTGATCATTTGATACTCAGCATGCCTAGGCGTTGTCAGGCCTGTATTGCATCGTCCAGGAGACATACTCCGTATTAACCATCCTACTAACCATGTTATACTGTTTTTTGTAAATAGGTTCTTTTTTTAAATTTGGTCAAGGGAGTAAAACTTGCAATTTTTATTAATTATGTCAAACATATAGCATCTTTTTTGCTCTTTTACTTTTTGTTTAATAAATAGACTTTACAAATAAGTCAAATTTGTTTTGCTTCTTTCTCTTTCTTTGCCTGAACTTCATTATCCTTAATTTATGGACATGAGTGTAATATAGTGTCCTTTTGAGAAAAGTACTGCCTTTTTTACCATTTGGACCCCCTCCGAAATTTTTGAACCCCCTCCAAAATGTTGTTCATGGGGGGGAGAGGGATCGGACCCCTTGTCCCCCCCTTTGTAGAATTTTTTACTTTTTTCCGCGGATAACAAATCCCCTGACCACCTACACACAATTATCAAGTTTGATAACATTTGGTCCAGTTATCCTCCTTTTCTGATCGTTTTAAAGTGGAACTTTAATCACCCTGTATATAGCCTTAAATGAAGTCAGACGCGAAAATTTGATCATTACGGAATCATGAGAAATTATCCAAAAAAAATTTTTACTTTCCAACACAGAACATGACACGTAAGCTATGTAATATTTTCCTCTGTTTTGGCGTGTAATATAGGTCCTTACATAACTATTAAAATATAGCAGTACTTTTGTGGGCATTCCAAGTGCGTCCATTGCACTTAATTACCAGCATAGACACTGAATTGGTCTTGGAATAGCATTTTTAAGGATAGTCTTGTAATGTAATTGTATGCAGAAATAAATGAGACGACACGATTTGGGTCACAAGATTTGCACTGTTGAATTGTGAATAATTGTGAAATTTGAACATTGTTTTAGCCAATGTATTCAGTGATAGAAAGCAAACCGCTATTCCGTGTTTCTCTAACAATATTTCAAAATCAGTTAGAATTGTATTTTCTTATGAATAACAGTGAAGCATTCGTAACTGTGCTCATTCAACTGCTCTCCAGTAAACAAAAATTTTGCCAGCTGGTAATACTGGGGGTATTTTTTTATTGTTAGTTCGAACCTGATACAAGTCACTCATGATGTCCATTTAGTGTTTTATAGATTTTCTTTTAATGGAACATAAATATGAACAAACTGTTCTTCGCGTACCTTATTACCAAGACCATTCCACCAGCAATATTCTTCTTGAGTTGGCAATCAACTTTCGGATCCAGCGTGTTACGGGGAATCGAAAATCAAAATGCAGTAGATTCTTATTTATTTAAACTAATTCAAATGCTCGGAAAACTTGTATTGGAATAAATTTTGAGAATATTTCATATTCGAACTAAAGCTTTATTGCGTTGCATTAATTCCAAACTGAATTTTAGAGATCTTCTTTTCTTCCAAATCTCACGCTTATTTTTATGTGAAAAATACCAACAGTTATTTATTTTGTATGCAAAATCATCTGCACTTATTTTCTATTAGGCTCTTATAAACAAGATCAGCAGGGAATCTTGTAGTATGTCAAAGGGAATTAGGGCATAAGAAGAAACATTATTTAGAAACTGTTTAACATTCTAATCGTCAAGCCATGATGCACCCTATAAAACTTTTCATTTATTCTGGGGATGACCAACCTTTCGCACATCACTCACCAATTTTTGTTCACAGACAAGTTCAGGTGGGAATTACATTTTAAGTACCCTTTTTTTATTATTATTTATTTCCTTACTTTCAAGGATAGAGTTGGTAAATATGAATACGGATAGGCTTTAATGTAGAGCAGGAAGGTAATAACGTGTGAACATGAGATTGAAATTGTTGTTCCGAGGAAGAAGATTCTATAATTAATTTTTCTTATATTTGGTAGAGGATCAGAGATGGTTCGACTGATGATAACAATCCATTTTGGAGTGTAAAAATGACTTTTGACATAGCATCATAAATTATAAGAAATGAAATATTTTTGGGCACGAAAATATTTCAAAAGTCTTCAATGTATCTCAAAACAATAAGTAGGCACAAGGATGATGCGTTAATTGAAATCATTCAGTGCCTAAGTTTGGCCATCCCTGATCCTTTTAAATGATCTTTTGTCAAAAAATGAACTCAAATATTTATGAAAATTGGGAAGTTTGAAAAAAAAAAAAAAGTCAACAATATTATACAAAAACAATGGCCAATTTTCCAATAAATGTAGTTCACATTTTTCGCCAAAAACTTTCTTTTAAATCCATATCTTTTGATTTATTTACCGATAAAGGTTAGTCTTTCATGCTTTTCACATTTTCAATTAAAAAAAAACATTTTTTGAAGCTATAAAAGAGAATCATTTTTCTTTAGTGGCTTACTGTAAACTTTTTTTCAGTTAACTGTCGAATGTCGAACTTTTTTCTGAGAACTCCCGAGCTCGAATTAACAAATATCTACAGTGTAACTTTGTAAATCGCTCTTTAAAAACTGCGTTGGTCATTTATAGAGCAAAAAAAAAAAAAAAAAAAAGAACCTGTGTCAGCTCGGCCAATTGTAGGAACCTCTGACCTATCATGCATCTCGAATTCTTCCAGAAGAAATGTTCCATCCTCTTTTGATGGGCCCGACAGGATTCTCTGGACCGCTCCTCGCACGCTTGCGCCCTTAATTGAAGCGAATAATTACAGGCAGATAGAGCGGCAGAAATACCCATCAAAATCAGGACGTTTGGTCGTCAGTCAGAGATGCTTATCGCAAATGGAAGGAAGCCCGATCCCTTCCAAACCATCCCTCCAAAAGCAGCCCCCCTTTCCACCAATGTGTTCGAAGAAAAGCTTATTTGCATACAATGCTCGATCGGGATGTGAAAGACCCTCGATGGAACGGAGTGTCGCAAGAGAACGTAAAACAAAATTGTAACAGGATTTGTAGTTCTGCATTTTTGTTATTCTTAATCATCTAGTTCAACAACATTAGGAATGCGTTGAAATTGCCACTAATCACTGATCAGGCTGAGAACGTAAGAAGATCCGAAAACACGGAGAGCTTATTAACCCTTTGATGCGCAACCCTTTCCCAATGCTGAAAAAAGGGCAGCCGTTGCTATCGCTCGACTTAACTACCTGCAAGATGGCTGTGCCGCACAGCCAGCTGCGTCAAAAAAGGGTCTCTAGATATGTGGCACGCGATGAACGTTTCGATCGTCCGCCATCTTGCTGGTAGTTAAGTCGAGCGATGGCAATGGCTGCCCTTTTTTCAGCATTGGGCAATCTATCCAGCTGTTCTCGCGTTCTTCCATTTTTCAGCAGATGTCAGTGCTGTTTAAAAGAATCGTGACCATTTTTTGACGGGAAATGACGTGCTAAAAAGTAAAGGATTCTCGTGGAGCTCTGTCACCCGCAACTATTTTTATAGAAATCAAATCTATTCTTCGTGACTGGCAACAGTCAAAACGTCAGAGTTTGGTGTTCCCAGAGCGGGAATACTGCGCGTTAAAGGGTTAAAGATGATCAGATATTAAGAAATCCACACAAACTTCCGAGCATGAATTTTTTAAAAAAACATTGTATTAAAAAAAAAAAAAAAAAAAAAAAAAAAACTTCTTAGGTGTTTGTGTACAACCCCTGAAATGCGATCATCCGATGTGATTTTCATCCCTTCGAGAGGCATTGAAAAATGTCAGCATATATTTATTTTCATACCTCCGACACGTTTTACGATAAGACGTTTAAATTTTCTGCATTACCCCATTAATGTATGAAGCACATTTTACTCACTGAGAATTTTTTTGTACGAGGGCCGTCACTTTTTAGTACATTTTTCCTTTTCATTAGTCAGACAACAACATTATTTGAATTTTATTATGTTATGCCTTTGATGGTCTTACTGGCTTCAAGAGTGAGTATCTCAAACAGGTGTAGTACGAAATTTTAGAGAGTATTTTACAGAAAATATTTTTCATTGTATTTCTAACCGATCCATCATTTTTGGTGTTTTTAAAATGCTCACATTTCATCGAAATAACTAACACTTGACTAATATTTCAAGGCCATGAGGTTTTATCAACATCAGGTTTCATCTCAAATAAAATATGCGCAAAAATGGTTCTATGTAATAGCCCTGTATTTATACTTTAACCTATTCGGCTTTGATGTTTGTACTATATGAATAAAAGATTTTTTTTAACGCTTGAATTTTTAAATGTGCTATACTATACAAATAACTGTTGAAGAACTAACCTGCAAAAATAAGTAACTAATTACAGAATACTTTTAAAATAAAACACTAGACTGTAGTTTAACAAAAATAGACCTTTTTCTATAATATTATTTTTATAATTCCTTTTTGTGAGAAAATCCTTTTAAATATTTCTTTTTATATAAAAGATAAATTATATTTTTCACGAACAGTAATGCTTTTTATGAATAACCTACCAAAAAGATTGTCTCGTCAGCTTTACATTTCATTCAGTCTTATGATTTATCTCTTCGAATTTTGCGTCTTTTTAAAACCTAACAAGTGGATTTTTTTTTTTTTTACTTTGACATAAATGAAACAGGGCAAAGGTGTGACGGATTTTAAAGTGCAATAGTGGCTACTAACTGCTTTGCAAATGATAGAGCTTAGATGATTTTGAAGATGAATTTAAACTAAACGCATTTTCTTTTTCAGTGAATAAGAATAAAGTTCTATTCGTCCGATAAAAAAAAAAACCTTTTTTCCCCCCTTTCAATAAACTAAACATATTTTCTTTTGCAACAGTCGTTAAACCATTAAAGGATCTGCACTTTTATAGATGCCAGTCTGAGCATCCAAGTCTAAGCTGGAATCTGAATTGAGTTTGATGATGGTCTTCCGAAATTTAAGAATTTTCAAAAAAAAGGTTTTTGTATTAGAATTCTTCATTCTGCTACTGGGGCATTAAACCGATACTTTTAACTGGTGTGAAACTGGCCTACATTAAAAAGACCTGAAATTTTTTTTGTGTTGGTGGTAGCGATTGGACCAGGGGAGGGTGGGATTTCTATTAACAGTATACAAAATTTTGTATGAAGCACTATAAATCAGCATCAAATGATAATACTTACAAGGTTCTTCCGGAAAGTAAGTTTTCCGCGGCCAATAAAAAGGAACAAACGTTATTACCTAAAAAATTTATTGCAAAATGGGCAGTAATATTTCATCTACTTCTCAATATAAGAATGATCTGAACAGGAATTTCTTCAGGTACAAGTCACTGGAAGTATAAATTGCCCTTAGGTTACAGATCTTACTTATAGTGACTTGCACCTGAAGAAATTCCCGTCCTGGCATCACTTTCCTAGTGACGAATATCGCAAACAACTGTCACACCCTGGCTGTTTTCTCAGGCGGCAGACTTCTATGGCACTGTACTACAGAAACATATCCCGCGGTATGACAAGTGTTACAATTCAGATTATGATTATTCCTATGGTGATAAGTAGCTGAATTATTGCTGTATCTTTCGCAATAAATTTTTCTAGGTGATAGTGTTTTGTTATTTTTCACTGGCCGTGTGGAACTTCCGGGCGATCTTCGTATCATGGGCTTAAAGATTTACACCCGAAAGTTACAATTTCAACATAAGATTTTAATTTATGTACACCATGAAGTAGGTTTTGTTTCTTTCAGATACAGCCACGAGTCTTAACTTTCAGGAATCAATAAAAACTATAGAATACAAAAATTGCTGGATTTTCAAGGCCTCGTTCGGGTTTATTGCAGCTCTTTGGATTTAAATTATGTAAGAAAGTTATTTCATTAACATTTATTTAAAACATTTATTATGTGTGTGTGTGTATACGTATATATGAACTATAGTTGACAGTGTTTAGAAAAAACATGAGGTTTACGAATTGACCATTAATTCAGCTGTCACATGCTCACCCAGAGATCAAACCTACATTTTCAAGTTTGAAAATCTCGAAAAATATTTTACCTTTTGTTTGTACAACCTACAAAAATAATTTGTATTACTTTTTTTTCTTTCCAATGGTCGGGCTGGCTACCGACTGTATTCTTAGTACTAAGGCCAAAGAAGTTGGTCATTCATTACAAGAGCATCTAATAGGCAGATCAACGTTATTCCCGTGCGAGTGGTCTTCTAATTTTGAAGTAATTACAATTGAGAGAAGTAAAATCTGAATTGGCACCCCTAGAGGTATCATTTAAGCGCTGAGGATATTGTCGCCATGACAGATTTTTAGGCAAACCTGCTTGCTCCCTTTAGCGTACGCGGTTCACAGCGGACTCAGTCGAGAAAGTAATTCACCCTCCCAAGCGTTAGCCAAAGCCTGTGCTGCTTCACTTACGCTGTTCTGATGACAACCGAATTTAACCGACTGGGCCACTGCCGGACTAATTTGTATTATAAAGTATCTGAAACCAGTTGACCGTTGGTACACATAAAAATCAGCTTTTTCAATTGGAAAGAAATAACATCACACTCGAGATAATGTATACCATAGGTTCCCAACGTGAGCGATAACGCCCCCTTGTGGGCGTTTGAGGCTTTCAGGGGGGCGGTAAAAGACCCAGAGAAAATTAGGGGGCGTTGATATGGCACGGAGGGGCGTGGGAAGATTAACCAAATATAGTCTCAAAAAGACTTAAAAATTACGCTGATAATACTTAAATAAAAATAATTTTTAATGCAATTCTTTTTAATATAATTAAGTATGCGTTTTGATTGTTCTCTGAAACTGTCAATTTATTTATTTAGAAAGCAATAGTTTATTATCTGTAACTTCGTATCATCAAAACCCCTGCCTGTCCTTATAACAGATAAGCTAAAACTTTTGTTCCTCTTTTTTAAATTCAGTAGCGAAGAAAATCAGTAGCGTTTCAATTCCAACAATATTCTATCTATTAGTAATTTTTTTTTTAAATTTAATTCTTGTTTTCACCATGCATTATGTACGCTCTTGTTTCTCTGGAGTGGGAGGGGGGAGGTATTGAAATATTCACTAGAAAAGGGGGCACCAGTTCAAAAAAGGTTGGGAACCTATGATGTATACAATACAATATATTTTTCCTATCTTTGAACATTCATATTCTCACGTATTTTTTTCACAAACGCACGTGCACAGATTTTAAATTACTTCATTAACAAATGCTAACAATTCAATATAACTTCCCATAGCGTTCCTTTTACAAATTGTTAATGATTTCATTGAGTGTGCGAATTTTTACATAATTTGACAAGACTGGGGAACAATGCAATACGTTAGTTATACATACATTCAAGCACAATAGAGATATTTAAATGACATGCACGCTCTGAGAATTCGTTTTGCACCAAATGGATGTTAATGGAAAGTTTAATAAGTATCATAAAAGATCTATAGATTGTATAAGATAAATGCCGGTCATATTTTACGATAAAGTGTGCCGTAGATTAGAAGTCAAATACAAATGTAAAAGAAAGGGAAATGAATGTTCTATAAAGAATTATTAAAAGCTCTTTGAATGCCATTATATAAATTTAAAACATCATCTACTAGCATGAAATTGTTTTTACATTAATGAATAGTTTTACAGTAAATTTTTTATTATCCAATTTATGTAACTTTAGAGCATGTTCCATGCGCCTTCATTGTTAGATAAAAATATACATTTCCAATAATCAATTCTTATACCGAATTCATGTACTGTTTTCCCCACAAATTCTTTTGTTGGTAAAATCTGTCTTTCAAATAAATTTAATAATAAAGGAAATATAAGATTTTTACTAAATTATTTCTTGGTAGACGAGGCGGATTTTAAACAAAGTAATAATTTTAAAAGTAAAAATTTTGAAATATTTAATTTTTAATTTCTAAATGCTAAAATAATCTTACTATATAGTTAATCTGATACCTGACTCACTGACTCTGTCACAATTTCAGTTTAGTCATTCCAAAGCAAAACTTTTAGCCGCTATTAATCCAAACGGATTAAAAAATTATTGTTTAAAAACGTAATAAGATTCACACCGTTGGTGCGATCACCTTGGATTTCTCCATAATTATGATTTAGGTGTCGCAAGTGATATTGACCAGGACCGTACCCAGAAAAATTTTTCGGGGGGGGGCAAAAGGTGAAAAAGGCTCAATTTTTCAGAAAAAGGCTTCATTATTATTGTTTTGTTAACAGGCCCGGAGTGGGAAGGTAGGGGCCCGCCCGTCTCAAGAAAAGGGGGGGGCGGGTTATTGTGCAACCGATAAATAATAGGATGTGTTAACTTTCGGGATATGGGGGGAGGAATTTTTTTTTTTTTTTATGTGTTAAACTTCATTCAAGTGCTATCAGTATAGCACTTTTTTTTTCTTTCTTTTTTTCTGTTTGGGGACCCGCCCTCAACAGGGAGGGCCCACCCGTCTGCAGACAGTCTGACATCCTGGCCAGTCCGGGCCTGTTTGTAAACAAAATTTTAAATTTCGGGGTTACGGCCTTTATATTGACGTCATATTGAAGTCACGGTTGTCACGCTTTGAAAGGAAAATTACGATACTAATTCGCTTAAAATAGTTTTTCTAGATTACCCAGTTTAACTTTTTACTCAAAAAAAAAAAAAAAAAAAAATTCTGTGCATAAAGCATTGATATAGGAGAGGCTGTTCCCACCGAATGAAATCTTTCGAATGCAAAAAGTTTCCACGGAGCATGCAGTTCCGATTTCGATATATAATAAAAATTGAATATGAGTTATTTATTTTAAGTGGGCAAAGGTTACTGAATATAGACATATTTTTGTCAAATGCTTTTCTAGCGCCCTTTGTAATTGCCTCCAGGGTGTAGCCAGGGGGGTGGATATAGGGATAAATACTCCCTCCAAATTGTCTGATTAGTTAGCATAAGCTTTATGTCACAATTTATTTCATATCCCCCCCCCCGAAAAATTTTCGTGGCTACGCTCCTAATTCCCTCCACAATGGGCTTTATACTCAGGTATGCTATAATGTGTGTGTGCGCATATTATAATATGAGCAAATCATAACGGTCTTTCTTCCAAAAAAAAAAAAAAAAAAAAATTCCTTATCCATGGCATGAACTGAAAGTAAAAGGATGTTTTGATATAAATGATTTGTTGCTGCACTTTGTCACTCAAAGCTTCTATAAGACAAATTGGTTATGTACTGTTTCTCAAAAAGCTGTTTCAATAGTCGCCTTCAGCAAATCTCATAATTATTTTTTTGCATGTTAACAGGTGGGCATCAATGAATCACCCATCGAAGACAGTACTGCTGGTAACATCAAGAGACAGTACTGGTCCATGCTGGGAAAGTGTCGTGTGTCGGTAGTAATCATTGTCAGCGACTATAGCCACTGAATGTCCGGTGCCTGAAAAATACATATGCGCCAGTGCAGTCCCTATTATAGCAAGTTGTTTACAGCGGTCATGTGTCTGAACATGTTCAATAAAGTTAACGGCGTGGTAGATACTGTTTGAAATGTACCAAGCAGGCACTATTTTGTGGTAATGAGCCAGTAACTAGTTGCTACGGTAATATTACTACTTCCTATATAACGCAATGATGGTCACAAAAGAGTGGCTGTGAAGTCACATGGGGTCACAAAAACACAAACTACTAAGTATGAGACTGTTAAGGGGCGGCTTCCCTGGGCCCCAACCAGAGTGGGGTAAGCGGGGTACGTGCCCCGGCCCACGTTGAAGGGGAGCCAAAAGCCTGAAGAAAGTGACAAGTTATGAAGAAAGGGGCTCCAAAATGAACTGTTTCCCCTAATGTCGTTAACTCTAGTTACGGCACTGCTGTGGTCACTATGCCGCTTAATTTAGGACCAGTCATTAAGTGGCGTCGCGATCAAGTCATAGTATGACTCCAGATTTTAAAATAACGCCAGTAACCGTTCTTGTGTATTTTAAATTTGATTCAATTTTCAACTACACTGCTGGCCATCGTAAATGCAACACCCTGAAGGAAGCATGCAAATAATATGAAATTTACAACATGCATTAGCTGAGGTGAGATATGCAAATGATTAGAATTTCAGCGCAGACGCACATCAAGCGCGCCTGTGGCGCCACCTCAAAGCGCTATTTAAGGCTTGGAGATTTCGACGGTTTCAAGTACAGCAATTGTGTTTTTCTTGCTTTTTTTTCAAAAAAACGATAAATTATGCCTCGTAGGAAACAACGATCATCTTTTGATCAAGTATCCGAGTTTGACAGAGGAAGGATAGTGGCATACCGAGATTGTGGGTTATCTTTCAGGGAAATCGGTCGTCGTATTGGACGAAACCAAACAACTGTGATGCGGATATGTGATCGTTGGGTGCAGGAGGGTACGACGGACAGACGTGATCGACCGCATCGACCTCAGTGCACCACGTCACGTGATGACAGGCAGATTGTACGCATGGCAGTGACGGACCGCTCAGTCACATCACGAACCATATCACAGCAGATTCAGTCTGTAACGCATCATCCAGTGTCTGCGCGTACCATTCGACGTCGTTTACAGCAGAATGGTCTGTCCGCAAGACGTCCGTTGCTTTGTCTACCTCTGACGCGGAACCACAGACGTCTCCGCCGCCAATGGTGCGATGAAAGAAGGATGTGGACGACAGAATGGAATGAAATTCTCTTTACTGACGAGTCACGCTTCTGTATGCAACACCACGACGGTCGGATTCGAGTCTGGAGACACCGTGGAGAGAGGATGCTGAACAGCTGCATTATGCACCGTCACACTGGTCCTGCACCGGGTATTATGGTATGGGGCGGTATCGGATATCTCTCTCGCACTCCTCTAGTACGCATTGCCGGTACTTTAACCAGCCAGCGCTACATCTCCGAGGTGTTGGAGCCAGTTGTCCTTTCTTACCTTCAGGGCTTGCCAACAGCCATATTTCAGCAGGATAATGCACGACCACACGTGGCACGCATTGTCCAAGGGTTCTTCGTCAATCACCAGATTGAATTGCTTCCCTGGCCGGCGCGCTCTCCGGATCTTTCGCCGATAGAAAACATGTGGTCCATGGTTGCTCAACGACTGACCCAGAGTTCATCCCCAGCTGTCACACCAGATCAACTTTGGCAACGTGTGGAAGCTGCTTGGTCTGCTGTACCCCAAGAACACATTCAAAGTCTCTTTGAATCAATGCCGAGGCGTGTGGCAGCTGTGATCTCCAACAACGGCGGCTACTCTGGGTACTGATTTTGGCAGGAACCACGCTTCATAGAATGCTGTAAATTTAATCATTTGTTACTTGGTCAACATGTTATCTACACAATAAATTTTGTTGTGATATCTCTTGTTTTTCTTGGTGTTGCAATTTGGGTGGCCAGCAGTGTATTTTAAAAAGGGAGTTTGACATCACTAAAGAAAAAATCATATGAAATCTCATTTTAGGAGAATATTTCTTTGAATTTATTTGAAAAAATAAATAATTGAAATTTTCAATTTGAAAAATAAATTATTCCGTTTAAATAAAACCACATAGAGCAGAAAATTTTTCATTTTATAGTAGCTACCAATTCGGCCCAATTTTCCCTTTCAGTTGTGAAGAACCCGATGCCGGGGCCAGAAGATCAGTGTCCCAAAGATTACGCCAAATAAACCGCTTTGAAGCGAAGTTAACGGCATGTCAAAATGAATTTTATTCTTAGTAGCCAAATATGTGAACCCGATAAACGGAGAAAGATAATGGGCACTCTCCGAAGTGGCCCGTGTATGCTTTAGATAGGGACAAACAACTGGCGTTTAAGAGCATTTTTAATCGATAGTATTAAAATAGAATAAAAGGTGTGCATATTTTCAGTAAAGGGTAAATTATTAAAAGAACGGTGGTACATAATAGGAAAATGGGACCGAGCCTCTCTGGCCCCTTATGACAAACCGCCACTGGTTAACACATAGAAAAGAAACTTCTCTAAATCTGTCCAACAAACGTCTTTAAATTTAAAAAATGTCAGCTATTTTCACATTTTCTGAGATAACAGCATTGATTGTTGCACCAATCTGCAGAGAGACAATTAACACTGCACTTGGAAGTGAGTTTCATTTAAAATTGTCATCACCGTCAATTATTTTCACCCAATCAGAGCAGGTCAATGATCTTGAGATTAATCAAATGAAAATCAAATTACCCGTTGTTAAATTCTGACCCTTGTCCCAGGAACCAATTAAAAGAAAAGTGGCAAAGCGCTAATTATATTTCACCAGGTAATGACGTAGGACAAAAGAACTGGACAAGAGATAGCCAGAGATACACGAGAATGCATACCTCTGATATCCACTAATGGCTTCTTTAAGATAATGTGAATGAATGAAGGGTGACTATTACAAAGCAAGTTTACGTTCAGTTAAAAATAGGGGCGGACGCTGGCTCGGCAAGAGCCGGTCTTTCTATACAAGAATATTATAACGAATTCGGTCCCTATGCGAGCAGTCAATGTTATAGTCATACCAATACACGAGATTTATACAGTTACATCAAAAATAGTCTAATTTTGAAAATGTAGATTTCATGCGAAACTTTAAAATTTAGACTTTTTTTAACAAACATATCAATTATAAAACATTCTCTAACACAAATGCCTTATTTGAAATCACGTTTTTCTTTTTTTTTTTTTTCATTGTTGCGAACACACAGTGGCGGAAATTCCTCTTCTAAGTCCTGCATTTCTTTCTCGCAGTGACTTTTGAATGCCAATCAAGAGTTTAAATAAACTGGAGCAAACATATTAAAGCACTCGAAAAGTTCATCTTATTGCAATGTATAGTTAGAAAACATGAACGTACGTAGAATTAAAGACAGATTACTAAACTGAATAAAAGGACTTTTCAAGCAACTTCCGTTGCATATAGTGTGTATATTCCATTTATTCCATTATATAAATAAATATATCTATAACACGTTTTTCCAAGTCTATTTTTTTAAAAACCTCTCATCAATACAGAATAAACTTTAAAACGTTCTATGTCCTCCCTCCTCCTTTGCCGTAAACAATCATGAGCTTCCGACTCTGGCTCTAATTAACCCTGTGAGGCGCAACCCTTTCCCATTGCTGAAAAAAGGGCAGCCGTTGCCATCGCTCGACTTAACTACCAGCAAAATGGCGGACGATCGAAACGTTCATCGCGTGCCACAGATCTAGAAACCCTTTTTTTGACGCAGAGACCCATTTTTGCCGTCAAAAAAGGGTCTCTAGATCTGTGGCATGCGATGAACGTTTCGATCGTCCGCCATCTTGCTGGTAGTTAAGTCGAGCGATGGCAACGGCTGCCCTTTTTTCAGCATTGGGCAATCTATCCAGCTGTTCTCGCATTCTTCCATTTTTCAGCAGATGTCAGTGCTGTTAAGAATAATCGTGACCATTTGTTTACGGGAAATGACGTGCTGCTATGATCGTGGAGCTATGTCACTCGCAACTACTTTTATAGAAATCAAATCTATTCTTCGTGACTGGCAACAGTCAAAACGTCAGAGTTTGGTGTTCCCAGAGCGGTAATACTGCGCGTTAAAGGGTTAAAGATGATCAGATATTAAGAAATCCACACTAACTTTCGAGCATGAATTTTTTGAAAGAAACATTGTATTGAATAAAAAAAAAAACTTCTTAGGTGTTTGTGTACAACCCTATTCTTCGTGTCTGGCAACAGTCAAAACGTCAGAGTTTGGTGTTCCCAGAGCGGGAACACTGCGTGTTAAAGGGTTAAAACCTTTAAACCTTTAAGTTTCTAAATCTTAAGTTAAAGGTTAATTATGCAACAAAATACTACTTTCTAATGTTGTAAAAACATCACTATCTGATAACGTCCAAGAATATTACAGTACCGACAGCACATGTACATGTACAACCATTCACTCAATTTACAAGGAAGCCAGTGAATAAATTTGATTGACTCCTTCGCCGGTTCTAACTTACTGAACCTTAAAATCCATCTTCTCAGCCATTTTTAAAAAGAAAATTAGTTTTTTTTTTTTTTTTTTTTTTTTTTTTAAAGATTTTTGAATGTTTTTTTTCGTAAGAAATAGTTAGGGGGAGGGGTCAAAGACAGCACAATCACCTTCGCTCTAGCA
Organism: Cheiracanthium punctorium; assembly: GCA_038373885.1. NCBI lineage: Eukaryota > Metazoa > Arthropoda > Arachnida > Araneae > Cheiracanthiidae > Cheiracanthium > Cheiracanthium punctorium. The sequence continues at coordinate 1,193,315 of JAWZYV010001543.1, forward strand.
TAATCTGTAGTCTGTTATTCAAATGGTCCAGAAATGACCTTGAGAAACCATCACCACAAACTATCCTATTCATCATTCACTAATATTATAGTAAATAGCGACTTCCTGTTTGTTCGACGATGGATGATAAATAACTGATATTTTTCCTTATTGCATATACAGGTGGAACTAAAAATCCTGAACTCCTAATACTTTTTTTGGAATTGATTCGTACCCTTCCTAGGTGTTAAGGAGTCTCCATGTATCTTGTTTTCCTTCAAAAGATATATTACGTCTCAAGTTTCTTATGCTTGGAACATTTATTCACTTGTTTTTCTGGATTTTGAATAGCATTTATTTCATGCTCTGGCGAGACTAGTGATTATTTTGTTGAAAAGATGTAGCTGCGTTTACCTTTTCTTATGTGAGAATCTTGCTGTATTTATGAATGGAACATTTTCATGGATGGGAGATTTTTTTTTATTTCATGTTTATTCTGAAATAGTCTCTATTGTTTTAAATCTTTTGACTATATCAACACAAACGTGCGAATTGAAATTTGCCGTTCTTTTGTCCGAACTAGGATAAATGAGTTTATACGAAAAGTCCTGCAGAGTTTCCGGGGGCAGTTCCAAGAATTTTTTGGAAGCATTTTTATGTCATTGCGTATACATTTGAGTGTTCATTAGGGCATGACACTGAAAACGGTGTCTTTAGAAGTTATGTTTTTGTAGTTTACACCAGACAAAAGTGTTTTCTTCCCCCCCCCCCCCTCATCTGTCGATTTGTTTAATACTATAACTTTCGTGGGAGCTGAAAAGTTCTTTGAAATTTAAATATCAATATGTGCCGGTTCGTAAAAATTGGAAGCCAAAGGGAGATCCAATGTAATATGGTATTCGGGTGTCTCTAAATCCATATTATTGATATTTGATTTCATTGATAAAATTATCAATAAGAACAAACATCTTCATTAAGTATGAAGTTTCAGTTCAGGAATTCAGTTTTAAACATTTATTAATGTATTTTGTTTTCTGGTATGATTTAAAGGTTTAAATATGTGGAACTTAAAAACATTTTTGGTTAGCAGTAAAAAGAGAATATTTGGCTTTAGCTTGATATAAGCGTTTGCATTGCCCAGTATATCTTTATGAACTTATATTACCGTTATCAAAAAATAAATTCATGTAATTTTGCTTTTTATGTACACGTGTGCATACGCAAAAATTTTTAGTTATTTATTAAAATTGAAAAAGAAAATGTCACACCAAATCTTGGGGGGGGGGGGACTAAAATTAGTAGCTTTAACAGTGAAAAATTTTTTCATTATCTCTGTTTTCATGAAATGCACAAATTCATAGATTGAGGATGGGTCGTAAAACTTGTTCTTGCTGTTGTAGTTTATTCCTTGAGTTGAGCCGAAGGTAGACCATGTCCAAGAAGTGAATTCTCAAAAAGTATATAAACGAGAAGACGCGTAGCAAGGAAATCCTCATGCAGAAGCCTAACGCAGTTAACCCTTTAACGCGCAACGTTCCCGCTCTGGGAACACCAAACTCTGACGTTTTGACTGTTGCCAGTCACGAAGAATAGATTGGATTTCTATGAAAATAGTTTCGGGTGACATAGAATCCTTTACTTTTTAGCACGTCATTTCCGCGACGTTTTAACGATTAATTTAATGTCAGAATACAAAATTTATTTTTTGCATTTTGAAAATACAAAAAAATTAAAAATATATTTTGAAATAAATTCTCAAAATACTCTGTTTTTACGAGTGAAAATACAAAATACAAGATACAAATGTATTTTGAAAATACATGTATTAGCGGTACTGCCCAACTCTGTCTCTGGGTCCATCATGAGACTTTCAATTCATCACTGTTCGCCCCCATGGAGGAATTGATCTATGCTGGGAGACAATTATGCCACAGAAATTTATGCTCATGCATTTAAATAGAAGGGAGCGGAAGGTTTAAAAAAAAATTATTGTTTATAACTATTTTATGATGGTTGTTTAGTTTGTCTTTGTACAACAGCTGTTAATGCTGCGTACAATCTTCTTGGCAGACCGATTATTTTATAACTTCAATATCATTATTTTTATTGCAAATAGATGAAATGTCTCCAAAATATACCTTAAGCAATGACTACTCATAGAGCATAAAATATTAAGATTCCCCATAAAAAACTATTTATGCTGTTTACATCTTTTTAATAAGGATCATGGCATTGTACATAGCAATATCATGCATACATTTCGTAGCAATCAATGGTTAGTGGACGGACAAAAAAAAATCAACATTTTAGCATAAAAAAATGGTCACCATTATTTTTAAACAGCAGTGACATCTGCTGAAAAATGGAAGAATGCGAGAACAACTCGATAGATTGCCGAATGCTGAAAAAAGGGCAGCCGTTGCCATCGCTCGACTTAACTACCAGCAAGATGGCGGACGATCGAAACGTTCATCGCGTGCCACAGATCTAGAGACCCTTTTTTTACGACAGCTGGCAGAGCCAGCTGTCGTAAAAAAAGGGACACTGCATAACTGTCGTAACAAAAGGGAAAACACTGCAAACAAAAATCCAGGGGGTGGCCATCGCCCCCCCTTGTCCTATGCTGGCGGCGCCCATGCTGATTAGTGATCTTTTTGCTGTTCGAGGAGGGTCCTCAGCCTAAATCCCCAAAGCGCACCTTATTGTCCCACTCGACGGGTGATGCAGAATAAGCAATGGAAGCATGACGACTGCCATGAGAGTCGTAAAGTGTATATGCTAAGGTAGAAATATTTTCTTGGAAAACACAAATTCTTACAGCTAAGGTCTTTCATTTTAGAAATTTCAAGTCTTTGTAAGAAGTAAGCTTCTTCTTAAGCTAAGTCTTTCTTTTTTAGATTTTATAGCACATTTAAAGATTAACTAATCAAAAAGTAATGGATTAAAAGAGTATGACTTCAGTAAGTTTCAGTTTTAACTCCTTGGTTGCGTCGCATTTTATACGTTCCGCGTTTTCATGACCTTGCGGGCGGCGTTGCATTCCGACGAAGAGTTGAAGACCGTTACAGAATATAATTAACCATTTTTTGTAAAGAGTAATTTTTCACTTAGAATATAGCAAAAATTCTCAGTAAACTGTGTCAGTTTGTTACTAATTTGGAAAAAAAAAAGTGCTGTTTCCAAAAAGTGATTGACTATATTATCTTTCGTAAAGACTGGCAACTCTGGAAAAAAAGTGCTATTTTTGGGTCGAAAATCAAAAAAATAAAATAAAATAACATAAAAAATAAAATCCAACACAGAAGGGTCAGGAAAGATCGTGATTAACTAACTTGCTGCAATTTTAAAGATATAACTTAAAATTTATTTATTTTTATTTAAAATATGACTTTTATAATAATATAATTTTAATAAACGATAAATTAGTTTTATCTTTTTTGGGGGGGGGAATTGCAAATATTGAAGATAAACATCTTTTATGACTCCGAACAAAGTTAAAAAATTTTTATCATTCGGGTTCGTCTGTGTGTTGGTACTTCTGTAAATATGTGCCAATTGCTACGAAATTTACATATATCGCTGCTTTGTACTATGACATGCACTTTATAGAAAATCGTGTTTATAGCATGTTTGGATTCATGCAAAGCCCCAAAATGTTTTCAATTTTATTGGAAAGTGTTAAAAAAATGCTACAAGTTACGCAATAAACGAAATCGATCTTTACCAAATACAAAGCAACTGCAATTTTTAAAATTTATTCTTCATTTCTTTTTTATCGAATTTCATTAATTTTAAATTTGTTAACTTGAGTAATTCAAATTCTTCTCTGCTGTCAAGAGTCGAATTTATTTTCATCTTCAATGCTAAAAGCGGTCGAATGCGTTGGCGGAGAACATGTGACTGACCCCAAAATAGTTTTTGCAGATATGCATCATTTAACTTAATTTCGCCATTTTTCTGTACAGAAACATTTTTCTTCCATCTTTCGACGCCATCCTATTTTTTAATAATTCTTGGATAATTCAGGCGCCATGGTTAATATCTCTGTTGACAGCAGACCGCAAATAATGGGTACTTTGTTCTTCTGAGAATAGAAATAAAAGTGCTTTTACAACCAGGAAAAAAACTGTAATTAAAAAATACGAATAAGGGAACGTATCAATCATCAAATGCATAGAACAAACTGAAGTGAAATATATATGCACTCTCGCTTGAAATGTTGATTAAATATGTCACGAGGAAATAAAACACGTCATTCGTCAAATCATCTTATTCATTTAAATACCGTTTGAAAGATGACGAGGAAAAACGTTCAGTCATTTCTCAGTTTCTTTGTATTTTATGTCCTATTTTTGGTTATAGCTTTGGTACTCTAAAAAACAATCAAAACTATTTTTTAATCAATTATGTTTTACCATTATTATGTAGTTCATAGGGAGATTTTAAAAAAGTGTGTCCCTCCAAACTGTGGAGAAAATCTCTCTGAAAGTTAGCTTTAAACCAGAGGATATTAAACTAATGTAGACCGGGTACAGAGCTCTTAACCAGAGGATATTAAACTAATGTAGACCGGGTACAGAGCTCTTGAACAACAATTTTGCCCTCGTCTGGCGCAGCATATCCTTGCTGGATTTTGTGCCAACAAACCTCAACCAACCAACCAACCAACCAACAAGAATTTTGTTCCGGACCTTATCCCACCGCTAGGCATTTTACGTTGCGATTGAAACTTTCTGGCTCAATAATCTCGTAGCAACAATGTCATAATAAAGGTTGGTAAAAATGTTAAGCGCACATTGTCACAACCTATTTTATGAAAATACAGAAACATGGAAAAGAAATCTACCTTTTACTACAATTTAAGTAATATTGCAAATATATTAAATAAGTTTCAATCAATGATAAAATAACACAAAAATCACAGAATATAATAAATTCCATGCTTTATTTATTGCTTAATTTTTAAAATTGTTCTGTGCTTCTTGACTTTCATCGCCTTCTTGAGCTGCTTGGAACCATTTTTCATATTTTCGTGGACTTCCGGTAATGACTAAGGGTCCACAGACCACAGTTAAAGAGCCTTTGCTGTAAACGACACGAACGGTTGTAACAATACGAACGAAGTTGAGGAGTGATGTTGATTTTTTTTTTCTCCGTCCTCTAACCATTGATTGCTACGAAATGTATGCATGGTATTGCTATGTACAATGCCATGATCCTTATTAAAAAGATGTAAACAGCATAAATAGTTTTTTATGGGGAATCTTAATATTTTATGCTCTATGAGTAGTCATTGCTTAAGGTATATTTTGGAGACATTTCATCTATTTGCAATAAAAATAATGATATTGAAGTTATAAAATAATCGTCGGTCTGCCAAGAAGATTGTACGCAGCATTAACAGCTGTTGTACAAAGACAAACTAAACAAACATCATAAAATAGTTATAAACAATAATTTTTTTTTAAACCTTCCGCTCCCTTCTATTTAAATGCATGAGCATAAATTTCTGTGGCATAATTGTCTCCCAGCATAGATCAATTCCTCCATGGGGGCGAACAGTGATGAATTCAAAGTCTCATGATGGACCCAGAGACAGAGTTGGGCAGTATCGCTAATACATGTATTTTCAAAATACATTTGTATCTTGTATTTTGTATTTTCACTCGTAAAAACAGAGTATTTTGAGAATTTATTTCAAAATATATTTTAAATTTTTTTGTATTTTCAAAATGCAAAAAATAAATTTTGTATTCTGACATTAAATTAATCGTAACACCACAGATTGCTTAGATGGCATGCGCAAATGAAAATCATAAACTGCTGATTTTCACTCCCCCCTCTCTCTTGGTGTAATTTATAAGCTGCCCCAGTATTACACGTGGTATTGTAGCTGAAGAAGTGTTAGGATCGTTCTATAAAAACAAATAGCACCTTTTCCTTAACACAACTATTAAAATTACTTTTGTTATTCTTGTTAAAATGTATTTAAATAAAATAAGCTGGGACCTTCGGTGGAAAATTTAGCTTCTTCTCAATTCAAATCCTTTAAAAATGTTACATGTATTTTGTACTTTTTATGTATTTTGAAAAACATGTATTTTGTATTTTGCAATTGTTTTAATTCCAGAAGTATTTTCTATTTTCTGTTTTAGTGTTTGAATCAATGTATTATGTAGTTTGTATTGAAAATACATTTTCGGTATATTTTACCCAACTCTGCCCAGAGAAAAGATCTGTGGCGTTGCGTTTTTATGACGAAGGTCGAAGGTAACACGCACAGTAGCCACACTTTAAAAAATTTGGTGCAACATTTCACCAAGCATGATACTAAAAGGTTGGCTTCATAAGACGGTGAAATTTTATTCTCAAGTTTAACCATACTTTGTTGAAGCACCAAATGTTGGAACATGGTTTTACCATCTTATGTAGCCAATTTTTCTAGTACCATGTTTTGGTGAAATGTTGCATCAGATTTCAAAGAGCATAATCCCTCATGCGGTAGCGCATGCGCAAATCAGAACAAGTAGGAAAATGTTTCATTACCGATGATTTAACCATCAATATTTAACTTTCTTATTTTTTTAAAGCCATTTATTATCTGGTCCAGCATCTAGAAGCACGAAATGCCGTGCAGAGGAAAAGATCAAAAGTGAACAAATTCACACACGAGATGTTAACAGGCAAAAACTCGGTTCATTATCGTCCAGCCTTTCACTTCACAGAAGCGTACCCAATCGTCAGTCTCGTACATCTTGCACCATGGCGTTAGGCTGCGTTTGAAATTAGAGAGGAACAACGACGTGTCGGAAATTATTAAATCCGTGCATAATCGAAATCACCACTTCCCTTTCTCCGTTCTCTGCGCCTTCTTCAGTTTCTGCATGTACGCGAATTGGCGTGAGTCTGGATTTATGTCCCACAACCTGCTATTTAAGCGGCAATTACATTTTATTCTTGTTTTTCCCTCGATCTTTAACTAAACTTCCACTAACTTCTCTAGTCTCAGCAGATTTATTATTTTTTCCCCATATCTTTTTTTTTTTTTTTATATCTGTGTAAATTACATAAGATCTTTGCCAATACATTGCTTAGAATCAAAAGAAAAAAAATGCAATTTACATCCGTTTCAACCATAGCCGCCCATTACTTTTGAACCACTTCTACCCCAGACAGCACAGCAAAAACTTGCATCAAACTTGAAGCAAGCTTTATTTATCAATAATAAGCTTTATCAAGTCAATAAGCTTGAATTAAGCTTGAAAATTTCAAGCGTGTAAGCTTAATGCAAGCTTGAATCAAGTGTTCTAGTTTACACTTGCCCAGCTTGCATTAAGCTTGACATTTCAAGCTTGAAAATTTTTTTCTAAATACACGGGGCGCCCGCACCCCCACATCCTTTATTTTTCCCCCCTCTATGCTGAAATTTTAAGTTATTTTAATCTGTTCCATCAAACGTCGACGGCTTGGTTCGATCCCGGGAACTTTAGGCTGGAAGGAACGCGTGCTAACCGCTCGGCCATTATTGCCTCGGGCGGTTATGACTAAAGTTTGAAGTGACTGTTGCCACGCCAGATCGATAAGTATGGGCGATGCTGATAAGTTTCTTTTATTTTTCCATCGGATGAATTAAAATTTAAATAATGTTATGTGTGATTTATAGACTCTACTAATAGGGAAATAAGCATAATATAAACTTAAAAGCAGGACACGTTTTAAAACTTTCAATATCGCAACACTCATCGTTGAGCAATACTGCTGGCCAAAATCGAGACAAACGACTGATTTTGAAATCAATTTCGTAGTATAATTTTACTTTATTTTGAAGAATTTCCATATTTGGAAATATAGAATGGATTTACTTACTCAACACAAATTTTGTGCTAAGTAATCTGAAATCAAAGAAACAGATAGTTAAACGTTACTTCGAAATGCTATATCACAGTTGCTAACATAACATGTATGGAATACAAACACTTTAGTCATTTTTGTAAATATTTCTTAAAATAACAAATAATTGAAAAATTTTGCTATTTTTTAACGCTAAAAATTCTCTTTACAAAGTGGTTATTTTCCTACATATCGGTATGCTATATCGATATAGACCATTTCGAAGAATTAAAAATAAGTTTAAATTAATTTATACAAATGTAAATTTGAATTATTTTCATTGTTCATACTTTATAATTAAAAAAATTATTTAACTTCTGAATTTTTTTTTTATCCTTTGTAATTTTCTTTTAAAATTACAAAAGTGTAAGATGTAAAATTTTGGGGCCCTAAAATCTGTAGGCCCTGGGCAGTTGCCCCGTTTGCCCTGCCGGTAATATGGCACTGGCATGGGCACTGGTAATAAAATAAAACACATCTTTTACAAACTTTTAGCAAATTTGAGGACGCTACACAATTAATGTCCATTCTATTTCACAGATGGCGCCATCACTGCGCACTTTTAAAGCTAAAATCCAGCTTAAGCCAAGCTTACATTGCCAAGCCAAATGTCAAGCTTGATTTAAGCTTATGTGCTGTCTGGGACGTTACACCAACACGTAAATCATAATGGTAATATGGCAGCTAGGGAGGCATGTACCCCCCTCGAGCCTTAGTGTGGCCATACCTATGGCCCCCACAGTTTCAAGCCTTCGAAAGGCCAAAACTACCTTCAGAAAAATAGTTTGTGCGTGTGTTTTTCCGCGATGCTTTTTTGTCCGCGTACCAAGTGAAAACAGATGAACTAAATGGAATGAAATCAACTAAAACAGGCTTAGATTTTTTTTCTTTGTGAATAAATTTTGGAGTTTCATGCATCATGCTAAAACGGCTATACTAAGTGTAATGAAATATAGTATGGGTAGTCAATCTTCATAAAATTTTGAGCATTTTTTTTTTAGATTTTCACGAATACTTGAATTAAACATTTCAAATTTGACGATTTTTGGCAACATATTGCCGATTATAACGAAAACTTTTTTCCTGAAATCTGCCTAGGCCAAAATCTTTTCCCATCTTGGCCAGTTGCTAGAAGAATGAAAGGGGCATATTTCATAAATAATTTGGCATAAGTTTTAATGTTTTAATAACACTGGTCGACAAGTTTTTTTTCACAAGAAATCTGAATAGTGAATCTAGTATATTTTTTCATCCTGAATTCCGATATGTAGTCAGAATTTTCCCATCAGGCATAGTTTTTCTGTGAAAGCTTCTTTCAAAATCTGATTTTAGCGTTTTCGTTGACCTGTCATAGGAACCGTTACCTCATATGTAGCAATTTTACCCAAGCTGTATTTAAGGAAATTATTTGTAATATCATGCTGAAACACTGTAAAATAAGACTGTGCAGGTTCATTCATGTTTGGTCATGCTCAGACCTGTTAATCTGGCATTGTGATGTGTCAGTATTGAGCTGACTCAAACTCAAAATGATTCAGATGAATATCAAAATGATCCTACATATGAAACCAGAAGCTGTTCATCAGAACTATACTTTCCCAATCAGCAAGATCTTAATCACCTGATTCGGGATTTAAATCTGTCAAAACAGCAAGCTCAAGTATTAACTTACAGACTCAAAGGATGGAATCTACTCCAAAAAAGTGTAAGAATATGTAGCTATCGTAGCCGCCATAGTGTTTTCAAAGGCTGCTTCTCTGAAGAAAATGGTATTGTGTTTTGTAATGATATTTGTTCCGTTATGGAAACTCTTGGGCATCAACGCCGGCCAGATGAGTGGCGATTGTTCATAGACTCCTCTAAAGTTAGTTTGAAGGCTGTGCTGCTACATATTGGCAATTAATTTCCATCAATACCTGTAGCGCACGCCACTGATATGAAAGAGACATATGAAAATATGAAACTAGTTTTAGAGGAAATACAATATGAAAAATATGAATGAAATATCTGTGGTGATTTAAAGGTCATTGCTTTATTGCTTGGTTTGCAACTTGCGTTCACCAAATTTTGCTGTTTTTTGTGCGATTGGGACAGCAGAGATAAAAAGTCTCACTTAGAAAATCATGACCCAAAAGTGAATTTCCTGTCCCTGGACAGGAAAATGTATCATATGTCCCTTTAATGAATCCTGAAAAAATATTTTTACCTTCATTGCATATTAAGTTAGGAGTAATGAAAAATTTCGTCAAAGCTATGGATAAACTTTCTGATGGATTCTTGTTCTTGAAATCAAAATCCCCCAGTCTGTTATGCTAAATTGTTAGAAGGAATTTTTATAGGGCCGGTCATTAATGGCTGATGAATATTTCGAAGGACTGTTAAATCCACTGGAGAAAGCAGCCTGGCAGTCTTTCAAAAGCTTATGCTGCAACTTTCTTGGAAACCATAAAGCAGAAAACTATCATGACATAGTGACTGATCTTCTGCATTCTTAGAAAGCTATGGTGTGCAACATGTTTTTAAAAGTTCACTTATTGGACTCTCACTTAGACTTCTTCCCCAAAAATCTTGGAGCTGTAAGCAATGAACACGATGAGCATTTCCATCAGCAAATTTCTACAATGGAGAAGAGGTACTAATGCAACTGTAGTTCCAATATTCTGGATGACTACTGTTGGACTAAGAAGAGAGACATTCCAGATGCAGTACATGCCCGAAAATCACAATCTACCACTTTCTAGGTCGATCAGAATGAGCAGTTATAATTTTGAGTTAGATAGCTAGTTACGGATTTTTTAGAATATTATAAAAAATTCAAATGAATATCACATTAAACTGTTGCCCGATGGGGAAAAACTGAAATGATATTTTAATTCCGCACGAAAAATACTTTTAGAATCGGTTATTTTAATTCTTGTGAAAGAGAAAAAGTTCATTTTTGTAGACCAGTGTAATTTAAGCTATGTCCCAAAATTACTATCCGATAGGATTTTCTTCAATGAGGTGTGCATCGATTTTTATGTTCGAAAACACATGATCAGAAGTGAAATGATTTTTTTTTCGTTTTTTAAAAGTTTCCTGGAAAGCGTCACAGTAAATTGACAGTTAATTTTTAAAATCTTCAGGTTTTTGTAGAATCTGTTATTCTTTCTTTTGATTTATTTATAAGTAAATTGCAACGGTATTTAGTTTATACGTAGATAACTTGGTTTCGCAGTTAGGCAAATCAGGTTTCATAAACTATATATTATTTTAAGAAAAAAGTAAGATTCAATTAATATTCTTAGTATATCCGCCAGTGAACAGAAAGCTAGAATAGATTTGTCTGTTGTAGGAGTTTTGGAGCTTAACATTTTTCTCAGGTATTATTTTGTACCTCTTAGTCCATTTTTTAATTAAAAGCTTCATTAAACAATTTTCAATTTGTATTATTTTAATCGTACTTTTTATATTAAAAAGATTAATCTCATTCGCATATTTTTTTTTAATTTTCAAAAGTTAACATCGTTTTCAATAACCTGGGTCTTCGGACTTTATGGGCTTCCACAGTTTATTCAAATTCACTAAATTTTTAACTTTGTCTCTGGAGCGTAAAAAAAAAAAAATCCGGTTACTGGAAAGTCAGTTATGCGCTGCCTCAAAAAAATAAAATCTGCTCGTCTATAACATGAGTTGCTTACTGAAGAGAATTCTGGAAAACGGAACACCTTTCAGTGAAGAGTCAATATTTGCCCTGAAGAATGAGACTGACTTTTGATCTCTGACAGGCCAAATATTTGGTAAACTACCGAGTCACTGCTCCTGTGGAGTCTGTAAAAGCGTTCGCAAAGATCAAGGTGATCAGCTGAGAAGAAAATTGCTTCTTTTTTTACTCTATTCAAGAAGCGTCCCACAATCACATTCTGCGAACTCCCTATATCTGATGAAATCTTCCCTCCACTTAATCCCAGTTCAAGCGATCGAGGTTAGCACTTTCCAACAAAATTAGGAAGTGTTTAGGATTTCGGCTTATTCTGGCTGTTCTTCCATTTGTGTTGTGGCTGCCGCAAATAGACATTCTTTTTCTAAATTTATGCATGTTATTCATTGATTTGCAGTCTGTTTTTATAAATAATGTAAATAATATTTATGGATTTTTATATTTTATTTATTTATTTTGTAGGTGTTAACCAGCAGAGCTTCAATATATTGCTCTAAATACTATCATAATAAATGTATTTTACTACATTTATTGCATAAAATAATTTATAAATACCCAAAGATAACGATAATGTCCAAAAAATAACGAAGAATTTTTACATCGTTTTCGCTTTTCTCTCTCAAAATAAAATAATAAATAGATACTACTAATAATAAATAGATACTACTAATAATAATTTGAATAGATATATAGATACATATTAAAAGTAGTAATATTAATATGTTTTTTTTTTAAATATAAATCACAGTATACTGCAGAACCTCTCTCATTTGGACCAATAGTTTTGAAGATATCAGTTAATATTGTTAAAATCAAATTTAAAGGGATCGTATACTGGATTCTATTTTTCTGAGCATCGTTAGTGTCAGTTTTCTAGTAATAGATAAATATGGATACATTTCCCCCATCTTTAATTAGCCCAATTTTAGCCGTGTAGTAGAGCCGTGAAATTGTATGTACGAGGTAACCAAATTTCAAGAAAACGACTGAATCAATTTTTTAAATAATAACACTTGTACTGGAATTTTCAAAATTAATTAAAAAAGATAAATTTTTTTGAAAAAGAGAGAAAAAAAACATTGAAATATAAACATAGATCTAAACAGCTCATTTCTATAACAATTAAAATTCGGAATGTTTTGCAAATTCATATTTTTTTTAATTTAATGAAGTATTGTACACTATAGAATAGGATGCATCTTTAGTTAAAAAATTACTACTGCATCTAAAATTAATACTTCCAGTCTGAAATAGTTTTAAGAAAAGCTTTTATTCCTGTGAATTTTCCAAAGAATTAATAAGTATAATAAACGGCATTGGAAAAAAAAATGTAATTTTGAATTTTTAATACCTTATCTGAATTCAACGTTATGATAACCTTTGTTTTCGCAAATTTTCCAAGTATGAGAACTTGATTTTAATGTAATCTTGGCTTCCCATCGACTCCATAAGAGTTATTTTCAGTTTCAACTCGGCAAGCAACACGTTTTGCGCTGAATCAGAATGTTCAGCAGCGCTACAACGGTTATCACCTTATTTTAACTCGTTTTCTGATAAAAAAGAGAGTTCGAAAACAAATCGTGATCAAACACAAGACCGAATACTAGGTTAAAAAATAGCCTATTACCAATAATCATCCTCATCTTTAACAAAGGAGAATGGAACCCAAAAATAGTTCCAAAGGTCACGAATTTTGAAAAACCTAATGGGGAGGAAAAAATGAAAGCCTGTTATTTTTTTGTTCTGGAAACATCTTGTTTTCACCGAAATCGTCGAAAAAAGATTTAGGTAGGAGATTTAAGATATAGAATTGGAATTAATAATAATATTCTCACAAAAGTAAAAAATAACCTAAGATGTGATCGTTTCAGTTCCAGGTAATTGCAAAAGTACTCCTTCTAAAACCGTTTACACGCATATTCTTATCTCTTTCTCAGGTGACAAGTTAGCTCTAAAGTTATTTGGGCATATGCTACTGTATAACGAATATTTAACCCTTTGAGGCGTAACCCTTTCCCAATGCTGAAAAAAGGGCAGCCGTTGCCATCGCTCGACTTAAGCACAGCCAGCTGTCGTCAAAAAATGGGTCTCTAGATCTGTGGCACGCGATGAAAGTTTCGATCGTCCGCCCTCTTGCTGGTAGTTAAGTCGAGCGATGGCAACGGCTGCCTTTTTTTCAGCATTGGGCAATCTATCCAGCTGTTCTCGCATTCTTCCATTTTCCAGCAGATATCAGAGCTGTTAGAAATAATCGTGACAGTTTTTTACATTAAACGACGTGCTCAAAAGTAAAGGATTCTCGTGTAGCTATGTCACCCGCAACTATTTTTATAGAAATCAAATCTATTCTTCGTGACTGGCAACAGTCAAAACGTCAGAGTTTGGTGTTCCCAGAGCGGGAACACTGAGCGTTAAAGGGTTAACGAATATTGAATGCGCTGTTTTTCCTTTTCGCAGTTACAAAGACTTGCAAACAGAGATTTTCATTCTTAGGTCATAAGCTAAAAATTCTTTCGCTTCAATTGCAGACTTACGGTGGCCTTATTGTTTACATATCATGGTGAAAAGTGGGGGGGGATTCTCCCTCTTGATGGCTTCCCCCCCCCATTTCTCTGACACTAAAATTTCCTTCCCCCTGTCATTGAAAAATTCCCTTTAAAAAAAAGGGAAAATCATCAGATTTACACCACCGTTTGGCTGACGCTAAAATCAGCTCCTGCCATCCAGTGAACGCATTTCAGGGGTCGTACAGAAATTGCGAAAGAAAATATTTTTTCTCCCAACGGTAATAAACGTTTACATTTTTTAGGAATGGAGTAAACATATGGTTAATTTTCACAAAATCTTAAAATCTATTTTTGAAAACATTGAAGTATTTCGACGTCTATAGTTTAAGTGACCACCTGTGACGATGCTAAATTTTATTTCATTGGCTTTAGTGGTTTATACGTGATGTACAAATATTTTCAGATTTTGAATAAAATAACGCAAAATCTCGGAATTTAATCAATTTTTTTTTCTTTTAATCCGACAATTTTAGTTTCAGGTGAGGGACTAACTACAATGTCACCGAATTTCATTTCATTAGCTTTAGTCGTTAATACTGTGATGGGCGACAAATATTTCTCATTTCGAAACGATTTTTGCAAAATCTCAAAATTGAATCAACTTTTCTTTTATTTCGACGTCTATAGTTTAAGTTGAGTTACCACCTATGGTGTCACCGAATTCCATTACATTTGCATTAGTCATTATTACGTGATACATGAACCAGTATTTAAGTATTTTGAAACAATTTTCGCAAAATCTCAAAATCTAATCAAAATTTTTAAAAAATTGACATCTATAGTTTGTGTCTATCATGTCACCCAATTTCATTTCATTCGCTTTGGTCGTTATTACGTAATGCGCGAATAAATATTTAAGTATTTTTAAACAATTTTCGCAAAATCTTAAAATCTAATAATTTTTTTTTTTTTAAATCGGTGGCCTGTAGTTTAAGAAGAGTGTACCGAGTATAGTCCATGGTTTAACAAAACCTGAGCAATAATTAAAGAATTCTTACACTATTAATATATAATTCAGTTAATTCGTACACTGAAAAAATTAAGTGTACCGAAAGTCATTTTTTGCTAGATTTAATGAATGCGCTCTCCCTGACGCAAGCTTGGTTTATCATTACTGTCGTTTTGCCGACTTGAAATCTTCTTTCTCCTGTTTTTCCCTTTTCTTTCCGTAAAGATCCCAAAAGGGAAGCTTGAAAGAGAACAAGGGAAGGGATATATTTTGTCGATGAAACGACGGGGACACCTTCTTGGTTGCACTTGAACCCCAAAAATCTTTTGAGCCGCTAGATACTTTGACCCAACATTGAACCAGGTTTGACCTGTTCGCACCCGAATTGAAAAGATGCAGCGCAGAAAATTCTAGTTATGTGACCAGTGATGCTTCCCAACAAGTGGGCCTTCGAATGCACGGAACGGTGGGTACAGAAGAGGAATCTTTTCCGATACATATTTTCAGGGATGAGATCGAACAGGTTAAACGTAAATTCCTGAATAAACACGAAAAGGGAAAATGAATGACACATCTTCAATAAAATGCTCCCCATACTCATCGCCCTCTACCACATCAAACTTTTCTATTGCTGAAGCATGTGATCCGAGGCAAAAAGTCACTGCTTTCATATCAAGGTCTTCTTTGTGATTTGCCACAAACTTGCAAACGCGCGTCAATCAATCCGTCAACGTATTTCTGTTTATGAATGATGCATCACAGAAGCTAA
Organism: Cheiracanthium punctorium; assembly: GCA_038373885.1. Lineage (NCBI taxonomy): Eukaryota > Metazoa > Arthropoda > Arachnida > Araneae > Cheiracanthiidae > Cheiracanthium > Cheiracanthium punctorium. The sequence goes on from JAWZYV010001543.1 coordinate 1,209,169, forward strand.
TGACAACCTCGGTGCATAATATACACCGAAGCGAGGTGATTCACCGATTGAGCCCGTTAAGTAAGGAATAAGAGCATACCTTTCTCCTGCTTCCGCGGCAAATTGAATCGCAAAATTCATAAGAGAAGGAAAGTTGGTTAAACGCTGCAGTAGAACGAAAAATGATTTACAATTTCTGACCAAGAGGTCATCGATAGGACAGACAGATAAAAAGGAAGCCAACGACTCTTTTTTTTTTTTTTGATTCAACATGAATTGGTTTTCATTTATTTCATTTGAGGTTCATTTAATTTCTTCTTCAAATTGTGAGAAACAGGTTAGGTAAAATGTGAAGCAAAGCAAAAGAACTTTCGTTACTTGGAGAATATTGACAAATACACTCATGTCCATAAATTAAGGATAATGAAGTTCAGGCAAAGAAAGAGAAAGAAGAAAAACAAATTTGACTTATTTGTAAAGTCTATTTATGAAACAAAAAGTAAAGAGCAAAAAAGATGCTATATGTTTGACATAATTAATAAAAATTGCAAGTTTTACTCTCTTGACCAAATTCCAAAAAAGAACCTATTTACAAAAAACAGTATAACATGGTTAGTAGGATGGTTAATACGGAGTATGTCTCCCGGACGATGCAATACAGGCCTGACAACGCCTAGGCATGCTGAGTATCAAATGATCAATCTGATCTTGGGGAATATTACACCACTCATCAAGCAATGCACTCCGAAGTTCCGGTAGACAGGTGGGAGGGGGTTGACGGGCTGCAATTCGTCGGCCAAGCATATCCCACACATGCTCTATTGGATTCAAGTCCGGTGAGTATGCTGGCCAATGCATACGTGTGATATCCTCCGATTGAAGGCATTCGTCTACAATGTTTGCACGGTGAGGACGGGCGTTGTCATCCATAAACACAAATTCAGCACCCATGGCGCCTGGAAACAAACGTACATGTTGTTCTAGAATGACATTCCGATAGATGTGGCCTGTCATCGTTACACTCTGAACATGCAGGTCAGTTCTGGAACCAAGAATAATTCCTCCCCAAACGAGCCATCCTGCACCACCGTAATGGTGTCTTTCAATGGTGTTCTCTTGGTTGTAACGGGTACCTGGCGCTCTCCAGATGAATGTCCGGCGAGAATCAGACTCCAAACTAAACCTGGACTCGTCGGAAAACATCACACAAGACCACTGTTGCGGTGTCCACAATGCATGCTCTCTACTCCAGGTTAATCGCAGGCGACAGTGAGTTGCGGTAAGTGGAACACATCTGACAGGCCTACGAGCATATAGACCAATGTGCCCTAAGCGTCTGTACACGGTCTGCCTTGAAACTGTCGTACCGGTAGCTGAAGAGAGCTGACGAGACAGGTCTGATGCTGTACTCCGTCTGTTTCTTTTGCCAGTAACTGCCAAACAGCGGTCCTCATTCGGCGTTGTAACTCGGGGGCGACCTGTGCTGTAACGTCTACTCACATTACCATCATCTTGGAATCGTTGCCAAAGCCTGGAGATGACACTCTGGCCGATTCCAAGTTCCTCGAATACTTCCAGCTGGGTACATCCACATTCCAGTCGTCCGATAATTCTGCCACGTAAAACATCATCCAAATGCCTCCTTTGTGACATAAGTATGCGGTTTTTGCACTGAAAGGGTTTCACAGCGCTTGTGAACAATTTTACTTCTTTGCCACCATTCCTTATATACCCCTCTCTTACACTCTCGTCATTGTGACGTACCATCCACGCCATCTGGTGGTTTCCTGTAATTTGCATATTCTTCTTCAAGATGTGTGTGATCATTCCATAGGTGAAATTTTTATTTTAGAGATCAATTTCTGTGTGATTCTGAATTATCCTTAATTTATGGACATGAGTGTATATCCTCGTTTCTGTAAACAATTTGGAAAAAGTAGATCAGTGGATTTTGTTTTAATAAGAAGTGACATATTTTTAGAAAATTTAATGCGCTTGCTGGTTATGACTTTTATTAAACCATTTTTAACAGTTTTCAAACAAAGTTCAGAAATGTTCATGATTTTAGTTTATCTGACTTCCCGTGCTCTAAATATGGATCGCGTGCTACTAAATTTGTATACATTATTACTATCTTCTTATACTATGTATCCTATTGAAATGTATGGATATGGCGCGACAACTTAATTTTGACAGAAATGTAAAAAATGGCAGATGGCCGAAATGTGAATGCCACGAGTTCGGGCCTATTACGCGACTGTCGATCTAACGGTCTGGAATTTTGGGGGGGTTTTCCCGATGACGATATCCATGATGACGATTTCCATAGGTAGATGCCGCTCCTGCAGACTTGCCTTAACGCAAAACACGAGCTTCATTATATCCTTTATCAAGCTCGTTAATCAAAATACTAGTGTCTATTTTCTCCATTCAAATTACTAAATGCGAGTAATCTTTATTATGTCCAAATTAAACCTATATATATTAATGACTATGTTATTTTATCTCTCAGCCCCTTTATTGAAAATTGTATGAAAAATGTGTCCCAAAAATGCGACATAATTTTACATATATTTGAATACTCAACAGCTTTAATCTATTGTTACAATATTTCGTAATTCTAGAATATGCATCATATGTATTTTTTACATATATTTAAATACTATTAGTTCACAACTGCTTTAATCCATTGTTACAATATTTCGTAAGCTGTAGAATATGCATCCCATGTATTTTTCTATAAATTGGTTGCAATCATAAAAATTTCAACATAGAGTTACCAGGCGAAATGCACGAAAGATGAGAGATATGTCAATTAATATCGTTTTAATATGGCAATAATGAAACTAAAAAATTAGGGGAGTCAGGGGGGGGTCTCCCCCTGACGAGGCTTGAACAACCGAGTTTACACAGTCCTATCTCAAAGTTTCGTCGGAAACGCGTATATAAAACATTTCTTGATCTTTTACTAAACAAGACAAAAAACAAAAATAAAAAAAACTCTCATAAATTTAGTTTCTAACAAGAATTATTAAAAGTGACTTATTAGTTTAGTGTCTACTTAACCCTGTTCGCTTCCATCACTTGCAAAGGCACGTCGGCAATGACTCTCCTTTTAATATAATCGTAACTTTCTGACACTGGCCTTTGCAAGCCTCGTTTTGTTTTAGCACATTTTGCGCATTAAACTATAACGGGACGTTTACAGCTTATCGGTGAGCAACGGCTGGCACAGACGAGAATCATTCTCGACTCTTTCATTGCAATGATCAGAGAGTGAATAGCTTGACTATATTCGTTAAACAGTAACATAAACGCAATTAAAATCGTTCTGGAAAGCAGTTTTCAATCGATGGTTCCGCTTATAATTTTTTGCTGTTTATTACACAAAGCAATCATTCATTAGCATAATAAATTTGAACATGTCAGTATTTGATTGATGAATCAGGTCATTAGTTCATCGAACAAACTTCCAGTTAAGGACAATTTCAAAGGATACCTACATCATTCACTGCTTTATTGCGGAATGACTTAAGAATTCAGCTGAAGTAAACATGCAAAATTCCTTTTCTGATAGTTTCTAATGACTGTAAATTAGACTGAACACCGGTTATTAGGAAAGCACGAGAAAGAGTAGAACAATCTCTAACAGCAATTTTTACCAAGGTTTCAAAAAAATTTTTATAAAATCAAGAAATTTCATTTTTTGTCTTTATCAAGAGCTACTACTTTTGATAATCAGACGATAGCGTTACAAAACAACCTCGAATCTATGTCAGACTCAACAATGAAATAAATATCTCCTCGTTTTTAAAAGAAAAAATGGACAACTTAAGTATTATGTACATTTTATTTCTGTAAACATTTTGTCATGGCTCTTAATTTGTTATAATACTTTTCGCATCATTTTAACCTTAAATTTTTTATATAATGTTTTGAATAAGAAAATATAATACAGTTAAATATTTCATAGAAGCTTTTAGATTTACTAAAGTCTGAGTTAAGTCACTTAGTTTTTCATTTGCATATATTTTTCCGTTTATTTCGTTGGCAATTTACTCCCCCTAGCATTTGAAACATACCAATCTTTTAAGGTAATATAAATATTGTCTTATGTCAGTTATGTCCTGAATGGGATAAAATAACATTATATAGGGTTATAATATATGTACTGTAAAAATATCTAATGTTACAGTTAATATGAAAGATTTATCAAGAAGGGAGACGATTTAAAGCCATATTTTTCGAACCTGGTATTTCATGTATTTAAAATATTTAAATGAGCGAAAACTCACACAAAAGTAAGAATAGCATATTTTTCCGTGAACATCTTTATCCTGTCATATTGTAAGATTCCATCCTATCCCATTGTTAGAAATCCTATTGTTAGTTGCCACTCACTACAAAAATACTATTTAAAAAACTGATAATGACGAAACTTCCACGAACCCAGAACCTTCCTTAATCGAAACTACCTTCTAAAAGTTGGGATTCATCATGTTCTTTTTTAATGATTTTCATATGCAAAATAATATAAAAAACACAAAACTTTACTAACCTTTGAAATAAAATTTTCAAGACAGTACACAGATATGGATATCTGTAAAAATTAAATCTTTTATGCTATAAATTGTGTCGGCTACAGGACTTCAATAAGTGGATAAAAAAAGTAGCTAATGAGAACTAAATATGAAGGATTTATGGAGAGGGCAATCTACTCAAAACCTTAGATGTCCAACCTAAAAAAACTCCTTTAAAAAACTCCTTAAACCTCCTACTGAATTTCGCTTGTTAGTGCAGTTTCAAAAGAATTATATATTTGGGGTACAAAAAAAATGCAGTTAATGCCGTTTGGAAGATCTGTTGCAAAGTTAATAACCTATCTAATGACAAGAATTGAAGACTAATAATAGTGCAAACCAGATATAAATTCTATTTAAAAATAAAAATTTGGACTTGTAGAAACTTTTCATTTTATCTCGTTTAAATGAAATAGCAAAATTTAACTTCAAAAGTCTGTAATTATGGCCATATTATACTCTAAAAATACGAATAACTGCTATTAAATTCTAAATTAAAGAAAAAATATTTAAATAAACATTTTCTTTTAAAAAAAATCTAGGCTCTCATTATAATGGTACTATTTTCATGTTAGAAGAGGGTCTCTGTTGCATTTATTTAAGTGAAATGCGAAAACTATTTCTGTACAACTTGAAAGACATTCAAGAGCACAATTGCACGACGTTATTAGTAAAATAACCAGCAAGAAAGTTGTCTCGTAGAATTATAAAGACATCATAGACATTTATTTAGGTATATTTAAAGAAAGTCGCTGGCATTTATAGCCAATTAAAAATATTAAAGAAGGTTAGCAGATCAAAAATTAATAATTTGCAAAGATAGGCTGCTACAGCCTGATTAAACTCTACAAGAGCCCCAAAGCTATAGTATTTCTAAGGTCCCAAAACCCTACAGTGCATAGTATAGCCAATAATTGGCTACATTCTCATTTTTTCCGAAATAAAAAGGAAATTTTCTAGTTTTTGTCTAAAATATGCATTTAAAATAAATACAAGAACGTATGAAATAGTTTTTAGTTTTTAAAAATGCATAGCACCGTGATTTGTTAAGCAAGCAAGCATTAATTCATAGCGTGGGCATACAGTTCGCTGAACAAGTTTTCGCCCGAATTTTTGATTGCTTCTAATTTTTATTGAAAAATGAAAATAAATACAAAACTATTAAAAGATACTAGTATTAGGACTATATAAAGCAGAATTAGGCTATATTACTTTCTTTTGTTTTATGAGAGTTATAGCGTGTACATTCTAATTTTTCTAATTTTAACTTTCTCGTGATTTCTCTGAGAAACTGCAAGCTGAAATTAAAAAAAAAAAAAAAAAAAAAAAAAAACTTGAAAAAAATCCCTAAATGAAGTTCAATTTTATTTTTAGCCCATTTTTAAAAAACCATGCATTTTAGAGTTAAAAAATCGTCTAGGCTGTAGAGCTCTATATGAATTTTTTTCCCATTATCGTTTACTTTCGTAATAAGCCTCTGAGCCAACAGATATGAAACTAGATATAAACGATTAAATTGTTTGCGGTATGTAATGCATGGTATGCTATGCAATAGAAAAGTTTTCTATTTTGGTAAAATGTATTTTATTGGACATCATAAAAGTACACACAATTTTACTGCACTACTATACTATAATGGTTCAAATATTTAGAATTTTTGATGCCCCTTCAGCTTCACAAGCATAAAACTTCAAACTTGTAAGGCTATTTATTTAGTTTTTAGAAACTTTGTAAATTTTTTATCAGTAGTAATGTTTTTTTCTCCTTCGATTTGCACCTTTAGGGGGCTTCTGAAATGATCAAAAGAAGTAGGCTAAATTCTGCCTTTTCTGACGGATAATTCGGTCCTGTACAGGACACTAACAATATTGCTAAAAAATAACATGAAGATGTTCATAGAGTTCAGGAATAACAGTGTAAGTCCAAAATTTTAAACCTTTCAGACTTAAAATGTTTTTCACTGACTTCTAGCTTTCCCTCCATTACACTTATATATGTTTTTGTAAAACAAAATGCCCGCACATTATAAATTATTTTTCAACATTTTCTAAGTGTACTAGTACGTAGAGCCGGAGTGTAGAGCCAAAGTGAAACGCTGACCTTAAAAGGGATCTTCATCGTTACGTCTTTGAAACTTTGAACAGATTGAACCTGGGTACAATGGGGGGAGGGTGGTGTAAATTTGATAACAAATACCCCTCTTATGTATTCAACTATTTGTACTTGTGGACTTAAATTAATTCTACATTTTTGGCCTTTACCAAGCCTCTCAGAGATTCGCAAGTTCTGTCATTCAAATAACCGTGTCACCAGGGTGAAAATTTCACTTCGTTTAAGCAGTTATTTTTAACACCAGCACCTCTCTCGACCTCCGATTGTGTTCTGAGCTTCAAAACAATTTTGCTGAGAATGAGTGATTAATGTTCTTCAGATCCATCAAAAACAATGAGCATTATTCCTGCGCGTTCCATCATCTGCTTTTTCTCACTCTCTAAACGCAGGTCCATTTGTGCAGTAGGTCACTGCGGCGATTTTGTGTAAGTTGGACAAGAAGAACTATTCCTTTTCGAATGAGATTCCATAATGACCACTAAAAATAGTTCTGTTAGCAGGAAAATGTTGTTGAACAAAGTCCGGTTAATTCGGTTATTAGAGAGAAATTTTCTTCCAAAACGTGAAGGTGCCTTCTGTCTTCAGCATTCCTTAGGTTTATAGGTTATTGGTTTTTATGTTAAACTAGTTGAGTTCTTTACACGGGGAAAACTTCTTGGTTTTTTTTCCCTTCTATAATGCATAATTGTCCAATCTAATCATAAAATTAAAAATATTAATTTATTCTAAAATTCATGAAAAATCTCCAAGTATTTAGAATTTTTTAAAAATCATTTACCGTTTAATAGAGGATTGAAAGTGCATTTTATAATCTGGTGAAGTCAAAAAGAATTCTAATGAATAGATTTAAGGATACGAACACTTAAAAATTATTTTTTGAAAAAGGAATTATTTTAATCTCTGAAATTGGTAAACATGTTACACATTCAGAATACGCTGTTTTTTAAAGAAAGTCCCCCCCCCCTTTTCTATGATATAACGACTGTCTTCTTGCAGATTTTCTTTTTTTTTTTAGCTCCTGTTGTTGGAATTTTGTAAAAAGTCGCTCAAAATATTGAATAAATTTCTTTTTGAAAAAATCTCTTCGAGGTGCATACCTTCACGTTTGAAACTTCTTTGTACCGAATTTGGTATTTGTTATCCGTTTGTCCGCAACGCTTCGGGTAAATACCAAAAAAATATACAGACACCTTTTATTATAATAGGTAGAGATTTACAGCTATCTGTGTTCTCTCTGAAATATTCCAGAAGTGGATGTATGACTTTGACATTTGTTCAAGCAAGTCAAAACCCCAGAGTTGTTTCCCTCAATTTTGATTGTGTTCCTGTAATTGAATTCCGTAATGAGGGTAGTTTGGATGACGTATATCTTAAGCTGTTGGGCGACAAGTTAGACCAGGGGTGACGAACCTTTATGGATCAACGTGCCATTTTTTCTAAAGAGATGTTTAATGAGGCTATAGACGTGCCGTCAAATTATTTTGACTTAGTGATTATTGGGAAAATAATAAAACTAAATACTATCAACTCAAAACTCTTTATTTACTAACAAAAAAATATGGTTATATGTGTGATTCAAATTAAAGTAACATTAGTGTGACTTCTGTTGTTTGCAGATTAGATGACAAATAGCTTATATTAGGCTTACAGCAAGATGTTACTTTTAGCAGAATGCAAGCTGAACTAGCATCATCTGCCAAACGGTTTCTAAGCGAGTTTTTAGTGTTATTCATCTCTGAAAATAAGGACTCGCAGGCATAACTAGATGAAAGTATGATTAAAATAGCGTGAGTCGCACACACACACAGCTTCTTCAAACAGTTAAATATATATGGAATAGAATTCCATGTTTCCAAAATAGTGTTATTTACTGGCATTTGTTCTTATATTGCTTATTAATTGTTAATTTTTCTGTTTCAATCAGTTCTAACTTTTTCCTTGTTTCAATAAAATTTTGAATCCATATTGAACTAGACTGGAAATCAAAGAGCTGTATTTCAAATTCTTCAATTTCCAACCAATCAAATTGGGACAAGTTCAGTTTATCAAATGAAATCACACCAGGGTACACAATTAACTTGAGCGTTTCCGATAATTCTTTGAACTGGAAAAATCTCGTTGAAAATTCCTTGATTGAAGAATCGATTACAGAAATAAATTTATTAATTACTTTTTTTTCGTCTGGTTTCTCATGTACATTTAAATCTTTGATATTTTTTTTTCTCAAGTTTGGGAAATATTTGTAGTTTTTTGTAATAATATCATTCCTGAAAACTTGCAGTTTAGCGTCAAAAGCGCGAATGAGATCCATCATGACGATAATTGTTTTATTTGTGCCTTGAAAATGTATGTTCAATTCATTGAAATGTTGGCATATGTCTGTAAAAAACATCAATTTTGAAAGCCACATAACATCCAACAACTGTGAGTACTGACTGATCAGTTTTTCCCTCATTTTCCAAAAACAGTCTGATTTCTTCCAAGCAGTCAACAGATGTTTGAAATACGTTTCCGCGGCTCACCCCCCCCCCCCCCCCAGCGAACATTATTATGCATCACTAAGCCATAATATGCGCAGTAGATTTCATCCGACAAAGCATCAAACTTTCGCTTATTTAAAGCCTTCGAGGATATGAGGTTGCATTTTTGTGACTAACGCTACATTATCAAGAGATGTTAAACCACTCTTAGCACATGACTTGTTGATGAATGATGCAGTGAAATTCAAGAATCGAGTGTCCTACGTCTTTTTGAAATAAACTAATGAAACCATATTTTTTGCCCAGCATGCTTGGAGCACCATCAGTTTTTACTGAAACAATTTTTTTCAAACCGATTTCTTTCTCAGCAAGCGAATATTTGAGCCGTACAAATATCCGAGCCCTTTGTAGTTGTTAGCAGCAATATTATCGTAATTAATTTTTCCTTAATGACGTTTCCTAAGCAATATCGAGAAAAAACAATAAACGTGCAGATTTAGTAACATCAGTATTTTCGTCAAGACATAGCGATATGAAAGGAGCGGAGTTAATATCATTTTTTTTTTTTAATCTGTTGCATCTCCGGCTCCGGCCAGTTTTAAGATTCTTTCTTTTATTGTTTTTCTAGATAAAGGAGTATCTTTGATGCGCTGAATTGTTTTATCTTTATTATCAAAATCATCAAAAAGTGAGGACGCGCAAGCTAACCAGACTTCCTTTAAAAACTCTCCCTCTCGAAAAAGTTTACTATGAAAAGTTTAGATTAAAACTTGAAAAAGCTGATTATATCCCACAAATTCACATGGAAGATCCTGGAGGGTTAAGAATGCAAGCTCTAACAAGGATATGAAATTCACCTTTTTTTTCCACTTGCAATTGTGTTTTCAAATTATTTAAAACATGAACTTCATACGTCTATAGAAATATGTGAAAACCTTCCGCATATGTTATTAAACCTTTTTTATATAGGAAATGAAACAATAGAAGGCGAGAGCATAACAAGTCCTTGCACCAAAAAGCTCTTCTTGAAGCAGACTTCATTCAGCTTTCTGCAAATAAACTTTGAAAGCTTTATTATTGTTATAGCAACTTCTTTTTCTCTAAAAGTGCTCGTTTCTACCAGGTTACACGTTTCTCTTTCTTTTTCTAGGTGTTCGAGAAGTTTTGTATAAACAAGCATTTCTGAACAGAATACAGAATTGTCCCTCTTTTTCATCCCCCTTTCGCAAAAACCTCAGGAACACTTGCTTATGGTGTCAAAAGAAACATTGACCCCCATCATTATCTAAGTTAGAGACCTGTTAAGGAACTTTTTATCAACAGCTTCTCGCACGTGCAATCTTAAGAGTTTTTTTTTATCTTTTTTAAGAAAAACTTGGCAACGTTATTTACTTGACTCTGTGACCATTTCATAACAGGCTGCGATTTAAATATTACGCGACCTTCAAATTCGGAGCTCCAGTAACACTAATATAAAATTGCTATCACCTTGCACCACAATTATTGAAAAGAATGTGTGTGCTATGCTGTGTTCTAAATGTAATTATACGCTTAAAATTGCTGTTAAAAAGTCCATGTGTTTTTTAAACAGATTTTGAAATGACAATCAGACTGAAGAATTTTAGAAGGCTTTTTTTACAATTTACATTATGCACTGTTACAACAATAAACCTATTTGATTTACAGAACTTTAAGAGCAAATTGTAAAAAAGAAAAGCAATTTAAAATTTGGCCACGTGCAAGCAATTTAGCGAAAAATTTCCTACAATATAATTTTCTGCAATATTTTCGCATTTTGAAAGGTGATTATTACGCTTAAGATTTTTTTTTTTTTCAAAGTTGCACGAGACTGATAAATTTCCAATTGATAAAAGCACATAGTGCAATTTGTAAAGAAGCTGTATTAATTTTTCTGAGTGTTTAATGGCATTAATTTCTCTGTAAAGGTGTTCACTGAAGTCCTGGAGTTTTATGTTCCCTTCAAACATAGCTCAAACATAAAATGCCATTCACAGTTTTGACTGAAATGCACGCTTGAATCACGTGTTTTAACTTTAAAGTTTGAAACAACTATTTACAGATTTTCTCTTAACTTCAATTGCCTTTCTTTTTTTCTAAAAAACGTTATTTGTATATTTAGTAAGAAGTACTGTATAATATTTATAAATAGCTTGTATGACTACAGTAGCAATTATTATACGTTCAGGCCAGTAAGGTCATACGTGACAAACTGAAAAGCAAAAATATTTTTCAATTTTTTTGAAAATGTCAAAATTTTCAATCAAATTCTCTGTAACAAACGTAATCCAAAGAACGGGTGCAATTTATCTATATTCCCTCTCCTACCTGCTCTCAACTAATTTAAAAATAACTGTACTGGTGGACAATAATAATCGTTCAATAGCAAAACTTCATCTCTGATTAATTGATCTGATGACCATAAGTGTGGCAGTCGTTAAGGTCACGAAGGAGATATGAAAAATTGTAAATAAATTTAACTGAATACAAATACACCATTAACAAACTTATAGGAGTGGAAAATATAGGTTTTTAAAATGTGAATTTTGTTAAATGTTAAAAATCTATCGCGGATCAGAAAAGTTCCACGAAGCATTTTATCAAATATTTACTCCTATTCATTTATAGACTCTTGAACTTATTTTATCTCCGATTGCGCTACCACGATTACACAAGCTCAGCGGAGAATTCAAAAAACTATGCCCAGCGAAGGAACCTTCTCCTTTACGCCTTTTCAGGGATGAGAGCAAACAAGTTAAACGTGGTTTAGTTACTATTCTTTTTTCTTTTCGATTATTACTTTACACCTACTCACATATTTTGTTTCGGCATGTTACCTCTATGTCCCAGGTAAGGTCGTATTAATAAAAAGTTCGAATACCACTGCTGTAAAAGAATAGTTAAAATATTAACTTTTTCGTAAACAAAATGGCTGAAATTTTCTGTAGTGGTTGTTAACAGAAAACGAAGAGGTCTATATAAAGAGGATTTATTGTATGACGTTGTAGAGGAAACTAAGAAGTTAAAATCAAGTTCCTTCTCTTTGTAAAGCGGGAAAAAAGAAACCCGTCTTTCATTTCTTCACAAAAGTTTTCTTCACAATTGCAGCAAATGAGTTCAGAAGCCTTTTAAAATAACAATCTTTATATAAAAAAATACAGTATTGTTTAGAAATATATATATATATATATATATATATAATGTCAGATAAAAAAGAAACTCTATTTAAATTTAATGAAGGAATAAATGTATTTTCTTAAACATTTTCCTTTTATGCTTTCACAGGTGTTAAAACTACTTTAAACTTTTTTTTAGTCTATGGGTTCTAACACTAACAAGGCTGTAGAGGTAGGGAGATACTAATTAAATATCTAGGATATGAAAAATGAAAAGTATGGTTTAAAAATGAGAGGAAGGGGGGAAAGAACAGTGCATGTTTCCCCCTGCTTTAAAATAAGACCACAGTCTGAAATAAATTCATATCACTTGAGTCACAGGCATACTCACGATCCATGCCTACACTATCAAAAATATATATATCTGTCCGTAATAAATAAACAAATAAATAAACAAGAAATAGCTTTAGAATATTTGCTGTTTAACTATTCATATCAAGTGAGATTTTTAAGGGGACAATCTGTACCTAAGAGGAAAACGTGATGCATGGTGAAATGGTATTAAACCGCGTTTTGCATTCAGCTCTGGTGGTAGTTTAGAGGAAAAAACTATTGGCGATTTTTTTTTTTTTTTTCTTTCTTTTGAGCGGAGTTATTGCTCTGTGTACGTTGTTCAGACACGAGCTGAATAAGCTTTCCGATATTTTAAATAATGCGCTTATACGTTTGAATAATAAATGTTTGAATTGCTCGTCGTCTATATGGACGTTTATCGATATTATGAATACATTTTTTTAAGAAAGAACAATAAACTCCGCCAGAAGCTTCCATTTTAATAAATTTTCAAAAAAAACATTATTTAGATATGAATGGATAGTTAATCTGCTCGCTACCGTCGTTACGCCTCATTTGGTTTAAGTCGCGGCAAGTTCTCTACATGATCAGCCGTAGGTCGGGGCAGCACCTCAATTTACAGCTGCCTGTAGTAGATACAGACCTTTACAGAATAGCATTGACACAGACATCATAGTCGACATACGTGATGTCAATGCAGCTTTAGTAGTCACTATAAATTAAAATTAGTCACTACACTATTATTATTTTCCAAGATCTTCATTAAATTGTGTATTGTAATGATGCGGTGAAGTTGGATGCCACAAAGATGGAGAGGTATGTGCTTCGGCCCGCCGCGCTGCCTCTAATGGATGCGTATACCTTTTACAAAATACAGCTACAGATTTTTTAAGGTAATTCGAACAAACATAGACAAACAAACTGAAATCATAAATACGTCTTCAGCTTCATCGAAAAGGTTTTTTTTTTTTTTTTAAGATAGTGTGCATTGTGAACACGCTATCGCACCGTGTACTAGCGATATTCTCCCTAATGCTGCGAGCGGTCTGCAACAAGTTGCGGCACAGAAATGCTTCTTCTTTGGGGCCGAAAGAGGTTAGAGATGAGTTCGGGCTCATTTTTTGAAGCCCGAGCAGGCCTGAGCCCGAAGACTTTTAATCCGAGCCCGCCCGAGCCCGAGCAATATTATTAAAGTTGGAGCCCGAGCCTGAAATTTCAGCTAAAGACAAATAATATTAACTACTTCATTAATAGGTTACAATAAATTTTGGAGCTTCACACACCTTCTAGTCCCCCGTGCCGCTATTTTTTGAAATAAGTACGTCTATTTATCCCATGAATCGCTTTTTAAAATCTGTTTCAAGGAGTATGTTCAACAAAGGAGAAATTTTTCACGAGCACGAGCCCGCCCGAGCCCGAACGCAATCGTGAATTACAGAGCCCGAGCCCGAGTCGGGCTCGGGCTTTCGGGCTCGGGCTGAGCCCGTCTAATCTCTAAAAGAGGTACGGTCTTCTGCTGCTGTTGTAGCTCGTGGCTGGCCTGGAACATGTTTCCTAGACACAGAAGCTTCGGTTTGATATTGATTCCTGAGACAGTGGACCACACTGCGAGACACATTAAGATGCCTAACAGCTACAGGCTGCAACAACCCCATCCGACCGACCGCCGCCTTAAAGAATCCGGCAAACAGCTTCTTTGAGACATTGCTTGACCCTACTGCCTATTGTCAACGAATCTGCTAACAAAAGTTGAAATCAACAAAAGTTACACGCGTCATTACGAAAGCCTGGTATTGGCGTATTTTTCTCTCACACATTTATGCTCGTTCTTTTCTGTATAACAAAAAGTGGTAGCTATCGTTTTTGCATAAATTTGCATAAAGTTCAATTTTATCATTCACGTAAACTATAAATTTTATTGTTAGTGCCATTTTTTTATGGTAAACTTCGAAAAACATGCTGTTCCTTAGCTTTTGGAAGCGAGTGTATATACCACCACATGGACGGCCATACGATTTTTGTAGGAATAGGAAGGAAAGACAGGGAGCCTGGTACTGTATTTTAGTGTTGAACCACTTCTACGTTATTCTAGTACGTATACTATTACGGTAATATATATTTTCCCTGGGAGCTAGGGAAGGGACATGGCCCCAGCTTGCCCACAGGTATGGACGCCCACAGCTGTGAAAAGTGTATCACCACAGCTGGGAAAAGTCATGATGAACAAATTACTAATCGAAGAATTGCATGGAAGCAATCACGTAAAAAAAGAGATTATAAACAAAGAAGAGAAAAAAAAACCACTTAATAATTCTGATTTTACAAACATTTAAAAATTGTGTAAGAAATATTACATTTAATAGTAAACCTAATTTTCTAACTGCTAACTGACTAATCTCATTACCAGAGTAAGTAGACTGATAACTATTTCTCGTTACATAACTACCACTAAACTATACTGCTTAGCATGTGTCATTTCGTTCATTTGTTACGAAAACAACAGTGAGTCTATATGATTAAAAAAATATTAATCTCACGTAATCAAAAAAAATAAACGAGCCGAATCACGTAGCTGTTCATGCTATATTAATTAGGTGAGTTTGTCATACATGTATAAAACAACAGCTTGTTAAGTGACTATATGGAAAAATATTCCATGCACGACAAAAAGGAGGTTAGAATGGTGCATATCCTGGTTCGAATGAAAAAACAATTAACTCACTGAATACCCATTAACGATAAGGCGTGGGTTCCATAAACACCTGTCTGTTGATGATCTTTACAGCTTTCAAGAATCAAAAAGAAGAGACCACACTATTCCAAAACTTTCATTTTTATTAAATGTTCCTCCACTATTCATTAATTTTCTTATTACAGTTTTTTTGCTTCCTTTTTGGCATTTTGATTTGAACAAAAAACCTTGAAATTTGCTCCAAGCAGCAATTTTTTTCGCGATGTAACGACGGACGCCTCGCTTGAAATTTATTCTAATTTTGAACTTTCACACCGCAGTTTAAAAGAAAAAAAAATGCATAAACGAAATAATTCAATGTTTTCAAACTTACTTTTATTTTTCTTCTGTGAAATAATATGCGTAGTTAGCGGGAGTACTTAATCGCAAATTACGTAAAATTACTCTCATGTGCGGAAAGAGACGGATTCTGACACGGCACTTTAGCCCTCTGAACTGAATATAAATGAACAGCTGCACTTGCAGACGCTTTAAATGAGTTTCAGACACATTTCCTGATTAATCTCATTTTATGACTCAACCTGTGATGATAAATGGCATAGAAATGACCTTTTAGGGAAACGTATCGGATAAGACACGTTTGTGTTATTTTATACTAATTAATTTAAAATCAGCTCAGAGTGGCAGATCCAAAAGGGGGGGTGGGGACAACGGAACGATAGCCCTTCTTGAGTGTAAAAACGTATTGAGTTGTTACCCAGACAGCACATAAGCTTAAATCAAGCTTGAGATTTGGCTTGGCAATGCAAGGTTGGCTTAAGCTGGATTTTCACTTGCGAAGTGCGGTGATGGCGCCATCTGTGAAAGAGAATGGACATTAATTGTCTAGCGTCCTCAAATTTGTTGAAAGTTCTTAAAAGATGTGTTTTAACGGGAATGGGTTTTTTATTACCAGTGCCATATTACCGGCAGGGCAAACGGGGCAACTGCCCAGGGCCTACAGATTTTAGGGCCCAAAAATCTTACATCTTACACTTTTGTAATTTTAAAATAAAATTACAAAGGATAAAAAAAAAATTCAGAAGTTAAATAATTTTTTTAATTATAAAGTATGAACAATGAAAATAATTCAAATTTACATTTGTATAAATTAATTTAAACTTATTTTTAATTCTTCGAAATGCTCTATATCGATACAGCATGCCAATACATGTAGGAAAATAACTAACCACATTTGTAAAGAGAATTTTTAGCGTTAAAAAATAGCAAAAATTTTCAATTGTTTGTTATTATAAGAAATATTTACAAAAATGACTAAAGTGTTTGTATTCCATACATGTTATGTTAGCAACTGTGATATAGCATTTCGAAGTAACGTTTTACTATCTGTTTCTTTGATTTCAGATTACTTAACACAAAATTTGTGTTAAGTAAGTAAACCCATTCTATATTTCCAAATATGGAAATTCTTCAAAATAAAATACAATTATACTACGAAATTGATTTCAAAATCAGTCGTTTGTCTCGATTTTGGCCAGCGGCAGTATTGCTCATGAGTGTTGCGAAAGTTTTAAAACATGTGTTGCTCTTAAGTTTATATTATGCTTATTTCCCTATTAGTAGAGTCTCTAAATCACACATAAAATTATTTTAATTTTGATGCATCCCATGGTAAAATAAAAAAAACAAATAACATATCGCACACTTATCAATCTGGCCAGAAAACCGCTTAATAATTCACTTCAAACTTTAGTCACAGCTGCACAAGGCTCCGGTGGCTGAATGGATAACGCGCTCGGCTATGTCGACTCGAAATGTCCCGGGTTCTATTCTAGCCACGGACACTCGATGGAAACAGATTAAAATAACTTAAAATTGCAGCATAGAGGGGGAAAATGCGCGGGAAAATAAAGTATGTGGGGCGCGTTCGCCAGCGGGCGCCCCGTGTATTTAGAAAAAAAAATTTTTGGAAAATTTTTTAAGCTTGAAATTAAGCTTGAAATGTCAAGCTTAATGCAAGCTGGACAAGTGTAAACTAGAACACTTGATTCAAGCTTGCATCAAGCTTACACGACTGGAATTTTCAAGCTTAATTCAAGCTTATTGACTTGATAAATGAAGCTTGCTGCAAGTTTGATGCAAGTTTGCTGTGCTGTCTGAGTAGAGAGTTGAACGTAGGCTTAACCAGACTCTTATCATTAAAAAATCGCAGCGGAAGAAGACTCCCCTTCGGTGACCATAATTGTTTCCTAGTAGTGGTTCCTAATCGGCGGTTTAGTTTTAATTTTACTTTTTTGAGGAGTGGGCTACCGACTAGGACGATTGACGGCAGCGGCTCCCAAACTTTTAACATTGTGTCCCTCCTAACATAACTTACGGGCGCCCCCCCTCCCCGTCACATTCCTCAACATACATACAGTTTTTCATTCTTCAACAATGAACATTTAGTCGCCTTATATGCAAAATAATGTTATAGATAAAGTTTGAATAAACATTTTAAGCGAATATAGAGATATGCTTTGGAGTAAAAATAAGGATAAATAAGATGATTTTTTTAAAACATGCATTATCACATGCTCTTTGCTTGTTTTTTTTTTCCGTGCCCCCTCCCCCCTTTCCCATCAATTCTCTGTGCGCCGACCGTACAGATTGTCAAGGGAGCAAATAAAACTAGGATTTGTTGTCCAGCAAGACTAGCAGAAATATAAATAAATGTTTTCACTAAGTGTCTTTGCGGATATTGCATTGGTGCTATGAATGCCAAGCAAGGCGCACCATTTACTAAACCTGAAGAAAATTGCTAAATAAATGATTTTCTGCGTCAGAACTCCGCCTGTAAGGAAAAAGTTCGACTAATTAAAAAAAAAAAATCCTTTTTTTAGACTGCTAATTTTTTAAAAATTAATAATTATTTAGCTATTTTTAAAATCTTGATTAAAGTAGACACCTCCCCTATAACACGAGTTCATATAAGACAGATTCGTATGACACAGCCCAAAAATTGTGGTGTGTGATCTTTTTCCTATAATATGCTAAAAAAGACTCGTACAACACGGTGAAAGAATGAGACTGGTGTTTCAGTATTGCCTGTTAACAATGCTGATGCTGATCATGTGTTTGTAACTCGTAGAACACGGATTCGTGTAACACAGAACATATCTACCATGTTATAGGAGAGGGGGGGGATGGTCTACTGTATATATTTTTCTTTAACCCCTCGGGTTTCTCGAGGTGTAAAAAGGGATTCATGAAAATAATAAACCAATATAAAACGACCACACAAGAGGTTCGCCAATTTCTTTCGAATTTCAGAAGCGGTTCTCGGGGAGGAAAAGCTTGAGAATGACTGTTTCCCAGCATGTGTCTTTGAATACTCCGCTTGAGCCCCACCAGTGGCCGAGCGCATGGTGCTCTGAACTGGGAGACGGACGTTGCATGAATTAAAACCAGGTCCCGTGCGCCGACTTACCCATTCGGAGTTTTCAGTGGTTTCCTCCGAAACTTATCGTAAATACGAGTTAGGACCCCTTAGACAGACCCCCCCCCGCAAACACAATAGTGAGAGCAGACAGCTTAAACCTGGATTCAAAGCTAAAATTGAATAAAACAAAAACAGACAGAGAGAGAGAGAGAATGTTCTATGTCTTATAAAAATGCTTCGCCATACTCTGCCATTGAAACTTTTCTGAATCCGCCATTGCAGCTTAGTAGAATATTTTAGATAATGAGGTACTTTCAAAGAGGAATTATTTCGACCATAACCAACCTTTACAAACATTATATTAACTCGTATAATTAGCTTTCTAAACCATTTGTATTCTGCAGGAACAATAATTAGAGCGTGTGTTATGGCTTTTGTTTTAGCTGACATACGAACGGGGAGTGGCATTTAAAATGAACGGCGCAACGCTAGAAAATGGAGAGTTAATTGTGCAGTATTTTTAAAATACGAGTTTGTAGATCCTTTGAAATTAATTTTGCATCGTAAGAACTTGTGTTCAACAACTGCTTTGAATAGTAACCCAACTGATAACCCTTTCACGGATGAAGGCTGTGCCGTGAAAAAAATAAATATATGGTTAACCCTTTGAGGCGCAACCCTTTCCCGATGCTGAAAAAAGGGCAGCCGTTGCCATCGCTCGACTTAACTACCAGCAAGATGGCTGTGCCGCACAGCCAGCTGTCGTCAAAAAAGGGTCTCTAGATCTGTGGCACGCGATGAACATTTCGATCGTCCGCCATCTTGCTGGAAGTTAAGTCGAGCGATGGCAAAGGCTGCCCTTTTTTCAGCATTGGGCAATCTGTCCAGCTGTTCCTCGCATTCTTCCATTTTTCAGGTCAGTGCTGTTAAAAATAAACGTGACAATTTTTTTTTTTTTTTACGGGAAATGACGTGCTAAAAGTAAAGGATTCTCGTGGAGCTATGTCACCCGCAACTATTTTTATAGAAATCTAATCTATTCTTCGTGACTGGCAACAGTCAAAACGTCAGAGTTTTGAGTTCCCAGAGCGGGAACATTGCGGGTTAAAAGGTTAAAAGGTCCGAAAGAGGAAAGAGTATAGCCGTTGCCATCGATGCAGCACTTTTTCAGCGTTCGGCAGTTAGTCTTCTATGTCAATGAGAAAATACTTGCGCTTGAAAGGGTTAACAAGCTTCGTGGAAACATGCTATATTTTCTGGTTTACTGAGGGGGGGGGGGCATTTTAATGATTTGTTGGTTTCGAATATCAGGGTGAATTAAATACAAGGATGTGAAACTGATTGAAATTCATCGCAGGCAATTTTACATATTATGGCTGTTCTACCTGGAAAAGGAAGATTTTGGCTGACTTTCGGTAACGATAGGGAATAAACTTACTGTCACATAACTACGAAAACTTTCAAGAGGATTCCTCGGGAAGTAGAACAAAATCTGATATTGAGATAAAATTTAAAAATCTATTTAATTTTTTTTAAATTGTTAAACTTGACTCATTTTTGGAGAATTGTTTATTTTCTTGACTTTGGATAACGATAGGGATAATAAACTTACTGTCACATAACTACGAAAATTTTCAAAATGCTTCTTCGGAAACTATAATGATGTCTGACATCGAGATAAAGTTTGAAAAACTATTTAATTAAAAAAAAAAACTGTTAAACTTGACACTTTTTCAGAGAAAGACGTTATTTGATGGACTTTCAATAAAGATCAGAAATAAACTTACAATGCCAGAACTACGAAATTTTGTGGAGTGTTTCCTCAGAAATCATACTGTGAACTGAAACAAATTTCAAATTCGAAAAGCTTTTTAATTTTTTGAAAAAAAAATTATTAAACTTTGCACTTTGTCAGAAAAGTCCACTTTTTGGTTAACTTTCACTCCGACTAAGAAATAAATTTACAGTGAAACTACGAAAATTTGCAGAATATTTCCTCTGGAACTATACTGTGGAATCATGTAAATCTAAAATTTGAAGAACTAGTTAATTTTCATAAAAAAGGAAAAAGAAAAGACACTGCTTTTTTTAGACTGAAATTCAAAATAGAAAGACTAAGAAAATTTCTATCAAACGTAACTTTGAAAAAAAAAAAAAAATGTGTGTCACTTTATAATCGATATTAGATGTGAATGCATTTTCTTATGAAGCATAGCTCTTTTTAACCCTTTGAGGCGCAACCCTTTTCCAATGCTGAAAAAAGGGCAGCAGCACAGCCAGCTGCGTCAAAAAAAGGTCTCTAGATCTGTGGCACGCGATGAACGTTTCGATCGTCCGCCATCTTGCTGGTAGTTAAGTCAAGCGATGGCAACGGCCGCCCTTTTTTCAGCATTGGGCAATCTATCCAGCTGTTCTCAGGCGTTCTTCCATTTTTCAGCAGATGTCAGTGCTTTTAAAAATAATCGTGACCATTTTTTTACGGGAAATGACGTGCTAAAAAGTAAAGAATTCTCGAGGGGCTATGTCATCCGCAACTATTTTTATAGAAATCCAATCTCTTCTTCGTGACTGGCAACAGTCAAAACGTCAGAGTTGGGTGTTTCCAGAGTGGGATCACTGCGCGTTAAAGGGTTAAAAGATCACAACGTTAAAATTCACTTATGATTTCAGTTTGTCTCTATCTTTCCACTCTGTCAGTGGCGGATCCAAAGGAAGGTGAAGAGTGATAGAGCCCCCCCCCCCAAAAAAAAGGCGCTGATGTAGTAGAATACTTTGCTTTATTAAAAAAATCGACTTGGTAAAATAAGCAGCATTTTTAAATCATCAGCCCCTCTCCCTCCCCCAAATTAAATTGGTTAAGAATAACAATTTATTTTATTGTGCAATTTGTTTAGATGAAATTAGTTTTTTTTTTCTAAAATTAGCCCCTCCCCACACAAAACTGTTACTGCATTCCCGAGCTATAGCGAATTCTGAAATATGGATGTTAAGAATATTTTAAGAAAGTTATAGATTCATTATTTGCATCCCTGTAAAGCGCGACTTAAAAGAGATGTTTTGAAAATTTACGAGTTCATGAAGTAACTCATTTACTTATTTATTTTTTGTCATAAATTACACAAAACTTCAAGCTAGTGAACATTGTTCTGAAGTGTCATCGCGTTGCATCTCGGGAAATATTTATTTCCAGCACAGGCATTTACAACTACAGACGATCTCCAGGGAAGCATAAAATCTATATATACAAGAAACACTAAATTTTGGTGGCGGCTAAAAATTTAATGAGACAACACCCACAGAAAAAAATATTTCCCTTACGAGAAACATTCCCAAATTTATTGCTCCTTATGGACCGGAAACAAACTCGGCTATTTTCTTTGGGATATACCCAGGAGAATTAATTGTGTATTAGGAGATTCAGGTCTCCGCAAAACCATTCATCAAGTAAAATGCTGAAGTACAATAAAACTTAAGATCTTAAGAAAATAAACATGCGTTTATGTAACTAAACATTCTATGTTCAAAAGTAAAAGTTTCTAAAGGAAAAAGCATATTTCATTGTTTAAGATTCTCTTTCTGATAGCAATCAATTAAGTGTTAAAGCAAGGATTTTAAAATGCACTTCGAATAATCAGTGTTCATAGACAATCATACATTTTTTAATTAGAATTCCTTAATGTGCCTCGATGAAGAAAGTTTACCATGTTGTGTACTTACTAGTTTGAGTTGTGGGATTAAATCCAATTATCTATACCAGGTATCTGGGCCTGTGGGGGGGGGGGGGTTGCCTTCCGTGAGCGGACTTTCTAAGGGGTCCTAACCCGTGTTTTCGTTAAGTTTCGGAAAAAACCACGGAAAACTTCGAACGGTTAGGTTGGTGGACGTGACCTGGTTCCGAACCAGGCACTTTCCGTCTCCCAGTTCAGTGTGCAATGCACTATGCCACTGGTGGGACAGTTACTAGTTTGAATAGGGGAAATGATGTCACCGTAAATTAAAAGAAAGAAAGAAAGAAATTGTATTGTGTGTATTAGCTCATACCTGCACAGGAATTATCTGCCTAGGATGGGGGTGTTTGGTCGAAGGACTTTCTAAGGGGTTCTAACGCGTATTCACGTTACATATGGAGAGAAAAAAAAAAACCTAAACTCCAGACTATTACATCGACAGCCAAGCGACGGGGCCGGACCCGGGACCTTCTCACTTCGGCCGTCTACCATTTCAAGTGTCTTATCCACTGGACCATAGTGCAGCAGAAAGAAATCAAATAATTATAACACGCAGACCTTGCTCCATTCGAAATCTTTTCTGCAACTCTGTAAACTGACCATAAGCCATGACTTTTCTGCTTAAATCTATATGACATTCACTAATTTCATTCCACTGGAAGAAAAACAATGCCAGGTCCCGCAGTCACGTTCCGTGTTCTAATGGGAACGGACTTTCACTTGGAACCCGGATGTTCTTTCACTTTCCGTGTTCTAACGGGAACTCCGTTCCCGTCAGTGTTTAGGAGGGTGAACTCCTCTCTCGGCTGGTGGTGCACGTAAAATCGGTCCCCTACTAGCAATTTTGCTCGGGCCATCATCGGCTGGCTACGTGGCCGGTGGTAATCCGAGAAAAATTGCTAGTAGGGTCGTAGCTTCAAGTCCTCCATGTTCAAAAGACATCACTGGGGTTGCCGATTTCAGGTGATGCTTGGTCCCTCACATGGAATTGTTTCAAAATTATTGATTCCCTAATTGATTTCCTTGATTAAGTAGAATAAACCTAAATAAGAGGCATTAATCTAGTTTAGTTTGAAATAATTTAACCTCTCATGTGTTGTTACAACTCATGTGTAGTATTGTTGTTGGACTAATGAGCGTGTGGCTGTACTCCTCTGCCTAACCACAGGATTCATGAAATGTATGTTCTTGTTCACCTTAAAAGTATGGTTCAGCAAGAATTGCATTTGAAATTGGGAAAAGTCCGATATTTAAAAGAATTGTTCTAAACTTATTACACTGTTACAATTTCTAAGAGAATTTATTGCGAAATTAAAAAGAAACTATGCAAAAGCTCAAAAAAAAAAAAGAAAGAAAGGACAAATCAGAAAAATATTGAAAAATTTTGTAACCATAGCTATTCTGAAGTATGAGCCCTGGGTTATGAAAGTTCTCTCGGTGGATTTTATCAGTTTCTGTGGAGTAGTAATATTCAAGGGTTCCTTCGGATAATAGGACCTAAATTGTTGGATGCAATTTTCGGGAAGGTCCACTAGTAGCTTTAAACGACTCATTCGGTGAAGCGAGACACCTGTAACAAGTCTAACAACCTGTAAGAGTCTCTTAACTCGATTTACTCCCATGAGAAATAATTTATGGGAATTTTTTAGTGTGCCTCTATAGAGAAACTATATGGTTGTGTGACTATTAGTTTGAGTAGGTGAAATGTTCACACCATATAATTAAAAAAATCGAATAATTGTAGCATATAGATCTTACTGCATTCCATTTTTTGTGCGATTCTGTAATTTGACTATAAATACTGGCTTTCTTTCGGCTTAAATCTGTATAATCTGTAATTTCGTTTCATTTGAAGAACAATGCCGTTGATGTTAAGTAACTGGTACCAAATTGTTATGCAATAGAAATCTTTTGTGCGTACCTTGTAAAAGTCTTAAAAAATAATACGGCCACTAACATTCATAGACATTATGTGACAGTAAGAATCACGTGACGTATTTCCATTCCAAATATACATCGAAAGTCCAACAGATCACGTGCAGACAAACTGAAAAAATCTTTCACGCGAACAGTAATGTTTAAAATAAATTAGTGTTGCTTATTAGTTTATTATTGTGATTCTCCAACACTTCCGAAATCTTTTTACGCTTAAAACATTTTAATACATCGTATATTTGATGAACTTTTAATTTCTTATTTCATTTGACAGGTCCGCAATTTATATTTCGGATATTGATTTATATTTCTGATCAGAGCAACTAATTTTAGCAAACATCTGATTGTAAGCCATATCATCCAAAGCTTAAAATGCTTCTGGAGCTATAAAAAAAAAAAAAAAAAATCAGAACTATGCAATATTGCGGCTTTGCTAACTGGTTTTTAGGCCGATCTGGAGGGGCGTAACCGCGGAAAACGTTTTTCAGTAAAATATTTCGAAATACAGGGTCAAATGTTGCATAGTTCTTCATGTCAAACTCCCATGAAGAGAGATCAGAGAAACGGGAATTTCACTGGCCTAAATGGGGGTCTCTCATATTGGGAATCTAGAAAGTACACAAATTTCCATGAGGAGTTTTTATCTAGATATTTTGGTGTCCAAAATCAAGGTTACAAACATAAAGAATCTAGAGTGACTCCACTCGACTTTCTGAACACTTGATCGTTGCCAAGCATTTAAATATGTTTTATACAACTCAATTAAATGCAGTTTTCAGGCGCTAGTGCACTTCAAATAATTCCAGTGTATAAGAACTGAAATGTTAAAAAACTATGCATTCCATACACACCAAAGTCAATAGCGGTTGTAAGATGATGATCTGTAAAATAAATGCCAAATCTGAACTTAATCGAAAATCCCGCTAAGGATCTATCGTGTTCAGTCCCATACACACAAACACACATAAGCATCTATACATGCATCACCGTGAAAACAGCAGAAATGAATTCAGAATACCTCAAAACGTGTAAATACACTCATGTCCATAAATTAAGGATAATTCAGAATCACACAGAAATTGATCTCTAAAATAAAAATTTCACCTGTGGAATGATCACACACATCTTGAAGAAGAATATGCAAATTACAGGAAACCACCAGATGGCGTGGATGGTACGTCACAATGACGAGACTGTAAGAGAGGGGTATATAAGGAATGGTGGCAAAGAAGTAAAATTGTTCTCAAGCGCTGTAAAAGCCTTTCAGTGCAAAAACTGCATAGTTATGGCACAAAGGAGGCATTTGGATGATGTTTTACGTGGCAGAATTATCGGACGACTGGAATGTGGAAGTATCCGAGGAACTTGGAATCGCCCAGAGTGTCATCTCCAGGCTTTGGCAACGATTCCAAGATGATGGTAATGTGAGTAGACGTTACAGCACAGGTCGCCCCCGAATTACAACGCCGAATGAGGACCGCTATTTGGCAGTTACTGCCAAAAGAAACAGACGGAGTACAGCATCAGACCTGTCTCGTCAGCTCTCTTCAGCTACCGGTACGACAGTTTCAAGGCAGACCGTGTACAGACGCTTAGGGCACATTGGTCTATATGCTCGTAGGCCTGTCAGATGTGTTCCACTTACCGCAACTCACTGTCGCCTGCGATTAACCTGGAGTAGAGAGCATGCATTGTGGACACCGCAACAGTGGTCTTGTGTGATGTTTTCCGATGAGTCCAGGTTTAGTTTGGAGTCTGATTCTCGCCGGACATTCATCTGGAGAGCGCCAGGTACCCGTTACCACCAAGAGAACACCATTGAAAGACACCGTTACGGTGGTGCAGGATGGCTCGTTTGGGGAGGAATTATTCTTGGTTCCAGAACTGACCTGCATGTTCAGAGTGTAACGATGACAGGCCACATCTATCGGGATGTCATTCTGGAACAACATGTACGTTTGTTTCGGGGCGCCATGGGTGCTGAATTTGTGTTTATGGATGACAACGCCCGTCCTCACCGTGCAAATATTGTAGACGAATGCCTTCAATCGGAGGATATCACCCGTATGCATTGGCCAGCATACTCACCGGACTTGAATCCAATAGAGCATGTGTGGGATATGCTTGGCCGACGAATTGCAGCCCGTCAACCCCCTCCCACCTGTCTACCGGAACTTCGGAGTGCATTGCTTGATGAGTGGTGTAATATTCCCCAAGATCAGATTGATCATTTGATACTCAGCATGCCTAGGCGTTGTCAGGCCTGTATTGCATCGTCCGGGAGACATACTCCGTATTAACCATCCTACTAACCATGCTATACTGTTTTTTGTAAATAGGTTCTTTTTTAAAATTTGGTCAAGGGAGTAAAACTTGCAATTTTTATTAATTATGTCAAACGTATAGCATCTTTTTTGCTCTTTACTTTTTGTTTAATAAATAGACTTTACAAATAAGTCAAATTTGTTTTGCTTCTTTCTCTTTCTTTGCCTGAACTTCATTATCCTTAATTTATGGACATGAGTGTACATCAAAATCCCGTTGACGAAGTTTTTCATGATTACAATACTGTCCTAACTTGATAAATTTTCGGAAAGTAAAAATGAGATTTCTCGATGAAAAATGTGTTTAATACGTGGAAATTTGGTTATGCTAATACTTTATGTTGTAAAGCTGAAAATGGTAACAAAAATATTTGCACCGGTGTTTACTGTTGACCGATGTGCAAACTAGAGCAAAGAGTTGGTCAAAGTAGGATGTCTCGTATAACTCTTTACTGATTTCTTTCATAACACGTGAGGCTATCTTGTTCAGCGTCACATGGAGTTCTCAAAAAGAATCAAACGCATAGATTTGGTAGTTTCAGAAAACTTATAATTTTCAATTCCCAATTTCACTTGCCATACTACAATATTATATATCATCAATTTTTATTGAAAATGATCGCCACCATTTTGAATGCAAACATGAACACCAAGTTTTTTGTCACAACTTCGCAACGTTATTGGTGATATTCACGAAATTTCTTCATTCATTTATGATTTGCTTTAATTCACCGCCTGCAGGAATCTCTGGAAAACCCTATCTGAGAGCGAACATTTTCAAAATTTGCTGTAATTAATGATAATGTAAAAAATGTGAATGAAATTATGTTTTTCAAAAATGGAATTATCACAAGATTGAGTAATACTGTGCTTCTCCAATTCTGTTTTCACGTGTGTTTCATACAGTGTGATTCAGAACTCTTGGGGAAGGGGAGACGGCAGAGGAACCAAAACTGTTCGAAAGCAATGTGAGTCGAACATGTCTTTTAACCCTTTAAAGCGCAGTGATCCCACTCTGGAAACACCCAACTCTGACGTTTTGACTGTTACCAGTCACGAAGAATAGATTTGATTTCTATAAAAATAGTTGCGGGTGACAGAGCTCCACGAGAATCCTTTACTTTTTAGCACGTCATTTCCCGTAAATAAATGGTCACGATTCTTTTTAACAGCACTGACATCTGCTAAAAAATGGAAGAACGCGAGAACAGCCGGATAGATTGCCCAATGCTGAAAAAAGGGCAGCCGTTGTCATCGCTCGACTTAACTACCAGCAAGATGGCGGACGATCGAAATGTTCATCGCGGGCCACAGATCTAGAGACCCTTTTTGACGCAGCTGGCTGTGCGCGAGCACAGCCAGCTGTCTTTAAAAAAGGGTCTCTAGATCTGTGGCAAGCGATGAACGTTTCGATCGTCCGCCATCTTGCTGGTAGTTAAGTCGAGCGATGGCAACGGCTGCCCTTTTTTCAGCATTGGGAAAGGGTTGCGTCTCAAAGGGTTAAGTACCCGTTATAAAGCACTTTGAGAAGAAGTGAGGAAGTGTTCGTCTCATTTCTTAATCGAGTACTATAAACGATATGGGCTTTTCTCTGACAATTTTATCAACAAAATGAAGTAGAATTTGTAAACTATCAATTTTAGTCTAGTGTTTTCTGTTATCCATTAGTTTTTGACAAACCATATAGTCGGACAGTTCACCATTACTTCAACACATTTTTCAAACTGACGACGTTTCCGAACTCACACTACCGTAAGATTCGGAACCATCTTAGTTCCTTCTAGAACCCATTACATTTTACTTCCCTAAAAGTTTTGAATCACCTTGTATGTACTGTACTACGGTCTCAATAGAAAACAGAGACGGATTAATGCAGTTTTGTGGACGCAGGCGGCTAGTTGGAAGATTCAATTTACAGGAAGAAGTAAAAGAGGATCTTTCACTTTTTATTTTATTTATTTTTCATTTTTATATTTTATTTTTTTCGGAGGGAGCGATCGCCCCCTTCCCTCGGCCCTTTAATTCACCCTTGATTGGAAATTGTGTCTTTTATAATCCTCTTACAGGAGCATAGAAAATAATTCTAACATGTTACACTCTATGCGCAATGAACTTGACAAAATTATTTAACGGAAATAATAAATAATTAAATAAAATTAGCGCATGTTGCTGAGGTTTTTTATTATAGCCTGCACTCCTCTGAAAATGGTAGACGTATCATTTATAAAAGTACAGAAAAAAATTTTGGTAAATTCTGATCTATAAAAAAATACTTACGTAGCGTTGATTTACTAACTTTTACTTTTCTGCTGTAGTTTGAAGCTAATGAATCTCTTACTTTGTAAACTAGTATTACTTTATTACGTTGGTCTTTAAATTTCTAACTGAGGTCCAGCTTTTCTTAAAGTGAGAGAGCAACGCTGAATAAAGCAAAGGAATCTCTGTTGTTGTGTCTTAGCAGTAATGCTAGCAAACAGATTATTTTTTATGAAACTACTATGCTTACGAACAGGGGTTGCGCTGGCTCTTTTTAACATTTCGGCAATTCATTCGCCAAATTAGATTTTTCCGGACATGATTAAGAAAAGCATTTGTCAATATTTTCGCCAAAACGTACATTCTTTCGCCAAACTAATTTTATTTTCGCAATTTGGGACATTGGCGATCGCCAGCGCGACCCCTGCTTTCAAAGAAGACAAATCTATTGGAAAGTGTTTTATGATCGATGGATTTGTTGTGATTTATCTTCCTTTTTTAATTTCTTTTTCCCCTTGCAATTTTTTCCGTCTTTCAAAATGATTCACTATGCTTATTCGTTAAAACTAACTCCGACCGATTTTTTTTGTTCAATCATTACAAAAAAAAAAAAAAAATGAGAAGACGAAGAAGAAGGGGGGGTGGGGGAAGAAAGAAAAAAGAAAATGTGTATGCTTGATTTCAAAACGAACGCATGTTATCCCATTGATAGATCGATTAAACGATTTTCTAATTTTAGTATACAGAACTGGAATCATACATTAAACTGTTCGCCTATGCTATTTTCATAATTTACTGCTATAGAATGAAATAGGGCATGCCGAATAATGACTTTTTTCTTCTTGGCGTGATAGCGCTTTTACGCCTATGTGTGTCAAGTGGAATTCCATATATATGTAAATACAACCGAAGTGGAATTTTCGTACTTTCGATAGAAAAGAGAAAGGTAACACTGTTATGTGTTACTTTAAATCTTAAAAAAGTGTTTCATTGAAAACAATTATAACCTTCTTTTACGCTAACTTTAATTTAACCCCTAAAGCACATTTATTTTGAACAAAAGCTCTAAAAAGTCTTTTTTTTTTTTTCGCAAACATTGAATATTTTTTTTATGCTTCTAAATATAATGTTCAATTATTTTAAAATTTTGGATACAAAATAAGGCTGCTTTTGAAATATGCAGAAAGAAGATTCATGTACTGTATATATCTGAATTTATAAGTTTGACAGTAAATAAATGGAAAATAATACCTACCTAATTAATATTCTTCAAGGAATGTTTACACATAGTAAACAAATACGTATATTTGTTAAATTTTCACAAATACTATATAAATGCTTCTATTTAATCTATTTATCTATTTATTTTGCGTATGGTAGTTTTGAACATTAGTCGTAGCGTTTGGGGAGCACGTGCCTCTCCCAGATTTGACAAAAAATCTTTAGATTTAAAACATTGGTTTCCAAATTTTAGAAAAACTACCCTTATACTTTTGACTTTGATATGCATCCTCCCCATCCCCTACAAAAAAAAAAAAATAAATAAAATGTAAAAGAAAAGAAAAGAAATTCAGTCAAGCTACGTTTATGGATTTCAAAACATTCGGAATCCAGATGCCAGCATCCTAATCAGGGAAAAATATTAGTCCTAACATATTCATTCTATTGGAACTATGGCTACAATGTTCTAGGGATAAATCAGAATGTCATACATATGGCGTTGGGAAATAAATTGTGTTTACGTGTTTTTTTTTTTTTTTTTTTTTTTGTTGTTGTTGTTTTGTGTGTGTGTTGAATTTGGTTTTTTGAATTTTAAAATAGATTTTTTTATTGTTGTGAAAATGTCTAATTATATGAATGCAAATAAATCATATGCGTTTTTCTATTTAGAACTTAGTTTTAAAATGATAGTTAATCATAAAAATGAATAAATAATAATAATAATAATAATAATGATGATACGTTTCCGCGTGGCTATTTAATATAACTTAAAAATGCAAATTCCACTAAAGAATCAAATTATAGTACATATATTATTACATTCGGCACTTCTTTGATGTGTATTTATTTTTGTAGTTTATATACGCAATGTTAAATAATATGTTTAAAGTGAAATTAGTAACATTTATAGTTTTTTTTTTCTTTGCATTTGTCTGCTGTGTACCTAAAAATAAAATAGCGTTAAAAAGTATTTAAAAATCTATGCATTTGACATGATTTAGCCTTTTTCTACCTTTCTTATAAATTCCCTGTTCAGATTAAATAACAATAATTTAACACACACATATACAAGCAATACTTTATATTTAATGACAAAAGTGAAATTATAGACTTGTAATGTAAATTATACATTTTATACCACCTACCTTTTCGCATTTTTATTATTATTTTGTGGAGGGGGGAGGGGGTGGGTATATAATTTTTTTAATGCACATTTATGTCCACTCGATTAACCCATAAAGTAGGTGTGTCCGTATTTCAGTTGGTCCTTTCGTCATTCTCTCTTTTGCATCATATCTAAATTGTTTTGATTGGTTGCGTAGTAAAATGTTTATATATTATTTTTCCTGTTATATAAACAGTCGTTAAAAAATAACAAAATAAAGTTCCATTTCAACAAAATTATTTACGAAATGTCTGAAATGTCATTTCTATTTTGGTCGAGCTTAATTAGATTACTTTTTTTTACCACTTTTTTTCAGTGAGTTCGATCAAATCTTAACTGGTAATACCTTAGCATGTATGTAAAAGTTAAAAGAATAAATGCACAGCTGTCAATCTACGTTGTGTCAGAGATAATGTGGAAATGAGTGTGACCGTATTTTTTCAGTCCGCTCAATAATTTTCCTTTTCTTATTTTTTTTCTTTCTTTTTACTTTAACACATGGACATTTCTGCTGTCTTCTTTCTTTGCAATGGAAATAAAGAGAGCACAAATATGAGAAACATTACTTACAATAACCTGTTGTGTAATTATTTGAGTGAATGAAAACCATGATAAACAACTAAAATGAAATTATTGTGTCGCTGAGAATTAAAATATTTGTACAAGGCGAAGCATGATTTTGCTTTTTTTAATTTTTGACTAACTACAGCAGCTTGATTATTATAATAAATGTATTGTTAGACTTTTTTATGGAAGGAAAATGCAACTAAAAGATTTATATTTTAGAAGGAATCATAAAAGAACAATTTGTAAACTAAGATTCGCATATTTTCCACCAAATTGTATACAGGCTGAATCACTATCCTAACGCAGCGGATTATGATTTTATTTGGAATAATAATAATGAAAAGGTTCTGTTATAGGCTAAAGTGTTGTACTGGAAGTGTTAAAAAAATATTATGTACTATTATTTGAGTTTTTATGTTATTTTGGTTTATGTTCTTTTGTTTGTTCTGTTTTCCACTTTTTTTTTTTTTTTTTTTTTTTTGTGCGCGCGCGTGTGTGTGTGTTCTTTTTAGTTTTTTTTAAATTTATTTATTTATGTATTTTTGTTTGTCCATACTTTTTTCTCTTCTACTTTCTTTTCTAAGCCACCCCCTTTTTCCCCCTTCCTTTAATCTAAGTGGTTTCTCGCTTTTTCTTTTTTCCAAGTGGCAACATGCTTATTTGTGTTTATCTTTTTCGGTTCCCACTGTTTAGTGAGACGTAGGGTTATGACTGATGAAGACGGAATAAATTTTCAGTCGAAACGATCGTATCTTGTTATAAGTACCATTTTACGTGTGTTTTTTACGCAAAGTTTTTACTTATTTCAAGAGAAATTTTGAGTGTTTTTTTCTGTCTTCTGTCCGTAGTCTTGATGGTTGCAAATTATGCTAATAGTTAATTAAAAAAAGATAATTCCATTTATTGTTATCGGTCTTTAATATTAATTTAAATAGTCGGCAATCAGCATTAAATTAATGAAATAATCAGCAAGCTTAATTGCAAAATTAAGGTTATGTACCATGTCAAATTCATTTTAATGCTCAGAATAATTTAGATGAGAACGTGATTAAAATATTAAAATGTACTTGTTAGTAAAGGAGATTTTTTTTTTTTAATTCTGAACAAAACTATCTGCCTAGGATGGGGGGTGTGTGACTCGGTCACAGGTCTTTCTAAGGGGTTCTAACACGTATTCACATTACATCTGGAGAAAAACGGTCACATTTGCTGACCGTTAGATCGACAGCCACGCAATATGTCAAGCTAATGTTTTTTATTTCAATATAAGATACAGTTGAACTGAACTCGAATATCTAATCAAAAATAATTAAGAATTAAAAAAAAAGTATGTCGGATTATATTATCTACTCCTAAATGAATGTTTTGAGATAGAAAGAGGAAAAGCATTCAAAATGAAAATTCCACAAAAACACATACGTTTCTGATTGCTTTAGCAAATGAGCGGCAACGCATGGGCGACACAAACTATGGAAACACGGAGGGGTATCCGCCCCCCCCCCCACAAGGCCTCTCCAATATTTTACTGTGTTAGTCTTAATTGTGATTAAAAATACAGAAAAGAGAGCACATTTGGGTATTTGTCCCCTAAAATAGGTATTTTAAAAAAATAGCGACGAATGTGAGCTCGCGATATTTTTTATATTAGTTCTTTTATCTGATGAGAGATGCCGCCACTAAAAGAACAGAAAAGAAAGTATATTAGAAATTTGAAATGTGACCACTAAATTTTCTCACCAAGAATTTAATTTACTTTTTATTTATTTATATTTTGTTGTTTTTGTTAAATGTTGAAAGCAACAATTTGTACAGGACATTATAGAAGAATCGTTTCCTCCAAATATAATATTCAAGCATTACATCAACATTTTAATAACATTTTTAAAAAAGTTTTTCAAAAAATTTGTTTACTATTCAGTTATTCACAATGAAATTACATCTTTTCTATTGGAATTTAAATAGTATCTACCTATGGACTAGCACAAATGGGTTTTATTTGCATAACTAAATATGGCTTTTTTGGATAGATATTTTTAGGCGTGGCTTAATGTGTAATCCTATTTTTACTGACGTTAGAAATAATTTAATTTCTTTTTAAGGCTGTTCATTTTAAAAAATAATAAGAGTCACATGACTTTTGAACAGTTTTAAAAACAAACCATAATAGTAAGTACACGTACACCTATGTATGTATGATTCAACTTTCGGAAAAATTTCTTAATTCTTTCGTCTAAAAGATGAAAGCTACCTTCAAAAATGGACCGAAAAGCAGGACCTAATTACCGCACGGAGCTAGGGCTTCCAAAATGATTAGAATAGTTCATGCCATATTCTTTATAAAAAGCATTAGCATAATAAAAACATTGTGAGATGCCCTTTACAACATATGCCACCACATGAAAGTGCCTATTTACTCTGTATTCAGCGATAAAACAAACGTTGTGTTCAGGTCCAAGGAATTCATAGAAGTGAGATCATTTGAAGCATAACTTGTGTGTATTAAATCTATAGAAAATTTTTAATCGTGTGGGACAACAGGCTTAGCTATGGGAGGGGTCCAGCTAAGTCGGAAGGGGGGGGGGCATACTTACTATAAAATTTTATTGACAGTAAATTTTACTGTAAATATTTTTCAAAATATTTCAATTGCATAATTAATTTTTAATCTTCTTTGTAATGAAACTCAATAATTACTCTACATTATACAGTTTTCACAAGATAACATAAATATTTTAAATTAATACAAAATTTTCAAAATGCATAGGAAATTTAAAAATATTAGGTTGTAACGAAAGTTTCCCGCCACCTCAAACATCGTCAGCACACAGTTCGCGTTGGCGTATTGGCTCATATTTTGTCAAACGATTTTTGGCATTTGAAAGAAAGAGGCTTACTTTATAACACTGTGTTGTGAAATCTGTAAAAATTATAGTTATCATTAAGTATAAGGTGTCCCAAATGGAACTATCACTCTAGAGGATTAGAACCATCATTTACTTCCATTTGTGTTGCAAAAAGTCAGCTATATAATATGAACAAATTATGAGTACAGCTTTAAGTACTATTGTGGTATCATGTGACACTGTGCAGGTTTGGTACCGAAAGTTCAAAATCAGTTATCTAAGGAGTTAGAAATTAGTTTTTCAGGCAGATATCGCGGAAAACTTTCGTTACAACCTGATATTTTTACCTTATATTACTGTGAGGCACGGATACAAAATTGAATTTACTGCAAAAATTTGTGTTTTTGCGTAGACTAGGGGGTCTCGAGAGTCCAGAGACCTCAAACATCCCCCTTTTATACGTCCGTTTATGGGGGGTTTCTCAAACCCTAAGCTCTTCTCTTCATTTCCGCCGCTGTCAACAAATATTTTTGCTCAGTGACAATGCATGTCAACAGGGTATGACAATACAGGGGCCCCAAAAACTGCTAGACCTTGGGCCTCTGAATGTCTTCGTCGGGCCCAAGGACGTACCCAGGGGGTGCGAAACCCCCCCCCCCCGAAATTTCAGTTTTTGTTAACAAAATAAGAATGATGACGTCTTTTTGTGAAAAATTCTGCCTTTTTCACCGTTTGGACCCCCTCCGAAATTTTTTTCTGGGTACGTCCCTGGTCGGGCCCTGCCGGAAAGTTATCCGTTTAGGGAAATGTTGCAAAATACCGTATGTTCAAGATTTTCAAGATTATTTTCCTGGATATTTCGTGACTGTTATAGGTTCACCGTTTTTAGTAGCGCATACTACAGCTTGCAAGAGGCAGTCTAAACCTTTTCGAGTTGCTATCGCAATCGGATTTTTTTTTTTTTTAACTGTTCGAAAAATGCATGCTTTCTTAAAAGTACAAGCTTAAAGGAGATTAAAGTCTTTTTAAAAAAAGCGTAGTTCTTCACTCAGTTACACCAATAACTAGATGACGTAAAACAAACTTATGAAAAATTTTGAATCTAAAGGACTTACAAAGCCGAATATTCAACAGATTTCTAACCTCGAGCGAAATCACACTTTAACATATGGAGAATATTATTTTATTCATACCATCCTCAATTACAGATGTTTTAGTTCCTTATTTTCCCTCCACTGTTTCTTTTCTTTCTTTATTTTTAAATTTGCGTTTTCAAACATTTAAATATAAAATGTTTTTTATATAATAAATTAAAATCAGACAAAAACTTTTAAAGGAACCCTAAGTGTATTCATTTCCAAATTAAAATTAATATGCACATATTTGCGTGGAAGAACTTGGTTTTGAGGAATTAAATAGGCTAAATATGTCCCAAATAAACCAAGATTCTAAGGAATACGAAAAGGTAGTGTTTATAATCAGTTAGTTTAACTTTACAGCACGAGATAGCAGCACCAAAATCTGTAGAGTAAGTTGCAGTTCTTGTATATTTGAGGGAGCTGATGCTGATTTTAATTTACTATAGTTTTCACTCTCACAAATATGAGATCGTTTAATGTAAAATTTCATAGCTGTTAGGGCTTCCACAAAATTCAACCCATTAACGCAGAGCGATCTATTTTTAGACTGTCACAAAATTTGGAGGTAGCAAAAATATTTAAGCATCAATTTATTTTCCTAAGTTAATTTCACCAATAATAAATCAGACTCACAAGATACTAAGCGGTAAGAAAGTAAAATGCGAATCTTTCACCCAGACAGCACATAAGCTTAAATCAAGCTTGACATTTCTTTGAATTTGACGCATTAATGCAAGCTTGACAGTTCAACTCATTCTAAGCTGGCAGCAAGCTTGCAGAGTCAGGTTGAATTGTCAAGCTTAAATACAGCTTGATTTAAGCTTGACAATTGATACTCGGTTGATTTTTCGTTTTTAAAGGAGCGTTGATGGCGCCATCTGTGGAAGAGAATGGACATTAATTGTCTAGCGTCCACAAATTTGCTGAAAGTTCGTAAAAGATGTGTATTTTATTACCAGTGCCATATTACCGGCAAGGCAAACGAGGCAACTGCCCAGGGCCTACAGATTTTAGGACCCAAAAATCTTACATCTTACACTTTTGTAATTTTAAAATAAAATTACAAAGGATAAAAAAAAATTCAGAAGTTAAATAATTATTTAATAATAAAATATGAACAATGAAAATAATTCAAATTTACATTTGTATAAATTAATTTAAACTTATTTTTAATTCTTCGAAATGCTCTATATCGATATAGCATACCAATATGTAGGAAAATAACTAACCACATTTGTAAAGAGAATTTTTAGCGTTAAAAATAGCAAAATTTTTCAATTATTTGTTATTATAAGAAATATTTACAAAAATTACTAAAGTGTTTGTATTCCATACATGTTAGCAACTGTGATATAGCATTTCGAAGTAACGTTTAACTATCTGTTTCTTTGATTTCAGATTACTTAACACAAAATTTGTGAAGTAAGTAAACCCATTTTATATTTCCAAATATGGAAATTCTTCAAAATAAAATATAATATATTACGAATTTGATTTCAAAATCAGTCGTTTGTCTCGATTTTGGCCAGCAGTATTGCTCATGAGTGTTGCGAAAGTTTTAAAACGTGTGCTGCTCTTAAGTTTATATTATTTTTTTTCCCTATTAGTAGAGTCTCTAAATCACACACAACATTATTTTAATTTTGATGCATCCCATGGAAAAAAAAAAACAAACAAATAACATATCGCCCACTTATCAATCTGGCCAGAAAACCGCTTGATAATTCACTTCAAACTTTAATCACAGCTCCATCGAAGCTTGGTAGCTGAATGGATAACGCTCTCGGCTACGAACCGAAAGGTCCCGGGTTCTATTCTAGCCACGGACACTCGATGGAAACAAATTAAATTGAAATTTCAACGTAGAGGGGAAATGCGTGGCAAAGTAAAATATGTGGGGCGAGTTCGCCGATCGGCGCCCCGTGTATTTAGGAATTTTTTTTTTTTAAGGAAAATTTTTTAAGCTTGAAATGTCAAGCTTGATTCAAGCTTGAAATTTCAACCTTAATGCAAGCTAGGCAAGTGTAAACTAGAACACTTGATTCAAGCTTGCATCAAGCATACACGCTTGGAATTTTCAAGCTTAATTCAAGTTTATTGACTTGATAAATCAAGCTTGCTGCAAGTTTGATGCAAGTTTGCTGTGCTGCCTGGGCACTGCCTTATTCTAATTTTTAGAAAAAATAATACATTCTTCCTATCACACAAATATCAGAAATTTATGTATCACTTCTGGCATCAACATAAATTGGAGAATGTGATGAAAAACACCGGGTTTTGAAGTGTTAAGATGAAAGTTAAATAAATTAAATTAATGATCATTATATAGAATTTCGTTGCAGACAATAGACAATACTTTTCATTAGTTTTCTAGAAACATTTTTCGTCATAAGTAAACCATTACATAATTGGCTCCCAACCGGTACAGGTAGTTCGCAAACCCCCAGGAGTTCACCAGGTGTATTAAGATTGTCCATGAAAGTACTTAGCAGGTAATTAGTAACAAATTTATTCGAGTAACAATTCTTTTAATTTATTTTTTCAAACTTCAGTAGGCATGCTGTACTGTACTTGTGTAAAAGTAAACTCCTTTACGACTAATTTGCATTTAAAATTACATAAAATTTATAGTTTTTACCATATAATTTTTCTTTATTTTTTCTCATTTTGGCACCACTGTCACACGTCGCACACGCCTTTGGCAGGACCTTGTACTTAGAGAGTGGACAAGGGGTTCACCAATTTCTTCCGATTTTTAGGAGAAAAGGTTGGAAACCACTGCATTATACTAAGTCCGGTGAGTCTGATGTGTGTTAGTCATATTTTAACCCAGTTTTTTTTTAATTTCCTTTCTTGGTCCATAGCTCTATAGACTAAACTAATACTTTTTTTCGGAAGATAGGGTAGGATCTGGCATCTGAGGACCACAAGTTGATCTAATAAAATTTATTTATTTACTAGCTGAAGTACCCGTCCTTGACGGGTTAGTGAATGCAAATTTCCAAAAAGCAAGAACTTTCGTCAGCATTGTAGGAATACACAGAATGGATGTAGTATGTTGCCAAAGTAAAGAAAGCAAAGTTATAATTTTTAAGTATTGTTTAAATACTACAGGTTAGAGAGTAACTAAGTAATATCATTTCATTCGCTTTAGTCGTAATTATGGGATGCGTGAACGAATATTTACGCATATTGAAATAATTTTCGCAAAATCTCAAAATCTAATCAACATTTTTGAAAAATTCGATGCCTAGAATTTAAGTTGAGTGACAACCTATCATGTCACCCACTTTCGTTTCATTCCCTGCAGTCTTTATTTCGTGATGCTGGACCAAAATTTCAGCATTTAAAACGATTTTCGCAAAATCTCAAAATGTAACCAAAATATTTTAAAAATTCAACGCCTATAAATTAAGATTAGCAACTACCTATCCTATCACTAAATTTCGTATCATTCGTATTAGTCGTTATTACGTGATGTTTGAAGAAATATAAACGTATTTTGAGAGAATTTTCACAAAATCTCAAAATATAATAAAAATTTTTAAAAAATTGGACTCCTATAGTTTATGTCGAGCAACCATCTATCGTGTGACCAAATTTCATATCATTCGCTTTAGTCGTTATTACGTAATGCGGGAACAAAGATTCACTCAGTTTTAAACGATTTTCGCAAAATCTCGAAATCTGATCGATTTTTTTTAATTAGATGCTTATAGTTTAAGGTGAGTGACCACCTATCAGTTCACCAAATATCATTTTTTCACCTTTGCAGTTATTACGTGATGTGCGATCACAAATTTACGCAGTTTGAAATGATTTTCGCAAAATCTCAAAATCTAATCAAGATTTTTTTAATTCGACGCCTATGTTCTAAGTTGAGTGAGCATCTATCATGACACTAAATTTCTTTTCAATGGCTTCAGTCGTTTTTGCGTGATGCTCGAACACGAATTTACGCACTTTGGAAATATTTTCGCAAAATCTCAAAATCCAATCAAGATTTTTTAAAAATTGTACGTCTATGTTTTTATGTTGAGTGACCACCTATCATGACACCCAATTTCATATCTTTCGCTTCCGTCGTTTTTACGGGATGCTTAAACATAAAAAGCGTCACGTACAGAACGACAGAATGACAGAACGACAGAATGACAGAGACAAACAAACTTTTTTTTGAGGGTCGCATCAGATTCTAATTTTATTTATATAGATTCATAAAAGTATCCAAAATCTTCCCCCCGCCTCTCTCTCCCTCTCCTCCTTATTCTTATGGGAGGGGACTCGTACTTCTAACCTATTATATTTAACAGTTTTTGTGTTTTACCTTCCAGCACCTTTTTTAAGTTTGCAGATTAGAGAAATTTTCGTCTCGCCTGTTGATTTAACCGATTTCAGCTGTATATTGTTATGTATGAGTGTTTATTTAGTATTTTTTTTTCTAAGTTTCTGCCGGAATAATTTGAAGAAATGTTATAAAATAAAACATTAAAAGTCATTAATTCTTCATAATTCTCTATATTAAAATTTTTTCGGCTTTATTTCTTGGCATTTGGATAGAAGGCTTTAGCCCTCACCATGGTGCTTTAAAGTAAATTTGTATTATTCTACCAAAAGCACTGGCCTCGACTTTTATTTCTTAAATATTGATCATATGTATATTACAAAGTTATATAAAAAAGGAACAGAATTTTATGATATGAATTAAAATTTTCAGGAGATTGTATCTAATTAAGTATAATTTTAAATATTTTTATGACCCCAGTACGAAAAAATTCCCGATCATTAGACGCAGGCGCGTAGCCAGGAAAATTTTTCGGGGGGGGGGGATATGAGCCTGGAAAATTTTTAGGGGGCGGGGGATATGAACTTATATGGGTATAAATAGACGGAATTTCATCACTAATCCAATAATTTCGGGGGGGGATATATCCCGATATCCCCCCCCACCTGGCTACGTCCCTGATTAGACGGATCCCCCACCCCCCTTCGATAAATATTGTAAAGTGGTTTAAGTCAGAACATGTTGATTTTCTATCTCCGCCACTTAGGATAAAATGATCGAGTTTTACTAACTGGGCATTTTTTTTTTTACCGGAACCATCTAAAAATTTAAATTTTGTGTTTATTAAAATTACTCTCCTTAAAACTTTATTCGATGCCATAAAATTATGTACCATTATTCATGTACCTTTCTAACTTATTGTATATAACCAATATTTAAGAAAAAGCCTAAATCGTTGTTTTTGGGACACCCTGAATACTCTGCATTTGATGTTAAAGATAAACTTCTCCGAGACTATGTTCAGCAACGGAATTTTATTTCCAAATTTCATATTTGAGTTATAGATTTTTAACTTAATTTTTTAATTCGTTTTCTTGATTACTATAAAATGTTCTCTGTTCTGATCTCGATTCCATTTTAGAATGGGGAATTTTAAAACAACTAAGAACTTGAAATTGTATCTTTTCTCTCTTTTTATTTTTAGTTAGACAAAGAATAATCAATATAATTAATGTAACGTAAATGAAAATCGGAAAAAAAAATCATAAACATTACTATACGTCGGCCGACTGTTTCTTATGCAATTGATGAGTTTTTTCAAAAGAATACCGTAGAAATAAAACTGAAGAAGTCAAGCATTATTCTGAATGCCCCACTTTTGAAAAATCTAATCCTTTAATCATTGAGCCAAAGTCTGAAAATTCACTATTGCTCTTACGTTTTTTCGTCGGCTCGATATGATTAGGAAGTGAGCAGAAAGCTGTCCATGTAAAACAATCTTATACTTTAATAGAATATGCAATCATGATGTAAGCTGATTAAATGACGTATTTGGTAGCGATTTTTCAAAGAACTGTGTGTTTTATTGGGATTACGGCCAATTAGCTACACGTGGGCTCTATGCCAAGAGGTAGGGTGCCCTCTGTGGGGTCTTTCTAAGGGGTCCTAACCCGTATTTAAGCTAACTTTCGGAGAAAACCACGGAAAAGTCCGAACGGTTTGGTCGGCGGACGCGACCTGGTTTTGAACCATGCATCCTCCGTCTCCCAGTTCAGAGCGCTCTGCGCTCGGCCACTGGTGGGGTCGATTTTTCAAAGAAATGGTTACAATGAATCAATGAAAGTTTTTAAAAAGCCGCTTTAATTTTACGGAACATCTAAGTACAGTCAGTAGATAAACAGTTAAAAAATTTCTGATTGTCAACTACATAGTTTTTTATTTGGAGTTGAGCATCTTATCCACTCGGCCATTGGCTGGCTGGTAGTGTTTGAAATACTATGTTCTAGAGTCTAAAGCACCTGCTTGATGATGCCATTAGGACTAGTACATTTTTTACGATAAATTAATAAACTAAGGTGAAATAAATCTAAATTTTAGATTTGGCCGCGTTTAATAAATGTTTTAAAATTTAAAGAACCAGCCTGCGGATAATATTTGATCTAGTGCCCTTTTTTCTCCATCCTCTATGTTGCCGCTTACGCTTTTTCTTCCTTTTTTTTCCTGCGGTAATTTAGACAGCGTTTAGATAACAATCTCGATTAGTAAAGTGTAAACTAATATCAAGTACAATATTAGACCCCGAAAATGGGTCACGAGGGGCACCACTGTTGCCGACATCTCAAACGGTTTGCGTGATCTTACTCATGCACTCTCTTGACAGTTTTGTTGTTGGGTGCCGTGGCGCCTCTCGGAGAGTCGACAAATATTTTTGTCTTTTTTGAGGATTGTCGTTCATCAACGGGTCCTCACCCACATAGGGTGACGTCACTTGAGGATTTTCTCTGTTTCTTACTCCATCATCTGGAGACTCCGCTAAGTTGGTAATTTTCTTTTTTTTTTCCCTTTAAGTAGTGTCTAGATATGTCGGTACATCGCCTTTCTGGCGTGAACTCTGCTTTCGTTTGGTACGAACATTCACTAAATAATTTAAGAAAAATACTTTTTAATGAAAAAAATATGTTAACAGAGAGAAATTAACCCGATCACTTTAAAATGTTTCTGATACTTTAGGGAAATAGAGAAATTCTATTAAAATAATATTTTATTGGCAGGTTGTTCTTTAAAAAAAATAATATGAAATTGCTTGTAGTTAGTTCTCTTTGAATATAATTTTGAGTATCTGAAAATATTAAAGCATAATTTTAAATTATTACATTAAAAATGTTATATGAATGTATGGCAGAAAAGTATCAAGTTCTAAGGATAATTTCATTCGTTCAACTTATATGTTATTTACATAACTTAATCTCTCACCAAAAACATTAGAAATATTTATGGCAATCCATGCAACATCTTGGTAACTTCAAATTTCTATTAAAGGTTTAGTAGTAATGGTCTAATAGTAGACAAAAAAGTTTTGGAACAACGATAATCTTCGTGTGTGTGTGTGTGAATCCCATAAATTTAAATAAAGGTTATCCTATAAATTTTGGTCTTGTATAAATCTTCTGTTTACGAAACATATTTTTTGTCTATACGTTTTTTTTGGGGTAAGGGGAGGGGGCAGGACTTACTACCAAAATTTTGATTTCCAGATTTAACGGATTATCTCTTTTTCAGAGTGCAAGTTTCCCATATTAGAGATATCCTTCTGATTTGACTGTCCGTCACTAACGAACAGCCCCTTATTCAAACTCAACACATCTGTATTAAGCATATTATACATATCATACATATCTGTATTAAGCATATATCCATAAATTCGTCAGAAAAAAAAAGAATTCATAAATCTAGACAAGAGGTTACATTTGATGTGTTTAACCTTTATTTCATTATTATTGTATTTTCTCCCGCCAAAACAACATTTTATGAAGATTCTTTTGCCTTTAACCCTTTGCATATAACGTTCAGTTTGCATTAAGTATTAAAAATTCACTAACTTTTATTACATTGACACAAGGCTGGCCCTAACAGTTTTGCCGTGCCGGACAAAAATAAAAAATGCCGCCCCCCCCACAGTAAAATTACTATTAAAAGAAATAAATTGTTCACAGATACTGTTTTCATGCCTATAAAATTGGAATAGCTCTTTAAACATAACACAGCATAAGAAAAACCATATTTATTAAAAACCACACATTAAGCTAGAAACCAAAAGAAAGAGAGAAAAATAAAAAGGTTTTTTTTCTGACTTTCAATTCCGCAAAATTCCTGACTTTTTCTCTTAAATCAATTTTTCAACTAATTCATGTTTGATAGCCAATGTAGTTAAATTATTGAACCTATCTGGAAGAGTTGTGGAATGTAAGAAATTTTTAGTTAACTTTAGTTTTGAGAAACTCTTTTCTGCACTTGCCAAAATTATCTGCAAAGAAAGCGAAATTCTCGAAGCAATAGGAAGATGTGGTGTAAAATCTAGAGTTGAAATTAGTTTTAAAATTTCAATTGGGCTTTCCTTTTTGCCTAATAAGGCCATAACTGACACTATTTCATTTACTAGATCAAGCGCGTTTATATTCCCCGATTGCCCATCGGCCAGTATTAACTCCAATTCTTTACACTATAATGTTTACTATAACATGTTTAATAAACTTACAATGTTTAATTAGCACTTTTTAAGAGTGTCTTTTAACTCATTCATGCCGTGCAAAAATTTAAAATAATTACATTGT
Source organism: Cheiracanthium punctorium (assembly GCA_038373885.1). Taxonomy (NCBI): domain Eukaryota; kingdom Metazoa; phylum Arthropoda; class Arachnida; order Araneae; family Cheiracanthiidae; genus Cheiracanthium; species Cheiracanthium punctorium. The sequence continues at coordinate 1,253,715 of JAWZYV010001543.1, forward strand.
GTACTTATTAAATTAAATCTGCACTCTAAGGTATTAATCGCTTTGTTTACTGTAAAAAAATAAAACTATCTTAAATTTTAATTTAGGATCTTTCACCAGATCATCTCGTGATGCGCAATCAAAATTAATATGTTACGTGGCTGCTTAAACTCAGTGTTAGCCAGAATACTATCTCGTCGGTCAATTCTCTTGCATAACAGAACATTTCATTTAAAATCACACCCAATCGAAGATCCTTTCAAAAAATCTTTACAATTTTTAAGAGTTCTAGAGCAGGTGGTAAATCGTTGTCTTTTGACTGCAATACCTTTCTTAATGGATTCACGTAATTGAAGATTTTGTACTAAATAATAATAGAGCATAGGAACATGAACTGTTTGAGAGAGTTAAATAATCCTAGCCTCATTGGAATTAGATTTGTCAATACCTTTATACCTTACCAAGAATGCGATCTGTTCAATTTTTTTGGCATCAGGAATGCAATCTAGAAATATGGGATCATATTTGGCTTGTTGAATTTCATTAACAAACTGCAATTTGAATCCAACTGTAATGTGTAAATATTTGTTTGCACATCACATATAAACAACTGAACAAGGGCGTAGCCAGGATTTTCATTGGGGGGGGGGGGCAAGACAAGGAGACCATGGAGTCCAACTGCTCCTCCCCCGGTTTGTCATAATCAAACCCTATGACTAGCTCATTTTAGGGGGCAGCTGCCCCCCACTGGCTACGCCCATGCAACTGAAGTGAATGAAATGAAATTTATAGCAACACCAAAAGTGGCAACTTAATTTAAACTGCAGTTGCTAAAATATTTCTAATTCGTTTAAAAGTTTTGAGATTTAAAACTGTTGTTTCAAAACTGTGTGTAAATGTATGTTCGCCCATTGTTAAAAAATGGCTCAATGGAATAGAATGAAATTTGGAATTATATTGAATGGTAAGTTAATTGAAACAATAGATACCAAAATTGTTTTAAATAATTCATAGACTTTGAGAATGTTAAAACTCGCTTTAAAAGTTTGTTCTGGCATCCATCAAAAACGGATTAAGAGAACAGAATGAAATTAGGCCATATGATGGGAAACACAGCATCATCGAAATTTTTAAAAGATTTGAATAAATTGAAAGGGTTTGCAAAAGTTGCATTGTATTTTTTCTTTTCTTTTTTAGGGGGCGGGGAGAGAGGGGAAGGGCGCCACTTTAAGGCGTCTGGAGGTAATACAACAGGTGGCTGTTCGACTTAAACAAATTACGTCGATTTCTTTTTTTAAAAATTATTATTAATTTTTTAATTTTGGGAAAATTGTGCAAAAATTTTACAGGCATTATATTAAAATTTCTCAATTTAATAGAACAAAATTCAGTTACTATCGATGAGATTGAGTTAAATAACAATAACACTGATATATATATATACATTATTTTGAGAAAATTTTGTGTGACCACTTCGTGAAAACAACTAGTGGTCAGACAAAAGGGAATGAAATGAAATTTTGTTAAGTAGTAGGCGGTTAGTAAATTAAAATTTCAGGTTTTTAATTTTCGACAAATTTGAATTATTTTTGAGGTATGACGTAAACTTTGATAAAGTTTTTCGGGCATCAAGTAAAATCATCAAAATATAATTCAATCGGACGTTGCAGTTTTAAATATCGGCTACTTGCTATTACAAAGAATTTTTCAGATATTCTCTTTACAGTTTAATATTCATTACTAGCATCTTCTTTTGCAACTTTAAATGACTTCTTGATGTACGAAGCTCATCCACTAAAAGAAAACGTTAATTTTGAATGTAAAATATTTTCTCTGTTGACAGTTTGTCTCAATAATTTGTTACTCTCTAACCTATAATCTTTGAACAATACACAAGAGTTATAACTTTGCTTTCTATATTTCTGCCAGTAATTTAATTCCATTTTTTGTACTACTACAATGCAAACGAAATTTCGCGCAGTTAGTAAAAACCCATCAATGGCGGATGGGTACATCAGCTAGTAAAGTTATATAGAATGATATTCTTCGGAATATTTTTTAACAAATCTTTTACTAATACGAAATGTATTTTTCAAATTCGAGCCAAAATGCCGCCCCTAAAATTTGCCGCCCCGGACAGGGGTCCGGTTTGTCCGGCCCTAGGGCCGCCCCTGCATTGACATTACCAAACCACAAGTTTCACGCACATATAGTGTAGTAATCAAGCAATAAATTACAGTGAATGCACTAAAATAGAACAATGATGTTCACATAAATATAATTTTTGGGGGCGAATTTTATAATGCATGTATGTATGTTACAGTACGCCATTTGCAAATATTAAACAATAAATTCTACGATTTATTTTTCTTAATTTTCCAAAGCTTAATTCAATTTCTAATTGAACAGAGGTTTTTACGCTATTATTATATTAACGCCTTTTAAATGTATATTTTTTAAAAAGAATTAAAATAGTTAACAGCTGTGTACAAAACCTTTTTTACAAGCAAAATACGTATGCAGTTTTTAAGGTTCTTCACCGGTGGAAGTAACTTTACCAAAGCCTCTGAATTCATTCATTCGTGTAATTGGAAAACAAACTATATCTGATATATGCAGATAGACTGCACTTTTTAAAATTCTGTTTAGACTAAATCAAATAAATCTGCAACAAAATTTGTGAAGGAGAATTTTCATACAATTCTGTAAGATTTAGTTCTAAAACAAAGTCAACAGAAATCAAAATTTAAAGTAGAAAAATGTCTTTAAAAAACTACTTTATTTTCGACTGAAGAAAAATGGGAGGTAAAAATCTCGAAAGAAATTCTATTTTCTTTCTATTTTTAGTGCCTTTACCAAAGTCTCTGAATCCATTCTTTCGTGTAATTGGAAAACATGCTGTGTCTGATATAAGCAGATAGACTGCACTTTTTAAAATTCTATTTAGACTAAATCAAATAAATCTGCAACAAAGTTTGTGAATGAAAATTTTTATGGCATTCAGTAAGATTTAGTACTAAAACAAAGTCAAAAGAAATCAAAATTTAAAGTAGAATAATGTCTTTAAAAAGCTATTTTGTTTTCCCCTGAAAGAAAAATGTGCTGTAAAAAACTCGATAGAAATTATATTTCCTTTCTCTTTTATAGAAAATAGAAAAAATTAATTTTCGAAGCTTTTATGATAGCAAAACATTCATATTTATATAACATTTCCGCCATCAATGAGAATGTCGTTTTGTGCCGTGACGTAAGTATGTACTCATCTTCCGCGTTGTAAACGATATCTTGCAGTTCTTTTTCAGTTTGAAATTCGCGTTTTCCGTTGGCGGACTCTTGGCGACACCTACATTTCTTCCTATTTTTTAAACGGCAACCATTTTTCTTCCCTCTCGTATTCGGATACATCTTTTGAAGTGATGCGGACTTAAGAGTTCAAGACCAGGGCGAAAAAAAAGGAAAAAAAAAGAGAAAGAAAAAACACCATTCGATAAATGCGAAAACTAAAGAAAAATTTGCTAAAAGGCGGAGCCCTAGGTCGAATGAGCCTATCTTTCAGATCATCGTAATATTGTGCAATGCCGTTTCAAGTGTTTGAGTTTCTTATTCAACAGGCGGTGATTTAACACTTAAAATTTCATAACAGTTTTGTAAAAATTGAAAACAGGAGAAAAAAAAAAGTTAGTTTTATTTTAGATGCTTGCTTCACTCTTTGGAAAAAACTCCGCCAACGCTCCAATACAACTTTATTTATGAAAGGTTGGTATCCGCTGTAGCAGATATGTTTACACCTGTGACATGACTGTGATGTTATCAAAACTTTATCGCCAGCAACAGGAAATTTGTCTTTGAACCTATAAAGACCCCAAGAGACAGTTCTACCACCTGATATATCTGCAAGAGACAGTTCTTCCAGTCGACAACATTGACCGTATGATTTAAAACGGTAAATATGTACATACACAGCTTTGCGATCACAGTTCTTGCTGCCTTATTAGTGCCTGGTTCCATAGGTGTTCTTCGAAGCAGGACTTCCAGGACTCATAGGAGGTCCACGAGGAATGTCAAAGAAGGCACGGTCAGGCTGGTCGGCGGAAAGACATCGAAGGAAGGGAACGTCGAAATTTACCACCTGGGACAGTGGGGATCCATTTGTGATGACGAGTGGGATCTCAGGGAGGCCAATATAGCCTGCAGAGCCCTGGGCTTCCAGAATGCGACCAGGGCGACGCATAACTCTGAGTACGGACGAGGAAGACGTGAGTAAAATTCTTTTATGTCTTATTAAAATAAATGCATTTGATTTCCCGATCATATTTTGTTGTGAGATTTTTTTCTTATTAATATAGGGTTTGATAAAAATGTAATATCTGATACCTATAAAATATGTTAACTATTGATGCTATATTGTCGAACAAGGATAAGCCTTAATATTTCGTTAGATTGGGAAAACTAATCAAAATGTTTGCACTCGGGTTTCGTTATTAAAAATATATTGTATATATACTATACAGGGTGTCTAGTGCTAACGGTGCCCAATGGCTATTTCCTAAACCGTTAGTCAGCGACACATAATTCCAGTTGCAAAAATACTTTTAATTATATAATCTACTATCTCAGAAAAAATCAAAGTCAATAAATCAATTCCTATAAAACTTACGAAATTTAAATTTTTTATACGGTCCCCCGGTCCTACCAGTTATATTTAGAAATATTTTCTTTATACAAATTCATCCACAATTTTTAAAAAATCGTCCTTCTACGACCGAAATTCACCGAGTTACAACTGCTTAAAGTTAGAGCACTTTTCTAGCAGCGAAATACGGGTTTGTAAACAAAATGAATTTGAGAAAAATTAATGTACATGGTTTTGAGCCTTGTAATATTTATAAATAATTTCATTAACTATTTTGTGAATATAGATTGCAATAAAGAAGATTAACACTTAACTATGTGTATAGAATAAATTAACATAAAAATATAGCTTAGTATACTGAAAATCGAATTTTTTAAAACAGTTTTTTAAATGAATTGGTGGTAAATAACTTCAACTGCGATACAAATACATGCACCCATAGAGAAAATTCTTCCTGTACCTGGCGTAGCATACTCGGTGCTACACATATACGATTTGCTAAGTTTGACCCCAGATAGATTTTTATAGAGCCTGATTTAACCTAAGATTAGTATTCTAAAATTAGTTTTGCTACTTTCTTCGCACTAGCAGAAAAGGAAATTAAAAACTATAATTTAAAATTTCAATATTTATATGGTCCCTTAAAAATTTACCGTAACGAGAATTTTTAAACATAGAAAAGTGATTTAAGTCAAAATATATGCTGCTTTATAACTCGGGTTAATTTTGGTCGTAGAAGGACGAATTTTTTTTTTTATTATTGTGCATCAAACTGTATAACGAAAAAATTTCCAATTATAACTCATAGGACCGGGGGACCGTATAAAAATTTAAATTCCGTAATTTTTATAGGAATTGATTTATTGACTTCGATTGTGTTTCTGATATAATAGATTTAAAACATTTTTGCAATTTGAACTATGTGTCTCTGACTAACGGTTTAGGAAATAGATATTGGGGATAGTTGGCACTGGACACCCTGTATAGATAGATATTTTTTCATTCTTGAATACTTATCAATAGTTATTACCAGGAAAATAAGGCGTTTATATTTTAAAAATATTTACAACCAATGGAGATGCTTTGAGGAAATTCCCAACAAATCATTTCATAAATAAGAATATAGAACAATCTAAAATATAATCCTACTAATATCATAAATGTCAATGTTTGTATGCAAGTTTGTTACTCTTTCACGCTGAAACGGTTTGACGGATTTGGATGAAATTTAGAATAAAGACAGTCAAAAGTCCTGGATTAACAAACAGGCTAATTTTTATCGCTCGATTGATCGTTCTTATTATATACAAAAAAAACTATCTTTTATCCAAAAAAAAAGAATACAATTGGGCTTTTCTTTACAAAGCCGTCGACAGATGGCGCAAACTTATAGAATACGCAGTTTTTAATAAATAAAATCACCTGAATAAGTTTTTCCTTCTGACGTGGATTTATAAGCGGAGTTTGAGCCAAACACTCAAATCCGAAATACATGTTACACAAACAAACAAACAAAAAATAAGTTTTTGAAACTTTCATTCAGTTCGAATTATGCATTTTTCTGCGCGTCTTTTTCCCCTTCTATTTCTAATGTATTGCATCCAGAAAAAGGATGTTAGAAATATCAATTTTGTTTAATCACACTCATGAATAATGATACACTTTCTAACTTAATGGAATAAGGAAAGAAAATAGGGAAGACGCATAGATATGATACGCTTTTAATATATAGCACTTAGTGCGTATTTAAAATCGGAAATTGTTTCAGATTTTCTTGCTTTTTTTTTTTTTTTTTTTTTTTTTTTGTACTTACGTATTATCCCGGCGATCCGCCAAGACCAGCGATTTTTCGCCACGATGCCGGGCACATGAAATTGTTTATGGTTTGGAATACGATTGGCAACAATTTGCCAGCACATTTGACGAAAAAATAGTTTGGCGGGAATGACAGCCGGGGTAATACGTAAGTACACTTTTTTTTTCCCTTTCCGTTTTCGATAACGGCCGATATATCTAGAAGCTCTTCAGAATTTATAGGATGAAAATAATTTGTACCTTTTGGAAGGTTTTTATCACTAAACCATCTTATTTTTGTAAACAGGAGCGGCCCGACACGGTTAGCAAGGTAATCATCACATCAGAGCGCCGGCTTCGAAGGGGCGTCCTGTCGAACTCAAAAACTAAGTTGAGCATAAAAGGGGGCGTCTCTTTTACGTTGGCAGATGACAATGCAAGGAGAGTTAAGTCCTGGATTAACAAACAGGCTAGTTTTTTTCTCGCGAAAAAAACACCGTTCCTATAATATACAAAAAAAATCTTTTATGCCAAAAAAAAAAAAAAAAATGCAAATAAGTTTTTATTTTCCATTAAGCCGTCGACTGATGGTTCAAACTTATAGAACACGCAGTTTTTAATAAATAAAACATCATATTTCCTTTACCGCAGGCAAATTTGAAATAATTCTTAGACGGTTTCATTTTATGTTATGAAATTTCTATGGAATGGGTCACGTGACAAACCATCAGCATGCTTTTTTTTTCACGGCGTGCAAAAATACAACCTTTTTTAACGAGTAGATTAAATGTTTCTGCAGCATTTAATATACATTTGTAAGAAGCCCACTGTATCACGTGACTGATGCTCTATCATCGTTAAATAAAGCTAAAATAATATTTTATCGTTTGGATAAAGAATACACCTTTTTGAAACTTTCATTCGGTTCGAATTGAGCATTTTTCTGCGCAGCTTTTTCCCATTCTGTTTCTGTTGTATTACATCTTGTAAAAGGATATTAGAAATATGAATTTTAATTTTGTTTAATCACACTCATGAATAATGATACACTTTCCAACTTTGTGGCATACGGAAAGAAAATAGAGAAGACGCATGGATTATGATGCGCCTTTAATATATTGCAATTAGTGTGCATTTAAAATCTGAAGAAAGAGTTGCAGATTTTCTTCCTTTTCTTGCCCGTTTCTTACTTTTTTTTTTTTTTTATAACGGCCAATATATCCAGAAGCTCTTCAGAATTAATATAGGCCGAAAATAATTTGTACCTTTTTGTAGGTTTTTATCATTGAACTGTCTTTTTTTGTAACCAGGAAAATGACGGGACCAAAAACTCCTGCTTCAGACCACCACGGAGGGTACCCCACCTCTCGGCCTGGATCCCAAGTGTAGCTAATTGGCATTAATACCACAACATCGTACTCAAGACTAGATTTCGAAGTCTTAAAAAAATCTCATTTCAACGTCAATTTATGCATACACACTTTTTTGTTATGCTCCTTTTCAAAAATTCTCCCACGCCGCGGCGCGCCGCCGCCGGGTTTCTGAGGTCGTTACGCCACCGCCCTCGAATTTCTGTGCGGTGCAGACCTCTACACACACGCCGTGCTTAGTAGACAATTTTAGAGAGTAGCCTACCGATTAAGTTTAAGTCTTTAAATATTACTTTCAAAGAAAAGATTTTACTACCCATCTACGCCACCATCCCTTCAACAAGCTGAATTGAGCAGTTTACTTTTTTTTACAGTTATTTTGATTTCTTTACAATTTTTACAGTTAGAATAACAGAAATAAGAAAACAAAATTTTGATAAGGAACCAAACAGAAGTAATAGAATGAACATTTTTGTGTGCTTCGTAGAGACAGATGGTACGCTACATATAAACAGCATGTATAAATTTGGTGGTTGTCTACGTATATTAAATCAGTTTGAATACGAAAATTAAAATGCTGATAAACCGAAATCATAAAATCACTTTTCAACTTTCCTGGAAAATGACAAAACAAAGCGTTTTTTTATTTTCAAAACTCAAAATCACCACACTTTTACGGGAACGAAAAACTGACTCACGCTTTTAGCTTACTAATAGGTGCATTGATTGATATGAAAAATACTGTATACAATTTAACCCTTTGCGGTCGTGTGTCTGATCTAGGTCACCAAAGCTTTTTTACCCTTCCAGTTGTATGTCTACTCTCAGCCACCAAGCTTTCTTTACCGTTCTGGTAGGGTATGTGCTATCAGCAACCAAAGCTTTTTTACCACTCCAATCGTGTGTCTACTCTCAAGTACCAAAGCTTTTTGACCATTCCAGTCGTATGCCAACTCAGTCATGTATGTCTACTGTATTACTGTTCTTTCAGAAAAAAACTAATTTCGACCAGCATGATACGTATGTAAAAGTTTTATACGACTCTAAAGGGTTAAATTACAGAAATATGAGAGGAAGTTTATCATCCCTTTCCCATTTGATAAAATTTATCTCGGATATCCATGCCATCTTTAATCCAACTAACCCCGCCAACTATTTCGTCTTCTGGAAGCACTAACATTTGGTTACTCCACTAAAATCTATGCAGCGTGTTTTAAATATTCGAAAAAAAAAAGAAATTAAACTCAAAAAAGATGTTTGTGAAATTCCCTGCGCAATCTTGAAGATCTCTCCGAACTGGGGATATTCCTACAATTAGCGCTCCTTTAATGAAGTTCATTTTTTTTTTCATTCCTCGTTCGTTACACAATATTAACAATGCGGAAGCGTCGGCAAACTCAGGGGCCAATCTGTTTTCCATTCAAGGACCGCGGCAGGCTCGACCTTGCTCCACATCGGCATTCTTGGGATATCCTTGTGTGTGTCGTCTGAGAGCGGAGAGAGATGAGATATGCAGGTTGCCGAGTAGAGCTGAAGCAAACCGCATGTATTCGGTACTAAGATACGGATAATCACTCAGACTCGAAGTAACGAATTGTTACTTTGCGGTTGATATCGTTACTACTCGATCCGAAGATGTTTCGGATCGAGCAGCTTCGAACTTCGAATACAGACTGCCAGGCGAGGCGAACTAGAGGGGAAACGGGTTCCAGTAATCGAGTACTAATATCTTCTGTTATTTGTTACTGGGGTTACTGGATATTGGATCGCGGTTTCAAGGGGGAAATGACTTTCGAGTTTGCATTTCGGATCGACCTGGTTCGAACTTCGAATACAAGACTGCGGGAGGGAGAAAAATGAATTTCGGTATTTGAGTAATAGTATGTTCCTTTCCGTTACTAGATACCGGAAGTATTATGGATTCTCGCTGTTGGGAGGGAAAAATCAGTTTGAAATTTGAGTAGTAGTATGTTCTGGTTGCAATTCGTTTGTGCCGCGCCGAATGGTCTCGTTTTGATGAGGTTTGGAAGAATCCGTATGTTTCGTTACAGTTATGGAGATGGAATAGTATCTGCTGCTCTATTGATATGGGTCGTACAATGGGGGGATACGATCCGGTGTATAGTATGTTATTATGCGCAGTTGAACTCTTTTTTTGCGGGGGGGGGGGGAAGGGGGTGTTCTTATAATTGTAGAGGAGCAATACATATAAGAGAAGCATGTTAGTAAGGGGTGCTAATTTCGGGCTTTCTAACATTTTAGTACTAAATAGTGGGGCAATCAGAATTCTTTCTTTCAGGATGGTTCCGAAGCAGGATTGCGAACTTAACTTCTTCTTTTTTTTTTTTTTTTTAGCTAGAATCGAAATGAGTAATAAATAACAAATTATTTAAATACACCTTTTAAAAAAATATTTTTATAAAGTAAACGAATTCACACATTTTTATTATTTAAAATATTATTTGGAACTAAAAAAAATATTTAGCATGGAAACCTAAACACATTTTTTAAGTAATTGTTTAAAAAATATATAAAAAATTGGGAGCGACCCGGGATTTCTATGCCCACTCCTGCGTAAGCCACTGGTATTAAAATATTTCAATAAAGTTCAGTATGTTTCTAAAATGTCGGTGTTTAGGGGGCCATCTGCCCTATTTTATGGTACATTTTATTCCATGAACTCATGGAATACGCATAATCCGGTGCAACCATTCTTTCTGTATGAAAGGAGTGATAATTTTTGTTTAAAGAATGCTCTCATATATGCACCCACAGAAGGAGCTAACCCCTTTCATCTCAAAAGTGCAGAAATAGAACTGGAAATATCTTAAAAATAGATAATTCTCACTGAATAAAACAATTTTAAATTAAAATATGGTAATTTTTAATTTACTTCGAAAAACGATGCAGCAAAAGAAGTTTTTGATATGAAATAAGAACTCACAAATAATAAAGATATTATGCTTGTAGAAACGCAAAGTAGTTGATATCATACTGAGATCCCCTGCCCTGTGAATTTTATATATGTGGCCCAATCCCTGGATCTCAGTATTCGAGAACACGCAACCCAGAAAAAACACGAGTCACAAGCTTTCCTTTACACTTTTTATGATAAGAATGAACAGGTTAAACCAGCGTTCAGAATTAAAAAAAGGGGGGGGGGGTTGAGAAAAGAAAAGAATGGCATATGTCTTTGGAAGATTTCTATGTGTACTCAGTAATTCGGATAATTTAGCATTGTATAAAACCATAAATGTGTATAAAAACAATCTGTAAATCAGAGAAAATAAGCTCTAAATACAACTTTGTACAACTTCGCTAAAAAAAATTCTTTTTGGTTAGGTTTGGCTATGGGTTTATGTATGGGCGGCATATACCCATAACAACACTGTCCCGGATGTGCTGTTATGGGGCACTATATAACACCCTATTACCGATTCTATTAGTAGTAACGAAAGTAACGAGTAACGAATACTTAGTAACGAATAGCGAACATCTAAGTAACAAATACATACGGATACTCATTTTGTCGTTACTTTTACAGCACTATTGCCGAGGGAATGCCGATGATATGATGTTCGATACTCTTTGTGGAGCTGCATCAATAATGGCATTTAATTTTGTTTGGCGAATAGCACTTTACATGTTACTTGCAGAGGCAACTAAAAGTTGACTTACCGGACTCTTTACTAGCTTAGTTTGCATGCCTAAGTAAAACTATGTACAGGGTGTCGCAAAGAGGTGATAACACGCTTTAATTCTTTATCTATTAGAGATAAAGGAGCAATTTAAATTGAAAAAATGTTCAAAATAAGACAGGAAAACGGAATACGTTCAGAAAATAATTCCTCTCGTTCATTTTCAAAAAATTACACCCAGATAGCACATAAGCTTAAATCAAGCTTGACATTTCTTTGAATTGTCAGATCTAGAGACCCTTTTTTGATGCAGCTGGCTGTGCCTGCACAGCCAGCTGTCGTCAAAAAAGGGTCTCTAGATCAGTGGCACGCTATGAACGTTCCGATCGTCCGCCATCTTGCTGGTAGTTAAGTCGAGCGATGGCAACGGCTGCCCTTTTTTCATCATCGGGCAATCTATCCAGCTGTTCTCGCATTCTTCCATTTTTCAGCGGATGTCAGTGCTATTAAAAACAATCGTGACAATTTTTTTACGGAGAAATTACGTTTCTCGTGGAGCTATGTCACCCGCAACTATTTTTATAGAAATCAAATATTCGTGACTGGCAATATTCAAAACATCAGAGTTTGGTGTTCCCAGAGCGGGAACACTGCTCCTTAAAGGTTTAATTCCTTTTTTTCAAGAAAACGGTCATAAAAATGTCTAGTCTTTTTATTCCAGAAAATTGTATAAGAATAAGTGCATGCACAATATGTGTATTCATCTTTAAGGTTTTGGACATTTTTCTTTAGCGCGAAAGAAATTTTTTAAAAAATTCTAGGAATTCTATGGATACAGGGTAGCCCAAAAATAGTCCCTAGGCTTTCAGTTTCATTCCTTAAATATTGATCACGGATATATACTATAAAGTAGAAAGTTACGTAATAAAAGGTACAGAATTTTATGGTCGACTAAAGTTCTCCACAGAATAAATATAAATAAATACAAAATTTAAATTTTTATACGTCCCCCGTACAAAAAATTCCCAGTTTGCAAAATAAGCCTCAGTTACGCCATAGTTAGTAAAAAAAACTGTCAACCCTCTATAAAATATTTATACTGTTTAATTTTTAACTAAAACCCATTTCATACATTCAGTAATCTGTCTATCACTTTGTGCATCAGTTATTGGAGGTAAAACGCATTTAGTTATACGGTTGAACTCTGTTCACACGAGATCAAAGGTGCGCGACAGTGGTTTCACATTAACCGGAGTTTCCTGTTATCCGATAATTTGAACTTGTAAAAAGAATAAACAGTTGCGTTTTGCTGCTTTCCCAATCATTTCATAACTCAGATCATTGAGGTCCTCAAATTTGTGAGAAAAGAGCAGCATACCAATACTTTCTTCTTCTCGCCAAAAATGCACAAATATCAAAACTTTTCCTCCCCACAAAGTGGATATTTTTGTGAGATATAGCATGGCAGTACCACTTTTCCTAATTTCCAAAAACAGACCAATCACTAAAATGTTACAACATAACCATGAAAACGTAACACTAGAGTAATAATAAAATGTTTAATCCAGAAAAGTGCGAAATGAACAAAGCACGTTCTAATATGCTAAAATATTTTTTTATATAATTCAGTTGAGAAGATTTTCAGTGACCTAGTTATACCATATGGACCTACTGTCACAGATCGTTCTTATCCGTGCCTTAAATATTTTTTTAATGCTTCGAGCTGTCATACATGATGAATCACAAAAACAGAGAAAGACTGAGGCATCATTCTGGAATTTTTTCGGAATCTCTTGCACTCTTTCTAGTCCCTCGAAAAAAATATTAAAAAACTATATTAAAATTCCCAACCATTTAGTTTTATCCTTCTAAAATATTGAACCATTAACATTTATTTTCTTACACTTTTACAGATATAGGGGCTACTTTGTTGCTTTTTATATAAAGGAAGACTGAGTAAAAGTAGTTGAATATGTAAAATAACTAAAAACTTTGTGTAAAAAACACACATAAAAAAGATACTTATAACAAGAATACCAGTTAACCAGCTTTTAGCACCAGTTTTTTGAGTGCTTTTTCTGTAGTTTTGTTTTGTTGTATCATTTTATGTATTTTTTTACACAACGTTTTTATTTATTTTAGCTTTTCACACCAGTATTTTGAGTGTTTTTTTCTGTAGTTGAATATGTTTCTCAAATTCCTTTTGTTAATCATATCTCAAATATAATATTTCCCATAAGAAATCTGGTCCTGAGTTTTAAATTTACATTATAGGTACTATAATTTAATAGATTCGACCTGTATTTATTCCATTGCCACTAATTTAGTAACGTAGTATTTAATGAATGTCTCATATAATAAAAATTAACTAAATGGAACTAAAATAGTTTCCTTGGTTAAAGTAATGAATCTTTCATCTTACAATAGACTGCTAAAGCAAACCTTAGTTATTTCAATATCAATTTTATTTTAAGAGTTAAAGTGTATCGACATTCTTATTAATATTCGTAGGAAATAGACATATTAATTCCATTAAGCTAAGCTTCGGAATCCAGCGCTTTGTCTTTGTTATACAGTGAAACAAGTTTAACACGAAAAAAATGAGAGGACCGAAGTAATTTTTATTGTTAAAAGAATATTGTCTTAATAATATAATGGCATTTGAAAAAGTTCTCCAATATTTTCCATGTTGTCAAGTTTTTTTAATTCAACTTTCTGCTTAAGTTTTTACTCATAGGAAGTGCTTTTTCTGTTCAAAAAATGATGTTTATGAATTTTCTCAGTTTAACTAAAGAAGATTCAAAATTTTCCTTATTTTTGTGAAATTTACAAAATATTTAGGGTATGCGGCTTTCCAGGAAAAAAAAAAATTCTTGCTTATGGATATATGCTAGTGGCGTATGCTATATTCCAAAAGAGGGCTACCTTATTCCAGTAACGAAACAGAACCAGCCAAAACGGAATTGAACCTTTTACTGATTTCTTCTCGGAGATCTTGTTTTCTTTTATTGGAATGATTTAAATGTGTAAAATCCAGAATATTAAGCTAATACTTTCATGAAAATTTACATTCGTCGGGCTTTCCGAGCCTTAGTTAAGAGAATTAGCCTGGCTAGCTTAGAGCATAGGCCATACTGCGGTATATCGATGTTGCAATTTTCGCATACTTATCTATACACATTTGTGTTATCCAATACATGCAATTGAATGCAATTAACACAACAATAATCGATTAATAGCACCAGTAAACAAGGTTTCTGATCCTCATGCAGTAAGTGCTGATTTTTGCACATTGAGAGGTGTTGAAAAAGAATATTTCATTAAAAAATATTCCATTACCCGCAGATTTTTTAAAAATTTAAAATCTCAATTTTAAATCTGAAAAATCTCAATTTTATATTTATTATATACGTTTCCCGTATAAATTTTGAATCTGGAATTTTAATATTCATAAACATTTTAAAAAATTGTTTAGTTTGTTAGGCAATTGTTAGGCAATTTTACATTGTTAAGCTTATAAACAATATAAAACACTAAAAATTACATTTTTCATAAAGTTATAAAAAAATAAAAGATTTTTGTGAAAAAATGAAAAAAAAAATGATATTCTTAAAAAATTTCCCAAATTTCATAATTTATAGCAGTGAGCTTCTCTAATAAGGTTCCAATAATAATCGCCAAGAATGTTTCAGTTCCACCTGCCATTATATCGAGCTTCCATTCCAGAAATACACTGGTAGAAGCGATTCCCATACAGTTCACTTATAGCTCCCATACTTTCAAGGGAAAAATTGAAATGAGAAGGCATAAAACTGATGTTTAATGCTAAGATCATCTTAAATTTTTGTAAAATTTTAACATACCTTTAATTAATATTTCATAATCACGACTTTAAATATTTCTTAAGAAATGTGTGTTACGAGATTTTTAAAATCTATCCAAGCTGCTTTTTCTTAGTCATTTAATGTATCTTCAAAATTTTGTCCATCATAAGATGCCTAATTTATTGAACAATGAAAATTCCCTTCTTAATTTTTATACCGAGTAATCATGGGAACTGCTTTTCCACATTTGAAATCTTCACCTTTCTACATTGCATAAACAAAATTCTTGATCAGTCCCAAATTTACGTGTAAAGGTGTGAGAATAATTTTCTTTTTATTAATAAGAATTAAGCGTTTTGCACATTTTTTTCGCCTTCAGTATAAATTTTCACCTTCTATTTTCTTTAAGTCACCTATTTGACATTGGAAGTACAAGAAATAGGCAGTCTTCAATTTTGGTGTAAAAACCCAAAGTTAACTCACTGCACACATAGGAAGAAGTAAGTTCATAAACACGACCTTCGGACATCTTTCACATATTTTAAAGGAAACTATCGTAAAATTAAAAGAATTTTATGTTAAAAGACTTAAAAAAAATAACAGTATTCAGTCGTTGAAAGGCAAGCTTCAACTACAATGGCTTTAACCCATTTATGCCTAGCGTCCCTTTCTTGGGACGGCATTTTCGCTATTAGTCGAAAACGTTATTTATCTTTCCTAGCCTTTATTCATGAGTATTGAGCCTCAACTCTACAAAATATTTTAACATGACCAAGTAGATGTTGATATTTCGATTTTATGCATAATGATTTTAAAAGAAATCATCCCTTGTTCAAGAATTTCACATCAGAAATTTATCTATTATTTCTGTTATCAGTAAAAATCGAAGAAAGTCGCAAAAACATCCAGGCACAAATGGATTAAGTAAAAACAAAACATTAAGAGACAACTATAGCCGATTAGTTGTCCCGTGCAAAAAATTTATTAAATCAAATTCTATTTCTGGTTTCTTGTTACATATTCTATTGCCGTTATAAGTAAAAAAAAAAAAAGGCATATGTGGATCAATGGCCGGTAAAAGATAATCTAATATATAGTTATGATCGCCATACGGCAGCCTACATAACCCAAAACCTAAATACAATTCCTTAAAATTGAAGAATAATAGAAAGTTTCTACAAACATATCCTTTTTCAGCATCCTGAAATCTATCAGAAGCAACCAATGTATATTGAGGAACAGAAAATTTGTTAGAAATCTGTTTTTCAGCTTAATTTTAAAAAAATACTTTAATAACTGGTTTTTCTTTCTTAAAAAATTGTCATATTTTACTTTTTTAAGTTTGGAGAAAGGAAATTTGTTTGTGTCTAAAGAAAAAAAAAGAATGAATGAAATTACATCGTATAACATACTGAAGTATTTTTTCGTGTCAAACGTATTTCACTGCATTATGAGGTCGGAAAAACATCAATAATTTTTCTAAAACATTATTATTTCCCTTTTTTTTCAGGGAAGATATGGATGGACAACCTCTACTGTAAAGGAGATGAAGCTCATCTGGACAGCTGTAGGTTTGATGGTTGGGGATCACACGACTGCGCTGCAACGGAAGCTGCTGGAGTCGTCTGCGAGGAGAAGATCGAACCAAAACTATTGAGCCTCGAATCCAAAGGTGTTCTCGTGAGGCCCAAGTTGAAAGTAAGGCTTTTTCCATCTTCTTACACATAGGCCAGATAGAGATAAAATTAATTATGTAATTCTTATTTGGTACCTTATTGTAGATATATTACCATACTAATTTTTGTGCTTCGAGTAGATTGTTTTAACATGAAGTTGGTTGAGATTGAAGCAGGCGTATGTAATAAGACACTGCAATGAGTATTTCCGTATTTGAACTATTGTATATGTAATGTATACATTTTTTACGGTGTTCTGCCCTCGCTTCTGTTTCATTATTACTACAGCTAAATCTATATTTTGAATATAAGACATTCGTGCAATAAGCGGGGAAAAACGAACTCAAGGGACATACGTGTTTTTTTAATCACATACAAACAAAAGAAGAGAATCATTTCACTTTGATAAAGGTTCTGTATTATTGTGCCTTAGTAAATTAGTCTTGAGCGGTTATCTACATATGAAAAAATTTAAAAGTTTTGAAAGTTCATTGGCGACATAGCGATTTTACTTCATATTTTAATTCAGCTGTCCTCTTAATCCCCCCCCTTTAAAAAAGTAGCAAATTTTTATTATTTTTCAAAAGGTAGTCTATGGACTAAAAACTGAGCCATCGAGTGTAAAAGAAAGACTTAAGCCATAGCTCTTAATTCCCATTTTTACACTTTTTTATTTATTTATTTTTGTCTGCCTTTTTATTGAATGTTTTTTCAGGATAGCTAAATGCTTACATAGACCTGTTTGTCGATTAAGGCCGATTGACTACACTAGCGTTCTAGGCCTATAGGGGGAATGCTCTCCGTGGGGGACTAGGACCTAGGCCGTATTTACGCGAGGTTTCGAAGAAAACCACCTAAAATTCCGAACGGCTCGGCAGACGCGACCGGGCTTTAATCTGGTTTCTCCCGCCTTCCAGTTTCAAGAGCAGAACCTCTCAGCCACTGGTGTGGCTACATCTTCCTGATTAACTTACTAGCGTAATTTTTATCACTGAGCTGTGGAATTTCATTTCTGTGGTAACTGAGGCTAAAGAAATCGCGATTACGTAAATAAATAATAAAAATAATTTGCATATTTGAAATTTCACAGTTAAAACAAAATTAAGCAGGACTAAATATATTTCTTCTGTAACAATTAACAGTAAAAATATCACTTTTTTTCTTTTTTTCTAATTAAGGCAATTAGGACGGTATATGGCATTCTGTACTTGCTTTGACCAAGTTTTTCTGCTGTTGATGGTTGTATCCTATCTTAGAAGAGATCTCTAAATATATTTTACCGTTTACTCAAATTTCAATAGAAATACACATTCTACATTAAAAAAAATGAACTACTTCAGATTTACTTATAGTTTTTTTTTTTTTTTTTTTTGTTACTGAATTTTCAGAAAGTTAGGCACTAAAAGAAATAAAGATTTTAAATAGTCGCAGTTTCGTCTTATACTTGAAGTAGTGTTTTTTTTTTTTTTTTAATCTCATCAAATTTCCTTATGGAAATCATGCATTTGAAACTATATAATAAATAAAGATTTTTTAAAAATCTAAAAATATGTACATATTTATATGAATTTTCTGTTCTTTTCCCCTAGCTGCACAAAAATAAAAATATCGAAGTACAGCTTAAAGGAGGCAGAAATCCTTTCGAAGGCAGGGTGGAAGTCAAAATAGGTAAAAGAGACTGGGGTCTGGTCTGCGGAGATGGTTGGAGCTTACTGGAGGCCAATGTCATATGCCAACATCTTGGTTTAGGTTACGGCCAAGCTGCTATTCAAGTAAGTTTCTTTGGTCATACTAACAGAATATAGAAAATAAGAATCAAAATCAATTATAACCCTCTGAGCATCTACTGGATCTTTTAATATTCATTTCACTGACCATTAGTTGAAGTATAAATGCTTTTAAAGCTAAAAAAAAAAAAAACATTAACTTATTCGCCCCCTCTTTTTGAAAATATTTTTGCTTCCTATTCTCTTCCCTTTTTTAACGCCTCACCATGGCACAGTGGTTATGTCACTGGAAATTGTAGACGGGCGAAGTGTGTAGATTCCGGGTTCGGGTCCCATCGCGCGTCCGTCGACCTAACCGTTCGGAGTTTTCCGTGGTTTTCTCCGAAACTTAGCGTAAATACGGGTTAGGACCCCTTAGAAAGACCCCCACGGAGGGCACCCCACCTTTCGACCTAGAGCCCACTCGGAGCTAATCGGTCGTATTCCCACAAACAAACAAACAAAAACTTTTTTAACAATGCAGAAATGTTTAAGATTTTTTGTTTGGATTGAGGAAACACGCTCTAGAAGAGCCTCGAAGCTGACATTCATAGCTTTAAAGAAGTCTGGGACAGCTAAGCTGTCAGACTTCAGAAATAAAACACAAACACGCAAAATAAAACCAACCCATTACAATGTATGGGCAATCATTGCTTAGAGAATCTTTTAAAAGCATCTCTATTTCAAATAAAATACAATTAGTATGTGTTATTAAGGTAAAAACTCTCACAAATTAGATTTTTAAAGACAGTGATTATAAAGTACCTAAGTGCACTATTTGTTTTAAAGTTTTCGCTCCCATCTCTGAAAGGGAATTCAACTTACATTCTCCTTTCTGGGTCCCCCTTGGTTGCTTCCTGGCATTGGCCTTTGAATGCCTCAGGGTGGTCAACATTGAATTTACTCAAAGATGAGCACAAAATGAGAAAGTTTCTGCCACAGAGTTATTGCAAGAATGGAGGCAAGCAAGTTAATTGTTTGTCATGCTATATGGTATGCATACAAATAAAACTCTGAATGTAAAATTATTAAAAATATTGTACGTAACACACATAAAAAGATGTATAAAAAGTTCCACCATCCATACAAGCAAGGAGGTTTTAACTGAAAGAGTTTCAGTTCAAACCATCCTGCTTGTGTGAACGGTGCAACTTTTGTCCACCCTAGCTGAACGACTTTCATGTCTAGCCTTCCGACCTGTGCAGATGGTGGAGCTGTTTTACAACTGAAGAAGGGCGAACCATTTGTCCATCGTTGTTGAAAGACTTTCAGTTCTAACCTTCCTCCCTGTATGGAAGGGGGGAACTGTTTTACAGCTGAAGAAGGATGGATCATTTTTCTATCCTGGGGCTCTACCATGATAATATCGGAAAGCTTTTGGTAGCGAATAAATCGAGCCTTCTATTCTCATGACGTCACAATCCGAGAAATATCCGATATGCCCTGGCACGATCCTGTCGTAATTGTTTCGTGGTCGCGTTCACTATCGGAAATAATGCTGTTTTTTCCGACACGTTGGATGAAGGCGAAAACTTGCATTCCGGTACTGGAGAGTACAAGATGGATGGGTTTTTATTGTGTGTATCATGGAGTGTCAAGTACTTCCACGAAAGGACCCCTTTCCCTGGCACGGTGGGTCAGTCAAAAACCGGCTTCCACTCTTGATGGATGTCTCGGGAGTCTTCGAAAATTCTGAAGACAACTCCTTCATTTAAAAAGAGAAAGCCGTGTGTTTTGAATGGTTGGCCTGTGTCGATGATGGCACTTTTGTCCACCCTAGTTGGAAAACTTTCAGTTTTAACCTTTTTGCCCGAGTGAGTGAGGAACTTTTCTACGACGGAAGAGGGATCGACCATTTGTTCATGTTGCTGAAGTTTCCTGCGTGTATTGATGGTGGAACTTTTGTCCAGCCTGGTTGAAAGACTTTCATTTCTAACCTTCCTTCCTCTGTGGATGATGGAACTATTTTGCATCTAAGGAAGGGTGGACCATTTGTATCACACGAAAACGATCTTATCGTATTGCTGCATCTTTTCTATGTGTGTTATTTTACAAATTCTTTAATTAGTTTTACCTTTTTGACACAAGTTTTTAGTTGAGTGTTTTTGTCAATTCTGTTGGAAAGTGTTTTTAAAATTGGCGCAGTCGGCGTAATATATCTTCATGGTGGAGCTGGGATGAAGATGACAGTAGCTCGAGTGCAGATTCTGTGCTAGGTTTGATACACTAACTTCAAAGGTTTTAAACGAAACAAAACATTTATTTCACAAAAACGTACAACGTAACTTACAATTACCGTACATATATTTTTAAAAACACTTTCTTTCTAATCATTTTTAAATTCCATTAAAATCCCGCGCTTTTTACATTCGTATCGTTTCATTGTGATCTATTATTTAAATACATCTTGCTTCCTTTCGTTTTCATTTTACGTTTTAAATTTTTACGTTTCCGTTTCAGAGTTCCTATTTCGGCGGACACCACCACAACATCGTCATCAGCGGAATTCAGTGCACTGGTCGAGAGTCCAACATCACGGAATGCCTCTACGAATCGCTTGGCAAAGTGACGTGCCCCGGAAGGGAGGAGAATATCGCCGGAGTAGTTTGTGCGACTGGTTGGTAAATAACCTCTCCATTTTTGTGCTCATTTTTTTGATAAAAAGCTCTGATCCGGAACGAAAAGAGTAAACAGTCATTTATAGGTGTGAAATATTAGGACCGAGTAAATATTCAGCCTTCTCTGAGTAAGACGTTGGAATTTGACTCCTTCATAAGGATAACGTTGACTTTCCCCAAAAAGATTTGCTTAAACGGCGTCAATTTTACACTCTCGGGGGATGAATATATTCACGACGTCTGATGTTTCGATTTTTATTTCGATTCTTATTTGAGTGGTTATTCGTTCTTTTAGTGCTACTCAAGAAAATAATACGTCATGCAAAATACTACAAAAATTCATTTAGGTTCTATTAATTCATGGGCAATAAAATTACCCTTCCCTCTAAAAAAAGGGGGGGGGAGGGCAATTTGAAAAATTCTGTTTATTCTTGTAAACGCTATTTCTATTATCAAACATTTACAACACGAGCAAGGTTTTTGGTGATTGCAATAGCGATTCAGAAATGGCAACGGATAAGTAATGGAATTTAAAAATGATTAGAAAGAAAGTGCGTTGAAGGAAGTGTTTTTAAAAATATATGTACGTTAATTGTAAGTTACGTTGTACGTTTTTGTGAAGTAAATGTTTTGTTTCGTTTAAAACCTTTGAAGTTAGTGTATCAAACCTAGCACAGAATCTGCACTCGAACTACTGTCATCTTCATCCCAGCTCCTCCAGGCTTTTAATTGACTGACAGGAGCTGTGGTTGCATAAAGGTGACTGTCACTTTCCTCTAACTGCGATATTCTGTATGTGTCACCAGGAAGTATTTTTTAGGATTAAATGGAATACCGCGTCGGTATTCAGATTATCCTGATGTATATCTATTTTGAAATATAATTTCGTCTCTAGGATCATTATTATCTTTATTTACTGTAATTATATTTATTTATATTATTTGAGAAAGATTAGTTATAAAATTTTCTTTATATAATAGTTATTATTTTATAACTAATCTTTCTGTTACAGCCATTGGTCCTCGGTACCGTGGTTGAGTTTTTGTTGACTCACCCGTTGCTTTCGGATTTCTTTTTACCACAACAATTTCTCCTTTATCAAACGATAATGTACCAGACTTCTTCTTATTGAAATATGCTTTCATTTTCTGTTGTTCCTTTTCAGTTCTTTCTTTAGCTTTGGATTGCAGTTTTTCTGAGTCATTCCAAACTTGCGTTTTTTCATCACCCAACCTTCTCAATATTCCATATTTAAATCTTAGTACATATCCATGAAGTATTTCAAAAGGAATTTTTTAAGTGTTTTATTCAGCGTACTGTTCAAGTTTCTTTCTACTTCCTTAATTTTGCTGTCCCAATCCTTTTGATTGATATTTTCGATCGAAGGTATAATGGTGGACAAAATCGTTCTATTGGATCTCCCAACCATTCCGTTTCCTTGTGAATGGGACGTATAATTTAATGTGTGCATAATACCACTTTCATCACAGAACTTTCGAAATTCGTGTGAGGTGAAACATGATCCTCGATCTAATATTAAACGAATTCTCCGGAAACCGGTGCGTTACGCAATGCCGCATAGGACTGATAAAAATAATGTAGTGCAATTAGTAATGTACTGATATAATTCAACTGAGAACAGTTGAAATGTCAGAATGGTCGAATGTAAACGCTACTTCTATTATCGAACATTTACCACACGATCATGTTTTTTGGTGATTACAATAGCGATTCAGAAATGGCAACGGGTAAGTAATGGAATTTAAAAATGATTAGAAAGAAAAGTGCGTTGAAGGAAGTGTTTTAAAAAATATATGTACGAAGTACGGTAATTGTACGGTAATTGTAAGCTACGTTGTACGTTTTTCTCAAATAAATGTTTCGTTTTGTTTAAAAATGTTAAGTCAGTGTGTCAAACCTAACATTCTTCAAAAAAAAGTATATTTGAACTTTTCCTTTATATTTTTCAATAGAATATCTGCATGTTCGAGTTAAGTTTGAAATTTCCTTTTCAAAACTTAAATTTTCAGGCACTCATTTGATTTTTCTTTTCGTAAACATTAGATGTAAAATTTCGTTGCTCTTTCTCAAATCCAACGCTGCACCACAGAGGAGAACTCAGGAGACAAAGCCGATAGGCACAGAAAGGAAACCATTTCCTTCACATCTTTGCGTCTAAAGAAGCCAGAGCATATAAAACACTAGTATTTTCTTAATCACTGCTCTTAAAGCCTAGTTTAAGATTTCGTTGCATCTGTAAATAAATTATACATGCTATACACACGATAGTACAATTTTGATAATCCGAAATATATTGGACCAGACGACCGCCGGATTATCGAAAAAATTTAAGCATGTGATTTCGTTTGGTCCCATTGTAGTACACTAAATAAATACACTAAAGAATACATTAGGTGAATTAGGAAACAATGACGAAAGAGCGAAGAAGCGCAAGAGCGGCCATGCTTGTTTACATCCACGGTGGTTGGCAGATCGGAAGACAAAATGATATGTGTTTCCCAAGAGCGACGGGTTATTGAACGGGCCGAACCAACCAACCGGATGGCCCTGTACAGAAATAAGTACCAAATATCTATGAAAACAAAATTTATTTGAAGGCAGCAGATGTTTGCAATCATACCACAACGCTAGCGTACTCCTTGTTCTATGTGTCAGCCATCACCACAAATGACTGTTTGCAAGCGAGTGATAACACCGTTCACTGCAGCATGTAGCATTTTCGGTTGGATGCACGAAAATTCATGGCGAATAGTATCCTTCAACTCCTCTAAAGAAGATGGGCTATTGCGAACTCGGGACTTCGCATAACCCCAGAGCCAAAAAGCAACGGCTGTTAAGTCAGGTGATCGAGGTAGCCATTCATGTGTAAAGTGACGGCTGATTATTCTTTCGTCAATGAACGATTCTTTTCAGAAACTTCTTCATTTCAGTCGCAATATGAGGAGGTGCACCGTCTTGCATGAATATCACCTTGTCAAGGACATTATGTTCCAACAAGCACAGTATCACTTTATCTCGTACTCGTAGCATTTCTAGGTAACGTTTTCCATTGACTGAACATGTCTTCCAGCTTAATCTTGCACAAGGCTCTTCAAAGAAAAAGGGACCCACAATAATTTCCGAGGTAATACCACACCAAACAGTAACATGTGGTGCGTGCAGGGGCTCCTCTCTGTATTCATGTGGGTTCTCCTTTGCCCAGATTCTACAGTTGTGTGTGCTAACTGCTCCAATGAAAAATGAGCCTCGTCTGTCCACCAGATACTGAGCAGCCATTGTTGATTTTCTTCGAATTCCGACAAAGCCCAATTTGCAAATGCTATTCGTGTAGCTGCGTCATCTGACAACAGCTGTTGAAGCGATTGCAATCTGTAGGAGTACAATTGTAACATACCATGAAGGATGCGTAACACCGATGTCTTCGGTATACCCGTGTTTCGTGTAACTTCTCGTCTGCTACATACTGGTACTGGTACTGGTACTCCGCTCGTTGGCTGTTCCCTTAAAGTATTCATTTGCGAAACCACACAGGCGGTACGAACCTTTGGCAATCGTGCCGCACCACTGCGAGGCCGATCCTGCAAACTTACCGTTTCTTCGAAACGTCGTATAAGGGAAATTAGACCTGCAGGAGTTATAGGACCTGACCCTTTTTTCATTTTCTTCTCTGTCCGAAACCTTCGTAAAGCTTCAGCCGCTGAGTCCTGGCTGAGATAATAAAACTTCAACAACAGTGCTTTATCTACCAATGCCAGCATCACTATGCACTCACGCAGATGTCAGTAACAGGGAAATGAAGAATAAAAGCTCAGTTTCTCTCCCTGCATTTTATAGGACTCTGATTTGCATATTTTCCGAGATTTGCTTGAGTACAGCGCCATCTATCGTAGGAAAATGTAATTAATTTTTTTCTCAACCAAAATAAAATCCTGCTTCACGAGAATGACTATTCCACAAACCGTATTCGAATACACCAATTCTTTAAATTTTTATGCATTTTTAAAGTATTTGCGAACTTATGGGACACCCGGTATTTTGCATGATATAAAATTCTTTAATGCTGACTTAAGCATTTATACAGAGTGTCCCAAAAAGGTGGTAATGCGATTTAATTCTTTATCTATTTGAGATAAGTGTTCAGAGTAAATTGAAAAAAATGTTCAAAATAAGGTCAGAAATAAAACTCCATTAATAAAAAAATCCCACTCGTTATTTTTCAAAAAGTTACACTTCTTAAATTTGTATAAAAAATTCCCAGTTAGTAAAATGTGCCCCATA
Source organism: Cheiracanthium punctorium (assembly GCA_038373885.1). NCBI lineage: Eukaryota > Metazoa > Arthropoda > Arachnida > Araneae > Cheiracanthiidae > Cheiracanthium > Cheiracanthium punctorium. The sequence continues at coordinate 1,279,312 of JAWZYV010001543.1, forward strand.
GACTCATGAGGTGACATAGAAAATTTGAGAATTATACCTTAAAAATTGTCAGAGATAGAAAGATAAATATAACCCTGACTTAAACCACTTTTCCATGGCTCTCGAAGGGGAAAAAATCGCTTCGAATGATAGCACTTCATGGGTCGTACAGAAATTACGAAAGAAAATCTTTTTTCCACTGTAGCAATGAATGTTTATGTTCAAAACCATGTATAGTCCCCGATCATCTTCCTTTAAAGAGGTATCTGCGACGTTGTATCATGAAAGGCTCAAATTCCGTGCATCACCTCATTAGTGTATGGAGAACATTTTACTAATTGACAGTGTTTTTGTACGGGGATCGTATACAAATTTAAAAAGTGGAACTTTTTGTTAAAGAAGGAGAGGAATTTTCTGTTAACGGAGTCTTATTTAAGACCTTATTTTGAGCATTTTTTCAATTTACACTGCTCACTTATCTCTCATTAGATAAAGAATTAAAGCCCGTTACCACCTTTTTGAGACACCCTGGTATACGTATGAATAATGAAATTTCATGCGAGAAGAATAACTTTATTACTTCTCAATATTTTTCATATTTGCGCAGGATGATATTAAACAAATATTTTATTTTCTAATTTTAAGCTATTGAAACAGTAATTTGTTAGTTCATGTTTACCTTTTTCTTTTTTCCAGAACTACCCGATTTGGTTCCGGATGAGCAAGAAGTAGAAAGATCTGCATACTTGGAAGACAGGCAGCTACTTTATCTGCAGTGTGCGATGGAAGAAAATTGTCTGGCATCTGAAGTATACAAGATGGACAAAAACGATTATGGTAATTGATCCTGAAATATTCATTATAGAAAAAAGTCGACTTGTTTCGACTATAGAACATTGAATTGCTGCAAAGATTTCGATTTTTTAAATAGTTCAATAAGAAACGCTTTTTTAAATTTTTTTAAAACTCTACCATAGAACAAATACGGGATTGAAATTAAAGTAGTGGCACCGTAGTGGAAGCAACGTACATAGAAGAAGTGAGTTGATGTTGTTCACGTGTAAAGGACATAAACATAGATCCAGCTAGAGGGGATATGTACTGTACTGCGTTGAAGTGGACAATAGTTTTTATCGCTCTAAAGCATTTTCACAAAAGGTGATAAGCGATCGTGTACTAAAAAATGGTTGCCCTTGTCAAAAATGCATTTGAATGTTATCAAGGATAACGTGAAGATTTGGCGAGAATGCGTTTCAGTGTAGAACGGCTAGGCCGCTTGAATATTAGATCAAAGCCTTACGTGCAGGTCTTAATGAGACTTCTGATTTACAGCGCCACGGTCAGTCTTCCTGCTTAACATCCAATTGACATAGTGAGTGGTCTTTCCATAGGTCGTCGATGGATTGTCTGGTAATCATCCATAGAAGCTGGTCTTAGTTACATTAGAGTGGTAAAAGCGATTTCGTCACTTCAATCCCGCAGGGCAGGTATCCCTTTTACATAAATCGGCTGTTTTACGCATTCTACACTTCAGCAACAGTGCTGTCTGTCGGTTCCCATATCTAGTTGCCGATTTTCTACAACATTCTGAACTACTTTGCCGCTACTTCATTTACAACCCTCTTACATCAACTACAGCATTTCTGAAAACGGTCAAAGATTTTTACTATTTTTTTTTGTTGTTGTTTGCAGATGCAGTAACAAACGGAAAAGAATGCTATTTAGTTTCTGTTATAACTTTACTGTCAAAATTAGCTGACTGTTACTATGTTTTTTATATATTTTATGTTGTATGTTTTATATTAATTATTAGATGTTTTGAGTACATTACAAATGAAGATATTCCTCTTTCAAAATAAATTCAGTATGTTATTGCATTATCAGACGCATAACTTTCTTCGTAGCAAAAATATTTCTCCAGGTGGTTCTTAACAAGTTTTGACAATGCATATTGTTCGCGTTATGAGATTATTGAAACCTGAACTTGTGTGGTTTAAAGTCAGATAACTTTAACAACTTTAACGGCCTGTTAGTACTCTCAGTTATCTTGTTAGTGATTTGCGCACTTGTATATATACGATTGGCTTGCGATAGAAAATTGCAATAGGGTTTCAATTGGAGGAGAGAGGAATTCTTTTTTTCTATTTTACAAACTTTGACGCCATCTATAATGAAAATAATATATTTTACATAGTCAACTTATGCAATTTCGTTTCTGTCCATACTAAATGTGATATACTTCCTTCTCAAGTCACGATTTTATTTATTTATTTATATTTATTTATTTATTTATTTATTTATTTATTATAAGAATTTGAAAAAAAGAAAAAATTTCTTATAGAAATATTAGAAAATATTTTTTGCAAGTACATGAAATAACCTAATTGTCCAAAACAAGGCATTCTCTTAATAAAGTTAATTGATGGATAATTTGCGAAATAGAAAGATATAGAAGTGAAATATCATATTGATTCACTGTTCCTTTACAAGTTTATAGTCTATCTTTGGTGTGTAAAAATAATAAAATTTTTAGCAATATTTTATATACCTAATAAACATCTGTACAATAATATATAGCTGCCAGCTCTTCCGGATTTTACGGAAGATTTCCCACCACAATTTTTGAGCAGTTTTATTTTATATTAAAAATTTGGACTTATTTTAAGCTTAAAATGGCAAGCAGTCTTCCGATAAAATTGATAGAGTTGTGGCAGCTATGATAATAGATTATATCAGGGGCGTAGCCAGAAATTTTTCATGGAGGGGGGGCTACGACAACTGCAACTCACATATATGCATACATGTGTGTGTTAAGTGAGTGAAGAATATACATTTTGTATGGCAAAAAATTCCTCATGGGGGGGGGGGGGATTATGAGCACCTTAACCCCCCCCCCATCTTGGCTACGCCCCTGGATTATATACATTTTATACATTTTAAAAGTATTTAAACCCAAAGAGTTTTCATTTCACAGAAATATCAGCAGAAATATCAGCAAAAAGAGGACTTGAATTTTTTGATTACTGAAACTAATTTTAAAGGAAATAAACATGCAAAATATTATAATAATGAGCCTTTTTAACCATTTTACAGAGAGTACAATTTGTATTTGTCAGTATAAAGAAATGCAGTAAGAATTACAAAACGAGAGAGCCATAAAAATTACCTACAAGATTTTCTTTATTTATATAGGACTAATATTTATAAACTGAACCATTAAAAAAACAGAAAAAAATGTAATTCAGAATATACCTGGAACAGAATTCAGATTGTAAAAGGTTAACCGTCGTTGTATTTGCAATTGTAGGTTGGCTGTACGAACAAAGGCGTCTGCTGCGGTTCACAGCCAGAATTGGAAACATTGGAACAACAGATTTCAGACCATTTTTACCTAAACAAGCCTGGCAATGGCATATGTGCCATATGTAAGTGCAAGAAATCTTATTATTATTATTATTATTATTATTATTATTATTATTATTTATCTGCTTTGTTTATTAGTCTCCTCAAACACAATAGGACTCATAAATTTTGATTGTTACCAATAGAGCAGAAAAATGGAAAGTTTTTTTTTTTTTCCCTTTACATGTTGTTAAGGATTGTTATTGATAGTATACAATTGGATAGGAATGGGATAGGATATTGTCCTTATATATTGGGATAGGATATCCTTATTGGATAGGATAAGGATTGATATTATACAATGTTAAGGATTTTCATTGTAATAATTTTCATTGTAAGTGGATTTTAATTATTATGTAAAGTTAAGAACTTTTTGTTCGGTATATATATATTCACTGCTCAAATCACCGAACCGTGAAATGTGTAAAATTAAGAATCATTCAGATAGTTAGGCATCGTTATGCTCATAATTTTAAAACGATGAACATTTCTTTTTTCTGTGCTGCATGTCACACAAAAACTAGTTAAAATTTAAGTTAGGCTTGCAAATATTTTTACTTTAACTTTTGTTTAACCAATCCGATGCTTAAAATTGCATCTGATGCAATCAGTTAAGTGAAGACTGAGAGAAGAGTTGGCTAAAAGCATAACAATATTTCATTAGCTAATTTCAAATTTATAATCTAGAGAAATTATACCCTCTCTTCCCCTAATAAATACGATATACATTTTTTCAGGAAGTTAATTATTACAACTTAGCTAATTCACTAATAAATTCACTAATAACAATCTTGGATATAGTTACTTGATTTCAATTTAATTTAAAAAGAAATTATTATTCTAAGAAGTTCTAGCTGTGGACACACTTTTTGAACATGAACATTATTTGGCTCTTGTACTCTTGTACGTTTTGGTCGATCATTGTTTCAGCACATTGTTTAATAGTTGTAACATGTTAGAAATTATTTGAACACCTTCTTTTGCACTGTTATTACACGTTAAACATTTTTGTTTTGTTTGACACTATTTTAGCACATTGTTGGGCATTGTTTTTCGCACACTATCAGACATTGTTTTAGTATTTTGTTGGGTTATATTTTAACATATTATTGGACAGTATTTTAAATCCTTTTTCCCCACATTGTTCAACTACATTCTTTAGAATCATTTTTGTAAATTGTTAGAAATTTTTATTGTATACCTTTTGAGTATATTTAACATCAAAAGGCATCGTTTTAATTCGTCGAAGGTAATTTTTAAAAAGTTGTTGGATATTGTTTCAGCATATTGTTGGGCATTTGTATGGGATATAGAATACAATTTGACATAGTTTTAGAGAATTTTTTTATTCTTTAAGATTAATGTTTTATATGCTCGAGCGCATTCTTAATAATTATATGGATATTATTTTGGAATATAGCTGCGGATTGATTTCACGGATTGTTGGATTTTATTTCCATATTTTATTGGACATTTTTAATACATTGATCATAGCTGCCAACTTGTGCGATTTTTCCGTACAATTAACCACCACTATTTTCTAAATGTGTGCTTCATACATAAAATTATTAGATTTATTTTCATATAAGATCTACTGTAGGAAAATAGTGGTGGTTAATTGCAAAAAAAATCGTACAAGTTGGCAGCTATGCATTGTCAGTACTTGCTTTAGCATCATGCTAAACAATTATGGAGACTGAAAGAAGAGTTGACTAAAATCATAACAATATTTCATTAGTTAAACTTGTACTTTGGGAACGATTGGTGGATTCTGCTAATGTAGCAGATGTTTTGGTGTTGTTGGGTACTTTGTGTTAGTCCATTGGTGGCTACTGAATTTAAACAGTAAACATTGTTTTATCATATTTATATAACGTTTAATACATATTTGATATATTTGATTACATAGTGTTATTGCCATAACTGAGTGGGAAATATAGAAAATGAAGTCCTCTAGGATGGGCTAAAGCCCTCCCTAGAAATATCAAAAAAGTCGAACCAGTTACGCCAGGGCCTAATGTAACAGTTTTGCCGACTGGTATGCTCTTCTAAGCTCTGGGCTGCAACAATATTTAGTGCATTCTTTCATTTTGTGGTATTAGTTTTTATAGATAATTAAACATAGTTTTAGCCCACTGTGGTGTACTGTTTTACGGTATTGCTTGGTATTGTTGTAGTGCATTATTGACATTATATTATTAAGTTACTCGCCATATGTTGCTGTTCATTAGTTTTGTTACATTGTTTTAACATTGTTAAGATATATTTCAACATTTTTTTGAGAATAACTTTAGCAGCTGTTTTGCATTGTTTCATTATACTACTTGGAATTTTTTCAAGAAATGTTTAGTCTATGATATGATAAATTATTTGAGTTTAGTCAGTGAAGTATTGTGAGCGAATAATGTTGGGCATTTTTTCAGCATGTTTTGACATTGCTAAACATTGAAGTATATTAATTTTGAATATTGTTGTATAGTTTTAGGACATTCTTACTTCTTACCCGAATATTGTTTGTGAAAATTTTGGAGCATTGTTTCGTATAGTTTGAGCTCAATATTTGCTATTGTTTCAGCATATTATTGTCTATCGTTTTAATAAATTGTTAGTATTCTTTAAGAATATAACTATTCCTTTGTTTCAAGTGTTATTGGTGATCCATTTAACACATTTTTAGACATCGTTTATAGTTCGTCTTTGTTTTAGAAAAGTACTAGACAAAGTTGCAGTACCTTCTCGAGCAATAATTTTGTACATCACCTCACTAAGGGCATAACTTTTTTCACCTTTTGATCTTTATTTTAGTCAATTATTAGACACTGTTTTAGTGCATTGTTTTAGGATTGTCTAAGTACACGGTTGTATATTATTTCAGCATATTGTTTGACGTTGTTTGAGTGATTTGTTGAGCATTGCTTTCATACATTGGGGTTTTAAAGGACTTTTTTAGGTATTGTGTTAATAGATTCTTGGGGATTAATTCAACAAATTTTTCGTTATTGTTATGGTACACTGCTTGGCAATATTGCTTTCAGGCTCTGTTTCCATTAATTTGAGGCATTGTTTTATAATATTGTCTGTCATATTTCGGCATATTTGGAGGGATTTCTTTCAAAGACAGTCTGGGCATTGTTTCAGCAGACTGTTAAGGATAAATTTAACCCACTGTTGCGCATTGTTTTAACACATTATGGGATATTGTTTTAGTACGGTATTGAGAATTAATTTATCCCATTTTGGTGCATTGTTTTAGTTAATTTTTTACTTTATTATTTGCAGACGTTTTAATACATTGCAGTTATTGTTTGCCTAATTTCAGAACATGTTTATATGGTGTTTTAAGACAATGGTGGGAATTATTCTCTTAGCACATCGTTGAGCATTGTTTCTGCTATTGCCAATTGTTAGCACATTGTTCTGTAATATTTTCACTCTTCAAGGGGTACTCAATCTTCGAACTTGGTAATCTCAAAGAGCTAACTGAAATCATAAAAAATAAGATTATTTTGTTTTTGATGAAATTTTTGAGTCAGATAGTTTTAAATTAAGTTAACACTTAATGTAATATTAAGCTCGCGAAAAATAAAGCTGATATTGTTTACTTTCGTACTCTTCAGATATTAGGAACTTTCTGGGGCTGAAAGCTATTTAAAAAATGCTAAAAATAGAGGAATTGATAGTTTTTTAGAAGTCGTCTAAAGCATTTCTAAAATATCGTCTTTCATTTTATGATTTCCAGAATATTGGTCGGATGGAGTGGATCTGCAAGCGTAATTCCCGTAACAATTTTCTAATTCAAATCTCTTAAAAACCATTTCGAGGTGTGTCGGGACTAGGGCTGAGCCAAAAATCGATAAATACCGACATATCGGCTGTATTTCAACATCAGATATCCGATATTCCCATTTTCATTTCGGTGAAATCTCGAATTCGATAAAGGTCAAAAATACAGGCCGGCGAAAAGAAAATCCCGAGATCAATACCAGCTTGTGATGCTTTTGCTACTGCTTTCTCTCCGTTGATGACGATACCGGATCGCGGAAAAAACAGCTCCATGGTTTATTAGCCTAATTACCATAATTAATTAACGTATATCTCGGAAACTATGCATCGGAGCGCGTTTTTATTTATTCTCGACCCTCCCCCTAGACTCAACACCCCCATCGATACTTAAAATTTCGAATGCTTTGACACCAAACTTAACCTTTTAATCTTACAGGACCAAAGGGTCATACGAAGCTCCCCTGTATTTTCAATTTGGGCATTTTAACGCTAGATTCCTCCGGCGGCATCTCCAAAGCCTAGAAACCGTCCCAGAGCGAATTTCTACATGTTTGCAGTCCTTTTAAGCCTCAATCATGGTTAATTAGTCCAATTACCATAATTAATTAAAGTATATCTCGGAAACTATCCATCGGAGCGCGTTTTTATTTATTCTCGACCCCCCCCTAGACACTACACCCCCATCGATACATAAAATTTCGAATGCTTTGACACCAAACTTAACCTTTTAATCTTACAGGCCCAGGGGGTCACGCGAAGCTGACCGGTATTTTCATTTCGGGCAGTTTAAACACTAGCTATACTTCAACCGCCTTCCGACGGCATCTTCAAAGCCTGCAAACCGTCCCAGAGAAAATTTCCACATGTTGGCATAGGGCTGGGCCAAAAATCAATATTTACCGAACTATCTGATTTATTCCAGCATAATAAATTGGATCTTCCCATTTTCATTACAGTGAAATCTGGAAAACGGTAAAGTTCCAAAAATAGCGGCGGCCGATAAAAAAATACCGAAACCGAATTCTGTCAGTTTTCCAGCAGTGATCAACGCTACTAAAAACCTAACACTTCAATCAAGTATTCCCGAGTTCGATTACAATAACGAATAAAGAACTTTGTGGGATTCGTATGGAGCCTGCAAATCCATAGCTGTCGGTCGGCATATTTCATTCAATTGGAAACAGTTGACTTTTTTCTCTTGTTCACGGCGAGTTCAGATTTTGATGACAGTATTTGTATTTATACGGTTTTTTTAAAAACTGAAACTTTTCAAACTATGTTTATATTAATCTGCCATTAAATGATATGAACTGAGATATATGAAGGGTCTAGGGTAAAACCACTTTACAGCCTTTTTTTCGAAAATGAGATAGTTGTGCCATCTTCTAGCTTTAAATGAGCACTATCACCACTTGAATTATTTTTGGGGTAGAAACACTATTAAGAAAAAGAAACAAGCTATGGTATAATGGGTTTTGGTATAATGGGGTAAACCACTTTACTGCGGGCCCTCGAAGTCGTTTTTCTCGGAAGAAAAATTTTATTGTAAAGTCGTTCTACACCCTTCATATATTAATTTTAATTAAATAAAGTACCAACAATTACTCATTAAAATCTATTTTAATTAATTTTTGAATATAGCAAGTGGTTTTACGGTTTGTTTATTTGATTGCTTACATTTCAAAAATACTAAAATTAAGTTGAAAAATATCGATATATCGTGATATCGCGATATAAGATGGTATCGATATCGATATTTCAAATTCCAATATCGTCCAGCCCTAGTCGGGACTTATCCTAGTGAGCCCTTATACTAAATTTAGAAGGCCTAGGATAACCCGTTTCGGCATTATGAGACTAACAGACACACACACATTTCCCATATTGTTTCATTTATATAGATTTTGTATTTATATATGTATACCTATTTATTTCCGAGTGATACTCTTCTGGTTAGTTCTATTATTTTAATAAGAAATTATCTCTTGATTTTATTTTTAACAGTGTTTGCGCATTCATGTTTCATTTAGAAAAATATTCTTCTCTTTAATTGTTGATTAAAAAAATGGTTCAACCTTTAATTGCGACAGCTGCACTAAGTTTCACCTTGCCGTCATCCGACACGCATCTCATTTAGTTAATTTGTTTTATGATCTGTTGAGAAATACTTCCTTTCGCAGTTTCATTTTCGAACAATGCCACTGCGTTTTAAAAATGAGTTTCCTTGAACATTTTTCTCTCTTTGTGCTTTACAATCGTTGATTGTATTTTATTACCGACTTAGAGTGCAAGACATTTAAGCACTAACAATGACATTCCATAAGTTTTTTGGAAATACATTTATAATTTTTCAGAATACAAAAATGAAACAAACTAAATAAATAAAAATAATGAAAGCCAGAATTTCTTTTATGTTTTGTTAATGCTGATTCTATTTTCAATTCATTTAATATATGTATTTTTTATTAGAAGAATATATCGTAATTAAATTATGAACATATAAGTTAGTTATTTACGAGATTATTTTGTGTTCTTTGCTTTAATTACAGATTAGAATTAGTACTCTGAGTATAAAATGGATGAAGTTTTTTTTTCTTTAATTATTTCCTTTCGTGTACATCGGAGCAATCAATCGCATTCTGTAGGTCAGTCAGGCTCTTTTAGTAATATATGGAAATGACTGCATGTAAACAGTCAGAAGAGAGATCGTCGATCAGAAAAAATTCAAAAGACTTTTATTTGGTTATAAAATTTGGATTGATTTTCCTTAAGGCTGTTAAATGTGGAGCGATTTTTCATATGGATCCTGTATAAAGTTTGCTTTTTACTATGCTTGAATTACTACTATTCTTACTTAGTCGTATTAATACCCATGTTCGTTGGAAATTGTATTTTTTAAAAGAGATTCAGATGATTTTATTAATAATAATTGCTATGAAAAATACTTCAGGCACTACCACAGTATGGAAGTCTTTGCCCATTTCGACATCATCAACATGCAAGGAGAGAAAGTTGCAGAAGGACACAAGGCCAGTTTCTGCTTGGAAGACAATAACTGTTCTCCAGGGATAGAAAAAAGGTACGCCTGTGCTAATTACGGAGATCAGGGAATATCCGTAGGATGTACGGATACGTATCTTCACAATATTGATTGCCAGTGGATAGATATAACAGATCTTTCACCTGGTATCTATAAATTTAAGGTATGTCTGAATTTTTTTAAGTCATATTATTATAACTAATTTTCAATTAGTGCAAGTTTGTTGAAGCATTTATTAATACTGATTTTACCTTGCACTTTTTCATCTCATATTAACTAATTTCAGCTTTTATTATTATAATTAATGATGTAGCCTACTCTAGAGTGGTTGATTTCAGGTTCTACCTCCACCTTTTATTTTATTTTTTAACGAATGTTCTCTGAATATGTGCAAATACACTGCTGGAAATCCAAAACACAACACCAAGAAGGAACAGAGATATCACAGCAAAATTAACAATATCACTTACACTTATTAATAATAACATTCAACAAACTACTGGTGTTATAAGGTAAAATAATTTTAAACTTTTTAAAATAACAAAAATAAAAAAGGTTCTTATCAAAGTATCTTCTTGTATTGATCAATATCTTTTTTATATTTTTTTACCAAATGTTTTGATTGATTTTATATTGGCTTACTATTTGTCGCGATTTTAGTCTCACTCAATTCGCTGTCAATGCAGACGTGATTTCGAGGTATTTCTACGCTGATTGGTAGCTAAGCAACCGCTTTTATCAGCCACTACGAATGGTGTGTTACACGGGTAAAATATATCTACTAGAATATGTGAATTAATAAATAGAATTTATGCTTAAATGTATCTCACCTTAAAATTTTCAATATGAAAGTAAATTACGGATATGTGTATTATTTTAAAAGCTATTTATTCACTAAGCAAGTATAGAAGAGCAATTTTAAAACATGTTCCCTTTTGTCAAATAGACTCTATTTCTGTCCCCTTAGTAAAATTACGGAAGTAAAAATATCTTTCCGTATATTTCTAGAAGAATGGTTAGATGTTTATAGTAAGTAACTGAATTGGTGTATTTGATAATTTTCTTATTTCTCTTATTTAAATGTCGATATTGAGATTTCCCCCCCATTTTCATAATGCTTTTATATCTCATAAATTGGTAAATTATTTGACTGTAGAGTAAGCCGGAACTTGCAGTGAGAGGTTTACAGTGTTTCAATATGAGCATAAAGTTAAATCATCCCATAGTGCTTCTGTTTTAAATTATTTATCACTTTTTATGGAGGAGAGAGAAAATATGTCATTTCTTATAACCAGTCCTGAAACGGTTCAATGCAGCCTGTTCAATCATTATCAAACCATATTTTTGAGTAAACATTAAATTTTATGATGAACAAATAAAAGCCAGTAAAATGCTTTTGTAAGAGCGTATTGTGAGTCAAGTTTTTATGGTCCAACCGGAGTCAAATTTGTGCACACTTAAACTTGCATGGTAAATTGCATTAAAATTGCTTAAAGCTTTAAAGAAATTCATTAAGGAAAAGTTCCTTTAGATATGATGGAATTTATTTTTCTTTCAGTGAATGCAAAATATTGCAGCCAAAATGCAATGACTGTTACGTTTAAATCTGACCTACTCTGAGTGGAAACATAAATTAAAATAAAAATGTTTTTATTTAATGAAATTCTTTCTTTACATTTCAGCTTTCCATAAATCCTGAATTTAAAGTGGCCGAACTGAACTATGACAACAATGCGGCTGTCTGTACTCTTTTCTATAATGCGGTGTCGATACGAATGATCAACTGCACGCTGCAAAGACCTTAACGTTATGAACACACCTGCACAAAGAACAGTAGCCAACTGGAGAATTTCTACAAATCAATAAATTTCAAATTGTAAAAGTGACCGATGCCAACATACGGCCTTGTTCCCTCTTCTGCAGTGTAGTGCTAATGTTAAGCTGCACGTAATTAGAAACTTCATAAACACTCGGACAATAAGCAGCACCTAGCAGGATGTTTTCTATAAATCTCGTATTAAGTTTTAGAAAGTTATTATGATACGACTGTATGCACTTTTTTACAGTGCAGTATCTGCACGGATGTTAAACTGCGCGCTACTAAGACCTTAATTTTATGAATACAGAAGAAGCAACGTCTGTAAGATATTGGGTAAATTTCTAAAGGACCTCAATTTAAGTTTGCAGAACTGAATTATGAGGTCTAAATGCGGTATCTGTACTGCATTCTCTTCTCTGGTCAGATTTTAAATGGCATATTTCAAAGACGTTAATTTTCAGTAGCAGTGACTACAGGCTATTTGGAGAATTTCTATAAGCCCTTAATTTAAAATGCAGGATGAAGAATTCAATTATGACATCTATGTGCGGTCGTCTATGCTATGTACTCTCTTCTACAATGCAATAACTTTAAGGAAATCAAATGGCATTCTATAAAGATACTAAGGATAGTAGCAACTGTAAGAAGCAGTGGATTATTAGAGACACTTCTGGTCGATCTGTAGACCCTCATTTTAACAGCTTAAAACATCCCATAAATGTATTCGAAATTAGGTTAATTTTCTTTTTTTTAATTCTCACAAAAGATAGATTGTTATTTCGAAAACCTACATGTTTTAATATATATAAATGTAATTTAATGTATAACTCCTTAAACGTATTTTGAGTTTTACACAGTAGAGTAGCGAAAAATTTTTCATGAGGGGGGAGGGGGGGTTACGACTAGTGCAACTCATATATATGTATACCTGTATGTGACTAGAGAGTGAAGAAAATACATTTTGTAATACAAAAAAATTCCTCATGTGTGTGGGGGGGGGGAGTTCTAACCCCCGGCCGTGGCTACGCCACTGGTTTTATATATATATATATATATATATATAAGACAAAAATTATTCAAAATCAAGGTAGGAAATTTAACTTACATTCGAATGAATTTTGGGTATATACCACACGTGTTCAACAGAATAAATTAGACTAGATACAACGCTTTTTAATCTCCGTTTTAGTACTTGAAATCATCACTTATAATAAGTGAATAATTTACTTAAAATATTTAATTCAAATTATGAGTAAATATGTTTGTTTTAATAATGATACTTTTGTGCGCTGTTTTTTACAAATTAATTATTTATGTCATCAAAATTAATGTATGTGATTGTGGGCATATAATAAAGTGCTACGAATTAACTGTTGTTAATTAATTACTGAGCATTATAGATGATCCAGAAACAATAATGCGATGTATAACATAACAAATATATGAAAGTTCTTGTTTGTTTTCCATATAACTTATTTTCACATCTATCACTCACATTTTTATTGTTATTAGTCTGAATTTTAATATTTCTATAATTATTTTGTTCTTCTATGTGTACCATAGGCGTAAAGTTTCCAGAATTATTGGGGGGGCTCGGACCTCACATATAATGTACGCGTGTATATATATATATATATATATATATATATACAATATATATATATATATATGCGTGTATATATATATATATATATATATATATATATATATATATATATATATACACACACGCATATATATACGCATATATACACACACACACACACATATATATATATATACACATACATATATGTAATAAAATAGCCTTTGGCAATTTAATCTAATTTAATTTAAAGACATCTGAAAAACAATCTTTAATGTCTGAAACAGAGTACTTTCACTGTAAGGTTTGTTTCTCGGCTAGACAAATATTACGTTCAGAGACCATTTTTGAGAGCATATAAGAATCAAAAGTGCGAATTAAGCTAAATTTGCAGGCATTTGCGGTTTCTGGTGGCCGAACCTAAAATTCTTGGCCTAAATAAGTAAATGACATCACTTTAGAGAGCCAATATCGCAAAAATCGCGATTTATGGCTCAGCTCGTTTATAAATCACGATTTAAATCCCAGTCTAAACTCATTAATCGAATTTATTAGCTTCAGAATAATAACATTTTAAGACTGAAATGCGTCGAATAATCGCATTTCAAAGGTCGTACAGAAATTACGACAGAAAATCTTTTTTTCCACTTTAGAAATAAACTTTTACATACAAAATCATAGATAGTCCCCGATCCTCTTTCTTTAAAGATATCTCTGCGACATCTTATGATGAAAGGCTCAGATTTGGTACATCCCTTTATGAGTGTACGAGACACATTTTACTAATAGGGAATTACGGGGTCGTATAAAAATTTAAAAAGAGTAACTTTTTGAAAATAAACGAGAGAAATTTTTTCTTAACGGAGAATTTTTCCGACCTTATTTGGAACATTTTCCCAATTTATATTGCCTATACTTATCTCACAGATAAGAATTAAACAGGGTCGCCACTAGTCAGGGAGAACAGGGAAAGCCTGGAAAAGTGTGGGAATTTCATTTTGGCAAAAAAGTTCAGGGAGAAGTAAGGGAAAATTGCAAATTTTGGCCCAAAATCTGGAAAATCATGTAATTTGGACTGGAAAATCAGTGTTTGTAAACAAACAACGTTTAACCTTACTTTAGGAAGCTAAAAATATTAAAGAACGTATGCAAAGTTGGCATTATAAACATAAAAAATAGTCTGGATTTTTATCGCATGATGGTCTGGAAAACCTGGAAAAGTCAGGGAATTTTTTTTTCAGAAATTGAGTGGCAAACCTGATTAAAGCCTGTTCAGAGGCAAATATGTTCAGAGGCAGAAAAAATCTCCAAACATTTACATGCCCAGTCGGACATGTAGCCTTAAAATAATACATGCCCGAACAAAAATTTACAAGCCCGAAAATGACTACATTTTATTGCTGTATAAAATTTACATTATTCAGACTGTTTGCATTGAAAGGAAATGTTGCAACCACAAACCAAATCCGTATGATATATGAACCAGCATATTAAAAGTATTTTATGAATCACTTTTGATCAATTTTTTACATGCCCGATCAGGCACATATGGCCAAAAAAAAAAAAAAAATACATACTTGTTGAGAATTTTACATGCTCCCGGCATATCGGGCAATAGATTTTTCCGGGCTTGTATATCTCCCAATTTTTAAGGGGTCTTAGGAGGATAAGGATTAAAAAAATCGATATTTTCAATTTTAATTTTATTTGAGAGCTCAATTATATCTGAGCATTTTGACCCCAATTTTATGCAATTATTCCAACTAGAACCGGTGATAAACATAAAAACATTTTATGAATGTTTTATATTTGAACACAGTAAGGTAACTTTAAACTGCGTTTTCTCAAAACACATTTTTTTTTTCTGAACTATCCGTACGATAACAATATTTCTATGATTCGTATCTTCACAAAACTTTGTATAGTTATAGCTGGCGTCAGCATCTATAGAATGATTTAATATTAAAAGTGACAGTGAAAATCTTTTGAAATTTTAGTAGAAATATAAGAGAAAAAGTAAGTTTTTTTTTTCAAATTTCACTTTAAAATAAAATTTAAAATTCTAAAACTAAAACGTTTTCTTAAATATTAATTCATTCTATAAAATATTTATTTTACTTAATTTTGCAATAAAAATTTTGTTTATATATGTATTTTTAAATTGGCTTATTTTAAGGATAGTGACACACACTATTGAAAAAATATATATATGTAAAGTAAAAATTAATTTTTTTTTTTTAAGATATGTGAAAGGTAATGGATTTTTATCCGAAATTTTATGATGTACTATAGTGTATTATTATACGAAAAAAGTTTCATTATTCTGTGACTTTTATTTTGATCATAAAATGTAAAAACGCTAGGGTTTATAATACGTGTATATTTGCTCCTCAATCCTCCTGAGACCCCCTTAATGCAGAAGCAAAAATATAGAAATATGCCTACTGTTCTGTGCAAGCATCACTGCGACTTGCATTCGTTTGAAACGTTTCACTTGCCGTTGGTTCTGGCGTTTTTTTTTTTTTTTTTAATTTTATAAGGTAACTATCCGTTATAGTGCCTTCCTACCAAGTTATCCTTCTTAAAATGCAGTGAAACAAAGTCAAAAATGGAAGCATAGTGAAAGATGCAAAGGTAGTGGGGAAGGAGCATTTTAGATTACTGAACGCATTTTAGGCTGATGTGAACTTTTGATTACATAATTACCATTGCATAGACTGTTTTTTATTAACCGGCTCCTGGCGCGGCCAGCTTAATAACATCTTGTATTATGTGGTGTCAGAATGAATCTCAAATATTCATCGAAAACGAAATCAGAAGAAAATTTTTATGAATAAAAGAAAAGTTTTTTTTTTTCTATAACTTGAGAGAAATTCTTTTTCTTTAAATTGTAAAAATTGAGTAAAATGCATTTTTTTATAAATTTAACGTAAATTATTGGGTGGGCTCAGCCCCAACTCATAATTTATTGGGGGGGCTTGAGCCCCATGGGCCCATATAACTCTACGCCTATGAAGTGTACTTATTTAATATGGTCTTCCTCTAATGCTTCAGTTCTGTTGCCAAGAATTAATACTTTCAGTATTTTTTCACATTCTCAGTTTTAATGGAAAAAAAAATTTAAGAGTTTAAAATAAACTTAATTAAGTTAACACATGAGTTAACGGTGTATGTTTTTTTAAAAAAAGCATTCTTTACTTTGACGTTTTGCAGTGACACTATCTTACACTAATGAGCTAATACTACTACACTCAGTTGAAAACATCTGCTATGTTTATGGAGATCATAAAAAGCATCGGAAAGCAATTAATAAAAATAGTGTATGAAATAAAATTTATACGATAAAATCTATATAAATAAAAGTACTCACACAATGTTTGAGCAGATCCTGATAAGAATTGAACATTTCTAATGGTACAGTAAATTTCTAAGAATTACTAAAATCATTAACTAGTTCATCCACTATCTACAAAACTAATAGAGTTCTATGATACTATTGCTCATATTAACCCTTTGAGGCGCAACCCTTTCCCAATGCTGAAAAAAGGGCAGCCGTTGCCATCGCTCGACTGAACTACCAGCAAGATGGCGGACGATCGAAACGTCGTTCATCGCGTGCCAAAGATCTAGAGACCCTTTTTTGACGACAGCCGGCTGTGCGGCACAGCCAGCTGTCGTCTTTTGTCCCAGCGGCTGTCCTTTTTTTAGCATTGGGAAAGGGTTGCGCCTCAAAGGGTTGAAGTAGGTGCTAGATTAGACAGCATTTTCCAAAATTTATAACTTATGAGGGATAGGGAGTGAAATTTCTTTTCACATGTTTATTTCAAAGAAAAAAAAGAAGTATCAGTAAATTCCTTTCAGTAAAATGTAACACTCACGAAAACCTAAAAATAAAATAAACCTTCAGTAAATACCTGCAGTATTTATCTTAAAATACCTGCAGTATTTATCTTAAAATGAATTTAAAATTGTAAAATTAACAGTTTGACGATCATAGTGGTGCCACTACGCTCGTATGACATAATCGAATCTTACGTAAGTCACTTCAATGAAAGAAACTGTATTTTGAACTTTAAATAAATAAGAAAAAACGCGATTCTTGTTCAACGCAAGTTGCTTGGTGAATATAATAGATTGAATTCACTAAAGGAAACCTTCGACTTTGAATTTCCCCTTGGTATAGAGTTGCTCGCACATAATTTCAGTTGTATACTTTTAACACCATTTTTCCTGAATTTAGTACAATAGCAAGAAGCTTAACCCTTTAACGCGCAGTGTTCCCGTTCTGGGAATACTAAACTCTGACGTTTTGACTGTTGCCAGTCACGAAGAATAGATTTGATTTCTATAAAAATAGTTGCATTGCGGGTGACATAGCTCCACGAGAATCCTTTACTTTTTAACGCGTCCTTTCCCGTAAAAAAATTGTCACGATTATTTTTAACGGCACTAATATCTGCTGAAAAATGGAAGAATGCGAGAACAGCTGGATATATTGCCGAATGTTGAAAAAAGGGCAGCCGTTGCCATCGCTCGACTTAACTACCAGCAAGATGGCGGACGATCGAAACGTTCATCGCGTGCCACAGATCTAGAGACCCTTTTTTGACGCAGCTGGCTGTCACAGCCATAGAACATTACAGACCCCATTCATAAAATCGCGCTAAATGTCACCAAGTTTAGAGACTTTTTGGGGGGAAATCGCCAAATTTGGTGCAAAAATAAGTACCTAACACTAAAGTCAGCTAAATGATAGCGCCACTATTTCTGGAGAAAAACAGTGGGGACTAACATACTAAACAATGAGAACACACATTTCTCTAGTTAATCGACTTTCATGCAACAAAATGCAAATTTTAATTATTTCACACGTAGAATACAATTTTTAGCCTAATTTAATCCCCAGAAGCGAACTACCCCAAAAATTCGTCACAATACCGTAAAACAAGTTTCTATATGCCTTTATCTTACCCTCCGCCTCCAATCCGTTCAGAAATGTGAGCACTGTTTCCTTACTACCGATGCGTCTTCTGATTGTGACATTGGTAAGCTGCGTTAAGGAAACAGTGCTTACACTTCTGAATGGTTGGTGTGGGAGATGTATGATAAAGTCATACAAAATCTGGTTTTACAGTGAGATAAAAGATATAAACCCAACCATTGCGGAAGCGTAAAGCTGTATCCCAGCGAGCGTTTAAAGAACCTTTCCGGGTAGTAACATAAGAAGTTGAGTCTTCTCCGTAGCATCTTTTTAACCCTTTAACGCGCAGTGTTCCCGCTCTGGGAACACCAAACTCTGACGTTTGACTGTTGCCATTCACGAAGAATAGATTTGATTTCTATAAAAACAGTTGCGGGTGACATAGCTCCACGAGAATCCTTTACTTCTTTTTAGCGTTTCCCGTAAAAAAATTGTCACGACTATTTTTAGCAGCACTGACATCTGCTGAGAAATGGAAGAATGCGAAAACAGATGGATAGACTGTCCAATGCTGAAAAAAGGGCAGGGCACAGCCAGCTGTCGTCAAAAAAAGTGTCTCTAGATCTGTGGCACGCGATGAACGTTTCGATCGTCCGCCATCTTGCTGGTAGTTAAGTCGAGCGATGGCAACGGCTGCCCTTTTTTCAGCATTGGGAAGGGTTGCGCCTCAAAGGGTTAATGATGAGAGAAAACAGGTTAAACAAATGTAGAAGGTAAGAAAAATGAGTGACCCATCACTGGTAATATGCTTAGTTTGGGGACATAGCAAGAAAAAAATTTTCGGGGGATGCTCCAAAGGTGAAAATGTAGAATTTACCGCAAAAATTCTTGATTTCTTGGCATGCAAATAAAAAAAATTCAAAATCGGGATTTGGGGGGGGGGGAAGGTGGGTGCCCAGGCCCTCATGACATCTTCCCCCTGACTACGTCCCTGGCTTAGTCCTATTTATCCCTCCCCCCCCCCTCTTTTTCGAAACTTGTGAATCTGCCACTCATTTTAATACATCTCCTGCATCAAGTCCGTGGCAACGTTATTTATACAACAAGAAAGACAAAAAAAAAGAGCGTCGCAAAACAATGTCGTTTCCAATAAGAAGTTCCATGAATTGCCAGTTTCGTTTCTGCGGAGGAAAAACCCGGACACTGCAGCGGTACAAAGTCGAATAAGTAAGTATGATAAGATGAACTGGGAAGAAAAAGAAGATTAAACAAAGAAAAAAGTCCTTATAAGGACTTTTTTCTTTAGTTTAGTTACTCTTTGGGGGGGGTTAATCTTTCGTCGTCGAAAGTTTTAAAAAGTGAGTACAACTGTATTTACTTTCTCTTTTCTCGTGAATATACGTACAGTAAAGTGTACTAATTTTAAGGAACTGAAGATCCAATTCGGAACAGTGAAAATTCCGTTAACCCTTTGAGGTGCAAACCTTTCCCAATGCTGAAAAAAGGGCAGCCGTTGCCATCGCTCGACTTAACTACCAGCAAGTTGGCGGACGATTGAGATGAACGTTTCGATCGTCCGCCATCTTGCTGATAGTTAACTCGAGCGATGGCAACGGCTTCCCCTTTTTTAGCCATTGGGCAATCTATTCGGCTGTTCTCGCATTCTTCCATTTTTCAGAAGATGTCAGTGCTGTTAAAAATATTTGTGACCATTTTTTTACGGGAAATGACATGCTAAAAAGTAAAGGATTCTCGTGGAGCTATGTCACCCGCAACTATTTTTATAGAAATCAAATCTATTCTTCGTGACTGGTAACAGTCAAAACGGCAGAGTTTGGTGTTCCCAGAGCAGAAACACTTCGCGTTAAAGGGTTTGCGGTGGCAGAGTGTCGGGCAAATTTCCTGCCTGGCAGCCGATTGCGAAAGCCCCAGCAGAATGCGCACGTGGTGTCAGATACAACAGAAATGAAATCCGAAAGTGATCCAACAGATGGGAGCACCATTCAGACCCTTGATCTAATCTTAAGAACTTGACCCACTAACGAGGGATGGGAGGCCCTGATGGGTTACTTCTGGTTCATCTTTTAGTTTCGCTTCACGTTTGTTGTAGTTTTGATTCGTTTTTAAGTTCTAATTCTAGCCTTTTGAGGCGACATTCAGATGCTACATTGTAACAAAGATGTCAACTCACTGGCAGTAATAGTCTGTTCCTAATATGTTAGAATTAAATTCAATATTCACTTATCCATATGCGTATTTCATGCAACTTTAACTCAGTGTCTCACTTATTCATCCTGTTGGATTTCAGAAGTGTCCAGAATCAAGGAAAGGTAAGCAATTACCTTATTCTATATTCACAAAGATCGAAGCTAAATCATGAAGATAATCATATTCTATAATTATGCACGATATCCTACTTATATTCGATATTATACTAGATATTACACTTATTCTGAATAAAATTCTCAATTCATTCCATATATAATTTGTGGTCCGTCCAGCCTGAGTGGCTA
Source organism: Cheiracanthium punctorium (assembly GCA_038373885.1). Lineage (NCBI taxonomy): Eukaryota > Metazoa > Arthropoda > Arachnida > Araneae > Cheiracanthiidae > Cheiracanthium > Cheiracanthium punctorium. Next base: position 1,300,354 of record JAWZYV010001543.1, read on the forward strand.
TCGAAGGATATGAATAACATTTCTTAAGTGTATGAAAATAATTCAGTCCATTATTTATGTTATTATTATTGCATTTCCATTAAAATATACATTATTCTATACTTAGTTCGAAGTTTCTCAAATAATAAGGTTAATAATGCCTCCTAAGCAGTCTAAGAGTTCTTTCAAATTCGAATTATTGTTAAAGGAAATAAGTGCATTTGAGAAAAATGTAGAAAAGTTTGAAAATGAATTGGTAGAGAATTTTACAGGATTATCCCAGGATGAAAGCGATGATTACTTTGATAGTTATATCAAAAATAAAGATTTACTTTTAAAATGGGTGACTGACCTCGAAAATAAAATTCCGATTGGAAAAAACAAAAGCGAGAATTCATCTGGAAAAGAATCTTCTTTGGCAGTAAAGTTGCCCAAAATAGAAGTTCCTCATTTTTTCGGAAATAGTGAAATGTGGTTATCGTTTAAAGAAATATTTAAATCATCTATTCTTGATAACAAATCTTTAAATGATGTTGAAAATTTGACATATCTTCAGTCGTGTATCCGCGGTGACGCTGCTAAATTAATTCAGGGTTTCGCAATCACGTCAGAAAATCTTACGTATTGCTGGGAAATTTTATGTCAGAGGTATGAGAACAAATGGCAGCTGGCAAAAAGCCAAATAAATAAAATCTTCAGAATGAAAATCACGAAAGCAAATAATTCAAAGTACTCTTAGTGGTCATTGACATTTTTAAAGAAGCCATTAGAAATCTGAAAACATTGGGGTTTGGAAACTAACTCTCTTACGGATTTAATCGTAATAAATTTCCTTATATCGAAAATGGATGATACGGTAATTCAACGATAGGAATTAGCTTTGGATAATGAGAGCTGTCCGTCTCTTGATACGTTTAAATCATTTATTGAGAAAGAGGCGAGAAGTCGCCAAGAAAATAAATTTTCTAAACCGGAATTCAAAAAGGTTCAAGCGAAATCAGTTGTAAATAACGCAGTAAAAAAATCTAATGTACATAATACTGTAGTGAAAAGAGAAAATGTAAGTAGTGAAGTAAAATTTAATAATTGTATGCTATGTAAACAAAATCACGCGTTATTTAAGTGTCCCACATTCCATGCGATGAATATAAATGATAGATGGAAGTGCGTTAATGATAATCATTTGTGTACAAATTGTTTAAGAAGTAATCATTTAATTGATAATTGTAGAATAGGATTCAGTTTCAAAAATTGTGCAGCTAGGCACCATACATTACTGCATAGTTATGTAAATAATGATCAAGTGCCTCAATCTCAGTCAGTAAGCACCGTAGCAAATAGCTACACAAAATCGCAAGAACAGAATCATGTTTTGCTATCAACAGCAATAATTAAAGTTAAGTCTCAGACTGGTAAAACAATAACTTGCCGGGCATTAATCGACAACGGCTCACAAAACACGCTAATTTCAAAATACTGTGCAGAACGACTACAATTGTCGATGAAACCAACTACGCACCGTTTGGTGGGAATAAATGAAATCTATGCTGAAACATGTTTATATTCTACCAATTTCGAATTTTCTCCATATTTCTCAGGAGATACATTTCAAGTGATGCGTTAGTAAAACAAAGTCACAACATCTCTTCCAAATTTCAATATGAAAAAACAGGATTGGCCTCATCTAAATAATTTATGTCTTGCTGATCCATCATATTTTGTGGAAAGTGAGATCGATATTCTGTTAGGTGCGGACATTTTCTTATTCTTAGTCACTGGTTCTCCCATATTGGGACCTAAAGGTACACCCTCCGCATTACCTACCAAGTTAGGACATTTGTTGTCTGGTAGTGTAAATACACCAGCCACTCAAAATTCATCTGTGGTATGTCACACTCTCACAAACATTGAAAATAATCTAAAGGAATTTTGGGAAAGCGAAACAATCCATAAACCTGTTAAACCTAATGATGAAGACGAATTGGCTGACGCGATTTTTGACAAATTTCATACTCGAAACTCCAAGGGTAGATACATCGTAAAGTTACCTTTTAAAGAAGATTCAAACCTTGGGGACAGTAAAGAAGGAGCTTTAATGAGATTTTTTTCTCTTGAAAGGAAATTACAATCAAATGAACAATTAAGGCAAACATATATTCAATTCATGGAAGAGTACCAAAGTCTTGGTCATATGACTCCTCTCATATCTGATGTAGCTTCCCAAAGTTATATGTTACCCCATCACGGTATAATAAATGAAAATAGTTTAACAACGAAATTACGAGTTGTCTTTGATGGATCGTTTAAAACGAGTAACGGCAAATCACTAAATGATGTATTATTGAAAGGGAAAAAACTCCAAACAGACATTTTCGCGGTCTTGTTAAAATTCAGAACTTTCCCTGTGGCATTTTCTGCTGATATTACAAAAATGTACCGCCAAATTCTGATAGCTAGTGAAGACAAGTCATTCCAACAAATTTTCTGGAGAGAATCTCCAAATGAACCTCTCAAAATTTATACATTAAATACGGTCACTTATGGCACAGCATGTGCACCGTATCTCGCAATCCGTACCATACAACAATTATGCAGCGATGAGAAGGGACGATTTCCACAAGCAGCTAAGCTAGCTCAAGATCATTTTTATGTAGATGACTTGTTAGCTGGTGCTGATTCGGTCGATTCAGCAAAATCCATAATCCAAGAACTCTTAGATCTTATGTCTGCTGGTGGTTTTGAGCTCAGAAAATGGTCATGTAGCCATCCCGAAGTCATCGCACAATTTCCAGATGCCCTAAAGGCTACTACCTTTACACACTCATTTCAAGAAGATTCATCTCAAAAAATTCTAGGTCTCGTTTGGGATTTAACGATGGATTCATTTCAAGTTAGAGCAGTCCCTTCAGATAATGTTTCAACGAAAAGACAGTTATTATCCATCATTGCTCGCACCTTTGACCCTTTAGGGTTTGTCGCACCTTCTACGATAATTTTGAAAATTATTCTGCAAGATTTGTGGAAGGCCAACATCGGTTGGGATGATCACTTACCATCAACCATTCTCGATCGATGGAATAACTTCCAAGCCGAAGTTCATTATTTTAAAGAGATAAAGATTCCTCGTTACATCCATGTTGTCAATTCAGTAAAGATAGAAGTTCACGGATTTAGTGATGCATCTTTAAAGGCTTATTCTGCTGTCATTTATCTTAGAGTCATTTGCAATTCATCTCGTATATTCTTAATGGCAGCCAAAACTCGTGTTGCACCTTTGAATGCTATAACTTTGCCCAGATTAGAATTGAGTGGTGCAGTCCTGCTCGCAGAATTAGTGGACACATTCAAAAGGGCTGTAAATTTCCCCATTCATAACACTTATTTATGGTGCGATTCAACAATTGCACTGTGCTGGATTAACAATCCACCAACTAAAGGAAATCAATTCGTCCAGCATCGTGTATGTAAAATTCATTCTCTAACCTCAAAGGATTCATGGCATCACATTCCTGGAAAGTCGAATCCTGTTGATTGCGCAAGCCGAGGCCTTTATCCAAAACAACTTATGGAGCATTCAGAATGGTTAAATGGCCCACAATGGCTCATTGATTTTGATCCTACCTCTGTAGGAGTAAATACCCCAAATCAAGACATGTATGATATATCCTCTGATATTCATTTTAATTCATCGTTCGAAAGCACATCTCTTGTCACTCAACTCAATCCTTTCCTAGATTTATTTGACAGATTTTCATCATACACGAGGCTACTGCGAACTGTAGCATGTGTATTTAGGTTCTACAATAACTCAAAATCAGATCCTAAAACTCAAGGACCTTTGAAAGCCCATGAATTAGATACAGCTACCAAGACAATAGTTAAATTATTACAAAATGATGCATTCCATTCCGATATCACCCAACTTAACTCTAATCAACCCCTTCCAAAATCCAGCAAACTCATAGCATTAAATCCTTTTCTTGATAAGGAAGGAATTCTGCGTGTTGGAGGGCGTCTACGTCACCAACAAGAATTCACTTTTGATCAGAAATATCCCATGTTGCTTCCCAAACATCATCACTTCACAACTCTTGTTATTCGGCACTATCATCATGCAAATCTTCATGCAGGCCAAGAATTGGTCTTATCTCTAATAAGACAGAAATTTTGGATCCCAGACGGAAAATCAACCGTTCGAAAAGAACTCCGGAAATGCATCGAATGCTTTAAATCATCTGCAAAACCAATTACCCAGATGATGGGTGATCTACCGAGTGCACGAGTCAATCCTTGCCGTGCATTTGAAAAGGTGGGCATGGATTTTGCAGGGCCAATTTCCACGAAGTGCCAACACACTCGAAAATCAAGTACCTTCAAATCATATATCTGTTTATTCATCTGTATGAGCACTAAAGCAGTACATCTTGAATTGGTCTCTGCATTATCTTCAGCGGCATTTCTGGCAGCATTTCGAAGATTTGTAGCTCGTCGTGGCTACCCATCGCACATTTTTAGTGACAATGGAAGCAACTTTGTTGGAGCCTCAGCGTACCTAAAATCATTATTTAGAATTCCTCATGATCCCTTAATACAAGATTATTCATCCCAACGTAATATAAGCTGGCAATTCATTCCTCCATATGCACCAAATTTCGGAGGTATTTGGGAGGCCTCTATTAAATTAACTAAACAGCATTTAATCAAAACATGTAAAACAGCACTGCTTAATTTTGAAGAACTTACCACCCCTCTTTGCCAAATTGAAGCCATCATCAACTCTCGGCCTTTATATCCATTATCAGCTGATCCCAAAGACTTCAGTGTATTAACACCCGGACATTTTCTTATTGGTGGTCCTTTGCTCGAACTCCCTGAACATAAATCTAATCTTATCTCTTTAAGTTTTAATTCTAGGTGGTCCCTCCTACTACAACTCAAAGAGCAATTCTGGAAGAAATGGAGCACCTCATACCTATACACATTGCAGCCACGGACAAAATGGATGAGAAACAACCATCTCCTGGCTGTAGGAAGGTTAGTCCTCATCAAGGATCCAATCGCCCCTGCCACCGTGTGGAAATTAGGCCGAATCTCCGCTCTCCATCCAGGCGCTGATGGCATCAGCAGAGTGGTCACCGTCCGGACTGCCAGAGGAACTGTCACACGCCCAGCCTCTCAGATAGCATTCTTGCCACTTCCAGATGTTGATACTGAGTCTGCGCCCCCCCCCGGAATCTGTCAGATACAACAGAAATGAAATCCGAAAGTGATCCAACAGATGGGAGCACCATTCAGACCCTTGATCTAAACTTAAGAACTTGACCCACTAACGAGGGATGGGAGGCCCTGATGGGTTACTTCTGGTTCATCTTTTAGTTTCGCTTCACGTTTGTTGTAGTTTTGATTCGTTTTTAAGTTCTAATTCTAGCCTTTTGAGGCGACATTCAGATGCTACATTGTAACAAAGATGTCAACTCACTGGCAGTAATAGTCTGTTCCTAATATGTTAGAATTAAATTCAATATTCACTTATCCATATGCGTATTTCATGCAACTTTAACTCAGTGTCTCACTTATTCATCCTGTTGGATTTCAGAAGTGTCCAGAATCAAGGAAAGGTAAGCAATTACCTTATTCTATATTCACAAAGATCGAAGCTAAATCATGAAGATAATCATATTCTATAATTATGCACGATATCCTACTTATATTCGATATTATACTAGATATTCTACATATTATGAATCCAATTCTAAATTCATTCCACGTGGTGACGTTGGCGTGGGGACGATGGTCAGGATCTGCAGTGACAACTCAACCGTGCTCGCCCTATATAACCGTGGTATATAAGCGAGTGCTGCTGCGACAGCAAATATACCTGTTCTTAGTTAATAGTTTCCTAGTTTTTGAATGCGTACTCATTTTTAAGTCCCCGCTCGAAGTTATCTGGATTAAGTTTAGACGGCGTGCTGGTTGTAAGATAAGTAAAACTCCAGCACCCGTAGTGGTGACCCGTCGTTTCTACAAAGTTTCTACAAGTTCCTTGAAAAGCGCCGAACTGGCTGTACGTCTGTTTTTGTCGGATGAATGAAATGGTGACTCCCAGTCCTGCATTTTGAAGCAACTGAGACTGGCAAAGACTACGAAGTGCCACCTGCTGAAATCTATCAAGGTGAATTTCTGCTGATGTTCTGGAGGTTTGATTTCTGCTAACTACCGGGGACTGCCATCTTTTAGTAAAGGTTCTGCCTGTTGTTTGATCAAGTTTAGAAGGTGAGCTGAATTTCAAAATTTTCCTACTATGCCAGGTGACGGGGAACAGGCGGTGGCTGAAACACATAAAGTTGGCTTAAAACTACCTCCCTTTTGGGAAAAACACCCAGAATTATGGTTCGCAAACATTGAGGCGCAGTTTGTTGTTTCGGGTATTGCACAAGATAATACCAAGTACTACTCAATTATATCTGCATTAAATTCAGATGTGCTGTCATATGTTAGCGACATAGTTTTACAACCACCGGAGGGTGATAAATACGAAACACTTAAAAAAAGGTTAATTACGGACTTTTCAGACTCCGAGCAACGTCGACTTAAAACGTTACTTTCAGAGCTGGTTTTGGGGGACGATAAGCCGTCTCAGTTACTCCGGCGAATGACACAATTGGGAGGCACAGGTTTTGGTGACAAATGTCTTGAAACTCTGTGGTTACAACGTCTACCATTACAAATGCAGACAATTTTGTCCATCTCCGACGATACTTTGGAGAAATTAGCCATAATGGCGGACAAAATCCATGAAACCACTGCAGGCACTGTCGGCTTACTGCAAACTCATAAGGCAACTGTTTCCCCTGAAATCAGTCAGCTACAAACCCAAATCTCTGAATTAACCAAGAAAGTCGAACGCCTTTCGCGCCCCCGCCACAGATACAGTTCTCAGCATAGGAGCCCTTCCCGTAGACAACACTCAAACAGCAGACAGAAATTCCATGATAGGTGTTGGTATCACTTTAAGTTCGGCAGCGCGGCTAAACGTTGCAAATCCCCTTGTTCATTTAAAAAATCGGGAAACGAGCAGTGAAATCGCATTACCTGGCGCAATGCGATTTCAAAGTCAGCAACAAAAGCCGCCTCTTTGTGTTCGACCCTATGACAAACTTAACATACCTAGTTGACAGTGGTAGTGATGTTTGTGTCGTGCCACGATCGAGTTTTTCGTCGTTGAGAAATGCCACTGGCAATATTACCTTGTATTCGGCTAGTGGATCTCCGATCAAAACGTACGGGGTCAAATTGCTCACTTTAAGTTTGAGCTTTCTCAGAAAGTTTTGATGGCATTTTGTAATTGCCGATGTAACCAAACCAATCATAGGTGCTGATTTTCTTAAGCACTTTGGCTTGCTGATAGACTTAAAGCATGCTCGTCTTCGTGATAGCCTCACCAACTTGACTACTACAGGCAAACACGTGACTGATAAATCCCGTGTAACTTTAATTGCTAGTAACTCCTCATACAGAGAAATCTTAGAAAAGTACAATGAAGTGATTCGCCCATACCCTTCCAAGAGGGTTATTAAACATAATACAGTTCACAGAATTATTACAAACGGGCAACCTGTTTTTGCTAGGCCGCGAAGGTTACACCCTTTAAAATTAAAAATCGCAAAAAAAGAGTTCGAATACATGTTGGAACAGGGTATATGCAGACCTAGTACGTCAAACTGGTCTTGCCCACTACATTTAGTACCCAAAGCATCAGGTACAGAATTCCGCCCAACTGGAGATTATAGAGCTCTTAACAGAATAACTGTACCAGACAGGTACCCGCTGCCACATATTCAGGATTTCTCAAGTCAGCTACATAATAAAAATTTTTTTTCAAAAATTGACTTAGTGAGGGCCTATCATCAAATTCCCGTCCACCCAGACGACGTACACAAAACAGCAATCACTACACCCTTCGGGATGTATGAATTTTTATTTACCCCTTTCGGTTTGGCTAATGCGGCACAAACTTTCCAGAGGTTTATAGACGAGGTCTTGCGAGGTCTCGATTTCACATTCGCATATTTAGACGATATCCTAATAGCAAGTAGTTCCGAGGTGGAACACAAACTGCACCTCGAAAAAGTATTTGAGCGCTTGACGAACTACGGAATTCGTATAAATTTAGATAAGTGCGTTTTTGGAGTTCCTGAACTCCCTTTTCTCGGATATCTGGTGAATAAAAGTGGTATTAGACCCCTTCCCGACAAAGTCAAACCTATTCTGGATTGTCCGTTGCCGCAAACTGTAAAGCAACTCCAACGTTTCTTGGGTTTGCTTAATTATTATAGGCGTAGCGTGAAGCAGGCCGCGCACATGCAGGCTCCGCTAACTGAAATGCTTAAAGGTGTTAAACACAAAAAATCCACCGCACTTGAGTGGAACGAGACACAAATAGCAACATTCGAGCACTGCAAACAACAGTTGGCTAATGCTGCGCTGCTGGCACATCCCGACCCCGAGGCCCAATTACTGCTTTTTTCTGACGCAAGCGACGTAGCAGTGGGCGCAACCCTGAACCAGTACAGAAAAGGGTCAAATGCTCTTGAATGCGAGCCCCTTGCATTCTTCTCAGCAAAACTCTCCCCAGCTCAACAAAAATGGTCCACTTTTGATCGGGAGCTTTATGCGATCTATTCTGCCATAAAACATTTTAAACACATATTAGAAGGTCGCCATTTTGTGATTTTCACAGATCACAGGCCTCTAACATTTGCATTTAGGCAGAAACCAGACAAATACACGCCCCGTCAATTGAGACATTTAGACCTAATTGGACAGTTTAGTACTGACATACAGTACTTAAAGGGGTTAGAGAACACACCCGCTGATATGCTGTCTAGAATCGAGGCGATCCAAATGCCTAGCGTTTTGAACTACGCTGAAATTGCAAGGGCACAGGAAACTGATACTGAATTGCGAAACTTGCTAAATTCAGAGACTGGGTTAAATCTAAAAAAAATTACCCTACCAGACTCTGATATTCAGTTAATGTGCGATGTATCGGGCAAAACTGCGCGCCCTTACATCCCTTCTCAATTCAGGCAAACTGCTTTTGAGATGCTTCACAACCTGGCACACCCTGGTGTCAGAGCATCCATTAAATTAGTAACAGCACGATTTGTCTGGAATTCCATTAAAGCGGATGTAACGCGGTGGACGCGTACTTGTATACCCTGTCAAAGAGCTAAAATCCACAAACACATTACTAGCCCCGCGGGTAAAATCGAAGTACCCGACAGGAGATTTGACCATGTGCACATCGATCTGGTCGGCCCACTTCCGCCTTCTCGTGGTTATACATATTGTGTAACAATGATTGATAGGTACACTCGTTGGGTTAAAGGTTGTCCAGTTTCCGATATTTCCGCTGAGACAGTGGCTAGAAATTTTTACACACACTGGATTGCTCGTTTCGGTGTACCCAGTAGAGTTACTTCCGATCAGGGAAGACAGTTTGAGTCCCGCCTATTTCACTCATTTACACAATTATTGGGTGCAAAACACATTCATACCACCGCCTATCATCCCCAGTCTAATGGTCTTGTGGAAAACTGGCATAGGACCTGGAAGGCTTCTCTTCAAGCCCATCTTACGGATCCTAGATTTGCCGATCGTTGGACGGACGTCCTTCCTACAGCTTTGCTTGGACTGCGTGCTGAATTCAGAGAGTCGATCAAGGCTTCTACTGCGGAACTGGTGTATGGCGTTCCCTTACGGTTGCCAGGGGAATTTTTCACACCCACCAGCGTCGATGTCAACGCTGCAGACTTCGTCCGTCGGCTGAAAGAGATTATGAGTGCCATTTCGCCTTCTAAGACAAGCAACCATGGTACTCGAAGTAGAACTTTCATTCCGCAAGATTTGCATAACTGCACTCATGTTTTCGTGCGACATGATGCTGTGCAACCTCCACTAAAGCCACCGTATGATGGACCGTACCCGGTATTGGACAGGTCAGAAAAGGTTTTTACTGTCCGAAAAGATAACAAGGACATTTTCGTCTCTATCGACAGGTTGAAAGCAGCGTATATTGTGCAAGAACAGCAGCCACTGTTGCTCAGCAGCAAGCTGTCTGAGCCGAAACAGGAATAAAGCACAAAAGCTTTGCCTCTCCCAGCAACACCTGTACGACGCAGAATGCACAGCAGAATGCGCACGTGGTGACGTTGGCGTGGAGACGATGGTCAAGATCTGCAGTGACAACTCAACCGTGCTCGCGCTATATAACCGTGGTATATAAGCAAGTGCTGCTGCGACAGCAAATATACCTGTTCTTAGTTAATAAAGTTTCCTAGTTTTTGAATGCGTACTCATTTTTAAGTCCCCGCTCTAAGTTATCTGGATTAAGTTTAGACGGTGTGCTGGTTGTAAGATAAGTAAAACTCCAGCACCCGTAGGTTAAAGTAAAATTTCATTACAACTGAATTTTGTTCTGTACGAATTTCTCTTAATGGAACTATTTGAGCTGCTTTCTTTGAAAGTGACTCCATTTTATATTCTATGGAAATATTTATTTTGTATTAGAATAGTTTGAAAATTTACTAACTGCGCAAATCTATATTGACAAAATGATGGAAATTTTAAAATATTTTTTTGAGAACTATTTTTTTAATCCTTCAAAATTTTCATCATTTAGTATTGATAGATAAAATATTCATCGCTGATTGCATACATTATTATCGTTAAATAAATTTTAGTTTGCTTTATAACAAAGACAATGGATTGTTTTTTCTCTAATTTTAATTTTCGCAAAAAAACGAAATTTGTTGTAATGAGATTTTATGGCATGCATCGTTATTCATTGATATCCCGATACATACAGTAGAAAGCTTAGAAAACCTAAATAGTATTAAGGCTTTAAGAGTCGAAACTTAAAAGCAAATATTTTAAAACGTTTATTAAGTATATTTTAAAAATATTTTGTTCTTTTTAAATACAGTGAAACATCCGAAAGTTGAACATTTGCGGTGTTAAATAAAAGTCCAATTTAAGATCCTATATCATATTAACTTTCTCTATTCTTACGAATACATGTAAGTGTTATTATTCGTTGATATCTCTTATTTAAGTTGAAAGATTTTCCTGAAAATACACACACAATATGAAGGCTTTAAGAAGTGAAGCTCCTAAATGAAGCCAGAAATATTTTAAAAACATTTATCCTACTATACTATATAGTTGCTCTGATCCCTGACTCACTGACTCACTCTGTAACCATTCCGGGCAACCACTTCGATATAAATATTTCACCGCCTAGAAGATTAAAGAGTTCAAAAAGATTAGAAAGCAGAAAAAGTGCCATAACATCCACAAAATTTATGCAATTCGCTTGAAAAATTTCATAATTATGTATAAAAATATAAAAAAAATCTGTGCTACTTTAAAAATCTGAAAATCCACCGGTTCTCTTATTTTTAAGCGATTTTTTTGCTATTTTCAGCTCCATTTTATTTCTGAGAGCCAAAAAAGTGAATCATTTGCTCGACAAAATGAGCTGTTGCAATCGATATGACATCACACATTTAGGATTCCAATTCCTTTAAACTAGTTTTTCCAGATTACATAGTTTAATTTTTTTTCACAAATAAATCGTCTGCATGGATATAAGAATGGCTGCTGTGCACACAAAACGAAATCTTCCGAATGCGAACAGTTTCCGCGTGTTTCCAGAAGAACATGGAATTCGATTTGGGTCTATAATAAAAATTGAATATGAACTTATTTATTTTAGGAGGACGAAGATCAAATATATTGAGTGTAGATATATTTTCGTCAAATGTTTTTTCTAGCGTCCGTTGTAATTGCCTCCACAACGGTCATTGACTCTTCTGTTAAGTATATTCAACAAAATATTTTTTTTTCTTTTAAAAACAGTGAAAACTCCGAAAGTTGGACATTTGCAGTTTTTAAAAAGTGTCCAATTACAATTACATATGGAGTTAAGTAATTGTAATAGGCCCGTTCTATTCCCCAGAAAACTGTCTAGCTTAGTAAGGTGTCTAGGTTAAGATGTTGCACTGTAGTCCGATTTTTGTTTGTCATACACTCGAATTTTAGAGCGAAAACTGAAATTCGTGCTTGTTTCTAAGTCCAATATTACCTACGAATTCCGAGAAGAGCGTCATCAACATTAAAAATCTCTCTATCGGACTTGAAATTTTCTACAGATATAAATAAAAGTGTATAAAGTGTATTAATATGTACATAGTAAAGTAACATTATAAAGTTATAAATCAAGTTAATTAGAGTTCAAGGAACGGTACAAATTTAGTGATTCAAAACTATTTACAGAAATTTGAAATTTATTTAATAACTTCATAAATTTTCAGAAGGCTTTGTTTGATTTATTTCCTGTGTTAGTAAAACACCTAAGCATCGTCGAGTTGATGAGCTGCGAGCACTAACTAAATTTATGAATATAAACTTTTATGGACTGCTTTGACAAATGGTAGTCCAGTGGATAACCTCTACAACTAGTAAGATTCAGAATGTTTCATGCTAAATTCCCTACCTACAAATAAAACACCACCGTGTACATGTGGTAGGAACGTACTCTGAACCCGTGGCTCCGAAAGTCCTGTCGGTGATCGCTTGCAATTTTCGGGAGTGTGACCTAAGTCAGAAGTCCCTTAACCCTTTATAAGGCGAGTTTATGTGCAGAGAGTCGAAAGTACTTGAAATTTTTCTGGCCTATTTTTTTAGGATTAATTCATTTATTTTCCCTCTACTGTAATATCCCACGTGAAAATTGAGGAAACAAGTATTAAACAAACATAGAAATTTTGCAGGAGAATACATTAATTATTCACAAAATCAAAGTCGGAAAACCACCTGCTGCTTGTACACGGAATTAAACGCAAAAATATATAATTAAAAGCGATGATTCTTGCGCTCAATTTTCGAGTAATTATTCGAGCTTTCTTTAAACTTACGAATGAAAGAAAAGTTCATAAGCCAAATACAGTGAAATCCCTCTATAACGATATTTTGGAGGTCAAAATAATATATCGTTGTAAAGAGAATTATCGTTATAGAGATAATCGATATTGGAACGAAAAGATTTTTGTTCGTCAAATATCCCATACCCTGCGGTGTCACCAGAAAGTGTTCTGTTTTCATTCAGCTCACCCTCGCAAGTAATATATAATAAATGAAAGGAGAAAAACAGGTTTATAGGTTTAAGTAATTTTCACAACACTCGCAAATTTTAGTTAAACACCCTTGCCGCCTCGCCAGGGATTCTAGCGGCGATATAGCTTATAAATATTTATAGCATTTTTGAATAACAAATATATAATGTCTAAATAAATAATACCTGAATGCCGCAAAATCGTTTTTTAAAATGTATTAGATATTAATTGAAAATACATACCCATTAATTTATCCTTATTTATTTTGAATTCTGTGTAAAGAAATCGGAAATTGGTAACAGTCGACTGTGAAAGTCCGTACTGTCTGCAAACCTCAGCTTGCTTCATGCCTTTATCAAAATCTTTTATGATGTTGAATTTCACTTCGATAGATATTTGTTTTCTTTTAGCCATTTGCTTTCGATTTTCACTAAACAAACTTCAAAGTAAACAAAACTCATAAATAATTTAAAATATCCTCGTGTAATATCGACCTCGATAGGATTTATCGGGGTCATTCCACGTCAGATCAAACAGTGCAGTTCACCACACCAACTCTGATTTTTCTCAAATTTTATATAGATGATTTATAGGCTAAGGCATCAACAAATCTCAATTTTGAAGGTTCTACGATAATTAATTACCGAGAAATTAATTATGCAAATTTTTAAGTTTTCTGCAAGATGCGCCAACTTTTTTCTCAATTCCTTAAATAACTCCTTACCTGTAAAAGTTACTGAAGTGAAAATTTGTTTCTAGGAGTAACTTTTTACGCTGATTCCAAAAATGTTATCGAAATTTGCGTATATTCTATAGTTTATGCATGAGCACTGCATTTGCTAAAAAACATCATGAATTTTTTTCGGCATGTCTGATCACAGACACATGTTTTAAATTTTTATATGTTGTTAAGATGAAATAATCCTACATCTCAAAATAATTTCATCTTGGCTTTCTGCTCAGGAGCAGAGAAAAAAAAATTGTATGTATGTACCTATATATGAAGAATTTCATATGCAACATTTATACTGAAGATGAGAAAATTCAGAAGCGTTAGTCAATTTTCCTATATCTTTTAAATTTATATCTGAAGTTTAACTACTACTCCAGGCATTTTCAAAAACTAGAAAATATATCAAAGTGCTTGCATCGAAAAACGTAAAACAAACAAACAACAAAAAATGCATCTAAAACAATGTTAAATTAAAAAGAATTCTAAAGTTAAAATTTAGAATCATTTTTAATTTAACCCTGTTGTTTTTTGCAATCATCTATCAGCCAATAAATCTTTGGAATTCTGTATGATATTGAACTCAAAAGAAAGAACAATGTTTAATAAAACATATATATGTATATATATATATATATATATTAGGTTTACCGGAAAGTCGTTCTATCCATTTTCCGTATGTCAATATTTTGCCTAGCCAAAACTACTGAAGCTAATAACACGAAATTTAGCACGAGTGGGATTTTATAGCGTAGGTGCTAGATTAGAGAGTATTTTCCAAAATTCTTAATTTATGGAGGATAAAGGCCCAAAATGTCTTTTCACATATTTTGCGGGATCTCAAAGAAGAAAAGAGATATCGATAAAATTCTTGCTGTAAAATACACAACACTCAAGAATGCCTAAAAATCGATTTCAGAACATTTCGAATATAATCCTCCTAGGAGGGTAGACGTAAAAGTTTGTCGTGAATAACTGGTTACATGACATTTATTCTGCAATATATCACCAAATGTGCAATTTGACAATGTGCCTGACATTGCTATGCTAGTTGTTGTAACAATAAAAATTTAATACAGTATACAGTAAAACCTATTTCAAATTGCTGTATCCACAAAACTAGCCAAAGCACAATTTTGTTCGCATTCTGTTAAAGGTAAATAAGTACTGTTACTTACAGGAATTCAATTCTTTCAATAAACTTTGTTCCTTCTATTAACTTGAATGTCATACAGAATTACAAAGCTTTATTGGCTGATGGATGGTTGCCAAAAACAACAGGGTTAAATTA